>OY728163.1:1690261283-1691695689 GCA_963277665.1 Viscum album | reverse complement strand
ATGTGTAGGGGAAAAATGCATTTATAAAGGAGTACATTTTGTTTCATGAAAATTTTTTATAGATGAGAAATGATTTCCCTGCTTATGGAATTATTTATAGTTAGAGTATAACTACAAATTATCATGCCCTATTAATATAAAAAATACACATTCTGGGTGATTAAATTATTGATAAAATTTTAGCTTTATAGTCCACAAATGATTTTTATTGATAGATCATCCATATATGAAAAATCAATGATAGTTTGATAATTATGTAGAGATAGATGAATCACCTCAATGAATGTTAGGGAATGATATACATAAAGAACAATATTTTTTTAAATTATGTTCTTGAAAAAAATCAATCAAATTCAAAAAGGTTAATGAATATTAATTTAAATTCCAAAAAATATTAGAGAAAGATAATTATTTGAGTTTCCATATTGGCCATCAATGTTTTTTCAACATTTCATGGACATAAGGAATATCAAGAAAACCAATTTTGAAATGTTTCATGAAACTCTTTTTAATGTAAAGGTAAAAGAAAAAGATGATTTTTTAGTCACACTATGATTTGATGGAATTAGGAATAAAAAAAAGAATCCAACATGATTTAATTGGTCATAATTAGTGTAGAGTTCTATTTTATTACTTTTATATGAAAAATTAAGAGAATAAAATCCTTTATGTATTGAAAAGTTTAATGTTTTCAGATGGTTATTCGTGTAACATTTCACAATAAGTGAATACACAAGTTGTAAAACTAAAATATCTTAAAACCCATGACTACCATTTCATTTTATATGAGTTGATTCCCATTTCTATTTGATATTTAATTTCACATAATATAAGAATTTTTGTGATTAAGTTATTTTATTTCAATCAAGACCTTTGTTCCAAAAGGATGAGAAGAAGTGTTATTGGGAAATTGAAAAAATATGCATCGATCATTCTTTGTGACTTGAAGAAAAATTTCCCTCCTTCATTTTTCATAGGTATGTTATATCTGACTATGTATCTTCCAATATTTTTTTTGGAGGTTCAATTTCAAGTTTTCAGATATACCTGAAAAAAATAATGATTTCTACATTAAAATTTTATATGAGGAATAAGTACCATACTAAAGGATTCATTGTGTATGGTTACTTTGTACAAGAATTCATGGATTTGTATTCAACATAAATTTCTAATATCATTAAAAATTTAAACTGACCAATGAGATCTGAGGGTGATAAATATGATCCATTGAACCTAAATTTTCTTCCCCACTAAAAATAAGGGGAATATCTGGATCATACTATTATCATATAATATTATTCAACTGTATTGCACTTGATAATAACCTCAAGTAAGTAAACTTATAAATATATATTTTTTTATTGTGTAATTTTTTTCACAGCTTATTAAATCTTAAAATTTCCATATTTTTAGTGAATATATAGAAATTATAAAAATAATACATCACTCTATCTATTAATAAGAAAGAAAAAATTGGACAAAAAATAATTTCTGGCTTAATTAAATTCAAAGGTAACAAATTTATTTTTTATATGAAATATTATCTATTATTTTAATATTTGATGTTGGCATATTTCAGTTTCAAAGATTACAAATGGATGATATATTATATGATGTAAGGGTTTTTTATTTGGTTTGAATATTGTGACACATGATCATAAAGAAATTGTTGTCAATGGATTCAAATTCAGTATATATAGTTATTCAACATACATGTAAATGAAGTATGACAATGTCATGATAAGTGTAACAATAGACTGTTATATAAGTGCATAAGAACATAAATCTCAATAAGAAAATATATTATATTATGGGGTTGTTTAAAGAATCATTTTATTAGATTACTATGCACATGACCATGTTATAATGATGACATGAAATTGGTTTGATTCAATGAAATGATAAGGAATGCATATATATAATTTTATATTTAGAGTGATTGATATGAAATAGTAGATTCATATCGACGAGCCTTAAATTCTTGAATCACATTCTAGGCAAGTTTTTTATGTAACTGAACATTTAAAACAACAATTTGGTGTTATTATTGTTGTCATTACATGACATATTATTTTATAAAGGCATAAATAATAGTTATTTTCTGGATGAACCTATAAATTTTAACTTAAATATTTCATTCAACAACACATATGATTCAACCATCAGAATAGACTGTGAACCATAAATTGTAGTAGAGGATTCATAGGATTGAAACATTTAGAAGCATTAATGTTATATTATTGGGATATTTTACATGTTTTTTAAACTTTTATACATTTTGTATAATTAATATAGATTATTTTATAATGATATCATATTATTAATAAATAAGGGCATGTATAATTGATAATTATATCTTCTTAAAGCGATGTCCCCGTGTTCACCCGATGCTCCCAATGTTCTCGGTGCTACTAATTCCTCCCCTTCCTCCTGGGGTTTCCTGGTTTTGTTCAAAAATGATATCACACCTATATTTTCAGGGCCTTAACTTATCTTATATGTATCAATTTCTCCTTCCCCTAGGGTTTCTCTTTAGTTTTGCAGTGATAACACTCCTTGCTTCGCATGGATTATTTTTATACTTATGGTATCATTTTCTACTTCCCCATATTGACTAATGATGCTCACTGGTGTGGGTATCAATTACCTCTCACTACCCCTCTTTCTTTATACCCCTATGCATCAGACCTCCATATCTAGGTCTAGGTGTCGGTGCTTCACGTGGTTTGGTTCATCATCTGTGGTGGTGTCTGGTGTTCTTCTTCTTCATTTCCCTTTCTGTCCAACCCATCATGATCGAACCCATATTGATCAAGCTTGATGATGGTTTCATGTAACATGGTATGGTGTTGGTGGGGGGAACGTGGTGGTATCAGGTCTTGTTCTTTATTGGCATCAACTTATTCATTTCTCTTATGTGTTCAATTATCTTCATTGTGGGGTTTCTTCTTGATGATGTTCTTGGTTTTTTTTCATTTTTAAGGTTGTTATATGGAGAAAATTGTTGTGGATATTCATTTAGATCTAATTAATGTGCTTCTAGGATTATTTATGAGAGAGTTAGAGGTTTTATGGAATGTTGTATTATGTTTTTTTGGTAGCTGGGGTCTCTGAAGGAAGAGATGAAGTTCTAGTGAAGGTGTGGTCCTATATTGAGGCCTTTTTTCTACAACCCTTCTTTGACATCCTAGTACAATGATCCATTCCCCATTAGAATGGATTAGTGGTATCCAAGAAGGTTTTGGGATGTGATGTATGAGAAACCATTGGTTTTTAGGATGTGCAAACAATGTAGTATTCTCCCCCTTGGGTCCTCGATGGCATTTCTTCTTACAAATTTTTGGAAGATGATGGTTTGTTCGGGTGATATCAGCGAGATTTTTTACTCTGTTCATTTGACTATAATGCTGAAAATGATTGTTTTTTAGAAAAGGGCTTGGGGGTTGGTGAGTTTTAGCTCAATGGTAGACAATGGTGATGACAATGACATCTGGAGTGGATGTCATCAACATGTTGGTGATGTGATAATGGCAGCGACATAGTGGATGATGTAGTGGTCTCACCGTGGGAAATATTGATGCAGGGTTTCTCGGGTAGCTCATGTGATTTTTTGGGATTTTCATTAATGTGATATTATGAAACCAAAATTTCCATTTTTTAATTTTCTTTTTGATTTTTAATTTTAAATATGTGACCAAGTGCCATATGGAATATGTGATTTGGACATTGTGAGGGTTCCCACTCTTCCCCTGAAAGTTATATTATGAAAATAAATAAAAAATTATTTGGATATATCTTCTTAATATGTGTTTTGATTATTATTTTAACCATGTATTATTAATTTTTATAATTTTTAATTTTTAATAAAGAAAATTTAAATTTATGTAAATGAAGGGAACATAGGGTAAAACATGTTGAAATTGAAAAATTGTTTTATAAAAAATGATATATTCCTATAAATATAACTATCATACCCATGTTCTTAGTTTAATGTACTTTTCCCTCTTTTATTATTATCCTAACTTTCCCCCAAAATTTTCCCCTATACCCCATTGAATTTTATGGAGTTTGGACAATTTTTTAGTGGAGAAAAGAGAGTGCACGGTTTGGGTGCACGATTTTCTAAACCGTGAAAGAAAACCATGCTGCCTTGTACAGCTCATTAAAAATGTTTTTAATTTCCATTTTACCTCTCTATATTTATCCAAACTCGCCCCTTTATTCCCCCATTTAACCCTCTCATCCATTTCAGCCTCCTAGTCACCTCAAACCCTCTTTGGAACTCTGTTTTGAAGGGGGATTTGGTGGAGAAACTTCCAACTTTATCAAGTAAGTGAATATCTTGTTTAGTTATCTCCCTTTCATGGGGTTTATTCCCTTATTCTTGAAGTTCCTTGTGTCAAATAGGTAGGGTTTAGAACCAATGTTTTTATCCTTGGTTTCTTGGTCTATTCTTCTGGTTTTAGGATCGATCTAAGTCCCTTGTGCAGTAGCGGTGGTGCGGTTGGAATTTCACACAAAGATTCAAGGGTTTTCATTATTATGGTATGTTATTCCATGGGTAATCAATTCTAGATGAGTTAGATTTTATTAATTTCTATTTTTATCACACTTATCATCCATTATCCATACTGCGAAATCTAGTTTTGGTGACTTTTGTTGAGAAAATGATTTTTGGTACCAATTTCATGTTAAATTGGGTGTTTTACATGTCTATTTTATGTTATTACAAATGTGGTTATTTTATAACTCATTTAATGGGTTTATAGAAATGTTTTGGGTGCTGAAAATTTTGTTTTGGTGAATATGGGTATTCCCATGGTGTTCAAAGTAGGATTTTAAAGGGATTTTGTGTGTAAAGCATTGTTAAATTTTGTGAAGTTGTTTTATTGAAATTCTAAAGGTTTTATTGATTGGTGTAGGTGGTAAAAAATATGCGTGGAAACTTTTTTGAGTTTATCATCACCAAAACTGATGTGTTAATGTGATAATGGATTTTTGTATCATGAAATAATGGTTTGATCATGAATTGGGAAGCCCAGGTACCTAGGAGGGCGGATATGTACTAGTACGCTAGTGATCTAGATAGGTTTTGTCCCTGTTTCACTGAGAAAAATGGATAAAAAAAACACTAAAAAAACTATATTGATGATGATTGAGGACCACTAGGTTATGGGTATGTTTTATACTAGTGTATCATGATTGAGAACAAATTTTTCTATGGGTACTTTACACCGATGTATGAGGTACATGGGGCCCGTGACTAACTAGTTCCTAGGGGTTTTCTCAAGAGTGGTGTTCATTGAATCTTTTTTATTTATATTTGGAATATTGTTGTTTTTTCTAGAAAATAAATTATCCTACATGTTTTATTGATATGTGATCTTTCATGGAAAATTCCCTTTAAAAACTATTTACATTTAAAAGTTTCATTCTTTAGAAAGTATTTACACCACTTCTTGGTTATCAAAAATGGAATGATTTTTATATTGTATTGTTTAATTTATGGAATCTATTAGAGGTATACTATTGGGATTAGTATCAAACCCTGATTATAACCCTTGGGTGTAAGTATAATTGTTCATGTTTGACACAAGTAAAGGAAAAGATTTGGGTGATGGAGGTTTGGGAAGTTAGTTCCCATCCATGGTGCAGAGTGGTGGATACAGCTTATGGGTGATGACCCCTTATCATGTGGAGTCCTTGGGGATGTTTTTATACTGTTTTTATGTGTCTTTGGACCTCTTGTACTATTATTAGACCTATTTATTCATTTCTGGATTTTGTGTAAACCTCTTTTGGTATGAATTTTTCAGATTCATTTTATCGAATGTTTTTTATGTTTTATGTATCCATATTCCAGTAAATTGTTCCAATACCAAAATAAATGATACCCATGCACTTGTTCTATCCCATAGGGATATGGAAAACCCTTCAGGCCTTATCATGGGATAGGTTTGGTGTCATATTTTATGGCGACCAGATTGGGTTCGTGACAAAATGGTATCAGAGGAGGAAATTTTTTTTGGGTTATATTCTTAGTTTGGGATGAGCCAGGCTAGACATGAGCTAGGACTATTAGGAGTCAGAGTTTTGGTTATGATTAGGGTGCATTGACCACACCTCTCTTGGAATACCTCGAGTCACCATGAGACATTGGAGTTGTTGTTTGACTTCACTTCTAGGTGATACGTGTGGGATGAAAACTACACGTGGACATTAGGAGGTGGAGAGGTAGGGTTTATTTTATTGTTGTAATGTTTTTGGATTCATTATATTTGATGATATTGATGAAATTTTCAGAATTGTTGTACTAATTTTTCTCTTGTGACTGTTTCCTTTTTGTAGCAACATTCCTCCCTAGAAATCTCCCATGCCCCCATGGGAGGAAGCCGGAGAGACTTCTCCCTCGCCTCTTGATCAGAGGCTATTAGAGGCTATGGTTCAGGCTTTCCAAGCACTAGGAAATGGACTAGATCCTATTCTATCTCCTATTAGAGAATATGATATTTTTCCTAGTAAAAAAAAGGCCTAGAAGTTTTTGAAAACTTAGTCTCATACTTTCCGAGGTATCATAGAGCCCTTGGTAGTAGAGGAATGGATTGAGAAGATAGAGTGCATGTTCGAGTTCTTGGATACATCCGAGGAGGTCAGGTTGAAGTGTGATACTTTTTTGTTAGAGGGTCCCAGCTATAGGTGGTGGGAATCAGTACTTCAAACTTGGAAGAATGAGTAGATGTGCTGGGTATATTTCAAGGCTGTCTTCAATGAAAATTACTTCCCTGGGGTCTTGGAATATGCCAGGTCTCAAGAGTTCATTGATCTTGTTCAGGGGGATATTTCTATGATGGAGTACACCAACCATTTCCTTGATATGGTCTGGTATACTCTTGAAATTGTATCCAATGAATAGATGAAGTCCCGTAGGTTTGATAAAGGCTTACTACCAGAGATACACTCTCAGGGCTTATTATTTAAGCTGATAACCTATGATGAAGTGGTTTACTAGGCGTGTATGGTGGAGATTGAATGAAAATGGAGGGATGGTTTCTCTGGGAAAATATTAGTGGTGGTTAGTGGCGGCTCTTTAGAGAAGAAAAGGAAGCGGGAGGATCAGGTGAAGGAGGTAGGTGGTAGTTCAGGCCACTCTTCCAGGCAGTTTTCATCCGTGGCTTCTGATGTGAGATCAGTCTTGTTCCACTAGTGTGGGAGGATGAGGAACATTCAACTAGCATGCCCACTTCCTCTGAAGCCCTATTACCAATGTGGAGGTATGGGTCACTTGTATCGCTTTTGCGGGGGGGAACATCCACTTCAGAGTGGGGACGAATCAGTGTCTTCAAGAGGAGTTCTAGTACAGTTAGAGTTGCTGAGGATAGGGGGATCTTGATTTGGTGGCCGTGGTGGTAGGGCTAGGTCATCTTCTGGGATGTTCCAGTTTAGGGCACAACCATATACTAGTGGTCAGCCTTAGGTAGAGATCAGACATCTCCATGTGGTGGATTAGGCACCAACAGGATCAGTATGACAACCCTTCTTTTTATTACAACTTAAACATGATTTATTACATAAAACTTCACTTGATACAACAAAGAAGATCGAGAGGTTTAGTTTCTTTGGGGATTATGATTATTACATAAAAACTTAAAACATTAAATACAATATCTTTATTGAAAACTTCCTTTACATGACCACTATATTCCTTCGTACTTAGCATTACATGGGATAACCTGAGGACATGCATAAGAAAAGGGTGATCTATAAAGCCCAGTAAGGGAGTAAACATGGAATAACATGAGGAGTACAAAACATGTTAGAAAATAGATGTATCAATAGAGAATAAGAAAAAAATGAACATAAAGGCATGATAAAGCATGACAATAATAACATGGAAATGTGGCAACAACACTTAACATGGAATTAGCATGAGGCAAGGCTCATTGTACATGGAGCATGAGTAAATCCTCATTTCACATAAATCATGAGTAAACCCTCATTGCACTTGAATTAGCATGAGTCAACACTCATTGCACATGACTTATCATGATACTATACTTTACCCAATGCATTGGAGCGCTATAAGGGCACACCCTTCTTAAACATTTCATTTCATACATAAGTGTGCCACATGGATCATAAAACATGGATTCATAAAACATAATAATTTATTCCAAGATAAAGTAATGTGGAATTAATACATGAAACATTATAATCAATAAGTAAATGTGAATAAAGTTGAATACCCCTGATGGAGAAATGGTCATGGTATTCACTACACAATGACATTGGCTTAGAAAATCGGTGTGATTTCAGCAGCGTAACGACGTGACATAAGAATTCATAAAAATGGTTGATGAGAGAGAAAGGGGTTCCTCATAATATTTACATGTAATGGAAAGTAAGTAGGTCATATAGATACATGTCCCAACAATTGTAATGGAATTTAGATTCATGATACAAAAGTATTGCTTGAATGTAAAAGAGGATAGAGAAGTTCGTTTCAGAATTTTGGCATAGTAACGGGTGTACATGGGAGGAATTTAATGAGAGAGAAAGGGTGTCCCATCATTCAAACATAAAGAGGAAAGTATGAGGGAGGTGAAAAACCATACTCCAACATTCATAATTGAAATTAAAAGGGCAAAACAACTTAATGAAAATTGGACAAAAATGAGAAAGGAAGAAAAAACCCTTACTTGGAAGTGTGCTTCCATAGGCTAGAGAGAGGCTTGTGAGAGGCTTCTTGGGAGATTGGGGTACCTTGGGAGGATTATAGAGAGAGTAGGGAAGAGGTTGGATGAACTCCAAAGTCTTTGAGTGAGGAGGAAGTGGTAGTTTGGGTGGGTTTATATAGGAAAGGTGAGGGAATTCTTTATTATTTAGGTTTGGGACCCCTTATATTA
Organism: Viscum album; assembly: GCA_963277665.1. Classification (NCBI taxonomy): domain Eukaryota; kingdom Viridiplantae; phylum Streptophyta; class Magnoliopsida; order Santalales; family Viscaceae; genus Viscum; species Viscum album. The sequence continues at coordinate 1,691,686,786 of OY728163.1, read as the reverse complement.
AATTAATCCAAAACACAAACCATCCCATGGTTTTTACCCAAGGTTTTTGGAAAAAGGAAGAGGAAAATAATATTTTATAAGGCCAAGGTCCTAACTTCTTAAAATATTAGGGTTTCATATGTGGAGGTGAGTCACACTCCCATAGAAATTAATTTTAAAAGACAAGGTGTTTAATAAGTCTTGAGGGGTCCATTAATGCTTTGAAAAGTAATCCAAACAAACCCAAAATCACATTATTTTAATGGTAAAACATATATTGGCTGAACATAAAGATTATATTATTTTATTACATAACTATTGGGTCATTATGATGTCATAAAACACATTATATATTTAAACGGTATTTAATTTTTACTCAAAAATTTGATTGTCTCAGAAAATTATGAAAAATTCACTGTTGGATAATTTCGATGTCCTAATTCCAAAAATAACATTTATTTTATGTAAATAATTTTATAAATATGTTAATTTTTACTTTTAAAATAAAAACCGACATTTATAAAAAATTCACGGGTTTTGACAAAAATGGCTTTCAAACCTTAATATAAATTATAATTCTATTCATACAATTACATAATCATTTATGTATAATAAAATTAATCTAATAATAATAATAATATTTTATTAAAATATTATTTAATTCAAAAATACCTTAATTTAATAAAATAGATTTCTTAATTAAATAATAACTAAAAACACCATTTGTACTTTAAAAACTATTTACAATGTATCAATAATGACAAGAAATTATATTCATTATTATATAAAAAAATAATGTACATGAACATAGTACTCTCGATTAGTTACATAACCCCTTAAAACAGCCGCATAAGACCTAAGGGTAAGGTGTGCAATGATGACAGACTCTTGGGGTGGCTCGGATAACATCACTCGAGTGATAATTTCTATCAACTTCCACTTCTCCCGTAGACGGTCCTATTCGAGCTTGACATGGTGAAGCTCAGCTTGGGCTTGTTCAAGAGTGAAGCCCAAGGATGCCACCTCTTTTTTGAGATTCGATAAATGGGCTTCGTATGGGGAAATTCTACTAGATGAGGCCATCGCTTCCTTTGTCTAAGTAAAATTGGATTTGTTAAAGCCCCATATTTATACTAATCATGTGATCACTGTTTAACAGATATAAAAGTAACAGTCACAATTATTATCATAAAACTAATGAAGTTGAAATTTTATAAAAAAAAATTATATAAAAAGACTTTTAATAAGATCAAGAGGGATTTTCCATTAATGAAACTTTGGGTCGTTACAATATTCCCCCTTAAGATATTTCGCCCTCAAAATTTTCCTTTTCCCACACTAAAACAGATGTGGGTAATTCAGCTTCATCACTTCCTCCGATTCCCATGTTGCTTCTTCAAACTTGTGGTTTCTCCACAACACCTTGATGAGGGGCATTGTCTTATTTCGTAGAACTGTTTCTCTACGATCTAAGATCTTCACTAATTGCTCCTCATAAGAAAGATCGTCTTCCAATTGTACCACCTCAGAAGAGAGTACATGTGAAGGGTCCGGTATGTACTTCCTTAAGAGGGATACATGAAAGACATCATGTACTTTGGCCATAGTAGGCGGAAGTGCTAGTCGATAGGCCACAGCCCCGACACGATCAAGAATATCGAAGGGGACGATGTACCTTGGTCTTAACTTCCCTTTCCTTCCAAACCTCATGACCTTATTCCATGGAGATATGCATAGAAAAACCATGTCTCCAACTTTAAACTCAAGGTCTCATCGACAATTATCTGTATAACTCTTCTATCGACTCTCGGCTGCCTTGATATACTACTGAATGGTTTTCACCTTCTCCGCCATTTCCTCGACCATTTCTGGTCCAAGAATCTTACGTTCACCGACCTCATCCCAACATGCCGATGTTCTGCACCTTTTCCCATAGAGGGCTTCATATGGTGCCATTTGGATGCTCGAGTGAAAACTATTATTGTAAGAGAAATCAACTAGAGGAAGATGTTGATCCCATCCTCCTTTAAAGTCCATTGAGCACGCTCTCAACATATAATCAAGTGTTTGGATAGTCCGCTCGGATTGGACATCAGTTTGAGGATGATAGGCCATACTAAAGTTCAGTTCAGTATTCAGATAATATTGAAGAATCTTCCAAAACATAGAGGTGAATCTTGGATCTCAGTAAGACACAATAGATAGCGGTACTCCATGCAACCTTACCACTTCCCTGATGTATATCCGTGCCAGTTGATCCAATGAGAAATCCTCTTGAATAGCAATGAAATGTGCAGTCTTTGTAAGATGATCCACAACAACCCAGATTTCATTATTGCCTTTATATGTCCTCGGAAGTCTGGTGACAAAGTCCATGGTGATGTTTCCCCATTTCCATTCTGGTATGTGCAATGGTTGCATCATCCCCTTAGACTTCTGCCTCTTTTCCTTCACTTTCTGACACACCAGGCACTTTGATGTATATTCAGAAATCTCCTTCTTGATATTATCCCACCAAAAATTTTCTCGGTGATCTCGATACATCTTTGTGCTCCCTGGGTGAATAGAGAAATTTGAACTATGTGCATCATCCAAAAGTTCCTTCTTCTGCTCCAAACTTGATGGAACACATAGTCTTTTAACAAACAACACAATTCCTTCTTCATTAACATTAAACTTAGAGGATTTCCCTTTTTCGATAGCTCCCACTTTTTCATGAATTCCCACATCATCATTTTTAGCATCCTTTAACCTTTCCAAAAGAGATGGTTGAGCAATCATTTGTGAAAGGATTGATGATGTTCCATTTTCTATGATTCCCTTGTCCATCTTCATCAAGTCTAAGAAGATTGGATCCTTCTCAATTCTCATCATTGATAGAATCGCTGGATCCTTTCTACTTAGGGCATCTTCCACCGTGTTCGCTTTTCTAGGGTGGTAATGGATTGGATAGTCATAATCCTTGATGATCTCTATCCATATTATCTGGCGTATATTAAGCTCTTTATGTGTGAATATATATTTAAGACTCTTGTAGTCAGTATATATCTCACATTTCTCTCCATAGAGATAATACCGCCAGATTTTCAAGGCAAAGATCACTGCCACCAACTCCAGATCATGCGTTGGATAGTTTCGCTCATGGATTTTCAACTGCCTTGAGGCATAGGATATCACTTTATCATTCTGCATCAGAACACATCCTAATCCCTTCTTTGAAGCATCACTGAATACCATAAAAAGCTCCCCACTTGTGGGTAAAGTGAGCACGGGCATAATGATAATCCTCCTTTTCAACTACTTGAATATTTCTTCGCATTCATCACTCCAAGAAAACTTTACTCCCTTTTGAGTTATCTTGGTAAGGGGGTTGGAAAATTGTGAGAAATTTCTCACAAATCGTTGATAATATCCAGCTGACCCCAAGAAGCTACGAATATACGTTATCGATGTTGGCCTCAGCCATCCCTCAATTGCATCTGTTTTAGAGGGATCCACAGATATCCCATTGCTTGTGATGATATAGCCCAAGAATGAGACTTCCTTCAACCAGAACTCACACTTGCTACACTTTGCATAGGGCTTCTCCTTGCGCAAAGTCTCTAGTATAGTTCTTAAATGCTCCTCATGATCCTCCTTGGTTTTGGAGTATATTAGAATATCATCTATAAAGACTACCAAAATTTTTTCTAGGTAATCTCTAAAGACTCTATTCATCATGTCCATGAATATTTTTGGAGCATTGGTGAGTCCGAAAGGCATTACTATGAATTCATAGTGCCCGTATCTTGTACGAAAAGTAGTCTTGGGGATATCTTCCTTCTTCACCCTTACTTGATAATATCCTGACCCCAAATCTACCTTGGAGAAGTATTGTGCTCCACACAATAGATCTAACAAGTTATCAATTCTTGGGAGAGGATACTTGTTCTTTATCGTGATTTTGTTAAGTTTAAAATAATCTATGCAAAGCCACATTGAACCATCCTTCTTCTTGACGAAGAGGACTGGTGCACCCCACTGTGAAGCACATGGGCGTATAAACCCTTTATCTAGATTCTCATGTATTTGTTTCTTCAGCTCTTCAAGCTCTAAAACAGCCATTCTATATGGAGTCTTGGATATTGGTAAAGCCCCAGGTATAACTTCTATTGATAATTCAACATCTCTTCTAGGAGGAAGACCAGGCAGTTCCTCAGAAAACACTTCATCGAACTACCTCACAATAGGAATTTCTTCAAGGATGGTTTCTTCCTTGGACTCAATCATCTGATCCAGATACGCATGCTCATAAGGCAGTAATATCTACACTTGAGATGATGGAGCTAAAGGAGATTCATCTTCCTCCTTACACTTGTAAAGAATCGGGGGTCAATTCTCCATATGGAGTGTTATTTCCCTCTCCCGACATGTTATGTTGTCTCTATATAAGGAAATCCAATCCATGCCAAGAATTGAATAAAATTCCACTAGAGGGAGTATGACGAGGTTCTCTAGGAAATTCAATCCACATATTATAACAGGGAAGGACTAATATTCATGGGATTCAATGATTTCCCCATTTTCCGTACTCAATGACATCTTCACTTCCATGATTTGTGGTGGTGCTGGGATTGTTCTACTAAACTTTCGAGATATAAAAGAATGCGTAGAACTTGAATCAAAAATTAAGTTTGATATTCTTGAATGAATAACTAGTGTACCTATCACCACTTCGTTTTTAGGGTTCACTTCGGTAGAAGTGATGGAAAAATCTCTTCCTTGCCTCCTTGGAGGTTGTTGGTTCTCTCCGAAAACCCTTAGATTAGGGAACTGATTTGAAAAATGACCCAGTTCTTTGCATTTGTAGCATTGAACAATGCGTTGACGTTCGAACGGAGCGTTCATCTCCTCTGTCACAGTCGCGGGTCTTTCTTGCCAACAGTTAACAGCTAGGTGCCCTTCTCTTCCACACCTGAAGCATTTCCTCGTCCCCTTAAGGCAATTTCCAGGGTGCTTCTTTCCGCACTTTTGGAAAGTGGGGTGCTGGATCTTCTTAGCACCATTGGATTTATCCATCGGCCCACCATCATTGAAGTCCACCTTATGCTTCTTATCCCCATGATTCCTCTTTCATTCTCTGATCTCCATTTCGACCTTGAGGAAACATCGAACAATTTCCTCATAGCTGTCGAAGTCACGGATCGCCAATACCTTCCACAGGCTAGGCTTTAGCCCACCAAAGAAGTGGTCAAATTTTCATTTGGGGGTAATGACAAAGTCGGAGGCATATCGTGCAATCCTTGTGAAGTTTTCCTCATACGCTCCAACAGATTCTTCGTCTTTTTGCTTGAGGTAAAGGAATTCCCTTTCCATCTTAAACTAGAGGGTGTGCGGAAAATATGTATCGAAAAACATCTTCTGGAAATCTTTCTATTCCAACGCCTCGATCTCCTCCTCAGGCTTCGTATTTTTGATCAACGTCCACAATTGATCAGCTTCACCCTCCATACGATAAGCTGCCAGGAGAACCTTCTCTTGTTCAGAACATTGAAGGATGGAGAAGATCTTTTCAATGGAGTTGATCCATTGTTCAGCGATTGTGGAATCAGATGATCCACTAAAAGTAGGAGGCCTTTGTCTCATGAAGCTCTCGATAGCGAATTGTTCTTTCTTAGGGGGGTTTGGACGTTCCTCTTGACCCGTGTTTCTATTCAATGCTTGAGTTAGCTGAGAGAGAAGCGTGAAAAAGTTTGCAATTCCCACTCCCATTGGATTGAGCATCTCATTAGTACAGTCATCACACTGATCTTTACATCAGTTGTTAGCCCAAGTCCTCCTATTACCGGCCATTGGCTGGAATAAAAGGAATGTTAGGGGTAACACATAAAGGGTAATCTAAAGACAAAAGTTGATGACTTATAAATAAACTTTCATTTCCTTAACTCATGAGTCTATAGGCTTCAATCTAGGCTTTTCATGATCTACTCTCTAAGATATATTCTTAGGGGAATTTTTTTAATTCCATTAATAAGGGTTCACACTAAGCTTGTGAATTTACCAAAGCATATCCACCGAGAGTGTCATAACCAAGATTGCAGAAAGACCCGTTGTCGTGCACCAGTTCCCGTTCGATTCTAGCTCAAAGCGGTGTTTTCGGGTTTTACCCCTAGGATACATCTGTGCTAGAGCCGCCTCTACCTACTCGTATCCAGACAGGGATGTATTTTCTTGATAAACCACTTAATAAATACTCACCAAAAATTAGGGACGTTTTTATTGTACTTAGTCTTGTATCTAAGACTTTATTAGGGTTTTCTAATCCTAATCCTAAAAATAACCAAACCTATCCTTTGATACCAACTATGACAACCCTGCTTTTTATGACAACTTAAACATGGTTTATTCCATAAAACATCACTTGATACAACAAAGAAGATCGAGAGTTTTAGTGTATTTGGGGCTTAGGATTATTACATAAAAAATTAAAACATGAAATACAACATCTTTATTGAAAACTTCCTTTACATGACCACTACATTCCTTTCGTACTTAGCATTGCATGGGATAACCTGAGGACATGCATAAGAAAAGGGTGAGCCACAAAGCCCAGTAAGGTAGTACACATGGAATAACATGAGGAGTACAATACATGTTAGAAAATAGGATTATCAATAGATCATAAGAAAAACATGAACATAAGGGCATGATAAAGCATTATAATCATAACATGGAAATGTGGCAACAACACATGACATGGAATTAGCATGAGCCAAGGCTCATTGCACATGGAGCATGAGTAAATCCTCATTTCACATAAAGAATGAGTAAAACCTAGTTGCACATGAATTAGTATGAGTCAACACTCATTGCACATGACGTATCATGATACTATAATTTACCAAATGCATTAGAGCGCTATAAGGGGACACCCTTCTTAAACAATTCATTTCATGCATAAGTGTGCCACATGGATCATAAAACATGGATTCATAAAACATAAACATTTATTCCATGATAAAGGAATGTGGAATTCATACATGAAACATTATAATCAATAATTAAATGTGAATAAAGGTGAATACCCTTGATGGAGAAATGGGCATGGTATTCACTATACAATGACATTGGCTTAGAAAATCAGTGCGATTTCGGCAGCGTAACGGCGTGACATAAGAATTCATAAAAATGGTTTATGAGAGAGAAAGGGGTTCCTAATCATATTTACATGTAATGTAAAGTAATAATGTCATATATATACATGTCCCAACAATTTTAATGGAATTTAGATTCATGATACAAAAATATTTCTTGAATGTAAAAGAGGATAGAGAAGTTCGTTTCCGAATTTCAGCATAGTAACAGGTGTACATGGGAGGAATTTAATGAGATATAAAGGGTGTCCCATCAGTCAAACATAAAGAGGGCAGTATAAGGGAGGTGTGAAACAATACCCCAACATTCATAATTGAAATTAAAAGGGCAAAACAACTTAAAGAAAATTGGACAAAAATGAGAAAGGAAGAAAAAACCCTTACATGGAAGTGTGCTTCCAAAGGCTAGAGAGAGGCTTGTGAGAGGATTATTGGGAGCTTCAGACACCTTGAGAGGATTCTAGAGAGAGTATTGCATAGGTTGGAAGAACTCAAAAGGCTTTGAGTGAGGAGGAAGTGGGAGCTTGGGTGGGTTTGTATAGGAAAGGTGAGGGAATTCTTTATTATTTAGGTTTGGGACCCCTTATATTAAATTAATCCAGACCACAAACCATCCCATGGGGTTTCCCATGGTTTTTGGAAAAGAGAAGAGGAAAATAATATTTTATAAGGCCAAGGTACTAAATTATTAAAATATTAGGGTTGCTTATGTGGAGGTGAGTCACACTCCCCTAAAAATTAATTTTAAAAGACAAGGTGTTTAATAAGTCTTGAGGGGTCCATTAATGATTTGAAAAGTAAGAAAAACAAACCCAAAATCACATTATTTTAATGTTAAAACATATATTGGCCTAACAGAAAGATTATAGTATTTTATAACATTACTATTGGGTCATTATTATGTCATAAAACACATTATATATTTAAATGGTATTTAATTTTTAGTCAAAAATTTTATTGTCTCAGAAAATTATGAAAAATTCACCATTGGATAATTTCGACGTCCTGATTCCAAAAATAACATTTATTTTATCTAAATAATTTTCTAAATACTTTAATTTTCACTTTTAAAATAAAAACCGACATTTATAAAAAATTCACGGGTTTTGACAAAAATGGCTTTCAAACCTTAATAAAAATTATAATTGAATTCATACAATTACATGATCATTTATATATAATAAAATTAATCTAATAATAATAATAATAATAATATTTTATTAAAATATTATTTAATTCAAAAATCCATTAATTTAATAAAACAGATTTCTTAATTAAATAATAACTAAAAACACCATTTGTACTGTAAAAACTATTTACAATGTATCAATAATGACAAGAAATTATATTAATTATTATATACAAAAATAATGTACATGAACATAGTACTATCAATTAGTTAAATAACCCCTTAAAACAGCTGCATAAGACCTAAGGGTAAGGTGTGCGATGGTGACAGACTCTTGGGGTGGCTCAGATAACATCTATTGAGTGGTAATTTCTATCAACTTCCACTTATCCCATATAAGGTCATGTTCGAGATTGACATGGTGATGCTCAGCTTGGGCTTGGTCAAGAGCGAAGCCCAAGGATGCCACCTATTTTCCGATCTTCGATAAATGGGCTTCGTATGGGGTAATTCTACTGGATGAGTCCATCACTTCCTTTGTCTAAGTAAAATTGGATGTGTTAAAGCCCTATATTTATACTAATCATGTGATCACTGTTCAACAGATATAAAAGTAACGATCAAAATTCTTATCATAAAACCAATGAATTTGAAATTTTATATAAACATTTTATATAAAGAGACATTTAATAAGATCAAGAGGGATTTTATATTAATGAAACTTTGGGTCATTACAATCAGAGGTGGGGTCGTCGACAGTTTGAGGTACCGTTTTGATTGCATATTCTATAGATGCTATTATTTTTGATATTAGGGACTCTGTTTCATTCATTTCTTCCTATTTTGTGGACACTATGAGTTTTCCAACTGAGTTGTTGTCTTTTTCGATTGAGTTGGTGATGCTGCTGGGAAAGAAGGAGCAGGGTCTCAGGTTCCCATCATGTGCGCTTTCCATGTCAGGGGTTGAGATAGAGTGGGACAAAATAGTCATAGATATGGATCCATTTGACATAATACTTGGAATGGATTTTCTAGTACACTTTGACGAACACATCAATTGCTATGGGGGGTAGGTCAGTTTCACCACACCTGATGGGAGTTGTCAGGTTTTTCGTGGGGAATGGGATCCTCAGTCGAGTCATGAGTGACCAACACTCCTAGAGTTGGGAGATGTTTTTTTTCAGTTATCGTCGCTCGAGATAGAGGATTATGGTCATTCTTTTGACGATGAACTACCTCATGTAGTTAACAAGATTCCAGAGGTATTTTGAGATGATATTTAGGTCTTCCCCGGAGTGGAATGTGGAGTTCTCTATTGATCTGGCCCCGGGAACATAATTGATATATCTTCCCTCATATTGAATGGCCCCCACCGGTTTGATGGAATTAAAGATATAGCTGGATGAATTAGAATCTAAAGGATTCATTCACACAATCGTCTCTCCTTGAGATGCTCCTATGTTGTTCGTGAAAAAGGCTGACGGATCCCTCTGGTTTTGCATTGACTACCGTAAGCTGAATAAGGTAACAATCAAGAACAAATATCCTTTACCCTGAATTGATGAATTGTTCGATCATTTTAAGGGGGAAAGGTGGTTTTCTAAAATAGACTTGTCTTTGGGCTATAATTAACTCAGGGTGAAAGAGGCAGATATCCCAAAACGACCTTCTGAAGAAGGTACAACCACTTTGAGTACTTGGTCATGCCCTTCAGATTGACCAATGCTCCAACAATCTTTATGGAAATCCTGAACAGGGTGTTCCATCATTATCTCAATTCTTTTTTTCATGGTATTTGTGGATGAAATACTAGTTTATTCGTGATATGAGGAGGAACATGAGAATAATTTGTGGATAATTCTCGGCACCTTACGAGAGCATCACCTTTATAAAAAGTTGTCCAAATTCACTTTATGGATTAGAGAAGTGAAATTTCTAGGTCCTTTGATATTAGAGAAGGGGTTTTTGGTGGAACACAAGATGATTAGTGCAGTTATGTAATGGGAGTAGATGAAAAATGTGTTCGAGATCAAGAGTTTCCTTGGCCTGGCTGGTTATTACATGCTATTTGTTTAGGATTTCTCTCAGCTTGCTTCACCGATGACTGCACTCACCCATAAAGGGGTGAAGTTTGCATGGGGCCCAGAATGTCAGGCATCATTTGAGGAGCTGAAGAGGTGGTTGACTACCACCCCCATTTTGAATTTTTCCAGAGGCTGGAAAGGGTTATGTGGTGTATTGTGACGCTTCAGGTATGGGTCTTGGGCGTGTGCTTATGTATGATGATCACATTGTGGTATATGGATCTTGAAAACTCCGGCCATATAGAAAGAATTACCCAACCCATGACTTGGAGTTAGAAGCTGTGATGCATGCTTTGAAGATGTGGCATCACTAACTCTTTAGGTAAAAGTTTTTGGTCTACTCTGATCACAAAAGATTGGCCTATATCTTCTCACTGAAGGACCTCAACTTAAGGCAGCATCGCTGGATCGAGTACTTGTAGGGGTTCAACTTTGACATTTTCTATACCCCAGGAAAGGATAACGTGGTGGTCGACACATTGAGTAGAAGAGTCCCAATGTGGGCATTGGAGAAATCTAGTGATGATTGGAATCTAATGGCACTATTTTATTAGATGCATGTGGAGACCATAGAGAAAAATGGGGGTGCGTTCTTGGAGAGCTTTCAATTGACTCCTTCTATGGTGGACCTAATTCAGCAAGAGCAGCCTAGTGATGAGATTTGTTAGTAGTTTAAGTAGTTCCATCATGGTTGGGAGATGTCCTCTGATTGGTCGTCATCTCTTGAGGGCATCTTGTGTAGAGACCCAAATATTGACGTACATAGACCTTACATTACTCTTGTGGAATATATAATACATAACAAAAATAGACACCAAAGAACCCTAATAGTTTAGCATCTTTGGAAACTTGAAATATAAACTTCTAATCATGTTGAAATATCTTCAACATCTCCCATAACGATCTTCCCCTTTTTGTTTCCTTACCTAAAACCTTTCTTTTAATCCTGGGGGAAAAGAAAACATAAAAAGGGTGAGCTCAAATGCTCAGTAAGGGTAATCATGGAGAAAATAAAACAAACCATATATATTTTAACTTAAAAACATGAACGTAATGTTTAAACATCAAGATCTTGAGAAATGACATAAAACATTGTAGTACGTAAGGCATAGATTATAATGGAACATCAACCATGATAAAATAGCATTGTAATAAAACTTGTAATTGTAGAAAAACATTAATCACATGATATGATTTCCATAGTAGCCAAGGCATTTCTACCAAGACCATCATAGTGGACAAAGTCCCTAACTGAACCGGGTTTACTTGCTGTTCCAACCCTATATTACTGAACCAGATTTACTTGTCGTTTCAACCATGCCTATCTCATGAGATATAAATCTTTACCCATTGCATTGGAGGGAGATATAGGTCCCACCCATCTCATAATGAAATCATTCTTACTTGTGCCACAACATAAACATAAAACATTAATCATAACCCAAAGAATAAAAATGGGTTTTATAAACATCATCACATCATAACATAATCCATATAAAACAAATGGATATCATTTCATCATAAGAAAAGTGAAACCATATAAATCATAGAGACATTATACTTGAAACATACACATATGAAATAATGTCATCTTATATGGAAAATGGTTTTGATAAAGAACTTGAAATGAATTCTTGAGGAAAATACCCTTTCTTCTTGAAAATCATTTTCTTTTCACAAAATTCCATTCAATTTTAAAAGAAAAGATTTTTGTTGAAAATGGTCATGAAATATTGTAGAGTAAGCTTCATTAAAATAAGGTGTTATAAAACCATAAAAATCGGTTCATGCAGTATAAGTTAAAAAAACATTCTTCTCGTAATTTTTCTTGAGAATTCAAAAAGTACCTTGTATGGTAACCAAAAAAAATATTCCTTACATACCATGTAGTAAAAGTCAAAAATGGGTAAAAAGGAATTTAAACATACATGAAAACATTTTCATAAAACATGGACATGGATGATAAATATAACCCCAGTAAATACTTACATATAAGAAATCTCGGATAGAAAACAATTGAGATTGCAACATTATCCCCTTACCATAGGTCTGATATGCTTCGTACGTATCCGAACCTCCTCTTCTTCGACACGCCTCTTTGAAGCCTCCTCTTAGGGCACTAAAATTGGTTTTTGAAGAAGACCAGGGCCTATAGAATATTTCTAGGGAAGTTTATAAGGAAAATAGGCAGGGGTTGGCTGAGCTTTAAGGCTCAATGTTGTGTAAATATGAGAGGGAGGAGGTGCCCTTTTATAAGGGAGGAGAGGGGCACCTTTGGAATCCTCAAAAATATTAGTTTAATATAAATTCAAAACCCACATAAAAACCTCCAAAAATGAATCAATTATAAGAATAGATGATATATGGTTGTAATCTCATAAAACAATCAAATTTAGACATGCTATGATCTTATTTTAAACCTTATCATTTTGATATATCCTTATTTAATCTATTTAATTTTATTTGTGGTAATAAAATTATAAATTTTAAATGGTTGTAAATAATCTATTATGTGTTGTTAATTTTCCATAATTGGATTATTTATGAAATTTTAGACTATATAAATTTCAATTTATAATTTTTAAATATTTTTGTGATTTTTGAACACTTTAATAATATGTTATTTTTATAAAATAACAATAGTGTCAATTTTTACACTATTAATTTATTTTAATTTAAATAAAATCCACACAGAGGAAATATTCAAACTAAAAACTTTAATAGGTTCATAACATGTAATATACGTCTAGAAAATTAGCGTATCACATTAAATAGTTCATATAATATTTATTTCACTATTTGTAAAACCATTTATTTGATACTTCTCTTAATAAAATAATTTCTACAATATTATTGTATAATTATTAAATATACTTATTTGTTTCATAAAAATTAAAAATTAAATACTAGGATAGAGATAAATATTATATATTTCATAAAAAAACTTTTAGTAGGATTTATATCTAAAACACCCAACTTTTAAAATGTTATATTTATTAAATTATGAAGGTGACAACTTTGGAATCATTTAAAATAAAATAATATAAGTATCATAATATCTTTTATAAGACTCCAAATGGTCATATATTCTGTCATTGGATGATTATGGTATATATAAACACTACCAATAAGTTTTGGTCAGGTTTTTGAGCCTTTTAATGGGTATTATTATTTCAATAAAAACTATATTACTTATTTTTCACTAAATAAATAATTTCTGCATCATTAATGTATAAGCTATTAAGATAATTAAATATCTCTTAAAAATTATAAATAAATTACCATGATAAAGAAAAACATTTTATCTTTCAAATGATTATTTATAACCGAATTTATATTCTGTATAAACTTATATTAAAAATACTTTAATTATTAAAGTTGAGTGAGACATATTTCACTTTCCTTTAAATAAAATAAACTAAACGTCTTAATCACATCCAAGTGGGTTCCAATGGATTCCATTTCAACCCAAATATTCCTTAGGACGAAATATAAGAATCTAGTTATATTCATACAAGTGTTAGGATAATTTTATAATATTATATTTACCCTTAATTACCTGATTTACATTTTACTTTGGTAAATAAAATTTACCATAGTTACTATTCAAAATGCCCAAAAATAAAAAGTAGCCTATTAACATAATTTGGACCCACTGATTCAAAATATGTAATCCATTTTAATAAATTCAATATACAAAAATTTCAGAAATTAATTTATAATTAATCCCGTTGTTAAGAAAAAGAGTTTTAAAATTTATAACATTACAAAAGATTGAAATTATTTTACCTATGAATTCAATGCAAAACCAATGCTAATGACATAAATTATATTAAATGGTAAAAAAATATTCTATTTATACTTTAAAATTATTCAATATTATAATTTAACCATATAAATTATTACAATGAAAAAAGTTGTTTTTAATTAAAATATATCATGTTTTTACTATTCATTAAAATATGAAAGTTATCAGAAAAATATAAAAACTTTATCCAAAGTAAATATTTATATCCTGATTCAAGAGAAGAAGTTTATTTTGTAAAATTTAACTTATAAAACTTTGAAAAATTATATTTAAAATCGGTGCGCCATCAAAAGGTGGCAAAAATGATTTTTTTGAAAAATATTTATTTTACCAGAAAAAATTTATTTTGTTCTCATACCATGTTCTAGAAAATGTGTAAGTTGAATAATAATGTTATAAAATTAAAAATTTAGTTAATACTATTAATAACATCTAGTTTATATTAATATTATAACCATATATCGTTGTTTAGTGAAACCCGAAATTGCGTACAACACACTCTATCGAAGAAGGTCGCGATTGCATGTAATGCAAGCCAAGTCAGGGTTGCGTGTAGTGCAGGACTCCTTTGTTGTCTCGTATAACAGAATCCAACCATATTTCATTTATAAATTGAATATATATATATATACACTTAATGTTGCGGAGAATAACTACTATCAAACAAACTTGAAATTGTGTGTAACACAATCCAAGAATATTGTTGCGTATACTACAAGATAACACAGTGTTGCGTATAACATAAGATATATTTGTTATAACATACAACAAAAGACATCAATTATATTAAAAGAATATTTTTCATAAAATCTCAGGGTGTTACATTCTACCCCCCTTAAAATGAATTTCACCCTCGAAATTCGTCGGGGTTATAAATGGTTTACTACTTGAAAGTTTCTTAAATAGAAACCCACACTGTAAAAAGGAATACCAAATCTTATATCTAAAAACTTATGTATGAAATATAATGGTTACACAAATTAACTAATCACTTGGATTCCAAATAGGAGAACATAGGTGAAATTATGAATATAAAAGATAAATCTAACCATCATGTTCTGATGGTGAGTGGTAGAGAACATGGCTATGAAAAAGCCAACATTCACAAATCCATAAATTTGTGATGATATAAGGTACAATTGGATTAATCATATATGAGGACACTAGGAAAACATTTTGGGTTTTCAAGATCATTTCCCTAATGTTGATGAATTAAAATAAATACTTACATGATTTTGGCACAATCTCACTGTTGTTCGTGCCTTGAACAATTTCCACTTAATCTCTTAAAGAAATGAAGTTGAATTTGTTATTCGTGAAGTTTTAACAGTTCATGTAATAGAATGATAGGTCATTCCATCTATCTCAAACATAAGGTTAGAAAAAGTTATATACATAAGTCCTTCTTATGGTGAGATTAATCGTATATGGTTCCAAAAATAGACTTATACTTCATCTATCATACTACTTAATAAAATAAAACTAGTTTCTATTAACCAGGGACTTCCTGTAGGCCAGTGCTAGGTGATAAAGGCCTTTCACACTTCGGTTGTAGGTTTGATTCCTACAGCCTTATCCGACGTGATGGGTTGTCGCTCATCCTGTAGGTTGTCCTTTTTCTAAAACTACATAATTATAACATTCCATCAATAATATCGAAAACAGTTCTAGCCTTAAACAATAATAACTTATGTCCGACATAATCCATTTCAAATCTTTAGGCTTGTCCAAAATAATTCTGTCCAAGCTTATAGTATAAAGAAAAAAATTACTAGAAATGTCATCTACCGAGCATGTGAATACCATCATTTATCCCAGATATATATTGTTGATCACATTCCAATCATTGCATACCTTAATCATGTATTCTCTTGAAAAATGAATACCCATTGAACCTTAGTGAAAACATGAATGTTGTCAAAAGTTAACTCTTTCCACATAACAAATTCCCAAAATTTCTATATACTCAAACCATGATATCACTTTGTCCTTATGTTAGTCATGAGATCATGATTACTATCATACATATTATTTTCTCCTTATCCCTTCATTATGCGCATTTCATCTACTTTCCAAAAATATTTCAATCACTTTTCATGGTTATCAGTACCATAAAATTATTAAAAACCACAATGATCCAATACATTGATATTCTAATATTCCACGATACTTTAAATGAGATTCCACAACAATATCTCGGAATCCTGTTACATAAACACTAATTCATTCCACAACATTGTTGTCATACTCAACATCAAAAATTGTGATCGCATGTGACTTCACTTTATCCTTTGCCTTAAGAGGTTGCTCACGTCGATCATCATTAACCCTTGGATTTGGGCATTGATTAGCATAATGCCCCATTTCATTGCACTTGAAGTATTGAAGTGTTGGTGGAGAGTTCTCGGTAGTATTTTCTCTATTCATGTCATTAGAAACCTTTTTCCCATTAATTCGGCACTCAGTTTCTCGATGACCTTCTTTTCCACACTTGAAACATTTTTTAGTACCTTTTAGACAATATCCACCATGCTTCTTTCTACACTTTGAGCATAAAGAAACATTCATCTTCTTTTCACCATTGTTCTGAGATTTCTCCTTGAACTCCATGTTTCGTTTCTTGTCAAAACCATGAGATGGATATGTAACACCAACTTCCAGTTCTACCTTGATAGCACAATGCACAATTTCTTCATAGCTACTAAAGTATCTTATAGCTAATTCCCTTCGAAGACTGGGTTTTAAGCCACTAAAGAATCGATCAACTTTACTTTCAGGTTGAATGATGAAGCCAGATGCATACCTTACAAGCCTTGTAAAATTCGCTTCATATATACCAACAGATTCATCCTCCTTTTTCTTAATCTCAAGGAACTCCTTTTCCATCTTTGTTCGAAGAATACGAGGGAAGTACTTTTTGAAAAATAAGTTCTTGAACTCATCCCATTCCATGGATTAAATTTATTCTTGGGGCCTCATATTATTAATTAGAGTCCACCATTGATCTTCTTCACCTTCTAAATGGTAAACAACAAGAATGAATTTTTCATGTTCTGAACAATGAAGTATGGAAAAAATATTTTCAATGGTACTGATCCAATGTTCAGCAACAAGTGGATCAGAAGACCCACTGAAAGAAGGAGGACTTTGCCTCATGAAGGACTCAATAGAATATTGTTCACTTCTCTGCTCATTTAGAAGTCCAGAATGTTTTATAGCTTTTGTAAGTATAGAAATAAGATTTTATACTCCATCTCCCATAACATTGGTTTGTTCAGGAGGACAATCATTGCATTGTCCATTACATTGATCAACACGGTTCATTCGGGTAACAACCATCATCAAAAACCCAAAAATAATAGTGTAAGAGGAAAAAATCATGCTAGGAAAACAACATAATAAAGGGGGATTACTTTCAATATCTAACATCCAAGGTTTAATTCTATGATCGTTACCGTAATCGTAGGACTATAACCTATACTTATACTTATCCTTAGGGACATCCCTAGACATACCTTATAAATATCCCTAGGGATCTCTCTACAGTTTTCGCATCCTAGTTTCCAAAGGTTAACTAAACCTTTCCTCTGATACCAATTGTAGAGACCCAAAGCTTGATGTACATAAACATTACATTACTCATACAGAATATCTAATACATAAAAAAATAGACACCAAAGGACCGTAATAGTTTAGTGTCTTTGGAAACTTGGAATATAAACTTCTAATCATGTTAAAAGATCTTCGACATCTCCCATAACGATCTTCCCCCTTTTGTTTCCTTACCTAAAACATTTCTTTTAATCCTAGGGGAAAAGAAAACATAAAAAGTGTGAGCTCAAATTCTCATTAAGGGTAATCATGGATAAAATAAACCAGACCATATATATTTGAACTTAAAAACATGAACATAGTGTTTAAAATTCTAGATCTTGAGAAATGACATAAAACATGGCAGTACGTAAGGCATAGATCATAATGAAACATCAATCATGATAAAATAGCATGGGAATAAAACTTTTAATTTTTGAAAAACATTAAGCACATGATATGATTTCCATAGTAGCCAAGACATTGCTACCAAGACCATCTTAGTGGAAAAAGTCCCTTAGTGAACCAGGTTTACTTTCCGTTCTAGCCCTGTATTACTGAACCAGATTTACTTGCCGTTTCATCCATGTCTATCTCATGAGATATAAATCTTTACCCAATGTATTGGAGGGAGATATAGGTCCCACCCATATCATAATGAAATCATTCTTACTTGTGAAACAACATAAACATAAACCATTAATCATAACCCAAAGAATAAAAATGGGTTTCATAAACATCATCACATCATAACATAATCCATATAAAACAAATGGATATCATTTCATCATAAGAAAAGTGAAACCATATAAATCGTAGAGACATTATACTTGAATAATACACATATGAAATAATGTTATCTTATATGGAAAATGGTTTTGATAAATAACTTGAAATTAATTCTTGAGGAAAATATCCTTTCTTCTTGAAAATCATTTTATTTTCAAAAAATTCCATTCAATTTTAAAAGAAAAGGATTTTTTGAAAATAGTCATGAAATATTGTAGAGTAAGCTTCATTAAAATAAGGTGTTATGAGATCGTAAAAATCTGTTCATGCTGTATAAGTTAAAAAAAACATTCTTCTTGTACTTTTTCCGGAAAAGTCAAAAAGTACCTCGTATGGAAAAAAAAGATTCCTTACATACCATGTAGTAATAGTTAAAAATGGGTAAAAAGGACTTTAAACATACAAGAAATCATTTTTATAAGACTTGAACATGGATGATAAATATAACCCCAGTAAATACTTACATATAAGAAATATCGGATAGAAAACAATTGAGATTGCAACATTATCCCCTTACCTTAGGTCTGATATGCTTCGTACGTATTCGAACCTCCTCTTCTTCGACAGGCCTCTTTGAAACCTCCTCTTAGGGCACTAAAATTGGTCTTTGAATAAGACCAGGACTTCTAGAATATTTATAGTAAATTTGAGAAGGGAAATGGGCAGGGTTTGTCTGAGCTTGAAGGCTCAATATTGTGTAAAGATGAGAGGGAGGAGATTCCCTTTTATAAGAGAGGAGAGGGGCACCTTTGGAATCCTCAAAAATATTAGATTAATATAAATTCAAACCCCACATAAAAACCTCAAAAAATGAATCAATTCTAATATTAGATGAGATAGGGTTGTAATCTCATCAACCAATAAAATTTAGACATGTTTTTATCTTATTTTAAACCTTATCATTTTGATTTATCCTTATTTAATCTATTTAATTTTATTTTTTTAATAAAATTATAAATTTTAAATGGTTATAAATAATCAATTATGTGTTATTAATTTTTCATAATTGGATTATTTATGAATTTTTAGACTATATAAATTTCAATTTAAAATTTTTAAATATTTTTGTTATTATTAAACAATTTAATAATATGTTATTTTTATAAAATAACAATAGTGTCAATTTTGACACTAGTCATTTATTTTAATTTAAATAAAATATACAGAGAGAAAATATTCAAAATAAAATATTTAATAGGTTCCTAACATGTCATATTCATCTAGAAAATAAGTGGAGCACATTAAATAGTTCATAAAATATTTAGTTTACTATTTGTAAAACCATTTATTTGATACTACTCTTAATAAAATAATTTCTACAACATTATTTATAATTATTAAATATACTTATTTGTTGCATAAAAATAAAAAATAAAATCCTATGATGAATATAAATCTTATATATTCTATAATAATACTTTTATTTGGATTTATATTCTAAAACACCCAACTTTTAAAATGTTATATTTATTAAATTATGAAGGTGACAACTTTGACATCATTTAAAATAAAATAATATAAGTTTCATAATCACTTTTATAAGACTCCAAAAAATCATATATTCGGTCACTGGATGCTTATGATGTATATATACACTACCAATAAGTTTTGGTCTGGTTTGTGAGCCTTTTAATGGGTATTATTAATTCAATAAAAACTATATTACTTATTTTTCACTAAATAATTAATTTCTGCATCATTAATGTGTAAGCTATTAAGGTAATTAAATATCTCTTAAAAATTATAAATAAATTACTAGGATAAAGAAAAACATTTTATCTTTAAAATGGATATTTATAACCGAAT
This sequence comes from Viscum album, assembly GCA_963277665.1. NCBI lineage: Eukaryota > Viridiplantae > Streptophyta > Magnoliopsida > Santalales > Viscaceae > Viscum > Viscum album. The sequence goes on along the minus strand of OY728163.1, from coordinate 1,691,666,467 downwards.
TTATATTCGTTATAAAGTTATATTAAAAATACTTTAAGTATTAAAGTTGAGTGAGACATATTTCACTTTACTTTAAATAAAATAAACTAAAGGTCTTAATCACATCCATGTGGGTTCCAATAGATTTCATTTCGACCCAAATATGTCTTAGGACGAAATATAAGCATCCAATTATATTAATAAAATTTTTAGGGTAATTTTATAATATTATATTTACCCTTAATTACCCGATTTACCTTTTACTATGGTAAATAAAATTTACCATAGTTACTATTCATAATGCCCAAAAATAAAAAGTAGCCTATTAACATAATTTGGACCCACTGATTCCAAATATGGAACCCATTTTTCTAAATTCAATACACAAAAGATGCAGAAATTAATTTAAAATTAATCCTGTTGTCAAGAAAAAGAGTTTTAAAAGTTAAAACATTGCAAAAGATTGAAATGATTTTACCTATGAATTCAATGTAAAACCAATGCTAATGAAATAAATTATATTAAATGGTAAAAATATATTATATTTATACTTTAAAAGCATTCAATATTATAATTTAACCATATAAATTATTACGATGAAATTTTTTTTAATTAAAATATATCATGTTTTTACTATTCATTAAAATATGAAAGTTATCAAAAAAATATCAAAACATTATCCAATGTAAATTTTTATATCCTAATTCAAAAGAAGAAGTTAATTTTGTAAAATTTAACTTATAAACTTTTAAAAAATTATATTTAAAATCGGTGCGCCATCAAAAGGTGGCAAAACTACATTTTTTGAAAAATACTTATTTTACCAGAAAAAATTTATTTTGTTCTCATACCATGTTCTAGAAAATGTGTAAGATGAATAATAATGTTATAAAATTAAAAATGTAGTTAATACTATTCATAATGTCTAGTTTATAGAAATATTATAACCATATATCGTTGTTTAGTGAAACCCGATATTGCGTACAACACACACTATCGAAAAAGGTCACGATTGTGTGTAATGCAAGCCATGTCAGGGTTGCGTGAAGTACAAGACTCCTTTTTTGTCTAATTTAATAGAATCCAACCATATTTCATTTATACATTTAATATATATATATATATATACACACACACTCAATGTTGCGTAGAATAACTACTATTAAACGAACTTGAAATTGTGTGTAACACGATACAAGAATAGTGTTGCATGTACTGCAAGTTAATACGGTGTTGCGTATAGCACAAGCTAATTTTGGTATAGCGTACAACACAAGACATCAACGAAATTAAAAGAATATTTTTCATAAAATCTCAGGTTGTTACATTCTACCCCCCTTAAAATGATTTTCACTCTCAAAATTCATTGGGGTTATAAATGGTTTACTACTTGAAAGTTTCTTAAATATAAACCCACACCGTAAAAAGGAATACCAAAACTTATCTTTAAAAAATTAAGTATGAAACGTAATAGTTACCCAAATTAACTAATCACTGGGATTCCACATAGGATAACATAGGTGAAATTATGGATATGAAAAATAAATCTAACTATCAAGTTCTGATGGTGAGTGGTAGAGAACATGGCTATGAAAAAGATAACAATCACAAAGCCATAAATTTGTGATGATCTAAGGTACCATCGGAGTAATCAGATATGACGACACTAGGACAACATTTTGGGATTTGAAGATCATTTCCCTAAAGTGGATGAATTAAAAGAAATACTTTCATGATTTTGGCACAATCTCACTGTTGTTCGTGCCTTGAACAATTTCCACTTAATCTCTTAATGAAATGAAGTTGAATTTGTTATTCGTGAAGTGTTAGCAGATCATGTGATAGAATGATAGGTCATTCCATCTGTCTCAAACATAAGGTTAGAAAAATTTATATACATAAGTCCATCTTATGGTGAGATTAATCGTATATGGTTCCAAAAATGGACTTATACTTTATCTATCATAACGATTAATAAAATATAACTAGTTTCTATTAACCAAGGACTTACTGTAGGCCAGTGGTAGGCAATAAAGACATGTCGCACTTCGGTTGTAGGTTCGATTCCCACAGCCTTGTCCGACGTGACAGTTTGTCGCCCATCCCACAGGTTGTCCTTTTTCTAAAAATACATAATTATAACATTCCATCAATAATATTGTAAATTGTTCTAGCCTTAAACAATACTAACTTATGTCCGACATAATCCATTTAAAATCTTTAGGCTTATCCAAAATACTTCTGTCCAAGCTTATAGTATAAAGAAAACAATTACTAGAAATTTCATCTACTGAGCATGCGAATACCATCATTTATCCCCGATATATCTTGTTGATCACATTCCAATCATGTGAATACCTTAATCATGTATTCCCTTGAAAAATGAATACCCATTGAACCTTAGTGAAAACATGAATGCTATCAAAAGTTAACTCTTTCCACATACCAAAATCCCAAAATTTCTATATACTCAAACCATGATATCACTTTGTCCTTATGTTAGTCATGAGCTCATGATTACTATCATACATATTATTTTCTCTTTATCCCTTGATTGTGCACATTTCATCTACTTTCCAAAAATATTTCAATCACTTTTCATGGTTATCAAGACCATAAAATTATTAAAAACCACAATGATCCAATAAATTGATATTCCAATATTCCACGATACTTTAAATGAGATTCCACAACATTATCTCAGAATCCTATTACATAAATACTTATTCATTCCACAACATTGTTGTCATACTCAACATCAAAAATTGTGATTGCATGTAACTTCCCATTATCCTTTGCCTTAAGAGGTTTCTCATGTCGATCATCATTAATCCTTGGATTAGGGCATTGATTAGCATAATGCCCCATTTCATTGCACTTGAAACATTGAAGTGTTGGTGGAGCGTTCTCGGCAGTCTTTTCTCTATTCATTTCATTAGAAACCTTTTTCCCATTACATCGACACTCGGATCCTTGATGACTTTCTTTTCCACACTTGAAATATTTTTTAGTACTTTTTAGACAATCCCCACCATGATTTTTTCCACACTTTGATCATAAAAAAACATTCATATTCTTTTCACCATTGTTATGAGATTTCTCCTTAAACTCCATGTTTTGTTTCTTGTCAAAACCATGAGATGGATATGTAACACCAACTTCCAGTTCTACCTTGATAGCACAACACACAATTTCTTCATAGCTACTGATGTCTATTATAGCTAATTCCCTTCGAAGATTGGGTTTTAAGACACTAAAGAATCTATCAACTTTACATTCAATTTGAATGATAAAGCCAGATGCATACGTTGCAAGCCTTGTAAAATTCTCTTCGTATATAACAATAGATTCATCATCCTTTTTCTTAAGCTCCAGGAACCCCTTTTCCATATTTTTTCAAAGAATACGAGGGAAGTACTTATTAAAAAATAAGTTCTTAAACTCATACTATTCCATGGATTCAATTTCATCTCGGGGACTCATATTATTAATTAGAGTCCACCATTGATCTGCTTCAACTTCTAAACGGTAAACATCCAGAATTAATTTTTCATGTTCTGAACAATGAAGTATGAAAAATATCTTTTTAATGGTACTGATCCATTTTTCAGCTACAAGTGGATCATAAGGCCCACTGAAAGATGTTAGACGTTGCTCATGAAGGACTCAATAAAATATTATTCTATTCTCTACTCATTTGGAAGTCCAGAATGATTCATAGCTTCCGTATGCATAGCAATAAGATTTTTTACTCCATCTCCCATAACATTGGTTTGTTCAGGAGGAAAATCATTTCATTTTACAATACATTGATTAACACGGTTCATTCGGGTTCCATCCATCATCTAAAACCCAAAAAGAATAGTGTAAGAAGCAAAAATCATGCTAGGAAAACAACATAATAAAGGGGGATTACTTTCAATTTCTAACATCCTAGGTTTAATTCTATGATCGTTACCGTAATTGTAGGACTATAAAATTTACTTATACTTATCCTTAGGGACACCCCTAGACATACCTTAGAAATATCCCTAGGGATCTCTCTACAGTTTTTGCATCCTAGTTTCCAAAGGTTAACTAAACCTTTCCCATGATACCAATTGTAGAGACCCAAAACTTGACATACATAGACATTACATTACTCTTGAGGAATATATAATACATAAAAAAAATAGTCACCAAAGGACCATAATAGTTTAGTGTCTTGGGAAACTTGGAATATATACTTCTAATCATGTTGAAAGATCTTCTACATCTCCCATAACGATCTTCCCATTTTTGTTTCCTTACCTAAAACCATTCTTTTAATCGTGGGGGAATAGAAAACATAAAAAGGGTGAAATCAAATGCTCAGTAATGGTAATCATGGAGAAAATAAAACAAACCATATATATTTGAACTTAAAAACACGAACATAATGTTTAAACATCAAGATCTTGATAAATGACATAAAACATGGGAATATGTAAGGCATAGATCATAATGGAACATCAATCATGATAAAATAGCATGGGAATAAAACTTGTAATTGTGGAAAAACATTAAAAACATGATATGATTTCCATAGTAGCCAAGGCATTGCGGCCAAGACCATCTTAGTAGACAAATTCCCTCACTGAACTAGGTTTACTTGCTGTTCCAGCCCTATATTACTGAACAATATTTACTTTCCATTTCAGCCATGTCTATCTCATGAGATATAAATCTTTACCTAATGCATCAGAGGGAGATATAGGTCCCACCCATCACATAATTAAATCATTCTTACTTGTTCCACAACATAAACATAAACCATTAATCATAACCCAAAGAATAAAAAAGGGTTTTACAAACATCATCACATCATAACATAATCCATATAAAACAAATGGATATCATTTCATCATAAGAAAAGTGAAACCATATAAATCATAGAGACATTATACTTGAAACATGCACATATGAAATAATGTCATCTTAAATGGAAAATGGTTTCGATAAAGAACTTGAATTGAATTCTTGAGGAAAATATCCTTTCTTCTTGAAAATCATTTTCTTTTCACAAAATTCCATTCAATTTTAAAAGAAAAGGATTTTTTTGAAAATAGTCATGAAATATTGTAGAGTAAGATTCATTAAAGTAAGGTGTTATGAAACCGTAAAAATCTGTTCATGCTGTATATGTTAAAAAAAATTCTTCTCGTACTTTTTCTAGAAAAGTTAAAAAATTACCTCGTATGGTAAACAAAAAAATATTCCTTACATACCATGTAATAAAGTCAAAAATGGGTAAAAAGGAAATTAAACATACATGAAAACATTTTTATAAAACCTGGACATAGTTGATAAATATAACCCTAGTAAATACTTACATATAAGCAATCTTAGATAGAAAACAATTGAGATTTAAACATTATCCCCTTACCTTAGGTCCGATATGCTTCGTACGTATCCAAACCTCCTCTTCTTTGACGCGCCACTTTGAAACCTCCTTTTAAGGCACTAAAATTGGTCTTTGAAGAAGACCAGGACCTCTAGTATAATTCTAGGGAAGTTGATATGGGAAATGAGTAGGGTTTGGCTGAGTTTGAAGGCTCAATGTTGTGTAAATATGAGAGGGAGGAGGTTCCCTTTTATAAGGGAGTAGAGAGGCACCTTTGGAATTATCAAAAATATTAGTTTAATATAAATTCAAACCCCACATAAAAACCTCAAAAAATGACTCCATTCTATTATTAGATGAGATAGGGTTGCAATCTCATCTACCAATCAAATTTAGACATGTTTTTATCTTATTTTAAAACTTATCATTTTGATTTATCCTTATTTAATCTATTAAATTTTATTTTTGGTAATAAAATTATAAATTTTAAATCTTTATAAATAATCAATTATGTGTTGTTAATTTTCCATAATTGGATTCTTTATGAAATTTTCGACTATATAAATTTTAATTTATAATTTTTAAATATTTTTGTTATTTTTAAACAATTTAATAATTTTTTATTTTTATAAAATAACAATAGTGTCAATTTTGACAGTGTTCATTTATTTTAATTTAAATAAAATCCACACAGATGAAATATTCAAACTAAAATATTTAATAGGTTCCTAACATTTCATATTAATCTATAAAATTAATGGAGCACATTAAATAGTTTTTATAAAATTTATTTTACTATTTGTAAAACCATTTATTTTATACTTTTCATAATAAAATAATTTCTACAACATTTTTTTATAATTATTCAATAAAATTATTTGTAGTATAAAAATTAAAAATAAAATACTAGGATGAAGATAAATCTTATATATTTCATAATAATACTTTTAGTAGGACTTACATTCTAAAACACCCAACGTTTAAAATGTTATATTTATTAAATTATGAAGGTGACAACCTTGACATAATTTAAAAATAAAATAATATAAGCTTCATAATCACTTTTATAAGACTCCAAAGGGTCATATATTTGGTAATTGGATGCTTATGGTGTATATATACACAACCAATAAGTTTTGGTCAGGTTTTTGATCCTTTTAATGGGTATTATTATTTCAATAAAAACTATATCACTTATTTTTCACTAAATAAATAATTTCTGCATCGTTAATGTATAAGCTATTAAGGTAATTAAATATCTATTAAAAATTATAAAAAAATTACCATGATAAAGAAAAAAATTTATCTTTAAAATGAGTATTTATAACCTAATTTATATTCTGTATTTACTTATATTAAAAATACTTTAATTATTAAAGTTGAGTGAGATATATTTCACTTTCCTTTAAATAAAATAAACTAATGGTCTTAATCACCTCCAAGTGGGTTCCAATGGATTCAATTTAGACCCAAATATTCATCAGGACAAAATATAAGCATCCAAGTACATTAATACAAGTGTTAGGGTAATTTTATAATATTATATTTACCCTTAATTACCTGATTTACCTTTTACTGTGGTAAATAAAATTTACCGTAGTTACTATTCATAATGCCCAAAAATAAAAAGTAGCCTATTAACATAATTTGGACCCACTGATTCTAAATATGGAATCCATTTTTCTAAATTCAATACACAAAAGTTGCAGAAATTAATTTAAAATTAATCCTATTGTTAAGAAAAAGAGTTTTAAAAGTTAAAACATTGCAAAAGATTGAAATCATTTTACCTATGAATTCAATGTAAAACCAATGATAATTACATAAATTATATTAAATGGTAAAAATATATTCTATTTATAGGTTAAAACCATTCAATATTATAATTTAACCATATAAATTCTTACGATGAAAAAAGTAGTTTTTAATTAAAATATATCGTGTTTTTACTATTCATTAAAATATGAAAGTTATCAGAAAAATATCAAAACTTTATCCATTGTAAATTTTTATATCTTGATTCAAAATAAAAATTTTATTTTGTTAAATTTAAATTATAAAATTTTCAAAAATTATATTTAAAATCGGTGCGCCATCAAAAGGCGGCAAAACTGCATTTTTTGAAAAATACTCATTTTTCCAGAAAAAATTTCTTTTATTCTCATACCATGTTCTAAAAGTGTGAAAGATGAATAATAATGTTATAAAATTAAAAATTTAGTTAATAATATTCATAAAGGCTATTTTATAATAATATTATAACCATATATCATTGTTTAGTGAAACCTGATATTGCGTACAACACACGCTATCGAAGAAGGTCGTGATTGTGCGTAATGCAAGCTAAGTCAGGGTTGCGTGTAGTGCAAGACTCATTTGTTGTCTCGTATAATAGAATCCAACCATATTTCATTTATACATTGAATATATATATATATATATATATACATACATTAAATGTTTCCTAGAATAACTACTATCAAATGTACTTGAAATTGTGTGTAACACGATCCAAGAATAGTGTTTCCTATACTGCAAGCTAATACGGTGTTGCGCATAGCACAAGCTAATTTTGGTATAGTGTACAACACAAGACATAAATGAAATTAAAATAATAATTTTCATAAAATCTCGGGGTGTTACATTCTACCCCCCTTAAAATGAATTTTTCCCTCGAAATTCGTCATGGTTATAAATGGTTTACTACTTGAAAGCTTCTTAAATAGAAACCCACACCGTAAAAAGGAATACGAAAACTTATCTTTAAAAAATTAAGTATGAAATGTAACGGTTAACCAAATTAACTAATCACTGGGATTCCACATAAGATAACATAGGTGAAATTATGGACAAGAAAGATAAATCTAACCATCATGTTCTGATGGTGAGTGGTAGAGAACATGGCTATGAAAAATCCAACAATCACAAAGCCATAAATTTGTGATGATCTAAGGTACCGTTAGATTAATTTGATATGAGGACACTAGGACTACATTTTGGGTTTTCAAGATCATTTCCCTAAAGTTGATGAATTAAAATAAATACTTACATGATTTTCGCAGAATCTCACTGTTGTTCATGGCTTGAACAATTTCCACTTTATCTTTTAAAGAAATGAAGTTGAATTTGTTATTCGTGAAGTGTTAATAGATCATGTGATAGAATGATAGGTGATTCCATCTGTCTCAAACATAAGGTTAGAAAAATTTATATACATAAGTCCATCTTATGGTGAGATTAATCGTATATGGTTCCAAAAATGGACTTATACTTCATCTATCATACCGCTTAATAAAATAAACCTAGTTTCTATTAACCAGGGACTTCCTGTAGGCCAGTGTTAGGCAATTAAGGCTTGTCGTACTTTGGTTGTAGGTTCAATTCCCACTGCCTTGTCTGACGTGACGGGTTGTCCCCCATCCTGCAGGTTTTCCTTTTTCTAAAACTACATAATTATAACATTCCATCAATAATATCAAAAACAGTTCTAGCCTTAAATAATACTAACTTATGTCCGATATAATCCATTTCAAATCTTTAGGCTTATCCAAAATACTTCTATCCAAGCTTATAGTATAAAGAAAACAATTACGAGAAATGTCATCTACCGAGCAAGTGAATATCATCATTTATCCCTGATATATCTTGTTGATCACATTCCAATCATGTGAATACCTTAATCATGTATTCTCTCGAAAAATGAATACCCATTGAAACGTAGTGAAAACATGAATGCTGTCAAAAGTTAACTCTTTCCACATAAAAAAATCCCAAAATTTCTATATACTCAAACCATGATATCACTTTTTCCTTATGTTAGTCATGAGCTCATGATTACTATCATACATATTATTTTCTCCTTATCCCTTCAATATGCGCATTTCATCTACTTTACAAGAATATTTCAATCACTTTTCTTAGTTATCAGTTCCATAAAATTATTAAAAACCACAATGATCCAATACATTGATATTCCAATATTCCACGATACTTTAAATGAGATTCCACAACATTATCTCGGAATCCTTTTACATAAACACTTATTTATTCCACAACATCGTTGTCATACCCAAAATTACAAATTGTGATGGCATGTGACTTCCCTTTATCCTATTCCTTAAGAGGTTGCTCACATAGATCATCATTAACCCTTGGATTAGGGCATTGATTAGCATAATGCCCCATTTCCTTGCACTTGAAGAATTGAAGTGTTGGTGGAGCGTTCTCGGTAGTCTTTTCTCTATTCATGTCATTAGAAACCTTTTCCCCATTACTTCGGCACTCAGCTGCTCGATGACCTTATTTTACACACTTGAAACATTTTTTAGTAGCTTTTAGACAATCTCCACCATGCTTCTTTCCACACTTTAAGCATAAAGAAACATTCATCTTCTTTTCACCAATATTCTGATATTTCTCCTTGAACTCCATGTTTCGTTTCTTGTCAAAACCATAAGATGGATATGTAACACCAACTTCCAGTTCTACCTTGATAGCACAACACACAATTTCTTCATAGCTACTGAATTCTCTTATTGTTAATGCCCTTTTAAGACTAGGTTTTAAGCCACTAAAGAATCAATCAAAATTACTTTCATGTTGAATGATAAAGCCAGATGCATACCTTGTAATCCTTGTAAAATTCACTTTGTATATACCAATAGATTCATCATCCTTTTTCTTAAGTTCAAGGAACTCCTTTTCCATCTTTGTTCGAAGAATACGAGGGAAGTACTTGCTGAAAAATAAGCTCTTGAACTCATCCCATTCCTTGGATTCAATTTCATCTCGGGGCCTCGTATTCTTAATTAGAGTCCAATATTGATCTGCTTGACCTTCTAAACGGTAAACAACCAGAATGACTTTTTCATGTTCTGAACAATGAAGTATGGAAAGTATCTTTTCAATCGTACTGATCCATTGTTCAGAAACAAGTGGATCAGAAGACCCACTGAAAGAAGGTAGACATTTCCTCATGAAGGGCTCAATAGAATATTGTTCTCTTCTCTACTCATTTGGAAGTCTAGAATGATTCATAGCTTGCATAAGTATAGAAATACGATTTTGTGCTCTATCTCCCATAACATTGGTTTGTTCAGGAGGACAATCATTGCATTGTCCATTACATTGATCAACACGGTTCATTTGGGTTCCAACCATCATAGAAAACCCAAAAATAATAGTGTAAGAGGCAAAAATCATGATAGGAAAACAACATAATAAAGGGGGATTATTTTCAATATCTTACATCCGAGGTTTAATTCTATGATCGTCACCGTAATCGTAGGACTATAAACTATACTTATACTTCACCTTAGGGACATCCCTAGACATACCTTAGAAATATCCCTAGGGATCTCTCTACAGTTTTTGCATCCTAGTTTCCAAAGTTTAACTAAACCTTTCCCCTGATACCAATTGTAGAGACCCAAAGCTTGACGTACATAGACATTACATTACTCTTGCAGAATATCTAATACATAACTAAAATAGACACCAAATAACTGTAATAGTTTAGTGTCTTTGGAAACTTGGAATATAAACTTCTAATCATGTTGAATGATCTTCAACATCTCCCATAATGATCTTCCCCTTTTTGTTTCCTTACCTAAAACCTTTCTTTTAATCCTGGGGGAAAATAAAACATAAAAAGGGTGAGCTCAAATGATAAGTAAGGGTAATCATGGAGAAAATAAAACAAACTATATATATTTGAAATTAAAAACATGAACATAATGTTTAAACATCAAGATCACGTGAAATGACATAAAACATTGAAGTACGTACGACATAGATCATAATGGAACATCAATCATGATAAAATAGCATGGGAATAAAACTTGTAATTCTGGAAAAACATTAAGCACATGATATGATTTCCATAGTATCCAAGGCATTGCTACCAATACCATCTTAGTAAACATAGTCCCTTACTGAACCGGGTTTACTTTCCATTCCATCCTTATATTACTGAACCATATTTACTTTCCGTTTCAGCCATGTCTATCTCATGAGATATAAATCTTTACCCAATGCATTGGAGAGAGATATAGATCCCACCTATCTCATAATGAAATCATTCTTACTTGTGCCACAACATAAACATAAACCATTAATCATAACCCAAAGAATAAAAATGGGTTTCATAAACATCATCACATCATAAAATAATCCATATAAAACAAATAGATATAATTTCATTATAATAAAATTGAAACCATATAAATCATAGAGACATTATACTTGAAACATACACATATGAAATAATGTCATCTTAGATGGAAAACGGCTTTGATAAAGAAATTAAAATGAGTTCTTGAGGAAAATATCCTTTCCTCTTAAAAATCATTTTCTTTCCACAAAATTCCATTCAATTTTAAAAGAAAAGGATTTTGTTGGAAATAGTAATGAAATATTGTAGAGTAAGCTTCATTAAAATAAGGTGTTATGAAACCGTAAAAATATGTTCATGCCGTATAAGTTTAAAAAAAATTCTTCTCGTACTTTTTCTGGAAAAGTAAAAAAGTACCTCGTATGGTAAACAAAAAAAATTCCTTACATACCATGTAGTAAAAGTCAAAACATGGGTAAAAAGGACTTTAAACATACATGAATTTTTTTTTATAAAACTTGGACATGGATGATAAATATAACCCTAGTAAATACTTACATATAAGTAATCTTGGATAGAAAACAATTGAGATTGCGACATTATCCCCTTACCTTAGGTCCCATATGCTTCGTACGCATCTGAACCTCCTCTTCTTCGACACACCTCTTTGAAACATCCTCTTAGGGAACTAAAATTGGTCTTTGAAGAAGACCAGGACCTCTAGAATATTTCTAGGGAAGCTTAGAAGGGAAATGGGTAGGGGTTGGCTGAGCTTGAAGGATCAATGTTGTGTGAAGATGGGAGGGAGGAGGTGCCCTTTTATAAGGGAGGAGAGGGGAACCTTTGGAATCCTCAAAAATATTAGTTTAATATAAATTCAAACCCCAAATAAAATCCTCCAAAAATGACTCAATTCTAATATTATATGAGATATGGTTGTAATCTCATCAACCAATCAAATTTAGACATGTTTTGATCTTATTTTAAACCTTATAATTTTGATTTATCCTTATTTAATCTATTTAATTTAATTTATGGTAATAAAATTCTAAATTTTAAATGTTTATAAATAATAAATTATGTGTTGTTAATTTTCCATAATTGGATTATTTATGAAATTTTCAACTATATAAATTTCAATTTATAAACTATAAATCTTTTTGTGATTTTTAAACAATTTAATAATATGTTATTTTTATAAAATAACAATAGTGTCAATTTTGACACTATTCATTTATTTTAATTTAAATATAATCCACACAGAGGAAATATTCAAAATAAAATATTTAATAGTTTTCTAACATGACATATTATTCTAGAAAATTATTGGAGCACATTAAATAGTTCATATAATATTCATTTCACTATTTGTAAAACCATTTATTTGATACTTCTCTTAAAAAAATAATTTCTACAACATTTTTTTATAATTATTAAATATACTTATTTTTTGCATAAAAATTAAAAATAAAATACTATGATAAATATAAATATTATATATTTCATAAGAATACTTTTAGTTCTATTGATATTCTAAAACACTCAACTTTTAAAATGTTATATTTATTAAATTATGCAGGTGACAACTTTGACATCATTTAAAATAAAATAATATAAGTGTCATAATCACTTTTATAAGAATTAAAACGGTCATATATTCGGTCATTGGATGATTATGGTGTATATATACACTACCAATAAGTTTTTGTCAGGTTTTTGAGCCTTTTAATGGGTATTATTATTTCAATAAAAACTATATTACTTATTTTTCACTAAATAAATAATTTCTGCATCATTAATTTATAAGATATTAAGGTAATTAAATATCTCTTAAAAATTATAAATAAATTACCATGATAAATTAAAACATTTTATCTTTAAAATGAGTATTTATAACCGAATTTATTATCAGTATAAACTTATATTAAAAATACTTTAATTATTAAAGTTGAGTGAGACATATTTCACTTTCCTTTAAATAAAATAAACTAAAGGTCTTAATCACCTCCAAGTGGGTTCCAATGCATTCCATTTCGACCCAAATACGCCTTAGGAAGAAATATAGGCATCCAATTATATTAAAACAAGTGTTAGGGTAATTTTATAATATTATATTTACCCTTAATTACCCAATTTACCTTTTACTATGATAAATAAAATTTACCGTAGTTACTATTCATAATGCCCAAAAATAAAAATTAGCCTATTAACATAATTTGGACCCAGTAATTCCAAATATGGAATCCATTTTTCTAAATTCAATATACAAAAGTAGCAGAAATTAATTTAAAATTAATCCCATTGTTAAGAAAAAGAGTTTTAAAAGTTAAAACACTGCAAAAGATTGAAATGATTTTACCTATGAATTCAATGTAAAACCAATGATAATGACATAAATTATATTAAATGGTAAAAATATATTCTATTTATACTTTAAAACCATTAAATATTATAATTTAACCATATAAAGTATTACGATGAAAAAAGTTGTTTTTAATTAAAATATATCTGGTTTTTACTATTCATGAAAATATGAAAGTTATCGGAAAAATATAAAAACATTATAAAATATAAATTTTTATATATTGATTGAAAAGAAGAAGTTTATTTTTTAAAATTTAACTTATAAACTTTTCAAAAATTAAATTTAACATCAGTGCGCCATTAAAAGGTGGCAAAACTGCATTTTTTGAAAAATAATTATTTTACCAGAAAAAATTTATTTTGTTCTCATACCATGTTCTAGATAATGTGTAAGATGAATAATAATGTTATAAAATTAAAAATTTAGTTAATACTATTCATAACAGCTAGTTTATAATAATATTATAACCATTTATCGTTGTTTAGTGAAACCCGGTATTGCGTACAACACACGCTATCGAAGAAGGTCGTGATTGCGTGTAATACAGGAGAAGTCAGGGTTGCGTGTAGTGAAAGAATCCTTTGTTGTCTCGTATAATATAATCCAACCATATTTCATTTATACATTTAACATATATATATATACACTCAATGTTTCATAGAATAACTACTATCAAACGAACTTGAAATTGTGTGTAACATGATCCAAGAATAGTGTTGCATATACTGCAAGCTAATATGGTGTTGCGTATAGCACAAGCTAATTTTGGTATAGTGTACAACATGAGACATCAATGAAATTAAAATAATATTTTCCATAAAATATCAGGGTGTTACATTCTACCCCCCTTAAAATGAATTTCGCCCTCAAAATTCATCGTGGTTATTAATGGTTTACTACTTGAAATTTTCTTAAATAGAAATCCACACTATAAAAAGGAATAGAAAAACTTATCATTAAAAAATTATGTATGAAACGTAATGGTTAACCAAATTAACTAATCCCTGGGATTCCATATAGGAGAACATATGTGAAATTATGGATATGAAAGATAAATCTAACCATCAAGTTCTGATGGTGAGTGGTAGAGAACATGGAAATGAAAAATACAACAATCACAAAGCCATAAATTTGTGATGATATAAGGTACCATCATATTAATCAGATATGAGGACACTAGGACAACATTCTGGGTTTTCAAGATCATTTCCCAAAAGTCGATGAATTAAAAGAAATACTTACATGATTTTGGCACAATCTCACTGTTGTTCGTGCCTTGAACAATTTCAAATTCATCTCTTAAAGAAATGAAGTTGAATTTGTTATTTGTGAAGTGTTAGCAGATCATGTGATAGAATGATAGGTCATTCCATCTATCTCAAACATAAGGTTAGCAAAATTTATATACATAAGTCCATCTTTTGGTAAGATTAATCGTATATGGTTCCAAAAATGGACTTATACTTCATCTATCATACCGCTTAATAAAATAAAACTAGTTTCTATTAATCAGGGACTTATTGTAGGCCAGTGGTAGGCGATAAAGGAGTGTCACAATTCCATTTTAGGTTCGATTCCCACAGCCTTGTCCGACGTGACGGGTTGTCGCCCATCCTGTAGGTTGTCCTTTTTCTAGAACTACATAATTATAACATTCCATTAATAATATTGAAAACAGTTCTAGCCTTAAACAATACTAACTTATGTCCAACATAATTCATTTCAAATCTTTAGTCTTATCCAAAATACTTCTATCCAAGCTTATAGTATAAAGAAAACAATTACTAGTAATGTCATTGACTGAGCATGTGAATACCATCATTTATCCCCGATATATCTTGTTGATCACATTCCAATCCTGTGAATACCTTAATCATGTATTCTCTTGAAAAATGAATACCCATTGAACCTTAGTGAAAACATGAATGATGTCAAAAGTTAACTCTTTCCACATACCAAAATATCAAAATTTCTATATACTCAAACCATGATATCACTTTGTTCTTATGTTAGTCATGAGCTCATGATTATTATCATACATATTATTTTCTCCTTATCCCTTCATTATGCGCATTTCATCTCCATTCAAAAAATATTTCAATCACTTTTCATGGTTATCAGAACCATAAAATTATTAAAAACCATAATGATCCAATACATTGATATTCCAATATTCCAAGATACTTTAAATGAGATTCCACAACATTATCTCGGAATCCTATTAGATAAACACTTATTCATTCCACAACATCGTTTTCATACTCAACATCACAAATTGTGATTGCATGTGACTTCCATTTATCCTTTGCCTTAAGAGGTTGCTCACGTCAATCATCATTAACCCTTGTATTAGGGCATTGATTAGAATAATACCCCATTTCCTTGCACTTGAATCATTGAAGTGTTGGTGGAGCGTTCTCAGTAGTATTTTCTCTATTCATGTCATTAGAAACCTTTTTCCCATTACTTTGGCACTCAGCTGCTCGATGACCATCTTTTCCACACATGAAACATTTTTAGTACCTTTTAGACAATCTCTACCATGCTTCTTTCCACACTTTGACCATAAAGAAACATTCATCTTCTTTTCACCATTGTTCTGAGATTTCTCCTCGAACTCGATGTTTCGTTTCTTGTTAAAACCATGAGATTGATATGTAACACCAGATTCCAGTTCTACCTTGATAGCACAATGCACAATTTCTTCATATCTACTGAAGTCTCTTATAGATAATTCCCTTCGAAGACTGGGTTTTAAGCCACTAAAGAATCGATCAACTTTACTTTCAGGTTGAATAATAAAGCCAGATGCATACCTTGCAAGCCCTGTAAAATTTGCTTCCTATATACCAACAGATTCATCATCCATTTTCTTAAGATCAAGGAACTACTTTTCCATCTTTGTTCGAAGAATAGGAGGGAAGTACGATTTGAAAAATAATTTCTTGAAATCATCCCATTACATGGATTCAATTTCATCTCGGGGCCTTGTATTCTTAATTAGAGTCCACCATTGATCTTCTTCACCTTCTAAATGGTAAAAAACCAGAATTACTTTTTCATGTTCTGAACTATGAAGTATGGAAAATATCTTTTAAATGGTACTGATCCACTGTTTAGCAACAAGTGGATCAGAAGACCCACTGAAAGAAGGCGGACATTGCCTCATGAAGGACTAAATAGAATATTGTTCCCTTCTATGCTCATTTGGAAGTCCAGAGTGATTCATAGCTTGCGTAAGTATAACAATAAGATTTTCTACTCCATCTCCCATAACAATGGTTTTTTCAGAAGGAAAATCATTGCATTTTCCATTACATTGATCAACACGGTTCTTTCGAGTTCCAACCATCATCTAAAACCCAAAAATAATAGTTTAAGAGGCAATAATCATGCTAGGAAAACAACATAATAAAGGGGGATTACATTCAATATCTAACATCCTAGGTTTAATTCTATGATCGTTACCGTAATCGTAGGACTATAACCTATACTTATACTTAACCTTAGGGACATCCATAGACATATTGTAGAAATATCCCTAGGGATCTCTCTATAATTTTCACATCCTAGTTTCCAAAGGTTAACTAAACCTTTCCTCTGATACAAATTGTAGAGACCCAAAGCTTGATGTACATAGACATTACATTACTCTTGCAGAATATTTAATACATAACAAAAATAGACACTAAAGAACCATAATAGTTTAGTGCCATTGGAAATTTGAAATATAAAACTTCTAATCATGTTGAAAGATCTTCAATATCTCCCATAACTATCTTGACCTTTTTGTTTCCGTACTTAAAACCTTTCTTTTAATCTTGGGGGAAATGAAAACATAAAAAGCGTGAGCTCAAATTCTCAGTAAGGTTAATCATGGAGAAAATAAAACAAACCATATATATTTGAACTTAAAAACATGAACATAATGTTTAAACATCAAGATATTGATAAATAACATAAAACATGGTAGTACGTAAGACATAGATCATTATGGAACATCAACCATGATAAAATAGCATGGGAATAAAACATGTAATTGTGGAAAAAAATTAAGCACATGATATGGTTTCCATAGTATCCAAGGCATTGCTGCCAAGACCATATTAGTGTACAAAGTCCCTTACTGAACTGGGTTTACATGCCGTTCCAACCTTGTATTACCGAACCAGATTTACTTGTCGTTTCAGCCATTTCTATCTAATGAGATATAAATATTTATCCATTGCATTGGAGGGTGATATTGGTCCCACCCATCTCATAATGAAATCATTCTTACTTGTGCCACAACATAAACATAAACCATTAATCATAACACAAAGAATAAAAATGGGTTTCATAAACATCATCACATCATAACATAATCCATATAAAACAAATGGATATCATTTCATCATAAGAAAAGTGAAAACATATAAATCATAGAGACATTATACTTGAAACATACAGATATGAAATAATGTCATCTTAGATGGAAAATGGTTTTGATAAAGAACTTGAAATGAATTCTTGAGGAAAATATCCTTTCTTCTTGAAAATCATTTTCTTTTCACAAAATTCCATTCAATTTTAAAAGAAAAACTTTTTGTTGGAATTGGTCATGAAATATTGTAGAGTAATCTTCATTAAAATAATGTGTTATAAAACCGTAATAATCGGTTCATGCGGTATAAGTTAAAAAAACAATATTCTCGTACTTTTTCTTGAAAAGTAAAAAAAGTACCTCATATGGTAAACAATAAAAAGATTCCTTACATTCCATGTAGTAAATGTCAAAAATGGGTAAAAAGGACTTTAAACATACATGAAAAAATTTTCATAAAATTTGGACATGGATGATAAATATAACCCCAGTAAATACTTACATATAAGAAATCTTGGATAGAAAACAATTGAGATTGCAACATTATCCCCTTACCTTACGTCCGATATGCTTTGTATGTATCCGAAACTCCTCTTCTTCGACACGCCTCTTTGAAACCTCCTCTTAGGGCACTAAAATTGGTCTTTAAATAAAACCATGACCTCTAGAATATTTCTAGGGTATATGAGAAGGGAAATGGGTAGGGGTTGGCAGAGCTTGAAGGCTCAGTGTTGTGTAAAGATGAGAGGGATGAGGTTTTCTTTTATAAGGGAGGAGAGGGGCACCTTTGGAATCCTCAAAAATATTAGTTCAATATAAATTCAAACCCCACATAAAAACCTCCAAAAATGACTCAATTATAATATTAGATGATATATGGTTGTAATCTCATCAACCAATCAAATTTAGACATATTTTGATCTTATTTTAAACCTTATCATTTTGATTTATCCTTATTAAATCTATTTAATTTTATTTATGGTAATAAAATTATAAATTATAAATGGTTATAAATAATCAATTATTTGTTGTTAATTTTCCATAATTAGATTTTTATGAAATTTTAGACTATATAAATTTCAGTTTAAATTTTTTAAATATTTTTGTGATTTTTAAACAATTTAATAATATGTTATTTTTATAAAATAACGATAGTGTCAATTTTGACACTATTCATTTATTTTAATTTAAATTAAATCGACAGAGAGGAAATATTCAAAATAAAATATTTAATAGTTTCCTAACATGTCATATTCATCTTGAAAATTAGTGGAGAACATTAAATAGTTCATATAATATTTATTTTACTATTTTTAAAACAATTTATTTGATACTTATCTTAATAAAATAATTTCTAAAACATTTTTTTTATAATTATTAAATATACTTATTTGTTGCATAAAAATTAAAAATAAAATACTTGGATAAAGATAAATTTAATAGATTTTATAAGAATACTTTTAGTCAGATTTATATTCTGTAACACCCAACTTTTAAAATGATATATTTTTTAAATTATGAAGGTGATAACTTTGACATCATTTAAAATAAAATAATATAAGTGTCATAATCACTTTTATAAGACTCCAAACGGTCATATATTCGGTAATTGGATGCTTATGGTGTATATATACACTAAAAATAAGTTTTTTTCCGGTTTGTGAGGCTTTTAATTTGTATTGTTATTTCAATAAAAACTACATTACTTATTTTTTCACTAAATAAATAATTTCTGCATCATTAATGTTTAAGATATTAAGGTAATTAAATATATCTTAAAAATTATAAATAAATTACCATGATAAATAGAAACATTTTTTATTTCAAATGAGTATTTATAATCGAATTTATATTCTGTATAAAATTATATTAAAAATACTTTAATTATTAAAGTTAAGTGAGACATATTTCACTTTCCTTTAAATAAAATAAACTAAATGTCTTAATCACCTTCGAGTGGGTTCCAATGGATTCCATTTCGACCCAAATATTACTTAGGAAGAAATATAAGCATCCAATTATATTAAGAAAACTGTTAGGGTAATTTTATAATATTATATTTACCCATAATTACCTGATTTACCTTTTACTATGGTAAATAAAATTTACCATAGTTACTATTCATAGTTCCCAAAAATAGAAAGTAGCCTATTAACATAATTTGGACCCACTAATTCCAAATATAAAATCCATTTTTCTAAATTCAATACACAAAAGTTGCAGAAATTAATTTAAAATTAATCCCGTTGTTAAGAAAAAGAGTTTTATAAGATAAAACATTGCAAAAGATTGGAATGATTTTACCTATGAATTCATTGTAAAACCAATGATAATGACATAAATTATATTAAATGGTAAAAATATAATATATTTATAATTTAAAACCATTCAATATTATAATTTTACAATATAAATTATTACGATGAAAAAAGTTGTTTTTAATTAAAATATATCGTGTTTTAAATATTCATTAAAATATGAAAGTTATCAGAAAAATATCAAAACTTTATCCAATGTAAATTTTTATATCCTGATTCAAAATAAGACGTTTATTTTGTAAAATTTAACTTATAAACTTTTCAAAAATTATATTTAAAATCCGTGCGCCATCAAAAGGTGGCAAAACTGCATGTTTTGAAAAATACTTATTTTACCGGAAAAAAATTTATTTTGTTCTCATATCATGTTCTAGAAAATGTGTAAGATGAATAATAATTTTATAAAATTAAAAATGTAGTTAATACTATTCATAACGAATAGTTTATAATAATATTGTAACCATATATCATTGTTTAGTGAAACCCGGTATCGCGTATAACACACGCTATTGAAGAAGGTCGCGATTGCATGTAATGCAAGCCAAGTCAGGGTTGCGTGTAGTGAAAGACTCATTTGTTGTCTCTTATAATAGAATCCAACCATATTTCATTTATACATTGAATATATATATATATATATATATAGAAACTCAATGTTTTGTAGAATAACTACAATCAAACGTACTTGAAATTATGTGTAACACGATCCCAGAATAGTGTTGCGTATACTGGAAGCTAATACGGCGTTGCGTATAACACAAGATAATTTTGGTAGAGCGTACAACACAATACCTCAATGAAATTAAAAGAATATTTTTCATAAAATATCAGGGTGTTACATTCTACCCCCATTAAAATAAATTTCTCCCTCGAAATTCGCCGGGGTTATAAATGGTTTACTACTTGAAAGTTTCTTAAATAGAAACCCACACCGTAAAAAGGAATACCAAAACTTATCTTTAAAAACTTATGTATGAAATGTAACGGTTACCCAAATTAACTAATCACTGGTATTTCACATAGGAGAACTTAGGTGAAATTATGGATATGAAAGATAAATCTAACCATCAAGTTCTGATGGTGAGTGGTAGAGAACATGGCTATGAAAAAGACAACAATCACAAATCCATAAATTTGTGATGATCTAAGGTACCATTTGATTAATCGTATATGAGGACAGTATGAAAAACTTTTGGGTTTTCAAGATCATTTCCCTAAAGTTGATGAATTAAAAGAAATACTTACATGATTTTGGAACAATCTCACTGTTGTTCGTGCCTTGAACAATTTCAACTTCATATCTTAAAGAAATGAAGTTGAATTTGTAATTCTTGAAGTGTTAGTAGATCATGTGATAGAATGATAGGTTATTCCATCTGTCTTAAACATAAGGTTAGAAAAAGTTATATACATAAGTCCATCTTATGGTGAGATTAATCGTATATGGTTCCAAAAATGGACTTATACTTCATCTATCATACCGCTTAATAAAATAAAACTAGTTTCTATTAACCTGGGACTTCCTGTAGGCTAGTGGTTGCCTATAAAGGCCTGTCTCACTTCAGTTGTAGGTTCGATTCCCACAGCCTTGTCTGACGTGATGGGTTATCCCCCATCCTCCAGGTTGTCATTTTTCTAAAACTACATAATTATAACATTCCATCAATAATATCGTAAACAGTTCTAGCCTTAAACAATACTAACTTATGTCCGATATAATCCATTTCAAATATTTAGACTTATCCAAAATACTTATGTCCAAGCTTATATTATAAATAAAACAATTTCTAGAAATGTCATCTATAGATCATGTGAATACCATCATTTGTCCACGATATATCTTGTTGATCACATTACAATCATGTGAATACCTTAATCATATATTCTCTTGAAAAATGAATACCCATTGAACCTTAGTGAAAACATTAATTCTGTCAAAAGTTAACTCTTTCCACAAACCAAAATCCAAAAATTTCTATATACTCAAACCATGATATCACTTTGTCCTTATGTTAGTCATGAGCTCATGATTACCATCATATATAATATTTTCTCCTTATCCCTTCATTATATGCATTTCATCTACTTTCCCAAAATATTTCAATCATTTTTCATGGTTTTCTGTTCCATAAAATTATTAAAAACCACAATGATCCAATACATTGATATTCCAATATTCCCCGATACTTTAAATGAGATTCCACAACATTATCTCGGAATCCTGTTACATAAACACTCATTCATTCCACAACATCGTTTTCATACTCAACATCACAAATTGTGATCACATGTGACTTCCCTTTATCCTTTGCCTTAATAGGTTTCTCACGTCGATCATCATTAACCCTTGGATTAGGGAATTGATTAGCATAATGCCCAATTTCCTTGCACTTTAAGCATTGAAGTGTTGGTGGAGCATTCTCGGTAGTCTTTTCTCTATTTATGTCTTTAAAAACTTTTTTCCCATTACTTCGACACTCAGCTGCTCGATGACCTTCTTTTCCACACTTGAAACATTTTTTAGTACCTTTTAGACAATCTCCACCATGATTCCTTCCACACATTGAGAATAAAGAAACATTCATCTTCTTTTCACCATTGTTATGATATTTCTCCTTGAACTCCATGTTTCGTTTCTTGTCAAAACCATGAGATGGATATGTAACACCAACTTCCAGTTCTACCTTGATAGCACAATGCACAATTTCTTCATAGCTACTGAATTCTCTTATAGATAATTCCCTTCGAAGACTGGGTTTTAAGCCACTAAAGAATCAATCAACTTTACTTTCAGGTTGAATGATAAACCGAGATGCATACCTTGCTAGCCTTGTAAAATTCGCTTCTTATATACCAACAGATTCATCATCATTTTTCTTAAGATCAAGGAACTCATTTTACATCTTTTTTTTATGAATACGAGGGAAGTAATTATTGAAAAATATGTTCTTGAACTCATCCCATTCCATGGATTCAATTTCATCTCGGGGCCTTGTATTCTTAATTAGAATCCACCATTGATCTACTTCACGTTCTAAAAGGTAAACAACCAGAATGACTTTTTCATGTTCTAAACAATAAAGTATGGAAAATATCTTTTCAATGGTACTGATGTATTGTTCAGCAACAAGTGGATCAGAAGACCCACTGAAAGAAGGTGGAAATTTCCTCATGAAGGACTAAATAGAATATTGTTCCCTTCTCTGCTCATTTGGAAGTCCAGAATGATTCATAGCTTGCGTAAGTATAGAAATAAGATTTTGTACTCCAACTCCAATAACATTAGTTTTTTTTAGGATTACAATCATTGATTTTTCCATTTTATTGATCAACACGGTTCATTCGGGTTCCATCCATCATCTAAAACCCAAAAAGAATAGTGTAAGAGGCAAAAATCATGCTAGGAAAACAACATAATAAAGGGGGATTAATTTCAATATCTAACATCCTAGGTTTAATTCTATGATCATTACCGTAATCATAGGACTATAACCTATACTTATACTTAACCTTAGGGACATACCTAGACATACCTTAGAAATATCCCTAGGGATCTCTCTACAGTTTTCGCATCCTAGTTTCCAAAGGTTAACTAAACCTTTCCTCTTATACTAATTGTAGAGACCCAAAGCTTGACGTACATAGACATTACATTAGTCTTGTGAAATATCTAATACATAACAAAAATTGACCCCAAAGGACCGTAACAGTTTATTGTCTTTGGAAACTTGGAAAATAAAAATCTAATCATGTTGAAAGATCTTGAACATCTCCCATAACGATCTTTCACTTTTTGTTTCCTTACCTAAAACCTTTCTTTTAATCCTGGGGGAAAAGAAAAAATAAAAATGGTGAGCTCAAATTCTCAGTAAGGGTAATCATGGAGAAAATAAGACAAACCATATATATTTGAACTTAAAAAAATTAACATAATGTTTAAACATCAAGTTCTTGAGAAATGCCATAAAAAATGGTAGTATGTAAGACATAGATCATAATGGTACATCAGTCATGATAAAATAGCATGGGAATAAAACTTGTAATTGTGGAAAAACATTAATCACATGATATTATTTCCATATTAGCCAAGGCATTGCTTCCAAGACCATCTTAGTGGACAAAGTCCTTTACTGAACCGGTTTTACTTGCCGTTCTAGCCCTGTATTACTGAACCGGATTTACCTGCCATTTCAGCCATGTCTATCTCATGAGATATAAATCTTTACCCAATTCATTTGAGGGAGATATAAGTCCCAACCATATCATAATGAAATCATTCTTAATTGTGCCACAACATAAACATAATCCATTAATCATAACCCAAAGAATAAAAATGGGTTTCATAAACATCATCACATCAAAACATAATCCATACAAAACAAATGGATATAATTTCATCATAAGAAAAGTGAAACAATATAAATCATAGAGACATTATACTTGAAACATACACATATGAAATAATGTCATCTTAGATGGAAAATGGTTTTGATAAAGAACTTGAAATGAATTATTGAGGAAAATATCCTTTCTTCTTGAAAATCATTTTCTTTTCACAAAATGCCATTCAATTTTAAAATAAAAGGATTTTGTTGAAAATATTCATGAAATATTGTAGAGTAAGTTTCATTAAAATAAGGTGTTATGAAACTGTAAAAATACCTTCATGCCATATAAGTTAAAAAAACATTCTTCTCGTACTTTTACTAGAAAAGTCAAAAATTACCTCGTATGGTAAACAAAAAAATTCCTTACATACCATGTAGTAAATGTAAAAAATGGGTAAAAGGACTTTAAACATACATGATTTTTTTTATAAAACTTGGAAATGGATGATAAATATAACCCTAGTAAATACTTACATATAAGCAATATCGAATAGAAAACAATTGAGATTGCAACATTATCCCCTTACCTTAGGTCTGATATGCTTCATACGTATCCGAACCTCCTCTTCTTCAACACGCCTCTTTGAAACCTTCTCTTAGAGCACTAAAATTGGTCTTTGAAGAGAACCAAGACCTCTATAATATTTATAGGGAAGTTGAAAAGGGAAATTGGCAGGGGTTGGCTGAGCTTGAAGGCTGAATGTTGTGTAAAGATGAGAGGGAGGAGGTGCCCTTTTATAAGGGAGGATAGGGGCACCTTTGGAATCCTCAAAAAATATTAGTTTAATATAAATTCAAACCCCTCATAAAAACCTCCAAAAAATGACTCAATTCTATGATTAGATGAGATAGGGTTGTAATCTCATAAACCAATCAATTTTAGACATGTTTTGATCTTATTTTAAACCTTATCATTTTGATTTATCCTTATTTAATCTATTTAATTATATTTGTGGTAATAAAATTCTAAATTTTAAATGGTTATAAATAATCAATTATGTGTTGTTAATTTTCCATAATTGGATTCTTTATGAAATTTTAGACTATATAAATTTCAATTTATTATTTTAAAATATTTTTGTGATTTTTAAACAATTTAATAATATGTTTTTTTATAAAATAACAGTAGTGTCAATTTTGACACTATTAATTTATTTTAATTTCAATAAAATCCACACAGAGGAAATATTCAAACTAAAATATTTAATAGGTTTATAACATGTCATATTCATCTCTAAAATTAGTTTATCACATTAAATAGTTCATATAATATTTATTTTACTATTTGTAAAACCATTTATTTGATACTTCTATTAATAAAATAATTTCTAAAACATTTTTTGTATAATTATTAAATATAATTATTTGTTGAATAAAAATTAAAAATAAAATACTAGGATGAATATAAATCTTACATATTTCATAAGAATACTTTTATTATGATTTATATTCTAAAACACCCAACTTTTAAAATGTTATATTTATTAAATTATGAAGGTGACAACTTTGACATCATTTAAAATAAAATAATATAAGTGTCATAATCACTTTTATAAGACTCCAAACGGTAATATATTAGTTCATTGTATGATTATGGTGTATATATACACTACAAATAAGTTTTGGTCAGGTTTTGGGAGCCTTTTAATGTGCATTATTATTTCAATAAAAACTATATTACTTATTTTTCACTAAATAAATAATTTCTGCATCATTAATGTATAAGCTACTAAGGTAATTAAATATCTCTTAAAAATTATAAATAAATTACCATTATAAAGAAAAAAATTTTATATTTCAAATGAGTATTTATAATCTAATTTATATTCTGTATAAACTTATATTAAAAATACTTTAATTATTAATGTTGAGTGAGACATATTTCACTTTCCTTTAAAAAAATAAACTGAAGGTCTTAATCACCTCCAAGTGGGTTCCAATGGATTCCATTTAGACCCAAATATGACTTAGGACAAAATATAAGCATCCAAATATATTAATACATGTGTTAGGGTAATTTTATAATATTTTATTTACCCTTAATTACCCGATTTACCTTTTACTATGGTAAATAAAATTTACCGTAGTTACTATTTATATTAACCCAAAATAAAAATTATCCTATTAACATAATTTGGACCCACTAATTAAAAATATGAAATAAAATTTTCTAAATTCAATACACAAAAGTTTCAGAAATTAATTTAAAATTTATCCCATTGTTAAAAAAACGAGTTTTAAAAGTTAAAACATTGCAAAAGATTGAAATGATTTTACCTATGAATTCAATGTAAAACCAATGCTAATGACATAAATTATATTAAATGGTACAAATATATTCTATTTATAATTTAAAACCATTAAATTTTATAATTTAACCATATAAATTATTATGATGAAAAAAGTTGTTTTTAATTAAAATATATCGTGTTTTTACTATTCATTAAAATATAAAAGTTATCAGAAAAATATCGAAATTTTATCGAACCTAAATTTTTATATCATGATTCAAAAGAAGAAGTTTATTTTGAAAAATTAAACTTATATACCTTTCAAAAATTATATTTAATATTGGTGCGCCATCAAAAGGCGGCAAAACTGTATTTTTTGAAAAATAATTATTTTACCCGAAAAAATTTATTTTGTTCTCATACATTGTTCTAGAAAATGTGTAAGATGAATAATAATGTTATAAAATTAAAAATTTAGCTAATAATATTCATAACAACTAGTTTATAATAATATTATAACCATATATCGTTGTTTAGTGAATCCTGGTATTGTGTACAAGACACACTATTGAAGAAGGTCGCGATTGCGTGTAATGCAAGCCAAGTAAGGGTTGCGTGTAGTGCAAGAATACTTTGTTGTCTCATATAATAGAATCCAACCATATTTTTTTTATACATTGAATATATATATACACACACTCAATGTTGTGTAGAATAACTACTATCAAACAAACTTGAAATTGTGTGTAACACGATCCAAGAATAGTGTTGCGTATACTGCAAGATAATACGGTGTTGCGTATAGTACAAGATAATTTTGGTATAGCGTAAAACACAAGAAATCCATGAAATTAAAAAAATATTTATCATAAAATCTCGGGGTGTTACATCTTGTGCTTCAAGGGCTGTTCAATAGTGCCGTTATCTCTGCGGAAGGTGGTGATGTAGGATAGCCACCATTCTTAGTGGGCTGTCCATTCGGGTGCCACCAAGATGTATTATGATGTCCGTCAGCTATTCTGGTGGCTTGGTATGCGACAAGACATCACATAAATTGTGTCGATATGCTACACATTCCAGCAGGTGAAACCAGAGCATCAAAGGAACTCCAGTTTTCTCCAGCCATTACCCATTCCAACATGGAAGTGGGACAAGGTTTCCATTGAATTCATTATTGGATTACCTCATACAACTTGGGGTAATAATTCCATTTGGCTAGTGATTGATCGTCTGACCAAATCATCCCACTTCAATTTGACCAGAGATACAACTAAAGTGGATGAGTTGAGCCGTTAGTATGTTCAGGAAGTCTTAATGATCCATGGTGTGCCGTTAGTAATTATCTTAGATAGAGAACCCTGTTTCACTTCTCAATTTTTAGGAAGGCCTTTAAAAGGCCTTGGGGTCTTAGATTAGGATGAGCATGACATACCATCCTCAAATAGATGGTCAAACAGAGCGAGCGAGTTAGATTTTGGAGCACATTCTCTATGCATGTGTTCTAGACTTTGGAGGTTCCTGGGATATCCATTTGGGATTGGTTGAGTTTTATTATAACAATAGTTACCAATACTTGATTCAAATGGATCCTTTTGAGTTTCTCTATGTTCGGAATTTTCGGTCCCTCCTGTGTTGGGATGAGGTAGGTGAGACCTCATTGCTGGGGCTGAGTCTGGTGTAGGAGACGTTTGAGATGATCAACTTGATCAGGATGTTCTTATTGACAGCTTATAGTACCCATAAATCATATACTGACCAGAGGAATTGAGACCTAGAGTTTTCTATTGGTGATAGGGTATTCATGAAAGTGGCCCCTCGTCTAGGCCATTGCAGATTGGGAAAGCAAGGGAAGATGATGTCATGATATGTTAGACCTTTTGAGACCATCGAGCATATTGGAAATGTGGCGTAAAAGTTTTCCTTACCTTATTATTTGAAATCCACCCATGAAGTATTTCATGTATAAGGCCCCCAGCCTTAAACCTTACTTAATATTGAATTAAATGAATAATTCACATTGAGGATCTTTTCAAGTTTAGAGTTTTAGAGAATTAGGACATAACTATTACATCTCAAAAGATTACAAAGTAGTCACTTCTACTAAATTTCCATAAAATAAAAACTCTTAAAAAGAAAAATGTCTAGTTCCATGTATTAGATTGCATGACTTTCCCTTGATCCCATCATTGACCAT
Organism: Viscum album; assembly: GCA_963277665.1. NCBI lineage: Eukaryota > Viridiplantae > Streptophyta > Magnoliopsida > Santalales > Viscaceae > Viscum > Viscum album. The sequence goes on along the minus strand of OY728163.1, from coordinate 1,691,637,155 downwards.
ATTCCACATTAAGTCCTATGAAAAACATTTAAAAAAAAAACTTGGGATGAGCATAAAAATCTCAGTAAGGGTTATAAAAATATGTAAAGGAAACATGAGTTCATATATACATAAGAATGAAATCATACTTTACCCATAAAACACAGGCACTTTAACATACCTCATCAAATCATGAATAAATCATAGAAATCATAAGACATAAAAGGTAACTTGAGGCATTCATAACATTCTTACGTAGGGAGTAACCCTATTGGTTACATTTGGAATACCCACCACAGTATATTCCCTAAATCTCATCGGAAAAACCTTAATGATTCACTCCTTCACGTTACCCAATGCATTGGAGAGCTATATCGGGCTCACTCGCCATTAGTTTATCACAGAACCACCCATCTTCATAACAATGCCCAAGAACCATAACATAATCTTATCACATAAAACATGCATAAAGGAAACCGAACATTTCCTCCTTTCAATAACAAGATATCAATACAACACATTGATATAAAAACATTATGAAAACCATTTTCAATACCAAAATAAAAGAAATGTAAAACAAGGTATTTATTTTTATTTTAAAAAGAAGGTATGGATTGTAGAGGAAGTCGAAACTCAAATAATGGTCACGGTGGGGGAGAAGTCGTTGTCGCCGCATACGTATGACAAAAACATTCCCTTTTGTCGTTTAGTAAACGCTTCGTATAAAAATATTCCTTTTGAATAAACGTAAAAGTCAAAGGGCTTTATACACCGTATAAAATAAAGTTGTGTATAAAACAAAATATGCCTCAATGAATGGAGATTGAGATGAAGTCCCATAAAAAGACGGTATCCTTGGATTAAGGATAAATCAATTACATAATTATGTGTGAAAAATGAATACACGAAATATAAGTGGATATTAAGTGTAAAACAATCAGAGGTTATTCACACATATTCATGGAACGACATATTCAAGGAGTACAAGTTTATCCCAAAGAATCAAATTTGGGTTAAGAAGTTCCCTTGCAAAAATTTGACAGCCTAACGACGTCACTAAAAAATTCAGAAAATGAGTTGATGAGAGATAAAAAGGGTATCTCATCACATGGACATAAAATTTAAATCAATAAGGATATAGAAGAACATATCCCAACATAATAGTATGTGAATTAAAATACATAACAAAAGAAGTCTTTTAAAAAGAGGAGGGTGAAAGGTTCCCTTATCGACATGGGTATCTTTCAAGACATGCACCCCGTGAAAGAAGGACAATACAACATTGATGTAAATACTCATAAATGAAAGTATATTACACAATGAGTAAAATAATGGGCAGTACATACACCACTCAAAGGAAGTTGTGGCAAATGTAGCATAAATCTCACGGGAATAAAAGTGAGATGAAAAATCCCTTACGAAAACCCGACAGCCTAACGAGGCCACTTAAAACTTCCAAAATGGACTGATGAGAGAAAATAGGGTCTCTCATCATATTAAAACAAAGTTTACATAAATAGTAATATAAAATAACATCCCCCAACATAACAAAGAGGAGCTTAAAAGAAGTGACATAAAGGAGATTACTTAAAAAGAAAGAGAGAAGTTAGATCTCTTACGAAAATTCAGCAGCCTAACGGCGCCACTCAAAACTTCCAAAACGGATTGATGAGAGATAATATGGTCTCTCATCATATTAACAAAAAAATTACAGTAATATTAATATAAAATAACATCTCAATAACAAGAAAGATGAGCTTAAAAAAAAGAGAGGAGTAGGATCCCTTACCTCGTGTCCGACATGACTCAATCATTCTTGAATCTCCTGAATAATAAAATATGGTCAATTTATAATTTCTTAAGGACATCCTTTAAATATTATTATTAAGTTGATATCACATATTTTAATGTTATAATAATTGGTTAATAATATGAGTTCATATCAGACATTTTTGTCGAGGTTTGGTACATGAGTCAAAAATTGAACTTGTTGGAAAATAATTTTCCATGTAGTTATAGGTACATCATATCCAGAATAGTATTGATGTTTTAAATATCATATATATGAATTATATATTCATTTTATACTATTCCATATCATTTTGAGATAAAAATTAAAAGCACCGTTCATGGAGACGGTAGGTCGTACGTACGCATGAACGCTACTTTCATTTTTTGTCATATTAATGGAATTAAAACAAAATTTGAGGTATATATATATGTTATAATTCCAGAATGATATCCATAATTTAGATGTAATATATTACATATATATCCATTATATATATGTACTTATAATAGTACATAACATTTTGAGATAAGAAATGAAATGTACCGTTCATGGAGATGGTAAGCCATACGTACGCATGAACACTACTTCCATTTCTATTTCATATTTAGTGGAATTAAAACATAATGATACATAATAGTATTTTAATTCCAGTTTGGTATCATATATAATATCATTAAATATATCCTTTATACGTACCACATATGGTATTAACGAATCAAATCACTTTGAGGGGGCGGTAGTCCGCACTTCCTTAAATGAAGATATCACGTTTACCCATAATGGAAACAATAAATCTATGCCATAAATGAAAAATACAGAAGCTTAAGTAAAACATTAAAATATTATATATCATATATAAATATAGTTTCATCTTAATGGCCACCTTTGAAGGTGTTAGAAGAATGTTGAACAATCATCGTTTCGTGAGGCAGAAATTCACCATCCACAGAAACAGTATGTTCTTTAACCATTAGATGTAGGTGTGTGTAAGTGTAGCTGGAATACTTCTTATAACCATATCCTAGTATATTTAAGAAACTATATTTTTTACAAAATAAATGAATAAAAAGAGTTTATGGGGTTGGAGAAGAAAAATAAAACAAAAGGACACAAGTGAAGACATTACCTTAAAATCGGGTAACTCCCTTTGGTTTGAGCTCAAAGGCTTCCTTGGGAAGACTTCTGCCCAAAGTTAGGCTTCAAGGAGTTATAGAGGGATGTGTAGAGACAAAATGGGCAGGGTTTGGCCGAGCCAAAGGCTTTGGAAGTGTGGGTAAGGAGGTAGAGGTGGGGACTTTTTATAAGAGGAGAGGAGGGGCACTCTTGGAAAGTAAAGAAAAGTTACTTTATTTTAGAATGAGTTTCGGATTTTAATGGTCCCAAATTGATGTGTTTCGAGGATAAAGTGATAAGTATTCTAAATCCACCCATACAATAGGTTTTGGACTTGTGTAGGTCTTATATTTTACATTATCTTTCCATTTATTTAAATCGTTAAATAATGAGGTCATCGCTGCATCATCATGATGTCATAAATAATTTAATTTATTTAATGTCTAAAAAATTATAAAAAAATACTATGTTGTAGGAAATCGTTTTATCTTTCCAATGACTATTTATATTCAAAAATATGACTTGTATAACCCCATGTAAAAAGTGTTTTAGAAAAAAAGTTCATGTTTGTGTCATTTTTACTTTAACATTAAATAAAAAGATATTTATGTCATTTTCCAACCAAAGTGGCTCCATGGGGTCCCCAATTTGACACATGGATTTTATTGGTCGGCCATGACACATCCAATGAGGGTAGGACATGTGTTCAGGTCATTTAATTTTATTAAAACATTATTCTTACCTTAAACTACACTAATTACCTCTAATCACGATTAAAAACTTAATAAGTTACTATTCACCAAAAAATTATTTTAATCCCATTGAACCAAATTTTACTTCTTAATGACAACCATGTATGTCAGATTTTTGAAATTCAAAACACAAAGGTGGAAAAATTTCATTTAAATGGAAAATCAGTTTTTATAAGTACCACTTAGTGGTTTCACTATTCATCAAAATTGTAGTTTTTCCGAAAATTACCCAAAATTCACCCTAAGATATATTTGATATTCCTAATTAAAAAATGATGTCTTTTTTAAAAAATTCATAACATAAATGTTACATTAATTAATTTAATAATTAATTCCCGCTGTCAAAACAAATAGCGTGTTTTTATGAAACAAAATGTATCAAAAGATTGACACAAGTTTAAGTCCGATTTCAAAGTGAAATTAATTCCAATGAACACTATTGGATTAAATGGTAAAAATATATTCTAATTTCACTTTAAAACCAATTCAAAATATAATATAGTCATATAAATAAATTATATTAAAAGGAGGTTTTGAATTAAAATACAACATTTTCCACTATTCATTAAAAATTGAACTTTTTCGGAAAAATATCAAAAATTTACACAAAGTAAATTTTGATGTCCCGATTCTAAAGAAATTTTTTATTTTTTCAAATATAACACATAAAATTGTCAAAAAGTGGATTTAAAAGAGGTTCTCCATCAAAAGGCGGTTAATCAACCTTTTAAAGAATATTGGAATGTTTACGCTTAAAATTGGATTCATTCGCATTATTAATCCTATAACATTTATTGTAAAGAGTAAAAATATTTGAAAAACATATATAATCATTTTTTAGTTAGTTCTGTTCATTTCCTCCATTACAACGACTAGGAATTAACTACCATTTAAAATAATATTATTTCATTATTAGAGTGCAATGTAAGATTCCCAAGAAACTCGTTGTTGCGTGTTGGGTACGCCATCGAGCATAGCATCCCCTTTAAAGTAATATTAATATTTTATTCACAAATATGGATAAATATGAAAATTTCATATTCTTTATTTATCTAGGGTGTTACATCCTTCCCCCCTTTTTGGAATTGCGTCCTCGCAATTTTTAAAATTGGGCTTGGAAACTTCATTGAAAATCCCAAATCGGAACAAGAGTCAGTAAAACAATCACTTTAAAATAAAGAAAGATATGTACAAAGGTCAACCGAGTTAACCCATACTAGGATTCCAAGTATGAAAATATGGACATGGAGGAAAAAACAAATGGTCATGTTCTGATGGAGAGTGATAGTAAACATGTCTAGAAGAAATTTAACCATAAGAAAATCACAAACTTGTGATGGGTTAAAAGGTATTCGATTCCCCAGTAAAAAAAGTTAACAGACAACATTTTTGTTTTAAGTTACTCTTCATTGAGGAATTTATTTTTGATTTTAAGGAAACATACTTACTTGTCATTTTGACTTTCAAATTTTACTAGATTTCTTACAAAAACTCATACTTTCCCCAAAAGACGAGTATTTAGGAAGACTTGTTCACATTAAGAGTACTATTATCAACTTCTAGAGGATCACCTAATCCAAAAAAAGATAACTATATACTTCCCATATCCTTAGACCTTAACCAAAACCAAAACCAAAAAGGTTAGTACAAGATCAGGTAATACCCAAAAAGGATAATCCTTTAAAAAAAAATCTATTCTTAATCTCAAAAATTTATCAAACAATACCCAAAGTTCAACAAAGACCATTCAATAAACAAATTGTCCACAAAATACTTCAAAGTAAACCAAACTAAGATTGAAACCCAAATATTTGAAGGATTTAGTCACATAGTCTTCCAAGTTGAATCGTAACATTTATCTCCAAACAACATCAGTTGCTCCTAAAGTCTTGTATTGAAAAGTAATTAACCTAATCACATATCATCCATGATAGGTTAATAAATTTCAACAGATAACCCAAAATAAGCTTACTCCTAATTCATAAAATCATCTAACTAAAAATAATTAGTCAAACTAACCAGGGACTCCACGTAGTCCAGTGGTAGGTGATAAATACCAGTCACACTTTGGTTATGGGTTCGATTCCCGCAGCTTTGTCTGGCGCGACGGGTTGTCACACAATATGCATGTTGTCCTTTTTCCAAAACTCTATAATTCTTAAAACATTCTCCAAAACGAGATAAAATCTCAAAAAAATAATCATAAAATATTTTAACCTCAATTTTATCTCATGCATTTCATTTTCCATCATAACATATATTAACCCATAATTACCTCAAAAGTAAGGATCATATAAACCCTAATGGTTAACTTTATAATTATTACCTGAACTTCCACATCGATTGGTCATCTCGTACATGATGCATTACAGAACATAGCAAGGTTCAAGTGGATGATCATGACTCCTTGATAGTTGGTTTAGAACAACCACGAGTTTCCTCATTGAATACCCCATTTCATCCAGTCTCTTAATCAGAGAACCACCACAGTTTCCTTCAAACCTATTGTCACTTTGGTGCCTACTAGATCCATCCATTCACTAAAAACAGAAATGTCTGTGTGAGTATATCAACAAAACCATCATGTACTAATGAGGAAGATAACCACTAAGATATACTTACTTATTCACTTTATCTAAAACTAGGACTCTTTCTGAAATCCTAACCATTATGGTATTTTCACTTATTCTTAGAGGATACCCTAACCTCTAAAGTTATCTAAACCGGCCTTTGATACCAACTATAAGGCCCCCAACCTTAAACCTTACTTAATATTGAATTAAATGAATAATTCACATTGAGCATCTTTTCAGGTTTAGAGTTTTAGAGAATTAGGACATAACTATTACATCTCAAAAGATTACAAAGTAGTCACTTCTACTAAATTTTCATAAAATAAAAACTCTTAAAAAGAAACATGTCTATTTGTATGTATTAGATATCATGACTTTCCCTTGATCCCATCCTTGACCCTATTCCACATTAAGTCCTGTGAAAAACTTTTCAAAAAAAAACTTGGGATGAGCATAAAAAGATCAGTAAGGTTTATAAAAATATGTAAAGGAAACATGAGTTCATATATACATAAGAATGAAATAACACTTTACCCATAAAACACATGCACTTTAACATACCTCATCAAATCATGAATAAATCATAGAAATCATAAGACATAAAAGGTAACTTGACACATTCATAACATTATTACGTAGGGAGTAACCCTCTTGGTTACGTTTGGAATACCCACCACAGTATATTCCCTAAATCTCTTTGGAGAAACCTTAATGTTTCACTCCTTCGTGTTACCCAATGCATTGGAGAGATATATCGGGCTCACCCGCCCTTAGTTTATCATAGAACCACCTGTCTTCATAACAATGCCCAAGAACCATAACATAATCTTATCACATAAAACATGCAGAAAGGAAACCTAACCTTTCCACCTTTCAATAATAAGATATCAATACAACACATTGATATAAAAACATTATGAAAACCATTTTCAATACCAAAAATAAAATAAATGTAAAACATGGTATTTATTTTTCTTTTAAAAAGAAGGTTTGTCTTGTAAAGGAAGCCGAAACTCAAATAATGGTCACGACGGCGGAGAAGTCGTTGTCGCCGCATACGTATGACAAAAACATTCCCTTTTTTCGTTTAGTAAATGCTTCGTATAAAATGATTCCTTTTGAATAAATGTAAAAGTCAAAGGGGTTTATACACCGTATAAAAGAAAGTTGTGTATAAAACAAAATATGCCTCAATGAATGGAGATTGAGATGAAGTCCCATAAAAAGATGGTATATTTGGATTAAGGATAAATCAATTACATAATTATGTGTGACAAATGAATGCATGAAATATAAGTGGATATTAAGTGTAAAACAATCAGAGGTTATTCACACATATTCATAGAATGACATATTCAAGGAGTACAAGTTTATCCCAAAGAATCAAATTTGGGTTAAGAAGTTCCCTTGCAAAAATTTGACAGCCTAACGGCGTCACTACAAAATTCAGAAAATGAGTTGATGAGAGATAAAAATGGTATCTCATCACATGGAAATAAAATTTAAATCAACAAGGATATAGAATAACATATCCCAACATAATAGTATGTGAATTAAAAGACATAACAAAAGAAGTCTTTTAAAAAGAGGAGGGTGAAAGGTTCCCTTACCGACATGGGTATCTTTCAAGACATGCACCCCGTGAAAGATGTACAATACAAAATTGATGTAAATACTCATAAATGAAAGTATATTAAACAATGAGTAAAATAATGGGTAGTACATACACCACTCAAAGGAAGTTGTGGCAAATGTAGCATAAATCTCACAGGAATAAAAGTGAGATGAAAAATCCCTTACGAAAACTCGGCAGCCTAACGACGCCACTTAAAACTTACAAAATAGATTGATTAGAGAAAATAGGGTCTCATCATATTAAAACAAAGTTTACAGAAATAGAAATCTAAAAGAACATCCCCCAACATAACAAAGAGGAGCTTAATAGAAGTGACATAAAGGAGAGTACTTAAAAAGAAAGAGAGAGGTTTGATCTCTTACGAAAATTCGGTAGCCTAACGGCGCCACTCAAAACTTCAAAAATGGATTTATGAGAGAGAATAGGGTCTCTCATCATATTAAAAAAATTATAGTAAGATTAATATAAAATAACATCCCAATAACAAGAAATATGAGCTTAAAAAAAGAGAGGAGTAGGATCCCTTACCTCGTGTCCGACATGGCTCAATCGTTCTTTAATCTCCTGAATAATAAAATATGGTCAATTTATAATTGCTTAAGAAAATACTTTAAATATTATTATTCAGTTCATATCACATATTTTAATTTTATAATAATTGGTTAATAATATGAGTTCACATCAGACGTTTTTGTCAATGTTTGGTACATGAGTCAAAAATTGAACTTGTTGGAAAATAATTTTCCATGTAGTTATAGGTACATCATATCCAGAATAGTATTGGTGTTTTAAATATCATATATATCCAGTATATATTCATTTTATACTATTCCATATCATTTGGAGATAATTAAATGCACCGTTCATGGAGATGGTAGGCCGTACGTACGCATGAACGCTACTTTCATTTTTTGTCATATTAATGGAATTAAAACAAAATGAGAGGTATATATATATGTTATAATTCCAGAATTATATCGATAATTTAGATGTAATATATTACATATATATCCATTATATATATTTACTTATAATAGTACATAACATTTTGAGATAAGAAATGAAATGTACCGTTCATGGAGACGGTATGCTGTACGTACACATGAACGCTACTTCCATTTCTATTTCATATTTAATGGAATTAAAACATAATGATACATAATAGTATTTTAATTCCAGTATGTTATCATATATAATATCATTAAATATATCCTTTATACGTACCACATATGGTATTAACGAATCAAATCACTTTGAGGTGGCGGTAGTCCGCACTTCCTTAAATGAAGATATCGCGTTTACCCATAATGGAAACCATAAAGGTATGCCATAAATGAAAAATACAGAAGCTTAAGTAAAACATAAAAATATTATATATAATATATAAATATAGTATCATCTTAATGGACACCTTTTAAGGTGTTAGAAGAATTTTGAACAATCATCGTTTCGTGAGGCAAAAATTCGCCATCCACAGAAACAGTATGTTCTTTAACCATTAGATGTAGGTGTGTGTATGTGTAGCTCGAATACTTCTTATAAAAATATCCTAGTATATTGAATATACTATATTTGTTACAAAATAAATGAATAAAAAGAGTTTAGGGGTTTGGAGAAGCAAAATAAAACAAAAGGACACAAGTGAAGACATTACCTTAAAATCGGGTAACCCCCTTTGGTTGAGCTCAAAGGCTTCCTTGGGAAGACTTCTGCCCAAAGTGAAGCTTCAAGGAGTTATAGTTGGATGTTTAGAGACAAAATGGGCAGGGTTTGGCCAAGCCAAATGCTCTGGAAGTGTGGGTAAGGAGGTAGAGGTGGGGGCCTTTTAAAAGAGGAGAGGAGGGGCACTCTTGGAAAGTAAAGAAATGATACTTTATTTTAGAATGATTTTCTGATTTTAATGGTCCCACATTGATGTGTTTAGAGTATAAGGTGATAAGGGTTCAAAATACACCCATACAATAGGTTTTGGACATGTGTAGGTCTTATATTTTACATTATCTTTCCATTTAATTTAAATCGTTAAATAATGAGGTCATCGCTGCATCATCATGATGTCATAAACAATTTAATTTATTTAATGTCTAAAAAATTATAAAAAAATACTATGATGTAGTAAATCTATTTATATTTCCAATGAATATTTATAGTAAAAAATCTGACTTTTATAACCCCATGTAAAAATTGTTTTAGTAAAACATCTCATGTTTGTGTCATTTTTACTTTAACATTAAATAAAAAGGTATTTATGTCATTTTCCAACCAAAGTGGCTCCATGGGTTCCCCAAGTTGATCCATGGATTGTCTTGGTCGGCCATGACACATAAAATGAGGTTAGTACATGTGTCCAGATCATTTCATTTTATTAAAACATTATTCTTACCTTAAACTACACTAATTACCTCTAATCACGATTAAAAACTTAATAAGTTACTATTCACCAAAAAATTATTTTAATCTCATTGAACCACATTTTACTTCTTAATGACAACCATGTATGTCGGATTTTTGAAATTCAAAACACAAAGGTGGAAAAATTTCATTTAAATGGAAAATCAATTTTTATAAGTACCACTTAGTGGTTTCACTATTCATCAAAAATTGAAGTTTTTTCAGAAAATTACCCAAAATTCACCCTAAGCTATATTTGATATTCTGATTTCAAAAATAATGTCTATTTTAAAAAATTCATAACATATAATTTACATTAATTAATTTAATAATTAATTCCCGCTGTCAAAACAAATAATGTTTTTTTATGAAACAAAATGTATCAAAAGATTGACACTAGTTTAAGTCTGATTTCAAAGTGAAATTAATTCCAACGACCAATATAGGATTAAATGGTAAAAATATATTCTAATTTTACTTTAAAACCAATTAAAAAGATAATCTAATCATATAAATAAATTATATTAAAAGGAGGTTTTGATTTAAAATACAACATTTTCCACTATTCATTAAAAATTGAACTTTTTCAGAAAAATACCAAAAATTACACAAAGTAAATTTTGATGTCCCGATTCTAAAGAAGAATTTTATTTTCTCAAATAAAACACATAAAATTGTCAAAAAGTGGATTTAAAAGAGGTTCTCTATCAAAAGGCGGTTAATCGACCTTTTAAAGAATATTGGAATGTTTACGCTTAAAATTGGATTCATTCCCATTTTTAATCCTATAACATTTATTGTAAAGAGTAAAAATATTTTACAAACATATATAATCATTTTTTAGTTAGTTCTGTTCATTCCCGCCATTACAACGGCTATGCGTTAACTACCATTTAAAATAATATTATTTTATTATTAGAGTGCAACGTAAGATTCCCAAGAAACTCGTTGTTACGTGTTGGGTACGCCATCGAGCATAGCATCCCCATTAACGTAATATTAATATTTTATTCAAAAATATCGATAAATATGAAAATGTCATATTCTTTATTTACCTAGGGTGTTACATCATGTCTCCTAGTTGAATAAATACAACCCGGAGCTATCCCATGTATTGGATTGGGAAGAGTTTGATATAGAACCTGATTTATCTATTTTTGAGCGGTCGGTGAGAATAGCGGACTTCTAAGAAAAGGTTCTTTGGGGAAAGACTATTCCACTAGTTCGGGTTCTTTGGAAGCATGAGAATGATACAAATGAGACATGGGAGCAGAATTCATGGGTCGAGGAAGTGTACCCATTATTATTTTCTGATCAAACTTCAGGTTGACTTTTGGGGACATAAAGTTTTCATGGTGGGTAGAATTGTCACACCCATGTACTTAATTTAAGGTACTTTTACCTCTTTTATTCTTGGCCTAACTTTCACCCCTAATTTTCTCCTGGGACCCCCTTAAATTTGAAAGATTTTGGTAACTTTTTGAGTGGACAAAAGGGGGCTCATAGTTTGGGCACACAGTTTGCTAAACCGTGCAAGCAAACCATGTGGCCTTGTCCAACTCATTAAAAATATTTTTAATTTCCATTTTTTACCTCTTGGTATTTATCTAAACTCAATCCTTTCTTCCCCCATTTGACCCTTGCAGCCATTGTAGGCTCCTCCTTAGAACTCCATTTTGAAGGGGGATTTGGTGGAGAAACTTTAAACTTCCTTAAGTGAATCTCTTCCTTAGTTATCTCCTTTTTCATGGGGTTTTTCCCTCTATTCGTGAAGTTACTTGTGTACAGTAGGTAGGGTTTTGAAATTTGGGCTTGATCCTTTGTTTCTTGGTCTATTCTTCTGGTTTTAGGCTCGATCTAAGTCCCATGTGGTGCGGCAGTGGTGCGATTGGATTTTCGCACAAAGATTCAAGGGTTTTCATTATTGTGGTAGGTGATTCCATAGGTAATAAATGATAAATGAGTTAGATTTGATGCATTTATATTTTTATCACACTTATCATCCATTATCCTTGCTTTGAAATCTGGTTTTGGTGACGTTTGTTGAGAAAATGATTTTTAGGTACCAATTTGGTGTTAAATTGGGTGTTTTACATATCTATTTTATGTTATGCAAAATGGGGTTGTTTTATAACTCATTTAATGGGTTTATAGAAACTTTTTGGGTAGTGGAAATTCTTTCTTGGTGAATATGGGTATTCCCATGGTGTTCAAAGTGAGATTTTAAATGGATTTTGTGTGTAAAGCAGTGTTAAATTTTGCGAAGTTGTTTTATTGAAATTCTAAAGGTTTTATTGAGTGGTGTAAGTGGTAAAAAAATGTGTAGATACTGTTTTGAGTTTATTATGACAAGAAATTATGTGTTTATGTGATAATTGATTTTGGTATCATGAAATAATGGTTTGAACATAAAGGGGGAAGCCCGGGTACCTAGGAGGGTGGATATGTACTAGTTTGCTAGTGACCCAGATGGGTTTTGTCCCTATTTTGCTGAGTAAAATGGATAACAAAAACAACAATAAAAATATATTGATGATGATTGGGGACCAATTGGTTATGTATATATTTCCTACTAGTGTCTCATGCATGAGAACCAAATTTCTAGGGTTACATTACATTGAGGTATGAGGTACATGGGGCATGAGACTAACTTGTTCCTTTGGGTGTTCCCAAGATTGGTTCTCCCTGACTCTTGTGTATTTATCTTTGGAATATGGTGGTTTTTTCTGGAAAATATAGTAGACTAATTGTTTAATTGATATGTTCTCTTTCATGGAAAATTCTCTTTGAAAACTGTTTACATTTAAATGTTTCATTCTTTAGAAATTATTTCCACCACTTCTTGGTTATCAAAAATGGAATTCTTCTTATCTTGTGTTTTTTACTATATTGAATATCTTGGTGATATCCTATTGGTCTTAGTCTCACAGCCTACTTACACCCCTTGTGTGTAAATAGACTTGGTCATGTTTGACATAGCTAAAGGAAATGCTTTGGGTGATTGCAGTTCGGGTTGTTAGTTCCCATCTATGGTGCGAAGTTGTGGAGACAACTTGTGGGTGATGATCCCTTGTTGTGTAAAGTACTTGAGGCTATATTATGCTGTTTTATGTGTATTTGGACCTTTTGTAATATGATTATACCTATGTATTTAGTTATGGATTTTGTATAAACCTCGTTTGGTATGAATTTTTTAGATTCGGTTTATCGAATGTTTTTGATGTTTTATGTATCTGTATTCAGGTAAATCATTTACAAACCTAAAGAAATGATACGTGGGAACTTGTGACAGTCCATGGGGATAGGGAATGCCCTTCAGGCCTTTTCACAGTCCTGGTTTGGTGCTGGATTTAATGGAAACCGTATTTGGTTCGTGATAATAACATATTCCCATAAACCACATAACATAAATTATTTACATATAATAAATATTATATCATTAAAAATTTATAAATATCAATAAAAAAACATAATAGAGAACATAAAACTCTAATACATAACATTTTAAAATGATATATTTTTTTATATTTTATCAATAAATTTAGCACATATCAAATCATGTATTTTGTTCTTATTTTAGTTTTTTAATTTTTATATTCTTTTCATTATTTTCCATGTTAGTAAAAATAAATATATAATGATTTTTAATAAAAATACCTCATTAAACTTTTGTTTTCTTCTATAATAGATTGAATTATTCATAAAAATGATTTTTCCAAGTGTTAACTCAATATAAAATTGTAATTATTATTTTTTTGTTGATAAATCCCATCATTAAAAATATTTTATAACTTTTAAATTTTATTTTAAGTTAAATAATTGATTTATTTTACATTTTCATTATTTTTAATTATCTTAGATTACTATTTGGAATTTTTGGGTTTCTATGTCTAACTATGAATAAGTTAGAAGGAAAATGATTCAATGAAACGAGTAATGCATTAGAAATTTAGACATTCCCCATTTGATCACTACTTTGATTATTTTCTTTTAAATTCAGATATGTTATAAAAAAGAACTTTATTTTATCATCCATGTTATGTTATATAATTAAACTCATACTATTTTGAATAGAATTCATCCCAATATATAGGTCTAGTTCATGAAGTATTCTCATTAAAATATAAAAATGAATGAAACAAGAAATTATTTTAACTTCAACATACTATATTTTTTTTGTATTATTATTTATTATTTATTTATTTATTCTTTGATATTATTTTATTTCATATTATTTATATTATTTATCTTTCAATTTATTTTATTATCCATGATATATTATGACACTTCATTGAGGAGGCGATTCAATTACTCTACATATCCAGTGAGTATGGAAGGGGGTACCAGTACTATGGATTCTACAATATAACCTCCCACCATACCACTTTAATCACCAGGAATTCATACACCAATGATACCATCTTATTATTTTCCATGACCAATTATGAGAAGGCTTTTTTAATATCCCTTTCCACCCATTCCCACATAGGATGGTAGTACTTAGACTTCCATCACTTCTTATTACCCATTCCCACCACCCGCTATATAGGGCAATGATCCTTCTTATTTTCAACCACAATATCTATATCCACCATTATATGTACAAATATTTCAATTAGTTTTTTCCCTCCATCAGTAAATTTTCCTTCATCAAATCTATAAAGTTGTCCAAGTGATGATATCCCACCTCCCATAGTACATGATACCAATAGCACCACCACCACCACCACCACCACCACCACCACCATCACTCATACTACTACTCCTTCTCCAGAAACAACACACAAGGGGAAAAAATCCACTAACTTATGATATAAATTTAAACATTATTGAATGTAATCATGAGTAAATTTATATATAGTATTTTTACTTATTAATTGTCTAATTTGCATGATTGGATGCATCCTCTATCAGATGACAAGGTCACATAATGATGATAGAGTTATGAAATATAAACACACATATCATAGTTCAATATAATAAGGATGACACTATAATTGGTTAAAAATGGTAAGGAATAATTTTTTTTATGGGTACATGTTCCAAACCCAACAATGTTGTTCTAGATCAAGAAATAAGTTTTAGAGAAGTTGAGGATGAAATAAAGGACAATGAATGGGTTTGTATTTGGGAAAGTAATTATAATAAAAATTTATATAAATTAATTTATAACATTTCATTACTAATTATTTTTCCAATGAAGATTATATATAATTTCCCTAATTGATCGAATGCTCAGGCTCTGAAGTTAATGGAATAGGATGAAATATATCATGTAATAAAGTATGACAAGAATGTTGGTTAGAAAGATAGAGTTGGTACTGATCTTGAATAAATACCAATATATATTGATTTACCACTATTATAGTATAGAGATATGATTATGTATTGGAATATTATGATGTTTAAGGTATTAATTAAATTTATATATAATTATTTATATATTTGAAAACTATTTTTAAAATTTAAATTACTAATTTTACCAATATTAAAAAAATTATATAAATCTTTTTATAGGATAAATCTAATAGAAATAAAAAAATTAAAAGTTCTATGAAATAAATTCACACTCTTAGGCACAATTCTCTCCTAGATCATGTAAAATCAAAGGTAATTTAATGTTGAATTTTGATACAATTCTTGAAAAACCACATGTTTTTTAGAGTAAATTTTTACTTTGTTTTTTTCATTTATTATCATTATCCTAACACAAGGTTTTAGGATTCTATATTAGAAATTATTAGAATATATATTATAAAATTTCAATCACCCAACCCAAATAAAATTGAGTAGAAGGATTTTGACTTGAATCTAAGGGAACTAAACTTTTCCAAATAGTGTCAAACCAAAATTATCTACACTTAACAGGGTTGAACATAATTTAAAAAAATTAAAATGAATGTAATAATAGAAACCAAAATAAATTAGCAAAATATATGGTTGAATTTAGGATTGTGGGCCTGGAATGATTTCTAAAAAAATTTACAACACCCCTAACAATATAAAAACCCAAAATTTCTAAGGTATCCTTAAAAAATTCATCATAGAAACAATTAGTTCCAAGATATTTATCTACACCAATATAGAATAAGGCTTATTTGATTTATTTGTTAGAAAAAGATCCATATATATTAAACAAATAAATGTTAAACACATGGATAAGACCAGGTAATTCAAGTTAATTGGTGAATTGTATGAGCATAATTGACTTAATATCATATTCACTATCTACCTAATTTCTGAATCATTCAGAATCATCTAAATGATGTTTTGGGAATTCCTAGATTTAACATAAGCATAGAATAATTTAGAATTTTCATCCCAATTATATATCTAATATATCGTTTCTCTATATTTTTGAGATAAATTCATAAATGATAGGAGTTTATTAATCTTACCCAAAAGTTTCACATCAATTATTTTATATATTAATATTCTTAAAGATTATGAATTTCATCTTGAATAGGGGAGCTATTACTTTTAAGAACTTTTATCCTTTAATTGAGTATGGGCCCACCAATCTTATGATGAACTATTAGATCAATTTAAAAACCCATTACAGTAATAATAATGTGATACAAGGGAGTATAATAGAAAAAATATACCCATATAGAAAGAATAGTTTTGGTAAACCCCTCTTATTACACCAAAAATTTAAAAAATTAAAGGATAAATATTTTTTGATCTTAGGAGAATAATTAACCAATGGTCTCAAATATGAGAAGATAGGTCTTTGAAATCAAAAAATAAATCACCAAACTCAGTTTTATCCTTATATTAATTGATAAAATAGGAAATATAAAATTATCACCTCATTTAACTTTATAATGAAATTGTTCAGAAAATAAAAAAATATCCTCTAAAACCATATTGATTGGATTCTGTAACACTGAAATTATTATATTTATAACATGTAATAAATTGTAATTTGAAGACCAACGAATATACCTTAATAGTTATATAATACCTTCAAAGTTATTGAAAGAGATTGTTTTTCCATAACTACCATAATATCCAGCATACATATTAGAATAAATCCCCTCTACTAGATCATTTTTGAGGGGTTATTTAAACCCCTTCTATTTTAGATCCTAATTATATAATTTGAACAAGATAATAATGTGACATGAATCAAATTAAATATAACCAATAAAAATTTAAATTTACTATATTAATGAATGTATAGATCTTATTGGTGGTATTCCAAAAATTTACTAAAAAATAATAATAATTGATATCACATTAAGGAGTTAACGAGATACTTTGTGTGTATTTAGTAAGATAACACTATAAGAATAAGTATTGATAAATGATTTTTGTATTTTGATGTTATCTATTTTAAAATATTTTAATAGAATTAAACTAATTCAAATTTACCCAACCTAAACATAGTCGAACCAACCCAAACATAATTGCACAAAACCAACACCATTTTAAATGAAATGAAATAAACAATATTGAACCATATGTAAATATAATTGTACAAAAAAAACTAGATTAATAGAAATTAAATGAACTATATTGATCCAAATGAAACTAAACCAAACTGAATATATTAGAAACAGAATCAAACTGAATTAAACATTCATGAACTAAAATTGATTGAATATAACCAACTTGGATTTTAATTAACTATACTAAAATAAATTAAAATAAAAAACCAAAATAAAATTTAAAACACTTAAAAATAAAATAAAAATTTAATTAGATAGAAACAAAAACAAAATGAACTAAATTTGACTACTTTAACCTAAAATAAACGAAAATAGCCTAAAAAACCAACACATTTGACCAAAATAGAATAGAATAGAATTTAATTATTCGAAATAGGTTTAAAAAAACCTAACCAAAATTATACAAAAAAGTTGAATCCATTAAAGAAGAAATAAATTGAATAAAACATAAAAAAATTTCAAAGTTAACCAAAGAAAATAAAAAGAACTATCATAATTTTAATTGAGATAAAATAAATAGACATAACCTAAATAGCTCTAAATATACCATAATTGAACTAAAATGAAACTATATAAATAAATTGTAAAGTTGAAAAACAAAATAAAAGAATCATGAACCAAACTAGTGAATACATAACTGGATAAAAAATCAAGATGAATTTAATCAAACCAAACATAAATGAATGGAATATAATGAAACCAAACTAACCTTATAGGAAGTGAACTAAACTGAATATAAAAACCCCAAATATACAAATCTAAACATGATCCAGAAAAAAGTGATGAAAAAAATGAAAGAAATCACACTAAAAATATAAAATTGAATTGAAATAAATCAAATAGAATCTAATCTAACCAACTAAATATAAAGTTAAATATACCAAATATAATTATACCAGGTTTGAGAATGATAAACCAAATTAAAATTGAAATTATTAACCAAATATGACTGAATCAAATTAAATAAATTCAATCCAAAATAAATGAAAATGAATTAATCAAAAAAATAAGCCTAACATAATGTAGTGGTATTTCACTAATATAAATAAAATATAACTAATAAAAATTGAATTGAATTGAACCAAACATAAAAAAATTGAATTAAAAATAAAAACTAAAATTGTATTAAGTAAAACTGAAAAGGAACAAAATGGATCAAAAACTTGTCGACCTGACCTAACCCAACATATCAATGCTTGATCAAAAACCCATTGACCTAACCCAAATGAAATGAGATCAAAATAGTCTAACCTAAAACAACCATACCCAAGCTTAAATCACTTGAGATGACTCTAAAATATGAAAACACAAACTCAAAACTACACATTTCTCTACTATTTATCACTAAATATTATATCCATATAATTTTTGATAGGTTGACATTTTATTAATAATGTGGTTTATATTTAAATGATATTATGATTTTTACGGTAAAATTTGTTTAAGAATTGTATTTTTATATGATATACATTATTGTTAATTTTATTTCATTGTTAAGTAGTTTGAATAATTATATTTTAACTGAATGATATTTTATTTGATATTATATGAATAATTATGATATGTGACCGAGTTTTTTTGGGTTATCAAGTTAAATTATCTAATGTTTCTTTATATCGTTATTTTCATTGAAGAAGTCATTGAGTATCAAGGGTTATGTTCCTCACTATACCCTATTCTATACAAGTAGGAAAAAGAAAGATACCAGCATGATAAATACCAAAAAAACATAAACAATTTTTAGTATATTTCAATTCCACTTATTTTAAATTTGATTTATTTATTTACAATATTTTACCATTTTAATTAATGTAATATATTTATTAAAATAATTCTCTGAATGAATTATCATTAAAATAATCCGACAATTTGGGCTCAAAGGATCATTTGAAGCTGGAATTAAGAGATGAATATTAAGGTAGGGTGTGTTATCATCCTGGGAAGAAGATTGTTCCATTTAAATACTGATTTTCTGATAGTTGTTTTTTGAAGTTCTAGTATAGTTATAGAGGAACAAAATAATTCTAAAATCAAAAAATCAACACAAAAATCATAATATTATCAAAAATACCAAAATATGACCATTTATGAGATCATAAAAACCAAGTTTACTCATTATTATTCACTTCCATTAGAGAGTGATGTGGAAATTGATATTTTTTAATAATGATATTCTCTACTTATGAGGGTTTATCCACTCACACTGCTAATTTAGGTGTTATGATGATTATAATTTCCATTATGATGATGCAAATGTATATGTGTGATATAGTGATTAAGTTTTTATAGAACATGTTTATGAGGAGGGTATTAGTTGTGGAAAGGAGGATTCTATCCATATTGACACTGATTATGAACATCATTTTTGATACATTTTTTTTGGTTCATGATGAATAAATTATGATTTATTATATATTTTTTAATGTTTTTTTGAATTAGTATTTGTATTTTTTGGTTTATAATTTTTTATTATTATGAAAAAACACTATCATTTTTTAAAAAACTACGTAGCTAATAGCCATGGGCATTTCCAATGGCTACAGATAAATAAGGTTTCTCATGGACCTCTATCTACAACCATAGACTACTCAGATGGCATAAAATTTATTACCATTGGAATTATCCATGGTAATAAACATAGAGGTATAGGCAACAATCATGCCTATATATAAAATTCCATAGTTTCCACTCGTGGATATACAAATTATACAATCGAAAGTCACCTATGGATATTTCCTGACACCCATTTCCTTGAAAATAGGTTCCAAAACCAAATTCACCATGGATATATCTTATAACTGGGGTTTTTTTGAAATATCCATTGTTAATGACCATGTAAATAGCTTTATTTTCTATTAGTGAATACTTATTTAAAATTAAACTCACTTATATTATTTTGAATAATTGGTGTTTGAATTTATGTGATTAGAAAAAACTGAATAATAATTATTCTATGTTATTGAGAATAATATTTATTCTAATATTAAATTCATATATAATTTAATTTTGATTATAGATACACTTAGTGTGTGTCCCCTAGGACTATTTATTAGTGACATCTGGTGAGTTGGCCTAATGTCCAAGATTAACATGTACAAACAGTCTAAGTAAACCATATAGAAAGAAGTCTCACAATGAAAATGACCTCATACAAACTCTCAATTTGTATCATAATCCCATTATCTTGATATCACATCAAGTAGTTTTCACATTTTTGTCATCAGCCTATATGCCTGATATATCTTTCTTTGATTTCTTAAAATGAACCTTTCAATAAACCACTATAGACATATACTTAATTAGTTAGTTCCACTTCAATAAAATGGCTTGAGATAACTATGTTTTTTCTTTGAAGGTACATATCCTTTATTAATTTATTTATTAATGTCATATCACTTATGATTTACCCAATGTATCCTACATTTACTTGATTATATGATGTCATAGTTTTCATCAATACGTCAAATTACATGATTCTTGATATGCATTAATAATAATCTCAAGTCTAAGGACCAATACACACACCCACAAAAAGAAATATCTAATGACACATATAACATGAAAAATTCCTATTGGGGGGTATATTATTGTAACCTCCTATATTGGTGATTACCAAGTGAAAACCTAATTATAATAGGACTTAATTTATTATGAGCATCCAACAACTAGAATCCAAATAAACATATGAGTCCCTTTAGATGGATTTCATTTGCATATAGAACATATGTTTCAAAATATTTTTATAGAACATCAAGGTTTTAATTATAATGAATAACTGTTATAAACTTTAAATTCAAAAAATTCACTAAGTATATTTTCGCATTAACATTGCTTGGAAGAACACTCATAATATGATAAGATATTTATTAATATGCAGATATTTGAATACATATGTAATCAAAAGAAAAAAGTAAATTACTTCTAGGGAGATAAATCCAATAGGATCCTATTAACACTAAATCCAACTTTTAATGACTTTTATTCCATTAGATCTCACATGATATCTATGATTATGGTTATGTAAGGATTTATTCAATGGGTCCACCATGTTCTCGTTCTTGGAAACTATACTTACTATAACCTCACCTCCTTTTGAAAAATACCTTAAGCGGTAAAATTCCAAAATATATGATTCATTCAGGGATGTGACCGTGACTCCTTTTCTAATACCAATGATATAGTATTATCACAATAAAATGTGATATCATCTTTACTACTTGGCACCATATTCAAATTTTGGACAATGTTTCATATCCAAAATACTTATTTGGATGTATCAGAAGTTAAAATACACTTAAAATCAACTATAGAATTGGATACCACTAGCTTCTTTGAGCTATTACAACTCAAAAATCCTCTATTAGGGGGAAACATATCCAGATTACAATTTTAGACAATTTTGGTCTACTTGGGAACTAGCATCTATGTATCCCCTAGTGAATAGTTTCTAATCCCCTCCATAGACTAGGAATACATCCATAGTATTCCTTAAATAATTGAGGAAAATATTAAAAATATTACAATGTTGTTCTCTTGGACCTTCTTGATATCTACTTACCATGATTAAGGCATAGAAAAGATCAATCCTACTATAAAAAAAGGAAAACATGATAGTTTCTATCACTAATTCATAATGAATCACACTCATCCCCTTTCTCTCTCCCCCCATTTGGTATCTGAGGTCATATTTTCTTAGATATATATATATACCATGTTACATTGGAAATATATCCCACTTGTATTGTTTTATATTTAATATATTCAGTTCCATGTTAATATATGTAACCTGATTTAGTCCAAGAGTCCTCTTAAATCTATCACAAATGATCTTGATCACTAAAATATAATCCCCTTCACCTATGTCTTTCAAATAGAATTATTTTTTCAACCATGTGTTAATATAATCTAATAACCGTATCTTGTTTTACATCAGTAATATATCATCAACATATACTAATAAGAGAAAAAATAAACCCCCACTAATCCTTTTATGGACACCGGGATCACGTTCATTTTTTAAGAAACCATTTTTTCTTATGTCATCCTTAAAATTATTGTTCCCTGAACTAGATTCTCGATTCAATCAATAAATGGATCTTTGAAACTTGCATACTTTATTGGAATCATTTGGAGTCACAAACCCTTATGGTTAGGTTATTTAGGAATGCTTTATTAGGTTCTCATTAAGGAAATAAGTTTTGACATCCATTTTACAAATTTTAGAATCATGGTAAGATTCTATGCTACAATTTTTTTTAATAAACTTTAGCATAGGGAAAAGTGGAATGGTTTCATCATATTCTATTCCTTGATGTTGTTTAAAATATTTTGTAACAAGTCATTCCTTATAGTTACTAACCTTACCATCCAAGTATAATTTCTTCTTGAATTTCCATTTACACCCAATGGGATTTACATCCACTGAAGGATCTACCAAAACCCTAACTTGATTATGGTACATGAAATGTATCTCAGAATTTATACCTTCTTTACACCTTACAAATTCTAAGATACTGATTATGTCATTATAAGAAAGAGGTTTTCCATTATCAATTAATAATAAGTCACCATTCCTAGTTACTAGAGAACCATATCTATCTGGTTCTCTAGAATCTCTAGAGATCCTCTATCATGATGTGTATTTTAAATAGTCTCTTCCATGGGGATTTGTAAAATTGTTCATATAGTAACTCTTGTGTATGTTGAGACTCTAATTTATTGAATTTGATCTCTCTCCCACCATATATATTGTAGTTGTGATCCCTATCAAGGAATATATTTTTATCAGACACTATTACCTTCTTTTATAAGGGGTTTTATAGATCATATACCTTTATTTCTGTGATATATCCCATAAAGATACATTTTTTTCCTCAAGGTGCAAGATTATTATGGATATATCCATAAAAAATTCCTCCAAAACCCATACATGTAAATGCGACAAAATATATTTCCTCTCATACATAATCTCATATGGAATCTCATTTTCCACTTTAAATAGAACTAAATATAATATGTGTGGAATATTATATAATGAATATCACTAAAAGGATAATGGAAGAATCATATAGCTCATTATCATTGTCACTATGTGCAACAAAGTGTGGTTCCTCCTTTCTCTGACACCATTCCAATGTGGTGTATAAGGAGGAGTGAGTTGATATCGAATCCCAAACTCTATTGTATAATCGATGAACTATTGGTTAAGATATTATCTACCATGATCGAATAATGTTTCTTTATCTTCATACCAATATTAATCTATAGTTTATTATTGTAACCCTTAATTTTTTAAAGGATTTATAATTATATCTCATTAAGTAAACACATTCATGTCAATTAAATTCATAGTAAAAGTTACGAAGTAAGAGTATCCACCCATAGATTCAACTGAAAAAGGTCCACACACATCTTTTTAAACTAATTAAATAATATCCATGGCCCTTTCAACCTTTCAACTAAATTGACCTTTGGTAATTTTATCATGAAAAAAAGCATCCATAAATCAAGTGGTTTTAGTTAAAAAGAATCTAAATATCCTTCATGATATAGTTTTTCAAGCACTTCTTATTTACCTGACCAAGTTAGTGATTCCATAATTAGGTGTCATAAAATTCATGTGAACTTATTTGTTTACTGATTGCCAACTCTTTGTTTTTTATTCTTTCATGAAAATGAAAATAATAAGATATCTCATACCATAACATATGTTATCTTAATTAAAGTATTAACTCTTATCTCCAAATGTGAAAATAAATTAATCCATGTATAAATTGGACATGTATTTAATGTTTCTTGTCACACTGGTAACATAATAAAAATTAGTTAAGACTAAAATTAATAATGTTGGTAAAGTATGGTGGTAGTTTCCAATAGCTAATATAGCTAGTCAAGCTCCATTGACATATCAAAGATCTACCTCACCACTAGAAACCTTCGTAAATATATTTAGTTCCAATATTTGGATAAAAATGTGAGCACTATAAGATATATATAATAACCAATTATTAGAAATAGATAGGTTAAATTTTCTAATGAATTCACCTGAATCATTCCCTTGCTTCTTCACTGAGGTGTAGTTCTTTTTCTAGTGGCCCATATTGACACATATAAAACACAATGTATCTTTTTCCTTAACCCACCCCTTGATCCTCCTCCTCTTAGTTTGATATTGAGAATAAACCTTATACTTTGTGATTATATTAGGGATTTTTTTATTTCCTCTTTTCTTTACTATAAGGACTAAAGGTATTTCAATACCTATATCTTTGCCTTTTTGGGGAATCAAAGTAAGAATATCCAATAAAAACTTCTCAATATTGTTCATATTAAAATTCACCATAAAACTAGTGATTCTATGAGGTATTGAGACAAGTATGAGGTTAATGCAAAATTATTTGGGTAGTTTGAAACCCATAATTTACAAATGCTCAACATAGAAAATCAACTTGACTACATGAGGTCCGACAAGTGAACCTTATCTAATATTACACATGAAAAGTAATTTATATATCTTGTACCTCCCTTGTCTGGAATTCTCATAATAAATATCACAGAGATGGGACAACATGCTATATGCATCCATGTTTTCATAAATATTTTGGATATCACTAGACCTGGATGATACCATAAGGTATTATACATCCAATTCATCATCTACATGTTTCTAGAAGATAGAATGACCCTCCTCACTAGCCTCTATAGAAGGTTCTTTTTCTAGAACTGGGGACTCTGGCACATAGAACTTCCTATCCTGGTATAATACAATACACAAGTTTCTATACCTATCTTGGAAATTCATACTAGTAAAGGGATTTTTCTCCAATATCGATCATAGGGATAATGTCAGGCTCAAATTAATTCACATTTTCTATAATAAATAAAAGTAATGTTTTAGTAATTTATCTTGAAACTATGAGGAAAATAGGTGTTAATAATAATTTTTTCAAATATAATATAATTTTAACCACCTCCCAATGATTCATCTCTGTTCTATAAATAATTTTGTTTTTATGAGATAACTATTAGTTAAAGATTGTTTTTCTATTATTGGGGATGTAAAAAATCACTATAGATCCATAATTAGTGGGTGGTTTTGAAATCACTACCAAAATTAATGTCGTAATTTTAAAACTAGTAATTTTCTATAATATAGCTGCAATTATTTCATTTCTAAATTTTTACCTAAATTAATGGCATTTATATCCACCAAAAATTTGTTAATTATGGTTTAAAAGTAGAGGGTGATTATTTCTTATTCAGTAAATTTGGTGAAATATACCACTAATTACACAAAAAATTAGTATGAAAGAGTAAGATTCTAAATATGTTACTACATAAAATTTAAAATAAAAATATATCTAAAAGGTATAGAATTCAATAATTTCAGTACTAAAAAAAATAAAAAAATACTATAATATCATTATACTATAAACTCATTATATGATGTAAAAGCAACATATATAAGTTTTCATTACAAACAAAACACAAAAAATAGGGAATCTAGCATCAATTTAATGTCCTGACCCAACTAACCACTAAACCATTAGCTGGACTGGTCACCACATGGCCTTAAGAACGCCTCCCCATACTCCAGAGGCTATAAAATTGTAGTGAGTGTCCAATGATGGTATGGTGGGAAAACTATAACCTCATGATCAGAGTATCATAATAGTACAAAAAGATATAAAACGTAAATCACTCAACAGAGGAAGTATTATAACTGAAGGATAGGGCAACAAAAGATAAATATGATAACTAGCTTAACATAGACAATTATAAATATAACCATGCTTTCATGTCCAATTGAACTGAACATCAAAATAAATAAACATACATAAGGTAAATAAAATACAATACATAAAAAAAGAAAAAATAAAAACCATTGAGGGAAATCACCATGAGCATTCTGAGTACTAGCTCAGTATTTTGATCCTATACTCCCAGTATAATGCACAATGCAAGCAGTGATCCATGGACATGTGAATATGATAACTTCTTGGGCACCCCAGTGCAACGAAGTCCCGATCAGGGTGTGAGATATACTCAGAAGGCCACTACCAATGGTGTCTAAGGCATAATCCGCTCTTTGTATATAATGTACAATAGTGTGCATCTTTGACATATAAAACAGTAAATAAATAAAAGTAAACAAGTCATATTGGGTTACTGAAGGACACCTGGATAACTAAACCTACTTTGACCTAATCCAGAATATCTATGAACTAGGTTTAACTTTTATAATTGTGATATGGATATGATGATAATAAGCCATCACTAATCAATAATAAAGAGATAGAATGAATCCAAATCTTGTTATTGTATTGGAAGTTGCGTCCCTGGGTAATAGATTTACATTTTTATGATTCATAATTTAAGGGTCATAATTTGAATTTAATAAGAGACACCTCAATCCCATCCAAGGTGATCTGAAAAATGAATCCCATGTATCGATCAAAGAGAACTATAAATAACCAATATAGCAAGAGTCCATCCAAGGTGATCCATAAATGGAATCCCAAGTATAAATTTTGTCATGGTGTGAATAAAACCCTCCGATACTATGTATGGTATCATACATAGGGGACCTAGTATCAATCGAGGCTTGTTATAACCATCTATCCACCAAGACCATCCATGGTGTCTCCTTATGGGAACCAATATCGCTGATAAATAGGTAGTAAAATGAATGTAAATCCCATACAAGGCATACCAAGTATCACTATTTATGTATATATGGATTAGGTAACCCATGATCCCATCCTTGGCCTTTTGAAATTAAGAGACCCAGGTATATCTCAAGGTGAAATACATTTTATTTAATTATTTAAACATTTAACTTTAATCAATAAGGAGGGTCCAAACCATTAACCAATCCAATTACAAAAACATATTCCATGAACTTATGCCTTCCATTTTCACAAATCCATTTATAACTAAAAATTAAGTCTAGTCTCATAAATAGGCCATAACATAAATAAAAGAAACTAAAATACGTCCTTTCCCGTTTATCATTTCAAGTATGGCATAAAAGTACATGTACTTAAAAAAACCCATACATCGAACAACATCCATACAAGGGAATGGAAGATACCTATACCTTAAGGCCAAGTAAGATATAAAATATTAATAATTTACTTTTTCGTTTATAAGAAATTACAACTCATTGATGGTTTTATTAGAAAACATGACATTATCATCAAACAAGACATTCAACTCAATTTAATCATCACAATCAAGAAGAACAGTTTAACACACCTCAAGGAGATTTAGAGCATAAGGCAAACATTATATTTAATGATTTTGAGTTAACACACCCAAGGGTAGTCTACGAACAAAGTAAAAAAGATAATTTTTCTATGAGAAATTATAATAACCCACCCTAAGGGGTGGGTTAGGTTAAGGTCATAACCTACAACCATATAGAGGGTGGTCTAAAAACATTACAAGATGGTCTAGGGTTATAGTTTAAAAAATTAATAATTTAGATGCAACACTTGAAAAGTCCAGAATGTGGCATAATTTCATATTTTATAAAATGAAAAAACATCAAGGGAAAAGATATAGACCACCTATCTTATTCTTAGGATCACCCAGACATCCAATATCGAGGATTGAATCGATCCACTTCGAGAGAAAGTGAAGAAACGAAAATTTACACTAAAAATATGGAGAATTATCTCACACCATGATAGAATTTTAGATGGAAAAAGAAAACAATATTAGAGGGAAGATTAGTCATATAATAATTGAGGGATATCTAATGTACTTGATGATTCTCAAAATAGAGGCCGTATGTGGGAGATATCCTTGTACATAGAAGAGGAGAAGGAGAGCTCCACATGAGCTACTGTGTGAGGGTAAGAGGAGAAAAAGTGGGGGAGAAAATAAAATAATTATTGAGAGGGAAAGGATAATTTTACACCCATTAAATAGGTTCATGGTTGGACTAACCATGTTCCAACCATTCTCTAGTCACTACCCATGATGGGGGGTACAAAGTTCATGCACACCATTTTGGAAACCATGTGAAAACTATGCATTTCTCCTATGTCACAAACCTACATCTAGGTGCATGGTCATGAAGCCTAGTACACATGGTTATAAAAAATTGTGAAACATCCTAATACCTTTTAGTAAAGCTTCATGGTTTCCTCTAGAGGGCCACACAGTTTTAGACAAACTGTGCACCCTGACCAGTTTCTACCAGTTTTGATGTTTTGGAGCCCGACACTACTAAAACTCAATAGTACACCTAGGGGACCTCTTATACCTTTATAAAAGTATAAAATAAACAAATTTTAGTATTTAAAATCTCATAATTTCATTACAAATCTTGTTTTATAATTCATATTTTCCACCAAACTAAAAATTCAAGTTCCTTTGGAAAATTTCATTCGGTCAAAAAACATAGGACACTACAATCTCCCCACCTTATAAATTCTCATTCCTGAGAATCCTTGGGGAAATAATGAAAGAAAAACATAACATACACATTACATAAATATTCATCCAAATATATGCATTTCATTCCAAATTCACAACACACCTCCAAGCATCACTTAAATCATGAGGTACATAAGCCAGAAAAACTTGAACCAACACCCATACATTAAAACTAAACATAGAGATGGAACTCAATAGATCCCATATAAATTAAGACATGATAATCCCATCTTCTATTATAATTTACAATCCCATGGAACTTACCACCACAATTTCAATATATAACATCCAATTTCGAGTGACGATATCTCTACCGATGGAATTCTCTATGAAAGCACTCCCTAATAATTCTAATGATGCTCCTGGTATGATGTTATCAAATTGGAAACCCAATTACATATGAGGACATAATAAAATCCTCATTTCATTATAATGGTTTAATTCTAATCAATTAGGCCTTAAATAGTCATGAAAATAGAAGAGAATAAGTCGATCCACTCTTGGATGGTTTTTCTCAAAACGGTCATCTTAAACAGTCGGCTTAAACGGTCAGCTTAAACAATCGGTATAACACAACCCAAAACATTAATTATTATCCAAAGTTACCTTATGAATACTTTGAACACATACAACAAATCTCATTTATAAATTCTAGTGACTTATCAAACCAAACATTCACTTAAATCCATCGTTCCCCAGTACAAATGTCACTATAAACATGATCCAACACATTTGGATTGGTACTCTTAAAATATCTCATCCGAACCTGGATGAATTCTAGGGAAACCTTAGAATTACGAACTAGGAACCAAAGAGATATTATAAGGTATTTAATACTGTATAATTCAAAAGTGAGATATCATTAAAAAGTTGAAACATCCATATAACAAGAACATTTACTATATCCAAAGCGGCATGCACTGGGAAATCAAGTCAAGGGGATGGATGGTGTCCACAAGTCTTTCCAAGGTGTTCCTACTTGGGAGCCCAAGTATCACTCAAGACTAAACATGCCACAATAGAAACCACAATTATAGCTTTCAAATATGAAGAAGTCTATTTATCAAACCCAATGAATTTTAAATTTAGTGAAGTGTATAACCAACACTCTCTCTGTATACCCTTACGATGTCAGGAGAGGGGACATGATATTAATTTATCTAAGAGTACACTAAAATTATTTGAAATATTTATACAATGGATCTAAGATACTCCCACTATATCACAATGAAGTGCTCGATATAGCTCTGAACCCACTGAATCCAACTACCAGAAGGAAGAGTTGTCGAACCACTACCGGTCAACCTCTTTTTAAAGATACCCAATACACATAGCAACATGTTGTCATTAAACAAAAAAATTTAATTTACCACCTAAGGAACCCAATGATCTCTTAATAAAACCACAAAAGTATGTCCATGGATTATAGTGTCTTAAAAGGTTGTGCATAGAACCAACCATTCCATCATAATTCTACCTTGCAAGCACAAACACATTTGAAAGCTTACCAGCCACCAGGGCATGTTAAGCCACACTGGCCATATCCAACCAATACTTATATATTTTGTTCCTTCAACTTGGAAGGAATCATATTACCAGAAATTACCCAATTCTACCCACCATACTAGTGTCTTTATCATCGATTTCACTAAAAAGAAATCCCATTACATGACACACGCTCCATCGACCACCGACTGTGGATCCTAGACATGGAAAAATGCTTTTACCAAGAATTAAACTGAATATAGATATAAAATATTATATTACATGAGCACTTGGGTAGAATTAATTTATACATACACATGAAACTCCTCCTGAGTTTTGCCCATGTATGCCATAACATTAGGCATAAGATCCAGAAAAAATGACCCGTATGTCAAAACACCTAATAAACCTTAGAAAATCATTCGGAGCATTGGGATGAGTCTAATTTTTATTTAATGTTTAGTTCACTTTACTATAGAGGTGAAATGTTTTAAATAATAGTATCTCTCCGATTAAACAATTTCCACCGAACTCTTACGATTTGCTATACCTTTTTAAAAACTTGATGAGTAAAGTTTATATCAATCCATAATAACCTAATATTTCATGAGAAAGTGGAACATCCTTCGTGCTATCCATATGATTATTGGTCCTATAATTCCCAGTATCTTATGGTCAGAACACAAAACTAGCTCAGATTCATACTATCCCATAAGACTTTAAAACAGGATGACAACCTCTCGAGGCATACAACACTAAAGAAAGAGGAAGAAGGGTCACATGACCTAGTAAGTAGATAACCATGCCCTAGATATGAATATACCAATAAAACTAATAATTACACGTTGCTCACTCCCATAAAATTTAGACTACTAAAAAAACACCAGTCTAGATAAGAAAGGGTCATTTTAGAGACTAGGAGTCCTACACAAGACTACGACACCCGAACAATACCACATGCTTGAAAAGATTCACAAGCATTTTTCAAGGATTTAAAACAATGAGGGTGACACCTACGTTAGGATATCCCCTTACCTATAGATAAAGCGTCAACCATATAAGGGGGTTCCTGCCTGAAAAGTCTCTAGGCTTAAGGGCCTATCATTTATGTTCAAGCTATAAAAGAAGAGGCCTATGGGAAATACTCATGTTACAATTAAAATCAAGGCTATAAAAATATTCAAACTACTCTTAGATGAGGGTTGAAACTATAGGAAACTCTTAATATTTCATTTTATGGTATAAAACTATTTTACATTAGTTATTATAATATTTCAAGGTTTAGCTTTTAAATAACATCTAATACCATTCATATAGAAAAATTAACTAGTTCTTTA
Source organism: Viscum album (assembly GCA_963277665.1). Lineage (NCBI taxonomy): Eukaryota > Viridiplantae > Streptophyta > Magnoliopsida > Santalales > Viscaceae > Viscum > Viscum album. Next base: position 1,691,605,198 of record OY728163.1, on the reverse strand, counting down.
TTTATATAAATCCACAAGGAAGATAAAAAAGTTTTATCAAAAATCCTTTTAAAAATTAAATATTTAACTAACATCTTGTCATAATTAGGAAATTAACATTTTAACCTCATTTTAAACATCATTTATTTATTCAAAACTCTCACAATTGGTCTTAGTTAAATAAAATGTCAATTCCAATCTATATAAGAAAACACCCTTTAGCTTGAAATTGTAATTTTAATAAACTATGACCTCATATTTGTACAACTCAAAACAAAATAACATTTTTTTTAATTATAAAGGGTACTGAAAAAGTAATATTCCATCATACTTATATATGTGAATTTATATAGGTGGATGTAGACACTCTAAATAACCATTCATATTTAGCACAAGTATACCCCCATGGGGCTAAATACCAAGGCATCTTGACCGACCAACGTGAGTCGAGTGAAATATATCACATAAGAAACATCCACCAACTAATTGACTTGGGTCTAGTTGTTTATTTAGAAGTTTGGTATTTTGGGCCATCATTCCCAAGTAACAGTGGAAAAAGCCTTTATAAGGAAACACTTTCAATTTAAGGTAAAACAATATTGAATATATTTGTGTTTATACTATGGTCTCAAGGTATATAAAGCTCATAAAAAATGGTTAGATTATATGTGTCACCAATTTACAATTTATAAAGCGCCCATACACTCTAGAGATAAATAATTGGCCCCCATTTAATCACAACCAATAATGTATCAGCTCATGAAACTAATGGTTCATGGCTCAAACATGTCATGATTGGTTAGTTAAGGCGTTACCATCAATATTTGTGGGAAAACTCCATTTGGGTTGATTCTGGAACTTTAATAAACTGTTATATATTAATATTATAACTATGTATGTTATCATAAACAATGAATTATAAGAAAACATGGTAATTTAATTGCTTAATCATGTCAAGAAAACACACATGCAAAATAATCATGTAGCATGGAATAATAGTAAGAGAAATATAATGTGTAGAAAAACATGATAGATAAATTATGGAAGGATGGAATATCACTCAATAGACATGTCACTACATAATAAAGAAACCACATAAGCATGGTATATAATCTAACCATGCTAAAAAAATCACAGAAGCACGCTACATAAAAAAAACGTACTAAATAAACCACTCATCATGTTATACAAATAAAAATGATAATTAAATTCATAATCATGCGTAAAACTAATCATCTTACTAAAATAACTAACATGACATATATTAGGAATGATAATAAACACACAAGGCATATAAAAAAATCTCAAATCACTTAACAATGGAATTTATATGGCATGACATATGCATGGAATGTGATTATGTATTTTCCAATAATGATTCATGTAATGCTTCTTCTTTACCATAATGAACCAAGGGTAAAATACCATAGACCAGTAACTTGTGTAAAGTACACCAAGAACTCAAGGTGAAATCAAAATAAACTATAAAACAAACAACATGAACAATAATCCCATACCGAACCACTTGGATTTTTCCTCATGCATGGGTTGATCACTCCAAAAAAAACAAATATTTACTAAGATCCGAAACATTCCTAGTCTCCTGTATATTAGAGAAAAATAAAAAAAAGGAAAAAAAGTATCTAATACCACCTTGTAACATCCTGACTTGGATTGACTACTTAACCAGTATCCGGACTCGTCACCACATGGCCTCAAGTGTGCCTCCCCATACACTAAAGGATTCCAACTAACAGCAAGGATCTGATAGTGGTACAATGGATAGACTATACCATCATTTTCAGAGTAGATCAATGGTATATCATATATAAATAATCAAAAATAATATAATAAATCATGAAAATAAATACATAGAAACAAAAGATAAATATTCTAACTGAATAAACATGTCCAATGCCAAATAAAACCATGTATGCATGTCTAATTGAACTATATATAAAAATCAATAAACATACTATAGGGAAATACAATACAGTTAATGAACAAGAAAAGAATAAAAAAACTTTAGGCTAATCACCATGAGAATCTTAAGTACTATCTCTGTCTTATGCTTCTATGTTCCCAATTACAATGCACAACATACACAATGATCCATAGACTTATGAACATGAGATATACTCGGGTACCCCAGTGAAAAAGAGGCCCAATAAAGGTGTGAGATATACTCAGTAGGCCACCACTAATGATGGCTAAAGAATAATCCAGTATGTGAATATAAATTACAATAGTGTGAAGGTATGAAAGATAAATTAGTAAATAAATAAAAGAAAACAAGTCAGCTCAGGTTCCTAAAGGAAACCTAGCCAACTAAACCTTATTTTACCTAATATGTAATGTATCAAAACTATGGTCAATATATAAAAACGTTATATGGGTATGATGATAATGAGTCATCACAAAAAAAGTGTCAAAATATGGACCAAACCCAAAGCAAGTGATTGGCTTGGCGGTTGCATCCCAAGGTAACAACTTTACATTATTAGTCCTTAAAATTTAAGGTTCATAATTTTAATTTAATAAGCGGAACCCTAATACTATATAAGGAAATACAAAAAGGAATACCAAGTATCTCTCTAGGGTCAATATAAATAATAAATACCTAAAGGGTCCATCTAAGGTGATCCATAAATGGAATCTCAAGTATCACTTTCAGTATTGCATGAAACAAATCCACAGACCCTTCCCTAGTATCACACATAGGGGACCAAGTATCAGCCAAGGCCTAGTATAACCATATATCTCCCAATTCCATCCATGGAATCCCCAATAGGGAATAAATATCACTCATGCAAAGGTATTAAACACATTGATATCCTGTCCAAGGCATACCATGTATCACTCTTAGCATATCTACAGATTTGGTTACATATGAGCTCATCCTTGGCATTATGAAATCAAGAGACCCAAGTATCAATCAAGGAAAAATTCATTTAATTTAATTATTTAAACATTTATATTTTACTAATAAGGAGGTTCAAACCCATTAATCAATCCAATTACAAAATAAAAAAATAGTCCATGAACTTAAGCATGCCATTTTCACAAATCCATTTATAACTAAAAAGGAAGGCTAGTCTCATTAATATTCTATAAGATAAAGAATAGTCACTATAAGCAGAACCTTCCCATTTATTATTTCAATTATTTCATATAAGGTCATGCACTTAAACATGATAATACATCTAAAAAAATCTATAAAATAGCATGGAAGAAACCCATTCCTTAAGGAAAATCAAGATAGAAAATACTAATCATTTACTTTTTATTTTAGAAGATAACACACCCCAATGAGGTATTTTATTAGAAAACATGACATTATTATTAAACAAAATGTTCAACTCAATTTAATCATCACAATCAAGAATAATAATTTAACACACCTTAAGGATATTTAAATCATAAGAGAAAAAATATTTTTTCAAACTTTTAAGTTAACACACCCCAAGTGTGGTCCAAGAAGAAGTTAGAAAAGATAATTTTTTTATAATTCATCAGGAGAATCCACATGAATGGGTGGTTTAGGTTGAGGTCATAACCTCCAACCATATCAAGGGGGTATAAAAACATTAAAAGGAAGTCTATGGGTTTATTTTAAAGAATTAAATAATTTAGATATGGAACTCATAAAGTCTAAAATGAGGCACAGTGATGTATTTTGATAAAATGTAAAAACATCAAGGTAAAATATATATACTACCTAAATAATACTTATAATGTCCCACATGTCCAATATCAAGTCTTTAATCATGTCGATTTGAGAGAAATTGAAGAAATAGAAATATTCTCTAAAAATAGGGTAAATTAGCTCTCAAAACGATTATATTTTAGATGGAAAAAGAAAACAAGATTAGAGGGAAGATGAGTTTTAGACACACCAATGGATATCCAATGTACTTGATGGTGTTGAAATCAAATGCCTTATGAGGGTTATATCCACATACCTAGAGGAGGAGAAGGAGAGATCCATGGGAGAAGCTGCACGTGGGTAAGAGGAGAAGAAGAGGAGGAGAAAATAAAATAAGGTTGGAGTGGTAAAATAGAAATTTAACCCCCTTTAATGAGGTGTATGGTTTGTCCACACAATTGGACAAAATTCACACCAACAATGCTTTTACCACTTCCCTAGAAGGTGGGTCGCACAATTCTTTTGTGTTTGGGAAATTGTATACAAACCGTGCATTTTACATCTATCACAAACCCGCAACAAGGTGAACGACCATGTAACTTGGTGCGTACGGTTAGAAAAAACATTGTGACACACTCATCCCTTCTGATAAGGCTGTATGATTTCCTCTGGTGGGCTTCATGGTTTCAAAAAAATCATGTTCCCTATTCAGTTCCTCCTAGTTTTTATGTTTTAGATCCCGACACTCTTGAAACTCAACGGGACAGCTGAGAAACCTCTCTAGCCTTTAGCCATGTCTAAAAACAAAACATTTAAGTGTTTCAACTCTCATAATTTCATTTTGATGTTTGGTTTAAAATTCAACCTATCCACCAAACTGAAAATTCAAGTTCCTTTAAAAAATTTCATCAGTCCAAAAATAGGGGTCACTACAATCAACGCTACTCCCATTAATTAGGATGGTAGCCGATAGATGATCCATTATCATTATTATACTATCTAAAATAGTATTCAACTAAATCTGATGCATTCATAAAATGTAACTTATTATATAAATTATTTTTAATTAGATTGAACATACAAAATATGTTTACAAAAAATTATCTGAAAAATATAAAAATATTAAAAATAAATGCAATAGATTTAGTATTACTATAGTTTGTAATAGATTAAAGATCCATTGATGCACTACTTCATTATTCACATCGAAATGGAAAATAATATATATATTAGATATGAAAAAAAATTAAACTTACATTTGATAGGAATAATAGATAAAAAAATATAAATTTTTATTTTTACATACTTTTAGTTGTTTATCAAAAATATATTTCATTCAGTTGACGGGAATATGAATCTAATCACAATACATGATGGTAAGGGACATTATCTCACATGCTAAATAGCCTAATATCTGCCTATATAAGCTTCCAACATCATTTTTAATCACCCAAAAAATGTAAAATGGTACAATAACATAATTATATCTTCCTCCTAACATATGATGCATTCATGTTCATTTATATCTTGTTATTATCTGAATATGTTCAATAAATATATTTAAAAATTAGTATATAGATGTAATTATTTTTTTTTACATTTTAAAAAATAAAAAACAGTAATGGAAACACACAAATAGTCTCATGATGGTAACTCTGGAACCATATTCTCAATCGATGATTTCTCCTTAGCAACTCCATCCAATCCATATGACCTACTTAGATCATAAGGAAATGAAACAGAAGCAGGGACAAAACTTGATGAATATGGGATCATATCAGATGAAATTAAATGAAGGAAGGGGAGCATACCAAAATTAGGATGTATCATGACCTGATCCAAACTGGGGATCAAGCCACACAAACCCCAATCCCACCTCTATAAACTAGGGGTGGCAAAAAACACTAAAATGAATACTCTAAATGGGAGGCCTTTGTCTAATGTACTTGCACACACACACACACACACACACCTAACTATATCAATGAAAAAGTACAGAGGAAAAACAATAAAACGATGAAATAACTAAACAAATTAAACAAAACCTTTAGGGTGTACATGAGTATGACAGTAAAAACTAAAAATTAAAGGGAAAAAATACATACCCAACTAGAAATATGTCCCAAACTGACAAAAATGGAAATTAGAAAATTGATAGAGCTTAGATTCTAATCTATAGGATACGACCACCATACACAGTCCACAAAACCCAATATACCTAAGATCCTCTGAAGTCACCACCAACCTTTCGGTCATCTCTATAAGACATGACACGTGTAGGAAAATCCCATGAAGGGGTGAGTATATACATACCCATTATGATGCCCAAAAATCTATAGAGGGAGGAGCAATAAGATATATAATAGGAGAATAATGATAGTAGATAGCTAACATGATGCAACTCAACCCAAATCAAGAGAAAAAGTAACCTAATCCATGCACAAGGTTCTAAACATGGTAAGTATATAGACTAAACATTGAGTATTTACCACCCATAGAAGGAGAGTAACTTCATCCAACCACGAGACGATAAACACAGAAAGCATGTGACATACCCCACACGTCTTCGTAACCCATGTTAGTAGAGTAACCTAATATAATGGTATATATATATATCTATATATATTCTTAGTAAAAGAAGACCAAATGAGAGATTAAGGGTATATCCATCTCACAACTCAACCTAAGAAAAGAGTCACCAATAGTTCCAGAAGTATAACAATGCCCAACATCTTGCATGTATTCCTAGAAAAAAACATCCAAACCAATCCATTCCTCATCACAGTGATGTATAGCTGAGGGGATATAATCTCTAGGTAGAGGAACCATTCCCTGATACAACAGGAGGGTTCCACTCAATAGATTGATAGAGGACCCATACCCATGTTCTTATAGGATTGTTCCACTCTAATAGTCAAAAAATAACCCATTCCCAACCTAGTGGGAGGGTTCCACTATAGTTATCGATAAATTACCTATGCCCTATGAAAATAGGAGGGTTCCACCCAGATGGAAGATGAACCATGCCCATCCTAGCTAGAGGGTTCCACTCTAATATTAGAGGACCCATGACCATCCCAGTTGGAGGGTTCCACTACAGAAGTCAGTTGAGGACCCATTCACAACCCATCTGGAGGGTTCCACTCTAGTCAACGAGGACCCTTTCCCAGACCAGTTGGAGGGTTCCACTCAAATTTCCTCTAGTGATCCTGTATGATAATTTCCATAATCGAGAGTCAACTAAACAAGCACCACGCCCAAAATTATCACATCATACCTCAAAATCCACTACATAAGGAACCATAATGTTCTATGCGGAAAATAACTCAGGATAGACTACATTCAGGATGAAATATAATTCCAAGAAAAGGATATGTGATAGTTCTAATTTTTCTCAGAAGGAACCAAGGGGTACACGATGTGTGAGGGGATCCCAATGGTGTGTGGTCTCACTCCATCACCTGGTTGTATCCCTGGAGGTACACAGTTCACTAACCATATAGAGATACACAATCTGTAGGGGATCTACATGGCATGCCCATGCCACTCAGTGTCCCTCCCAATTTATTGGTCATGCTCATGTATCCAAGATGTGTTTTTGTACTACAGTACATGACATGATTATTCACATGGGGTGCTGCCTTGGTCTTTGGCCATGTCCATGTTCTCAGGCACATGGTGTGTGTTTGGTTATGTGCTCCACCACATGGATCTTCTACTTGAGGAAGATCCACAATACATATTAGAAATATAAATGGCATGTCAACCTTATAAATTCCTAAATCCCTAGACACCAAAACATAGGGGATATAGGCTTTGTTTTCATAATGGTACACAATGTGTAGTCACGTTTTCAAAAATTCTCAGATCCGAACTCTATGATCTAGATGCAACCTTTCTACCTTGATTCCAACCTTGTTCCTTCACAAAAATTATAGATCTAGTCACTATTGGTTGTTTTGGGCCATTATTTCTTAGAAATTAAATTCTTTCATCCAGTGGGGGTTCGTCGTATGCACCAAACACAACTCCACCACCCACTATCTTTGATTTGGACTTCAATCCATACCTCAGAATTGAACACCGTCTCAGCTCTTGGATCTGGATATATATGTAGAAATATTTCAACGTATTACAAGAAACAAACTGGGTCTCTAAATCATTACCACCTTCAATATTTTCATCCATAAAAATTAAAACTAAACAAACATCTCAGGATACTAAGCCTACATCTGACTCTCCTTCTCCTAGAAGATCTGATGCACATTCCCATGCTGCCATAACATGAAAACCAAGGGGATGGTCCTCCCCTGAATGGTCATCTCCTATTTATCCTTGATCACTTACAAGTTCTCCAAAAAGGTGGTTCCATCCTTGATGTCCATCTCAACCAAGTAGATGACATGCATGGGGTCATGTACATATCTCCTCAGCTGCAACACATGGATGTTGTAGTGCACCTAATCCAAATGTGGGGGTAGGTAGAGTTATTAAAAAACCTCACCATCCATCTTAAAGATCTCGAACGACCCGATGAACCTTAAATATAACTTTAACCCCCATATGAATCTCCTTAATCCTCAACATGTAGAAACTATTAGGAAAATGTGGTCTCCTTGGTAAAACTCTAAGGGCCTAAGACATTGATATGTATAAGAATTTTGTGTTCTCTAGGCCATCCTCATCTGCTCAGGGATTACTTGGACCTTCTCCTCCATCACCTGCACTATCTATGGACCCACAAGAGATGTCTCGCCAATCTATATCCAACACAAGGGTGACCTACAGGGTCACCCATATAGGGACTTAAAAGGTTACATTCTAATAGTAGAGTGTTAGATATTGTTGCATGAAAAATATATAAAGGAAAAGTAATACTGCCAGCTTTGGATGAAGTCTAACATGAAATACCTCAGCATAGCCTCCAACACCTAGATAGTGTGTTCGATCTACCAATTAGGTTGGGGGTGAAAGGCTATACGCATCCTCATCTCAGTCCTAAATGCCTCATGTAAGCCTCCCCATAATCTTTATGTGAACTACACATTATGATCAGAGATAATGGTCGAGGTAACCCCATGAAGGTGAATAATCTCTCATACATACAACTGGCCCAAAATCTCCACCGAACTCTGATACCTAATATCAAGGAAGTGTGATGACTTTGTGATTTAGTCAACAAGCACCCAGAAAGTGTCATGGACCTTCTCTATCTATATAATCCCTATAAAAAAGTCCTTGGAAATTTTATCCCACTTCCACTATAGGATCTTAAGGGACTGCAACAAACCTTCCAAAACATAGTTCCCAACCTTCAACTGCTGATAGGCGAGGCACTAAGTGATGAATTCAACAATGGTCGATTTCATGATGGATAACTAAAACTTCTATTTATGGTATCTATAGATCTTACTCACCACATGATGTATAGAAAGGGGAGAAGTGTGGAAATCCCACATCACCTCCTCCTATATTGGGTCAGGAATGACCATCCATCCCTGAAAAAAATGACGTAATTTCCTCGTTAAGAATATCCATTTGGTGAATAAATTGGGGATAAATGGTCATGGAATACCTCATAGTTGATGTCTCCTAGCTGGGAATATTTCACATGATTGAGAAGTAGAATAGTCAACACCATAGAATAAAGAAATATTGTACACTCCTGCTCTAGTAGGGTCTGTTTCCAGGAGGACAAATACTCTGAAGCCTCATTCACCATGAAAGATTGGGACTTCCTGATAAAGTAATCTGCTACTACATTACCCTTCCCTAGAGTATAAACTATCTCAAATTCATAGCCTTATAGGAACTTTAACCAGTGACACTGTCATAGGTTCAAGTATCTCTATGTGAATACGTACCTGAGACTCTGATGGTTTGAGTAAACCAAAAAACTATCCTCAAGAAGGTAGTTCCTCCACATCTTTAGGGTGAAGAAAAATGATTACATCTCTAGGTCATTAGTCACGTAGTTCTTCTTTTGGGGTCTCAACTACCTTGACCCATATGAAATAAATTATTTCCTCTACATCAACACATAGTTGAGACCAGATCCTGAGGGATCACAATATACTATGTATTCCACACCCTCCTCTACTAGTCTTAACACATGTTCTCTTGTCAGCCTCAACTTAAACTTCTCAAAGGACCTCTAGCATTGGTTAGTGAAGGTAAAAAGATGACTATTCGATGTTATGGAAGTCAAAGGGGATTCAATACAAGATAAGTCTTCCACAACCCTGCTATAGTACCCCACAAAATAATGAAAACTGCACACCTCAAACATGATCTTGGGTGGATCCCAAGAAATCAATACATTATTCTTCATTGGACCTTGGATAAAACATGCTTAGAAATGAAATTCCATAGAAATTGAACCTCATGAATTAAGAACTAGAACTTTGAGAGCATACCATAAATCAGGTTCTCTCAAAGAAAATTCAGAACCATCCTCAAGTGATCTGCATGATCATCCTCTAATTTAGAGTAGATGAGTATGTCTTCAATGGAGACGAACACAAACTGGTCCAAGTATGGATAGAATATCCAGTTTTTCAACATCATAAACAATTTGAGGGAATTCGTCACACAAAAGGGTGTCATCAATAACTCATAGTTTCTGTAGTGAAATTGAAATTCCATCATTGGAATATTAGCCTCTCAAACCCTCAACTGGTGGTAGCTAAAAAGAATCTCAATCTTTGAGAACCGTCTCATGCCTCAAAACTGTTCAAAGAGGTCATAAATCCTTGTAAGTGGGCACTTTTTGTTTATAATGTCCTAGTTCAAGTGACGATAAGATACCCAAATAAAAAATATCCAATCCAGATTTTTCACAAACAACACTGGAGTTTCCCAGAGGGACATACTGGGCCAGATGAAACCCTTCTCTTGAAGGTCCTCTAACTATAACTATAACTGTTATATCTTGGTTGGGGACATCCGATATTCCGTATAAGATATTAGAGAATTTATTAGATGAAATTTGATGAAAAAAATCCATCTCCCACTTTATAGGTTGTCCTATAATGTCTTAGTGAAGACATCCATATAACCATCAAAAAATAAAGGAATCCAGATGCCTAAAGAGCCTACTGCACCAAGGGATATACTTGAAATCTAATGAGTGATGTGATGCAGCCTCCTACTCCTAGAACTAACTCCTCCCACCATGAGATCTCTCTCACCCATAAAGGTGAATCTCATCCCATTGGTGCAAAGGAATCTGACTCATCTATAGTGATAGTCAATCTAACCTCAGACCATTGAAAAAAAATACACAGCTAATATGAAATCATAGTGTTCTATAATGATGACCAATAGGTCCCACATGAACCTATCTTCCCCAAGAGATATCTCACACTACCAAATGATAAATGATACAGAAGAATCATTCCCTATAGGAACCTCAAGATGAATCTACTGGGCTATCACCTCAACTGGGAGCTTCATCTCTCACATTAGGAGTATAGAGATGAAATAATGACTGAAACCTATGTCTAATAATACTGAATAAAGATTATAAAACACACATATGATAACTATGATCATGTCGTGCACTATGGGGTGATAAGACTCTAAGCCTGCAGCTTTCTGCGGCCTCGACCGCCAGCTACCGGAGCTTGACATGGGATTCCTGGTGGTGGGGGTGGAAAGATCTCACTACGTAACCCACTAACCAAATATCATCCTCATACTCTTCCATATTTACCTCCCTAGGGCCTTCCTTCCCTCTCCTAGGATATCCTCGATCATGCCATTAACTTTACCATAGCGGTCCATCAGCTATCTACCTGTGCTCCTTAACACGTCTGGCTGGGTAGTCATGCTTTATGTGACCTTTCCCTTCATAAGAATATACCCACACCTATTTAGGATGGCATGGTGGTCTGCACTCTCCTTGTACCACATGACCACAAATCTAGGCCTGATCACGATAGAATCCCCTATGAAGAGATCCTACCGACTGGTGCTTGCTAACAGCAGCAGATGGCTTCGCTCTATGATGTACACTACCAGAACCAGTTATGTGGTGTCCCTATGAAATAAATATATCTATCACTAGTGCCTACTCTAACACCCTAACATAGGTGTGATTTCACAAGGGAACCACACTGACACAAATCTCTCTGCGGAGTCCCTTCTCAAAATTCCATGCTCAGAAGTATCCATCCTGGATCATGTCAAAAGAGTACCATGTAAAGTCTATGAAACTCATAGCATACTCATCCACTTTCATCCCTCCATAATGTATCTATGTAATCTATTAAATCTAAACTGAGCATAAATAGGATGGGTAATACTTCTCATGAAACACCTATTGGAAGTTGATCCATGAGAGTATCAAAACATCGTGCATCTGGGTAACAAGAATTCACTAGTTCCTAGATGCTCCATGGAAAAGGCTAGTTTCTAATGAAACCACCTAATTTTTCAGTGTCCAAATTTACCTAGAAACATGATCCACTGAAACTAGATAATCCCTTGATACTTAGAGATATGTCTCTCTGTGGTACCTTAATAGCTTATGGAATTGGAACTCACAAAGTGTTATAAGATTGAAAACATCCTTAACCAACTCTACTATGATGATCTACTATTAGATAGGTGTTGGTGATTTTTCTAACCCACCTAGAGAAATAAGATCATAGGATGGACCCTGAACAGAGGCCTCATCACTCATTGGATTATCATCATGATCTAGAGAAGGTATCCTAGCTAGCTATCATCATGGAGGCATCCTAAAAGTTATCAAGACATACCACAATCAAATGATCATATATATATATATATAATGGGAAGATGAAACAAGAAGTACATTAAAATACTCAATCCTATATGATGCATGTACCATTGATCCCTGCAACCAATGTCTCGGTATGTCGAGTTGACATGTAGGTAGTCAAGGTCCTGGTGAATGGATATGTCGGTCGACCATGCCATCACTATATTACCTAGCTTGAGATACACACTAAAGACACTTTGATATGTCTTCCCTAGGTCCCAACAAAATACTCATAAGGGGACTACTAAAAACAATGTCCTGAGAAATGAACTTCTCTATTACCAGTCTGCCATGCCCCAACCCAAATCGAGGCTCGATCCAAAACTACCCCACGCCCGCCTCCATAGGCTAGGGGTGACAACAAGTTCTAAAAACATATCCTAACTTGGAGGAATTCTCCTAATGCACATGTATGCACACACTGAATGATATCAATGTATAAGTGCAGAGGAATAATAATACAATTATGTAACGAGTCAACCCCGGATGAAAAAACACTAGGATATACAAGAGTACGACAGTGAAAAATGAAAAGTAAAGGCAAAAAATATAAGCCCAACGAAAAATATGCCCCAAATAGAAAAAATGAAAGTAAAACCCTAATATATCCCATATCCTGATCTCCAAGCTATGACCACCGTATCGAGTCCACAACACCCAGTATCCCTAAGCTCATCTAAAGTCACTGTCGACCTATCCGTTGTCTTCATAAGTCATGAAACATGTAGGTAAAGCCCATGCAAGGGTGATTATATACATACCCAGAACAATTACCCTAAATCTAAATATGAGGGATTAGTAAGAGATACAATAGGAATATAAAGACAATGAATAGTAAACATGATGCATCTCAACCCGAATCAAGAGAAAGAGAAACCTCATCCAAGAACAAGGGGATCAACATAATGTGTAAATTGGATAAACAAAAAGTCTTTTTCCACCCATGGTAGGAGAGTAACCTCATCCCACCATGAGAATCTAAACATAGAAAAAAATGGCGTACCCCAATAATTTTTAAAATCCAAGGAAGGAGAGTAACGAAATAAAAAGGTATAGATGCAGATGTATATATATATGCTTAGAAAAATTAACCTAAATGAGAGATTAAGGGGATATATACCCCACATATCAGCCCAGTAAAATAGTCTCCAACAATTATTAAAGTCCAAAAACAATGCCTGGATTCTCACACATCTGCCCAGTAGAAAACCATCCAAATCAAACCATATCCCGTCACTGTGCCACATAGTTGTCTAGAAAAAATCTATTTGTATAGGAATTATTCCTTAGTAAAACAAGTTGGTTCCACTCAATAAATAGATAGAGGAACCATACCTTATTCCAATAGGAGGTTTACAATCTAATCGTTGATAGAGGACCCATTCCCTACCCAACAGGATGGTTCCACTCTAGTAGTTGATGGAGGACCGATGCCTTGTGAAAATAGGGGAGTTCCACTCAGATGGTAGAGGACCCATTCCAAGCCCAACTGAAGAGTTCCACTATATAAGTATGTAGAGGACCCATGCCCTATGCCAATAGAGGTTTCCACTCTGATGGTAGAGGACCCATGCCTAGCCTAGTTGGAGGGTTATACTCTAGAAGTCTGTAGAGGACCAATGCCCGACCTAGCTATAGGGTTCCACTCTAGTTGTCAAGGACCCATACCCATACCAGTGGAAGAGTTCCATTAAGAATTCCTCTGGTGATACTATGTGATCACTTCCATGGTTGAGGATTAACTAAAAAAGTGTTATGCCCAGAATTTACACATCATACATCAAAATCCACTATAGAGGGAACTATCATGTTGTATGTGGAGAAACATTCAGGATAGGATACTCGTGGGCCAAAATAGGAGTCCAAATGAAGGAGATAAAAGAGTTTAAAGTTTCCTTAAAAGTAACCTAGGGTTACATGACGCGTGAGGGGAACCACACGATGTGTGGTCCCACTCTATCACCTAAAAATGTCCCTGGAGGTACACAGATCAACAACCATGTAGGGATACATGATGTGTAGGGCATCTACATGGTGTGCTCACGTCACTCAGCATCCTAACCATGTTCCTAGATGTGTTAGTGTATCTAAGCTATGTATGTGTAATTAAGGAAATGACATGCCTATTAACATGGGGTGCTACCCATTTCTCTGGTTGTTCCCTTATAATTGAGCATATGGAGTGTTCTTGTTCGTGTGCTCTACCACAGAACTCGTCCACTTGGGGAATAAGTAAACAATGTATAAAAAGTCTACACAACCTTACATCCTTAAAAATTACCAAAAACCTAGCTATTGTAACATAGGGGATATACACCATGTTTTCATAAAAATACATGTCATGTAGTTGTGTTTTTCAATGTCTCTTAGTTATGAACTCTACACTATAGATCTTACCATTTCACTTTGACTCAAACTCATTTCTTCCCTAAAATGGTAGATCTTGTTGTCGTTGGTTGTTTCGAACTATTATTTTCCAGAAATTGGATTATGTCATCCTGTGGGGGTTCTCCATATGCCCCATAGGTAACTACACCACCACCATATTTGATTTATACTTAGAATCAATAAATAAATCACCATAACCCAAAAAACCCTAGATATATCCTTGATTCTTCGATCCGTCCCTTATATGTGATTCTTCAGCAAATCCATGGGTTTGATCAGGCTCGGTACCACCTGACAATATCAAACAGGGACTATGGGGGTATGACCAATGAATAAAGTAAAAAATATGGGAGGAAGGGACAAGAAAAATGGTTTATCCATCATTGTTAATAATTCTTGGACAAAAATAAACAAAATAGATATACAGGGTTAAAAAATTGTTCATTAAATAATTAAACTGGTTTATAGGAGCATTGAAAGTTTAAATAATTAGGAAATATCATAAAAAAGATGATTCTACTCAATAAATTTAATCAAAATGGGAAAATAAACAAATTGATGAGTCCTACCTTGATATTGGATTGTTCTTTATTGAACAACATGCCCCCCAATGAATGGGAGAATTTGTTGTGTTCACTGCATCCTGATCTTCCTTGATCCAAAGATTCATTGTTGTTTGATGCGATTTGCTAAAATAAGAGGGAAGAATGATCTGGAATCTTCCCAGGGTTTATGCAATCTACCCTGGAGAATTTTCAATAATGGAAGACTTATAGACATTCTAGTTTGGTAAAAATAATAAATAAATTAAATTAAATAAATTAATTTACCTGCTGAACGTACTGCCAAATGGAGAGATCTCACAACACCCCCACTGACCTATTTTAGGTCACACCTAGGGTAAATATAACATTCCAGACTCAAATATGGTCTCAAAGTTTTGATCTGATAAACCATTTAAGAGTTATGAAACTTTCTTTAATAAAATGTTTGTGTGAAATATAATATACATTTAATATTTTTTATAATTAATTCCTAGAACCCTAGGACTCGTAATCACATGATTTCCTAGAACATGGATTTTTAAATACATATAAAAACAATTCAAAGTCTTATAAGGAAAAAATAGGTCTCCATATAAGTGTACTTGATGAAGGTGTAGGCATATCAAATATGAGATCTGACAGTGTTGGTGCTATGGAAGATTGTATCATATCTTTATATCATTTTTTTGGGTATCACTATATCCAATAATAATATAAAATAAGTGAGAACATGATATATAATATAAAATAAGAATTGTTTCTGAATTTTTTGACATAGATTAATTGTATTCATCTATTATAAGTAAACAAATAAAATATTAGTTAAAATAGGACTGAACAAACAATTGATTAATTCACCACTGACCATATTATTGTAATCCTCCACCATTAACATGATTTCATCATATTCACTCTCCCTTACAAGACCAATTATTTCAATATCATCATGGAATAATATATCAATATCTTGTTTTTTATGGGGTTATAAGTCACAAAACAATTATTTAACTTTAAAACCCATGTCATACAAATCTCTTATCATGATATGGACTATAATTATCCACTCTTAGTCAACTCCATAATCTACATACTATACCATTTTAGCACATGGAACCAAAATATATGAATCAGGTTATTCATGATCATCAGTATCCATCAACCAGATAAGTCAGGATAAGTAAATTGTAATGAATCTTTTCTTATTTCCCTATAATTATAGACCCACCTGTATTTTCATAACACAATTAAAAATTTACATGGTAATTTAATTAGATAATGTTATTCAACATTCCATATTATCCTAATTCATCAAATTTTTTTAAGATTCCACTATTTTATGTTTTTATACCTTTTTTATGAAAAACTATATGACACTTAAATCCAAAAATATTATAAGCATTGAATCTCATAGACCGCATCAAAGTTCCTCGAGCTGAATATTTCAAATCATCTAGAAATCAAGCTTGATTATCCACATTCTTGATATACATGTATAAATATAAACTATTATTAGTTACATAATTTAATTATATCAAAATATTATGAATATGAAATTGATGATGATCTTACACGATGTGAAAATCAATCAATAATTTCTTTATTAATAACTTTTGTTATCTCTTTCTTATTTCATGTTTGAATCTAAATTCAAATATTTTATTTCTATTTTCAATTATTCAATGAAAGGATTTAAATTATCAATATTGAGTAGCCCATATATACGTACTTGTATGAACTCTATTTTTGTTTATAAAACTGATGATATTTTTCATAGATAGTGTACGTGCTTCTGAGAAGGTTGTGCGATTTCAACTGAGGGGATTCATGGTTTCAAAAAAATTGTGTTCCCTATTCAGTTCCTTCTAGTTTTTATGTTTCAGATCCCAACACTCTTGAAACTCAACGGGACACCTGAGAAACCTCTCAGGCCTTTAGCCATGTCTAAAAACAACACATTGAAGTGTTTGAAATCTAATAATTTCATTTTGAAGTTTGGTTTAAAATTAAGCCTATCCACCAAACTGAAAATTCAAGTTCCTTTAAAAAATTTCATCTAGTCCAAAAATAGGGGACACTACAGTCAACTCTACTCCCATAAATTAGGATGGTAGCCCATAGAGGATCCATGCTAATTATTATCCTATCTAAAATAGGATACTAGTGCATATTATGACTTCATCAAATGTAACTTATAAAATAAATTATTTCTAATTATATTGAACATACAAAATCTGTTTACAAAAAATTATCTTAATAATATAAAAATATTAAAAATAAATGAAATAGATTTAGTACCACTGTAGTTTGTAATAGATTCAAAATCAATTGATGAACTACTTCATTACGCACATAAAAAAGGAAAATAATATATATATTAGATATTAAAAAAGAATTAAACTTATATTTTATAGGAATAATAGATAAAAAACTATAAATTATTATTTTTTCTTAGTTGTTTATCAAAAATATATTTCTTTCAATTGATGGGAATATGACTCTAATAATAATACATGATGGTAAGGGACATTATATCACATGATAACTAGTCTAATATCTGCCTATATAAGATTCCAACATCATTTTTAGTCACCCAAAAAATTTAAAATGGTATAATCACTTAAAAATATATCTTCCTCCTTACATCGAATGCATTCATGTTCATTTATATCTTGTTATTATCTGAATATGTTCAATAAATATATTCAAAAATTAGTATATAGATGTAATTAATTATTTTTACAGTTTAAAAATTAAAAACTAGTAATGGAAACCCACCGATAGTCTCATGATGGTAAATATGGAACCATATTCTCAATCGATGACTGCTCCTTAGCAAATCCATCCGATCCATGTGACATACCTAGAGCATAAGGCAATGAAATGGAAGTAGGGACAAAACGTGATGAATATGGGATCATATGAGATGGAATTAAATTAAGGAAAGAGAAGAATACCAAAATTAGGATCTATCATGACCTGATCCAAACTGGGGCTCATGCCACAAAAACCCCAATCCCACATCTATAAACTAGGGGTGGCGACAAGCAGTGAAAGGAATATTCTAAATGGGAGGCCACTGTCTAATGTACCTGTACACACACACATGACTATATCAATGAAAAAGTACAGATGAAAAATAATAAAATGATGCAACAAGTAAACAAATTATACAAAACCTTTAGGGTGTACATGAGTACGACAGTAAAAACTGAAAATTAAAGGAAAAAAATACATTCCCAACTAGAAATATGTCCCAAAGTGACAAAAAATGGAAAGTAAAACATTGATAGAGATCAGCTTCTAATATCCAGGATACGACCACCATACACAGTACACAACACCCAATATCCCTAAGATCCTCTGAATTCACCGCCAACCTTTTCTTCATCTCTATAAGACATGAAATGTGTTGGAAAATCCCATGAAGGGGTGAGTATATACATACCCAGCATGATGCCCAAAAAGTTGTAGAGGGAGGAGAAATAAAATATGAAATATGAATATAATGATATTAGATAGTAAACATGATGCAACTCAACTCAAATCAAGAGAAAAAGTAACCTAATCCATTTACAAGGTTCTAAACATGGTGCTTATATAGACTACACATTTAGTATTTACCACCCATAGAAGGAGATTAAAATAATCCAACCACGAGAAGATAAACACAGAAAGCACACGAGATACCCCACACGTCTTCGTAACCCATCACTACTGGAAAATCATGTTTTCCCAATGCTTCTTTACCAACAGTTTGAACAAACCGTTGGTAAAGAAACTCTTTCCCAACGGTTTACTAAAACCATTGGGAAAGGGGTGTCCAAGGCACCCTTTCCCAATGGTTCTCTTGAATCGTTGGAAAAGGGGGTGTCCAAGACACCATTTCCCAACATCTCTACAAGAACCGTTGGGAAATGGTCACACTTTACCAATGGTTTGTTACAAACCGTTGGTAAAGGGTCTCTTGTACACCCGTTTTCCAACGGTTTTGAAAAACCATTGGGAAATCTTTCCCCCAAATACTAAATCGGCCGCTCTCTCCCCCATTCACGATAGAACCCTAATCCTGCCCAGGGCTCTGCTACTCTCGCGACTTCCCCCATACGAACCTATCAAACTACATCCAAATCATCTCAAATCAAGTATTCTATTCTTCATACACATAAAATATTTATGTGATACCATTTTTTTATTTTTATTCATCTCATATTTTAGTTTTATGTTTTGATTTGGATGTGTATATCATTTTTTTGTGTTTTTATTTAATCTATACTTTATCCATTCCAATCTACTTAATTAATTAAATCTTTAACCCTCCAACAAAGAAGAAGCATCTAAAATTCATTGCCGTTGTATTATAGATTTTATGAGAATGTGTTTTTATGCTTTTTTCCATCTTGTAATTAATTGTTACTTGGAAATTTATTTATATGTGTTTAATAATTTTTAGAAAAGTTTTTATGAATGTTTTCTTTAAAATTCCTTGAGGAAAGTGTTTTATTAAAATGAAAATTTTTTAATAAGGCTTGTGTAATGTAATTTGTTATAGTACACTATGTGACTATTTTTGGTATTTAGTAACACATGATATAGCTGGTGTGTGAGAATGTGTTGTGAAAGGGATTCCATGGTTGGTTGAATATTATATTTACATTTTGAGCCTATTAATGAGTTGTTTTAAATATATTTTGAGATATTTACCTTATGTTTATTGGTGAAAACTGGGATCTGTAGAGGTGGTTCATGATTAAGACATATAATTACTAATAAACATGTAGATAAACCATGCATATTAGTGAATTCTTGAAATGTTTGATGTTTTTAGTCCTTTTTTATTTGTAGTTTATTTTGATGGTGATGTTTCTTATTATTACCTATGATGGGAATTTATTTTAGTTTCTGAATCGGCTGAGACTCCCCCACCGTGCACAGTGTATGCAACCTATACCATTATTTAATCATTCTGTTTACACAGCGTATCCAACATATACCCTTGTTTAATCAGTGAACTCAAGTCATTAATTCAAGACTTCATTTTCACTATCATGTATGAAATTGAATGATTTAAACCCATCCTCACATGATTTCTTACCTTAGATAGTTTCCAATATATAAAATATAATCTTTTGAATTCATCAGTTAACTAGGATCATATATTCCATTTCCCCCAAGATGACTGTACTAATATAACTTTAGGGTCAATTAAATATGGTTCTCATTGTACGATGTATATTATGTGTCCTTCTTGGAAAATACTCACTTTTATGAGGGTGGGGTGCTTGTCACTACCCATTCTGGCATGTGTAGACATCCATAAAAATGTTAGATAAGTCACAAGTTTAATTTAGTAATGTTGTTATCATTGACATACTTTATTATTAATCTCAAATTTAAAAACAAATGTTTTTGTCTATTCTTAATGAAATTAAATCTTTTTACAAGACATGAACAACCTATTAGTGTAGAATCCTAAAATTTATTCACCCATGGGGTGCGCTTGACTTGGGGAAGTAATTGGGTAATTAAAGGTATGGCCATAGAGGTGCCAATAATGAGTTATTAAACATGAGGGAATGATTTGGGATGCTTATAAAACATGATGGGACCTGAGGCATGTGCCTCTTATAGACCTAATAAAAATGAATATAAATAAATTTTAATTTAGTTTATGAGTACTTGTTCTTTACATTATTTTAATAGTTCACTACATCGAATAGAAACTTCTTCCTTTATCGTTTAAATAAATTTATTTTCTATTAAAGTTCAATCCTATTGAATTGTTTATGACAAAATGACTTATATAAATTCTTTTTACAGAATGGAAAAAAGTTGGATGTATGAAACCGATCGGATCTCATGCAATTTTCAAAACAATTTGGAGAGATTTATAGATTTTGCATTTCACAATGCTTCAGATAGTGGTCGCATACACTGCCCATGTTCCAATTGTGTTGTTAGACCTTGGTTGAGCCATGAAGAAGTTAGATACCACATAACAAAAAATGGTTTTCAAGCAAACTACTTTGTGTGGTTTCACAATGGGGATAAAATGAAATATCAAATTGGTGATGATCGAAATGAAAAGACTAGAATAGAGAATTTGTTATATGATCAGTGTCTGTTTATTCATCATCATAAAAAAGAAAGGATTTCGACTCAAGAATACTTAGATATGAGGACATCTGATGCATCTAGTGAAAATGATGATATTGATAGGGTGGAAAAAATTGAATGATGCTGCCACGACTCCAGTATATCGACAATGTGATAAAATGAAAAAGCTGGAATTTTTAATCTGATTGTTTAATGGGAAAACTATGTATGGGATTTCTAATATAGCAATCGATTACATTCTTACCCTCTTGAAGGATTTACTTCCAGATGATGCAGATATTCCCTCAAACCACTATATGGCATGGAAGTTAGTTGAGGAACGTGGATTTTCAAGAAACAAAATTCATGCTTGACCGAAAGATTGCAGTTTATTCTGGGAGGAAACCGCTGAACGAAATGATTGTATAAAATGTGGCACATCCCGTTGGAAGTAAAAATCTAATGGAACACCATCCCGTGTTCCATAGAAAGTAATGTGCAACTTTCCACTGATCCCCATACTCCAGAATATTTTTATGTCTGATGACATATCAATAAAAATGAGATGTCATGATAATGAGAGAAAGAAGACTAACGACGAGTTGGTTTATCCTGCAGGTGGATTTGCATGGCAGTGATTTGATGCTCGACATCCTGATTTTGCAGCTGACGTGCGTAATGTGAGGCTGGGTCTTTTATGCGACAGTTTTAATCCATTTGGGAAGATGCTTACTTCACACAACACATTTCCAATTTTTATACACATTTATAATCTTCCCCCATGGTTGTGTATGAAAAAACCTTTCAATTTCATGAGTATACTCATATCTGGTCCTTCTGATCCCGGCATTGATATTGATGTCTACATGCAACCCTTAAGAAAAGAG
The DNA here is from genome assembly GCA_963277665.1 of Viscum album. NCBI lineage: Eukaryota > Viridiplantae > Streptophyta > Magnoliopsida > Santalales > Viscaceae > Viscum > Viscum album. The sequence continues at coordinate 1,691,582,872 of OY728163.1, read as the reverse complement.
TTGTAACTTCTTTGGGATGTGGGTGTGTGCACATACGATGCATGTTCGAAAGACATATTTCAGATGCGTGCTGCGCTTATGTGGACGATCAATGATTTTCCAGCTTATGCAATGATGTATGGATGGAGCATGAAGGGAAAACTGTCATGTCCAGTTTTTATGAAAAATACACGATCCAGAAGACTGAAACATCACTGTAGTTTCAGTTTTATGGGACATCGACAATTCTTACCAAAAGATCATCCATATATAATGAATCGTCAAAGATTTGATAATACCATAGATACCGATGATCCACCACAGCGTATGTCTGGAACTGACGTGCTTAATGAATTGAAATATTTCCGTTTTTTGTTCAGGAAGGGTAAAATGAAATATTAAAAGAGAAAGAATGTTTCCACTGAAACCTGTTACAATTAGAGGAAGAGGAGTATCTTTTTTGATTTTCCTTATTGGTCAACCAATTTGTTACGTCATTGCTTAGACGTAATGCATATTGAAAATAATATATGAGAAATGTTGCTTTCGGTTCTTCTAAATGTCAAGGGGAAGACAAAAGATGATTTACGATCTCAGCATGACTTGGTGGATTGGGGCATCAGACCATAATTACATCATGTGCGTATCAGTGAAAATAAATGGCAACTTCCATGTTCTTCTTATGTTATGACAGCTACAGAAAAAAACAATTTATGGAAGTATTAGAGACTATTAGAGTTCCTGATGTCTATTCATGAAACATATCTAAATGGGTCATCAGAAGAGAGTTGAAGCTAAAATCTTTGAAGACTCATGATTATCACATTCTACTGCATGAGTTGCTTCCAATAGCAATCCTTCATCTTTTTTCCAATAATGTAAGGGTGGTTGTTATTCGGTTGTGCCATTTGTTTAGAGATCTTTGTGCTAAGATGTTGTCCAAGTATTTCTTGCAAAAAATGTTGACAGATGCCCCATTAATTTTTTGTGAGTTGGAGAAAATATTTCCTCCATCATTTTTCACATTCATGTTGCATCTGACTATCCATATTCCCACTAAAATACTTCTCTGAGGGCCTATTTCTATTCGTTTTATGTATCCAACTGAAAGAAATATGTTCACATTAAAGTCTTATATCCGAAACAGAAATCATCTAGAAGGTTCTATCGTGAACGGTTACTTGGATCAAGAATGTATGGATTTCTGCTTGATGTATTTGCCTGATCTTACTACAAGATTGAACAGACCAATGAGAAATGAAGAAGAATAGTATGAGAAAATTGAACCAAGTTTTCCATCACTTCATCAAACAGAAGTAATTCCTAGATCATATACATTGAAGACATTAATCCATGAAGAGCGGGATATGGCACATCACACAGTTTTGTTCAACTGTGATTTGTTTGATGACTATATCAGGTAAATAAATTGATTATGTATATCTTACATATATATCTGTTAAACTATTCATATTTTTTATCTACAGGTTACATAAAACAATGATAAATAGGAATCATCATTATGTGAATTTTCAATGTTTTTTGGTTACAGTTTTATTTGAATTTCATTTTCTAATTTGGAATTGAACTGTATTCAAACATAGTCAAACAATATTTATAACTTCATCAACATTACAACTTGTATGATTTATTAAATCCATTCAAACTCTTCTAAAACAATTTATAGCTGAATTGACCGTTATGTTAATTTTCAATGTTTATTGGTTACAGTTTTATTTGAATTGCATTTTATATTTGGAATTGAACAGTATTCAAATATAGTCAAACAATATTTCTAACTTGGTGAACATTACAACTTGAATGATTTATTAAATCCATTCTAAAACAATTGATATCTGACTTGACCGTTATTTGAATTTTCAGTGTTTATTGGTTGCAGTTTTATTTGAATTGCATTTTCTAATTTGGAATTGAACTATATTCAAACATAGTCAAACAATATTTCTAACTTGGTGAACATTATAACTTGTATGATTTATTAAATCCATTCAAGATCTTCTAAAACAATTGATAGCTGACTTGACCATTATGTGAATTTTTAATGTTTATTGGTTGCAGTTTTATTTGAATTGCATTTTCTAATTTGGAATTGAACTCTATTAAAACATAGTCAAACAATATTTCTAACTTGGTGAATATTACAACTTGTATGATTTATTAAATCCATTCAAGATATTCTAAAACAACCGATAGCTAAATTACCAATGAATCCCCCTATTCCCTCATATATTAGGTTTTTTGGGTTACAAATTAGTTTCCTTTTTCTAATTAATTACATATTTGTTTTCAAAAGTATGAAATGAAGCCAATTGAAGAGAGATGAAGGAAAAAATGATGGAGAACAATCATCGAATGACGGAGTTGGGAATTCCATCATTAGTGCCTATAGTGAGTACTTTATTTCAAATTGATATATGTAAAGAATATATAATGTCATGTGATTAATTTTTTTGTAAACATTTTTGTAGGATCCACCTATACGTCGACAGCTATTCGACGAGGATCCTAGTACTGGTCCTAGTACTTAGGTCGGTGGTACGAGGACGGTTCGTACCAGAGGTGGATGAGCAGCTGCGCATACCTGACTAGACCCTATCCCTCCCACTGACATGTCATCCTTCCCACATTCTGATCCCGGTGTGTCGTTAAGGACACATGGGATATTTAGGCCTCCAATGTTTTCGCTACCATCTGCATCTTCTGGCCCATCATTTTCACATCCCATGGTGATTCCCACTCCCCAGTTAGCATCTGGTCAGACAGATGTCCCATCTTCTTTTCCTTCTACTTCTATCTCTCCGAGCTTTTATATTCCATCGTCTTTGACTCTTGTTCCACCACAGGGTGTTCCATCAGTTTCTGTGGATCCAGTGGCACCCAGCGATCAGACCGGCACATGTATATTTATAGAACCCTAACAAAATTTTATAGCAATATTTATTTTCAATATAACATGTTTTGATAAAATATATTTTTTCTTTCATGACAGATACATCTAATAATAGGAGGCGTGGGTGGGGGAGTACACACATGCGTTTGGTGTGGAACTGCCACACACAGGTAAAGGTGGATTATAATGAAGAAAACCAAATGGTTGAAAAATAGGGCAGCATTGTCAGAGTTTTTTGGTGACGCTTTCCAAATACTCCAACATCATTCTCATCAGCCCGCTATCATGGGGACATTTTCCACATGAGGTCAAGGATAGATCATGGGAAGAGATATGGGTAAAAAAATCTGTTCTATTTAATGCCATGAATTATTTTTGTATTTATATGAATTAATATTTTGATGTCAGCTTCGATTTAATTTTCCCGATGGTGAGGATGCACGACCAGAACATCTAAAGGATTTAGGCGAGTTTGGAGAGACTACAAGCATGAGTTGTATATTGGATGGGTTGCTAGAGTTGGCACTGAGTTAGAGGCAATACCAGTGGTGGATGATTTTCCTATAGAGTAGTATCGGCAAATGATTACTCATTGGACGAGTACCCAGTTTAAGGAATTTATTACATTTGAGGTATTTAAATAATAACATTCATGTTTTGTATTAATACTATCTGTTTCATTTTCAAATTTTATTTAGGAATCATCTGGAAAAAATAAAAAGAACATTGATGTAAAAAAATACCTCCACACACTGGGACACACTACGATGCCTGATCATGAGAGGAAGCAGGTATGACAATTGTTTATAAGTTTTTGTTACGACTAACACTTTGTTTTTTTCCTTAATTATTTAATATTTTGATAAATTTTTCATATAACATTAGTTTTCAATGTTATATTAGAGGAAAATACAAAATATTTAAGGACGTGTGCCTCGAGCAAAACTGTTTTGCTCGAGTAGATGGAAAAAGGATGGAAGTGCCATCAATGAAGCAACTCGGCAGCAGATTGTAAGTTTTAATCTATTGAATTTATATTTTAATATCTATTTTGTAACTTAATGATATATTTATATTTGTAACAGGATGCTTTAAAGGCCCTCAATTCCCAAGAACCAGACAATTTTGGGCCAAAAGATCACTTACATCAGGTGTTCGGAGAGGAGCATTCTGGCAGAGTACGTTGCCGACCTAGGATAGTCCCGACGAGGTATTGTCCCTCCTCAGGTACGAGCTGTTGTGCCACCAAGCTGCAACAAGTTAAGGCACAAGAAGAACAGGTTGAGAAAAGGGCCACAGAGATAGTAGAACAGTCTGCTAGTGAAAACAGTGCATTTATGAAATTTATTGAAGTCCTATGTCCAACACTTCCAGCAGAGGCCAACCCAGCTTTTGATGAATATATTTCATCAATACATTCTATATATGGTGCAACAGGTGGTAGTTCTTGTGGTGGTCAGGATGATGTCCAGCTTGACGATGATGATGGCGAGGAGTCTGATGCAGAAGAGGAGGGAGATGAGGAGGGCGAGGTGGGTGGTGAGGGCGAGGAGGAGGGCGAGGGCGAGGAGGAGGGCGCTGAGGAGGGCGAGGAAGATGATGGGGATGAGGACAAGGGTGATTATGATGGTGATGATGGTGATTTTGATGTTAGAAAAATTGATCCATTACATTTTTGACTAATATTACTGAGATTTGATATTTAATAGATTCTAGTTGTTGGTTTTATCTAGACTCGTAGTATAGTATTGGAGTTGAGTTTTTTTTATATATTATCTGTTTTTATGGATGTTTTTGTCTTTTAGTGGTTGTTTTTTTGGGAACCCCCCTCCTTCCTGGACCCTAGACAACCCCCACCATCATCCTTGGACCCCAGACACCCCCTAGAGAGCCCCCAGACAGCCCCCCACCCTCCTCCCTGGACCCCAGACAGCCCCTCGGACAGCCCCCCCACCCTCTTCCTTGGACCTCGGACAAACCCCCAAACACCCCCGTACACCCCCCAGACAGCCCCCCACCCTCTTTCTTGGACCCCAGACAACCCCCAAACACCCCCGAACAGCCCCTCGGACAGCCCCCCCGAACAGCCCCCCGGACAGCCCACCCAACCTCCTCTCTGGACCTCAGATAGCCCCTTGGACAGCCCCCCAGACAGCCCCCCTCCTCCTTGGACCCCGAACAACCCCCCGAACACCCCCTGGACAGCCCCCCACACAACACCCCCACCCTTCTCCTTGGTCGCCGGACAGCCCCCCAGACACCCACCAGACAACCCCCCGGACAGCCCCGCTGGATAGTCCCCCCTCCCTCCTTGATTTCATTTAATACTAGAAAATCTATAATATATATTTTATTTATTTTCATCATGATAATCAATGTAAATCACATTTACACATCTAATCAATATCATAGATTCTTGGTATGTTATAAAAGAGATGTATTCATTGGGCATGACATTGTTAGCTCCGAAATGTTTCATAGCATGATAAACTAAAGTCTAATCCATACTAAGAATGATATAAAAATATTTTATATGATTTTCCACAAGATTTTAAGTAAATACCATTCCACTAATAGACACATGAGGATTCTCATAAAATGGACAACATTTTAAGTACATACAGAAAACTGACCAAACGCTTTCGGTTTCTGTTGAAACATTAGGAGAAAGATCCATGGGTCATATGTGATGTGTACGAATCAACCCCACCTCAATCGGAGATGCGGTGTGGCCGGCACAACTCAAAGTGTTTGTCTTCTATTTCAAAAGGACGTCATTTTAATTGAAAAACATCAACTAGCATACGGAAAACTGACAAAATGCATTCTCTTTCCATTGAAACTTTAGAAGAACAATTCATGGGTCATATGTGACGTGTAAGAATCAACCCCACCTCAATCTAAGATGTGGTGTGGCCGGAACCACTCAAACTGTCTGTCTTTTGTGTCAAAAGGACATCATTTTAATTGAAAAACATCAACTGACATACGGAAAACCTACCAAACGCATTCGGATTGTGTCGATACTTTAGCACAATAATACATGGGTCATATGTGATGTTTAAGAGTAATCCCCTCCTCAATCAGAGGCGCGGTGTGGCCGCCACCACTCAAAGTGTCTATCTTTTGTTTCAAAAGGACGTCATTTTGAGTGAAAAACATCAACTTGCATATGGAAAATCGACGAAACACATTCGTATTGTGTCGATACTTTATCACAACAATCTATGGGTCATATGTGACATGTATGAGTTAACCCCGCCTTAATCTAAGGCACAGTGTGGCCGTAATCACCCTAAGTGGATCTGTTTTGTTTAAAATGGACAACATTTTAAGTACATACGAGAAACCGTCCAAATGCATTCGGTTTCATTGAAACTTTAGGAGAATGATTCATGGGTCATATGTGATGTGTACGAATCAACCCTGCCTCAATATGAGACGCGGTGTGGCCGACACCACTCAAAGTTTATGCCTTTTGTTTCAAAAGGACATCATTTTAATTGGAAAACATCAACTGGAATACGGAAAACCGACCAAATGCATTCAGATTGTTTCTATACTTTAGAAAAACGATCCATGGGTCATATGTGACGTGTAAGAGTCAACCCCGCCTCAATCTGTGGCGTGGTGTGGCCACCACCACTCAAAGTGTCTGTCTTTTGTTTCAAAAGGATGTCATTTTAAGTAAAAAACATCAAATGGCATAAGGAAAACCGACCAAACGTATTCAAATTGTGTCGATAATTTAGAAAAAAGATCCATGGGTCATATGTGATGTGTATGAGTCAACACCGACTTAATATGAGGCACGGTGTGGCCGTAATCACTCTAAGTGACTCTATTTTGTTTAAAATGGAAAACATTTTAAGTACATACAGAAACCCAACCAAACTCATTCGGTTTCCGTTGAAAATTTAGGAGAACGATTCATGGGTTATATGTGATGTGTAGGAATCAAACTATCCTCAATCTGAGATGCAGTGTGTCTGGCACCACTCAAAGTGTCTGCCTTTTGATTGAAAAGGACGTCATTTTAATTGAAAAACATCAACTGACATACGGAAAACCGACCAAACGCATTCAGATTGTGTAGATACTTTAGAACAATGATTCATGGGTCATATTTGACGTTTACAAGTCAACCCCACCTCAATCTGAGGCGCGGTGTGTCCTCCACCACTCAAAGTGTCTGCCTTTTGTTTCAAAAGGACGTCATTTTAAGTGAAAAACATTAACAGACATACTGAAAACCAACCAAAAGCATTTGGATTGTGTCGATACATTAGAAAAACGATCCATGGGTCATATGTGACGTATAGAGTCAACCCCGCCTTAATCTGAGGCACGGTGTGGCCTCCAACACTCAAAGTGTCTGTCTTTTGTTTAAAATGGACACCATTTTAAGTACATATGGAAAGCCGACAAAAAACATTCAGTTTCTGTTGAAACTTTAGGAGAACGATTATTGGGTCATATGTGACGTGTACGAATCAACCCCGCCTCAATCTGAGATGCAGTGTGGCCGGCACCACTCAAAGTGTCTATCTTTTGTTTCAAAAGGACGTCATTTTAATTGAAAAACATCAACTGGAATACGGAAAACCGACCAAACACATTCAGATTGTGTATATACTTTAGAAAAAAGATCTATGGGACATATGTGACGTGTAAAAGTCAACCCTGCCTCAATCTGAGGCACGGTGTGGCCGACACCATTCACAGTGTCTCTCTTTTGTTTAAAACGGACAAGACTATAAGTGAAAAGAACAACTAACATACGCAAAACCAACCAAACGTATTTTAAATGTGTTGATGCTTTAGGACAATGATCCATGGGTAATATGTGACATGTATGAGTCAAACCCGCCGTAATATGAGGCACAATGTGGTCAGAATCACTCTAAGTGGATCTCTTTTGTTTAAAATGGACAACATTTTAAGTAAATATAGAAAACCAACCAAATGCAATTGATTTCCATTGAAAAATTAGGATAACGATCCATGGTTCATATGTGACCTATAAGAGCCAACCTGGGCTCAATCCGAGTCGCGGTGTGGCTGGGATCAGTCTAGGTGTCTCTCTTTTGTTTAAAATGGACACCATTTTAAGTACATATGGAAAACCGACCAAACACATTCAGTTTCTATTGAAAATTTAGGAGAACGATCCATGGTTCATATGTGACGTGTAAAAATCAACCCCGCTTCAATCTGAGATGTGTTGTGGTCGACACCACTCAAAGTTTCTGTCTTTTGTTTCAGAAGGATGTCATTTTAATTGAAAAACATCAACTGGCATATGGAAAACCGAGAAAATGCTTTCGGAATAAGTTGATACTTTAGGAAAACAATTGATGGGTCATTTGTGACATGTACAAGTTAACCTCGCCTCAATCTGAGGCACGGTTTTGTGGGATCTCTCCTTGTGTATTTATTTTGTTTAAAATTGACAGGATTATAACTGAAAAGAACAACTGACATACAGAAAACTGACCAAACACATTCTAAATGTGTTGATTATTTAGGACAATGATCCATGAGTCATATGTGGTGTGTACAAGTCAACTCTGTCTTAATATGAGGCACTGTGTGGCTGGAATCACTCTAAGTGTCTCTCTTTTGTTTAAAATGGAAAACATTTTAAGTACATACGGAAAACTGACCAAACAGATTCAGATTGGGTTGATACTTTAGCACAATGATCCATGGGTCATATGTGACATGTATGAGTCAACCACGCCTCAATCCGAGGTGTAGTGTGGTCTACACCGTTCATAGTGTCTCTCTTTTGTTTAAAATGGACAGGATTATAAGTGAAAAGATCAACTGACATACGAAAAACCGACCAAACGCATTCAAAAAATGTTGATGCTTTAGAAAAATGATCCATGGGTCTTATGTGACATGTACGAGTCAACCCCGCCTCAATCTGAGGTGTGGTGTGGCTGAAACCATTCTCAATGTCTCTCTTTTGTTTAAAATGGACAGGATTATAAGTGAAAAGAACAACTGACATACGAAAAACCGACCAAACACATTCGGATTGTGTTGATGCTTTAGTTCAATGATCCATGGGTCATATGTGACGTGTAAGAGTCATCCCGGCCTCAATTCGAGGAATGGTGTGGCTGAGATCACTCTAAGTGGATCCCTTTTGTTTAAAATGGACAACATTTTAAGTACATATGGAAAACCGACCAAATGTATTCGGATTGTGTCGATACTTTAGCACAATGAACCATGGGTCATATGTGACATGTACGAGTCAACCCTACCTCAATATGAGGCACGGTGTGGCCGCCACCACTCAAAGTGTCTATCTTTTGTTTCAAAAGGATGTCATTTTAATTGAAAAACATCAACTGGCATACGGAAAACCAACCAAATGCATTCGGATTGTGTCGATACTTTAGCACAATGATCCATGGGTCATATGTGACATGTACAAGTCAACCATGCCTCAATATGAGGCTCGGTGTGGCCGACACCACTCTAACTGTGTGTCTTTTGTTTAAAATGGATAGGACTATAAGTGAAAAGAAAAACTGACATACGAAAAATCGAAAAAATGTATTTGAAATGTGTTGATACTTTAGGACAACGATCCATGGGTCATATGTGACATATACGAGTCAACCTCGCCTTAATCCGAGTCGTGGTGTGGCCAGAATCAGTCTAAGTGTCTCTCTTTTGTTTAAAATGGACAACATTTTAAGTACATACGGAAAACCAACCAAACGCATTCGGTTTCCGTTGAAACTTTAGGAGAACGATCCATCCGTCATATGTGACGTGTAAAAATCAACCTCACCACAATATGAGATGCGTTGTGGCCGGGACCACTCAAAGTGTTTGCCTTTTGTTTCAAAAGGACGTCATTTTAATTGAAAAACATCAACTGGCATTCGAAAAACCGACCAAACGCATTCAGATTGTGTCGATACAATAGAAAAACGATCCATGGGTCATATGTGATGTGTACGAGTCAACCCCGCCTCAATCCAAGGCGCGGTGTGACCAGTATCACTCCAAGTGTATGTATTTTGTTTAAAATAGACATCATTTCTAGTAAAAATATATGGTATACAAAAAACCGATCAAATTATGAATTGACTTTCAGATTGCACATATAATTGTCATCTTAATTTTAAATTGAATTCTAAATGAATTATGTATGTTTATAATTACGTTATGAATTATAATTTAATTATGGATGTATATAGTTCCAGGAAGCATTATATGTTAAATGTGTATGAATTTGTTCTTTATATGTATGTGTTAGTTGGTTATTGCAGGTACAATAATTGTATATGTATGTGTTAGTTTATTGCAGGTAAAATAATTGGATTGAAAATGGGAGGGAATGCACAAAATGAGGCCTGCTGTCCAAATTGTAGATCTATTGTGCAAATTGCACGTTGCTGTGCAATTTGCACAGCATAGGCTATGTCAATGGTTTCAAATTGTTGGCATAGCATCTCTGAGGCTTTTTTTACCAACGGTTCATTGAACCGTTGGTAAAAAACTTTGGGAAAAACTATCGCAACAGTTTAGGAGAACCGTTGGGATATGAGAATCCTTGGGATTTCCCAATGATTCATTCCAAACCGTTGGGATAGGTTAGATTTCCCCCACTCTATACCAACAGTTCACAGTAAACTGTTGGGAAAAGCTTTCCCAACAGCTTACTTCCCTACGGTTTGCAGAACCATTGGTATAACATATACCAACAGTTCTGCAGCCTTTCCCAACGGTTCAGAACCATTGGGAAAGAATGTATTTCTAGTAGTGTGTGTTTGTAGAGTAAACTAATATAAAGGTATATATATATTCTTAGTAAATGTAGACCAAATGAGTGATTAAGGGGATATCCATCTCACAGCTCAGCCTAGGAAAAGAGTTGCCAATATTTTTAGAAGACTAACAACAATGCCCAACATCTTGCATGTATGTCTAGTAGAAAAACATCCAAACCAATCCATGCCTCATCATTGTGTTGTATAGCTGAGGGTACATAATCTCTAGGTAGAGGAACCATTCCCTAAAACAATAGGAGGGTTCCACTCAGTAGATTGATAGTGGAACCATACCCTATTCCAATAGGAGTGTTCCACTCTAATAGTCGACAGATAACCCATGCCCAACCTAGTGGGAGGGTTTACTCTAGTTATTGATAGATGACCTATGCCCTATGAAAATAGGAGGGTTCCACCCAGATTGTAGAGGAACCATGCCCATCTCAGCAGGAGGGTTCCACTCTAATATTAGAGGACCCATGACCAGCCCAGCTGGAGGGTTCCACTCCAGAAGTCAGTTCCATATGCATGAACAACCCATCTAGAGGGTTCCACTATAGTCAATGAGGACCCTTTCCCAGACTAGTTGGAGGGTTCCACTCAGAATTCCTCTAGTGATCCTGCATGATTATTTCCATAATCGAGAGTCAACTAAACAAGCACCATGCCCAAAATTCTCACATCATACCTCAAAATCTACTACAGAAGGAACCATCATGTTCTATGTGAAAAATAACTCAGGATAGACTACATGCAGGACGAAATCTAAGTCCATGCAAAGGATATATGATAGTTTTAATTTTTCTCAGAAGGAACCAAGGGATACATGATGTGTTAGGGGACCCAAATGGTGTGTTTTCCCACTCCATCACCTGGTTGTATCCCTAGAGGTACATCGTTCACCAACCGTATAGGGGTACACAATTTGTAGGGGATCTACATGGAATTCCCATTCCACTCAGTGTCCCTCCCATGTGATTGGTCATGGTCATGTATCCAAGCCGTGTTTTTGTACTTCAATACATTACATTCTTATTCACACTGGGTGCTTCCTGTGTCTCTGGCCATGTCCATGTTCTCAGGAACATGGTGTGTGTTTGGTTATGTGTTCCACCACATGGCTCTTCTAATTGAGGAAGATCCACAATACATATTGGAAATATACATGTCATGTCATCCTTATAAATGTCTAAATACCTAGCCACCAAAACATAGGGGATATAGGATGTGTTTTCATAACGATACACAATGTGTAGTCATGATTTCACAATTTTTCAGATCCGAACTCTACACTCTAGATGCAACCTTTCTACCTTGATTCCAACCCTATTCCTTCACAAAAATTGTAAATCAATCCACTATTGGTTGTTTTGGGCCATTATTTCTTGGGAATAAAATTATTTCATCCTGTGGGGGTTCGTCGTATGCACCAAACACAACTCCACCACCCGCTATCTTTGATTTGGACTTCAATCCATCCCTCATAATCGAACACCATCTCAGCTCTTAGGTCTGGAAATATATGTCGAAATATTTCAACATCTTACAAGAAAAAAACCGGGTCTTTAAATCATTACCTCCTTCAATATTTTCATCCCTAAAAATTAAAACTAAACAAACATCTCAGGATACTGAGCTTTAATTTGGCTCTCCTTCTCCCAGGAGATCTCATGCACATTCCCATGATATCATAACATGAAAACCAAGGGGATGGTCCTCCCCTGAATGGCCATCTCCAATTTATCCTTGATCACTAACAAGTTCTCTAAAAAGGTGGTTCCATCCTCGATGTCCATCTTAACCAAGTATATGACATGAATGGGGTTATGTACGTATCTCCTCAGCTGCAACACATGGATAATTTAGTGCACCTAATCCAAATGTGGGGGAAGGTATAGATTGTAAAAAACTTCACCAACCATTTGAAAGATCTCAAATGACCCGATGAACCTCAAGTATAACTTTCCTCCCCATTTGAATCTCCTTAATCATCATCATGGGGAAAATCTTTGGAAAATTTGGTCTCCTTGGTAAAAATATAAGGGCCCGAGACATCGATATGTATAAGAATTTTGTGTTCTCTAGGCCATCGTCATCTGCTCATGGATTACTTGGACCTTCTCCTTCATCACCTACACTATCTATGGAAACACACGAGATGTATTGCCGATCTATATCCAACACAAGGGTAACCTACAGGGTCCCCCATATAGGGACTTAAAAGGTTACATTCTAATATTAGAGTGGTAGATATTGTTGTATTAAAAATATATAAAGGAAAAGTGATATTGCTATATTTGGATGAAGTCTAACATGAAATACCTCAGCATAGCCTCCAACACCTAGATAATGTGTTTGGTCTACCAATTAGGTTGGGGGTGAAAGGCTATACTCATCCTCATATCGGTCTGAAATGCCTCATGTAAGCCTCTCCACAATCTTTATGTGAACCGAACATTATGATTAGAGACAATGGTCGAGGTAACCCCATGAAGGCGAATAATCTCTTATACATACAACTGGCCCAAACTCTCCACCAAACTATGCTACCTAATATCAAGGAAGTGTGATGACTTCATGAGTTAGTCAACGACCACCCAGATGGTGTCCTGGACCTTCTCTATCTATATAATTCTTATAACAAAGTCCATGGATATGCCATCTCACGTCCATTATAGGATCTTAAGGGTCTGCAACAAACCTTCCAAAACCTAGTTTCCAACCTTCAGCTGTGGATAGGCGATGTACTGAGAGATGAATTCAATAATGCTCTATTTTGTGATGGACCACAAAAACATCTATTAATGGTATATATACATATTCATCACACCAAGATGTACAGATAGGGGAGAAGTGCGGAACTCTCACATCACCTCCTCCCACATCGAGTCTGGAACCACCATCCATCCCTAAAAAAGATGACGTAATTTCATCTTTCAGAATATCCATTGGGTGAATCAATTGTGGATAACTATTCATGAAATACCTCATAGTTGATGTCTCCTAGTTGGGACTCTTACACATGATTGATAAGTAGAGGAGTCAACACCATAGACTAAAGAAATCTTGTACCCTCCTGCTCTAGTAGGGTCAGCTGCAAGGAGGACAACTACTTAGAAGCCTCAGTCACCATGAAATATTGGGACTTCCTGATAAAGTAATCTTCTAATACATTACCCTTCCCTAGAGTATAAACTATCCCAAATTCATAGACTTATAGGAAATTTAACCAGTGACACTGTCTTAGGTTCAAGTATCTCTATGTGAATACGTACCTAAGACTCTGATGGTTTGAGTAAACCCAAAAGCTATCCCCAAGAAGGTAGTTCCTCCACATATTTAGGGTGAAGAAAAATTATTCCATCTCTAGGTAATTAGTGACATAGTTCTTCTTTTGGGGTCTCAACTACCTTGACCTATATGAAATGACTTATTTCCTCTGCATCAACAGACAGTTGAGACCAGATCCTGAGGAATCCCAATATACTATATATTCCACACCCTGCTCCATTAGTCTTAACACATGATCTCTTGTCAGCCTCAACCTAAAATTCTCAAAGGACCTCTAGAACTGGTTACTGAAGGTAAAAATATGACCTTTACATTTTATTTAATTCAATGGGAATTGAATACTAGATAAGTCTTCCAGAAATCTCCTATAGTACCCCACAAAACAATGAAAACTACGCACCTCCAACATGATTTTGGGTGGATCCCAAGAAATAACTACATTATTCTTAATTGGATCTATGGATAAACCATGATTAGAAATGAAATTCCATAGAAAGTGAACCTCATGAATTCAGAACTATAAATTTGAGAGCTTACCATAAATCTGGTTCTCTCAAAGAAAATTTAGAACCATCCTCAAGTGATCTGCATGATCATCCTCTAATTTAGAGTAGATGGGTATGTATTCAATGAAGACGACCACAAACTTGTCTAAGTATGGCTAGAATATCCAGTTTTCAACATCATAAGCACTTTGAGGGATTTTGTAACACAAAAGGGTGCCATCAATAACTCATATTTTCTATAGTGAAATTGGAATTCCATCATTGAAATATTAGCCTCTCAAACCCTCAACTGGTGGTAGCTAGAAAGAATATAAATCTTTGAGAACTATCTCATGCCTCACAACTGTTCAAAGAGGTCATCAATCCTTGGCATTAGGAACTTGTTCTTTATTATTTCCTAGTTTAAGTGACAATAAGATACCCAAATCCATAAGATCCAATCCACATTTTTCACGAACAACACTAGAGTTGCCCAGAGGGACATATTTGGCCAGATGAAACCCTTATCCTGAAGGTCCTCTAACTATAATCATAATTATTATATCTTGGTTGGGGACATATGATATGTCGTATAAGATATCAAAGAATTTATTAGATTAATGTTGATGAGAAAAATACATCTCCCACTTTAGAGGTAGTCCTATAATGTCTTAGTGAAGACATCCATATAATCATCCAAAAATGATGGAATCCAGATGCCTAAAGATCCTTCTGCACCAAGGGATATACTTGAAAACTAATGAGTGATGGGGTGAAGCCTCCTACTCGTAGAACCCACTCCTCCCACCATGAGATCTCTCTCATCCATAAAGGTGAATCTCATCCCATTGGTGTAAAGGAATCTGACTCATATATAGTGATAGTCAATATAACCTTAGACCTTACAAAAAAATACCTAACTAATTTGAAATCATGCTGTTCTATCATGATGACCAATAGGTACCACATGAAACTCTCTTCCCCAAGAGATATCTCACACTACCAAAAGATAAAAGATACAGAAGAATCATTCCCTGTAGGAACCTCCAGATGAAGCTACTGGGCAATAACCTCAACTAGGAGCTTCAACTCTCCCATTAGGAGTATAGAGATGAAATAATGGATGAAAAATATGTCTAATAATACTTAATAAAGAGTATAAAACACACATATCAAACCTATGATCATGTCGTGCACTATAGGGTGACAATCCTCCAAGCCTCCAGCAGTCTGCGGCACCGACTGCCAGCTACCTGATCCTGACATGAGATTCCTGGTGGCGGGGGTGGAAGGATATCACTACGTCACCCAATAACCAAATATAATCCTCATAATCTTCTATATTTTCATCCCTAGCGTCTTCCTTCCCTCTTCTAGGATATCCTTGATCATGACATTAACTTTAACATAGTAGTCCATCAGCTATCTGCCTGTGATCCTTAGCACATCTGGCTGGGCAGTCATGATTTATGTGACCTTGCCCTTCATAAGAAAAGACCCACACCTATTTAGAATGGCACGGTGGTCTGCACTATCCTTGTACCGCATGACCACACATATGGGTCTAATCACGATAGGATCCCCTATGATGAGATCCTGCCGACCGATGCCTACTAACTAATGCAGATGACTTCCCTCTGTGATGTACACTACCAGCTCTAGTTATGTGGTGTCCCTATGAAATAAATATATCTAGAACTAGTGCTTACTCCAACACCCTGACATAGGTGTGATTTCACAAGGGAACTACACTGGCACAAATATCTCTATGGAGTCCCTTCTCAAAATTACATTCTTAGAAGTATCCATCCTAGATCATGTCCAAGGAGTACCATGTAAAGTCTGTGAAACTCACAGTATACTCATCCACTGTCATCCCTCCCTAATGTATCTATGTAGGATATTAAATCTAAACTGAGCTTAAATAGGATGGTTAATACTTATCATGAAACAACTATTGAAAGTTGATCCATTAGAGTATCGAATCATCGTGCATCTGGGTAATAAGAATCCACTAGTTCCTAGAAGCTCCATGGAAAAGGCTAGTTTCCAATGAAACCACCTAATTTTTTAGTGTCTGGATTTTCCTAAAAACATGAACTATCGAAACTGGATTCTGGAATTGGAACTGACGAAGTGTTCTAAGCTTGAAAACATCATCAACCTACTATATTATGATGATCTAATATTAGATAGGTGTTGGTGCTTCTACCAACCCACCTAGAGAAATAAGATCAAAGGATGGACCTTGAACAGAGGCCTCATCACTCATTGGATTGCCATCATGATCTAGAGATGGTATCCAAGACAGATATCATCATGGAGGCATCTTGAAAGTTATCAAGACATACCAAAGTCAAATGATCATATATATATATATATAATGGGTATATGAATCAAGAAGTACATTTAAATACTCAATCCTATATGATTTATGCACCATTGATCCCTTCAACCAATGTCTCAATATGTCGAGTTGACATGTAGGTAGTCAAGGTCCTGGTGAATGGATATGTCAGCCGACCACACCATCACTACATTATCTAGCTTGAGATCCACACTAAAGACACATGGATATTTCTTCCCTAGGTCCCAACCAAATCCTCATAAGGGGACTACTCAAAACAATGTCCTGATAAATGAACTTCTCTAATACCAATCTTTCACGCCCCGACCCAAATCTAGGCTCGATCCAAAACTACCCCAAGACTGCCTCCATAGGCTAGGGGTGATGACAAGTTCTAAAAACATATCCTAACTTGGAGTCCTTTTCCTAATGTACATGTATGCACACACTGAACGATATTAATGTAGAAGTGCATAGGAATAATAATAAAATTATGTAACGAGTAAACAAAGGATGAAAAAACTCTAGGGTGTACAAGAGTACGACAGTGAAAAATGAAAAGTAAAGGGAAAAAATATAAGACCAACCAAAAATATGTCCCAAACATAAAAAAAAGAAAGTAAAACCCTAATAGATCCCATCTCCTGATCTCCAAGATATGGCCACCGTATCCAGTCCACAACACCCAGTGTCCCTAAGCTCCTCTAAAGTCACTGTCGACCTATATGTTGTCTTTATAATTCATGAAACATGTAGGTAAATCCCATGAAAGGGTGATTTTATACATACCCAATATAATTTCCATAAATCTAAATATGAGGGAGCAGTAAGAGATACAATAGTAATATAAAGATGATGAATAGTAAACATGATGCATCTCAACCCGAAGTAAGAGAAGGAGAAACCTCATCCAAGCACAAGGGGATCAACATAATGTGTAAATAGACTACACAACAAGTATTTTTCAACCCATAGTATGGGAGTAACCTCATACCACCATGAGAATCTAAACAGAGAAAAAATGGCATACCCCAAGCATTTTTAAAAACCATGGAAGGAGAGTAACCAAATACAAAGGTATGAATACAGATATATATATATTCTTAGTAAAAGTAACTCAAATGAGGGAGTAAGGGGATATCTACCTCACAAATTATCCCAGTAAAATAGTCTCCAACAATTATTAAAGTCCAAAAACAATGCCTGGATTCTCATGCATCTTCCCAGTAGAAAACCATCCAAATCAAACCATATCCCATCACTGTGCCACATAGTTGAGTTTAAAAAATTTATTGGTAGAGGACTTATTAATTAGTAAAACAAGTGGGTTCCACTTAGTAAATAGATAGAGGACCCATACCTTATTCCAAAAAGAGGTTTACACTTGAATCGTTGATAGAGGACCCATGCCCTGCCCAACAGAAGGGTTCCACTTTAGTAGTCAATAGAGGACCCATCCCCTGTGATAATAGGAGGGTTCCACTAGGATGGTAGAGGACCCATTCCTAGTCCAACTGAAGAGTTCCACTATAGAAGTATGTAGAGGACCCATTCCCTATGCCAATCTGATGGTAGAGGACCCATGCCTAGCCTAGTTGGAGGGTTATACTCTAGAAGTCTTTAGAGGAACCATGCCCAGCCTAGCTATAGGGTTCCAATCTAGTTGTCAAGGACCCATACACATACTAGCTAAAGGGTTCCACTAAGAATGCCTCTGGTGATCTTATGTGATCACTTCCATTGTTGAGCATCAACTAAACAAGTTTTATTCCCAAAATACTCACATCATACCTCAAAATCCACTATAGAGGGCACTATCATGTTCTATGTGGAGAAACATTGAGGATAGGATACTTGTGGGCCAAAATCGAAGTCCAAATGAAGGAGATAAAAGAGTTTGAAGTTTCATTAAATGTAACCCAGGGGTACACAACAAGTGAGGGAAACCACACAATGTGTGGTCACACTCTATCACCTAGAAATGTCCCTACAGGTACACAGATCACCAACCATGTAGGGATACATGATGTGTAGGGAATCTACACGGTGTTCTTAGGCCACTCAGTGTTCTACCCATGTGCCTAGATGTGTCAGTGTATCTAATCAATGTTTGTGTACTTAAAGACATGATGTGCCTATTAACATGGGGTGCTGCCCATTTCTCTGGTTGTGCCCATGTAATTGAGCATATTGAGTGTTTCTGTTCGTGTGCTCTACCACACAACTCGTCCACTCAAGGAATAATTACATAATGTATAGGAAGTCTACACAACATTACATCCTTAAAAATTCCCAAAACCCTATATGCTGTAGAATAGGGGATATAAACCATGTTTTCATCATGGTACATGTCGTGTAGTTGTGTTTTTTAATGTCTCTTAGATTTGAACACTACACTATAGATCATACCATTTTGCTTTGATTCCAAACTCGTTTCTTCCAAAAAATGGTAGATCTTGTCGTCATTGGTTGTTTCCAACTATTATTTCCTAGAAATTGGATTCTTTCATCCTTTGGGGGTTCTCTATATCCCCTATAGAAAACTCCACCACCCACCATATTTTATTTATACTTAGAATCAATAAATAAATCACCACAACCCAAAAAAACCTAGATATATCCTTGATTCTTCGATCCATCCCTTATATACGATTCTCCCGCAAATCCAGAGGTTCAATCAGTCTTGGTACCACCTGAAAATATTAAACTGGGACTGTGGGGTATGACTAATGAATAAAGTGTAAAAATATGGGAGGAAGGGAAAAGAATATTGGTTTATCCATCATTGTCAAGAATTCTTGGACAACAATAATGAAAATAGATATACAGGGTTATAAAATGGTTCATTAAATAATTAAACAGGTATATTAGAGCATTGAAAGGATCAATAATTATGAAATATCATAAAAAAGATGATTCTACTCAATCAATTTAATAAAAATGGGAAAATAAAAAAACCGATGAGTCCTACATAGATATTGGACCGTTCTTTGTTGAACAACATGCCCACCAATGAATGGATGAATTTGTTGCATACGCTGCATCTTGATCTTCCCTAATCCAAAGATTCATTTTTGTTTGCTGAAATTTGATAAAATAAGGGGGAAGAATGCTCTGGAATCTTCCCAGGGTTTATTCAGCTTACCCTGAAGGATTTTCAACAATGGAAGACTTATAGACATTATATTTTGGTAAAAATAATAAATAAATTAAATTAAATCAATTAATTTACCTGCTGAATGTACTTCCAAATGGAGAGATATCACAACAACCCCACTAACCTATTTTAGGTCACACCTAGGGTAAATATCACAATCCAGTCTAAACTTTGGTCTCAATGTTTGGATCTGATAAACCATTTAAGAGTTATCAAAATTTCTTTAAGAAACTGTTTTTGTGCAGTATAAAATACATTTAATATTTTTTATAATTAATTCCTAGCACACTAGGCCTCATAATCACAAAATTTTCTAGCCCATGTATTTTTAAATATATATTGAAACATTTCAAAGTCTTACAAACAAAATAGGTCTCTATAAAAGTGTACTTGATGAAGGTGGAGGCGTATCAAATTGGTGATCTAACAGTGTTGCTGCTATAGAAGATTGTATCATATCTTAATATAATTTTTGGGTATCCCTATATCCAATAATAATATAAAACAAGTGAGAACATGATATATAATATAAAATAATAATTTTTTCTGAATTTGTTTTCATATATTAATTGTATTCATGTATTATAAGTAAACAAATTAAATATTAGTTAAAATAGGATAGAATAAACAATTGATTAATTCACCATTGACCTTATTATTATAATACTCCACCATTAACATGATTTAATCATCTTAAATCTCCATTAAAAGACCAGTTATTTCAATATCATCATGTAATAATAGATCAATTTCTTGTTTTTGATGGGGTTATAAGTCACAAAAAAATAATTTAACTTTAAAACCCATGTCATACACATCTCTTAGCTTGATATGGACTATAACTATCCACCCTTAATCGACTCCATCATCTACATACTATACCATTTTAGCATATGGAACCAAAATATATGAATCATGTTCTTCATAATCATTAGTATCAATCAACCAAGATAAGTCAGGATAAGTAATTTGTAATGAATCTTTTCTTATTCCCCTATAATTATAGACCCACCTGCATTTTAATAACACAATTAAAAATTTCCATGGTAATTTAATTCGATAATGTTATTAAACATTCCATATTATCCTAAGTCATCAAATTTTGTGAATATTCCACTATTTTATGCTTTAATACCTTTTTATGAAAAAATATCTGACACTTAAATCCATAAATATTATAAGCATTGAATATCCTAGACATCTTCAAAGTTCCTCGAGCTGAATATTTCAAATTATCTAGAAATCACGCTTGATTATCCACATTCTTGATATAAATGTATAAAAATGAACTATTATTATTTACATAATTTAATTATATCAATATATTATGAATATGAAATTGATGATGATCTTACACGATGTGAAATCCAATCAATATTTTCTTTATTAACAACTTTTTTAATCTCTTTCTTATTCCATGTTTGAATCTAAAGTCAAATATTTTATTTCTATTTTCAATTATTCAATGAAAGGATTTAAATTATAAATATTGAGTATCACATATCTACATGCTTGTATGAACTCTATTTTTGTTTATAAAACTGATGATATTTTCCCAGTTTAATAACCCAATGTTGGAAAGTTTACTTATTTACTATAGGACTCTAATTGATTTTCATTATCTTAAACACATCAAAATAAATTGAATTGTGTCTCAATATTATATAAACACCTAAAAAAAAGGTGAGATACTCTTTCTCTATATAAAATTCAAAAATATATCCTTCTATTTGATATTTTTTTCTCACAAAAGACTTAGAATAACCTATATACCTAATGAAAAAAGTTAAATAAAAGAATAAACCAAATATGTAACGATTTTGAAATTTTTATATAGTCATATAAAAAGTAAGATAAAAATACCTATATATGATATGCATCCATAAATAATGTATGGAACCTAAAACTTTAACTTCATTGGTCAAATTCATAGTTAGGTGGATCATTACATTGAAAACAAAAGGGGTAAAATCATCTCTAAATGAAGAAGTATCATTAAATTTTTTATTGAAGCTTTTAAAGATCAATGGGGATTAATGTTTTCTCATAAAAATGTATAAATAATGTGATAAACTCAATTAAAAAAACTTTTATTTTGTTATGTAATAATTTATACAATTCCAAAAGTAGAAATCAATTTATCAAAATATGCAAGTCATTGATTTTATGTCCACATAAAATTTGATGTTTCAAGTCAAAACATCTTGAAATGTTACTTGAATATCCATTAGGTACTTCCACATTTTACAATCATTGAAGGAAAATATATTTTCATTGATTTTTCAATGAACAAATAACTATAGGATAATTTCCATTATTGTTTCCCCACATAACATACTCTATATTCATTTATTCCAAGTACTTATGAGAATTAAGATGATATAGAAGTATAACATATTTTATACTATTATCTATTTGAATATTCTCTATGATACAACATTCAATCATTGGGATATGCAAACATATTTTTTCTATCTAAGACCAAGTTTTTTAATAACTTTCTCTATCTCATTAAATGATTGATTAATATTATCTTGAAGAAATACATTATGAAGATACTACATTACCATTGAAATTTATTTTTATATAATTACACACTAGAACTTGATATGATACAACTTCAATAGAAATGAAAATTCTATAAATATGATACATCATTAATAAAACTCCTGATTTACAACTTTTACTAATTCATAAAACTCATTTTATTGATTAGTTACCTAACCTATTTTATTAATATCTAGAAAATCAGAAATAAAATCCAATGATATGTTACAATGTTCATTATTCTATGATTAAGTGAAAGAATCATTAATTAGGTTCTAAATTTCATTCTCCACTATCAGGGAAGTAGGTTGTTCATTCTGATGATTGCCACATTTTAAACTTTCTATAATTTCCAATTTGGCATGAAAATACATATCATATAACTTTTAGAAAATTGGTTCAATATCACATTCTCATAAAATTCAAGTCTTTTTAACCATAATCTGAAATTTTAATCGGGACATAGATATTTTATTCTTTAATCTATGGATCTATTTTCAATTGAAAAAAATCTAAAACCACCTCCAAACCCTTAACATATTGTGGTATATTTGAGGTAAATTAATTCAACTTTTTATAGATTTGTATCCTATTGATAAATATCAATGTTAAAAACACAAAAAACATTAATTAAATGAGATTATGTTAAAAATAAAACATAAACTTTAAAGAATAAAGAAACATTAATATCAAAAAAATATTATCATTTGGAAAATTTGACTGAGAAAAAAATCATCAAATACAATATAATTATAATCAATTTATATTAGGATTTCATATTTTATGATATAAATATATCACATAACGTGTTGAAATAAATAAAACATCATATAAACAATAATCACATATCTTTTGTTAAATTAATATCTTATTATTTAATTGAATCATAAATGCAAATCCATTTTGTTTTTTTCTCTTTGTGATTTAATTATGTGTTTTGAAACTATTTTATTTTAAATGTTTATTATATCCATGTATATTAAATATTAAAAATAAAACACAATTATATAATGTGTGAAAACTAAAAATAGTATAATGAAAATAAATTGAGATTAAATGAATATAAAATCATAAAACAAAATTCATAATTTTTATTTAGTAACCACATATTAATAAAAAATAATAAAATAAAAAATCATAGTATATAAAATCCACCACTAATTATTCTTTACATGTTGATTATATTAAACCATCACTGATAATTAGGTAGAAAACTCAGGATTTTTAATTAGCGATGGTTTTTAAATATTAAGAGAATGTATAAAAAATATATATGTTCTGTATAGAAGTAAAACTAATATATATATATATATATGTTATCACTATATATATGTATGTGTTCAATATATTGTATATTTATAAATGTTATGAATATGTATATATATGTTATAGATATATATACATATTATGTGCAAATATATATATTTTGAATATATATATACATGTTATATTTATATATGTATATATATGTATATGTACTATATATAATCAAGAAATATATAAATGTATATATTTTTTACATAAACAAAACATATTTTTTCTAAATTCATTTTCCTATTACTTGAACCATATTTCATTTTTTTGAATTTATTTTAAAAGTATTCTGTAATGAATGTAGTTTTCTAGACTAGATGTATCGAATTATGAACATATATTTACTAATATTTGTGATAGAAATTATAGAATGGGTACTCACTATAAGGGGAGGACATCTTGGAGGGGATAATGTTGTCAGAGGGTCATAAAGGGGAGGAATTCATGGAGTGGAGGACTTATTAGAGGTGATGACGCCATAGAAGGTTCATCAGGAGTGGAGGACACCATTATAGGGTCATCATGTGGGGAAGAAGTTGTAGAGGGGAGGATGTAGCAAGATGGTCATTGTAAGGGTGGTCAGGAGGGGAGGACACAAGATTAGGGATTTAACTGAGAGATGAGGAGGAAAGGGGGTCATGTGGCTGATATTGGATATTTATTTGAGGTGGTTTTAAAAAACCACCTACATATAAATAATTCATTATATTGTTTTAAAAATCCACCACTATTAATTAATTAATGATGATTATATTTACACTACCATTAATAAATGAATGGAAATCTTGTTTTCTCAAATTAGTGAAAGTTTTACATAACCTCCAATAGTAAACCACTACCGATATATTCTTTTTCTATGGTTTTGTTACCAAAAATGTGAAATAATAATTTTTTATTCATTAGTCACCCACTATTTTATCAAATCCCAATATCCCTCACCATAGAATTAATAATATATTTTCTTATGGATATTTAAGTGGGAACAATCCATATTTCCCTTTAAGTTACCCAGGCCATATTAAATTACATGATGAAATTTAGGTAGGAAATATGTATAATTGTATAAACTAGTAGTTCCTTAATTTTTTGAGTGAACTTCCCAATCCTAAAATATTGGACTCAGATTTCCTCAATTATTGCCTCCTCATTGGACTAATTATTGTGGAAGCAATCGACCCTTGATTCTAACTTGGTTAAGTCAACCCAATTTTTTTAGAACTCTATGATAATTTAAAGCACCCTAACAGAGGCTAGACAAGTTCATAAAATATTGTTGTGATATGAACTCAATTAATGGAAGAATTTTATAACTTGATATTTCCTTGAGGGATTTTATTTATCTTTTAAAAAAAATTATTTATTTTTTCTTTTACATTCTTGTTAATATTTTTTCAATTTTACATAATTATTTACCATATATTGAAAAAATAATTTATGCATAATCCATTTATTTTAATCCATATTTCTTGTTTTTTAATTAATTAACTTTATGTGATCACATTTAAACATCCAATAAACCTACATCGTATAAATAAATAAATAACCATGCATTGGTAAAAATAAAATAAAAATATGGAATGATAACGAGCTTATATCTACTAGTTGTTTTATCAAATAGATGATAAACCAACCCCTAAACTTAGGGTAATAACTTCTTGAGTTAGGCTTGGATCAAGATGTATCATTCCACCTTCTACTCGTGTATCACCTTGGTTAATTTCACCTCAAAAGCATCTTGAATTTACTCCACATTCCTGATACCTCCTTTTCCATGACCTGACCCACAAGTGCTTTCTTATCTAGGAGAGAATCAAGTGTGACACCCCATGCCCACCTCAAATAGGCCAAGGGATGACAACTAGCACTGAGTATGCATATCACACATACATGAGGCCTTATACTAAGGTACTTATATAAAAAAACATCCACAAGAACCAATATAATATAATAAGGAAAGATACAAATGACACCATGATTCATGCATACAACTAAATCCCACATCATAGTATGATATAATTATGTGAAATCATAAAATGGCCCAATACAAGCCCACCAAAACTATAAAAAAGTCAAACCTACTAAATGAGGAGGGGATTTCTGTCAAATTCAACTTCTAGAACAAAACAGATCATCTAGCTCAACTATGATTCAGTTGATCAGGGTCCTCCTTGGATTACATTGAAAATCTTTTCATCTACATAAGACATGACAGGTGTAGGAAGAACCCATGCAAGGCTGAGTATAATAATACCCAGTTGTACACCCCAAAATCACTAAACACAAATCATCAAGAGAGAGAGAGATAGATTATCTCAAAATCATGAATATATGATAATTAGAATATGAGACATAATAATAATTTCCTAGATATAATTAGGATGTATACTAAGTCACAAGGTAAGGTCATAATCATATAGCCATCCTAATACTTTGCTCAAGGCTTAAGGTAACCCTCGTCCGAGAGAACTCTATCCCCAAGCCATATAATATTCATGGTGATCATTGTAGAGGTCATTCCCATCATATCTCTCTATTAATAAGTACTCACATGAACTTTGGATATATCAATATATAGATAGGGGATCTCACCAAGGGCCTATGGTGGATTCCTAACCCTATCTAGAGAAAATCCACTAGGATGGGGATCACATGCACTGATATTCAGCAATGATATTCTTTACCCATCCATGAAAATAAAATATTAGAAAATCATACCCCAAGACATTTGGGGGTATTACTGACTCTATCTAAGAATAATCTCATAGAGGGGATCACATCCTATACTCAGGACATGATGCCTCACTGTACCCTCATAGGATGGACTAAGGGAACACACCTTGTAGAGAGTCATGTATAATGAAGAGAACAAGGGCTTCAAATTTCACTAGAAAAAGTATAGGTGTGTACCAAGAGTACAAAGCACGCACTATATAGTCAAGGTCTTCTAGTGGCCTTAAACCCATGCCGGTGAACTTTGGGCCCATGCCTATGTATTCTGGTTATGCCCATGTACCTTGGGCTCATGATCGTGTATAAAGGCCAGACATATGTACCTAGAAATTACTATTCTTTTGTACCTCTAGGGTACATACCAATCCACTATAACTAGTTCACAGGTCATGTGGTAAGATGTCATGATTTTCGATATTTAAATTTTCATGAAACCCTAGCCATTTTAGTAAGGGACTACACTGAGTGTATTCATCTAACTCCATGCTATGAACTTCTGAATTTTCTTGAAATTCTATAAAGACTCATGTGTATCTTACCACACTACTTCATCCTTTGATCCAACCATGAAATTCATTTAGGTACTCATATATGGTGTCAATCGAACCCAATCTATCACCGGTGGCTAGATTACGACCATACAATCTGTTTAAGAATTCTTCCCATCACGCCGCACAAACACATAACCAAAACATGCACGAACACCGTTGATATGGTATGTAACCCTTTTCCTAATCATCAGTGACACCACATCAT
This sequence comes from Viscum album, assembly GCA_963277665.1. Lineage (NCBI taxonomy): Eukaryota > Viridiplantae > Streptophyta > Magnoliopsida > Santalales > Viscaceae > Viscum > Viscum album. The sequence goes on along the minus strand of OY728163.1, from coordinate 1,691,555,556 downwards.
GCCTCAATTGTGCCTTTGTTCCAAAATATACACTCATTTAAATGATTTTCTGTGCCAATGATCGACTGCACAACAATTTGTTTCTTGGTATTTGTCATACTACTGACCAAGATAAATACAGATGATGAAAACATAAATAAAAATGGTAAAAAAGAAATAAACACAATTTTGAGGAATGAAACTTATCCATTGTTCAGGTTAGCCTCAATCCTTTAATTGAGGAAATATCAAATGAATAGAAAATAATCAAGGATCAATAAAAAGTAAAAATTCCTAATTTTCAGTAAGATAAAACATGAGCTACAAATCTAAAACATCGAACCATGAATTAATATGATAAAAGGTTTAATTCATATTTGATAGAGAATAATAAAAAATGGGGATTAAACTAATGAAAAAAACATAGTACCATGAGTTTGGATTAATAGTTGGGTAAGAATTTTTCAACATTGCTGTTGTTGGTGAGATCTATGAATTCCTTCAAAAAATGATCACTACACCATGATTCCAATGCATTATTCAAAGGTTCTCCTCCAATGGATCCCCCCAAATCCATATGATTATATAGTTAACCCTAGTTATTTTATATAATGGGTTTTATATAGATAATTATTAGGTCCAACAATATAATAAGTAATAAATTAATTTATTAAATTTTCAATATTCTCAAGACCACACTTAAACCAAACATTTGACGCACAAAAAGGTTATGTCATGAATTGGGTAAAACCTTTATTCTAGATTTAATATCATCCTCATATTTACCATTCAAGAAAAAATCCAAGATATATTAAATTATTTTAGAAAAACCATGTATGCATGATATAACATATTTAATATTTTTATTATATCACCACTAAGGCTTCTCGGGTTCCAGAATCTCTCACAGGCTCAGTGGTTTACTCCAAAAATATTATTTAAAATATTTCAACGTTATAAAATAAAAAATAGAGTTTTTAAATTCTCACCACCTTGGGGAATTTCATCATGAAACATAAAAATCTAACACAAATATATGAGAATACTAAGATCACATCTAGTTATCTCTCTTATTCAATATCTTCTAAAGATTCTCATGCTTCCATCAGACACACACCAATTCAATTTCTCACCCATAAATTATTTTCTCATACCAATCCATGATCTCTATAAATTAATATATGATGTTAGATCCATACTTGATTTATAACTCACCCCATTAAATATCATGTGATAGGTTATGCACATACATCCTCAACTATGACACATGGAAGATATCATGTACCTTTTATAACTCTAGTGGCAGAGCTAAGAGGTGTTCCACCTCACAAAGACTCTATATTATCTAGAATGATCCAATGAAACTCAGATATAAATTTACACCCTGAAAAAATATTCACAATCCTCACCAAAGTGAGACCTTCAAGAACACATGGTCTCCCTCATCAAACTCCGAAGGACTCCATTATCAGTCCACATAAGACTTCAGATGTATCTAGGTAGTCATCATCCACTCCTAGATGATATGAAACTTCTCCATTTTTTCTCACATCAACTTTGGGCCAATGAGTGCTGACTCCCTTAAATCAATCCAATATAGTAGTGACCTAAAGGGTCTCCCATACAAGGCCTTGAATGGTTCCATACTGATATTGGAGTGGTAACTATTATTATACGCAAACTCCATAAATGGTATGTGATAATAACAACAATGTCTATAATTCAATATGGAAACCTGATTAATTTCCTCCAGAACCTGAATGGTCCACTTTTTCTGGCTATCTATCTAGGGGAAAAACACTATGCTGAAACAAAATTGAGTCCCAAATGAATCCAATAATCCTATCTATAATCATTATGTGAAAGAATAATCATGGTCTAAAATTATCATCAAGAGAACTCTAGAAATCCAGATTATCTTCTTCATATAAATTCATCCCAAGATCTCTATTGAACTCTTCTCTTGCATGTATATGATGTCGACCGACTTGGTGAAACGATATATGATCAACATATAACATCATGAAATCTAGATTATTGTGGAATTAATATCACAAAATCCATAGATAAATGATTCCACTTCTACTCTAGAACCTCATGGGTTTGATAAAAACCGACCAAAACCTGGTTTTAAACTTCCATATACTAATAAGTGAGGTATCAAGAGACAAAATCAGCTACACACCTCTTCATCACTGGCCACCAGAATTGACACTGAAGGTCCATGTACATCTTTTCCAACATGGATATACCACTAAGGGGGATGTTTATAACTCCCTCAGTGCCTCATCCCTCAATGTCACTGGTACCATAATCCATCCTCATAAAATTATGTATTTCTTTCCCCCTTATGAAAATACATTAAGAGAACATTTAGTGGATATCTAAAAATTTAAGGACTCACAGTCGATATCTTCAAGCCTATACTACCTAACATTCTATATAAGTGTAGGGGAAACAACCATAAAATAAACGTAAAATTAACCATCTTCATCCACTAAGAAAAATGCAATGAGGCCAACTTCTCTAATGCATCTCTCAACAACTGTAGACAAGATCTCCTACTGAGAGAATCTACCACCACATTATTCTTTTCATAAGTATAAACTATCTCAATGGAATCATATTTGAGGAACTCAATACATAGCCTCTAGCTCAAGTTAATATCCTTCTAAAAAAAGATATACCTGAGACTCTTTTGGTTAGAGTAGATAAAAACACACTCACCCATAAGGTTGTGTCACCACATCTTTAGGGTGAAGACTACTGTTTCCATCTCTAAATCATGGGTCGCATCATTATACTCATGAGGTCTAAACATTCAGGATCCATAATAAATTACTAACTTAATATGCATCAGAAAACATCCAAGCCTAGTTTCTGATGCATTGTAGAACACCATATACACAACACCCTTCCCTAGATGTCTCAAGATTGGGGTACTCATCAATATCTACCATAAGTCATCAAAATTCTATCGACACTTATCTATCCACATGAAATGATATCCCATTTGTTTAAACTTAGTTAAATGTGTTGATATCCTAAATAAATTAGGCACAAATCTATGACGGTATCTTTCTAACCGAAGGAATCTATGAACCTCAATCATGCTCATAGGTGGATCCCAAGCTAACACCACCTCGAACTTTTCTAGGTCCACTGATAATCTCTCTTTTGAGATGACATGTCCTAGGAGTTGGACCTCTTAAGTAAAAAATTTAAGGTTTAGGAGCTTCCCATAATGTCCATTCTCTTCTAGTATATGCATGACCATCCTTAAGTTCCTCGCATGATTATCCCTGATTTTGAGTACACTAGGATTTTATTGAATAAGACTACTAAAAAAAGATCTAAGAACAATGCGAAGATCTATTTTATGAGTTTCATGAAGATTGATAGAAAATTTTTCAATATGAAGGGAATCACAAAGTACTCATTGTGACCATAGTGACATTATAATTTCATCTTCAGTATATACTCATCCTAAACATATAGATAGTGATAGCCTAGACTATGGTCAATCTTCATGAACCACCTCATCTATTTCAACTGGTCGAAGAGATAATTAATTCTCAGAAGTGGATACTAGTTATTGATGGTCACCTGATTCAAGTTATGTTAATCCAATCATAACCTCAAGACCCCATCAACCTTTTTGGTGAACAAAACTGAGGCTACCTAGGGTGACACACTAGGTATGATAAATCCATTTCTATGCAAATCATCAAACCAAACCTTCATCTATTGAAGATTTGAGGGAGATATCCAATATGTGGGTGAATATATAGAGGTATTACATGGGTTAAAATATATATATATATCAATATATCAATGGGGAGGTAAGCTCAAAACATCCTTAGAGAAGATGTCCTTGTACTCTATCACCACTGCAGGAAACTGAAAGCTCATAAAATATACTACTCCAAGGGTAATACTATATAAATGATGATTAATAGATATTATCCTTCTATGTAAATTCCCATAATACTCTTCATGGGTTTCTTTCTTACTAATGAAGGAAAAACTCATCCTATTAATGTAGACACACTCTATCCTCTACTTTAAATAGTCAATCTATGCATGAACTATTGATAAACAGTCGATAAATAAGATGATGTCAAAAGGCCTCACCATGGATTTGAAATGATCCCATAATAATCTCTCCAATACAAGGATTAGGTTATAATATAAGAAGATGCATGTGATAATTGAATCTCTTTTGGTAGGAATCTACAAATGCATGAGTCGTGCCAAAGGTTCAATTGGAATCTCTAGATCTAGAACAAGGTATGTAGCAATATAATAGTAGAATGGGACTTTTTTTATCAATTCATAAAATAAATTATAGAAGAAATAGATCTTATATCTTATAATCAATAGATTCTAGGGGTAATAAGGCTCCATTTCTTGCAGTTGTCGTCATCCCTGACCACCAGCCCCCCTGATCCTAGCGTAGACCATCTGAGGGTAGTGGTGGAATTGATTAAACCATTGGTCACCTTCAGCTACTATCATGGATCCTTGACCACATCCTCATCCTTATGTACCTACCTACACTTTCCAATGCCTATGTCTAGGAGGTCCATCGACCATATCCCTATTAGCTGTATGGAGTGTTGAAAATACCATGTGAGATGTCCCCATCCATTATATGAGAAACATCGCCTCTCCCTCTTCTATTTGGGTCCATCCTGAGAACCCTGAACTATATACCCTCTATCATGAGATTATATCTAAAAATGAATATCTCACATAGACCCCTAAGTCTGGTTTCGTCTACTAGATGCCAATGTCTCATCTCTAGTTTCCCACTACCAACACCAACTGTCGACGACTGTTCCTCCAAGAAGCTCTCCACTACCAAGGATCTCTTAATCACCAAAAAATAAGTAGGAATGTAAATAGATATTACTCTATCCCTAATATCTCAGTGATTTCCATAATTTAAGGTCAGTTCTTGGAAGAACACATCTCAATCCATATCCATAGAGTATCATGAGAGGTTAGTTATCCTTTACACGTACTCTGTAACTGCCATACTGTACTGCTGGAGATCTATATGCTCTTGGATATGTACTAATCTAAAAAAAGATGGGTAAAAATATTATCTAAAGAGACACTCAAAATATATCCAAGGGAGTGATACCTCATTATGAATATGATTCACCATGAACCACCATATCCATATAAATCCATGAAGGAGTCTCTTATCTAGGTCTTCCATCTAATCAGGAGGCATCCTAACGTGGTAGAAAACACACTTTAATAGATCAATCTAGTACTCAACTTCCTAGGGGTATAGATTTACTTGAAACTTAATCATTATCAATATCTAAAACTCATAAATTTCTCTCATCATGCACACATAATCCACTGGTACTGCGGGTGAAAACATCTACTCAGTGGGTCGTGGAAAAACTGGAAAACCATCCAAAGGTTACACCACCTTCACATGTACATATATTGAATCTTCATAACTAGTTTGATCATCATAATGATCAAACTTCCGAACTATATTTAGATGTTAAAGTTGATTCATGCAATAAATAATTAAATACATTCCATGATCAAAGAGTATATCTGGGGAGCTAAATCAAGAAGGTCATGGAAACATAATCCCATTCCTATATGATGCATATACTAATGTTTTCCTTGAAAATAATGACTACATGTATAGAGTCAATAGGAAGGTTATCTGATTCTAGTGAATGGATACATCAGATGAAACACCAACATTAGGTTCCCTATCCCGAGAAATAAACTCGAAACATTTTAACACTGTTACCCTAGTTCCCAAACTAAATCCTTATAGTTATAAAATATCCAAATTCTAATCTTATTTTTCATGAATTGACTCACCTAATACTTTCTAATAGGAAGAAAATAAAGTGTGGTACCCCAATCCCACCAAATATATGCACGGGGCTAAAGACTAACACTGAGTAGGCATATCACACACATAAGAGGCCTTAGCCTAAAATAACTACACACACACACACACATCTCCAAGAAAAAATAAAATTTCATAAGGAAAGATTAAAATAAAACCAATATATATGAATAAAACTAAATCCCAAATCACAATATGAAATAATTATATAAAAGAATAAAGGGCTAAATAATATCCCATAAAAACTATAAAAGAGCCTAACTTACTTAAAAAGGAGGGGACTACAATCAAATGTATCTATAGGAAATAAATATCCTATCTCACTCAACTATGCTCTGCCTTATCCTAGTCCTACTGGGACTCCATCAAAAAATATGTCAGTTGCATAAATAATGACATATATCGGTAGATCCCATGTAGGGGTGAATAAAACAATACTCATTAAGACACCATGAAATCACCAAATGTAAAGTATCAAGAGAGATAGTTTAGATCCTGATTGTGAAGATATGTCAATTAGAATATGATATATAATAATAATAACCTAGATATACTTTGGGTAGATACTGAGACTCAAGGTAAGGTAATAACCATACAATAAGACTAGGATTCATCTTGAGGTTTCAAGGTAATTCTTATCCTAGAGAACTCTCTCCTAGGATCTTCTAACATTGATGTTTCTTATCCAAAAGGTCATGATCATCATTCCTTGAAATGAATAATTACTCAATAGAACTCTATAGATATCAATATGTAGATAGGGTTTCTCAACCCAAGACTTTGAAGAATTCCCGACCTTATATGGAGTAAACCCATAAGGATGGGGAACTCCTGCTCTGATAGTTGTTAATGAGATTCCTTACCCAACCTAGTAAAAAATATAATAGAGGATCACAACCATGGCCAGAAAGAGGGATTCCTGAATCCATATGAGACTAATACCATAGAGGGGATGACATCCTATGCTTACAGTGTGATGCCTCAATGTACACACTTAGGGATAGACCAATGGAATGAACCCTACCGTGAGTCATCTAGAATGAAGAGTAAAAGGGACTCAACTTTTCATAGAAGAAGTAAATGATGTGAACTAGGATTATATAGTGTGTCATGGCTAGACTGGGTCTTCTTGTGTCTTCCAACCCATGCCCATGTACTCTGGGCATATCCCTATGTACTCTGGATGTGCTAGTGTTACACGGTCCCATGATCGTGTACCCTAGCTATACCAATGTACTGGGCCATGACTAGCCCATGTACCTCATGGTTATACATTTAGTTATGAGTATCGAGACACACAACATGTGGTAATACCACACGGTGTGTAATATTTAGTTTTTTAAAAAACCCTAGTAGCTACAACATGGTTCTATGCAGAATGTGTTCATCTGAACTACACACCATGTAATTCATAATTTTCCTGAAATTACAGAAAGACTAATGCATATCCACCCAAGTAACTTACTCCTTTGATCCATCCATAAAATCTGCTGAGGAAATCTATTTTAGTTTTGAGTGAACCCGATATGTTGCTAATGGCTATATCCTGACCATCTAATCTACATGGGAATTCTTCCCATCGTGCCGCAGCACTGCATCACCAAATCACACATGAACACCCTTGATCCAGTCTCTGATCCACATCCGATCATCCATCACACCACACCAATCCTCATACATTCTTACAATCCCAAATCTATACTTGTATAAATGATCCGTTGTACCAAATATCAATTTTACAATAATCATTCTTCATGTTTTTTTGAACCACCAGCCAAAATAAAAAATGATAATGAACACACAAAGAACCAGGGGAGAATAGAAAAAAAAAATTAAGGTGAAAGACTTGAATATTTTTCAAGTTGGCCTCAATCCATTGATGGATGAATCTTTTAAGAAAGGAAAAATAATCAATAATAAATAAACGGTATCAATTCATAATTTTTAGGAAGATAAAACATGATCCAAAAATCCAAAACATCAACCTGTGAATTAATATAATAAAAGGATTAATTCAAATATTATTGGGAATAATAAACAATGTGGATTAAACCAAAGAAAAATACATCCAACCTTGAGTTTGGATCAATCACCAATAAAGAATAATTCTATGTTACCAGTGTTGGTGATATCCATGAACTCCTTTGAAAAATGATCAATGCATCATGATTCTGATGCATTCATCAAAGTTTCTTTGAAAACACATCCTCCGAAATACCTTTGGTTATACAGATAACCCTAGGGATTTTACATAATAGGTTTTATATAGAGGATGATTAGGTCTAAGGAAATATTAAATAATAAATTAATTTATTAATTTTCTAATCCAACCATGATCACACTTAAACGAAACACCCCACACTCAAAAAGTTTATGTCATTCCTTGGGTAAACCCACATTCTAGATTTAATGGAAGCCTCAGATTTCCTATTCGAGACACCATTTAAGAGTTATTCCATTATTTCACAAAAATTATGTTCACATGATATAATATATTAAAGATTTTTATTATATTAGCACTGAGGCTCCTCGGGCCCCGGAATCCCATACTGGCTCAACACATATGTCCAAAAATATTTTTTAAAATATTCCAAAGTTTTACAAGGGAAACACTTAGTCATCACATCATTACTTTACGAATTCTTATATACATGGAGGTGATAGGAACCATGGATTTGGGGTTACATAAAAGAATATATGGAAATGAAATCCCATACATTATAAAGAGGAAGGCAACATATAGAAATTATCATATTAAATTTAAAAATATATTATCAGAAAACCATGAAATAAAAATTAAATTAAATAAAATCCTTACACATATATAGGCCGGTTAAGCTTATGATCATCCACACATGAAACATATATAAATTCAAAACTATCTATCATTCATTTCAATCCATTCTTTATTAAGAAAAAATTCACAAATTAAAAAATTAACAATTTTATTGATTAATTAATTATTTTGTCTTAAATTTATATCTAAATAGATTTTTATATTATCATACTATGTAATTAATTAAATTAAATTATTTTAAAATTAATTTTAACCTGAATCATACTAATAGGTCACATGGTTTTTACACTTATAGTGTGAATTTAATTTGATTTGGAATTTAATAAACACGATATGCACTGGTGAAAACATGTACTGGATTTAAGAGTGGTATGATTTAGATAAAACCACGAGATGGATATCCACAAAAAATATGAAAGTGGAAAAAAAGTTTTGGAAGGAAACCATTCAGAAATGTCCAAAACATGAAAAATAACTACTCTCAAATCACCACACTATTACACCCTCCTTTGGAACAACACAAACAAGAATAACATAAATATAGATAGAAGAAAACACAAGGAAAATAATAAAAAAATAGATTACATGGTTTAAAATTATATCCAATTCACGGGTAAAAACTATTTTATTATTAAGATAAAATAATGGATGATCACAATGCTTCGAACCCTTTTTTTCATTCATAAGTGATCAGCCCTCCTTAAATATGAGTTCCCAGTCGGTGCTCTTGGTTTTCTCCACATTCCTATTTATATGGGATTAAGTCTATCTCTACTGATCTTAATTGGTGATCCTCTATCTTGTCATGTATCTACACCACCTCAACGTTCTCACCCAGTGAATAGTTCTAACTTTTGGAGATCTTTTTATTCCTCATCTATTCCTCAACTTCCTTAAGTAATGATTTTTTTACAGTTTGACTTCCAGTAATACCTTCTAGTTCCACATCTTTTCCACCCAACTAATATTCATCCAAAATTTCATATTTCCATTCTCACCATCACATCAAGTATCAAAATTTAGTCTATAAGATTCTTTTCTTCCATTAGTCTAATTATTTTATCCTGAAAATTGTTTCTACATTTAACAATATATCAATAATCTTTCACATGAAAACCATCTTTCTAGGATTCACAATTCAGTCCATCTTTAGCTTAATAAATCCTTCATATGTTCTATAAGATTATGATAAAGGTAAAACTGGGTTTTCTTTATATATTTTGGTCAACCCAGCCTAAATAAGGTACAACAACACCTTAATACATCATGAGTAACCTCTTTTTTTAACATGACCACTGAATTTTGTGTCCCTTCAATCTTCTGTAAGTCCATCTCCCCATCCTATAACAGCTTTCAGATAGAGTGAAACTATGAATAAGATTCATTTGAAATTAAAATTTTGTATTTATAAATATGTTAATTACACTTTGTGAATCAAAAATATCCTCCTCTTACTTTTCTTGATTCAAAGTTCCTCCATGAAACCCTTATGCCGAATCAACTCTTTTTTTGGATCTGTTAGGGCGACACACTCAGTTTCAATTTTCAAGAGATTCACTATTGGTTTAAGATTGGATATCGAACTAAATAATATTATAATTAATGTTAAAACATGCATATATATATATATATATATATACGTGATCTTCTATGAATATGAATCTCCACCAATGTATAAATTCACAAATACCTATAGAGAATCATCTATTCCAAAGAAACGTTACATGCTTATAAAACCCATCATATAACAAAGAATATATTTGACTACCTCATATTGTTCATTTATAGGGTTCGAAATATATCTTTGGATGAATCCCACTGCTTTTACAATGTCCAGACGGGTACAATCTACAAAATTCATGAAAATTTTGATAGATGATAAATATAAGTATTTATCCATGTACTCAACTTTTTGTTTCATTTGAGGCTACTTAAATTTACATAGATTTAAATGTGTGGAAAAGGGTATGATTATCAGTTTCTCTCTACTCATTATAAAGAATTCCACTATCTTATAGTTCTAATGTTTCTGAGATAGGTACAAGGTGCCTGAACATAGGTATCTCATGAACTGTATCCCCAAAATACATTATTCCGAACTAATATATTTTATCTCAAAAATTTTAGATAAATAATCATTTATATAAACTATACTTTATTATATTTGACCCACTATATTCCTATCATCCATATAAAGGAGAAGGATAATTAAATTTCTATCAACAAACACCTTATGGTAATTGAAATGATTACAAATTTCTATGAAAAAACATACATTCTATCATGAAATACCTAAAATTATGATTCAATTTTTTTAGTGATTTATTAAATCCATAAATTAAATTTATTATATTACACATAAGATTATAATTAATATTTTTTGAACACTTCAGTTGTTCCATTAATACTTCTTCTTTAAAATCCATATGAAGAAATGTTGTATTCACATCCATATGCTCTAGATGTAATTTTTAGATGAAACCATGATAAAAACCATTTGGATAGTTGTGTGTTAACTAAAATAAAACAAATATATATGAAATTAACTCATTCCATTTTCTTAAATCCCTTCATAACCATCATGGCCTTATAATTCCATCTACCATATGCATCCACATTCTATCAAAAACCAAATTGTTTTTAAATACCTTTTTCCTAGAAGGACTTTCTATAAGCTCTCATATTTTGAATACATAGAGGGAATAAAGCTTGTACCTCATATACAACTCCTAATTCTTCTGGTATTATAAACTATTTTCCTCATCCAGGATCCTGGGATCTCTAAAATTAGTTAGAAGAAAATAATTAAAAGTTATTTCATACCTTTACACTTGGTGTATTTTCGTGAAAGAACTCTATAATTTTACATAAAACTGATATCTTTATGTTATATAGCTTTTAGAGTGTCAACTTTTAGTGCCCAATCGTCCTTATTCCTTTAAATATCAGGTAATTTTGGACTTGGAAACACCATTAAAATCTAACCTCCTTTAGAAACCTCCTCTGCCTGGTTTGGTGCTTCTAAAAATGTCCTGAATTCTAGATATTCTAGAATGATCATACCTTTTGGTTGTCTATCAAGGTGAAAATCATATTCTTAAGAGACTTTTCTATCGCTATAATATATTTCTAGGTTTTTATACTTCTATAGAATCTGTTAATTGAAGACTTTGTTTTGAATTTTTATCACCTTAAAGAGATCATTTTCCTAGAGTTAGAAACAAAATTCTTCATTACCATAGCCCACAAAGAATATTTATTGAGAGTTAGAATCCAACTTGCCTCATTCATGGAATAATCATGGAAATAATCTAGTATGATGAAATATTTAAGGTTATTGAAATAATTATTTCCTTCATACCAATAAACATAGTGTATTTTTTACCCAATTGGAAATGATATGATCTAATTGATTAATTAGGAATCACATTTCACCACTTCTAATTAAATAACCTTGGGGAAACCTATATGAATCTGCATGATCTTATATTTCTACACAAAATTATAGATCATCCTTTCTATAAATCAATTTGGTTTTTGGTATTTCAAAATGAATCCCCTTACACTATTAAAATCACTTGAACCCCCTACTAACATGATCACTACCATTTTACAACTGTAAGCACTTCAACTTACTTATGATATTCTTTTCCACTCTGTCCATCCATTGGATAAATTATCGAACACCTAAAATGTATAAATTAGAAATTACACCAAAAAATTTCATGTGGAATCATTGATAAAGGTCACATAAACGAATAAAACTCTATGTGAACTCACTGGAGCCGGTGCCCAAACATATTTGTGAACCCACTCCAACTTTAGATAATTTAGTGTCTTCCCTTCCATTTATAGGGACACTTTTTACTTATTTACAAAGAAACATTCCTTTAATGTTTCAAAATCCAGTCTTCCAAACTTTATTAATCCTTAGGAAACAAGGATTGTTATCCCATTCTCACTAAGATTACATAGATTGTCATTCCCTAACTTAGTGGATGTTATTTCTCCATCATGTTTTGAAACTTATAATGCTATTATAAGGTAAAAATTTATACCTTTAACTCCATTTGAAACAACCATGGATCCATGGGAAATTTTCCACACCCCATTTAAAAAACAGTGGAGAATCCAATATCATCAAGTTTCCTTAACAAGATTAATTTTTTCTTTAACCTAGATATGTTCCACACATCCTTCAAATATAGTGTTCTTCATCTCCATGTCTGGATTGAAACACTTATTTTTCCCATAATCTTGAGAGCCTTGTATCATGAAAGATGAACCTTTAATTTTTTTTAGAATTATAAAATCTCACACTCATCATATTAGAGGTTTAGTGGAATGAAACTTCAAAGTATATAATCCATGACCTCAATGAAATAAGAAAACATTGAAGTAATCCATTCCCATATTCTAATATAGGGTGTTGTGGGACCAATTACAGAACAATTATTTCAGGATTTCCCCTCTATTCAATATAATCCTTATTTTGAGGGACTTTTCTCCCCCAATAACAATATAATGGATCACCATCCTCCAAGATACTCCTTCCATGGCTCCTCATACCTTTCCCTTTATGGCGAATATTATGTATTAAAACTAATCATATTCATTCTAATTTATATTAATTTATAGAAGATGAATGTATATACTTTTGATGAATTTATTTTTTCATGATTATACATAAATTCCAATTTGTCCTCTATACTAGAATTACTCATAGTGATCACCATCACATCTCATGATTCCAGAAAAAATAGAGTAATAATAAATCCCAAACTGAGTCTTTTAATTTTATATTCATTAATTGAAGTTGAATTTAAATCACATTGAATTAATTTATATGATTATAGGAATATCAACATTCCAATATTCACATGGATAAAATTATAATTATCCTAAAAATGTTGTTCATCACTATGGGATTCTCATACATTTAATCTAAGGTCTTTATAAGTTCTAATTTTATTTTCACTTACAAGATGTTATATTACACATTCTGAGTAAGTGACATCCACATAATGTTGAGTGATTTCTTTTAAAGACTATAATATTCCTCATTTTCTATATCTTTTAGTTTATCTACAGTTAACAGAATATCAAAATCCTTTTATAATAGATTATCCTCTACATGAATTTTCATGAATCGTAAATATATTCAATCAAACATCTCCAAATAAACCTAACTCTCATCTAATTAAATTCATTTAGAATCTGCAAAATACCACTAACTTCTAAACAACATAATGAAAATATTTCAAGAACTGTTTACCGAGGTTCTCTTATATGATTGTGGGAAGAATTTTTATACTAATCCAAGATCTGAAATACCATAATCAATGCTTTTTTCCATCCATATCACTCTAAAATTGAGCTATAATACCACTTTTTTGGGTCCAAGAGAATTCCTATTCCAATAAAGATATCAAATTAAGCTTCACAAAAACTTATGAAAGTGGAAACAATATTTTGAAATAAATTCATTGTATCACATCTATAACTTGAAAGGGAAAATGCTCCCAAATCACCATGCTATTACACCCTACTTCTAGACAATGAAAACAAGACCAATAGAAATAAATATAAAAGGAAACACAAGGAAAAGAATAACATAAGAGATTACATGGTTTAGACTTGTATCCCAATCCATAAGAAAATAATACTTTGGTATTATTCATAAAAAACATAGAATTATTTTTTTGATCACAAGTGATAAATACTCCTAAAATAGAAGTTCCAGGTTAGTGATCTTGGTTTTCGTTACCATCAAATTCCCATGGGATGAAGTACACATCAAGTAATAATCAAAGAAAATACTATATTCAGTAAAGTATCTTGACCAACTCAAATTTAACACTTAGATAACAGGGAATTCTTTCAAAAATATCATTATTTTTTTTTGTTTTCCAGAACTTCCACCAGTAATAATTTTCTAATGGTTTGACTTCTGGTAATACCTTCTGGTTATGTAACCAAACTTCCCATCTTTCAATCATCTGTACTTTTCTAAAATCATTTACACTATCCCATAAACTTCTATAAGTTCAAAATATGGATTCTTTCCTTCCATTATTATAATTACATTAGCTTGAAAATGGATTCTACACATGAAAATAGCCTAAAACAAAACAACATATACCCTTTTAATTTACATGCTTTGTATTATTAATCACATGGAATACGACTTAAAATCTATATTGTGCATGTCATGTACCATTTACTTAAAAAAATTGTATACCTTTATAGAATATTGTGATATTACACGGAGTATCATTTCGTGGGTCAAACCATATAGTTAACATTACCTGAGTGACCACACGACACACCACTAATATAAACTTCATATACTAATGTTAATTCTTGTGATTTAAAAAAAAATTATGAAAACCATACACATCATGTTGTTCTATTATTAGATAGAAATAAAATAATTTAACCATTTAATTATATACAACCCTCCAAAAATCACTTGATATGTAATTTGTGGAAAAAACATTATCACATGACATGTAAAATCATCCACATACCATGTAGTTCATATTTTCAATAATTAATACTTTTTTCCATATATTTTACTCATACAATATTCTTTTCTTAGTAGATATTCCATGTGAAGGGGTATTAGTTATATGTTGTGTACAACTTACTACAAACTATGTAATCCTTTCTATGGTCACCCCCACAACACATCACGGTACTCAACATGTATGCTTTGAGGGATATTTATATGTTACATGGAATTTATTACTAGTAAACTCTCTATAATAATATTGGATATGTTTTTATTGTCTTACACTAAATAAAAAATTTATATTAGTTTAATTCTTCATACTTTTACCACATGGATTTCATGATTCCATAGGGCCTAACCACACGGGTTTAAATGATGTGTACACTGCCTATGATCCATATAATCCCATCATACAACATGATATCTAGTAGTCAATACATGTTGTTTAATTATTTTATGCACTTTTATACCATATGGAATGCTATTATTCATGCGTATCATCCTAGTTTGGTTGACGATGAGTATATGACACGTGCTTTTCAATTACACTTTATGATCCCATGTCATCTAGACAGCATATTTAGGACCTCCAGGTGGGATATCCAAGCATCCTTAATCTATTCTTCGTCTTATGAAATTTAATTACCACATTATCTCAACTTTATGATTAAAAAAAATTAAAAAAGTAACAAATAAATGAAAAAATAGATGAAAAAATAACAAGTAATTATAAATTAATATATGATTGTTTTAATACCACTTTAAAGTTTTCGAAGTGTAGTGAAAGTTGTTAGGTCCATTCCCAATAAATTTTTTCATCTATTTATTAAAAATAAATCCTTATAACTAGATGAATGTCAACCCAAAATATTTAAATAGATTAAATTTTCACATATAATTTGGAATTAATTTATAAACAAGAACTACCATTCATTTAT
This sequence comes from Viscum album, assembly GCA_963277665.1. Lineage (NCBI taxonomy): Eukaryota > Viridiplantae > Streptophyta > Magnoliopsida > Santalales > Viscaceae > Viscum > Viscum album. The sequence goes on along the minus strand of OY728163.1, from coordinate 1,691,539,435 downwards.
AATTTTTTCTTTGTTATTGGTTACAAGTGAACAACTTATTATACTATCATTATAATGATGGATCCAAGGTATAACCCCTCTAGAGGTATTCAAACATGATATGCAAACCTAAAAAAATCATTAATGTAACTATAACTGCTAACATGGAAGTATCAGTCATCTTGTGTTGATATCCATTAATCATAATAAGAATCCCTTATATCTAGAAGGATTAATTTTGGTTCTACAGGTCATAAGGGAGAGGAGGAGTAAATAAACTCTTCTTATTGAAATAATTTTAGAGATATTTCTCTTCATTCTTAAGTAAATTATCTAGAGAGAATTATTGTTCATGAAAAATAACTTATGTGAGGAATGAAATAATTTAAGTTGTATACTTAGGGATGAAATTACTTATTGCAATAGTCCCAAGAGTAATTATTTAATCCTTAATAAACCCCACATTTCATAATAATAATAATAATATTATTTCATAATGTGTGCTAACTCACAAAATTTTTTAAATAAAATTTCTTAAATAAAAAAATCAATATTTATTTAAATGATATTAAAATACATCATTTATTTCTGGGCCCTTTATTTTTTCCTTCAATCATAAACTTTTATCAAAACTTTAATAATAATAAATATTTATTTAATAAATAAAAATACTTATATTATTTAATAAATAAAAAATAAATATTACATTAACTTACAAGAAAATAAGTATTTATTTAATATTTATCTCTCATATATTCTTTTGAATAACTGGCATTTAAATTTATACAATCAACACAACCTAAATAATTATTATTCTTTAATCTTGAGAATAATATATTTTATAATATTAAATTCAAATATAATTTATATGTGGTTCTAGATACACTTAGTTTGTGGCCCTCAAGTCATTTTTTTCAATGGCCTTAGAAGACTTGGCCTCAAGTACTAGACTAGTGTCTAAAAACTTATCAAGGAACCCAAGTATAAATTAGTGAACACCATAATGACAGCAACCTCAGACATATTCTTTTTGTGTAATATCATCTCTTTGTCTTGATATCCCATCAAGAAGGTGATATACATATGTCATCAACCTATATTATTGATATATATTTATTTTATTTCCCTAAATGAACCTATTGATAAACCTATATGTCCATAGAATTAATTAGATAGTTTCACTTAAATGAAAGGTCCTGAGAATTATACTTCTAGTATTGGAAGGAAGAAATATTTTTTTGATTAATTCATCAATGTGTTATCACTTATGATGCATCCAACATATCCTACCTCACAGTGAGAATATGATATCACTATTTTCATCAATACATCAAAGTATGTAATTATTGATATAAATTAACAATAATATCATGTCTAGAAACCAATATATAAATATCTTGATGGAGGAATACCCAATGACTCATATAACATATAGAATTCCTATTAGAGGAGTTTTTTTAATCAAAAAATCACCTCTTGAAGATGTGCCCTATCATATATATGTAATTCGACCATATAACATATGTTTAATTATATTTTCATAGTGATTTAAGGTTTTAATTATAATGGGGAACCACTATAACCTTTCAATGTGACAAATACTTGAAGGAAATTATTATAATAATATTATAAAAAATAACACTCATCATATGATAAGATAGTTATTAATATTCAGGTCATTGAATATATAGGTCATTGAAAGTAAAAATTAAGTTGATTTGAGGGCACAAACTCCAAAATCCCTCACCATTTAAAGAACTCAAACACTTTGATGTTATTAATATCCTTATAGGACTAGAAACCATTTCAGTTTTAAAAATTTCCTTTTAAGTATAATAATATTTCATAACATTAGATGTAGCTATGGATCTATTATATGTTTTAACATCAAAATTAATAAAATACATTAGTTATATGGTAATTTTATACTCAGAAAGATAGAATTAAAGATGATTCTCAATAATACACATAAAAAATAATGACCCATACTTTTCATACATAAATATTACATCTTATTATGTGAATATTCATTACACAACATTATGATAAATGATAAAATCATAAACATATATTATCTTTGGAAACATAAATCTCTAAGAAATGTTTTCATAATATATATATATCATATACCAATTAGTTATTAATAACTAGCACCCATATTGGAAATTACATTCCTAAAACATTTATTTATAACTTGGAGAAATGAAATATTAGAAAGTGTGAGCTCATATACTCAATAAGGGTAAAAAAGAGAAATACCAATGATCACATAAGCATAACATGAGAATCAGAGTATAAGAACATGATATTATAATTTTAAAACTATACCCTGTATATCATAGATCATAATCTTGTGTCATGGAATAAATTATAGAAGTTTATAAGACAGGAATCCAAAAGGAATCAAAGAACATGATCCATGAGAGCATAAAATTAGTATAATATCGTTTCATAAAATAGTGGTATAAAATGTAGAATAATAATAATCATAGAAATTTTATGTAAAGGATACATACCAATATATTCATCACATTTTTTCATGGGATAACCTCCTATGTACCTATTTTTTATTAAGATAACCTCTCATGTAGCCTCTTTTTATAGATTGAGATAACCTACCATGTTCCCAATCTTTTAGGATTAGGATAACATCCCATGTACCCTTTAATCTCACAAATATTAATATTTACCCTTCTAATTAGAGGGATATATAAATATAGTCCCAACCATCACATAATAACAAATTCATTCATATGTATACCCCATGATCATAAAACACTCATCATAACTTAACCCACAGAAAATAAAACGGGTTTCATTGATATTTCAACATCATAACCATAAACATAGAAGAGATGGAAGAAATATGGAATCATTAGATAATTTACCTATTAAAGAAAAATTAATGTAAATGGATTTTATTATAGATGAAAAATTCCTTTAAATGATCACTTGGAGCCTTTTCTGTGGAATATACACTTTTCTCTTTGAAATCACTTATTTTCAATCTAAAATTTTCCCAAATATTAATGGAAAATTATTCTTTAAAATGAAACTGGAAAAATTATTAAGTAATATTAAAAAAACTATTGGCTATGGTTGTGGGAAATTCCATTCATTCTATATAAGTTAAAATTATACATTCCTTTCATACTTTTGTAAGAAAAGTAAAAAAAACCTCATTAAAAAAGTGACAAGAAAATTAATTTTAAACAATTTTTTAAAAACTAAATCATGGGTAAAAAATAATTTAAACAATAATATGACAATATTAAAAAAAAATTATTTTTTTAGAAAACATGGATATGGAAGAAGAAGGTTTTTCAACTGAAGAGAGAAATAAAATCGATTTTCCTTAAAAGTGTTCTTTTGGTCTCTTGAGTACTTAAAGTAGGTAAAATGAAAGGAAAACATGTATTATCAATAAATAACTATAGTATAACAAATTTAATGAGTTTCTTAAGACATATATCCTAATATTTCAACCTCTAAATCTTAATCTTAATTTTTTTTGATAAATAATGAAATTGTAACATAAAACCCTTATCTCAAGTTTGACTTTCATTGAAAGAAATTTAACCTCCTGTAAAATAAATTTAAATTTATTATACATCCATAAAATAATCAAGGACATAATTATAATATCATATATGATCCCTTTATAATATTTAAACACCCATTTATTAATAATCCCTTATAAAAATCATTGTTTCCAAGTGTTAACTATTTTTTTTTTCATAATAATTTCTTATAATTAGTTTTATTCCTTATATGTTTTCATGGATCCATTATATAAAAAATGTAAATCATGAAATAAATATTATATATATTCCTTATATATATATATATATTTATATTTGAACATAAAATTAAGAAATAGGAAAATGAATTAACCATTCGTGGAGATTGTAGGCCATTCGTACACATAAATGCTATTTTAAATTTTTGACATATGGAAAGAAATGAATTTAAATAATAATTCACCTATCCAAAATCACTATTATATAATATATATCATATAAATTAATTAGATCTAAAATTATTACTATCCAAGTGCAACACCCCAAGATTTTAAAATAATAATATTGTATTCGATAGCGTATGGGACACACAACACCATGATTACAAGAAAATTTATCACCCTAATACTTTATGATATATTTAGTTTTAAATAAATGTCTTTAATAGCTTGTGTTACACACAACACTAATTTTATCTTGCATTACACACAATATCGAGTTTAAAAGAAATGTGAATTATTATTATTATTTAATATAATTGTTAGCAGCTAGCTATTGGAATTGAGAGTATGAATATTAATAACTAAATTATAAAATTTATGGTTATAAATTGATTAAAAATTCAATAGAACCATTTAAAAGAAAAATATTTTTTTTTCTGAAAAATCGTATTGTTTCTAGAGGACAGTTTAGTCACGCTTTATGTACATAATTTAAAATTATTTTTTCCACTATTAGAAAATTTATTTGAAAAAATAGACCCCATTTTTGAAATCATAATATTGGGATTTTCTTAGGGTGAATATTTGAGATTTTTTTGAAATGTTTTATTTTTGGACGAATAATGAAAAATACTGAATTTTAATTTAAAACTACCATTTTGGATAAATTATTAATAGAGTTAAATTATATTTTAAATTAGTTTTAAGTTAAATTAAGTTCTATTTTATATCAATTAATCCAATTTAGGTCATCATTATAATTTTCATGTTGAGCTTTGATATAAAAACTTTGTAAAAGTTTGACCATTTTCTCTTTAACAACTCACTATCTCTTCATGTCTGTGTGATTAATTTTAAATTTAAAATTTCCAATTTGGTAAAGAAAATTTTGTAAAATATATTCCATATTTGGAATAAGAATAATTTTTATTATATAATAATTTAGAATTAATTATTGGCCAAAAGGAATAGTGAAAAGAATGAAAATTATAGACCATAGTTAAGGTAAAAAAGGATTTATTGGGGGTTAAATTAAAAATATACGGTCTAAAAATGACCTAAAAATTATAAAAACCCATTTTATTCCAAATTTCCACCTTATATTTTATCTTTTTTATAATTTTCCATTTGGGATCCTTTTGGTATGACAAAAACTTGGACGTAATTGAATCTTCTAAAAACTTACAAGTGTGCCAGTCACCTCACTTAAAAGGACACCCCTTCTCCTCTCTCATTCAAAACTTAAAACCATTTTATTTTAGAAAATACCTACCCAAATAAATTCCCAAATTCCCTTATCTCATCCTATAAGCTTTATTCTAGGTAGAAATCCAGTATAGGAAGGCTTTGGTACAAACCTAAGTAGGTTACCCGAAGAAGAGCTAATGTTCTTCAATGAGCATTTTTAATTTATGTATTCCTCCAAATACTTAAATTATTATGAAAAAATGTTTAAATAAGAAAATAATTATCTTAAATATAATTATAAATTATTATGTTATGGTTATGACCTAGAAAAATCCCCACTTCCATCAAATTGGTTATAAAATCATCATTTGTGCGTATGGAGGACTACCGCCTCACGAACAAATGCCATTGCTTCACATTACCACCTCTCATTGTTGGGTTTGATGATGGATCTAAAGTATATAATGATATTTATAAAATAATTATACCTATGGAGTAATTATATTATATATTATTTTTTTTTACATTTTTTCCATAAGGGATACGATAACATCCATTGTGTATACGGTGGACTACTACGTCACGAAGCGATGTGATTTATCTTTCACTAACGCTTTACATGGAAGGTGAAAAATATTAAGTTAATGAATATATGTGATATACATTAAATAAATTTGTTATTCATGACATATTTATAATTCATAAAAGATAATATATCATTTTATTAGTTTACACTTAATGATAATAACATCATCCGTGTACGTATGGACTACCGTTATCATGATGCGACACAACTCTCTTTTCATCACCACAACACATGATTGATATATATTTTTATATATGTATAATTGAATAAATAATATGGTATTTATTATATTATTATCATTTTTAAAAGATAAAATATTACTTACCTCTTTTCCACAACGATTATTGAAAAATTGAAACGTTACTCATGTGTACGTATGGCCTACCGTCTCCATGATTTTAATATAATTGTTTTTTCATAACCATATATCATTATTGGTTTTAATGGTATAATTTATGTAAAAATATTATAATTTTTCCATGATAATTATTCTTGATTTTATGAAACTATATAATATGAATAAGAACCACCTCTTTCATAACAAAACATGCACGAGAAAACATGACAATTATCACCCTGAAGAGTGAAACTAATGAAATATTATTAATAGAAGGGTGATAAGAAGTTATAAAAGGATAATATATGATATTATAAATCTAAATATGATTATTGAATAAGTTAATAACACGTTTAAAACCACTATACATGAGGTTAAATCATGTTCAACGAAAAAGAAGCGTGAGGTATGTGAGTTCCTCTCAATTTCCCTTCATTGAGGCATATTATAATTTTATGATCCTAATTTATTTTATATGATGGATATAATAAACTTCGAAATTTAATATCACAATTCATTCATAATCCATTTTATTTTATGTTTCAATTTTAATTATTTTTTCAAAGGGTATTTGTCTTGAAAAGAATAAAGTGGTAAATTTTATTGTATAGTATCACTTTACTTCATGATTTTTAACATTCTCTTGAAAAAATAATTTTCTTGTGAAAATTATTCATTAGACATTAATTTTATATTAAATATCCATATTATTGTATAATGGATATGATTATTTCCTAAACTGTATATCATTTTTCATTTGGAATTTACTTTGAAATTTGTTTGACTAACTGGGGTAATATTAATAAATTTGAATCCTTTAATCAATATAGATTCTTGATGATAAGGAACAATTTTTATGAATCAAATATATTATTAGATATATGAGGAATGATTTAGGCATACAAGACATGGGTAAATCCAAGTTATAGATATCCCCTCAAAGCATTGACTATTTCATGATATGAATCAGTTGACTAAATCAGATGGGTTTTTACCCAGTAGTTTTAAACTATCTTGAAGAAAGATCTTGGTGATAAAGTTATCATGTTCCGGGGAAAAATGGAATCCAATAATTAATCATTTCATTATTTGAGAATTTAGTTATTATTATTATCTATGATATTTTCTCTATGATATTAACAATGGATTCATTTAATTCTAATTTTATCGATTAAATGAAATGTATTTTTAGTTATTTACCATGCTATATTGATTCTACCTTATCTTACCATGATAGTTAGGTTATTTAAATAGTATATGTGTTCAATTATTTACCTTTACATATTGATTATACTTATTGATTCATGATATATTACACCATAATTAACCCTTACTGATCATTTTAGCTCACTGTTATTTATTTCCTTTCCCCAATATATGAAAAAGAAATCTTGGAATGTGTTTTCAAGGATGTAGTTCATTTTTTATGTATAATGTTCTAATTTCCATTCCTAATGTAAAATGGGTATCATGTATGAATCTGGTTATCCAAAAAATATTAAACCAGTAAATCCTTTAGTATTTACCCATTTTTATCCATTATAATTTAATAAATTAATAAACTAGCTCTAGGTTAATGGAGTTGGGTCATTACACTATGTAAAGTTTAATTTAAAAAAATTCACATCGCTTTATGGAGGTGGTAGTCCACACGTATGAATGAACAATGTTATCATATTCCAACAGATTGGAAGGTAAATAGGTAGATATGATATCATCATTATAGAATAATAATTATGTAATAAATATCATATAAAAACATTAAACCCATTATTATACCTATGTATAAAATATGGTGTTGAAAAATAAATTGCAACACTATGTGGAGATGGTAAGCCGTACATACAAATGAATGATACCTTCACTTCCCAATTGATGAAGAAGAGGTTTAATAAAGGTGGTTTCATAATCATAATAACATTTAAGTATATTTATGATAATTAATTTTTTATTTTATAATTAATTCCATAAAAATATAGGAGTAATAGGAAGAAATTAATTGAAAGAGGTCGGGTAGAATGATTACCTCTTCTTTGGTAGGCCCTATTTAGTTCTCTTCTTAAGGGTCATAAGGTTGGTATTTTGGGAATAAAAAAACATTAATAACATGGATACAGAATTTTTGAAGAGGATTGGATATGGTTTGTCACGAACCAACCCGGGTCGACCCTGAACCGGTCACCCAAGCCGGTCCGCGACATGGCCCGAGAGGCGTTCCCGATCCTCCCGGGCTGGCGACAAGCGCCAGGGCATCAACAGAGTCTATGGGAACGATTTCACACAACATAAATAAATAAGACAGTGGAAATAAAACAGAGCAGCGCAGAAAAGATAAACCAAATAAAGTGACTAAACAGAAACAAACAAGAATCAAAATAACCAAACACGACGTGCGAACAAACTCCGTGCGACCTCGCGGGTCGCTCTCCGACTCAACGATCAAGCGTCGCCCTCGGCGAGCGCACTCAAACTATAGCCTGCACAAACACTAAAAACAGAAAAGAACTATAGGCGTGAGTATTAAAACTCAGTAGGCTAGCCCGATATCTATTCCCAATGCACTACCTTTAAAATAAAAGAAACATCATTTCAAGTTTGAACTACAATCTATAAAAGTATGTTTTTAATAATATTCTACTTAAAAACAAAGTACGAACCATTGCCCTTAGCCATTTTCCAAATTCGTGTTCATTTCATTAGTGCCAATGACATTTCAGGAAAAGAGGAAAGTGATGTTTAAATTTTCAAATTTGTAAAAAAGGGATTGAACACTTCCATTTGAAAACAATTTTTAGAAACTCATAAAAAAACAATTTATCAGTTTCCAAGGAAAACAATATGCCAGAATGCACAAAGTAAAACATACAGCAAGGGCAATGTAAGTATACATGTGAGCATCATAATCATTACTGCAAGCCACAAAAGCTGAATAGACATGGGTGAACCTAGGAGATTGAGAATAAACCAGAAGACACCAATACATGAGAAATCATCCTTATTGACATGTCACGATGAAATCAAAACGCACAAAACGCTCGACCATCCACTCACCGGCAGGTCGAGGGCAAATCCCATAGTAATAAACCCAATATATCCACCTACTATGGGCCACTGGTCAGTACCATAACCTACCAGTGCAGCAATCGTTCTTAGAATATTCTCTCAATATGCCAGATTCTCATGTCTCAAGTGTTTAATAAAAAGGGGGTGAGCCAACCGATGCCAACCGAGCATCCAATCAGATATATCTATATATAAAGAACAACAGGCATTCCCCGAGCCACTCCATGGGACAACCTCATGCCTTTTTCCACTCAAGTACCCGGGATCCTCTAAGCGCGGCCTCCCAAACAATCAATCGCAACCAAGGCATGAGAGTCGTCCTAAGAGGGTTTTTTATAAAAAAAATTCCATCGCTTTACATAAAGTGCCAAACGGGCATTTATTACAGTTCACAATTACTACCAAAACCAGTTTAAAACTATTTGAAGAATCCACAAAACACTACTTCACAGGTTGCCAGTGTTTTTATAAACCAAACCAAACCGTTTTCTTTTCCAAATAAACTTTAAGAGCCAACCGGGCAATTTCTCAAACGAACCAAAGTATTTGTCCATGCTTCAAAAGAAATCATTTCTCATTAAACCAGAACTCTGTTTTACATTCCTTGAATTATGTTTAAAAGCCAAACAGGCATTCTTTCATTATTGGGTGTCCGCCCGTCAAAAGGATGTTTCATGTGTCGTGTATAAAATAAACGGCTCCTTTTGACATTAAATAACCATTTAAAAATTTACCCTCTTATATTAAAAATTAATTATCGTATATTATCTCATATTTATTATAATTAATAAAATGTTGATTTTGAATAATTAGGGTGCGCAAACAGCATGAAATAATATAACTTAAATTTTAAAAGCAGTGCAAAGGGAACCTACCTCAAAACCAAGCGCGACGGCAAAACGACTTTGGAAGCAAGGCGCGATGACACGACGCGTGTCCGAAGCCACGTTATAAAGTCCGACACTCTGCATAATCAAAACCAAGGACTCAGACACATCCAAAAACTCACCAGAGCATGCCAAACCAAGCGTCGGAAAGAAACGCTCACCTCGGAACTGAAGCGCGACAACAACGGAACCTCGGAGACAAGGCGCGGCGATGACGCTCACTCGAAAACACCCTGCGCGGGCCCCCAAATAATAATCCTACCAAACTAAACATAAATTGATAAAAACCCCTAACAAGGCAAATGCGAAAGCAATAGTAGTAATAATGATAATAACAGTGATCATTATAACAACGACAATAATAAGAATAGTAAGAGTCATAAAAATAATAAAAATAAGGATAATAATAATAATAGTAAGAATACTAATAATAATAATAATAATAATAACACTAATAATAATAATAAATAATAATAGTAATGAAAAATAATATTAATAATAATAATAATAATAATAAGAATAAGATTAATAATAACATAATAGTAATATTATTGATACGAAAATTAATAAGAATAATAATAATAATAACAATCATAAAATTAATAATAATAACATTAAAAATAATAATAATAATAATAATAATAATAGTAATAATAATAATATTATTATTATTATTATTAACATTAATAATAATAAAAATAAAAATAATAATATTATGAAAAACAATAATAATAATAACAAGACAATAATATGAACATTAATAATAATAATAATAATAATAATAATAATAATAATAATAATAAAATTAATAGTAATAATATTAATAATAATAATGATAATAATAATAATAATAGTAATAAAATTAATAATAATAATAATAATAATAATAAAATTAATAATAATAATAATAATCACCTAATTATAATTTTATAATAAAATGTTAATAACATATTAAACATTATAGAATAACAGAATAAAAAAAAAAGAAAACTAACCTACGCGGAAGGCCGAACAGGGCGCCGGAACGGAGAAGAAGAGGAAGGAAAAGAAAGGAAAGAAGAAGGAGAGGAGGAAGAAAAAGAAGAAGAAGAAAGGAAGGAGAAGAAGAGAAGAAGAAGAGGAAGGAGAGAAGAAGAGAAGAAGAGGAGGGGGAAGGAGAAGGGGAAGGCCGGGGCGATGCAGGCAAGGCGCGGGTCGCTGCTGCTGCTACTGCGGAAGGAGGCAGGGAGGAGGGTGCAGCGGCTGGCAGGGGCTGGCGGTGAAGCGCAAGGCAGGGACGCGGGGCTGGCTGCAGGTGTTGTGCGGCTACTGAAAAAGGAGGCAGAGAAAACGGGAGGCGAGGCTGCTGCTCGATAGCGGACAGAGGAGGGGAAGAAAAGAAAAGGAAAAGAAAAGAGAGAAGGGAGAGAAGAGAGAATAGAGGAGGGGGTGTCGTGCGGGCCGAAGGAGGCAGCAGGGTGCGGGAGATGGATGCAGGGAGGAAGACGGCCGTTCTGGGTCAGTGGGCAGTGCGAGGCAGGCCGAGGGGGAAGACAGAGGCTGGAGGGAGGGGCGCCGGATCTGGCGTGGGTGCAGCGGCGTCGGGTGCTGCGGCCGGGTGTGCCGATGGGCTGCCGTCGCTGCCGAGGGAAAGAAGAAGGGGTGCGCAGCAAGGCTGGGAGGGAGGCGGATCGAGCGAAGAGCGGAGGAGGCGGCTCCCACGGGGAGAAAGAAAAAAAAGAAAAGTATATATATAAAGGGTGGGCTGCTAGGGTTAGGGGGGAAAAAAGGAAGAAAAAAAAAACATAAATGAAAATATAAGAAAAATAATAACAATAAATAAATAAGTCATTAATATATAATTATACTTCCATAAATACCTCAATAAATTCTAATAGTAATAATGAAAATTTAGTACTATTATTAATAACAATAATCATTATTATAAACCTCATTAATAACAATAATATTAATAAAACTTATGTAATAAAAATTTGTGTCAAACTCTAATAATAATAATAATAAAAGTAACCACTAATAATAAAATAAAAATAATAAATGAATTTATATCATCTTTAATAATATTAAAATTAACGACAGTCCACGTAATTGCATGGGCGAAGCCGCGCGGTGTCACGCTCTACCCGCGCTTCCGACGACGTCGAACCCAAGATGCATACATTTTTATCAAAACTCAAAACTTTCATCCGACTGAACGTGAACCGCAGCAAAAATAATTTAAGCCAAATAAATCATAAAATAAAATAAACGCGCAAGTCGGGGTGTGACAATTCTCCCCACCATAACGCTTTCCGCCCCCGGAAAGCCACAACACCAACCAGTCGATCGATCAACACCTAAGGATTTCATAGAACACGATCCAACCTCTTAACCAAGGATGTCACAACGACTACCAGCGGGACTGAACCTCATTGCCCAAAGTAAATCACCAACAGAGGGGAGGCCGGAACGGTCTCCCCACCATAAGAACTCAACTAGCATTCAATAACGTCTTAAGAGAAAATCCAAAGAGACTCATGGTGGGTCTCCCCACCATAAAGAACTAACCTACTAACGACCAAACGGGAAAACAGCTTAGACATGCACGAGACCTTACTCCAGCTAGAAAGAGCACAGCAAGGACCTTTAAACCACTTACTCACGTCCAAAAGTAAAAGGATTTGATCTGAAAATTTTACGCTAACCAAAACCCTTACCCCACGGGCGGGGAGGGTGGCCCCAAGGATTGGATCACTGAAACTTGGACGGAAAACTACTCACGTACCACTACTTAGGGATGGACACATACCAAAGCCATAACCGATTCACATCGGTGGTCCACACGAGGTCACTGATCAGCAACATACATCCAAAAGGCACAATTGCCGACGTTACACGAGGGATAAGTCCATCGCGCACTTTGCGACAGGAGAGAACTACAATGACAGAGAAACCAGAGCAACAACACCAAAACTATCTCACCAAGACGATAGAGGCACGACTTTAACCAGACTCTTTAAAATTTTCCCCCAGGGGTTCCTGACTACGCGCTGGCTTCACTCCGAGACCTTTTGGTTGGAGCTCTGATGGATGAAGCATCTCCTGCCTCGCAGTCAGGTTCTAATAATCCCAATGGGATACATACATCTTTTGATCTGACAGATTGAAGGACAAGATTTTAAAATTAAAACACACCAGCATTGAAATCTGAGGTTCGTCAAAAGACCCATGAAGTTCCCATACATTTCAAACCCAAAACACCACCAGTACAACTACAACGATAAAAGATCCCTTAAACTGAAAGGAAACTTACACCAAGAACTCTGAACAAAGACCCAACAACACACTACTTCTGAGAGCTTCCTCTGCGACGCTTCCTTGCAACGCCCCGACAAAATCGTTGCAAGTGACCCAGGCGTCCACATGCCTGGCAGGGCTTCAGAGTGCTTGGGCACGATGACTTCTTGTGACCCCGCTTGCCACACTGATAACACACAATAATCTCTCGCTCCGAAGAGGTTGATGAAAGATCTCGAGGCCTCTTGATTCCACGACCTGATCCATCCACTTCCATTTGCTTGCCCATTTCCTTTCCAGAACCTTCGCCAGTGCTCATAGGGATCGAAGGAGGGAGAACTACTTCGAGCAGTCCTGCCATCGCGGCTTCGATACGAAAATCTTGTCTTGTCACATCGACAAAAGAAGTTAGGTTGGACTCTGTAACCTTCGACTGTAGGTCAGGGCGGAGACCCGCCTCGAAGCGTCGAGCCTTCACGGGGTCATTTGTGGCATACTCTGAATCATAAGGTACTAGCTCCACAAAGCGATGGAAATATTCCAACACGGATCCGTCGCCCTGCTGAAGACAACACATTTCCATCCCCTTCCTCACCCTATCTTCCTCAGAGAAATACTGACGAATGAACGAGGCCTTGAAAAATTCCCAAGTAACCTCTTGGCGGGGCTTGTTCCGAGACACTGACTTCCACCACATCCACGGTGAACCTTCAAGCATGAAGGTCGCAAACTTGACCTTCAACGACTCGGGCAACTCAATGAGGTTAAAGTCCCTTTCAATCTTCCGCATCCACTCCTCTGCCACGGAAGTTTCTACTTGACCATGGAAGAGAGGTGGATCCAACTTCCGAAACTCAAGCATAAAATCCTTAGGTTGATCAACCGCACTACGATCACCCATCGAAGCTTCGAAAGGATAACCACTGAACAAGGAAAAGTCAAAACCCAATCAACGCTAACTCAACGAATGAATAACAACCTCAAAATAAAACACTGCATAGGCGACAAGCTCAAAAATCCGAGAAAACACGTCATCATAACATCAAAATTTTCTCTTTGAAAACATCTTAAATTTAGAACATGCTTAATGGGTTAAACCTCTGCCATTGGTATTCTTTAGAGCCTCACTCACATGCATGTATCCGTGCCACCCAGGGCATCCATCCACCATACCAGACATCCATCCACATTTCCAACATACCAAAATGCATGTGAGTACTCATCGGAACACCAAGGCCAAAACAAGCAACTTCATTTTCCAAAAACAATTTATTCATACCACTTCTTTTAAAACCATCCACAAATTAAACATGTCATTTCAAATAGCCATTTTTTTTTTCAAAACCAACTTTTCTAATTCAAACCACTTTCAAAAATCAACGGAAACCCAAAACAAATCAAACAGGGGACTAGTGTCAGTGGGTGACTTGACCATATGGTTGGCGGCCATATGCCAAACACGCCACTGACACAGAGAGCCTTCTTGGACCATGCCCCCAGCTCCACATGGCTTGCCAGACCATGCGGCTTAGGACTATTAGCCCAACTCCATTTGTCGTACCCCAATCGCAAAACATTTCTATAAAAACCCAAACAAACCAATTAAACTGGACTTCCCCTGGAAACCTGAGGAACGGTACGGGCAAGAGTTCGCGACGCTCTTCTCGTACCTACCCCTCAAGTCCCGACAATCCTACTCCATCTACCTTGATATCCCAAATAACAAAGGGCGCTCTGAAAAGTGAGGTCTGCTAAGAGAAAACCTCCCTCTGATACCATTTTGTCACGAACCAACCCGGGTCGACCCTGAACCGGTCACCCAAGCCGGTCCGCGACATGGCCCGAGAGGCGTTCCCGATCCTCCCGGGCTGGCGACAAGCGCCAGGGCATCAACAGAGTCTATGGGAACGATTTCGCCCAACATAAATAAATAAGACAGTGGAAATAAAACAGAGCAGCGCAGAAAAGATAAACCAAATAAAGTGACTAAACAGAAACAAACAAGAATCAAAATAACCAAACACGACGTGCGAACAAACTCCGTGCGACCTCGCGGGTCGCTCTCTGACTCAACGATCAAGCGTCGCCCTCGGCGAGCGCACTCAAACTATAGCCTGCACAAACACTAAAAACAGAAAAGAACTATAGGCGTGAGTATTAAAACTCAGTAGGCTAGCCCGATATCTATTCCCAATGCACTACCTTTAAAATAAAAGAAACATCATTTCAAGTTTGAACTACAATCTATAAAAGTATGTTTTTAATAATATTCTACTTAAAAACAAAGTACGAACCATTGCCCTTAGCCATTTTCCAAATTCGTGTTCATTTCATTAGTGCCAATGACATTTCAGGAAAAGAGGAAAGTGATGTTTAAATTTTCAAATTTGTAAAAAAGGGATTGAACACTTCCATTTGAAAACAATTTTTAGAAACTCATAAAAAAACAATTTATCAGTTTCCAAGGAAAACAATATGCCAGAATGCACAAAGTAAAACATACAGCAAGGGCAATGTAAGTATACATGTGAGCATCATAATCATTACTGCAAGCCACAAAAGCTGAATAGACATGGGTGAACCTAGGAGATCGAGAATAAACCAGAAGACACCAATACATGAGAAATCATCCTTATTGACATGTCACGAGGAAATCAAAACGCACAAAACGCTCGACCATCCACTCACAGGCAGGTCGAGGGCAAATCCCATAGTAATAAACCCAATATATCCACCTACTATGGGCCACTGGTCAGTACCATAACCTACCAGTGCAGCAATCGTTCTTAGAATATTCTCTCAATATGCCAGATTCTCATGTCTCAAGTGTTTAATAAAAAGGGGGTGAGCCAACCGATGCCAACCGAGCATCCAATCAGATATATCTATATATAAAGAAAAACAGGCATTCCCCGAGCCACTCCATGGGACAACCTCATGGCTTTTTCCACTCAAGTACCCGGGAGCCTCTAAGCGCGGCCTCCCAAACAATCAATCG
Source organism: Viscum album (assembly GCA_963277665.1). Classification (NCBI taxonomy): domain Eukaryota; kingdom Viridiplantae; phylum Streptophyta; class Magnoliopsida; order Santalales; family Viscaceae; genus Viscum; species Viscum album. Next base: position 1,691,523,160 of record OY728163.1, on the reverse strand, counting down.
CAACCAAGGCATGAGAGTCGTCCTAAGAGGGTTTTTTATAAAAAAATTTCCATCGCTTTCCATAAAGTGCCAAACGGGCATTTATTACAGTTCACAATTACTACCAAAACCAGTTTAAAACTATTTGAAGAATCCACAAAACACTACTTCACAGGTTGCCAGTGTTTTTATAAACCAAACCAAACCATTTTCTTTTCCAAATAAACTTTAAGAGCCAACCGGGCAATTTCTCAAACGAACCAAAGTATTTGTCCATGCTTCAAAAGAAATCATTTCTCATTAAACCAGAACTCTGTTTTACATTCCGTGAATTATGTTTAAAATCCAAACGGGCATTCTTTCATTATTGGGTGTCCGCCCGTCAAAAGGATGTTTCATGTGTCGTGTATAAAATAAACGGCTCCTTTTGACATTAAATAACCATTTAAAAATTTACCCTCTTATATTAAAAATTAATTATCGTATATTATCTCATATTTATTATAATTAATAAAATGTTGATTTTGAATAATTAGGGTGCGCAAACAGCATGAAATAATATAACTTAAATTTTAAAAGCAGTGCAAAGGGAACCTACCTCAAAACCAAGCGCGACGGCAAAACGACTTTGGAAGCAAGGCGCGATGACACGACGCGTGTCCGAAGCCACGTTATAAAGTCCGACACTCTGCATAATCAAAACCAAGGACTCAGACACATCCAAAAACTCACCAGAGCATGCCAAACCAAGCGTCGTAAAGAAACGCTCACCTTGGAACTGAAGCGCGACAACAACGGAACCTTGGAGACAAGGCGCGGCGATGACGCTCACTCGAAAACACCCTGCGCGGGCCCCCAAATAATAATCCTACCAAACTAAACATAAATTGATAAAAACCGCTAAGAAGGAAAAGGCGAAAGCAATAGTAGTAATAATGATAATAACAGTGATCATTATAACAACGACAATAATAAGAATAGTAAGAGTCATAAAAATAATAAAAATAAGGATAATAATAATAATAGTAAGAATACTAATAATAATAATAATAATAATAACACTAATAATAATAATAAATAATAATAGTAATGAAAAATAATATTAATAATAATAATAATAATAAGAATAAGATTAATAATAACATAATAGTAATATTATTGATACGAATATTAATAAGAATAATAATAATAATAACAATCATAAAATTAATAATAATAACATTAAAAATAATAATAATAATAATAATAATACTAATAATAATAATAATATTATTATTATTATTAACATTAATAATAATAAAAATAATAATAATAATAATATGAAAAACAATAATAATAATAACAAGACAATAATATGAACATTAATAATAATAATAATAATAATAATAATAATAATAATAAAATTAATAGTAATAATATTAATAATAATAATGATAATAATAATAATAATAGTAATAAAATTAATAATAATAATAATAATAATAAAATTAATAATAATAATAATAATCACCTAATTATAATTTTATAATAAAATGTTAATAACATATTAAACATTATAGAATAACAGAATAAACAAAAAAAAAACTAACCTACGCGGAAGGCCGAACAGGGCGCCGGAACGGAGAAGAAGAGGAAGGAAAAGAAAGGAAAGAAGAAGGAGAGGAGGAAGAAAAAGAAGAAGAAGAAAGGAAGGAGAAGAAGAGAAGAAGAAGAGGAAGGAGAGAAGAAGAGAAGAAGAGGAGGGGGAAGGAGAAGGGGAAGGCCGGGGCGATGCAGGCAAGGCGCGGGTCGCTGCTGCTGCTACTGCGGAAGGAGGCAGGGAGGAGGGTGCAGCGGCTGGCAGGGGCTGGCGGTGAAGCGCAAGGCAGGGACGCGGGGCTGGCTGCAGGTGTTGTGCGGCTGCTGAAAAAGGAGGCAGAGAAAACGGGAGGCGAGGCTGCTGCTCGGTAGCGGACAGAGGAGGGGAAGAAAAGAAAAGGAAAAGAAAAGAGAGAAGGGAGAGAAGAGAGAATAGAGGAGGGGGTGTCGTGCGGGCCGAAGGAGGCAGCAGGGTGCGGGAGATGTATGCAGGGAGGAAGACGGCCATTCTGGGTCAGTGGGCAGTGCGAGGCAGGCCGAGGGGGAAGCCAGAGGCTGGAGGGAGGGGCGCCAGATCTGGCGTGGGTGCAGCGGCGTCGGGTGCTGCGGCCGGGTGTGCCGATGGGCTGCCGTCGCTGCCGAGGGAAAGAAGAAGGGGTGCGCAGCAAGGCTGGGAGGGAGGCGGATCGAGCGAAGAGCGGAGGAGGCGGCTCCCGCGGGGAGAAAGAAAAAAAAGAAAAGTATATATATAAAGGGTGGGCTGCTAGGGTTAGGGGGGAAAAAAGGAAGAAAAAAAAACATAAATGAAAATATAAGAAAAATAATAACAATAAATAAATAAGTCATTAATATATAATTATACTTCCATAAATACCTCAATAAATTCTAATAGTAATAATGAAAATTTAGTACTATTATTAATAACAATAATCATTATTATAAACCTCATTAATAACAATAATATTAATAAAACTTATGTAATAAAAATTTGTGTCAAACTCTAATAATAATAATAATAAAAGTAACCACTAATAATAAAATAAAAATAATAAATGAATTTATATCATCTTTAATAATATTAAAATTAACGACAGTCCACGTAATTGCATGGGCGAAGCCGCGCGGTGTCGCGCTCTACCCGCGCTTCCGACGACGTCGAACCCAAGATGCATACATTTTTATCAAAACTCAAAACTTTCATCCGACTGAACGTGAACCACAGCAAAAATAATTTAAGCCAAAGAAATCATAAAATAAAATAAACGCGCAAGTCGGGGTGTGACAATTCTCCCCACCATAACGCTTTCCGCCCCCGGAAAGCCACAACACCAACCAGTCGATCGATCAACACCTAAGGATTTCATAGAACACGATCCAACCTCTTAACCAAGGATGTCACAACGACTACCAGCGGGACTGAACCTCATTGCCCAAAGTAAATCACCAACAGAGGGGAGGCCTGAACGGTCTCCCCACCATAAGAACTCAACTAGCATTCAATAACGTCTTAAGAGAAAATCCAAAGAGACTCATGGTGGGTCTCCCCACCATAAAGAACTAACCTACTAACGACCAAACGGGAAAACAGCTTAGACATGCACGAGACCTTACTCCAGCTAGAAAGAGCATAGCAAGGACCTTTAAACCAGTTACTCACGTCCAAAAGTAATAGGATTTGATCTGAAAATTTTACGCTAACCAAAACCCTTACCCCACGGGCGGGGAGGGTGGCCCCAAGGATTGGATCACTGAAACTTGGACGGAAAACTACTCACGTACCACTACTTAGGGATGGACACATACCAAAGCCATAACCGATTCACATCGGTGGTCCACACGAGGTCACTGATCAGCAACATACATCCAAAAGGCACAATTGCCGACGTTACACGAGGGATAAGTCCATCGCGCACTTTGCGACAGGAGAGAACTACAATGACAGAGAAACCAGAGCAACAACACCAAAACTATCTCACCACGACGATAGAGGCACGACTTTAACCGGACTCTTTAAAATTTTCCCCCAGGGGTTCCTGACTACGCGCTGGCTTCACTCCGAGACCTTTTGGTTGGAGCTCTGATGGATGAAGCATCTCCTGCCTCGCAGTCAGGTTCTAATAATCCCAATGGGATACATACATCTTTTGATCTGACAGATTAAAGGACAAGATTTTAAAATTAAAACACACCAGCATTGAAATCCGAGGTTCGTCAAAAGACCCATGAAGTTCCCATACATTTCAAACCCAAAACACCACCAGTACAACTACAACGATAAAAGATCCCTTAAAATGAAAGGAAACTTACACCAAGAACTCTGAACAAAGACCCAACAACACACTACTTCTGAGAGCTTCCTCTGCGACGCTTCCTTGCAACGCCCCGACAAAATCGTTGCAAGTGACCCAGGCGTCCACATGCCTGGCAGGGCTTCGGAGTGCTTGGGCACGATGACTTCTTGTGACCCCGCTTGCCACACTGATAACACACAATAATCTCTCGCTCCGAAGAGGTTGATGAAAGATCTCTAGGCCTCTTGATTCCACGAACTGATCCATCCACTTCCATTTGCTTGCTCATTTCCTTTCCAGAACCTTCGCCAGTGCTCATAGGGATCGAAGGAGGGAGAACTACTTCGAGCACTCCTGCCATCGCGGCTTCGATACGAAAAGCTTGTCTTGCCACATCGACAAAAGAAGTTAGGTTGGACTCTGTAACCTTCGACTGTAGGTCAGGGCGGAGACCCGCCTCGAAGCGTCGAGCCTTCACGGGGTCATTTGTGGCATACTCTGAATCATAAGGTACTAGCTCCACAAAGCGATGGAAATATTCCAACACGGATCCGTTGCCCTGCTAAAGACAACACATTTCCATCCCCTTCCTCACCCTATCTTCCTCAGAGAAATACTGACGAATGAACGAGGCCTTGAAAAATTCCCAAGTAACCTCTTGGCGGGGCTTGTTCCGAGACACTGACTTCCACCACATCCACAGTGAACCTTCAAGCATGAAGGTCGCAAACTTGACCTTCAACGACTCGGGAAAATCAATGAGGTCAAAGTCCCTTTCAATCTTCCGCATCCACTCCTCTGCCACGGAACTTTCTACTTGACCATGGAAGAGAGGTGGATCCATCTTCCGAAACTCAAGCATAAAATCCTTAGGTTGATCAACCGCACTACGATCACCCATCGAAGCTTTGAAAGGATAACCACTGAACAAGGAAAAGTCAAAACCCAATCAACGCTAACTCAACGAATGAATAACAACCTCAAAATCAAACACTGCATAGGCGACAAGCTCAAAAATCCGAGAAAACACGTCATCATAACATCAAAATTTTCTCTTTGAAAACATCTTAAATTTAGAACATGCTTAATGGGTTAAACCTCTTCCATTGGTATTCTTTAGAGCCTCACTCACATGCATGTATCCGTGACACCCAGGGCATCCATCCACCATACCAGACATCCATCCACATTTCCAACATACCAAAATGCATGTGAGTACTCATCGGAACACCAAGGCCAAAACAAGCAACTTCATTTTCCAAAAACAATTTATTCATACCACTTCTTTTAAAACCATCCACAAATTAAACATGTCATTTCAAATAGCCATTTTTTTTTCAAAACCAACTTTTCTAATTCAAACCACTTTCAAAAATCAACGGAAACCCAAAACAAATCAAACAGGGGACTAGTGTCAGTGGGTGACTTGACCATATGGTTGGCGGCCATATGCCAAACACGCCACTGACACAGAGAGCCTTCTTGGACCATGCCCCCAGCTCCACATGGCTTGCCAGACCATGCGGCTTAGGACTATTAGCCCAAATCCATTTGTCGTACCCCAATCGCAAAACATTTCCATAAAAACCCAAACAAACCAATTAAACTGGACTTCCCCTGGAAACCTGAGGATCGGTACGGGCAAGAGTTCGCGACGCTCTTCTCGTACCTACCCCTCAAGTCCCGACAATCCTACTCCATCTACCTTGATATCCCAAATAACAAAGGGCGCTCTGAAAAGTGAGGTCTGCTAAGAGCAAACCTCCCTCTGATACCATTTTGTCACGAACCAACCCGGGTCGACCCTGAACCGGTCACCCAAGCCGGTCCGCGACATGGCCCGAGAGGCGTTCCTGATCCTCCCGGGCTGGCGACAAGCGCCAGGGCATCAACAGAGTCTATGGGAACGATTTCGCCCAACATAAATAAATAAGACAGTGGAAATAAAACAGAGCAGCGCAGAAAAGATAAACCAAATAAAGTGACTAAACAGAAACAAACAAGAATCAAAATAACCAAACACGACGTGCGAACAAACTCCGTGCGACCTCGCGGGTCGCTCTCCGACTCAACGATCAAGCGTCGCCCTCGGCGAGCGCACTCAAACTATAGCCTGCACAAACACTAAAAACAGAAAAGAACTATAGGCGTGAGTATTAAAACTCAGTAGGCTAGCCCGATATCTATTCCCAATGCACTACCTTTAAAATAAAAGAAACATCATTTCAAGTTTGAACTACAATCTATAAAAGTATGTTTTTAATAATATTCTACTTAAAAACAAAGTACGAACCATTTCCCTTAGCCATTTTCCAAATTCGTGTTCATTTCATTAGTGCCAATGACATTTCAGGAAAAGAGGAAAGTGATGTTTAAATTTTCAAATTTGTAAAAAAGGGATTGAACACTTCCATTTGAAAACAATTTTTAGAAACTCATAAAAAAACAATTTATCAGTTTCCAAGGAAAACAATATGCCAGAATGCACAAAGTAAAACATACAGCAAGGGCAATGTAAGTATACATGTGAGCATCATAATCATTACTGCAAGCCAAAAAAGCTGAATAGACACGGGTGAACCTAGGAGATCGAGAATAAACCAGAAGACACCAATACATGAGAAATCATCCTTATTGACATGTCACGATGAAATCAAAACGCACAAAACGCTCGACCATCCACTCACAGGCAGGTCGAGGGCAAATCCCATAGTAATACACCCAATATATCCACCTACTATGGGCCACTGGTCAGTACCATAACCTACCAGTGCAGCAATCGTTCTTAGAATATTCTCTCAATATGCCAGATTCTCATGTCTCAAGTGTTTAATAAAAAGGGGGTGAGCCAACCGATGCCAACCGAGCATCCAATCAGATATATCTATATATAAAGAACAACAGGCATTCCCCGAGCCACTCCATGGGACAACCTCATGCCTTTTTCCACTCAAGTACCCGGGAGCCTCTAAGCGCGGCCTCCCAAACAATCAATCGCAACCAAGGCATGAGAGTCGTCCTAAGAGGGTTTTTTATAAAAAAAATTCCATCGCTTTCCATAAAGTGCCAAACGGGCATTTATTACAGTTCACAATTACTACCAAAACCAGTTTAAAACTATTTGAAGAATCCACAAAACACTACTTCACAGGTTGCTAGTGTTTTTATAAACCAAACCAAACCATTTTCTTTTCCAAATAAACTTTAAGAGCCAACCGGGCAATTTCTCAAACGAACCAAAGTATTTGTCCATGCTTCAAAAGAAATCATTTCTCATTAAACCAGAACTCTGTTTTACATTCCGTGAATTATGTTTAAAATCCAAACGGGCATTCTTTCATTATTGGGTGTCCGCCCGTCAAAAGGATGTTTCATGTGTCGTGTATAAAATAAACGGCTCCTTTTGACATTAAATAACCATTTAAAAATTTACCCTCTTATATTAAAAATTAATTATCGTATATTATCTCATATTTATTATAATTAATAAAATGTTGATTTTGAATAATTAGGGTGCGCAAACAGCATGAAATAATATAACTTAAATTTTAAAAGCAGTGCAAAGGGAACCTACCTCAAAACCAAGCGCGACGGCAAAACGACTTTGGAAGCAAGGCGCGATGACACGACGCGTGTCCGAAGCCACGTTATAAAGTCCAACACTCTGCATAATCAAAACCAAGGACTCAGACACATCCAAAAACTCACCAGAGCATGCCAAACCAAGCGTCGGAAAGAAACACTCACCTCGGAACTGAAGCGCGACAACAACGGAACCTCGGAGACAAGGCGCGGCGATGACGCTCACTCGAAAACACCCTGCGCGGGCCCCCAAATAATAATCCTACCAAAATAAACATAAATTGATAAAAACCCCTAACAAGGCAAAGGCGAAAGCAATAGTAGTAATAATGATAATAACAGTGATCATTATAACAACGACAATAATAAGAATAGTAAGAGTCATAAAAATAATAAAAATAAGGATAATAATAATAATAGTAAGAATACTACTAATAATAATAATAATAATAACACTAATAATAATAATAAATAATAATAGTAATGATAAATAATATTAATAATAATAATAATAATAATAAGAATAAGATTAATAATAACATAATAGTAATATTATTGATACGAATATTAATAAGAATAATAATAATAATAACAATCATAAAATTAATAATAATAACATTAAAAATAATAATAATAATAATAATAATAATAGTAATAATAATAATAATAATATTATTATTATTAACATTAATAATAATAAAAATAAAAATAATAATAATATGAAAAACAATAATAATAATAACAAGACAATAATATGAACATTAATAATAATAATAATAATAATAATAATAATAATAATAATAAAATTAATAGTAATAATATTAATAATAATAATGATAATAATAATAATAATAGTAATAAAATTAATAATAATAATAATAATAATAAAATTAATAATAATAATAATAATCACCTAATTATAATTTTATAATAAAATGTTAATAACATATTAAACATTATAGAATAACAGAATAAAAAAAAAAGAAAACTAACCTACGCGGAAGGCCGAACAGGGCGCCGGAACGGAGAAGAAGAGGAAGGAAAAGAAAGGAAAGAAGAAGGAGAGGAGGAAGAAAAAGAAGAAGAAGAAAGGAAGGAGAAGAAGAGAAGAAGAAGAGGAAGGAGAGAAGAAGAGAAGAAGAGGAGGGGGAAGGAGAAGGGGAAGGCCGGGGCGATGCAGGCAAGGCGCGGGTCGCTGCTGCTGCTACTGCGGAAGGAGGCAGGGAGGAGGGTGCAGCGGCTGGCAGGGGCTGGCGGTGAAGCGCAAGGCAGGGACGCGGGGCTGGCTGCAGGTGTTGTGCGGCTGCTGAAAAAGGAGGCAGAGAAAACGGGAGGCGAGGCTGCTGCTCGGTAGCAGACAGAGGAGGGGAAGAAAAGAAAAGGAAAAGAAAAGAGAGAAGGGAGAGAAGAGAGAATAGAGGAGGGGGTGTCGTGCGGGCCGAAGGAGGCAGCAGGGTGCGGGAGATGGATGCAGGGAGGAAGACGGCCGTTCTGGGTCAGTGGGCAGTGCGAGGCAGGCCGAGGGGGAAGCCAGAGGCTGGAGGGAGGGGCGCCGGATCTGGCGTGGGTGCAGCGGCGTCGGGTGCTGCGGCCGGGTGTGCCGATGGGCTGCCGTCGCTGCCGAGGGAAAGAAGAAGGGGTGCGCAGCAAGGCTGGGAGGGAGGCGGATCGAGCGAAGAGCGGAGGAGGCGGCTCCCGTGGGGAGAAAGAAAAAAAAGAAAAGTATATATATAAAGGGTGGTCTGCTAGGGTTAGGGGGGAAAAAAGGAAGAAAAAAAAACATAAATGAAAATATAAGAAAAATAATAACAATAAATAAATAAGTCATTAATATATAATTATACTTCCATAAATACCTCAATAAATTCTAATAGTAATAATGAAAATTTAGTACTATTATTAATAACAATAATCATTATTATAAACCTCATTAATAACAATAATATTAATAAAACTTATGTAATAAAAATTTGTGTCAAACTCTAATAATAATAATAATAAAAGTAACCACTAATAATAAAATAAAAATAATAAATGAATTTATATCATCTTTAATAATATTAAAATTAACGACAGTCCACGTAATTGCATGGGCGAAGCCGCGCGGTGTCGCGCTCTACCCGCGCTTCCGACGACGTCGAACCCAAGATGCATACATTTTTATCAAAACTCAAAACATTCATCCGACTGAACGTGAACCGCAGCAAAAATAATTTAAGCCAAAGAAATCATAAAATAAAATAAACGCGCAAGTCGGGGTGTGACATGGTTTGTTCAATATAGAAGGATAAAAGTGTCATAAAGAAGATAAAGGTGGGGTGTCCTTTTATAAGGGAGGAAGATGACACACTTGTAATTTTTTAAAAGATTAAAATTTAAAAAAGTCATTTGTAAGAAAAATTATTCAAAATTATTGTGAATTAAATAAAAATGGTTCTAGGGTAAAAATAAAATAATAAAATCTAATTTATGTAGGTTTTAGTGTCATTTTAATCCTTATCATTTTTATTAACCTCTTTGTTAACCATTTTTGACCTTAATCATGATAACAACTATTTCAATTTTAAAGGGTTAAGAATGTTACCATATGTCACGACCCGTACTTGAGGCCAGTTTCATGACTACCCAAGCCCGCTTTCCATAGGCCAGGGGCTAGCGACTAGCACCAATGGTGTAATCCCCATAAAAGGGAAGGTGTTTCCTTTATGATAGTAAAAAATAACTACTGAGTCGTCCTCCGGAAATCCCACATGAAGGGTGGGTACAGATGGCCTCCTCAGCACCTCAGGTCCGTCTGTCTGCTCCTTGTACATCTCACCAAGTGTTTCACCTTCAGGTACTATCCAGCTCCACATCACTATACCTCGATCAATGTTGTCCGTCATCTGCAACCAACACAACGAATTTTGGGTGTTTTCCGTGCAGGGGGAGTATAACAATACTCAGTAGGGACCCCGAGACCCTCAAAGGTCTTCCAGAATCCACAAAGGATAAACCATAGAAGAAAGATACAATCATGAAGTATCAACCAATTCTACTTAGGTATATTCCCATACATATACCTAAGTTATCAATCTCAGTTCGCCTCCAACTCTCGAGCCCAAGCACAACCCAGTCCACATAGGAAGTAAAGTTAATCACATCGATGATAATGATTGAATGTCAAGACTTAGCTCACACAGGTATACATCTTTTATATAGCGATAGAGATGATCAGTTATAGTCACTGATTCATCTAATCTGTCGAACCCACGGAGGATCCCCGTATAGTAGTCGTCACTGCCGAACCCACTGAGGATCCTAGTACAGTAGTCATCTCTGCCAAACCCACAGAGGATCCGAGTATAGTTGTCATTACTGCCAAACCCACAGAGGATCTCAGTACAACTGTCATCACTACCGAACCCAAGGAGAATCCCCGTACAGTTTTCGTCGCTGCCGACCCCACAGAGGATCCTAGTACAGTTGTCATTGCTGTCGCAGTCGCAACCAGCTCTAAGGATCCCGTACACAGCATGCTCGATTCTGGGAGGGTCTGCTCCTCGAGCAGAGGGGGTCGATACATAAACTATCACAAAGTCTAGATTTTATGTATCCCGATGTTCCGTCTCATCAAAAGGAACCCAACGGGACAGACGACGTGCCAATCGGACGCCTGGTCTGAGAGTTATTGGTTTTTCTATTCCAGGGGCCCGATTGGATTTACACTCATTCCAAACCCAGATGTTTTCCAAAGTTTCCTAAAACTCACTTAGAGTATTACAAAAGGACAGCCTCATCGTGATGATCCTAGTGCCACAGATGGCGCGTCGATCGGACGCGCGGTCTAGAAGTTATTCACTTTTAAGTAAAACGGGCCCAACACATCATGCCAGTGGGCTGGTGGGTCGGCCCGACCCAGTTCGGTGGGTCTGACCTTGCTGGGGTTCGGACTGGGCTGGTGGAGTGCAGCCCACTCAGGTACCCATCCCGGTGGGTTCGACCCGGTTAGGGGGTCGGCTAGGCCAGGTGGGGCGCGGTCCACCCGTGCAGCGGTTTGCCAGCCCGGACGACAACGGCCATTTGATTCTTCAGCCCGCGCGGCCGGCGGTTGCGGGCTGCAGTTTTCCCCCACGCAGCCAGTGTACGTACTCCACTTCTAGTCACCTCCACCTCTGGTCACTGTTGCCAAAAAAATCACGAACCAACAGAGGGTCATCGGTTTGTGTTCGTTCGGCCCACGCCCTCCGCGTTAGGTGATATCAAATGAATGAAGACAATCCAAAGAATTCAATAAGTACGAGATATAATTTTATTCACATAAAAATTATACAAAACCCCCTACTTCGTATTTGACGTTGCACATCGACGAGCCGCAGAAAATGAGTGTCGCAGTAGTCGGGCGTTGTGGAAGACAACGTCGCGTAAGACGAATATCGTTCTGTCAACATCGGAGGAAAAATTCATTAGTCATTGGTGATGATCTCCACGGTCGGCGTCTTCACCCTTGACGTGGAGGAAGAGAAAAGAAGATGTGCATTCTTCATGGGAATCTCCGTTCTTTGTCGAGAGAGGACGTCCTTCTTCATTGGAAGAAGGCTCTCCCACTTATCCTTCTTCTCCTTAGATCTCCACCAAGAAGTTAAGCCATAAGTAATAGAGATTGTTCTCTATTATTTTTATGGCAAAAAACTCAAGATTTATCCCTCATAAAAAGTGACAACACATTAGACTTAATGTGGAGAGATAGATTCAAAAATATTTGAATTAAAATTGAATTAATTCACTTCATTAATGGTGGAGTGTTGGAAAAAATTAAAACATGGAATTCCAAGAGATCAAGGGGGTTTCAAGGGATTTTAAAGGGGTAGTGTTCATATGGTCCCCACCACACATTATCCTCTCATGAGAGGTTATGTGGGGGTGGGACCCACCATGAAACTCCCTTTGGAGATAAAAACTACCAACTAAATAAAATATGTAACACATCACTTTAATTTAATTTATTATGAAACCCAAAAATTAACTTCCCCTCTGTATAAAACACAACTGTGGTAAAGGTCATCTTATGAGAATACCGGCACTGTGAGTTCATCAGTGTCCACATATTTTAATTCTGAGTACCGATAAAAAATATAGAAAAACCCACACGTACGTTTACTGAACGTAGCCGAACAAAACTTCAGAAATTTATTTCACGCACACCGGGCCTCGAAATCAGGCCCCATCAGAAACTACAAACTTGTAAAATTCCAATGAATTAAAAAAAATCCTTGAAATTTACGGGTGTTTACATTTCCCCCATCTCAGTGATTTATGTCCCCGTAATGCTGCAACACACACTAGGGAATGAAAAGTGGGTACTGTGCATGCATCTGATCCTCACACTCCCATGTGCTCTCCTGGAGGTTCCTGTGCTACCAGAGAATGCACACCATTGGAATAGACCATCCACGTAGGACTTGCTCCAGTCGGTCCTTGATCTCCACTGGGACCTCCGTGAAAGTCTCCCCGTCATCGATGTCCATCTCCCCATGGTAGATGATGTGGGACAGGTTGTGCACGTATCTCCTCAGCTGAGATACGTGGAAGACGTTGTGCACCCGATGCAACTGAGGTGGAAGGGCTAGGCGGTAAGCCACCTCACCTGCCTTGCTGAGGACCTGAAAAGGCCCAATGAATCACGGTGATAACTTGCCGCCCTGGCCAAATTTCTATAGACCTCTTCGAGGTGAGACCCGTAGGAAGACGTGGTCGCCATCCTCAAACTCCAGTGGTCTCCGTCTCCTATCTGCATTGGACTTCTGTATGCTCTATGCAGTCTTCATCTGCTCCTGGATGATTTTCACCTTCTTCGTTATAGCATGCACTATCTTTGGTCCTACAAGTGCTGACTCCCCTAGGTCAGTCCAGCACAGAGGCGATCTACAAGGTTAGACGTACAATGCCTCATAAGGTGCCATCTCGATGGTGGAGTGGTAGCTATTGTTGTACGCAAACTCCACCAAGGGTAAGTGATCCTCCCAACTGTGACCAAAGTCAAGGAGACATGCACAGATCATGTCCTCAAGAGTCGGAATGGTCATCTCAGTCTGACCATCCATCTGAGAATGAAAGGCAATGCTCAACCGAAGCTGTGTACCAAAAGCCTCCTATAACCCCTTCCAAAGCTGGGAAGTGAAATGAGCATCTCGATCAGAGACGATAGTCTATGGAACACCATAAAGCCGTATGATCTCATGAACATAGAGGCGTCCCAAGATCTCTACTGAGCTTTGCTATCTGATCGGTAAGAAGTGGACCGACTTGGTGAGTCGGTCGACAATCACCCAGATAGATTCATGTCCTCTGGATGTACGTGGAAACCTCACCACAAAATCCATGGATATTCTATCCCACTTACACCCTAGAACCTCTAAGGGATGAACTAAGCCTGCTGGCACCTTGTGCTCTGCCTTCACCTATTGACAAGCGAGGCATCATGAAACAAACTCTTCTACCACCTTCTTCATACCCATCCACCAGTGCTGTTGTCTGAGGTCCTGATACATATTTGAAACTACTGGATGTACCGCTTGAGGGGAAGTGTGAAACTCTCTCATCACCTCCTCCTCTAATGAAACTGGTATCATGGTACGTCCTCTGAAGAAGATGACGTGCTCCCCACCTTCAGAAAACCCATTAGGTGCCTTCCATGAGGATATCTGAGTATGTTGCATCTCATAGTCAACGTCCCCTCACTGTTCCTCCCTGACTCGCTGAAGGAGTGGAAGAGTGACTGTGAGAGACTGCAGAAAGGCTAATCCATCTCTATCCACAAAGGATATTTGCTACGTGGATAGCTGCTCCGTCACCTCTCCTAGTAGCTGAATGTCTGATCTTCTACTGAGAGTATTTGCTACAACGTTCACATTCATAGGAGTAAAGACTATCTCAAAGTCATAGTCATGGAGGAACTTGAGCTGTCGTCACTGTCTCAGGTTTATGTCCTTCTATGAGAAGATGTACCTGAGACTCTGGTGGTCAGAAAAGACTATAAAACGCTCGCCCATCAGATAATGCCACCACATCTTCAAGGCGAAGACCACTGTTGCAAACTCCAGGTCATGGGTAGCATAGTTCTACCCATGCTGTCTCAACTTCTGTGAACCATATGCGATCACTGATCACTCCTGCATCAGGACACACCTGAGTCCGGTCCCTAATGTGTCGTAGTAAACTACATACCCAAATCCCTCCTTCGGTAGCCTCATGATGGGTGCACTGGTCAATCTATGCCTCATCTCCTAAAAGCTCTTCTGGAATCTCTCTGACCACACTAAGGGTTTCCCATTCTTTTTCAAATCTGAAAGTGGTGCTGCAACTCTGGAGAAGTTTGGCACAAATCTTCAATAGTACCCAGCCAGACCTAGAAAACTCCGAACCTCCGTCACACTCCTGGGTCGTTCCCAAGAAAGTACTGCCTCGATCTTCACTGGATCCACTACTACCCCAGCCTCTGAGATGACATGTCCCAAGAAGTGAACCTCTTGAATCCAGAACTGGCAATTCGAGAGCTTACCATAAAGCAGGTGCTCTCGAAGTGTGTCTAGTACTACCTGCAAATGGTAAGTGTGCTCCTCCTCAGTAGTCGAGTAAATTAGTATGTCGTCGATAAAGACTACGACAAATCGATCAAGGTAAGGCTGGATGATACTATTCATGAGACTCAAGAACACTTCTGGAGTTCTGGTTTCACTGAAGGGCATAAAGAAGAACTCATAGTGGAAATACCGACACTTGAAGGTCGTCTTCTGCACATCCTCATCTAGAACTCTAAGCTGGGGATAACCCGACCTGAGGTCTATCTTCGAGAACCATTGTGCTCCCTTGAGCTGATCAAAGAGGTCATAAAACCTCAGAAGTGGATACTTGTTCTTCACGGTCACCTGATTCAGGCGACGGTAGTCGACACACAGTCGCAAGATCCCATCTGCCTTCTTGGCGAACAAAATCGGGGATGCCTAGGGTGAAACACTGGGTCAGATAAATCCCTTTCCATGCAAGTACTCTAGCTATACCCGCAACTCATGAAGCTTGGAGGGAGCCATCCAACATGATGGAGTAGATATTTGTGTTGTCCCGGGGTACAAATCAATTTAGAAGTATACCACTCTACGAGGAGGTAATCCTGGAACATAGTCAGGGAAAACGTCCTCATACTGATCCACCACAACAGGAAAACCAGAACTCCGCACATCAACCGCTCTGAGTTTGAGACTATCCAACTGATGTGTGATCGGCTCCTCCCTCATCTGCGTAAGTCCATCCTGCGCTTCAAAGGCTTCCTTCTCACCAGTGAAAGTGAACCTGGTCCCATCCGTGCAGATATACCGCACCTTGCGCCTAATATAGTCAATCTGAGTAGGAACTATGGATAACCAGTCCATACCCAAGATGATGGCGTAAGGCCTCGACGCTGCTACAAGAAGATCCCGGCCGAAGCTCCTGCCTCCTTGAGTAAGTTCAAACTACCGGTACGAGTCCGTAATCATCGAGTCTACTCCCGTAGGAGTCTCTAGCCGTAAGGATCGAGCCAAAGGCTCCATCGGAACTTCCGAGATTCGACCAAGGGCAACGACAATAAAAGAATGACTCGCACCTATGTCTATAAGTACTGCAACAAGGGTGTAGTAGACAATGATAGTACCTAGAATTATCTCAGGTGCACCGTGGTCGTAGGCCTCGACTGCCTGGAGATGAACCTGTCTCTGTTCGCCTACTCCCTATGGTCGGGGTGGACCTCCTGGTAGTGGTGGGGGTAGAGCCTCAAAATGTTTCCCACCAGCCACAGCTCAACCAGCTCCTCTGCCACGTCTGCCTGCTCCCAACAGACCACCACGGTAAAACCTCTACCTCTGCCTATGAGGTCACTCTACTGTCTATTGCTCATACGCATGGTGGGTCGGGCAGTCTCGAGCCATTTGACCCTGCCTGCCGCATGCATAGCAAGGCCTTCCCCTCATATGGCTGGCTCTGTTTTGTGTGCCCCACACAACCGAACATGTATCCTAAGGTCTCCCATATGATGGATTGGTCTTCTTGGACCCCTACGTTAACTGTCTACTACCGGCTGTAGAATACTCTGCTACGTGTCGCCCTATGGTGGGACTCACCGCTGGTGACTGCTCAGTGAGAAAAATCTCCACTAGAAGGGCTCACTCCAGCACCCCTGCCTACATTGGGATGCTGAGGGGAATCGTAGAAGCCCTAATCTCATTCCTGAGTCCCTGATCAAAGGTCTGGGCCCTGAAGAATGGGTCATGTACCATATCTGTGGAGTAGCGTGAGAGGTCGGTGCACCTCGCTGAGTACTGAGCTTCTATCATGCTGCCCTACTGTAGATGAAGTAACTTCTGAATATGCACCGCATGAAGGGTGGCTGGAACAAACTCCGAGCGGAAGAGACTCTCGAAGTCCGTCCAGAGCAATGATGCATCGTCATGCACATGGAGCATCAAACTCCACCATCTGCCTGCTGCCGCATGTAGGAGACTCGTGGAAAGGATAACTATGAGGTCGGCTAGTGTCTCTGTAACGACCCGAAATTTTGAATAAATCTTGTTTCCTAATTTCATGTGTTATTTTTTTTATACTCAAAAAAATGTTTTATTTGATAAACATGATTATAAATAAAATGAGACCATTGGTTTTTGAGTGTTATATGACCATCGGTCAATATGACCACCGTGAACAAAATGTTTTGATTATTGTCTCTAAATTTAAGTAATCTTGGTTAATTATTATAGAAAGAAGATTTGATGGCCTCACCTAGTAGCCTTGGGCCGATCGAAGCCCATCTAACAGAGATTGGGAAGAAGGTAGCACCATTGGGATTTGCTCTGGACCAAATCCAAGCCGAACTTCATCATGTGAAGCTAGAACGGAATCGCCTTCGCGAGAAGTTCAAACTGATAGAAATTACTACTCGGGCAATGTTGACTGAGCCGCCCCAAAATTCTATCACCCTAGCACACCTTACTCTTAGGTCCTATGCTGGTATTATAAGGGGTTATGTAACGAGACCGTAATTGCCTTGTGTAATACTTTTTTTAAATAAAAATTTGGATTTCTTCTGATGATGATGTTTATGAATTTTCAAATGACCGGATAAATATTGTATGCATATTTTTGATGAATTTTAGAAAAAGGATATTTTAAAAATGGTTGTGTAAACCTTAAATAATTAAAAATGTGTAATGATTTTCGAAAAATGGTCTTCTACAATTATGTTCAGTACGAAATTTAGAGTCTAATAAGATCAACTTGATTTTTGATGAATAGTAAATTATGAATAGTGATTTTATGATTAGGATTAGTAATATGACCAAATGGATTAGTAATATCACTTAAAGAAAGTTTTAAAATAATCTAGACACCTTGATTAAGTAATGTGATTCAATAAAATAGTTAAATAACGGTTTCATTAATTATTATTCATGTATTAGTTTTTTCGGGTGAATAGTGTTTTTTAATTAAAAATTTAATTAAAAATAATTAGAAAATTATTTTTATAAAAATGACTTTATTTTTGAACTCAGAGCATCGATATTATGTTATGGTAATTTTTGGGGTTTTTTCTGAAAAAATGAATTTTCGATGAATAGTGTTTTTATTTAAAAATTAAATTAAAAATATTTAGAAATTTTTTTTTATAAAATGGAGTTCATATTCGTAATCAGAGCGTTGATATTTGGTTAAGGTGAAATTTTGGGATTATTCTGAGAAAGTTGAATTTTTGATGAATAGTGAAAATACAGTTTTTAAGTTACGGGTGTTTAATGACATCATTAAATGATGTATTAAGTTTGTAATCAATATGTTCGAATTATGAATAGTGAGATAAGGTATGAGGTGTCCCAAGTGGCCAATACCATGGGCAAATACCATGGGCAAGCCCGTGGTTTTGCCAAAACCACTAATGAGGTGTCCCTTTGCCATTAATGCCTTATCCCCTCACTTTCCCTATAAATACCAAGACATCCTCTCATCCATTCGACTACCCACTCTTCCCCAACGAAGTTCTGGTCTCATTACCTCCCAAGGAGTCCTCCCAAGGTGCCCCCAAGCCCTCAAGGTCCCAACCTTTGAGGTTTAAGAGTTACATTTTAAGGTAAGGGATCCGACCTCTCTCTTTCATTTCAAGTAATCTCTTTTATGTCATTCCTTTTATGCTCCATGTTCTTATGTTGGAGGATGTTATTTTATACTCCTCTTACTGCCCTTTTCATGTTCATATAATGAGAGATCCCCTCTTGCTCTCATTATTTCGTTTTATGAAGTTTTAAGTGGCGCCGTTAGGCTGCCAAAATTTTTGTAACAGATTCTTTCTCCCTTCTCATTTTTCAAGATCTATTTTCATGTAAAGTATTTCAAGTTCCTTTTTATTATGTTGGGGTATGATCTCTAAATTTATCATACTGATCTTTCATGATCATATGATGAGAGACCCCATTTTATCTCTTCAATTCAGTATTTTGAAGTTTTAAGTGGCGCCGTTAGGCTGCCGAATTTTTAAGTGGTTCTTCACCCTTCTCGTTTTGAAGTTCTACTTTCATGTCAATTCTTTCAAGTTCCTTTTTGTTATGTTGGGGTATGATCTCTATATCTATCATACTGGACTCTTATGTTCATATGATGAGAGACCCCATTTGATCTCTTCAATTCAGTATTTTGAAGTTTTAAGTGGCGCCGTTAGGCTGCCGAATTTTTAAGTGGTTCTTCACCCTTCTCGTTTTGAAGTTCTACTTTCATGTAAATTCTTTCAAGTTCCTTTTTGTTATGTTGGGGTATGATCTATATATCTATCATACTGGACTCTTATGTTCATATGATGAGAGACCCCATTTTATCTCTTCAATTCAGTATTTTGATGTTTTAAGTGGCGCCGTTAGGCTGCCGAATTTTTAAGTGGTTCTTCACCATTCTCGTTTTGAAGTTCTACTCTCATGTCAATTCTTTCAAGTTCCTTTCTATTATGTTGGGGTATGAACTCTATATCTATCATACTGGAATCTTATGTTCATATGATTAGAGACCCTATTTGACCTTGTCAATTCAATTTTGTTGAAGTTTAAGTGACGCCGTTAGGCTGCCGAATTCTCACAAGAGAAATCTTTTTTTTCCTCCTTTCATGTTCTTCATTTCATATGGTATATTTTCAAATTTCATTACCATGTTCTCAAATCCCTTATATTTTGTCCCTATATGGTTTGATGGGTCATTTATGAATGTTTGACCCATGTCCCCTCTCTTCTCAATGTTTTCTAAAACCTTGTAACATAGCCGTTATGCTGCAGAATTTTCGTCTCAAAATGCCTCTCTCTCTTTTCTAAAAATTATTTAATGTTATAAAGTGAATACTCAAAGCTCTTATTTCTACAGGGGTATTCACATATATATCAAAATGTTCTATTTTAAATTCTGGGAATTTCATAAATGAAACCCTCTTTCCCTTTCCGTGGGTTTAAAGTGACGTAAAGATCATGTCTTTAAAGCAGTTTTTAAAACGTTATGATTATGAAATGAAACCCATTTATTTTATGCTATGTGGGTTATTTATGAAATGTTTGATGATTATATATGTGGCTCACATGATAATAAAGGCAAATTTAAGGGTGCGCCCTGATAGCGCTCCAATGCATTGGGTAATGATGTAACCACTAGAGATTACAATTTTAACGATGCCTTGGTGAATAACCTTGGTAATTTTTAACGACACCTTGGGGATGGACCTTGGTGAAACGAAACGATTGTCAATATTAAATGTTGCAGCCACATCTTCAAGTTATGAAAAAGTTTTATTTTTATTATGATATGCCTCACGATTTCATTTTCATGCCTTAATGTTCTTTTCATGACTTTATTGATGTATCCCAAGTTCATATGTAAAATGTTTCACTTGTTTCCCTTGCTGGGCCTTCTGCTCACCCTTTCTTTTGATGTATGTCCCCAGGATATGAGATTCAGTAATGAGCCTAGGGTGAACATGAGGAGAAGCCTTTCAAGTGTTTAAGAAGAATTCTTTATG
The DNA here is from genome assembly GCA_963277665.1 of Viscum album. NCBI lineage: Eukaryota > Viridiplantae > Streptophyta > Magnoliopsida > Santalales > Viscaceae > Viscum > Viscum album. The sequence continues at coordinate 1,691,502,682 of OY728163.1, read as the reverse complement.
TTGTTTTCATGTTTTAAGTTCCTGGTTTCCAAGACACTAAACCTTAAAGATCCTCGGTTTTGTAAAATGTAATTAAAGTTTATGTGATAAAAAGGTGGGATGCTATAGTTGGTATCAAAGGATGGTTTAGTTATTTGTGGAAATTAGGATATGAAAACTCTAGGAGGAACCCTATAGAAAAGTTTAATATAGGAAATCTTCCTGGTATTTTGGTGAGTATTGAGTAAGGGGTTGCCAAGCAAATACATCCCTGTCTGGATACGAGCAGGTAGAGGTGGCTCTGGCACAGATGTACATAGGGGTAAAACCCGAAAACACCGCTTTGAGCTAGACTCGAACGGGAACTGGTACACGACAACGGGCCTTGCTGCACTCTTGGTTACGACACTCCCGGGGGATATGCTTTGGTAAATTCATAAGCTTGGTATGAACCATTATTAAAGGAACAAAGATAAAATAAAATAAAGATTCACATAAGAATATATGATCATGGATAACCTAGATGGGAACCTAGGGGATCACAAGTTAGGGTATACTTTTCTTCTACAGGTTATCCTTATATGCTTTAAGTTCCTTTTCATGATTATTGGTTAAGTATTTAAGCCTCTAATTATACTTTATCTTCTTAGTTAATGGTGGGAAATGGAATAACGTGTCCCAACAACCAATGTGATAGGAAATGCAACAATTTCCGTATTAATATGTCAGAGATGATTAGGGGATTAAAAGATGATTATTATTTTGGAAGGCGTTCACTATTTTGGGGACCCTATATGATCGAGGTAAATAGATTACTATAGTATTTTCATTGAGGAGTAAGGTTGACTTATATTTTGAAGAATTGATGAATTTAAGGTGGACTTATAGTAATTTAGGTTACTTTTGGGAATGATTAACCTATCTTGGGTAAAATATGTTTAGGTTAGGTACTTTTGTTATAAGATGTTAGGAGTGGTTGATGTTGTCTGGAGATGAACAATGAAGTTGTTTTGGAAGACTATGTTATCAAATCCTTCTTGTATTTGGGTTTCAATCTTAGTTTGGTTTATTTTGAGGAATTTTAAGGACCGTTATTTATGGAGTGGTCTATGATGAACGTTGGGTAGTACCATGGAACTTTGAAGATTTAAAAGTAGGTTCTATTCCTATGGGATTCTTTCTTTTTGAAGAGTTGTTTTACCTTAACCTTTCTGTTTTTGGGATAATGTTTAAAGATAGAAGAAATAGATAGTTAATCTTTTTTAGATTATGTGATTCTATAGAAGATGATTCTTGTGCTTTTATGAGACCAAGTGTTTTTGAATTCTCATCATTTGGCGAAAAGATTAGTGTTGGTAGGGACTTGTTAAAGGATGAAACTCTACTTGAAGGTAGGTATATTTTCTTATTTTTTTGTTCTATGTAGTAAATGAAATCCTTAAAATTATGAAAAGAAACGTAAAACAAAAATGTTGTTGTTTTACGTTTCCTACTAGGTAATCAAAGACCGTTTACACACATCATAAGTTTGGGATTTTCTCATGGTTAACTTTCTCCTAATCATGTTCTCTATCACTCTCTCTCAGAACTGACCCTTTGTTTTTTCCTCCATGTCCATGTTTTCCTACATCGAACCCGAGTGTGGGTTAACTCGGGTGGCCTTTGTACTTCCTTTTCTTTCTTTTAAAGTAATGGTGTTACTGACTCTTTTTCCGATGTGGGACTTTCAATGAAATTTCAAAACCCAATTTAAAAAAATTGCGAGGACGCAATTTCTTAAGGGGGGAAGATTGTAACGACCCGAAATTTTGAATAAATCTTGTTTCCTAATTTCATGTGTTATTTTTTTTATACTCAAAAAAATGTTTTATTTGATAAACATGATTATAAATAAAATGAGACCATTGGTTTTTGAGTGTTATATGACCATCGGTCAATATGACCACCGTGAACAAAATGTTTTGATTATTGTCTCTAAATTTAAGTAATCTTGGTTAATTATTATAGAAAGAAGATTTGATGGCCTCACCTAGTAGCCTTGGGCCGATCGAAGCCCATCTAACAGAGATTGGGAAGAAGGTAGCACCATTGGGCTTTGCTCTGGACCAAATCCAAGCCGAACTTCATCATGTGAAGCTAGAACGGAATCGCCTTCGCGAGAAGTTCAAACTGATAGAAATTACTACTCGGGCAATGTTGACTGAGCCGCCCCAAAATTCTATCACCCTAGCACACCTTACTCTTAGGTCCTATGCTGGTATTATAAGGGGTTATGTAACGAGACCGTAATTGCCTTGTGTAATACTTTTTTTAAATAAAAATTTGGATTTCTTCTGATGATGATGTTTATGAATTTTCAAATGACCGGATAAATATTGTATGCATATTTTTGATGAATTTTAGAAAAAGGATATTTTAAAAATGGTTGTGTAAACCTTAAATAATTAAAAATGTGTAATGATTTTCGAAAAATGGTCTTCTACAATTATGTTCAGTACGAAATTTAGAGTCTAATAAGATCAACTTGATTTTTGATGAATAGTAAATTATGAATAGTGATTTTATGATTAGGATTAGTAATATGACCAAATGGATTAGTAATATCACTTAAAGAAAGTTTTAAAATAATCTAGACACCTTGATTAAGTAATGTGATTCAATAAAATAGTTAAATAACGGTTTCATTAATTATTATTCATGTATTAGTTTTTTCGGGTGAATAGTGTTTTTTAATTAAAAATTTAATTAAAAATAATTAGAAAATTATTTTTATAAAAATGACTTTATTTTTGAACTCAGAGCATCGATATTATGTTATGGTAATTTTTGGGGTTTTTTCTGAAAAAATGAATTTTCGATGAATAGTGTTTTTATTTAAAAATTAAATTAAAAATATTTAGAATTTTTTTTTTATAAAATGGAGTTCATATTTGTAATCAGAGCGTTGATATTTGGTTAAGGTGAAATTTTGGGATTATTCTGAGAGTTGAATTTTTGATGAATAGTGAAAATACAGTTTTTAAGTTACGGGTGTTTAATGACATCATTAAATGATGTATTAAGTTTGTAATCAATATGTTCGAATTATGAATAGTGAGATAAGGTATGAGGTGTCCCAAGTGGCCAATACCATGGGCAAATACCATGGGCAAGCCCGTGGTTTTGCCAAAACCACTAATGAGGTGTCCCTTTGCCATTAATGCCTTATCCCCTCACTTTCCCTATAAATACCAAGACATCCTCTCATCCATTCGACTACCCACTCTTCCCCAACGAAGTTCTGGTCTCATTACCTCCCAAGGAGTCCTCCCAAGGTGCCCCCAAGCCCTCAAGGTCCCAACCTTTGAGGTTTAAGAGTTACATTTTAAGGTAAGGGATCCGACCTCTCTCTTTCATTTCAAGTAATCTCTTTTATGTCATTCCTTTTATGCTCCATGTTCTTATGTTGGAGGATGTTATTTTATACTCCTCTTACTGCCCTTTTCATGTTCATATAATGAGAGATCCCCTCTTGCTCTCATTATTTCGTTTTATGAAGTTTTAAGTGGCGCCGTTAGGCTGCCGAAATTTTTGTAACGGATTCTTTCTCCCTTCTCATTTTTCAAGATCTATTTTCATGTAAAGTATTTCAAGTTCCTTTTTATTATGTTGGGGTATGATCTCTAAATTTATCATACTGATCTTTCATGATAATATGATGAGAGACCCCATTTTATCTCTTCAATTCAGTATTTTGAAGTTTTAAGTGGCGCCGTTAGGCTGCCGAATTTTTAAGTGGTTCTTCACCCTTCTCGTTTTGAAGTTCTACTTTCATGTCAATTCTTTCAAGTTCCTTTTTGTTATGTTGGGGTATGATCTCTATATCTATCATACTGGACTCTTATGTTCATATGATGAGAGACCCCATTTGATCTCTTCAATTCAGTATTTTGAAGTTTTAAGTGGCGCCGTTAGGCTGCCGAATTTTTAAGTGGTTCTTCACCCTTCTCGTTTTGAAGTTCTACTTTCATGTAAATTCTTTCAAGTTCCTTTTTGTTATGTTGGGGTATGATCTATATATCTATCATACTGGACTCTTATGTTCATATGATGAGAGACCCCATTTTATCTCTTCAATTCAGTATTTTGATGTTTTAAGTGGCGCCGTTAGGCTGCCGAATTTTTAAGTGGTTCTTCACCATTCTCGTTTTGAAGTTCTACTCTCATGTCAATTCTTTCAAGTTCCTTTCTATTATGTTGGGGTATGAACTCTATATCTATCATACTGGAATCTTATGTTCATATGATTAGAGACCCTATTTGACCTTGTCAATTCAATTTTGTTGAAGTTTAAGTGACGCCGTTAGGCTGCCGAATTCTCACAAGAGAAATCTTTTTTTTCCTCCTTTCATGTTCTTCATTTCATATGGTATATTTTCAAATTTCATTACCATGTTCTCAAATCCCTTATATTTTGTCCCTATATGGTTTGATGGGTCATTTATGAATGTTTGACCCATGTCCCCTCTCTTCTCAATGTTTTCTAAAACCTTGTAACATAGCCGTTATGCTGCAGAATTTTCGTCTCAAAATGCCTCTCTCTCTTTTCTAAAAATTATTTAATGTTATAAAGTGAATACTCAAAGCTCTTATTTCTACAGGGGTATTCACATATATATCAAAATGTTCTATTTTAAATTCTGGGAATTTCATAAATGAAACCCTCTTTCCCTTTCCGTGGGTTTAAAGTGACGTAAAGATCATGTCTTTAAAGCAGTTTTTAAAACGTTATGATTATGAAATGAAACCCATTTATTTTATGCTATGTGGGTTATTTATGAAATGTTTGATGATGATATATGTGGCTCACATGATAATAAAGGCAAATTTAAGGGTGCGCCCTGATAGCGCTCCAATGCATTGGGTAATGATGTAACCACTAGAGATTACAATTTTAACGATGCCTTGGTGAATAACCTTGGTAATTTTTAACGACACCTTGGGGATGGACCTTGGTGAAACGAAACGATTGTCAATATTAAATGTTGCAGCCACATCTTCAAGTTATGAAAAAGTTTTATTTTTATTATGATATGCCTCATGATTTCATTTTCATGCCTTAATGTTCTTTTCATGACTTTATTGATGTATCCCAAGTTCATATGTAAAATGTTTCACTTGTTTCCCTTGCTGGGCCTTCTGCTCACCCTTTCTTTTGATGTATGTCCCCAGGATATGAGATTCAGTAATGAGCCTAGGGTGAAAATGAGGAGAAGCCTTTCAAGTGTTTAAGAAGAATTCTTTATGTTGTTTTCATGTTTTAAGTTCCTGGTTTCCAAGACACTAAACCTTAAAGATCCTCGGTTTTGTAAAATGTAATTAAAGTTTATGTGATAAAAAGGTGGGATGCTATAGTCTCTACCAATATGAAAACTCTCACGACAGCCTCCAGCCAATCCTTAGCTGCCTGTGGGTCCGTCTCTCCCCAAAACTTGTGTGGACTCTGGCGCTGGAACTCATGCAACGCACTCAGGCGGCATGCACTCTTTGCTGCTGGGGCTGGTGGTATCGGGGGTCCAGCGGGTAGAGGTGCCGCTGGTACCTCCGCTGTGATGGGGCCCTGCACCAAGGCCTCGTTGTTCGGTGGGCTACCATCTCGTACGTAACCTAGAACCCTAGCTGGATGCCTTCGTGGGGCCATCCTGAAAATAAACAGGTGCGCCACGCTTAAAACAGTATACCTGGTGAGTTGACACAAAGTAATAAAGAAGAAATTTTTTTCAAAGGAAACACACATGCAATCAGTGTTTTCATGCACTGAGTCAGAAATCAGAGGTCAGGGTCCTGGTGTATGGATACATCGGCCGCCGCACCAACACTGGACTCCCTGGACTAAAAACCACACTCTATACTCTTAAAACTATTGTTTCATAGAAAAGAAAGATCAGAGTCCTGAGTTCTATGGTAGAACCGACTCCTCTGATACCATTTTTTCATGACCCATCCTCGGGGCCCATGCCATGACTACCCCAAGCCTGCATTGCATAGGCCAAGGGCTAGCGACTAGCACCAAATGCGTAATCCTAATAAAAGGGAAGGCATTACATTTTAACCAGTAACACACACATAGTCTGAACACAAGCAGTAGAGGTAAAAACTAAAAATAATCACTAAGTAAAACCGATACAAAAGTAAGTGATAAAAGGAAAGGGGTCGAAAATACACGACCAACAGAAAAGTACAACTGTAGAAAAGTAAACAGAAAATACTTAGTCGTCATCCAGAAATCCCACCTAAAGGGTGGGTACAGATGGCCTCCTCAGCACCTCAGTTCCGCCTGCCAGCTCCTTGTACGTCTCACCAAGTGGTCCACCTCTGGGTACCGTCCAGCTCCACAACACTCTGCCTCGATCAGTGCTGTCCATCGTCTGTAACCAATACAACAAAGTGCGGGCGTTGCCCGTGTAGGGTTGAGTATAACGATAATCAGTAGGGATCCCGAGACCCTAAAAGGTCTTCCAGAATCCACAAAGGATAATCCAGAGAAGAAAGATACAATCACGAAGTATCAACCAATTCTACTTAGGTATATTCCCATACATATACCTAAGTTATTAATCTCAGTTCGGCTCCAACTCTCGATCCCAAGCACAACCCTGTCCACACAGGAAGTAAAGTCAACCACATCGATGATAATGATTGAAAGTCAAGACTAAACTCACACAGGTATACATCTTTTGTATAGCGATAGAGATGATTAGTTGTAGTCACTGATTCATCTAAGCTGTCGAACCCACGGAGGATCCCAGTATAGTAGTCATCACTGCCGAACCCATGAAGGATCCAAGTATAGTATTCCTCGCTACCGAACCCACAGAGGATCCCAATACACTTGTCGTCATTGCCGAACCCACAGAGGATCCCAGTAAAGTTGTCATCGCTGCCAAACCCACGGCGGATCCCAGTACAGTTTTCGTCACTGTCGAACCCATGGAGGATCCTAGTACAGTTTTCATTGCTATCGCTGTCACAACCAGCTCTAGGGTTCTCGCACGAGGTACGATTGATTCTAGGAGGGTTCACTCCTCGAGCAAAGAGGGTTAATACATCAACTATCATGAAGTATAGATTTTATGTATCCCAAAGTTCCATTTCATCAAAAGGAACCCAACGCGGCAGACAACGCGCCAATCGGATGCCCGGTCTGAGAGTTATGGGATTTTCCGTTCCAGGGGCCTGTTTGGATTTACGCTCATTCCAAACCCATATATCTTTCAAAGTTGTCAAAAATTCACTTAGAGTATTGAAAAAGGACCTCTTAATCACGAGGGTCCCAGTGCTTCAGACGGCGCGTCGATCAGACGCACGGTCTTGAAGTTATTCACGTTTAAGTGAAACAGGCACGGCCCGTCAAGACAGTGAGCTGGTGGGTCAGCCCGACCCAGTTCAGTGGGTCTGACTCGGTGGAGCGTGGCCCAGTTAGGGACCCAGCCCGGCAGGTCCAACCCGGTTAGTGGGTCTGCCCGTCCAGGTGGGGCGCGTTCCACACGCAAACCTGGCCTGCGGTTGCGGGCCAGTTCTGCTCGCTCGACGGCGCCGAGAGGTGCTGAACTTCCTTACTTTCTGGTCAGCTGAAGCCAACAAATTTTGTTTGGAATGAGAATCCCATGGTTGTGGGCCGCAGTTCCTCCACACACAGTTCCAAGCGGCGCCACTGTTTCCCTTAGCCCGGCAGGCAGGCGGCCAGCCGGTTTGTCCGCCAAGCAGCCCACAGAAACGGGCCGGTCTCCTCCATAGCACAGCGCCAAGAGGGCGCCACGGTCTCCTGCCTGGCCAGCCATAACAGGTCGGCTCATCCAGTAAGCGCCCTGCGGATGCGGGCCGCACCTCCTCCACGCAGCACCTGCGGTTGCCGCAGTTCACCAGCTCGGCCGGCAGTAGCCGGCCGGTTCTTCATCCCGAGCGGCCCACGGTTGTGGGCTGCGGTTTTCCACCACGCGACCAGTGCACGACCGCCGCTTCCAGTCGCCGCTACCTCCGGTCACCGCCGACTCCAGTCGCCACCGACTCCGATCACCATTGCCAAAAAAATCACGATCCAACGGAGGGTCGTCGGGCCGTGTTCATTCGGCCCGCGCCCTCCGCATTAGGTGATATCAAATGGCCGAAGAAAATTCAAAGCATTCAACAAGAACGAGATAAAATTTTATTCACTTAAAAATTATAAAAAACTCCCTACCTCATATTTGATGTTGCACGTCGACGAGCCATGGAAAACGAGTGTCATGGTAGTCAGGCGTCGTGGAATACGACATCACATAAGTCTAATATTGTTCTACCAACGTCAGAGGAAAAAGTCGTTAGTCATTGATGATGATATCCATGGTCAGTGTCTTCTCCCTTGATGTGGACGAAGAGAAAAGAAGATGGGCTTTCTTCATGGGCGTCGCCATTTTTTGTCGAGAGAGGTTGTCCTTCGTCATTGGAAGAAGGATCTCCCTCTTATCCTTCTTCTCCTTAGTTCTCCACCAAGAAGTTAAGAAAAAAATATTAGAGATTGTTCTCTATTATTTATAGGGAAGAAAACTCTAGATTTATCCCTCATAAAAAGTGACAACACATTAGATTAGAGGTGGAGAGATGGATTCAAAAAGATTTGAATTCTAATTGAATTAATTCACTTCATTAATGGTGGAGAGTTGGCAAAAATTTAAACATGGAATTCCAAGAGTTCAAGGTGGTTTCAAGGGAGTTTAAAGGGCCAGTGTTCGTGTGGGACCCACCACACATTATCCTCTCAAGAGAGGATATGTGGGGGTGGCCCCCACATCCAACCTCCATTTGAAGATAAAAACTACCAACTAAATAAAATTCTGTAACACATAAATTTTATTTAATTTATTATGAAACCCCAAAATTTACATCCGCTCCGTATAAAAAGCAACTGCGGTAAAGTTTCTCTTAAGTGAATACTGGCGCTACAAGTTCATCGGTGTCCTCAGATTTCAATTCCGAGCACCGGTTCAAAAGATAGAAAAACCCGCACATATGTTTACTAAACGTACATGAACAAAACTTCAGAAATTGATTCCGGGCACACCGAGCCTCAGAATCAGGCGTCGTTATAAACTGTGGACTCATAAAATTCCAAAGAATTTTAAAAAAAAAATCCTTGAAATTTCTATCAATACACCATAAAAGTAAAAGTGATTTATAAATGATCCATAGGTGATATTTTCAACCATATTATTTTCACTTGGCTAAATATAATATTTTTCTGAATTTTAAATCATTTAATAAAATATTATTTATTATAAAATATAAATAATTTAAATTTTGAAAAAATTAATTTAATTTAACTTTAAAGAAAATAAGACTAATATGGAATTAGAATATAATACTTTTAAATATATATTACATGTCATATATATCTGAAATATTCATGGAACACATTAATTCATCCAAATTGTGTTACTTTTAGTATTGTTAAAATCATATATTTTATTTTTCTATGAATTGAATAAATATCATGTCATTGTTGAATAATTATTTAGGGTAATTATATAAATAAAAAAAATTATTAATAAATTACCATCAAGAAAATAATTTCATTATTCTCAAAATTACTATTAATATTCACTCAAAACATTCTATTTTTACATACATGAGTACATAAGAGATATTTAAATGCATGAGAGTAAAATTTTATATTTTTCTTCTCCTAAATTAATATAAAGGTTATACTCAAATACATATGGCACCAAGTGTCCATATAATCAAGAATTGGATGGAAAGTGAAAAACCATACACATAAAATGGGGCAAAGGAAAGTTTTAGAAAAATTTTAAATCCTTATCCAAAAGGTGGTATATTGAACAAAATTAGAACTCCAGATTACAAATATGGAATCCATTTTTTAAAATTAAAATTTTGTAACTATTTAAAATAAGTATGAAAAATGAGATGGAAATAAATTTTTAGAGAAATACATTTTAAGCATAAAACTGAATTTATTCTTATCCCAAACCTAATAGAATATTAGATGAATGTTGAAAAATTTGATTGAATATTTAATATATATAAATTTCATTAAAATTATTCACTAATAGTGATTAATTTTATATATTATTATAAAATTACATTGCGTGTGTAAAAATGTTTTTTTAGAAAAACATCAATTTTACATTAAAATGATTTTATTTTTATTTATAATAAATTAATAACCATTGAATTTAATTTACACATGTTTAAAACATAAAAATTTCATTATTTGATTACTCATTTTCATACCCACTTATTTAATGTAATGTTTAAAATATTATACTATATTATAGTTCATTGGAGTTGGGTGTGTCACAAGCTGCCGAATAAATTTTATTTAAAAATAAATATATCATAAAATATTGGGGTGTTAAAATACACTCCCATAAAAGAAATTTCATGTTTTAAATTCATCACTATTTTATAAAAAATAAGGATATCTCTGTCTCATTACATCATCAGGTTCCCAATTAGTTTCTTTAAATTTCTGATTCCCCTAGATACATTAACCGGGTGAGTAGTCTTCTTCCATATCACTTTATCTTTATGATCCAAGATTTATACCAGTTAATATTTTTAATAAATATAATTATCTAGTGGTATGAACTATTATTTTAGTATATGTAATTGTTTAGGTATGTACTTCCTCAGTATAAATATATGTAACACATCATGAACATGATAGATGTTCAGTGTAAGCGCTAAGTGATAAGCTACCATCCCTACTCTATTAGGAATCTCAAAGGGAAAAATTTATATAGGGATCATCTTTACTTTATTTATGAGTGTCATAGAATTATTCCATGGAGATATTTATTGAAACACCTTTTCACTAACTTCAAACTATAGATATCACTGATGATCAGTAGCAGAACATTTCTGTCGACTCTGAGATGTCTTATTGTGTGGTTGAATGTATCTGAATTTCTCAATAATTTCCTCAACTAAATCAAGTACCAATAACTTTATTTATCCAAATTCATCCCAGTACATTGGATTTCTATATGTTTTTCCACATAGGGATTCATACGAAGCCATATGAATAATCAAGTGGAAGTTATTATTGTAAGAAAAATCGATTACAGAAAGGTATTGATCTCAACAACCTTTGATATACATTGAAAGAGACCTCAAAATTTCCTCTAGGGTTTGAATGGTTCTCTTATATTGAACATATTTCTATGGATGATAAAAATTAATGAAATTCAACTTTATATCTATAGCCTTCTAAATACATTGACATAACTTTGAGGTAAACCTCATCTCCCGTTTAGATACAATAGAATGTGGTAGTCCATGAAACCTTTACAATTACTTAATATATATTGTGGCAAGATGATCATGAGATAAATATTCTTTGATAGAAATTAAGTGTACTGAATTCATAAGGAGATAAAATATTAAAAAATGACTTTATGTAATTTATTTTTTTTGGGAGTCCAATGACAAAATCCATGGTGATGTTTTACCATTCAATTATTGTATGGGTAATGTTTTTGAAATCCCCTTATAATTTTGCCTCTCATCCTTAACTTGTTGAAATCCAAATCATTGAGCTACATACTCTGCAATATCTCTCATCATTTTGTCACAACAAAAGGATTCTTCATATCTATATACTTATTCATACTTCTAGGATTAATAGAAAATGATTAATCATGAGCCTCATAAAACTGATCCATATTCAAATCTGGTATGGAGAAAACACATACATGTTTCCTAAACCTTATCATTCTAACACAATCTTGGATAAAATGAGGAAAATTTTTCACCGTTTATTGTAGTTCCACATCTTCCTTCTGCACCTCTTTAATCTTTAATTTAATAGATGGTTTAACACTCATTTATAAAACATAATATATCTCACCTTACTTTAATATTTCTAGATATTTCCTTCTCAAATCCATAAACATTGTATCATTTGTGATCCTCATCATCGATAAGCTAGGATGATCCTTTCAACATAGAGTATCTTCCACCTTGTTTTCTTTCTCAGGGTGGTAATGTATTTAGAAGTAATAACCTTTAATCAACTCCAATCATATTCTCTATCACATATTTAACTATTTCTTAGTGAATATATAATTTAAACTAGTATATACATCACATATTTCTCCTTAAAGACAATTCCTTCTTATCTTTAATTATTTTTTCCAAAACTAACTCCAAATCATGTGTTGGGTAATTTTTCTTGTGAAAATTACATTTTCATGAGACATAAGCTATCACAATATCATTTTGTATAATAATTAATCCCATACCTTATTTGATTCATCAATATAAGTCACAAACCCTTCTACATTATAGGGTAATGTAAGTACATGTGCCCTGACTAACCTTCTCTTCAGCCCCTAAAACTTTTATTCACATTCATATTTATAATGGTATTTGGATCATTTATGAGTTAACTTAGTGAGTGTATAATATAAAAATGAAAAATTATTCACAATGCATCAGTAATATCTATCTAAACCCAAGAAAAATATAGATCTCAATCATAGTTGTTGGTCTGGGCCAATATTCAATAACTTCCATCATTAATGGATACACCAATATACCCTCTCTTGAGATTATATAACCCAAAAATGAAACTTTTTATAGTCAAAATACAAACGTTGTAAAATTTTCCTTTAATTTTCCCTTCCTTAGGGTCTTCAATACAATTCTCAAGTGATCTTCATGCTCTTACTTTCTCTTTGAATATATACGAATATTCTCTATAAATACAACCACAAACTAATCATGTTAATCTCAAAAACTTTATTCATTAAATCCATGCAGATAGTGTTGGAATTCGTAAGACCAAATAGAATCACTATAAATTTATAGTGCCCATACCTTGTACAAAATACTATATTTGGTATATCCTATTTATTGACCCTAAATTGATGATATCCAAAAAGAAGGCCACTATTGGAAAAGTATTAAGTTCCTTGTAGTTGATCAAATAAGTTATTAATACAAGGAATATGTTACTTTATATTGATTGTGATCTTGTTAAGTTCTTGATAATCAATATATAGTTGTATTGATCCATATTTCTTCTTAAAAAAAATAACTAGTTCACCCCAAGGTGATGCACACAGTCGAATAAATACATTTTCAAGATTTTCCTAAATTTTCTTCTTTAATTCTTGAAACTCAGTTGGGGATATTGTATATTAAGTCTTTGAAATAGGCGTAGCACAAGGTATGAGTTCCATTGAAAACTCAACTTCATGATTTGGTGGAAAGATAGAAAATTATTATCAACACACATCAACAAACTCCCACACAATAGGAATATCTTTTATATTGAGTTTCTCCCCAACCATCTGAGATAAAAGCCCCCTTTGAATAGGAATTGACACCCATAATATGGATATAATTTTAATTGTAAGTTCATATTTATCATTTCAATAACAAAAGATAAAATGTTGGTTCAATATATAAAATGTGACTTATATACCTCAATAATTATTGTGGTACTTATATAAAGAAAGACAATCCATGCCTAAGATAACATCAAATTCCACTTGGGGGAGAATAATTATTTTTCCAAAATCACATTCCCACAAAATTTAATTAGATAAGAATCATAGACTTAAGATGTGACCATCATACCATTAGGGGTTTTCAATGCCAATTCAACTTACAATTTTTGAGGGGGTATTGAGATAACCATGTAAAATAATTCAAATATAAAAGAGTAGGTGGATCTAAAATAAAATATTACATTGGTAGTTATAGAGTGGATTTTAAGTGTACCTTTAACCATGTTGTTATCATACCCCTCAACAGTAATAGTGATAACATAATATTTATCTTTTTTTATTGGCTTAAGTGGTTACTTACATTGGTCATATTCATTAACCTTCGAGTTTGAAGACTAGTGAGCATAATTACCAAAATCCATACATTTAAGACAATAGAGAGTGGGTGGTTTATTCTATGGTGATTTTAATTTATCATTGGATAAAATATCTACACTACTTCAACATTTAATTTCTAGATGTCCTTACTTTCAACACTTAAGTCATTTACTAGTCCCCCTATGAAAATTCCCTTAATGACTCTTTATACACTTCCATCATAATAGAAGTATCATATTTTTTATTACATGATTTTTATTATTATAATTCCATTTGAATTATATATTTATTTTCTTATCAAAACCATGATATTTATGGGTGAATATAACCTCAATTTCTACATTGGTAGAATATCAAATGATTTCATTATAGATACTAAAGTCTCATATGGATAAATCTATTTAGAGACTTGGTTTTAATCTATGGAAGAATCAATCAATTTTACATTCTAGTTCAATGATAATACCAAAATTATACATTAAAAGTCTTGTAAAATTTTCCTCATATATAGTAATGGATTCAAAATCCTTCATCCTTAGATCAATTAATTCCTTCTAAAATTTTTTATGAAGAATATAAGGAAATTAGTTGTTAAAAATAACCTTATAAACACATCCCATTTTATAGTGTCAATTTATTATTGTTTCTTTATATTCTTGATGAGAGTCCACTATTAATTTTATTCTCCTTAAAAATAATATAAATCCAAAATAAATTCTAAATTCTATGAACACTGGAGAACCAAAAATATCATTTCAGTGGTACTGATCTATTTCTCAGAAACTAGTGGATTGAAAGACCCACAAAAAGAAGGAGGGTGTTTCCTCATGAAGGAATCAATATATTATTGTTCCCTCTATTACTTGTTTGGAATCTCATTATGATTCATATATTGAGAATGTTTCATAAGCATAGTGATGGTATTTTACATTAAAACTCCCATAAATTTTGGTTGTAGAAAAGGAAAATAATTTCATAGCCTGTAACATTCAATATTAACACAATTCCTTTGGGTTCCAACATTTTACAAGAACCAAAAACCATAGTGTGATCCACAATAATCATAGTGAAAGATTGTATATTCATGAAAAATCATTTATATGATGTATAAATCAAGACACCTTATTTTAAATCTATGCCACCCTATGTTTGTCACGACCCATCCTTGAGGCCCGTGTCGTGACTACCCCAAGCTCACCTTCCAGATGCCAAGGGCTGGTGACTAGCACCAAAGGCGTAAATCCGGATTAAAAGGGAAGGCATTGCCTTTATGATAGTAAAAAAATACAATAGTGTATGCATGATGAAGTAAGAAAAAGGTAATACTGAATACAAGGTAAGTGCTGAAAGGTAAATGGGACAGAATACAAACCCAACTGAAAAGTACAGTACAATTGAAAGTCAAGTACAACAGTAGAAAAGTAAAACAACAACCACTAGTCTTCCTCTGGGGATCCCACCTAAAGGGTGGGTATAGATGGTCTCCTCGATACCTCGGGTCCGTCCGTCCGCTCTTTGTACGTCCTGTAAAGTGGTCCACCTCCAGGTACCGTCCATCTCCATAAGTCTCTACCACGATCAGTGTTGTCCGTCGTCTGCATCCAACACAATATAGTGCGGGCATAGCCCGTGCAGGGGTGAGTATAACAATACTCAATAGGGACCCCGAGAACCATGAAGGTCTCCCAAAATCCACGAAGGATAAACCGAAATGAAGATACAATCACAATGTATCAACCAAATCTACTTAGGTATATGCCCATACATATACCTAAGTTATCAATCCAAGTTTGGCTCCAACTCTCGAGCCCAATCACAACCCAGTCCACACAGGAAAGAAGTCAATCACATCGATGATAATGATTGAAAGTCAAGACTCATCTCACACAGGTATACATCTTTCATAAAGTGTTAATATTATCAGATGAAGTCACTGATTCATCTAAGATGGCGGACCCACGTAGGATACTAGTCTAGCTAAGCTGTCGGACCCACGTAGGATACTAGACCAGCTACTCTGTCGGACCCACATAGGATACTAGAATAGAAGTCAAACCGTTGGACCCAATGAGGATTAAATTATGGTAGTCATCACTGTAGAACCCACAGAGGATTCTAGTACAGTTGTCATCATCTTCGAACCCACGGGGGATTCCAGTACATTTTCCATCCTCGTCGAACCCACAGAGGATTCCAGTACGGTAGTCGTTGCAGTCGCAGCCAGCTCTAGGGTTCCCGCACACATCATGCTCGATTCCGAGAGGTTCCACTCCTCGAGAAAAGGGGTAAATACATCAACTATCATGTAGTACATAGTTTATGTATCCCGAAGTTCCATATCGTCAAAAGGAACTCGACGCGACAGATGACGCCTTAATCAGGCGCCGGTTCTGAAAGATATTGGCTTTTCCATTCCAGGGGCCTGGTTGGAAATATGCTTGTTCCAAACCTGGACATTTTTCAAAGTTGTTCAAAACAAACATAGATTATAAAAAAGGGCCTCCCTGTCGTAAGGGTCCCAATGCCATAGATGGCACATCGATCAGACGCACGGTCTTAAAGATATTCACGTTTAAGTGATAACGAGCCCGGCCCGTTTAGCCTAGTGGGCTGACGGGTAGGGTCAACCCAACATTGGCGGGTCCGTCCTGACAGAGGGTTGGGCTGGCCTAATGAATCGCGTGGCCCAGCCCAAGGGGGCGTGGCCCGGCTCATCCCGGAAGGGCGCGGCCCGGCTGGCCGAACGGTTCGGCCCGAAGGGCTGAGCGGTCCGAGGGGGGCACGACCCCTCGGCTACCCGAACCGGCAGCACCAAGTGGCGCTGCCCTCCCAAAATGGCCAGCCAAAGCCAGATGACCTTCTCGGTGAAAGCGTCCCGCTCAGGCAGGCCACGGTTCGTCCAGCGCGGCGCCCTCCTTGCGCCACAGTTCTCCTCAGCCCGGTCGGCCGCTTGCCTGCCGGTTAGCCCGTCGAACGGCCCGTGGAACGCGGGCCGTGATCTTCCGAAGTGCGGGGCCCCTTGTGGCGCCATGGTCCTCCTTCATCCTAGCCGTCTTTATCCATCCGGTTCTTCATCGGCCAAGCGGCCTGCGATTGCGGCCCGCGGTTCTTCCGCACACGGCCGGCGCACGACCACCGCTTCCGTTCGTCGCCACTACCTCTTGTTGCAGCTACCAAAGTATCGAAGAACAATCAGAGAGTCGTCGGGCCATGTTCGTTCAGCCCGCGCCCTCCATGTTAGGTGGTATCAAATGGACAAAGGTAAAACATATTTTCAACAAGCGACAAAGATCAATTTTATTCAATTAAAATTGAAACAAAACCCTACCCCAGTTTTGAGAGCGGAGTCGCAGAAAGAGGATTTGTAGATGACGTCGGGGTGCATCCAAGGAGGAAGCAACATCTCCTAATTTTTTTCGGAGAAGAGAAATAAAGGAACGTCACCGTTCTTCATGGAGTCAGCATTCTTCATGGAGAATACGTCGTTCTTCGTGGAAGGTTAAATCTCTCTTTTAATTCTCCAAGGATTTCCCTTCACAATATTTTCCAAGCCAAAATTAAAATAAGGCTTTCCCTTATTTTAATAAACTTTCCATGCATTCAAATTAATTCAAACTCATTAATTAATTAATTAAAGAGTTTTTTTATTAATTGAGATAGGTTGGAAAAAATTAAATGGAGTGAGGGTGGTGGAATGTGGAGAGGCTCCAACCAATTAAATGGGGGGAGTTGTCAAGAATTAAACAAGGGGTTTAAGGGAGTTGAAAAGAGTTATGGGGAGAAGAAAGGTTGGGGATTGTGTAGGCCCCACCTCACAAATATCCACACATGGGATGTTATGTGGGTGTGGGCCCCACCAATAACTTCCCCATGGGAGGAAATAACCAACTCTCAAAATAAAATTGTGTACCACACAATTTTATTTAATTTAAGATTAAACCCCAATAATTAACTTTCAACCCGCATAAAACACAACTGCAGTAATGGTCCCCTTAAGCGTATATCGGTGTAGTGAGTTCATTGGTGCCCTCAGATTTGAATTCTGAGCCACGATTCAGAAGATAAAACACCCGCATGAACGTTTACTGAACATTGCTGAACAAAACTTCATAAATTGATTCCAGGAACACCGGGACTTGGAATCAAGTGTCTTCAGAAGCCACAGACTCATAAAATTTCCATGAATTAAGGAAAAAATTTCCTTGAGAATTCAGGGTCTTTACATTACTTCCACCCCACAGATTTATGTTCTCGTAAAGATACAACAGACACTAAGAAAACAAATGGAGATACTGAGCTCGCGTCAGTGCCTACCGCTCCCAAGTGCTCTCCTGGAGGTTCTTGTGATACCATCGAATGTGCACCAGAGGAATCAACCATCCACATAGGACCCACTCCTATTGATCCTCAATCTTTACCGGGACCTCTGCAAACGTCACCCCATCATCGATGTCCAACACCCTATGATCGATGATGTGGGTCGGGTCGTGAACGTATCTCCTTAGTAGTGATATGTGGAAGATGTCATGCACCCGGTACAACTGAGGTGGAAGGGATAGGTGGTAAGCCACCTCGCCTACTCTGCTGAGGACCTGGAAAAGTCTGATGAAACGCGGAGATAACTTACCACCCGGAAAAATCTCCATGTACCCCGTCGAGGTGAGACCCGTAAGAAGACGTGGTCGCCATCCTAGAACTCCAGTGGTCTCCGCCTCCTATCAGCATAGGACTTCTTCCTACTCTGTGTAGTTTTCATCCACTCATGGATGATCTGAACCTTCTCCATCATAGCTTGAACCATCTCTGGTCCTATAAGTGCTGACTACCTAGGGTCACTCAAGCATAGAGGTGATCTACAAGGTCGGTCGTACAGTACCTCATATGGTACCATCCCAATAGTGGAGTGGAAACTACTGTTGTACGCAAACTCCACCAAGGGTAGGTAATCCTCCCAGCTATGACCAAATTCAAGGACACATGCACAGAGCATGTCCTCGAGCGTCTGAATGGTCCTCTCAGTCTGACCCTCCGTTTGAGGGTGGAAGGCGGTGCTCAGACATATCTGAATCCTAAAAGCCTCCTGTAACCCCTTCCAAAGCTGGTAAGTGAACCGAGCATCTCAATTAGAAACGATTGTCGATGGCACACTGTGAAGCCGTATGATCTCTTGAACATAGAGGCATCCCAATCTCTCTACTGAGCCCTGCTATCTGATCGATAGGAAGTGGGATGACTTGGTGAGTCGGTCAACAATCACCCAGACAGAGTCATGCCCTCTGGATGTATGTGGAAGCCCCATCACAAAATCCATGGATATCCCGTCCCACTTCCACTCCGGGACCTCTAAGGGCTGTACCAAGCCTGCTGGTACCTGGTGCTCTGCCTTCACTGGATGACAATTGAGGAATCGTTAAATGAAATATACTTTAACCTTGTTCTTACCTGACCACCAGTGCTATCATCTGAGGTCCTGGTACATCTTCACCACTCCTGGATGTACCGCTAGAGGGGAAGTGTGAAACTGCCTCATCACTTCCTGATGTAGTGAAACTGGTACCGTGGTACATCCCCTGAAGAGGACGACGTGCTCCCCTCCTTCAGAAAATCCATCATGCGCCTGCCCTATGGATATCTGAGAATGTCTCATCTCACAATCCACATCCCCACGATGTGCCTCTCTAACTTGCTGAAGGAGTGGAGGAGTGACTGTGAGTGATTGTAGAAAGGCTTCTCCATCTCTATCCACAAAGGATATCTACAACGCGACTAGCTGCTCTATCACCTCTCCTAGTAGCTGAATGCTCGATATCATGCTGAGAGAATCATCTACAATGTTCCCCTTCCGAGGAGTATAGAATATCTAAAAGTCGTTGTTTTGGAGGAACTCGAGCCATCGCCTCTGCCTCAGGTTCAGGTCCTTCTGTGATAAGATGTACCTAAGACTCTGGTGGTCAGAGTAGACTGTAAAGCACTCGTCCATCCGATAGTGCTGCCACATATTCAAGGCAAAGACCACTGCTGCTAACTCTAGGTCATAGGTGGCGTAGTTATGCTCGTGATTCCTAAATTTCTATGAACCATTGGTGATCACTACTCACTCCTGCATTAGGACACACCCAATTCTGGTCCCTGATGCATCGTAGTAAACTACATACCCAACACCCTCCTCCAGTAGCCTCAAGATGGGCACACTGGTCACTCTATGTCTCAGCTTCTGAAGGATATGATGGAATCTATCTAACCATATGAAGGGTTTCCCCTTCTTCAACAAGGATGAAAGTGGTGCTGCAACACTGGAGAAGTCTGGAACAAATCTCTGATTGTATCCAGCCAGACCCTGGAAACTCTGCACCTCCATCATGCTCTTGGGTGGCTCCCAAGCAAGCACTTCCTTGATCTTTGCTGGATCCACTGCAACTCGTTCCTCTGAGATGACATGTCCCAAGAAATGAACCTCTCGAATCCAGAATTGGAACTTTGAGAGCTTACCATAATGATGGTGCTCTAGGAGTGTGTCCAGTACTACCTGCAAGTGGTATGCATGCTCCTCCTCAATAGTCGAGTAAATCAGTATGTCGTCGATGAAGACTACGATAAAACGATCGAGGTAAGGGTAGAAGATCCTATTTATGAGACTCATGAACACTGTTAGAGCATTGGTTACAACAAAGGGCATAACCAAGAACTCTTAGTGGCTATTTTGACACCTGAAGTTCGTCTTCTGCACATCCTCACCTCGAACTCTGAGTTGGTGATAGCCTGACCTGAGGTCTATCTTCGAGAACCATTGTTCTCCCTTGTGCTGATCAAAGAGGTCGTCAATCCTCAGGACTGGGTACTTGTTCTTTATGGTTACATGATTCAGGTGACATTAGTCGACACATAGTCGCAAGCTCCCATCCACCTTTTTGGCGAACAAAATAGGGGAAGCCCAGGGTGATACACTGGGTCCGATGAATCCCTTTCCCTGCAAGTCCTCCAGCTGTACCCGCAGCTCACGAAGCTCGGTGGGAGCCATCCGAAATGCTGGAGTAGATATCGGTGTTGTCCCAGGGTACATGTATATGTATAATTCTACCTCTCTGTGAGGAGGTGGTCCTAGAATATCTCAGGAAAAACGTCCGCATACTAATCCGCCACAACAGGAAAAATCAGACTCTTCACATCAACTGATCGAAGGATGAGACTAGCCAATGGATGTGTGATCGTCTGCCCTATCCTCTGCGAAATTCCATCATGCACTGAAAAAGATCCCTTCTCACCGGTGAAGGTGAACCTACTCCCATCCGTGCGGATTCACTGCACTTTCTCTTAATGCATTCGATCTGAGCATGGACTGTAGACTACAAGTCCATACCCAAAATGACATCGTAAGGCCTCGACGCCACTATAAGAATATCCCAGCCAAATCTCTCGCCTCCTAGAGTAAGTTCACACAACCAGAACCAGTGTGTAATAATCGATTCTACTCTGGTAGGAGTCTCCAGCCATAAGGATCGAGCCAACGACTCCGTTGGAATCTCCAAGCTCCGAACAAGGGCATCGACAATAAAAGAATGACCCGCACTTGTGTCTATAAGTAATATAGCAAAGGTGTAGTAGACATAGATAGTACATCAAATCATCATAGGTGTGCCGTGGTTGTTAGCCTCGACTGTCTGGAGCTGATCCTTCCTCTTTCTTCTAGCTCCCTATGGTCAGGGTGGACATCCTGGTGGTGGTGGTGGTAGAGCCTCAAAACGTCGTCCACCACCCGCTGCTCATCCAACTCCTCTGCCTCATCCTCCTGCTCCCTGTATACCACCACGGTCGAACCTCTGCCTCTACCTGGGAGGTCCCTCTATTGTCTGCTTCTCATCTACATGGTGGGTCGCGCAGTCTCGAGCCATGTGACCCGGCCCGCCGCATGCATAGCACTGCCTGCTCCTCGTATAGATGGCTCTGTTTCAAGTGCCCCGTACAACCGAACATGTATCCTGAGGTCGCTCTCCTGATGGCCTGGTCTACTTGGACCTCTACGACATCTATCTACTGTCTACTGCAGAAGACTCTGCTACGTGTCTCCCTACGGTTGGTCTCTCTACTGGTGTCAGCCTAGCGGGAAAGCTCTCCACAAGAAGGGCTTGCTCCAGCACTCCCTCCTGCGTCGGAATGCTGAGGGAGATCATCGAAGACCTGATATCGTGCCTCAGTCCTTGCTCAAAGGTCTGGGACCTGAAGAATGGGTCCCATAACTTGTCCATGGAGTAGCGTGAGAGATCAGTAAAACTCACTGAGTACTGAGCTGATGTCATGCTGCCTTGCCATAGATGAAGTAACTCCTAAATCCGCACTACACGAATGGTGGCTAGAACAAACTCCGAACAGAAGGGACTCCAGAAGTCTTTTTAAAGTAGAGATGCCTCGTCATGCAAATGGAGCATCAGGATCCACCATCTACCTGCTGCTATGTGCAGGAGACTCATGGAATGGATCACCATAAGGTCTGCTGGTGTACCTACCTATCTGAAGACTATGACAGTAGCCTCCATCCTATCCTCAGCTGCCTGAGTGTCCGTCTCCCCGTGGAACCTGAGCGGCCTCTGTCGCTAAAACTCATGCAACACACTCAGGCGATGTGCACTATCTACTTCTGGGGATGGTAGTATCGGTGGCTCAGTGGGTAGTGGTACCGCTGGTTCCTCCACTGTGATGGGGCCCTGCACCGAGGCCTCGTCGCTCGGTGGGATGCCATCTCGCACGTCACTCGGAACCCTAGCTGGCTGCCTTCGTGGGGCCATCTTGAAAAGAAACAGGTGCACCACAGTAAAACATTATAATTGGTGAGCTGACACAATGTAATCACAAAGAAATTTTTTTAAACACACATGCAATCAGTTTTTTCATGCACCGAGTCCGAAATCAGAGGTCACGATCCTAGTGTACGGATACATCGGCCTCTGCACCAACACTAGACTCCCTGGACTGATAACCAGACTCAATACTCTTAACACTATTTTTCTTCACAGAGAAGAAAGATCAGAGTCCTATGTTCTTGTGGTTGAACCGAATCCTCTGATACCAATTTGTCACGTCCCATCCTCGAGACCCGTGCCGTGACTACCCCAAGCATGCCTTCCATAGGCCAGGGGATGGCGACTACCACCAAAGGCGTAAATTCCGATAAAAAGGGAAGGAAATTATTTTATGAATGTAAACAAACACAAAAAGGTATGCAAGATGAAGTAAGAAAAAAGTAATACTGAATACAAGGTAAGTGCTAAACGGTAAATGGGCCAGAATACAAACCCAACTGAAAAGTACAGTACAACTGAAAGTCTAGTACAACAGCAGAATAGTAAAACAACAACCACTAGTCATCCTCCAGGAATCCCACCTGAAGGGTGGGTACAAATGGTCTCCTCGGTACCTCAGGTCCATCCGTCTGCTCTGTGTACATCCCTCCAAGTGGTCCACCTTCGGGTACCGTCTAGCTCCACAAGTCTCTACCACGATCAGTGCTTTCCATCGTCTGCATCCAACACAATATAGTGTGGGCATAGCCCGTGCAGGGGTGAGTCTAATAATACTCAGTAGGGACCCCGAGACCCCCAAAGGTCTCCTAGAATAAACGAAGGATAAACCACAAAGAAAAGATATAATCACGAAGTATTAACCAACTCTACTTAGATATATGCATACACATATACCTATGTTATCAATCCCAGTTCCTCTCAAACTCTTGAGCCCAAGAACAACCCAGTCCACACAGGAAAGAAGTCAATCACATCGATGATAATGATTGAAAGATAACACTCATCTCACAGAGGTATACCTATTTCGTAAAGTGATAAAGATGATCATATGCAGTCACTGATTCATCTAAGATGGTGGACCCATGTAGGATACTAGTCCAGCTAAGCTGTCGGACCCACGTAGGATACTAGACCAGCTACTCTGTCAGACCCACGTAGGATACTAGAATAGAAGTCAAACCGTCAGACCCACTGAGGATTCAAGTTTGATAGTCATCACTATCGAACCCACAGAGGATTACAATACATTTTTCATCATCGTCAAACCCACAAAGAATTCCAGTACATTTTCCATCATCGTCGAACCCACGAAGGATTCCAGTATGGTATTCTTTGTAGTCGCAACCAGCTCTAGGGTTCCCACACACAGCATGCTCGATTCCGGGAGTTTATGATCCTCGAGAAAAGGAGGTCATACATCAAATTTCATGAAGTCTAGAGTTGATATATCCCAGAGTTCTGTCTCATCAAAAGGGAACGCGATGCGACAGACGGAGCGTCAATCAGATGCCCGGTATAAAAGATATTGGCTTTTCCATTACATGGGCCCGGTTGGAAATATGCTCGTTCCAAACCCAGCCATATTTCAAATTCATCCAAAACTCACTTAGAGTGTCGCAAAAGGACCGACCCATCCAAAGGGTTTCAGTGCCGCAGACGACGCATCGATTAGACACGCGGTCTTAAAGATATTCATGTTTAAGTGATAACGGGCCTGACCCATTAAGCCCAGTGGGCTGACAGGTCAAGTCAACCCAACTTTGGCGGGTCGGACCCGACAGAGGGTCGGGCCGTCTCGATGAATCGCACGGCCCGGTCCGAGGGGGCGCGACCCAACCCGAAACGGCGCAACTGGGCCAGGCCGGGCCCGGAATGGCCCGACCCGGCAGGGTGCAGACCCCCGGCTACCCAAACCAGCGATGCCACTCGGTGCAAGCAGCCCGCTCGGGCAGGCTGCGTTTCGTCCAGCGCGACGCCCTCCTAGCACCGTGGTTCTCCTCAGCCCGATCTCCCACCAGCTGGCCGGTTTGCCTGCCCAGCGGGCCGCAATCTTCTACAGCGCGACGCCCCTTGTGGCACCGCGGTCCTCCTTCGGCACGGCCGGCTTTGCTGGCCAGTTCTTCATCGGCTGGGCGGACCGCAGTTGCGGGCCGCGATTCTTCCGCACGTGGTCGGTGCACGACCGCCGCTTCCGTCCGTCGCCACCACCTCTCGTTGCTACCGCCAAAGTATCCAAGAACAATCAGAGGGTCGTTGGGTCGTGTTCGTTCTGCCCACTCCCTCCATGTTAGGCAGTATCAAATGGCCAAAGGTAAAACATGATTTCAATGAGGGATGATGAAAAATTTATTCAATTAAAATTGAAACAAACCCCTACCTCGGTTTCAAGAGCAGAGTCACGGAAAGAGGATTTGTAGATGACGTCAGGGTGCGTTTGGGGAGGAAGCGACATCTCCTCACTTGTTGCAGAGAAGAGAAATAAAAGAATGTCACAATTCTTCATGGAGTCAGCATTCTTCGTGGAGAAGACGTCGTTCTTCATGGAAGGTTAAAGCTATCTTTTAATTCTCCAAGGATTTCCCAGTACAATATTTGCCAAGCAAAAATTAAAATAAGGCTTTCTCTTATTTTAATAAACATTCCATGTATTCAAATTATTTCAAAATATTTAATTAATTAATTGAAGAGTTATTTAATTAATTGAGATAGGTCAGCAACAATTAAATGGAGTGAGGGAGGTGGAATGTGGAGAGGCTCCACCCAATTAAATGAGGGAGTTGTCCTGAATTAAACAAGGGGTTTAAGGGAGTTGAAAAGAGTTATGGGGAGATGAAAGGTTGGGGATCATGTGGGCCCCAAATCACAAATATCCACACATGGGAAGTTATGTGGGTGTGGGCCCCACCAATAAATTCCCCATTAGAGGAAATAACCAACTCTCAAAATAAAATTGTGTACCACACAATTTTATTTAATTTAAGATTAAACCCCAAAAAATAACTTTCAACCCACATAAAATGAAACTGTGGTAAAGGTCCCCTTTAATGTATACCGGCACTGCGAGTTAATCAGTGCCCTCAGATTTCAATTCTAAGCACCGGTTCAAAATATAGAAAAACCCGCACATACGTTTACTGAACGTACATGAACAAAACATCAGAAATTGATTCCAGGCACACTGAGCCTCATAATCAAGTTCCGTTAGAAGCCACAAACTCGTAAAATTACAAGAATTAAGAAAAAAATTCCCTTGAAAATTTCCGGTCTTTGCAATGTTTAACCGTGGTTATCTATGATCATTAAAAAAACTCTAGGATGTTATCTTATACTTTGAATTATCCCCATGGTTCACACTAAATCTTTATCATACTAGTTTTCAAACGCTAAAAAAACACTATTTGATACCAACTATAATGATCCATAATTTTCATACATAAATATTACATGTTATTAGATGAATATTCATTACATAACATTATGATCCATGATAGAATTATATAGGTCATATATATTTGGAAAATTGAATACATAATTAATTTGATCGTAAGAGATCTAAATAATATATCACTTAGTTATTTATAATTATCACCCATATTAGACATAAAATTTATAAAACCATTCTTCATAACTTGAGGAAAGGAAGAATACAAAATGGTGTTCTTAGATGCTTAGTAAAAATAAATATGGGAGATATCAATGATCAAATAAGTATAACATAAGAATTAGAGTATGATAACATGGGCTTAAAATTTTAAAACAATACCCTATAGATCTAGATTATAATCATGTGTCACATAATAAATCATATAAGTTCATAATACATGAATTATAAAAGAATCAAAAAACATGATCCATGAGAGAACAACATTAATATAATATCGTGACATAAAAGAGTATTATAAAATGTGGAATAATTATAATCATAGAAGTATTATGTCAATTCTACCTATAAAGACATTAATAATATTTTAGTCTTTGGATAACCTCTTGTGTTCCTATTTTTGGTATGAGATTACCTCCCATATACCCTCTTTTTGGACTTAGGAAAACCTCTTGTGTACCCTCTTGTTTGAGTCTGCGATAATATCCTATATTTTCTTTGAGATCATAAACATTAATATTCACCCAATGAATTATTGGGATATATAATTCCCAGCCCACCCATCACATAATCATAAATTCATTGATATTTATTCTATAAGATTATAAAGCATTCATTATAACTTAACCCATGGAAAATAAAATGAGTTTTATTGATATTTAATCATCATAACCTTAAAACATATAGAGAAAGAATAAATATGGTATCATTGGACCATATACCCGTTAAATCATAAATAATATCTTAGGACATATTCATATATGAAAATTTCCTTTAAAAGATCACTTGAAACATTTCATGATGAAAATGACCTTTTCTCATTGAAATCACTTATTTAAAATATAAAATTTCCCAAATATTTAGGAAATGATTTTATTTTAAAAGAAACTCTAAAAATTATAAACTTAGCTTCAAGAAATTGAGTATTAATTATGGAATTAAATTCTTTTCATTCCATATAAGTTAAAAGGACACATTATATTCATTCTTTTGTAAAACATTTCAAAAAGTACCTCATTTGGAAAATGAGAAGAAGATTAATTTTTTTTGGTTAAAATTAAATCATGGGTAAAATAAAATTAATAAAAAACATATTATAATGGTAAAATATTTCTTAAAAACATTTTTAGAAAACATAGATATGGAATAACATGGTTTTTCGACCAAAAAGAGAAATAAAGTCTGTTTTCCTTATAAGTTTTATTTTAGTCTCTTAAGTTCATAAAGTGTATAAAATTAAAGGAAAACATGTATTAAAAATAAATAAATATAGTATAATAACATTTATGATTTTTTTAGTGTTATATCATAATATTTCATCATCTAAAACTTAATAATAGCCAATCTCTATAAATAATGATATTGTAACATGAAACCCTTACATCGAGTTTGACTTGATTCGAAAGTGATTTAAGATTCTATATAATAATTTTAAATTTACTATAATTTCATAAAAAATCATTTAAATACTTTTAATATCATATATTAGCCCTTTATGATATTTTTACACCAATTTATTAATCATCACTTATTAAAATCATTATTTCTTGGTGTTAACTATTTTTTTACTTTTATAAGAATTTCAATTTGGTAGATTCAGTCCTTGTATTTTGATCATGGTTCCATAATATCTATAATTTTAATAATTTTATAAATATTATATATATTTATTATATATATAGTTATTGTCATCCAAAAAATTTAGATATAGAAAAATTAATTACACCGTTCATGGAGACGTTAGGTCGTACGTATGCATGGATGTTGTTTTCACTTTTTCATGGGTGATATGAAAGAAATTTAAATAATAATTCACCTTAAAATAATAATAATTATAAAATATATGTCATACAAATTTATTAAATCTATCTTTATTTCCATCAAAGGAAACCAAAAATGGAAAAAAATCATATCAATTCGTGGAGGTGGTAGTCCACACGTACACATAAGGGACATTATCATTTTCCAACATATTGGAAGGTAAGAAGGTATATATTATATTATCATTACAAAAGAATAATTCTGAAATTAATATAATATATAAACATTAAACCCATCATACTACCCATCTATAAAATATTGTAATGAAAAATGGGTTGTATCGCTACGTGGAAAGAGTAAGACATAAGTACACACGAGCGATACTTTCACTTACCGTTTGATAGAGAAGATGGTGAATAAAAGTGTTATAATAATAATAATAAAATTTAAATATATTTATGATAATTAATTTATTATTATATTATTAATACAATAAAATTATAGGAGTCAAAATATTAAATGAATTGAAAGTGGTCTGGTAGAATGGTTACCTAATCTTCCGCATGCCTCCTTTAGATCTCTTAATAAGGGGTATAAGGTTAGTATTTTGGGAATACCATGAAATATATCACATAGGTAATTAATTTAATAATGTAATAGTTCATGTTTATGTCAATATAAAATGCTCAAGGTGGTGTAATGATGAGAAAGGAGGGGTTTCCATTTATAAGGGAGGGATAAGACACACTTGGAATATCTTAAGTTATTAAAATATAATAAATTAATTATCAAACCAAATTATTCAAAATCTATATTAATTCAAATAAAAAGATTATATGGTCTAATTAACATCAATAAAATAAATGTTTGTAGGTTTTGGTGTCATATTAAATATTATCTTTTTGATTAACTCCTTTGTTAACCATTGTTGACCTTAACCACAATAATAACTAATTCAATATTAAAGAGTTTAGAAAGATAATATAAAGAAAATTTTGAAACATAAATGAATTTTTTTAAACCATATTATATTCACTTGTCTAAATATAACATTTTTTATGAATTTTAAATCATTTAATAATATATAATTTATTATAAAAAATCATTATTGTCAATATAGGAAATATTAATTTAATTCAACTATGAAGAAAAAAAGACAAAAATGGAATATAAATATAATTATTTCAATTATATCTAACATTTCATATATATCTAAAAAATTCACGTAACACATTAATTCATCTAAATGTTTTGCTTTTAATATTTCTAAAATCATTTATTTCATTTTTCTATTAATTGAATAGATACCGTGTCAGTGTTGCGTAAAAATTTAAGGTAATTATATAATACATAAAATTATAAATAAATTACCATTATGAAAATAATTTTATTACGATAAAAATAATCATTAATATTCATTCACAACTTTATTTTGTCCCAATGTGAAAACATATGAGATATTTAAAAGTAAGAGGGTGGAATTTTGTATTTTTTTTCTTAAATTCATATAAAGGTCATAATAAAAAAAATGGAATAAAGTGGACATATATTCAATAATTGTTTGCAGATGTAAGAAATACACAAATCCAATAGTATATTTAAAAGTGTTAGATAAATTTTAAATCCGTATTCCAGTGTTTTACCCATGTTTTACCCATTTTACGCTTACCCATATAACAAAAATAATATAAGGTTATTATTCATATTGTCTTAAAATAAAAGGGAAATATTTTCCAAATTTATACCTCCTGATTCCAAATACCGAATCCATTTTTCACAATTTATTTTTTATAAGTGGTAGAAATTCATTTTAAAATAAGTGTGAAAAACGCGATGAAAACCAATTTTCATAAAAATATATTTTTAAGAATAAAGATGGGTTTATTATTATCCCATTCATAGAGAAAATATTATATTAATTATAAATAATTTTATTGAATATATAATGTGTAAATTTCATAAATATAATTCAAAATAGTGATTAATTAAATTTATTATGATAGAAATACATTGTGTGCAAAAATGTTTTTTAGAGAAACATCTATTTTACTTTCTAATGAATTTATTTATATTTATAATAAATTTTTAACCAATGATTTTATTTTACACATGTTTAAATAATAAATGTTTCATATATTTTTATTTCTTATTTATAATCTCCAAATAAATGGCTAGGTTATAATGGTATACTATATTATGGTTCATTGGAGTTGGGTGTGTCAAAAGCTACTGAAGAAATTTTGTTTGAAAAGAAATATATCATAAAATATTGAGGGGTTACATAAAAAGGAATTATGATACAATTTTTTTATAAATTTATATGGATTCCATATTCCCCTCATGGTCAATAATCATTTTAGAGACATAACCATAATGATTTTTCCTCTTAAAAATGATTTATTGATGAGATAAGGTTGTGGTACGATACTTGTTTCTTCAAAAAAATAGAAATATTTCCTCCTAAGTTACACTTTTTATAATTTTTATAAGTTTTTGTGAAGAATTTATATATATACGATATTTTTTTCATTCCCTTTTAGGTTTTAAAGTGATATCATTTTCCATTGTAGAATCTGCTTCAATATTACTTTCCCTAGAAGTTGGTTATGATAAACTATCATCCTAATTGACCCTAATTTCATAAATGATATCCCATTAAATAAAATAATAATAAAATGATAATAGAAATATTGCATGTTAATTTTTTTTATGATTTTTATTTAAATATATACATTAAATTAATTTGTATGTTTTATTTAAATAAAAATAAAAAATCTACACTGAATATTTTTTTCATGAAAATTCATAACTAGAGTATGTTGAAGATATTTGTGGTTAATAGTATGAAAACTGATTTTATGGTAATAGATAGATCCCAATGATATAGGTTACTATGTTTCTCTTCTTAATATTATATTTATCCTCCCCAAATTAGTAGTAAAATGGGGTGAATGAGAATCCACTTTAGGATACAATGCTGGCTCATTACTCTATACTTATACTTAGTGAATATTAAACCTTAAAGAGTATTTATAATCAAGAGGGAAATAAAAGGAATTTATTGTTTAATTTGAACAAGGATACTTTGATTCTTGTTGAAGACCTGATATAAATATCAATCATTAAGGGGGATTATAGTGGTTTGGAATTGATCTAATCAAATGAATTTTTCATTTCATGGATTCTTCTTCTATAAAAACTAGAGTATACATTTTTATAAGATATAATACCTATTGGAAGTGGGAATAAAACTAATATAGAAAGTAATATCTTTTCTAGATTATTCCTATCTACATAATCACACCTAATTAAATATTTGTCCCAAATCACACCATATAGAAAATAGATGTGTATGTTAGATCATGCCTAATTTTATTAATAGTTTATATGAAACCTGATAAATGAACTAGGATAACCTACCATGTGTACCCAATTGTTATAAGACTGAACTTGTATAACCTACCGATCTATCATGAAAAATAAATTCACCTTTAAGAAACTCTCACCAATACTCTATGTGAAGTGAAAAGTGGACCATCAAAGTGACACATTCAATGAACACACACACCCATGGATGGTGCAGTGCACTATCCCCCAAAAGGATTTTTCCTCTATAATCAATTATTTTAAATAATGATAAATTACTTCCCCCTTATAAATTATACCCCACTCTAACCCAATTTCCTACGTGGTAATATAAAATTATACCCCATTAAAAACAAAAAATAAAAAAAATTAAATATTTTTAAAACATAGAAATAAAACAATCCTCCATGATTTTAGAATATTTAAAAACACAATTTGAAAATAAAGAATCATAATCACTTGGAAGGAAATTGTATAAATAAAGGTATTCTCAATTTATACATTCATATTTTAGAGACAGATAAAAGTTTTATAGAGAAACCAACAGACATAATCTTGAACATAAAACTCTTATTATAATCTGGATTCATCCTGAACAAGTCCATTTAAATTTATGAGTTTTTTGTCTACTCCTATACACCATCATTTCCATGTGTCACTAATCCTTTCATTAATGTTTGAGATCCAATGTCATAATCTCTATGGGAAAAAAATCACTCCTATATTCACATAGGTGATCCATTTAAATTTATGAGTTTTTTTACATGAATTTTCCTTTATATGATTCAAATTTTTTTCAATGAAAAGGATTTTCTCAATATTTTGTGAAATTTTACTTTTTAAAAGATATTTTCGAAATGAAAATGTAATTTTCCTCAGAAATGTTTTAATGGTATTTTAATGGTATTTCCATTCATCAAAATCAATAGCCCCTATTTTTACTTTTTCAAATGTGGGGATATTTTTTAATAATACCATCCTCATTCTTTCTAAAGATGGACTATTATTTTTTCAAATAAATTGTTATGGAAGCCATTTATTTTCCACATGTTAATCATGTTTCAAAGAGACTTTTATTGAACTCATTTATTTTCAACAAGTTAATCAACTTATGAAATGAATAATAATTTTTTATAAGTTTTATGATGATACACAAGATTTATATACATTTTTATATTTCTTAGACGCTGTTAAATGATGGATTCTCTATAATATCACTGGGTGAGCCCTTTATAACTTATATGATGGGTGCACCCCGATAACACTAGATGGGTATTATATAGCTTGTAAAATGGGTTCTAATAGATATCACTCCAATACATTGGGTAATGATTATGTTAACTATATAATTATATTGGAAGTCAGTCAAATGGTTATTCCAATTGCAAGGGTTATATGATGATGATGTTCCAAGATACCAATATGATTAATTATGGTTTCTATGGTTATAAATTTTTCCTTTGACCAAGATTTATATCACATGGCTCATGATTATTTATTATGAGACTCATTACCTTATTAAATCTTTATTACTTGTTTTTATGTTTGGTGATCAAGGTTCCAATGAGTATAAATATTCTTATTTATTCTCATGAACTTTGATTATATTATCAAACCCTTATTCTATACCTATTATCACTAATGATATTAAATATTTAATGCATATGTTTACCCTCGATCATTTTATCTCACCATTATTATATTTCAATTTCCCTAGGTTATCAAGAATGATGTTGAATTAATTATGTCTAGAAGGTTTTCATATGGATGATGATGAAACATTATTGTGAAATAATAAAATATGGCCCATGTGGGAGAAATGATAATTTAAAGACATGGTTATTGTTTATATAAGAGTTTTTTATAATTCGCTAAAACACTAACGCTAAATGGTCTTTTAGAATATAATTAAATAAAAATTTTCTTTTTGATGTTGTATATTTTAGATGAAAAAATTGGGTCACCTTTATCAGAATCAAATCTTGAAATGTAAATTTTATTGTTTTAGCATTGGATCTAAGAGTGCGGGTTCAAATTTGTTTTAATAAACGCATCAGAATTTATATTTTATGCAACATGAACTTTCTTAACATCTATGGGAAGGAAATTAAAATTTCAAGGCTGTATATGCATTATGATATTGAATTTTTCTATTTTATCCAACACACACATGATTTTTTTATATTGAGTTATTTCTATATCTCACTTAATCCAATGTTCACTATTGATAATATTTATAGGTTTAATAGGGTCCTTTTTACACCTAATAGACCTATCCATGTGGGGTGTATATTTTTTGGGACATATAATTTTTTATTTTAAATCATGTGAGGTAAAATACTTAAGGCCCTAACCTATAAAAATATTTAGGCTAATAAATCATCCCATACGCTTTGAGTTTTTATTATCTCTTTACACATCCTCTCCTATCATAAAATAATATCTATTAGTAAAATATTCAACCAACAATATTTCTTTAAACAATTGTTTTATCCCTCTAACACCACACCCTTTACCTCTTACTAATAAAAAAACCAAATATTTCTTTTGTGTTTTCCTCTAACATAATTCTATGATTACAAAAATATAAACCAATTTATTTTCAAAAAGTAGTTTTTTAAACCTCAATGGTAAATTAGACTTCAAATGAATTGGTTTTAAAACTGATGAAAAATAATTATGACAATTTGTGTATTGAAATCCAAACTCTTATTAACATTAAAGATATTGTGAATATTGTAGAGGATGGATACATTGATCTAGATTCTACGGTTCTGGGGGTTTCTCTCCATGATATTTAGAAGGAAAATATTTTGTCTAAATATAATAAATATTTCAAGGAAATATCTATCATATATAAAGGAATTGATGAATCTACGTCTGAGATAATTTATTTATCAATAACATTAAAGGAGATAAGGGAAAAGTTTTGAAAAACTTTTAAAGGTGATAATATATTGAAAAAGATGCAACATTAATATCTATTAGGTGTTTTCAATTATATTTATATGAAATCTTGTAAAACACTTTTCATGTATAGTATTCATTTAATGGTTGCAGTAAACCAACAGTGATGATATGAAGAAACTATAGATGATTTTTGGGCATGTGAGGAAATTTTATATTCATTTGATCTAAAATTTGGTTACATAGTCACATTCCTAGAGAAGACTAAATACTTATAGATTATTTGTTTTTTTAAAAGACTCCTGGGATATCTAAATCCCATTAATTTAATGTGAATTTGTAGAATGATACAAAATGAGCGGATAATTCCCCATAATTAATGTCGTGTCTCAACAGCTCTAGGAAAGAGAAAGGGGGGAATTTTGAATAGTTAATGGCTAAGGATTCCATAGATAAGAATTTTATCTAATAAGAAGAGGGTGAGGGGATAATTCCAATTAGAGGAGGTTGGGTAGGTATAGATTATACTATATAAGTACTAAGATAAGGAAGGAGGCGGGGATTCAATATTTTATAGCTAATGAAAAATAAAAACATTAAATTCTATAATAGACACAAATGTTGACATTACAATAGTAAATTTTATAGTAGACAACCCATAGATATTTGTACTGAGTATAAATATTTCTCTACAATAGGCGATGTTACTAGAGAATCCCTATTTATTATGGAATAAACATAAATAAAAAATCAATGTGTGTTGTATCTTGACTCTAAATATTGAAACCACATGATGAGTCAAAAACACATATTTACATTCCATGATTAGAATATTTTAGGAAATATTTCATTTTTTATCTCTAAATGATATTAGTTCATGTAAGAGGAGATATTTTATTTAGAAAATAAATAGAAATCATTCTTTTATATTTTATGTTTACTATACACTAGACTTGAAGGCCAATATCTTTAGTCTTAGGAAATTTTTGGTGAAAGGTTTTCACATTATCCAAAAAAATAAAGAAATGACTATTGTTGATAGAAAATGTTGGATGGTCACAAAATTTATCATGATGAAAAATCTTATATCCAACCTAATTATCAATATTGATTCATCATGATGTTTAGAGATAGTACTTAATGATAAATACTTTCTATGGAATATTAGGTTTGAAATTTAAACATTAAAAGTTTAATATTATGAGGAATAAATAATATATTTAACGGTTTTCCAAATAGAATATATCCAATTTTTTTTAGAATTTTGTTCTAAGCATGAAACATATAAATGTATTTAAAAAAAGGAAAATTGGAAAGCTATTGCGCTACTCGAGTTAGTACATACTAATTTGTATGTTCCATTGAATCTAAAATTAGATGGAATAAAATAAACATTATAAATTTAATTAAGTTTTATTTTATAAGTATGTGGATATAATTTCTCAATATGAACTTATAAGGGTTCAATATATTCAAATAATTTAAGCTTATAATGGAAAATCAATGTTACTATCACATATTTTTTTTACAATTTGAACGAGGTGGGGAGTAGACCTTATGTATTGGTTTGGTGAACCTAAATAAATACAAACTTCAATATCAACTAATTCCATATTACACAACAATAATGAATGTAGTATCCAAAATATTGAATTGAACCATTCTTAACATTGAAATAGGTTGGTTTAAAGAGAAAGTAATGCCTAAAATTTTATGGGTGGAAGAAAAGTTTTGTGCATTATATCTAATAAACAGATTCCCAATAAAAATCATTGAAGAAAATCTATCACATAATGTATGGAATTCTCACAAGGTCAGTGTAAGTAATTTTAGAGTTTTTGGACCCATTTTTTATATGAAGACCATAATGTCAAAATAAACAACTATCAATGAAAAATGAGTAATGTGTGTATTTATGGATTAATGAGATCAATCAATGAGATATATCTTGTATAATCCATTTAAAAGGATGTTTTTTTCAATACAGATAACATATTCAAGGAAAATGAGTATTGGAAATAGAATCAAGATGAAGTTTCAATAGTTGAAAAACTCACAATTGAATAATAAGAAAACATTGAAGAAATACCAATGGAGGAATGATGGGTTTAAGAACCAATGGGACTATCAGAACAAATTTCTTTATCTGAAAACATAAAACAACAGATTTCTAGAATATGAACCCAAAAAGTTTTAATACTTGCAGAAACATATGATAACATCAATAAAAAAGAAGGGTATGTAAACATATATTATCTCTTAGTGAAATTTTATCTTTTTTTGTTTGAGGAAACTAATTCTGATAAAGGATATAGGAAAGTGATGGATGAAGAAATACATTCCATCACAAGGAAAAAACATAGTATTTAACATATCTCCCAAAAGGGAATAAAAAGACCAAAGTGAAGTGGGAGTTCTAAACCAAGAATAATAATAAAGGAGAATAGAAGAGATATAAAGTGAGACTCATCACCAAAGGTTACAAGTAGAATAAATTTATTGAATATAGTAAAGTATTTACACCTACTATAAGGATTGAGATGATCATATTACTGAAATTGATATTAACCCAAAAAAATAGAATACCCATTAACTATTTGTGAATTCAACATTCTTAAATGGATTTTTAAGGGATGATATATATATTAATCAACTATATGGATAAATTAAGGAAGGCATAAAAGGAATGGTGTATAATCCAATAAAGGGGCTCTATAGACATTAGAACACACTACATGTATGTGACACTAGTATTTATAATTAATGTCAGTTTAGTGGATTTTTAAATTTTTCATATGATCACTTACTATATTTAAAAAAAGGGGGACAATAGATGTATATTATTGACAAGATTATATATTGTTGATATTAATTTCAAAAAAAAAACAATCTAGATATGTTATTATAATTTAAGGAGGGAATGGTCAAAGAATTTGAAATGACTGATATAAAAGAGATGACTAACTTTCTTGGTATAATAGTTTTTCAAATTTATAGAGGCCTATTTATTTCCAAAGGGAATTATTCCATGTAAATTCTATAAAATTTAAACATGGAAAATTAATGTATCATAAAAACACCACTTGAAACATGATTTGAATTATGGGAAAATGGTACTTATGATATTGATTTTTTATATTTCAAAAGTATAGTTAGAATATTGAGATACCTAATATTCACCATGATTTATATTCTCTATAGAGTAGGAATCATTAACAGAGAAATAAATACTCCTGAACAGACTCATCTAAATTTAAAAAATGGCTTAGAGTAACATTAAAGGTATTATCAATGAAGATATTTTATACAAACCTAGTAAATATTTATAAATTATTATATATTTATATATAAATAGGCCTGGTATAGATCCCCTTTACTAAAGAAACTAAAAATATAGAACCATGAGGAAAAGGGGTAAAACAAATAACTTTTTCCATCATTCCAAATTACAAAATAATGATAATAAGAAAATGATGATGATTAGAAGGAATAAAATCTAAATATAATAATAAATAGAATTACAAACAGTATAATAAAAATAAAAATTAGAATAATTAATTAATGTGATAAACATATTTGAATTAACCAAACCCCCTTAACTAGAGGAGTGGATCTTGTACCCATCGTAGGCCTTAGATAAGAGTATTATTCTCTAGGTCTTTCCCTTTTCATGGGAACATATGAGAAAAATTCATCATATTTATTCTTACCTTGAGAAACTTTTTATTTATAATTTATTTTAATATTTTAGACCTTACTAACCTCATAAAAGTCTTAAATGTTACTCTATTTACCATTTATTCCTGATATTTTCAATGCATCCTTGATAGTATCACTACAGGAAATCTCACTTTTACTAATGATTATATCCCAATGGTTTAGATAAACCATTGGGAATGGCTATGTATACCAATAGTTTGCTTAAAACTGTTGGCATAGAAGATTTTGTAAATGTTTTTACCAACGGTTTGTAAAACCGTTGGTATAAGCCTTAGTATAGGCACATTTACCAATGGTTATTAGTAACCATTGGTATATGTTGGCCTTTTACCACTGGTTTGTATGAACCGTTGGTATATGCATCACATTTTTCCTCCTTAACCAATGGTTTATATAAACTGTT
Source organism: Viscum album (assembly GCA_963277665.1). NCBI lineage: Eukaryota > Viridiplantae > Streptophyta > Magnoliopsida > Santalales > Viscaceae > Viscum > Viscum album. The sequence goes on along the minus strand of OY728163.1, from coordinate 1,691,464,279 downwards.
GGTAAAGGCCTTACTATACATACATTCCCAACAGTTTTTAAAAACTGTTGGGAAAGTTTTCCCCTAAATGCAGATCAGGCATCCAGTTCGCCCTCTGCTCGATTGCAGGTCCCCCTCTGCTCGATTGGTGCCCTAAATCGAATCTCGCACTTCCCCAGCCTACCAAACTTCTTCCACTGATCGATCCATCTTCAATCAAGGAAATTTTTTCTTCTACACTTCAAATCTGTAAGTGATAACTTGGTTTTGTGGTTCTAAAACTATTTTTTATACCTTGGTTTTGGTGTTCTACAACTATTTTTTTCTCTTTTGATCTGGAAAAAAGGAGAGCTCTGTGGACATTAATCATGGTTTTGGGTGGTTATTTAGGATGAAAGATAGTATTCCTTCATTTTACTTGATATATCCAATAGTATTTTTTATTTATGTTCAATTTGATTATCTTTGACAAATTATGTTGTTTAATAAGTTGTTTTTAATGGTTGTAATAATGAATATATGGTATAAGGGTTCACATGGTTTTTATAAGGGTTCACCTGGTGTCTAAGATAATATAGTGTCCTAGGAATGTACACATAGTACATGACTTGGATAGCCATGTAAATATACCTGGCCAATCCCTTATTGTGAAAAGTATGTTTGGACAAATGGCGTATTGAAAACGTCCAATTTAAATATGCCTTTGTTTCATGGGTATGCCCATATGAAGTGTTGGGCATATTATAGAGAGGGTAGTAATTAGTTCATCCAAAACACTTTTATCCATGAAATCCAAGAATACAAGGTTAAATGGAAGAACCCATGTTCTAATGACATGCCTAACCTAGTTTCTAACTCACCTCACCTAAACATAAACTAAAACACTAGTTAAATGCAAGAACTAATCCTAAACATACAATATAACCTTGGTTAAATGGAAAAACCCATCCTCGTTACTGAATTCCATACACATATGGACAAAAAACCATCATTCATGAACATCCCTATAATGCATAGGGTTTTTACAAAACACATATCCCTTAAATGTCATGAAATTCCAGTAGGCACTGATATAACGTTGTCATGTTTACAGGTGGAAGCTTCATAGATTTGGATAATATATTCTCATAATTATAGAGTGGAACCCCATTCAGTTTTTTGAGTTCAACCCAACTCCATAAATGAAAAAGAAGATCATTATCCATCAATAAACCAGTGTAAATATATAAATGGTGATTCATATTAGCATCATTAATAGATTTCATTACGAATTCTTAATCTATTAGGGTGCTCTCCCAATACCTCCCTTGTTGGATTTCAAATTAAATTATCCTCATTTAACACCACTTTGAAGCATCTCTTCATTTACAATTATGTGTTGGTTATAGGATATTTTTAAATCTTTATCTTCTATATGATTTAGAGCTATTTAATTAGAAATTTCCAAACCCTCCAAAAAAATCCTACTTCTAAAACTTTAATTTTCATTTCTAAACCCACCTATTTAATTTTAGAACATTTTGATGTGTCTTATTTGAAAAGAAAACTTGATTTTCTTCATCCATGAAGGTCGTTAACAACATCATAATTGAAAAAAATATGTCATCATTTTTAGCATTTGGAGTAGAGGCATAATATTTGCGTTTTTTTGAAGAAAAAAAAAATCATATTTAAGGTATTTTTATTTTCAATTTCAAGTTTTCAGGGTGGGGAGGGGGAGTGTACACGTGGGGTGGGGTGGGGGATGTCCAGGTGGGGGGGGGGTGGGCTGTCTAGGTGGGTTCATGGTTGGCCAAGTGTCACAACCATTATTTAATAATGAGGTATTTTTTTTTATTTTTTTGGTATTTTATTTTTCCCTTGTATTTACTTTAGTGTTTTTAGAGAAAATATAGTATTTTACCCAACAATATGTGATTCATGGTTGGCACATTGTTCAGTGAAATGAACAACATTTTAAGTGAAAAAAACAACTGACATACGGAAAACTGACCAAATTTATTTGGATTGTGTTGATAGTTTAGGAAAATGATATATTGGTAATTTGTTACGTGTATGAGTCAACCTCACCTCAATTTGAAGCATGATGTGATGGAATCCTACTCTGATCAATAGATCTCACCATACTTTTACCATTTATTGTTCATATCCTTAAGAACATTAATATAATTCTAACTAAGGTCAATAAACTTACAGTTCCATTCTTCTAGACCATCACAAGTTTAACTTATGATCATTTCAGTTCTGCCTGAATTTTAAATCAATTAAAGAGTTCCATACTTTACTCCATTTATAACGACCATGGAACCATGGGTTAGTTTCCATACCCAATTTTCAAATTTAGTTTCATAGCATGCATCATCAAACTTTCTCCATAGATTTAGGAAGAAAAAACCACTCCCAGGTAAACATGAGTGGGTCTCATAAATTATTTTTATCATGGAATAAATAAGTGTCACCCTTACATTTACCAGTAGTACACCATGTATGACTATAACCCATCCTAGAAGGGGACTATTTTTTATCATCCTCATATGCATCATGACACACTCTGGATCAGACACATGTTCAACATCCACTTATTCAACCAATTTTTACAAGATCACTATGTGTATAAAAACCAATACCCAAGTATATTATGTTTTTACCACTATAGATTCTACCAAAAAATCCATTACCATTCACCCAATGTCTGACATTAACACTCCTACCTCCTTTATCTCTCTTCTTAGTGCATCAAAATTGACATTTCATTTACAAAGAACATATTCCATTTCAAATTTGAACATATACATGTATTTTATCCAACACAACTGAAAATGATTCAGTTCACATTATAATAAATTATATTACCATGACATTCAGTTTGTATATATAACATGTCTCTAATAAGTATTTCTTAGACTATTCTGTCAATTAGAAATTTCTTGGGGAGGTGGGGGGCTGTGGTGATTGGGGGGGGTTGTATAGGGGTGAGGTGAATTACTAATGGAAGAGTGGTTGTCATATGAAGATTTAAATGGGTGTAAATAATGTTTGAGTTATTGAAACTGTTATTCAACTCTACTGGAAGATTGTTTTCATATGAAGATTGAAAAAGGGAATTGTAGTACCTGAGATGGTTGGAAGAGTTTGATGGTTTTATGTGTTTTTTGTGCTATTTTATGTGTTTTTAGGCCATTTTAAGTCTGTTTGTTTGTTTTTTTGTGCTATTTTTTATGCAGGTGTATACTAGACGGGCTACTGGAGGGGCTGATATGCAATAGTTCTGGAAATACACAATACCAATGGTTTTAAACCGATGGTATAATTTGATCAAACACATTAATATTGTGTTCATAATTTAGTAAAATGATCCATGGGTCATTTTTGACGTGTACGAGTCAACCCCGCCTCAATCCGAGTCACAGTGTTGCCGGTACCACTCTAAGTGTCTCACTTCTGTTTAAAATGGACATCATTTTAAGTGAAAACAACAACTGGCATATGGAAAACCAACCAAACGCATTATTATTATGGTGATAATTTAAGAAAATTATCTATGAGTCATATGTGACGTGTATGAGTCAACCCCACCTCAATCCAAGGCATGGTGTGGCTGGTATCACTCAAAGTATCTCTATTTTGTTTAAAATGGACACCCTTTTATGTAAAAACAACTGGCATATAGAAAACTGACCAAATGTATTCGTATTGTGTTGATAATTTAACACAACTATGCATGGGACATTTTTGACGTGTAGGAGTCAACCCTGCATCAATCCAAGGTGCGATGTGGCCGGTACCACTCAAAGTGTCTCACCTTTATTTGAAATGAACAAAATTTTAAGTGATAACAACAACTGGCATATGGAAAACCAACCAAATGCATTTGGATTGTGTTTATACTTTAAGAAAACGATCCATGGGAATTTTGTGATGTGTATGAGTAAACCCCAAATCAATCCGAGTCATGTTATGGGCGGTACCACTCTAAATGTCTCTCTTTTGTTTAAAATTGACATCATTTTAAGTGAAAACAACAACTTGCATATGGAAAACCAACCAAAAACATTTGAATTGTGTTTATAATTTAGGAAAACGATCTATGAGTCATACGTGACATATACGAGTCAACCCCGCCTCAATCCGAGGTACAGTGTGGCCGGTATCAGTCTAAGTGTATTCTTTTGTTTAAAATGGACATCATTTTATGTAAAAACAACTGGCATACAGAAAACTGACCAAAATATTCAGATTTTTTAATACTTTAGGAAAATGCTCCATGAGTCATTTTTTATGTGTATGAGTTAACCACGTCTGAATATGAGGCGCGGTGTGCCTAGTACCACTCAAAGTGTCACACTCTTATCTGAAATGATCAACATTTTAAATGAAAACATCAACTGGCATATAGAAAACCAACCAAATGCATTTGGATTCTATTGATAATTTAGGACAATGATACATAGATCATTTGTGACCTGTATGAGTCAACCCCGCCTCAATCCAAGGTGCAGTATACTCGGTACCACTCAAAGTGGCTCACCTTTATTTGAAATGATCAAAATTTTAAATGAAAAAAACAATTGGCATATGGAAAACTGACCAAAAGCATTCGGATTGTGTTAATACATTAGGAAAAAAAAATCCATGGGTCATTTTTGTTGTGTACGAGTCAACCCCACCTCAATATGAGGCACAGTGTGGCCGGTATCCCTCTAAGTGTCTCTCTTTTGTTTAAAATGGACACTGTTTTAAGTAAAAACAAATAACATATGGAAAATTGACCAAACGTATTCAGATTGTGTTGATACCTTAACACAACGATTCATGGGTCATTTATGATGTTTATAAGTCAAACAAGCCTCAATCTGAGGCCTGGTGTGGCCGGTACACTCAAAGAGTCTCACTTTTATTTGAAATGGACAACATTTTAAGTGAAAACAACAACTGGCATATGGAAAACCAGCCAAACACATTCGGATTGTGTTGATACTTTAGGACAATGATCCATGGGGCATATGTGACATGTAAGAGTCAACCTCACCTTAATCCGAGGCATGGTGTGGGCGGTATCACTCTAACTATCTCTATTTCGTTTAAAATGGACATCATTTTATGTAAAAACAACCAGCATACGGAAAACCAACCAAATCTATTCTGATTCTGTTGATACTTTATCACAATGATCCATGGTCCAGCCTCACACAATCCACTTCTCATGTGAGGAAATCCTACCCCTATTCTAAAACACATGACATTTAATACGCCAAGGACAACTATATTCCCTAAGTCACACAAGCTCATTGATACACACCCATTATCATCATCACTATGTTCAAAGACACCCTCCCCAAACCACGGGACATTATATTTGTGTTTGGTTTAATTCATTTATTCTTTCCTTATTTTGGGTTATTAGATTCTAATTTCTGAACTCAATCATGTATGTTTTATACAAAATGAAATTTTTATGTATTCTATATTATGTATCACATATAATTACATATTAAGTTTTTAATGTATTGTAATCATAATTTATTATTGTATTGTATTCATAATTGATTATTAAATTATGTATCCTTATTGTATTCATAATTGATTATATAATTTCCTGCTGTACAATTCACATAGCAGCACACAGAGCTGCAGGTTTCTGTTTGAATTGTATAGCTAAGCCTATACCAACGGTTTTAAACCATTGGTATAGGTTCTATGTGCACTTTTACCAATGGTTCTCTTAGAGAATCACTGGTATAAGTGTAAATTTTTGAGACTTTTACCAATGGTTCTTAGGAACCGTTGGTAAAACTATAGGTAAATTTTATCCTAATGGTTTATAACCATTGGGATATCTCATCTCTATACCAACAGTTTATATAAAACCATTGGTATAGTATATATTTATTCACATATACCAATGGTTTCTTTGAAACCGTTAGTATATGTCAATTGTCACAACTTACTTGGATACGGTTTGTAAAACAATTGGTATAATTGATACCAATAGTTTTATAGCCTATACCAACAGTTTTCAACCGTTGGTATACCTTTAATTTCTAGTAGTGTATAATGAAAACCAATTCCCTTTTGTACATACACATCACTAAAGTCTATCCTTATTGTCTCAAAATTAATGAAATTCATTCTAACTAGATAACTAGGTCAACCATTTTCATTATAGTCCTGAGAAGGTAGAGTGCACTTATCTATAAAACATTTCAACACCGTATAATAGGAAATAGATTTCACAAGTACCATAGAGGTGTCATAGATTGATATAGAAAAACCTATAAACCATGAGATACTATAAAAAAATAAGACTCATGCTCATTATTTTGTCCCAACACATAAACAAAACCTTGATTTTTCATCATCATTCTATAATTAACAACCACACTAGTATTAGGATCTCCTATTACATATATCCATTACAATTCTATGAAATCATTCCCAAGAAAATAATCCTTTTATATAGAAGCTCTATATTCCATTATGGAAGTATTTATACCATCGTGGGCTTTGCCTTGCAAGATAGGTCCTTTCATAGTCTTACAAGAAGACCTTAGGGATGATATGTTCCCCTACTGAACATGTCACGATGAACCAGGTTATACTTGCTGAAAACATTTCTCAACTGGCTGATTATCACATTTTTGTTCATTTTTAGGATTTCCTCACCTAAAATTAGATTTATAATTCCCTATAAGGGAGTATATTTTGAAATCTATAGTCCTTTAAAAAGTATCCATTGAGTGACAAATTATCTTGAAATCGAATTAAAAATAAGGATGCTTTTTATATTAAATATAATGGTTCAATTAATTATTTTCAGTAGAGACCACTACCATTATCATCAAATCTGATCTTAAGTATATATTGACATTGACCCTTGACAAATAAAGAAACCTATATTTATCCATTTTATTTTCTGTTTTTTCTTGGTACCCCAATTATAGAGGCAATATAAATTTTTTAGATTCTAAATAATCAAAATCAAACCAACAATTTTAATACAAACTTGTGTAAAGGAATTTATAAAATCATAGTAATTAAAACCAAAGTTACAATCATGAAGACTAATAATTCCTAGATTCATAGAAACCAAGATGAATACCCATGATGTCATATTAAATTTTTCATTCTAAAACAAGATGTGGTTGAAACCACTTATTTCTACAATACATTTCTAGTTTGACACATCTCATAATGAGGATAACCTATTTACTAGTTCCTCTAATATCCATGGCTTCCAAAATTTTGGTAGAAAAACTAGACCAATGATGGAATGATGAAACAACTCAACCCTATCTAAGACTTCTTTATGCCTCTTCATCACTAGAGTATTATCACCATTTTTATAAAATCATCCTGAATCAGCTCCATTTAATGACTCGAACAATATTTGATTCAAGGATTATAAATATTGACCTATATACATATATCTCAAGTATTCCTCTTTAGAAGAAACTTTTACAAATACAATATGATCTGAAGTATCACACATCGAGGTCTGGAATGAACACTGTTGAAATCCTTGTTTGATTAAATCCCAGGCTGAGGTTGTTCACTGACCTCATTATACACTAGTGAGTCATACTTAAACCAATCAACTAGAGGGGGAAACCCTTCATAAATAAAATTTAAACCCAAATAGTCTAGGATATCTAAGAATGAAATAAAACCATAATCACCTTCTATATATCCATGGAGGAGCTCCCTCACCCTTATCTTCCACCTCATTGGATATTCATACAATGATTGGGGAATATTCCTTGATTAATGGATGATTACAACTAAATTAATTTTTTTTGGAGATATGATGTTCACTTATTCATTTATGTAGTATGCCTTTATGATTTTATCATCATGTGAAGTGAATTATGTTAATTATAACTCAATTTTGTTTCATAAAATATTACTTTAAAATATGATACATTATTTAGAATATACATAAGTAGTGCCAAATAATATCATTATAAACAATCATCCAATGACTTATTTGGTGAAAAATCAAATATTTCTAGGTATAATCATGAAATTTGATTTAATATATCATCATATTATAGATAATGGGAGGAATAAATAAGTTGAACTTTTTTTTGTAGAAAAAATGAACAAGTTACATATATAATCACAATACCATTGAGGCATGATGTGTTTTCCCACATGAATAAAATGCTTGAGATGAAAGGAAAGTAAGTATACATGGGATATTAAAAAAAGTTATTTTTTTCTTTGTAATACACCAAACATGACTATTTTAATAGATGTTATGAGACTTAAAATGAGATAGCATGATGTGTTTGGCATTTGAGTCTTATGCAACACCTAGTGCTAGAAAATTTAGTATATAAAATTGATTTTTGTGTTATCTTATATTTTGTGTGTGGTTTGTGATCACTATTAATATGGTGTTTTGTATATGTTTTAAAATCATTCTAAATTTAGAGAAATAAATTATTTTTTCTTAAAGTTTTAGAGTTTTTTCTTCCCAGATCACCATTAGTGATCTTAGCGAGTTTTTAATAATCCAACTTTATAATTACTTTTCAGTTTAATGAAACTTGACATAGACTAGACCATGTTCGTTCTAAGAAAACTGAATCCATGAATATTAATACTAGTATGGGAGTGGAGTAAAAGATATGTAAAAACAAAGAGAGAGTTAATTAAAAGTTATAAGGATGAGAGCGATATCAAAATTTTTAATGTGCATGAGAGGGAAGATAATTTTGATATGGTAAAAATGAGAACTAATGAGAGATATATTGAATTATAGGAAAATAAAATTCAAAAAATTATAGTTGGGGATTTAAATTTAGATTATATTCTAATTAAAGACATTTGTGTTTATAAATGAATCTTTTGAAATAACTATCAAGGTTCTTTATTAAAATCAATTTCATATTTTGGTCATCGATTCATGGTGTCAACCCGCCTAATTTTTTGCTTTTGAGAAATCCAAATTGAATTTAATGTCCCAATCCTCTTTAAATATAGTGGAGGTATAAGATTGATCCCTCAAATAACATGATTATTTATTGAATCGTGTGATTAACTAGTTATTTAAAGCATAATTTGTTAGGTTTAATTGTAGAAAATGATTCCAAATGACCAAATTTGAAACCTTAAATATTTGCTTTCACTAAAATTAAATTTCACACATGAATGGTTTTTAATTTTGAAAAAGAATAATACTAAGCTTGGGACTTCAAAAGGAGGGTTCAATACAATGGATTAACATATGGTATACTAATATTATTTATGACCCCTTTAATTACATTTAAATATGTGTATTGTATCCCCTTTGTTATAACAAGTCTTCAATAATTTTAAAAAACATGATTCCTTTGTCTTGTAATTTAGTTTTTTAAGAATTAGGCATCACACATTAAATGTGACATAAATTACATCCAACTTTCATTGAGTTGATCATTCTTAACCTTTTATTTTATCTAAAATTTTAATTCTTGATCTGATAGGGTAAATCTATTAATATAAGGATTAGTTATATAAAATAATTATAAAGGTCAATTGATCATTATGCAAGTACAACTTAGATTTAAATCACATTAAACATAAAACTTTATTGTTACCGAACACCATTGTTTAAATACTCGTGGTCTAGAAAAAAACTTTTCAATTAAAACATAATTCATGTTTATGAAAATGAGGAAACAAATATATAGAAGTAATTCACATATTGAAAAAATATATAGATTTTCTTATTTATAGAATTTGAAATGGTGGCCCTTTTATTTTGATACGTAAAAAAACAGATAATCATAGACTATATAGTCTATCATATTCAATCATACCAGAATCATTCATTAATGGAGGTTGGTAGAGAGTGGTTGGCATACATTTTTGGCATGTGTGTTTTAGAAAAATATGCATCAATTTTTCGTATTCAACTCTCTTTGACTCTTGAGGTGCATGATTAAGTTCTATTGTTTTCATAATCAATAAATAATCTTTAATTATGATCTATCTCAAAAAATTTTATGTAGGAATGGTTCCTATAGAAAAAAATGTACAATTTATTGGGTTTTAGGCTAAACCATGAATTTTGAAATGATAGCCTAAATGCCTCTATTCTACTCCCAAAACTCCCAATTCATGAAGAATTATATCAATTCCTCATTATAGGGAATTTGTTTACCTATAAAATACATTTCAACCATAAATACTTGATAAATGAAATTATTACCCATTTTAATATAAAATCCCCATATTAACTCCCTTATACTTAAAAATTTTATTATCTTCATAAAAATGACATGATAACCATCCCATGCAATTATGAAAGGATCAATCATAAATATCACATATCAGGTTATTTATATAAAATAATTATTGTATGAATTATTTTAGAAATTTTTTATATGCACATTTACTAATTTACCAATTCCTAAAATCGCATAAACAAAGTAGATTCAAGTGATTGGTTTTGGAGTTATAATTAATAAAATAATGTTTGTTTAACTGTGAAATTCCCCTTCTTCATTTAAGATCAGTTCATATTGTACATTTTCATCATCTAAATCACTCATTTGAGATAAATAAAGAGTTTGTTAATAAAAAGTGGCCAAAAAACACTTTTATAGGCCACACTACTAAGTTGGATTTTTCTTCAAAACTATAGGTTCTTTTTAAAATTCACGAATGATTTTTCTACCTAGATTTTGATGTTTTGTGGGAATAGTATTTTTTTAAAAAAAACACATCCCTTTTTGAAATGACTCACCCCTATATAAAAATTTCAATCCATAAATTAATGTATTTAAGATCATGTGTCAACCACACATGCGGCAATGAAAAATCAAAGGCACCATTCATCCAAAATATAAAAGATGAATTTCAACATCAAACATTATTTATTTTAAATTTATCTATCAAAATTTTTCAATTAAGACACATTAATTTAAAATGATAATTTAAAAAAAAATATCTTGATTTTTACAAACATAAATCACTAAGAAAAAGAGTATCCTAATATTTATTCATGAAAAACATCTAAATAATTTTACAACATAATTAATTATTTAACTAAGATGCAAGCATGATACTTATTACATGATCTTAAATAATACCAATGAAAAATATGTCATAATTGGTATGTTTAAGAGGCAAGGAATGAATATGTTGCACAAATATTCCCTCCCCCACAATTAATATTGAACATGGTACCTCATATTTTATATCATGGAGGAAGAGGGTATAAAATTAAAAACAGTCAAGGAAATTGGAGAATAAACTATAGAAATGATATGAAATAAATCATAAAATATACTCCATTAGGAGGGACACTGAATGTTTAATTTTTTTTGGCATAAGATAGCTTATAAATTGGAGTTCATTTATTAAGTGTTCTAATAGATTAAACCTTCCATATTAAGTAGTTAAACATGAAAACATAAAGCAATAGTTATGATATAATATAATAAGTGAAATATCCAAGTGGGAACATAATAAATGTATGGTTTTATGTTTAATACATCACTAAAAAACATAAAACTTCATAGAACAACTATTAAATCCAAAAAAATCCATCACATGTCAAATAAAAAAATAAATATTCATATGAGGATGGGAAAATGGGACAATGACCATTTACATTTAATATGTAACATCATCAGCAAGTATTTACTTGAAAAACCCATGTGACTAGGTACTATATGTCATTTTCACCAACATTAATGTCATCATCATCATTTGTTTCCACCTCATCACCACTATCATAGAATGGGTACCCATGTCACCACTACAGCATGAATAGTAACCCCTAGAGAAGTAATGGGATGAGGGTGTGATATTAATTGGTGGGTGAGGTCTGGGGTAATGAAATATTATATCTGTATAGCATCTAATATACTTCTAACATGATTGAAATTTTCATCCACATGGGTGAATAAATACAGTGTGACATAGGAGTAGATATCAGGGGAATAATTTAGGGTTACCAATATAGATGGGTTGGGTGGTAATCATATAAGGGTGGTGGAAAATATGGTGGTGGTGTAATGGTGGATGGTTATAAATCCTCACAAGCTGGTGGGTATAATTCATGAGCCTCCTACTATATTAATGGGGATTTCTCAGTGTCATACTCCTCTATCGCATGTAATTTGTAGAAGTGGTAGTGTCAAAAATCATAGAAAATCCTCGATATGTTTTATACAAAACTAATGTAAAAATTTTGGGGAGGGATTATATTTATAAATTCTTTGATATTAAACCTTAATTCTAAAGATCTGGACCAAGAGAGTGATAAAAGGACCAAATAAATCCCCATATTCTTCTTCATAAAAATATTAAAGAGTTTTTTCGTAAAGGACAAGTTAAGTTCACCATGTTCCTGTGAATCACAGAATGTAGAAGAAATGGGTACCAAAGTGAACCCCACCCATATTATGAATGCATGTGGTAAAGTGTGAGGTAATAAAAATAAAGATAATACGATAAAAATGATTCATGATTTTGAGTATTTTGTGGGATGTGTTGTAAATGTGACAAGATTGGAATATTTGAGCCCAAAAACAATGTGCTGTAAGATAATCCCAATTGGGTCTCAAGTTATGCTATGTATCATATTTGATATAATCATTAGAGGAAATTCTGGTGAGTACCCCAAATTAGCCAAGTGGTGTTTCATAATTCCAGTTGAAATGGTTGAATGGGAAATCATCATTATTAATTATAGACTGTTGTCCATTAAATGGATACTAGTCATTACCCTGAAATATATTGGCAAATTCAAGGAAAATATATTAATAAATATGATGGGTGGCTCAAAGACCATAATCCATGTTACCTAATTCAATTAAAATAAAATATTTTAACACCCTTGGTTTTAGCTAATTTACCTTTTTATTTTTTATTTTTAAGATATATAATACTTGGGTGGAGTTTTAGGAGTTTATATATGGTCTTGGTGTGTTTTGGAAGTGTTTGTAAGGGTTCATAGTTTGAGCATGGTTAGGAAAAAATTTGAACCTTCTCTAGGAAACCATCAATATTTTCTTTTAGGTATTGGGTAGGCATATGGTTAGTGAATAGTTTTTCCAAGCTATGTGGGTTCTTAGAAGAAACCATGCAAGTGGAGACAAGTGGACATTCAAGGTTGAAACATGGTTTTCCAAACCATGCAGACAAACCTTCTAGGGGTGGTTTATTGAATGTTTTCTACACATATATTCTCAAACCATGTTGAGAAATCATTCATGATAGAGGGAATCGTACCATTCACATAGTTAGCGCATGGTATTCTAAACCACGTAGACTAACCATGCACCTTTCATGAGATAATATAAAAGTTATAGTTTCAATTGATTTTACACCCAGGAACAATCATTTTTAACCTCTCATATTAGGATCATAAAATATAATCCTCTTCTAGGATTTTTTGGTGATTACCTTTGATTTGGAATCTAATTTTTATAAATCTAGGTGTGTTGGATCTCTAGAATCAACAATAAGTATTAGTTTTCTATCATTCCCTTTATATCTCCTCATCTAATCTAAAAAATAATGTTAGATCTAATACATTATGGATAGATCCATGATATATGATTTGTTTTTATGGTATCTTGGTTGTATCTATTAAAGGAAAAAAAATTTATAGATGGATATAAAGGTTTCAAAGTTCCATTTTCTATTTCAATCACCCATTATGAGGTATGTTCTTCCTTCTCTTCTCCATTTTTTCTAGAATTTGAAGACTTATTTTTCTTAAATGTTTTACTTGTATTTTAGAAAATAAATTTTGGTTTATTTCATAAAGGAAAAAACTCTTGGTTTAAGGTTTAGACACCTTGGTAATTTGGATCATTTTTGGAATGCTCCCTTAAATAATGGGTTTAAATTTTTATTTTAATTGATCCATTAAAGAGATTAAATTTATTATTTTAAAAGAAAGAATAGATTAATAAATTAATATATGTGGAATAAATTTGTATGTTAACTTAACATACATGGGTGGGGTGTTTTCATATTTTCATTATATGTGATCTTCAATAAGGGGAATGACGATAGACTAGTGGTGATTAGAGATTGGTTACCTTGTGATATCTTAGTGGATCGATGAGTAACCTCTCATAAGTATGGGACTATAACTTTAGCATTTATGTGTTTGTGAGTGGTTGTATGTGTATTGTGCATGAAAATTGAAATTAATGATAATTTTTATACCTTTTATTTAAATTAATTTAAATTGGTAAACTATTTTGATGTTCCTTTATTTATTATCATTTATATTTGAACAATGAGATAACATGTTGTCCGGGTGGTGTGAGTTGGGAAGTCTCTTGGGGAAATACTATTGGTTATGATTACTCACCCCTTATATATGCACTCAGGCGATTATGTATATATTGTTATTTATTATATATGTAAAGGAAATTCCTAGAATGTTTCTAATGAAGAATCATGATGATACTTCCTCAGGGTAGTGTTAGAGCTTGGAGTTCTTCTTATAGAGTAATTATAGTGATTCCACACCAGTGTTACTGAATAAATATATCCTTTGGTTTTTTGGAGTATCCATTCTATTCCATGGCATTACCACTTTGTTATTTTGGATTTTTTGTTTTTTCATATGAGTTGTATTATTATTACCCATGCATAATATTTTTAGTTTGGTTCTTTATATTTTCCATTGATATGTTTTATTGTTTTTAAATGGAAAATCATTCCCCAATGTCTTGGTAAGAACTTCAAATTATTTTCTCACCTTTGGAGTCCTAGGGATGTCACCCATGGTTAATAGAACCTTCGACCCAACCGAAGCTGATGGGATGGGCCGAGATATTATAAATATTTATCAGTTTTAGTTTGTCCATCATATTGGGTTGGTAGTAAAGAGATAGAACATGTCATAACTTGAACTTTATAGTGTAAAAATATGTATATAAACTCTTTATATTGTACTTCAATTTACTAGGGTGGTCCTGCTACCAAAAAGTGTTATAAAACACTTCTAGGTCTGTTTTCATATCATTATAATGGGTTTAGCTAATGAGTGTAGCATATCATAAATTAGTAAAGTCACTTCCCACTAGGAATGAATTGTTCAGATTTCATTTGATAATATTTGGTAATTGGTTATAATGATTGTTTCTTTTTGATGATTTTTAATACTCTATGCCTTTATTTTTCTAGTGCATGATGATTTTGTGGTGTTTTTTATATCTATAGAGAAATGAAACTAATTAGAAAACATAAGAACCCAAATGAAGAGGAACTAGTAAATGTGGTTTCACCTAAGCACCGTTTCAACCAACATCTTGTTCAGAGTATTATTCATGCTTTTAAAAATTGGGATAAGGGAAATCAAAATGATAAACAATTCCAAGATAATGATGTCTGTAATTTCTATAATAGATTCCACCAATATTTTTGGGGGATTTGGAACATAAAAATATAGTTATTTGGACTAAAATAATAAACCAAATTTTTGATTTCCTTAGAAAACCCAGTTGATCTAAAGGTCATGTTAGCAGTATAAATGATGGAGGATCTTACATGATAATGATGGATTTATACATCCAAGATAAATACGACCAAAGGCTTATGTGGGAGGTCTTTAAAAATTATTAAATAAAAAATTATTCCCCACCCCATTAAGATATATAGAACGATAGATTTATTTAGACTTAATAAATAAATTATATTAGGGATGGAATATAAATCTATGTTTATAAATTTACTTCATTTTTATCCATAAGTAGTGGCTAGTGCATACTTGAAGACATACATCTTTGAGTCTATAATATAATGAAAAAATTATTCTATGATATATATTCTATATATTACTTAGTATAAAAACATGATTAATATAATAATAGTGGAATAAAAGGATATTATTGGGTATCCAAAAATAGGAATCATGCTTTGCTCTATGGGAATGGGTGGGGACTCTAATACATGAAATAATTAGATGAGGAAATCCTACTTCCAAGGGGGTATATCATCACAAGATTAGATCACTAGATTAGTTAAGTTTCATTCATGACCTAAAGGTAATCCTAGATATTTCCATTGTGGTTTTTTTAACTATATGAAGTGATATTATATGGTACAAACTAAATAATGTCACAACTATAATCATTCGAGACATCTATAATATTATTATAATAGTTCTAAAAAGTCAAATATTGGTAATACATCTCATATGTCTCATAAATCTAATGCTTCAATGGGAAAATCAGCTCAAAATAATTTTTCCCTTAAAACTGATTAAACCAGGGTGATTCCAAAAACACCCTAACTCCTCATACAATGCTACCACAATAGGGAAGTGATGAATAAAGTGGAGTGTGTAAGATGTTGTATGGTGCATATATGATAATCACAAAAAAAAAGAATCTTGTACTTTGACTACATGAGGTTCCATCTACTTTATTTTCAAAACCCTAATATTTTTAAAAATAAAACAATGTTGTATAGCATATACAACATTCAACACCAAGACTAAATAAACTATGAAATTTACTATTTAAATATAACTCTTATAACATAGCCATTAAATTATTGGGTATGTAAAAAATTAAAATATTTATTAAATATATATAAATTTCCTACTCAATATAAATTTATAGATAAATTCTTAATAAATAATCAATAAATTTTTAGTAAATTAAAATTTTTCTTCAAAAAATACATTTTTTTCAATAATGGGTATTATTGTTTTTATGAGAAAATATTATAGTTTATTTATTGAAAAATTATAAATTTTATTTTATAAAGAGGTTATAATTTTTAAAATAATAATATCAAAACTAACTTATTGTGGATTTTTTATATTTTTCTGAAAATTTTTATTTATCAATGAATAGTTTGAAATACTCTTTTTTATTGAAAACTATATATTTTTTTTAAAGTACTTACAAAATAAAATTATATTCTGAAATATTTTTAAATTTATTTTGTTAATTTTTTGTTAAAAATAATATATTTATGGTTTTTAGATTGAATTTTATACTGGGCTATATTATAAAAAAAATTTATATTCAAAGACTTTTTTTCTGAAAAATTAATTTTCAACACGTTTAAAGGTTTAATTATAAATTAAATTCTATTAATTTTATAAATTGATTATGATAAAAGGTATTCCATATTTTTAATCATTATAATAAAAATTATTTAATAATTTAAACTAATTTATTAGTCACTATGAATAGTAACTATGGTAAATATTTATTACCACAGTAAAGGTAAATTGGGTAATTAAGTTTAAAAATAATACGATAAGGACTAAATATTTACCCTATATATTGTAATTATCCTATGGGATAAGTATATTTTGTCCATTTACATCCAATTATCAAATATATGTCCACTTATTACCATATTTCTATAATTTTATCCTTTACAATAATTAAGTAAAAGATAATGATGGAAATATCACTTTCTTGTGATTAATATTTGTAATATTTTCTTATAGGGATAAAAAAACTTATATTTACATCTAAATATTCATTTTAAATCTAAATTATTTTTTCAACATGGTAATTTATTTATAATTTTTAGTGATGGAATAATTATCTTAAATGCTCGAGCAACGCCGACACATCATGTATTTATTTAATAAATAAAATAAAATAAATAATTTTAAAAATAATAAATGTAATATAATTTTAAATAATTATTGTGTTTCATCATGTTTTTAGATTAATATAACATTTTAGTGATGTGTTAAAATATAATATTACAATTATATTATTTTCATATTGTTTTTAAAATAAAATAAAATAAATAGGTCCAAAAAATTACATAAATGATATTTTATAATAAATAATAGTTTTTTAAAATATTTAAAATTCATAAACATACTATATTTAGAATAGGTATTTATATATGTGTTAAAATATAAAAAATAGTTAATTTATTGGATATTTTTTTATAGTAACAACATTGGCCCCAAAATGGTAAAACATTTGATATCATGTTAATTATAAAAAAGGGTTAACAGAGGTTAAAACTAAAAGATTAAGGTAAAAACCAAATCTAAACTTGTTTAAATTTTATTATATTATAAAATTTCAACTAATACTCCTTATATATTCTAAATATATTATTTTGGATCCATTTTTCCATGATAAATAATATATATTAATTTAATATTTTATGAAATTCCGAAAGTTCCCCTACCCTCACTTATAAAAGAAAACATTCTATATTGTTTTATTCACACTTAAAGGAACATTTTGTTTATCCAAGACCAACCCTAATTACTTTTAAGAATATCACCCCTTGTTCTAGAATCATTTTTAGGCATAAAACCAACCATAGATGGATAAATGTGTAAAGTAAAGGAGATTGTTTGAAGAAGAGGTATCGTTCTTAATCATGTGTTTTTGTTTTATTTATTCTTCCACATAATTAAAATATTTTCCCACCATGGAAATACAATAAAATATTTATATCACATATACTTATATTCTATTATGTTATTTTCATAATCTATATCAATCTCATTTTCCATCAAATGGGAAACAAAACCATCATTCATATGTATGGTAGAGTACTTCCTTGATAACTGACGTAATTTAGTTTACATCATCACATCTCACGAATGTTTATGAAGATGGATTTAATTTATATATATTATATTAATTAAATATTAATCTTTTTTGAAAATTAATATATCATATACTTTCTTACATTACCATACATTGAAAAATAATAACGTCATTTTTACGTTTGTGTGGACTACCACCTACAACAAGTGATGTGATTTGTTTTCTATTAACACCTCACATGGATGATATATATAAGTTTAATAATATAAATAATTTTATATTTATGATATAATTATCATTATATAAATATAAATTCATACTTATGTTCTTTCCATCATGATCATGGAAAAATTGAAACGTTACTCATGCGTACGTATGACATTCCATCTCCATGATTGTAACATTGTTCATTCATCATAACCATATTTCATGGTTGGTTTTAAAACTATTATTAATAAATAAAAATGATAATTATTTCATGATTCTTATTCTCAAGATGATAGAATGATTACCTATTTTAAAATTATCAACCTACCGAGTTCATTTTTGGACATATGAACCGAATATATTTAAAACTATCAATGTGAACTTAATTGATTATGTAAATAAGTATATCTTGGTAATAAATAAAATAAAATAAATATTAAACTTGAAAATGTTTCTCAATGAGAAAAATAATTATCATAATTTTACTATTCTGGAAGATAAATAACGTACATGATGAGTTGGACTTAAGGTAAAAGGTTTCATAACTCAATTTATTTTCATTGGGTTATATTATTTATTTATTTTCATTGATATAATATGATTTTACATTAAATTAACTATGATTTTATTCTATTTTATTCCACTATTTTTTATGGATTTACATTTGTTATACGTAACTTCTTTATTGATTAATCCTCACTTCAATGTTATAATCTTTGTAAGGGATTCCGTCTCAATTTTCCTCCATTAAGGAATACTTTAATTTTAATCTCCAAATTTATTTTATATGGTGTATATAATTAAATTTTACATGTTATATAATGATTCCTTTATAATTCAGGGTAATTTATGTTAGGATTTAAATTATTTCATCCAAGGGGATTTGACTTGACAATTAATAAGTGGTAAGTGGTTTTATAAGTCAATTTATTTTCATTGGGTTATATTACTTATTCATTGTCCTTGATATGATATTATTATGAGTGAAATAAACTATTATTTATTATTTTTTATTTAAATTTTTTTTGGATTTAAAATTTTTACACATAATCACCTCATTGATTAACTCTCATTTCAATGATATAATCTTTGTAACATATTTTGTCTCAGTTTCTATTCCATTAAGAAATATTTCATATTAGGAACCTATTTAATTTTATATAGTATCTATACTAACCATTTTATGTATTTAATATGAATAAAAATTTATTCATGATGATTAATTTTTCAATTCGTGTTAATTCCTTAAAGGGGTTACAATTTAGAAGTTACCAAGCGGTAAGAATTTATTTCATAATCTCATCATTATTTGGAATTTTTTATGTTTAAGCCTCCAACAAGGGAAATATTTGATTTTTATATAATAAACCCAATATATATTCTTATCTTATAGTTATTGATATAAATTAAAAGTATTTCATTCATTTCCCTCTCTTTAAATTCTCAATATTTTGAGATAATATTTTTAATGAAAACTGACTTTGTTTTTTTACTCTATTGGGAATCATTATCTTACATGTCAGTATTTTCCTCAAAATTTTTATATAATGTTTTTAATAGTATATAATTATTTATTAAATAAATTTTTACCCATATTAATATAATTAAAAATGGTTTAAAAGTATTATTATTGTTACTTTCTGAACAAGATACTTTTTCACTTTTTACCAAAAATGTGAAAGGAATATTTGTTTTAACATACATGATATGAATGAAATTTCCCACCATCATGAACACTAAATTATTTTAATATTTTATTAAAAGTTTACATGATTGTTTTCAAATAATTGTTTTCCTAATTTATTGTAATTTTTCGTTTTTAAATGTGATTTTCAATGTGAAAATGGTATTTTACTCAAGATTTATAATGATATTTTTATGTTATTTATATTCATCAATACCAACAACTCTTTATATATTTATACACCACTGGAGATATTTTTTAATGATACCATATTTATTATTTATGTAGATGGTTTATACTCCAAAAATCACTGTGCCCTTTTGATGTTTTAGTGAGATTGATAATGAAATCTATTGTAAAATTTTACCATTTCTATTCTGGTATATGTAATAGTTCTAACATTCCATTATAATTATATTTCCAAGACTTAAATTTATGAAATAATAATAGATATAATATTTTATAAATTTTTTATGCATTTAAATTGTTTAAATCATCCCAAATTATCAATTTGAGATTTTATGAATCAAATTTGGATTTATGACGTGTTTTGAGAAAAATGGAAAAAAGTGTCTAATTCTTGATTTTGGACAGATGTTTACATTAATGGTAATTTTTTCATTTCATGAAAAATATAAGTCGAAATTGAGTGAATATTTTTTTAGAATACTTATTTTATTTGATTAAATTTTTTATTTTGGACCAGGGTATTATTTGGCCATCTAGTGTAATTAAAAAATAAATGAATTTGAAGATGTTTCCTGGAAGACAAAATGGACTCCACCACTCCAACCGAGGTTTATCTCAACATACACATATTAAATTGTGATTCTTACACATATAAGGGAACTAGAAAACATATTTTCACCTCCAAAATTATTTTTATGAAGTTTGGATGTCATTAAGGGGTGATATTGGATGTTATACATTTGGAGGAAGCTTCTTGGAAATTTCGGACAAAAAACTTCATTGTCAATAAAAAATCCATAACTCCCTATTTTCGAATCCAATAATGCTGAAATATGGAATGTGAACTCACAAGATATATTTGAACAAGGTTTATGAAGGATATAACACATTAATCATCCATTAATAGGCCCAAAACATGTACAAATTTAGAGGTCATAATATCCCTATAAAAGGAGAGGAGCTCCCACATCTCAAAAAAATATTATTCTATCCCATTCCTTCTGGGAAACCAAGGAAGAAATTTTTTTGGCTTTCTCTCTTTTATTTATTTTATTTTTTATATTTTTTTAATGCCCTCTTCTTCTCCATTCATCTCGATTACCCTTACTATGGTGGCGTAAACATTTTGAGTGATTGGGGAAGGGTTGGTTTTCTATTTTGTAATGCTTGAGTTCTTGGATGTAATTGAATGAAATTTATTTTCCATGAAAGTTTTTTTCAATTTCAAATAAAGGATTTTATAATCAAATGTGACCGTTCTTAAATTTTAATTACATTATTTCTTTTTTCCCTATTAAAATAATTATTATCTCCCTCTTCTAATTTTTGTTTATATATGATGGAATAGACTTGGGATTAGTAGTGAAGTACTCGATGATCATTAGTATGTGTAAAGGGGTAGTGAATGCTTTTGATTTTTTGGGATAAAAAAGACCTAATTGGGTATTTCCCATGTCAATTGAGGATATTCAATACAACTATTTTTCCCATGGAAGAATATTTGGCCAAACTGAGATCTTGATAAGTTTTTCTGTCACCATCATAATTTCACTATAAAAGCGAGAGGAAAAGATTGTAAAAACTCAATTTAATCAACTAATAATAAAAGTTTTAAATTAAATTAAACAAGGATAACATTACTATTAGAAAAACGACCATGACCTAATAACCCTTTTAATATAATAGTTTTTCAATCATTTGAATTTCAATTTTCCTTTCAATCATTATCTTATTGTTTTATTCTTAAAACATTCCATTTTTACCCTTATTTGAAATTAAAAAAAATGTATTTTGTGAAATCCTGTTCGGGATACATTCTATGTTAGCCAAATTACTTTATTTTAACATTGGAAATAATTGTTTTTACATGACCTATAAAAAGTATGCATTAAACTTTGTGCCGTTTCCAGGGAGGTAGTGAAAAAAAAATATTTTCAAAATTTAATGACCCGCAACTCAAAAAAAACATTAATTAAATTTGATCTAGAAATTTAAAGTACATTAACCCAACTAAAAAAAATAAACCCACCAGAAATATTTGAAGAAATAGATCTCTTAGATTCAAGTGAAACTCTTAGTGTTCACTCCGAACCTTAAATCATGGATAGGAATCCAAACCAAAGCCTGTGTGATCTATGTGCACCTCAATTTTCCATTCAAAATAAACAACTAATTGCACCCACTGAACCAAATGATTTTAAATTACATGTAAATTTGATTCACTTGCTTCCAAATTTTTATGGTCTTGTAGGAGAATATCCAAATCATCACATAGAAGAATTCAGATACACTTTCTCAAGCATCAGGACAAGAGGAGCACCTGAAGAACAATTACAGTGGAGGTAATTCACCTTCAAATTTGAAGGAGTGGCTAAATAATGGATGTACAATATATATCTAGGTGAGATCAATGATTGGGAAGACCAAAATAGATGTTTCATGTAAAGATTATTTTCGAAATCCAGGAGCATTGCCATCAAGAATGAGATTTACATCATACTAAAATCAACTGGAGAAACCCTCTATTAGTACTGAGATCATTTTATGAGGCTATGTTCCCACTTCCCACATCATCAAATGGAGGAACACTAATTCCTTGTGTTATTCTAACAAGGACTTCTGGATAATGATCGAAATCTTCTAGATTCCTCATCTGGGTGATCCCTAGTTGACAAGTAACCTATAGATATCAGAGTACTATTTGAGAAGATTTCTCAAAACGCAAAATAATTTAGAATAAGAGGGTTGGGAACAAGAGGAATCCATGAGGTGAGAACATCTGATTCAACAGAATTATTTAGTAGTGAGATGGGAAAACTCACCTTGTTAGTGCGACAGATGGCTATGAAACAAGTGAAGGATCAATAAGAACTAAATTAGGTATGTGGTTTATGCTCTTCTAATTACCATTAAACATACTAGTGTCCAAAAGTTTAGGGAACCAAATTTCATGATGCTACCTATTAGAAAAGAAAATTCCATCCAAATCCATTAATTCATCCCCCAAACTAACCATGATATGGATTCCAACAGACCCATGATAGACCTCCTTTTTAACAGCAATACTAGACCCCACTCCGTTCCAACAGTCCTATAAAAATCCATTTGAAAAACAACAACCCTTTCATCCACCACCATTCCAAATAAAGATATATGATAAACTATCCATTAGTGAACAACCATAAAGTGATAACCAAAATCTAAAGTCAGATATTGAGGGGGTTAAAGAAAATTTGAAAGAGTTATCCAACTAGTTAAAAAATGTTTTGGAAATTATAACCCAGAATCAAGGGAAGAAGACACCCCAAATAGATCCAAATCCTAAAGAGAATTCCAATGAAATTATAACAAATA
Source organism: Viscum album (assembly GCA_963277665.1). NCBI lineage: Eukaryota > Viridiplantae > Streptophyta > Magnoliopsida > Santalales > Viscaceae > Viscum > Viscum album. The sequence goes on along the minus strand of OY728163.1, from coordinate 1,691,440,360 downwards.
GTGTAAAATAAATCCCACCTCCAGCCAACCTTGAACTTGAAACAATACTACCTATTCTGAGGGAGAATGTTGTTTAAAATTTATAAGATCTATTGAAAATCCACCAAGAAGGAGAAAAGAATGAGGAGAAAGAGAAGGATAAGCCAAAAAATAAGATACAGTAAACTCCAATGCAAAGGAAAAAAAGGGAGAAGAAAAACATACCCCCACTATTTCCAATAAGGATGAATGAATCAAATAAATTGCATGACGAAACACTTCAAAAATAACTTCTAGACACTTTTCAAAAAGTGGAAATAAATATACCTCTACTTGAATCTATCAAAAAAATTCCAAGGAATGAAAAATGTTTGAAAGATATTTGAACCAAAAAGATAAGAATTCATGGGAATGAAAGAATAAACATGGGGAGAAGTGTCTCAACCCTTATCACACCACATATTCAAACCAAATTTCAAGATCCAAGGAATTTTTTAATTTCATGCACCATTGGTTCAATTGATTTATCTATTGATTTGTATGATCTAGGTGCTTTAATTAATGTATTTACTCACTCTGTTTAGACTTCTTTACAGATGGGAGACTTAAATACCACAAGAGTGGTGGTCCAGCTTGCAAACAGATCCACAACTTTTCCAACTAGAGTTATAGAGGATGTCCTGGTGAAATTCAAAGATCTCTTATTTCCAGGTGACTTCTATGTACTAAATATGGAAGAAGATATGAACCCATCACACTCACCCATAATTTTGGGGATACCATTCTTGAAGATAGCTAAAACCATCATCAATGTCCATGAAGGTACAATCACCATTGAATTTGGAGATATCACTGCCCACTTCAACATTTTTGAATCCATGAGGTACCCATCAGATGATCACTCCCTCTTTTCACTCTCCCAAGAAGTTAATACTAAACCCACTGAATAATTAGGTATGTGCCATGAATTCTTAGACTTAGGAGATAATTTTTCCATTAATGAACATGTGAATTCCCGAAACACTAGGGTTTCTGATTTAATGTGGCATGAAGAGGTAAAATATTATAGCTTTGATGATTTGTTGATTGATGAGGAATATGATATTGTTTCTTATGTATAAGAGGTATACCCTTTGAATGTGGGGGAATATCAGCTTAATTTCATCCCTTGAGAACCCCCCCTAAACTTGAATTAAAACCACTCCCCAATGATTTGAAATATGTATACCTTATAGAAGAAGGGAAATTACTAGTGATAATTGAAAATAATCTGTCTAAAACCCATGAAAAATATTTGATTGAGATTTTTAGAGAGAATGTCCAGGCAATAAGGTGGAGCTTAGGTGATATCCCGAGAATAAACCCAAAAATATAATCACATTCAATTTTTTTAGGGAGACTCCAAACCTATTAGACAACCCCAAAAAGCCTGAATCCCACCATGAAAGAGGTTTTGAATAAAGAGATCGAGAAGATCTTGGAAGGTGGGATCATCTATCCCATTTCAGATTCATAATGAGGTATCCATATTCATGTCGTTCCTAAAAAAACTGGCCTGACCACTATAAGGAATGAAAAGAATGAGTTAATCCCTATGAGAATTCATAAAAGCTATAGAGTATGCATTGATTTTAGGAAATTGAACCATATCACTCAAAAATATCATTTTCCAATCCCCTTCATTAACCAGATGTTAGAGATATTGGTTGGGAGAACTCGTTATTGCTTTTTAAATGGATTTTCAGGTTACTTCCAGGCACCCATTGCTCTAGAGGATCAAGAGAAGATGAAATTTACATACCCCTTTGATACTTTTTCATATAAAAGAATTCCATTGGGAATATGTATTACTCCAGGTACATTTTAGAGGTGCATGGTAAGTATATTTTTTGATCACATTGAAAATTTCTTGGAGGTTTTCTTAGATGATTTCACAGTTTTTGGAGATAAGTTTGATCATTGTTTAAAAAACCTGGAAAATGTTTTGAAAAAATGCATTGAAAAAATCTTATTTTAAAATATGAAAAGTGTCATTTCATGGTTAAAAGAGGAATTGTACTTAGTCATGTCATTTCACAAAATGGAATTGAAGGGTATAAATCAAAAATTGATGTGATAAAATTCATTCCCTTACCCTACTTGTGTGAAACATATTAGATCATTTTTAGTACATGAAAGATTCTATATGTGGTTTATCAATGAATTTAGAAAGATTCCTCTCCCTCTCTCTAGATTACTTTTTAAAGATGCTGATTTTGAATTTAATGGTGCATGTAGGGAATCCTTTGATGATTTGAAAAAGAGATTGATTTCACCACCCGTGATGCAGCCAATAAATTGGGAAGAACCATTTGAGATACTTTGCGATGCCTACAACCAAGTAGTTTGAGCAGTCCTTTCTCAACGAATTAAGGGAATACCAAAACTCATTAAATATTCCTTGAGAACCTTATATATATCCTCATATAGTTACACAACCACAAAAAAGAGTTCTTCGAAGTTTTTTTTCTTTAGAAATATTTAGATCATATATTATTGGAACTAAAATACCCGTGTTTTATGATCATGTAGCTATGAGGTACTTGATGAACAAAGCTGATGCTAAATCGAGGCTTATGAGATGGATGATACTGCTACATGAGTTCAATATAGAAATCAAGGAAAAGAAGGGATATGAGAACCAAGTGTCTGATCCCTTAAGTAGACTTCCAAACACTACTAAAATTGAAATTCTAGAAAGAGACCAACTGAATTATAAAATTATAGGAGGGAAGTAGTACTTGATTAAAGGATAAGTGGCTTGGTATGATGCCATACTCAATTATCTGGTAACATCTTAGATCCCATATCATTTAAATTCTCACCAAATTCAAATGCTAAAAGCCGAATCTTGGTATTACATTTGGGATAATCCATTCCTTTGGATGATTTTCAATTATCAAGTAATAATAAGATGTTTACCTGAAAGGGACGATAAATATGACTTTGAGTTTTTTTATACATTAGATTATATAGGCCACATTGGACCTCAAATGAAAATAAATAAGGTTTTAGAATCTAGAATTTATTGGCCCATCATTTTTAAAGAAGCTCATGAATTTTTCAAAATATGTGAAAAATGCCAGTTTTCAATAAATATTTCAAAGAGATAAGAAATTCCTCAAAAGAAACTAATTTTTTGTGACATTTTTGAAGTTTAGAGGATAGATTTTATGGGACCTTTCCCGATGTCCTTTGTAAATTCTTATATCTAGCTTGCAGTTGATTATATTTCCAAATGGGTGGATGGAAAAGCCACCAGGATTGACGATGCTAATGTTTTTTGTGATTTGGTTAGGGATAACAAATTTTGAAGGTTTGAAGTGCCTATAGAAATCATCAGTGACCAGGCTAATCACTTATAAAATTGGAGAATAGATACTTTGCTGAAGAAGTATGATGTGCATCATAAAACATCAACTCCCTATCATCCATAGACTAATGGGAAAGCTAATGTTTTAAATAGGGAAATAAAAATAATTTTAGAAAATAATGTTAATACAAATAGGAAGGATTAGAGACAAAGGTTAGAAGATACATTATATTCTTACAGGATGACCTACAAAAAAACAATTTGAATGAGTCCATATAGGCTGATTTATGGGAAAATCTGCCACCTACCGATGGAATTAGAGAATAAGGTGTATTGGGATTTGAGGAAAATGAATTTGGAACTTGAAAGTGCTAGGAAGGAAAGAAGATTTCAGTTATAAGAGTTGGAGGAAATTAGAAAGAAAATATTTGAAAATTCCAAGATTTACAAATAAAGAATAAGATTAGCCCATGACAAGCTGATCCGACCGAAAGACTTCTATCTTGGAGACAAAGTGTTGTTATTCAAATCAAAAATCAAGTTGATGCTAGGTAAACTTCACTCCAAATGGTAAGGTCCATTTATAGGAACTCATTTATATTGTTTTGGTGTTGTGAAGATTATAAAGTATAAAGAGAAGGATCCTTTCACTATTAATGGGAATAGGTTGACGAAATTCTTTGGGACCCAGCCATCAGATCCAGTGGAGGAGATCACACTCCTCTAACATGTTTATCAATAAAATCCACCAGGTCATACCTCTACTTTACATTTTCTTACTTTTTGTGATTCATTTCGAAATATTCATACATGTTAAATCCATTTGAATACACTAAGGACACTGCATCAATTAAGTGTGGGGGGGGGGGGGAACTGTTGTAGTTTAGGATTTTCATTTGATGTTTGGTTTACTATTTTTATAAAAAACTGTTTTTTCATATATTTGTGTGTTTATTTTTAAAATTTAGTGTGTTGACAAAAATTTTGTGCTAAAATGATTATAATGTTTAATTTTGAAACCCATGTCAATGAGTGAACCAATATATTCCATGATACTGAGCTTAAATGAATGCTGAAATGACTTTTTTTCAAGTTCAAATCTTTTGGATTTTCATGAAAATTACTCTATTTTTTAAATCCCATGCTACATATCACTATATTTATTTTTGAAATAACTTTACTATGCGGATTCTTTACCATTTTTTTAATATTATTTAAATTCACCTCATTTCTTGATAAAACTAGACCATGATTTATTTAACTAGAATTTATTTTATTTCAATCAAAAATTGAGGGTTTGAGGTACTTTTGTTTTACATGATTGAGGTATTTATTTGGTTTGAATCCCCCTTTTCAAACTAATCCTTTTTATTATGTTCTACCTTATACATTAATCTTTATAGCCCTTAGAATCCATGCACAACATATTAGGTTATCCACATTACAAGACAATTTTTCCTATCCAACATACTCTTGAAGTAAAATTGCTTGATCTAGTTGAACTAAAGTGTGGGGGAAGATGTATTGTGGTGTACTACCTCATTTGATGATAATTTGGGTGGAAAATAAAATGTTGAAGAGTTGATGTTTCTATTGATGTGTTCATTTTGTAAAGATCTGTGCTTTTCTGGAGCTTTCATGATAAAAGAATTTGTGCCTTTCTAGAGCTTCCAATGTAGAAGGGAAGCTGTGCATATATGAACATTTTAAGAAAAAAATGTTTGAGAAGAAATTTTTTATGTTGAAATTCTAAATGGTGTGAACTTTACTTGATTTCTCTTGATGATAAAGATGATTTTCTACAAAGGGGAAGTGAAGGAGACTATATTTGAGTGAAAATTATAATCTTGCAATTTTTCTTCAAAATGATCCAAGCCCTCCTTTTTGGCCTCATAATTTTTAACATCTAAATCATATAAACCGGAATACACATAACAACCTTGAAAAGTCCTCATGAGAAACACATGTCATTGACTCACATCGGGTGGAGAAGTAAGAATTTATCAAGCCTATGGTGACTCTTGTGTGAACTTTGATGAGAAAATCCTTGTTGAACATTTACATTTATGAGTTGAGAGAAAATTCATGTGAGGTAGGTGTTTTGTGTACATGGGAAAAAAATTAACTAGAAATATATTAAATAATCTAAAATGAAGAACATGAAATAATATTTTTGATGACCATGATATTTTTTGTTTCTTAGTGTGGATTTTGAAGATCTCATTTGTATGTGTTTTGAATTTGATTTGATTAAATTTTAATGTTTACTTTTCCCGGAGTCCAAGTGGTACGTGTGGGGGAATTTATAGAGATAATATTTTCTACATTTATTATTCATTTAAATTGTTTTAATCATTATGAATTATCAATTTGAGCTTATATGAATCAATTTTTTATTAATGATGTTTTTTGAGCAAAATAGCGAAAAGTGCTTAATTCTGGATTTTGGACAAATTTTTACATCAAGGGTATTTTTGTCATTTCATGAAAAATTCAAATCCAAATTGAGTGAATATTTTTTAGAATTCTTATTTTATTTTATTAATATTTGTCTTATGGACAAGGGGATTATTCATCCATCTAGAGGCATTAAAAATCAATGAAGTTGAAGATATTTTCAGGAGGACAGTGTGGACCCCACCACTATAACATATGTCTATCTCGGACTACACATCTTAAATTGAGATTATTCCACCAAGAAGTGAACTAGGAAACATAGGTGAACCTTTAAAATTAATGTTATATAGTTTGGATGTCATTAAGAGTGATATTGGCTGTTATACATTTGGAGGAAGATTCCTGGAAATTTTGGATAGAAAAAGTCATTATAAATAAAAAATTCGTAACTCCCTATTTACGCCTCCAATAAAGATGAAATTTAGAGGGTGAAATCACAAGGTATTTTTAAAAAACTTTTATGAGGTTTGGAACTCCTTAATTATCCATTAATGGGTCCAAAACACATAAACTTTAAGAGGTCATAATCTGCCTATAAAATTAGAGGAGGTCCCACCTCTCCAAGAAATCTCATTCCATCCCATTCCTTCCGGGACACAAAGGAGGATAAAATTTTGGCATTATGTGTTTTATTTTTTTTATTTTCCATAGATTTTTAATGCCTTATTCTTCCTCATTCATCTTGATTACCCTTACCATGGCAGGGTAAACATTTTGAGTGATTGGGGAAGGGTTGGTTTTATATTTTGTAATGCTTGAGTTCTTAGATGTAATTGAATGAAATTTATTTCTACTTAAAAGTTGTTTCAAATTTCATATAGAATATTTTATTATCAAATATGATCATTATTTAATTTTAATTTTGTTATTTATTTTTTCCATGGTAAAATAATCATTATCTCCCTAATTGATTTCTGGTTTATATATGATGGAATAGACTAGGGATTAGTGGTGTAGTACTCAAAGATTGTAAGTATGTGTAAAAGGGGAAGTAAATTTTCTTGATTGTTTGGGATAAACAAAACCTGATTGGTTATTTCCCATGTCAATTGAGGATACTCAATACAACTATTTTTCACTTGGAAGAAGAGTTGAACAAATTGATATCTTGGTAATGTTTCTCTCACCATCATAATTTAACCAAGGAAGCGAGAGGAGACGATTGTGGAAACTCAATTTAATAAAAAAAAGAAGAAGTGGTTTAAATTAAATTGAAAAATTATATAATTATAATTGGGGAACTGACCCCTTCCTAATCACCCTTTTAAGATCATAGTTTTTCAATTATTTGAATTTTAATTTACCTTTAAATCATTATCCTTTTGTTTTATTCTAAAAACACCCCATTTTTACCCTCATTTAAAAGAGAAAAACTGTTTTGTGTGCACTCCTAATTGGGATATCCTAGTTAAACCACATTACTACATTTTAACTTAGGAAATAATTATTTTTTCATTCCCTATGACAAGCGTGTGTCACATAACAAGCACCAAGATAAATAATATGAAATAATACTTTTCATTTTTTTATTATAAAAAAACATTCTTTGAGATATTTATATATCATTATACTTATAGGACGTATTGGGAATGATGAACTATGAGCTTAATCTAATAGTTTATTCATATATTACGGTATTTATGGGATACATACCCTATTCCTGAACCATATCATTCTATAAATATAATGGTTGAACTCATGAACATTCATTACTTTATCTTATAGCTCTACATCTTCCCTATATGTCTCTTTATTTTTCAAATGGATTGATGGTTAAGATTTCATTTGAGAAATATATGATCGGTCCCATTTCCTCAAGATTTCAAGTTCCATATTATGAAAATCTATAAGTATTGGATTCATTTTGATCATCATCATAGATAATATTACATGATTATTTGGACTCAGAGTATATGCCACTTTGTTTTCTTTTCCCAGTGTGGTAATGTATTTAGTAGTCTTAATATTTAATCAACTCCAACCATCTTCCCTACCACATATTCAGATTTATTTGTTTGAGGATACACTTCATAATTTTATTATCCATATATATTTCACACATTTCACCATACATATAATTCTAATATATCCTTAATTCAAAAATTATTGTTTCCCAATTCCAATCATGGGTTAGGTAATGTTTCTGATGTATTATTAATTAACATGAGGCATATGCTATTTCCATGTAATTATATATGAGGACACATCCCAGTCCCTTCTTTGATGCATCACTAAACCCGTCTCCACTATAGGGTGGTGTGAGAACTGGTGCACTGAACAACCTTCTCTTTAGTTCCATAAAATTATATTCACTTTCATCTGTCTACAATAACTTATCACCATTCCGAGTCAACTTGGTGAGTGGATTAGACATACCTTATAAATATCTCACAAAGATTCAATAATATCCCACTAACCCAAAAAACTATGATTTTTTACCATGGTTGGTCTATTCCATTGCTCAATAACTTCTGTCTTTGAAGGATCTACAGATATACCCTCACTTGATATTATATGTACCATGAATGAAATATTTGAAGCCAAAATTCACACATGATGTATTTTTCAGACAACTTCTCCTTCCTCAGGGTCTTTATAAATATTCTTAAATGATCTTCTTGTTCTTCCTTTCTCTTTGATTATATAATAATATTATCTATAAAGGCTACCATAAACTAATCATGTTAATCCCTAGAGATGCTATTAATTAAACATATAAACACAATTGGGTAATTAGTGTGTCTAAATGGAATTACTATAAATTCATAATTACTAGACCACATATGGATTTATTTATTGGATATATTATGTATTCCCTCCTTTTTATTACATAAACGTTTCATTACATTGTACAAACAGAGGATCTTTTGATGTATAGTTTTTTAGAACAAAGGTACATAATACGTGAAAAAATAAAACAACTTCTAATAAACATAAAAAGATTATTCAAAGGTTTATTTGAAGTACATTTACTACATCTCACAAAATGGGGACTAACATAAAATTAACGGGGTGAGCATAAGGGCTAGTAAGGGAATGAAAGGGAAATAGATTACAAGTGATCTTAATGAGTATCATTAAGAACATGAGTAAAATAATTATTTCATGAGAAAGGTAAAATGGGGCATATAATAATAAAACAAATATTATTAATTTCATGAAAATGTGTCTACAACATTTAAATGATACATTCATAATCTTATCACCATGGTTTTTCACTTAGATGTCATAAATATTTCAATGGTTATTCACTAGGGTATCATAAAACATGTCATATCTAGAGATTAAATTATTTACCCAATTCATTGAAGCACTATTAAGGATAACCCTTCATATGTATTAATTAATTTTAGCCACATATATCATAATAAAAAAATTTCATAAATAATAAGTGAAAAATAAAAGAAATTAATTTTAAATAAAAAATAATGGCTTTTTTAAAAGTGATCAAAGGCAATATCATTATGTTATTTTTAATCCACATAATGGGAATCAGGGTTTCATGTATGTTAATACCCAAATAAAATAAACCATTTAACATCTATGTGAATACCAATGTAAAATAAAGAGTTTTGGGTATTTAAAAGAAAAAAAGGAAAAAAATTTAGGAGAAAATAGAAAATTTGAGAAGTAAATCTAGTAGCATAACGAGTATAAAACGTGGATTTAGAACATGGTAAAATGAGAGGGAACAAGGGTATGTCATAAAATAATAATATTATATTTAGGGGATAAAAAATAGGATAAAATAACTTATTTTAGAAATTAGAATACGTACCACATAAAGAGGGATCTTGAATGGAAAAGAGAAGTGGAGTTAACCCAACCTTAAAGAGTTACTCATAAAACTTGAGGGTTAGGACCTAGGGGGATTGATGACACATTTTTATAACTCTTTGGGTGGTATAACTACCATATATTCATGTATTATTGATAGTTAGTGAATGTAAATGGATAAATTGGTGATTATTTATAGTAAAAGTGGATGATTTGTTAATTAATTTCCTAATATATTCCTTGGAAATAGAGGTTGTGGAAAATGAAAAACCATGGACTAGACCATGTTAATTTCCCATAGTATTGAAAATATTGGCCACATTTTATTTTATTTTAATCCACAATAGACTATAATCATTTTAAATTACTTCTTTTTCATAAAAAGTAATTTTTTCACAAAAATGTCATTTTCAATGTTAAACAATCCATTTTAGACTTTGGAAAGTAAATTATAGGTGTGTAAATTAATTAATACCTATAAAATACTTTATTTTAATAAAATAACATATTTTATGTCATTTATTGTCATTAATTAGTCATTATATCATTATGAAATAATTTTTAAGTCATTAAACATACAGAAAACCTCAAATTGTATTTTTACTATTCTTGAGAAAAAAATGTATTTTTAAAAATTTTCATAAATTGACCCTAACCTAATTTTTACATGATGATTTAAAAAATTATATTTATTTTATTATAATAATTATTTAAATATGAGAATTATAACTTTTAAATATTAAAATCCTTATTTATTAAAAAGGGTAGTGGAATAAAATTACAGAGTAGAATTTATGACACTTGAAAAAAATAAAATTATTTTATAATTTATATTTAAATAAGAGTATTTTTATAATTATTTTTCCTTAAAATAAGTATTATTCAAAATAAAATAGTTTATTAAGAAAAATTATATATCTTATGAAAAGTCTAATTTGGGTCTGAAAATTTAATTTATCAAATTCATCATATTATTTTATTATGAAAAACTATTCTTAAAATAGAACTGATGGAATATAAATTTTACTTATATAAAGGAATTACACTTTAAATAACTAAGGACTTGACATATAACCTCTTATATCATCCATGTATGACCTAAGGTTAAAGTGTAAGATAGTGATAAATTCATGGGGCAAATCAGAAATCCTTTACTGAGTGGCAATTTCAACTAAATTTAACACATCCCGTTGGTGATTTCATTATTTCTTCACTTATTAAAGCATAGATTGGTCTTGGTCAAGAGAGAATCCCAGTGATTCTACCTCCCCCCAAGCTCTGACAAATGGGCTTCATACAACACGACTCTACTGGTTGAGGCCATAATTTCACCCTTATACATTAATTATTATTTATCACTATACTTAAAAATTATAACATCAAAATTATTACCAAGAGTATAGTTTCCAATGGTCATATTGATTAACAAACATATTTTTCCAATGATAAAAAAACAGTCAAATATTGATGGTCACATTTCCCTTTATACTCACTTCATTATTAAAGAGATATGATTCTGTTGTGTATGATAAAATATAATACACATTTTTCAAGAACCAAATATCATTCAAAAAGTCTGGGTCATTACATTATTAACCCCCAATAAATTTCTTCCCCAAAAGTTTCAATTCATTCTCTTAGTTGAAAAAATATGTGGGTACTTTTGTATCATTGTCTCATCAAGATCCCACAATGCTTATTCATATATATGGTTCCTCCACAACACTTTAATGATGTGGACAATATTGTTTCATAGAACCTTGTCTCTATGGTCCAGGATCTCCACCGACTACTCCTCATAAGTGAGTTCATGTTCCATTTTTACCAACCTAGGATTTAGTACATGTGAAGGATTAGGTATGTACTTCTTCAAGGGAGATATATGGAATAAATCATGAGATTGGGCTATATTTGGTGGAAGTGAATGCCAATAGGCTATTTCTCTTATACGATCACGGATTTCATAAGGGATAATGTACCTGGGGATAAGATTACCTTTCTTCCCAAACCACTTGAATCACTTCCATGGTGATATTCTATTAAAAAAGTTTTCACCAACATCAAACTACAAGTCCCTTCAATAGTTGTTAGAATAGCTCTTCTCTGAGAAATTTTTATGTGTCGTTGGATAGCATGGACCTTTTATTTCATATTTCACACAAGATTGGGCCCAAGAAACTTTCTCTCACCAAATTCATCTAAACAAGTAGGAGTTCTACATCACTTCCCATATAGATCTTCCTAGGGTTACATTTGAATACTCTAATGGAAGCTGTTGTGGTATATGAGCTCAACTAATGAGAGATGTTGATCCCATCCACCATTAAATTCCATTGATCATGTTCTTAGAATTTCCTCGAGTGCTTGAATAGTCCTTTAATACTTGTCATAAGTTTTGGGGTGATAGGTCATTCTAAAATTTAATTATGTATTCAAATCATGTTTAAGACTTATTTAGATTTTTTATGTGAAACTTTAAGCACAATCATAAACAATAGAAATTGGTACCCCATATAACCTCACCACTTCCTTTATGTAAATCATAGCGAGTTGGTCAAGAGATAAATCTTCCCAAATAGCGTTAAAATGGAAAATATTGGTGAGATGGTCCACTATAACACGAATCACAATGTTCCCTTTGGTTGTTTTCGAGAGAGTAGTGATATAGTTCATCGTGATACTGTCAAAATTCCATGTTGGTATGGGTTGTGGTTTTAATAACCCTATAAGAATTTATTACTCCTCCTTCACTCATAGACACATCAGGCACCTTATAGTGCAGTTAAAAATCTCCCATTCCATGTTATCTCACCAATAATGACAAAAAATATCCCTATAAATAATAGTGTTTTTAGGATGTATAGTTAATATAGATCTATGAGCTTCATCCATCATCTCCTTCTTTATTTCTGGAATAGATGGAACATATAGTATTGTAAAAAATTTTAGTACAACTTCTTGATCAATACTGAACTCATGCAACTTCCCATTCATTAATTCCTTTATATCCTTCCATAACAAAGGATCTTACCTTTTAACTTTCTTGATATTCTCTAGTAATTACGGTTGGGAAATAATTTAGGAAAGGGTTGATGATGTCCCTTCCCTTATGATTACCATGTATAGTTTTATTAGGTATTTAAACAAAGGATCTTATTGAATTCTCATTATTTATAGAACAATAAGGGATTTCCTACTTACTGAATCTATAAATTTGTTTTCTCTATTGGGGTGATAATGAATTGAAAAATAACATTCTTTAAGAAGTTCCAATGATCTCTTCCATCTCATGTTCAATTACTTTTGCGTGAAAATATACTTCAAATATTATTGGTCTATGTATATATCACATTTATCCCCATAAACACAATGCCTCCATAACTTTAGAGAAAAAATAACCACAACTAGATCCAAATCATGTGTAGGATAATTATTCTCTCAAGGATTTAACTATTGAGATTCATAATCAAACACATTTTCATTTTACAGGATGAAACACCCAATCCCTTTCAGAGATGCATTACTAAAAAAATAATGAATCCTTCTTCGATATGGGTTAGAGTTAACACAGGTGAAGTAACCAATATCTTATTTAGATCATGGAAACATTTTTCACACTCCCTTTTCCAGATGAAGTTATCTCTTTTTCGAGTTAACGTGATTAGTGGATTAAAATGTCCTGAAAAGTATTCCACAAAACTCTTATAATATCCTACTAAACCAAGGAAAATAAAAAATCTAAACTACTGTTATAGGATTAGGGGAATCATCCACAACCTTTGTATTAGAAGGATCAACTGATATTCTTTTATTGGTTACAGTTTTCCCCAAGAAAGGTTCTTGTTTTAACCAAAATTGAAATTCTATAAATTTTCCAAATAGCCAATCATTTTTTAGAGTTTTCAATATAACCTTAAGATGATACTCATTCTCCTAACAAAATTTGGAATATTTTATAATATCATCAATAAAAACAACCAAAAATTTATCAAGGTATTCCTTAAAGACTCTATTCGTCAAATCCATAAAAATAGATGGTGCATTAGTCAATAAAAATTTCATAACAACAAACTCATAATTCTGATATAATGATTAGATTTCATTCTTTAGAATATCGTCTCTTTTCACTTGCAATTGATATTAACTATATCAAAGATCAATCTTGAAGAAGAATTGATCCCCAAGAAGCTAGTAAAATTAATTATCAATCCTTGGAAGAGGTTACTTTTTCTTCACCGTGACCCCATTAAGTTATATATAATAAATACATTGCTACATTTATCCATCCTTCTTCTTCATAGGGAGAACTTGTTCTCATCGGGGAGATAATCTAGGTCGGATAAACCCCTTCAACAAAAGATGTTGGAATTTCTTCTTTAATTCTTATAGCTTTACATTTTCTATTCTATATGAGGTATTTGATATTTATTTGAATACAAGAAAAAGTTAAATGAAAAAAATCTATCTCTCTTTCTGGAGGACATCCAGGTAACTCCTCAAGAAATAAGTCAATGTATTCATGAATGTTGGGGAAATTTTCTATTTGTATACATTCACTTTCTTCTTCATATTTACTAATTGTTTCTAAAATTATGCCTTTGGTAGGTACTTCTCAACCAATCTTAGGTCGAGATATATCTCCTTTAAAAACAAAATACAATTTTATCATTAAATGATACTATAATTTTTTTTCTTCTATATTTTATATTTACATTATACATTATGTGGCAGTCCATCCCTAGTATAGTGTTGAATTCCATCATGGAAATGACAACAAGATTTCCAATGAGATTATTCTCTCCAAAGTCAATACTATAGTTTCTATACACTATTAATGCTTGTATAATCACTCCATAAGTATTGGATGATAAATCTACATCTATTATTTCCAGGATTGATTCTATATTCTTTGAAATCTTGGAGAAAATAAAGGAATGCATAGAACCTGAATCAAAAAAAGTACTTTTGAATATTGAGAGAACAACAAGAGTACCTGACACCACATTATTTGGAGATTCAACTTCATCCATCATGATTAAAAATTACCTACATTTTCTCTCTTAGCCTATGCGAAGGTTAATGTTTATTCACCTCCATTATATTCTGATTTTGTACATTTATTGGAAAAGTGACAAAGATTTACAAACATGAATAATTTCAATTCAGGCTAGGCCTGCACCATCTTCCCATTGTCATTGGTGTTGGGAAGTTCAGGCTTCACCTCACTATCATTGTCTCAAAGAATATAACTATATATTCCACACATTTAACATTTACCACTCCCATGAAAGTAGTTCCCTGAATTCTTCTTCCATATTTTTTTTCATATGGGAAGTTACAATTTCTTTTTTCCTCTTCCTTGATCAAAGTTCCTCCCTAATAATGGCTCTATTGATCTCTATTTTGTTTTTCAATTTTTCCCTCTGAACTTTTGTTCAAACTTCATATAACTCCAAAATAACTCCTCATTTCTTTTATACTCTTGATAGAATAGATAATTCAATAGATGGGGACCTATTCTACTGAATAATATTTCAACATTTCCATTAGGATCCAGGAAAAATCTAGAGGTGTAATGAGAAATTCTTGTAAAGTTCCTCTCATAGATTCCCCCTGATTCATTTTTTTTCCTTTAGCTCTTGGAATTACTTCTCCATTTTAATTATCATCGAATGAGGGAAATATTATTTGAAAAAGGTTCCCCTAAATTCTTCCCAATCCATAGCATGAATCTCCCTTCTTGGCTTTGTGTTTTTAATAAGCTTACACCAATGATTAACTTATCCATTTAAGCGGTACACAGTCAGGGTGAATTTATCTTTTTTTGAACAATGGAGTAAAGAAAAAATAATTTATATAGAGATTATATATTATTAAACAATGAATGGGCTGGTAGATCCATGAAAGAAGGTGGGTTTTGACACATAAAGGACTCAATAGAATGTTGTTCCCTTCAAGGTGAATTCACACTCCTATCTGAATCCATGTTTTTCTTCATAACTTGAGTTAGTTGATTCATCATTATCATAAGGTTTCTATTATTTATTTAATAGAAGGTCCATCAGTGCATGGTCTATTGTTATCACCATTTACACGGTTCCATTCATCCACTCTATGTTCTAAATGAAAAAACCTTAGTGAGAAATGTTTTTATTTTAATAATATTTTAATTCTAAATTAATTTTTAGGTATTCAAAAATAATTCATAAATATGTTATACCTTAACAACACTTACATTTTCTCTAAATCCTTCATAATGGTTCATAAAAAGACTATGATTAACCAAATATATCCCCAAGAGTGTCGAACTAGGAGTGAAGAAAGACCCATTTTCAGACACCAGTTATCGTTTAAATATATCTCAAAGTAGTGTTTTTGGGTGTTTCCCTTTGGTAAATCTGTTTTAGAGAAACATCTACTTGTTCGTATCCAAACATGAATTTTATTTCTAGAAATCCAACTACATAATATTTCACCAAAATACAAGTATGTTTTCCTATAATTTAACTTTTCCTGAAGGTTCTTCCTAATGTATTCAAATAATAATTTCTACAAAAAACTAAACCATCATTTGATACCAACTATGGAATCCCACCTATTAATTACATAAACTTTTCATTACATTATACAAACAAAGTATATTTTAAAGTTTAGTTTATAATAAAAAATGCATATAATAAAAGAAAACAAAAATATTTCTTCTAGTCCACTTGAAAGGACTATTAAAATGTTAATCCTAAGTAAATTTACTGAATCTTATTATCTGGGGACATACATCCAAGTAAAGGGGTGAGTCTAAGGCCTAATTAGAAAATAAAGAGAAATAATTAACTAGTGATCCTGAGAAATATCAATAAGAACATTAGGAATATCATTATGTAATGAGAAATGGAACATGAGGAAAATCCTAAAAAAATTAAATTAACCATAAAGGAAAATGTGGATATAAAATTTAAATGATACATTCATCATCATATCACTAGGGTTTTTCATCAAGGCCTCATAAAAATTTACAAGGTTATTCACCAAGGTATCATAAAATTAGTCATCTCTAGAGATTAAATTATTTACCCAATTAATTGTAGAACAATTAGGAAAAAAATATAACATATATTAATTAATTTTATCTACATATATCATAATAAAACATTTCATATATAAACCATTAAAAATAAAAGAAATATATTTCATATAAAAATCTTATCTTTTTTAAAAGTGCTTAAATACAAGATAATTATGTCAATTTTAACCCATGGAAAGTGAATGTGAGTTTAATTTATGATAATATATGAATCAAATAAATAAAATTTACAACTCTTTAAATACCCCTATAAAATAAAAGGTTTGATTATTCACAAAAATAAAAAAAGATAATTTCTTGAGGAGAAGAGAGAAATTTGGAGAAGTAAATCTGTCAACATAATGGGTATAAAACATGTTATTAGAAAATGGTAAAATGGGAGGGAAAAGGGTATCACATTCATAAAAAAATCTTATTACGTTAAAGGGATAATATAATGTGGAGAAAATAACTTATGTTGGAAATTGTAAGATATACCACATAAAAAGAGAACTTGAATGGAAAAGAGAAGTGAGGATTTCCCTTACCTTTAAGTGTTACTAATAAAACATGAGGATTTAGAAAATGGGGGATTGAGGACTATATAGGACGTAAAACTACTAAAGATTAATGTAAGATGGATTATGAGTGAAATTAAATGGAGAAATGTGTGAGTATTTATAGTAAAAGTGAAGGATTGTTTTATTAATTTTTAAATATTGGCCTCAGAAACCTAGGTTGTGGAAAATAAAAACCATGGGATTGACCATGGTATTTCCCCATTTTTTGGATACCTAGGCTATATTTTATGTTATTTTAATATAAAATTGATTATCATCATTTTATAATACTTATTTTAGCACAAAAAATTAAAATTTCCACAAAAATAATGTTTTTAATGTTAAAGTTTCAATTTTAGACTTTGGAAAGTAAATTATAGGTTTGGGAATTGATTAAAATACATTAAAATATTTGATAGTAATAAAGTAAAATATTTTAGGTTAGGAATTTTGGTTAATTATTTATTACAGAATTATGAAGTCATAAAACATAACAAAAAACTCCAACTCTATTTTTACAATTCACGAAAAAATTAAGTATTTTAGAAAATTATCAAAAATTCACCCTATAATAATTTAGATGTGATGATTTTAAAAATGGTATTTGATTTATCAGAATAATTTTTTAAATATGATAATTCAAACTTTTACCAATAAAAATCCTTATTTGTTAAAAATAATAGCAGATTGAAAATACAAAGTAAAAATTCTGACACATCAAAAAACAAATATTTTATCATTTATATTTAAATAAGAGTGTTTTTAACATAATATTTAATTTAAATAATGATTATTTATAATACATTAGTTTATTAAAAAAATTATACCTCTTTTTAAATGTACAATATGGGTCTGAATTTTAATTTATCAAATTCATCATATTATTTTGTTACAAAAAACTATTATTAAAATAGAACTGATGGAATAAAAATTTTATTTATAAAAATGAGTTAAAATTTATGTAATTAAGGCCGTGAAACATAACTACTTATAACACACACATACAAACTTAGTTGAAGGTGTGTAATGGTGATAGATTCATGGGTCAGGTCGGCTAGCATTAACAGAGTGGTAATTTCCATTAACTTGAACTTATCCTATAGGATATTCCATTCTAGTTTCACTTGTTGAAGCTCATATTGGTATTGGTCAATAATGAACCCCAGTGATGCTACCTCTCTCCCAAGATCCAACAAATGGGCTTCATATGGCTTGAATCCATAGTTTGTAACACCCCAAGCTTCCATGGTACGCTTCTCTTTGAATAATAGAGCAGTGTGTGTTGTTAGCAACCTCAAGTTCTAACACACCGCGACCAATAAAAGTAGCTGTTATGAATAGTAATACCCAAATTTTGAAATTATGTAAATTTTATATTTTAAAATGGACTTCATTTTTGGATTCGGAATATCGAAATTATCCTAAGTTGAATTTTTTGTAATTTTCTGAGAACTTCCAATTTTCTATGAATAGAAAAAATACTTAAAAACAAATTTTCTAATAAAAATAATTTATAGTGATAAATTATACTATTTAGTGGTTTTATATTATAATTATAATATATTTTTACCCTTTTATCCAATGGTGTTCATTATAATTAATTTCACTTTGAAATTGGACATAAACAATTGTCAATCTTTTGATTGAAATTGTTTCTTAAAAACACGCTATTTGTTGTGACAATGGGACTTAATTATTAAACTAATTAATTCAAATTATATTTTTTGGATTTTTTTAAAGAGACATCATTTTTTAATTTGGAATACTAAATATATCTTAGGATGAATTTTTGGTATTTTTCAAAAAAACTTCAATTTTTGATGAATAGTGAAACCACTAAGTGGTAGTTAAAAAAACGGTTTTTTCATTTAAATGAAACATTAACACTTCTGTGATCTGATTTTCAAAATTCCAACATAAATGGTTTTCATTAGGAATTAAAATGTGGTTCAATGGGATTAAAATAATTTTTTGGTGAATAGTAACTTTTATGTTTTATTAATCGCGATTAAAGGTAATTAGTGTAATTTATGGTAAATATAATGATATCATAACATGAAATTACCTTTACACTTGTCCTACTCTTATTGGATGAGTCAATGCCAACCGATACAATCCATGGGTCAACATGGGGACCCAATGGAGCCACTTGGGTAAGAAAATGACATTAACAACTTTTTATTTAAAGTAAAAATAAAATTTTCAAAAACATGTGTTGTTTTACTAAAACAATTATTACATGGGGTTATATTAGTTAAATTTTTGACTATAAATATTAATTGGAAATATAAATATATTTCCTACATCATGGTAATTTTTTTATAATTTTTAGACGTTAAATAAATTAAATTTTTGATGACACGATGATGATGCAGCAATTAACTCATTAATTAACGATTTAAATAAAATGAAAAGATAATATAAACTATAAGACATAAACTTGTCAAAAACCTATTGGATGTGTATATTTAGAACTCTTATCACCTTATCCTCGAAATATATAATTTTGGGACCTTTGAAATCTGAAAAGCACTTCATAATAATGTAACAATTAATTACTTTCCAAGAGTGCCCCTCCTCTTCTCTTATAAAAGGCCCCCACCACTACCACCTTATTCAGACCATCTAAGCCATTTGGCTCGGCCAAGATCTACCCAAATACTCTCTAAACATCCCTCTGTTACTCCTAGAATACTCACTTTGGGCAGAAGTCGTCCCAAGGAAGCCTTTGGCTCAAATCAAAAAGAGTTACCCGATTTTAAGGTATTGTCTTCTCTTATGTTCTTTTGTTTTATTTTGATTCTTCAACCCCTTAAAATGCTTTTATTCCTTTATTTTGTAACAAAAATAGTATCTTCAATATACTAGAATGTTGTTATGATAAGTATTTGATTTAAAATTACACACACCTTCCTCTAATGATTAAAGAACATACTGTTTCTATGGGTGGCGAATTACTGCATCATGAAACGATGATTGTTCAATCTTCTTTTAACACCTCTCATGGTAGCCATTACGATGTCAATATATTTATGTGTGATATATATTATGTTTATGTTTTCGTTATTCTTCTGTATTTTTTGTTTATGTCATACGTTTATGGTTTCCATTATGGGTAAATGCGATAATTTCATTTTAGGAAGTGCGGACTACCGCCCCCTCAATGTGATTTGAATCGTTAATGCCATATCTAGGACGTATAAAGGATGGAGTAAATGATATTATATATGATATTATACTGGAATTATAAAATAACTTTATATCATTATGATTCCATCCCATTAAATATGAAATAGAAATGAAAGTAGCGTTCATGAGTACGTACGGCTAACCGTCTCCATGAACGGTGCATTTCATTTCATACCTCTAAATTTTACGTAATATTATGAATGAATGTATATACTAGATATATATGATATATATGATATCTAAATCATGAATATAATTCTGGATATAATGGATATTTTACCACATGAACAACTTGTAATTATAAGAAGTTTATTTTTGGCTCAAGTACCAAAGATCGACAAAACGACCGTTATTAACAAAAATAATTAAATAATGTTCATAAAATGGTAATAAGTGATATAAAAGGAATAATAAACTTGAATAAGGTTCTTAAGAAATTATAAATTAACTATGGTTTATTATTGAGGGGGTTAAAGAACGGTCAAGTCAAGTCGGACATGAGGTAAGGGAACTTCTTAACCCAATTTCCATTCTATGGGTTAATCTTCTAATATCAAATAATGTCATGATTTTATTATGTCCTATCTTGTATTTGTACATTATTTATGTGTACTTATAGTGAATACAAATAATAGATCTATTTTATTTAAAAAATGATCTTTCTAAGGGAACTTCTTATCCCAATTCCCATTCTTTGGGTTGAACTTATCTTTATTATTTATGTTGTTCTTTGATTATATGAGAAATGAATTTTTATATTTTATCATGTATTTATACTTTCTTTTTGTGATATTATAGTGAATACACATGAGCGATCTATTTTATTTACAAGATGATCTTTGTAAGGGACTTCGTCTCAATATTCTTTCATTGAGGCATATTTTTTTTATACACAACATTCTTTTATACGGTGTATAAACCCCTTTGATTTTTTCTTTTATTCAAAATTAATCTTTTTATACGAAGTGTTTTTACTAAATGACAAAAGGAATGTTTTGTCTTACGTATGCGGAAACAATGGCTTCTCCACCGCTGTGACCATTATTTGAGTTTCGGCTTCCTCTACAAGCCATAACTTTTTTTAAAATCAAAAATAAATACCATGTTTTACTTTTATTTTATTTTGGTATTTAAAATGGTTTTGATAATGTTTTAATTATATCAATGTGTTGTATTGATATCTTGTGATTAAAATGTGGAAATGGTATATTTCCTTTATTCATGTTTTATGTGATACAATTATGTTCTGGTTTATGATATGTTTAAAACTTTTCATATAAGGAATCAATTGGACTTAATAGGTGATGGGTGGAGACCACTATAGCTCCTCGATGCATCAATAGGTCTCATGAGACAAACTAGTGTCTTGGCATGAGGCCTTGACAAAATTTTATTTGTAGTCTTGGAACGAGGCCATGGCTACGTGGTTATGATAGTCTAGCATTATGAATTCCATCATTATGAAAGTGTTTAGTGATATTGCATGTGATTATTCGACTAGTAGAATATCCATGTGAATAAGTAAATGGCATTATTTCATTTTATTTTTCCATATTATGATGAAGTTCAAGTTTAAAAGATTTTTGTTTTGTTATACATTACCTTAAATGTTTATGTTTATTTATGGAAGTTTCCAATATATTGTTATCCTTACTGAGCATCTAAACTCACCCCTTTCAATGTTTTAATTTTCCCAGGATGCGAAGAAGTATTTTATAAATGACCTGCAGGGATAGTCGGAAGGGAATATGAGTGTGGACTATAGAGACCATGTTGTTATAGTTTTTCACTTTATGGTGTAATGTAATGTCTATGAATGTATCTAGTGTCCCAAGGCTACTAAACTAATCGGTCTTTCGAGACTTGAACTTTTGTGATCATGCCAATGTTACACAATAATGCAGTGACTCTGGGTAACTGGGGTCGGGGCATTATAGTTGGTATCAGAGGCAGTTTAGTACTAACCTTAGAAGATAGATTTAGATAAACTATAATTAGAGCACATCGCCCAAATATAGTCATTGAGGATTTGTATAGAAGAAATTCCTATAATTTTGGTATTATAGAGATTTTTGAGTTTTCCGAGAAATACATCTCTGTCTGGATACGAGCAGGTAGAGGCGGGTCTGGCACAGATGTACCTAGGGGTAAAACTCGAAAACACCGATTTGATCTAGACTAGAACGGGAACTGGTGCACGACGACGGGCCTCACTGCACTCTTGGTTACGACACTCACGGGGGATATGCTTAGGGTAATTCTCATTTTCTTTAAAAACCATTATGAAGTGTTTATGAGTATATACTTCCTCAAAGAAAACATTTTTATGATTATGGATTATATCCTTAAGTAGTCCAATTTATGTTTAGTGTTTTACAAGTATGGAATTATGTATTTTGATTCATAAACTAATCTAATTTATGCCATTGTTTAGAAATGGTGCCTAGTGGGAGGAATGGAAACCATATCAATGCACACACTCAATGGAGGGATTTCTCTCCTACTCAAGATAATTATAGTGGAGCTAGAGATACAACTGGTGTTGATAAAATTATCACCATACTGGGAAAACTCACTCGGGTTATGAATAATAACCTCACTCGTTTGGAGCACCCTGATACGCAATGTGGAGGATCAATGTTAGACCGCTTCATGAGGCAACAACCACCAAAATTTAATGGGGGTACAAATCCATTATTAGGAGAGCAATGGATAAATTCCTTAGAGAAAATATTCCATGCCTTTGGGAGTAGTGAAAGGGAAAAGGTTATCATGGTAGTTTATCGCCTCACTGGAGTTGCAGATCAATGGTGGTCATTGATTCAAAACACAAAGGAAGTTGATGAAGTATCAAATATGGAATAGAGAGAGTTCAAAGAACTTTTCTTAGAAAAAGACTTTCCTCATGACCATCAAACAGATATGGAAAGGAAATTTCTGAGTCTGAGACAAAAGGATGATGAGAATGTCACAAAGTACGAGGCCAAATTTACAAGGTTAGAGAGGTATGCTGAAGATTATATACGTATCCCAGGAAGTAAGATTGATCGTTTCTTTGATTGGTTAAAACCATTTCTCCATCAAGCATTAGTATCACAATCTTTCTCAACGTACGAAGATATAGTCTCGTGTTCTATCAAGAACCAAAAGGAATTCTCTAAACTTTATGACAATAAAGTAAATCAAGAGAAGATGAGAACAATGGAACAAGAGACAGATAAAGGGGAAAAGGGAAAGAAGGATTTTCCATTATGCGATAATTGTGGGAAGAATCACCCTGGTACTTGCCTAAAAGGAATGAGAGTTTGTTATAAATGTGTAGAAAAAGGTCACCGGGATTGTGATTATAAGGGAAAGAAAGAGGCTATCAATGTTGAATGCATTAATTCTAGGGAAATGGGTCATTATGAAAATGAATTTCCTAAGCATCAGGGAAACATACCTCAGAAAAGTCCAAGGGATCAAGGCCATGCTTATGTTGTTACTACAGATGAAGTTGAATAATTACTGTATTTGTGTTTTTGGACTCAAGAACTATATTATGGTTATAAGAATAATGTGATATATATAAGGATTATACTGTTGTACTTGTTTTTTCCTTAAGGTTTTAATATAATGAAGTTAATCATATTTTTATTATTTGAAAATAAGAGAAACTTTACTTTGTTTGGGGAATCTGATGAATTGATTTTGGAATTTAGAGACCTTTTAGAGAAATCCTGGACAGAGGTATTTGGATAACTATAAAAGTTGGAATGGATTAAGTTTAACTTTGGATAGTATTGTTTAAGGTTAAAACATTTTTGAAGATTATTTTTGGAATATTATAATACTATAGTTTTAGGAAAAGGACAACTTGCAGGTCGGGGGATAACCCATCACGTCGGACAAAGCTGTAGGAATAGAACCCACAACCATAGTGTGACATGACTTTATTACCCACCACTAGCCTACAAGAATTCCCTGGTTATTAAAAAATAGTTTTCCTAATCTAAATGGTATGTGTTAATATTTGGAACCTTGTACGATTAGGATAAATATAATATTTTTCAGTTCAATTATCTTTTTGAGTGAAAGATGGGTTTGTGGTAAAAATTTATTAATGAATGAAAGTCAACATGACAATTATGTATATTTCCTTACATTCTTAGTAAATCTCCAAAATAAATTCCTCAACTGTATGAAAGGTAACTTAAAATAGAAACGTTGTCGGTTATCTTTTCATACTAGGGAATCAATGATCGTTTAACCAATCACAAGTTTGTTATTTTCTTATAGTTAAATTTCTTTTAACCCTGTTTTCTACAACTCTCCATCAGACCTTGATGGTTTTTTGTCCTCTATATCCATATTTCCATAGAATAATAGTATAGGCTATCTTAGGTGACCTTTGTACTTCTCTTTCTTTCTTTTAATGTTATATTTTTATTAACCCTATTTCCGATGTGGGTTTTCCACAATGGTATTTCCCATTTTCAACCTTTTATTTTCAAAGAAAAATTTCAACTCGTGAGGACACAATTTATTGAAGGAGGGGAGAATGTAGCACCCCAAGCTTCCATGGTACACTTCTCTTTGAATAATAGAGTAGCGTGTGTTGTATGCAACCTCGGGTTATAACACAATGCGACCAATAAAAGTAGCCATTATGAATAGTAATACCCACCTTTTGAAATTATATAAATTTTACATTTCAAAATGGACAACATTTTTGGATTCAGAATATCAAAATTATCCTAAGTTGAATTTTTTGTAATTTTCTAAGAACTTCCAATTTTATATGAATAGAAAAAATACTTAAAAACAACTTTTTTAATCAAAATAATTTATAGTGATAAATTATACTATTTATTGGTTTTATAGTATAATTATAATATATTTTTACCATTTTATCCATTGGTGGTCATTAGAATTAATTTCACTTTGAAATTGAACATAAACAATTGTCAATATTTTGATTGATATTGTTTCTTAAAAACACGCTTTCTTGTTACAGCGGGACTTAATTATTAAATTAATAAATTAAACTTAAATGTTTTGGATTTTGTAAAATAGAAATCATTTATGAATTCGGAATATTAAATTTATCTTAGGGTGAATTTTTGGTATTTCTCTGAAAAACATCAATTTTTGATGAATAGTGAAACCACTAAGTGGTAGTTAAAAAA
Source organism: Viscum album (assembly GCA_963277665.1). NCBI lineage: Eukaryota > Viridiplantae > Streptophyta > Magnoliopsida > Santalales > Viscaceae > Viscum > Viscum album. The sequence continues at coordinate 1,691,414,818 of OY728163.1, read as the reverse complement.
GATGATTTTTTCATTTAAATGAAACTTTAACAGTTTTGTGATTTGATTCTAAAAATCCAACATACATGTTTTTCATTATGAAGTAAAATGTGGTTCAATGGGATTAAAATAATTTTTTGGTGAATAGTAACTTTTATGTTTTATTAATCGCGATTAAAGGTAATTAGTGTAATTTAAGGTAAATATAATGATATCATATTATGAAATTACATTTACAGTTGTCCTAATCTTATTGTTTGAGTCATGTCTGACCAAGACAATCCATGGGTCTACTTGGGGACTCCATGGAGCCACTTGGTTAAAAGAATGACATTAATAACGTTTTATTTAAAGTAAAAATAAAATTGTCACAAACATGTGTTGTTTTACTAAAACAATTATTACATGGGGTTATATAAGTTAAAATTTTGACTATAAATATTAATTAGAAATATAAATATATTTCCTACATCATGGTAATTTGTTTATAATTTTTAGACGTTAAATAAATTAAATTGTTTTTGACACCATGTTGATGCAGCGATTACCTCATTAATTTATGATTTAAATAAAATGAAAAGATAATGTAAAATATAAGACATAAACTTGTCAAAAAACTTTTTTATGTGTATATTTATAACCCTTATCACCTTATCCTTGAAATATATAATTGTGGGACCTTTGAAATCTGAAAAGCGCTTCATAATAATGTAACATTTCATGACTTTCCAAGAGTGCCCCTCCTCTCCTCTTATAAAAGGCCCCCACCACTACCACCTTATTCACACCTTCTAAGCGATTTTTCACGGCCAACATCTACCAAAATACTATCTCAACTTCCCTCTATTACTCCTAGAAGCCTCACTTTGGGCAGAAGTATTTCCAAGGAAGCCTTTGTCACAAATCCAAAAGAGTTACCCGTTTTTAAGGTAATGTATTCTCTTGTGTTCTTTTGTTTTATTTTACTTATCCAACCCCTTAAAATATTTTTATTCCTTTATTTTATTACAAAAACATTATCTTCAATATACTAGAATGTTTTTATGAGATGTATTTGATTTACACTTACACAAACCTTCGTCTAATGGTTAAAGAACATACTGTTTCTGTGGGTGACGACTTACTGCCTCACGAAACGATGATTGTTCAATCTTTTTTTAACACCTCTCATGGTGGCCATTATGATTTCACTATATTTATATATGATATATATTATGTTTATGTTTTCCTTATTCTTTTTTTTTCTTTTATGTCATACCTTTATGATTTCCATTATGGGTAAATGCAATAATTTCATTTTAGGATGTGCGGACTACCGCCCCCTCAAAGTTATTTGAATCGTTAATGCCATATGTGGGACATATAAAGGATGGAGTAAATGATATTATATATGATATTATACTGGAATAATAATATACCTTTATATCATTATTATTTCATTCCATTAAATACGAAATAGAAATGAACGTAGCGTTCATGCGTACATACAGCTTACCGTCTCCATGAACGGTGCATTTCATTTCTTACCTCTAAATGTTACGTAATATTATGAATGAATATATATACTGGATATATATTATATATATGATATATAAATCATGAATATAATTCTGGATATAATATATATTTAGCCACATGAACAAATTGTAATTATAAGAAGTTTATTTTTGACTCAAGTACCAAAGATCGAAAAAACGACCGTAATTAACATAAATAATTACATAATGTTCATAACATGGTAATAAGTGATATAAAAGGAATAATAAACTTGAAAGAGGTTCTTAAGCAATTATAAATTAACTCTAGTTTATTATTCAGGTGGTTAAAGAACGGTCGAGTCAAGTCAGACACAAGGTAAGGGAACTTCTTAACCCAATTTTTGTTCTTTGGGTTAATCTCCAACTTTCAAATTATGTCATGATATTATTATATCCTATCTTTTATTTGTACTTTATTTATGTGTACATATAGTGAATAGAAATAATAGATCTATTTATTTACAAAAAATGATCTTTGTAAGGGAACTTCTTATCCCAATTCCCATTCTTTGGGTTGAACTTCTCTTTATTATTTATTTTGTTCTTTGATTATGTGAGAAATGAATTTTTATATCTTGTCATGTATTTATACTTTCTTTATGTGATCTTATAGTGAATACACATGAGCGATCTATTTTATTTACAAGATGATCTTTGTAAGGGACTTAGTCTCAATCTCCTTTCATTGAGGCATATTTTGTTCTATACACAACTTTCTCTTATACGGTGTATAAAACCCTTTGAATTTTACTTTTATTCAAAATGAATCTTTTTATACTAAGTGTTTTTACTAAAATACAAAAGGAATGTTTTGTCTTACATATGCGGCGACAAAGACTTATCTACCACGGTGACTATTATTTGAGTTTCGGCTTCCTCTACAAGCCAAAACTTTTTTTTAAAATGAAAAATAAATACCATGTTTTACTTTTCTTTTATTTTGGTATTTAAAATTGTTTTGATAATATTTTAATTATATCAATGTGTTGTATTGATATCTTGTGATTGAAATGTGGAAATGGTATGTTTCCTTTATTCATGTTTTATGTTATACGATTATGTTATGGTTTATGATATGTTTATCCTTTTCATATAAGGAATGCATTGGAATTAATAATTGACGGGTGGAACCCGCTATAGCTCCTTGATGCATCAGTAGGTATCATGAGAAAAAGTAGTGTCTTGGCATGAGGCCTTGACAAAATCTTATTTGTAGTCTTGGCACGAGGCCTTGGCTACGTGGTTATGATAGTCTGGTAATATACATTCCATCATTATGAAAGTGGTTAGTGATATTGCATGTGATTATTCGACTAGTATAATATCCATGTGAATAAGTAAATGGCATTATTTATTTTTATTTTGCCACATTATGCTGAAGTTCAAGTTTAAAAGGTTTTTGTTTCAGTTATACATTGCCTTAAATGTTTATGTTTAATTATGGAAGTTTCCGCTATATTGTTATCCTTACTGAGCGTCTGAGCTCACCCCTTTGAATGTTTTAATTTTTCCAGGATGTGAAGAAGTATTTTATGAATGAACTATAGGGATATTCGAAAGGGAATATGAGTGTGGAATATGGAGACCATGTTATTTTAGTTGTTCACTTTATTATGTAATGTAATTTTAATGAATGTATCTAGTGTTCCTAGGGCTACTAAACTAATCAGTCTTTCGAGACATGATCTTTTGTGATCATGACAATGTTACGCAATAATGCACCGACTCTGGTTAACTGGGGTTGGGGAGTTATATAGTTTGTGTCCGTAATTTATTCTTTATACCTTAATTATTATTTATCATTTTAATTTACAAATTATAACAAAAATATTATTAGAAAGAGTATATTTTCAAACAGTCATATTATCCAAAAACTGTATTTTACCAACGTTCAAAAGACGGTTGAATCACGATGGTCACATTTCGTTTTATACTCACTTCATTATTAAGTGATAGGGGTTTGTTTTGTATGATACAATATAACACACATTTTCTCAAGAAACAAATATCAATAAAAAAGTCTTAGTATTTACATATATCATCCTTATTAACCCATAATTAATGATATCAACAATGATGGTTGATCTTTGAAAAGTAATTATCTCCTCATAATTAATCAAAAAAATCATTGATATAGTTTATTTGATACTTTATATTGATATTGATCTTCTTAAGTTCTTGAAAATTGATGTAAAGATACATTTAACTATCATTTTCATAAAAAAAAGAATAGGTGAACCCCATGGTGTTTCACTAGGGAATATGAATCCCTTATTTGGATTCTCTTGGATTTTTTTCTTCAATTATTTCAACTCAAATGGCTCTAATGTATATTAATTTCTTGAAATAGGTATAGCACTAGGTTTGAAATCTATTGAAAAATCAACATAATGATTTGGAGAAATACTAGTAAACTATTTTAGAAAGACATCGATAAATTCCGACACAAAATTAATATCTTCATGAATATGAATTATTTCCAAGAAGATAGAAGTAATTTTCATTGGAATTTCGTATTCATCCTCACGTTGATAATCATTCATAGGATTATTTGGAATATGAAATGAAACTTACCTTCCACAAAAATTAATATGGGATCTATATAAATATATAAAATCCATAAATAGAATCATATTAAATTCAAAGAGAGGGATAATAAAGATATTTTAAGGAAGCACTTTCCTATAAACTTCAACTAGAGAGGAACTTTATACTTGAGATGCAACAACTATGCCATTATGAGTTTTCGCCACTAACTCAAAAAATAATCATTAAGCTGGTAATTTTATAAACATTTTAAATTACTTAGATACAAAATGATGGGTGGATATAAAATTAAATAATACATTATATATTCTATAATGGATGTTAAGTGCATTAGGTTTTATCTTCTTTTCCTCCATTGCATTTACCATCCAATTCACCACACTTTGACATTCACGTCTTTATGACCCACTTTTACAAATTTTAAGCACCTCCTAATTCCAATGAATTAATTACCATGATGTTTCTTCCATTTTTTTTGAAATGTTGATTGTTTTAATTTCTTTCCACCATGTGATTTATTTGAGTTTTCATGAGGCTCAATCTTACGTTTCTTATAAAAAAATTGGGAATGGTGGGAATCTACAATTTCCATTTTTACTAGGAGTAAAAATCAGATGATTTATTCATAGATACAAATTTCACTTATAGATAACACCTTTCTTAGACCAAGTTTTAATCAACCAAAGAATCGGTAAAATTTTCTTTCAGGTCTAATGATTAAACCATAAAACACCTTACATGTCTCGTAAAATCTACCTCATAAGTACCAATGGATTCATTATCCTTTTTCTTAAGCTTAAGAAATTTATTCTTCAAATTTTTATGTATAATAAAAGGTAAGTAATTACTAAAAAATATCCTCTTTAACTCATAACTTTCCATAGAGTAAATTTATTCCTCTTCGATCATATTCTTAATAAGGTTCCACCATTGATCCGCTATACCTTCCAAATGAAAAATGGATAGGATTTTTTTTCATGTTTTAAGAAATGGAGGATATATAATATTTTCTCAATGGTGTTGATCCATTTATCATCCACTAGTAGATCATAGGACCCACACAAATGTTCATGTTCCTTATGAAAGACTCAACAATACATTATTCCTTCATTTGATTATTTTGAATCTTAGCATGATATGTGGTCTGAGAATGTTACATGAGCAGAGTAATAATATTATTCATTATAAGTTCTATAGCAATTTGTTTGTTAGGATAACACTCTTTATATAGTCCATCACATTCATTATTAGAACGATTCCATCTAGTTCCAATCATTGACTGAAGCAAAAAATGAAAATAGTAAGAATCAAACTATAATAATTATCGAGAGATATCAAATAATCATGAAATATAATTCATAAGATGTATAAATAATGAATCATTCTTATCAATATATGGAACATTAGGTTTAAGCTAGGTTATCCATGGCCATTACTAAAAGTTTAAGATGTTATCCTATACTTAGACTTATTCCCATGGTTTTTATTAAATTTTTATAATATTCATCTCTAAAGATAGAATAAATCCATCCCATGATTCTAACTATAGAACACCGTAATTTTCATATATAAATATTAAACATTTTTTTAATAATATTCAATACATTTCCCAAATACATTTCTAATTAACGTAAAGGTTTAATGTATTTTGATACTAGATACACAATATTTTTATTTCATGAAAGATATTCAACATATCCCATAATGATTTTACAACATAGTACTCTTCATAAACATACCCTATTTAAAAATTTCTTCATTATATGGAGAAAGGAAACTAAATAAAGGGTGAGATTAGTTTCTTGGTAAGGTTAAACATGAGAGACGTAAATCAGTGATAATAAAAAGAATAACATAAGAATAAGTGTATGATATCATAACTTACAATGTTCATAACCAACCTATCATGGATCATAAAGATGAGTCATGGAATAAAATGTTATCATTTCAAAATTCATGAATATTATGTTTTATAAATCATCATAAATCAATAATGAACTATATGTTCATGTTACAAATGTGTGGCACCATCATAGGTATAAAAACTATTTCATACGTGACAGTTAACTATAGAGATCATAAAATCACAGTGGATTTGATATTGACACTTATTTTCCGTATAATAAACTGATCAAACATCTTACCCAATTTCCATAATTTATCGGTCACATTAAATTTTTTTCCGTAGTCTATTAAGAACATCAACTTGTTTCCCATAGTGGATCAAACACATCAACATGTTTCCCATAATTATATCATGAGATATAAAAAATTTGTCAAATGATTTAGAGGAATTTATAATTATGGGCCCACACATCACATAATGAAAACCATACATATGTGTTCCATATGATCCTAAAACATTTATCACATCATTATATAATAATCTAATCAAAGAAACAAAGTTTCATAAACATTTCATAATTTCATGATAGCATAACCCTTGAAAAATAAATGGGTTTCAAAAATATCTCATCATTATAATCATAAACCATATAGTGAAATAATAAGGATGGTATCATTTAATCATATCACAAGTAAAACATAATTAACATCAAAGTATGTTATCATAGTTGAAATTTCTTTAAATGAATGACATGAATATTTCTGAAGAAAAATAACATTTTAACTTTAAAATCATTTATTTAAAATGCAAAATAATCATAAATATTATAGAAAACATTTTATTTGAAAATAACCATGAAAAGTTTTAAATTAATATTAAAATTATTGAGTTTTCATGAAGGTATTAAATTATTTTCATGCCTTATAATTTAAAAATAAAATATTCCTCTCACACTTTTGTAAAAAGTAAAAAAGTACATCTTTCAAAAAAAAGAAACCTTTAAACCATTTATAATGTAAATTATGGGTAAAAGAAACATTAAAAAATCATAGGAGAATATTAAAAAAAATTCATGAAAATATTTTTAGAAAACATGGATATGAATTAAAATGGATGTTTGATCGAAGAGAGAAGTAAAGTTGGTTTTCCTTAAAATAATCCATTCAATATATCAAGTACTTAATGTTAGAGAAATGAAAGGAAAAATAAATTCTTAAAAATTAAAAAAAGTAATGTAAAAATGAATGATATTTATTAGACAATGATCATATAATTCCCTCAATGAAAATGCAAGCATTAATAATCCTGATTAATATAGGATAGAAACATAAATCCATTACCACAATTCTTGTGTTTCTTCATATAATTTAAAACCTCTTGTATAATAAATATATATTTAAAAAAATTTATTGTATAAAAATAATCATATATATCATACCAATTATGATTTACTTATGACATGATATCACCAATTTATTAATAATTTATTACTAAAATCACAGTTCAAGGTGATAACTACTTCATCTTCCATGCATGTTTCTTTTAGGCAGTCCTAATCCTTATACATTGATCATAGTTCCATCATGTACAAAATTTTTATCCTGATATAAATATAATATATATTTATTATATATATATATATTTGATTCATCCAAAAAAATTAGGGATAGAAAAATGAATTACACATTCCTGGAGATGATAAGCCTTATGTATGCATGATGTAATGGCCCAGATCTATGTAGATAGAACCTTTTCATGTTTTTTAGGATCATAGTGATCAGATGGGGCTTTGTGGTTGTATATATTGATTTGTATGAAAAATGATGAAAGGAGGAAGAATTCTCATCGTGTAAAGTTACACAACGTGAAAGGGAGGTTCACGACTTGTGCGGTGCTAGTTCCTAATGTGTATGTTTTTGGGGATAAATAATAAAATATGATTCATTTTTCGATTAAATTTAACACCTAGGATTATATGACCTGAAATTGGATTACATGTCATGTAAATCCCCTATGTGGTGCATCTTTAAATGGGTACAACTGCTCAGGTTTTTCACAAACCCTATGGGAAACCGTGCCTCTCTCTTATTTAAAGTGACCCGAGGCTATATCCCTTAGCATTTTAAGATCCCTTAAATGAGAATAAATCCTTGGATTCCCCTCATTGATCTATGGTGATCCAAGGTGAGTTCTATATCAATTTCTTGTGGTTTCTTCTCATTCGGTCCTATTTTCCTCTCATTATTCTCTCCATGGGATGGATTATCATGTCCCATGTTTCTAATGTGATTTTATTGGTTGTTTTTTGGTGCAGTTATTCTTTGAAATTCCTAGATTGAAACAAATTCTTGTGGGAGAGGTGATTGAGATCAATAACAATGGTATATTCCCATGAAAAAATGTTTATGCCTTTGCAGTGGTGGATTCATTTCTTATCTTATTTTATTTACGTGTAATAATAAATTGAGCATGGTTTAGCCCTTTGAAGGATAATGTTATTAACCTAATAATATTGAAATAGATTAAATACTTGGATTCAATCATATATTGTCAAAATATATTCATTATGTCATTATGATGGTTTGCCTAATGATTTTCTAGATAGTGTGATATCTATGATATGCTTTGTTAGAATGTTCTTATGATTGGAGTAGCATGTTGAAATTGGTAAAGAATGTAAATCCATAATTAATTGATAATTAATTAACTTAAAAATTAAAGATGAATATTTTTTTAATTCGATGGTGGATGTAATTTTATGTTGATCAAATTGATGCAATGTGCATGTTTAAATGAAAATTAAATTCCACGCGATTAATGGAATTGATAAATAATGTGAATAAATTTTTAATGCTTGTTGATAATAATAAAATGCTTGTTAATTGAGAATATAATTTATATTTTTTCTTTGAAACTGAAATTAATGTCAAGAGCTTGTTTTTTATTTGATATCTTGTTATAGCTTGATGATTTATGTTCCCAATATTTGGAACCTATGAATAATGAATCAGTTAATTCAAGATAGAATAAAAACTAATTGTGTGATAAATATAATTTTATAGGAACTAAGTTTTTAATTTTTTGAGAAGGTTGAGTGCCTTATTTTGTATCCATGAGGAATAATTTTCAAGATAAATATAAATTACATGGTTTGAGGGCCCAGTTTCCCTATTGATTTTAAATTTGTTCCTGCTGCTTTTCTAATGTGTTCTAGAAAAGAACATTGTGATGTGAGCCTGATACGACTAAGCCTAGGACATATGCTATGGGGAGGAGAGGCCGAGATGTTATGTGACCCTAGTATGGCTGATCTTGGGATGTCTAGTGTGATATATATAGGTATGGAGGACCATATGATGTGGAATTAGTTGACACATATGATGGTGAGATGCATTGGTATATGCATGTGGGTGTCATGGATGACATCAGAGGTGATAGAAGGGGTTAAAGCTGAAAATACCCATTGGTGAGATGGTGAGAGATGGTATACTCACTTATGAATATATTTAATTAATTTTTTTCTGGTTTCTTATTTATCTTCATTAAATTCTCCACTTCTTAACGCAACTGGAGGTGCTTGGTTTCATGGTTCCTCTTGGTGTTATCTTAGTATGGTTTTCCTAGAGTACCTGGTTTATGGAATAATTTTAATCTTGGTTGAATAATTCTTAACCCACAGTGTTGGTTGATTGTGGAATAAAAATTCTTAAAAGATGTTAATCTTGATAAACTATTGACTTGGTTTAGATTATGCATGGAGGGCATGGAATTTACCCTAATAATTAATGTAACTCATTGTAGAATAATGTAAATGGTTAATTAATTTATAATTAATTAATTAATATTAAGTGAATTGTTTAATGGAAAAAGTAATTAATGTATCACTTTTATATGCCTGCGTGCTTATAGGATATCTGGTCATAGTAGTGGAAACCATGAGTCCGAGTGATGTTAGATGCAGTTGTGTCTAAGACTAGGTTATTACCATTGTGTGGTTGTGAGATATATTTGATCACGTATATTCTATGATTTCATACACTAAATCACACATATTTTTTAGTGAAAATAATACCCAGTGTACTCTGAAATGATGTTTTCCCCAATATCCTAGTGTGAGGATAGATTGTTAACTATCCCCTCTAGACCCGGTCTCTTCTCTTGGTAGTTACTTTTGCAGGTATGCATAGTGATTAGATTTTCCATGTATGTGTGTATATGTATGTGATTTATTATAGTTATTTCACACACATTTATTACTAGATATAGTATCCAAAGGATTATTATATGTATGATATGTATAGGATGTGATGGATTGAGGTACTTACTCAGTGTATGGAATATAATAGATTAAGGTATAATGCCTGATGTATGATATACATCATCAAGGTTGTCGAGGATCTTTGAAACTACTAGGTTACTATATATAGATATATGCATAGGATGATTTGGTTATGTAATGCACGAGGTGCATGTTGTGTTACCTTAACACAGTGTTTTCAGTTTTACTAACTTTTAGAGAGAGATGGCTCAGGACATGCAACATCAGGGCATAGTAATAGACCAGTGGGGAAGAGGGAGTGGGGTAATATTGATGTTTCATTACTATATTATATTCTCTCTTGTATGTGATACTTTGTGAGATATATCAATGGTGTGGCTAGGAACTCAAAATACCTATTTAGGTGATGAGTTAGTTTCACTGTTATTCACTATAATTTAGTATGCTTTCATTTTCTGAAGCACAAGAGGATTTTGGGAGGATCTTAATAAATTTACTATTATGACAACTCTACATATATACAAAATTTTTAGGTCATCTAGAGAATGTTGGAGATTAGGCTGGATATTACTAGATCGTGGTTTTGTAGGAGCAATTTTGGCTTCTTAGTCATTACCTTATTTACCTTTTTATAACTTGTAGTTTTCCATTCAGTTATTGTAATACTGTATAATATTGTATGTTTACCCTTTGTATTTATTTTATAATTATTTATAATTTGGTTTTGGATGTTTTATCCTTTTTATCTCTATATTCGAAATGTTTTTCTTAGAGGGTAATGCCTCCCATATGCATGTTTATTATACCCTCGGTGCTAGTTGTCATATCTCTTCCCTCATTGTGTTAGCATTGTGGGGATGAGGTTGTAATAGAGTGGTATCAAAGGTTCAGGTTTTAGAGATATTTTGGAGTTTGGGGATAGGTACACGTGAGGTCTCATGGGTTGGTTGGGAAATAATGTCAACTTAGATTAGTATGCAATGTAAACACAAGTTACTGAATGAGATAGAGGTATTTATCCCCCACACCCATGTGATCTGATGAATGTACATTTAATTTTAATGACTCTACTAAATGAAGTGATATGGGTTATAGTGTAGGGACCTAGGAAAGTGTCATATATCATTCTACTTTACGTCTGTGTTTGAAATGAGTAGAACTCGGGATAGATTAAAACATTAAAAAAGATAATTAAATAATTAAATAATTAATGTGAAATGTTCCATAATACATGTTTAAGAGATCTAACATTTTCTTCTTCTTGTAAGTATGGATCTAGGTCAACTTCCCTGATATTTTCATGTTGAAGATTATTAGTAGGATGTGCCATCAAATCACTATAGAGTAGAGGTTGGTAATGATGACACTTGTGTTATGAAACTCTGAGAGTTTCAGCACCAGAGTTAGAGGAATTATGATTGATATCTTGTAGATTTAGTCACATAATATTGGTTAGATTATGTTGCGATATTATTCAGTTATTTCCATCTTTAGAAGAAGGACTAGGCTTCATTGGTTGTGATGATGCCATGTTGAGCAGTGTAGATGTGGTGGTTCTTATTCCTAAGGGATTGAAAGGATTCGGCGGTCTCATGAGAGAAGTTTCTTGAACAGTTCAGAGTAGAGTTTCTTTCCTTGACCATGAAGGAGGATAGTTGCTAGGAGTTTATTACCCTTCAATAAGTGATATATAGTGGGAATGATTTCGGGATCTGTTTCAGGACCATTCTATGATATGCTACATGCATGTTTCTAGATGGGGATTCAAGGGATAGGCATTTTGAGGTGGATTTTCATCCCATGATCCAGTGATAGATCACCCCATTTATTCCAAAGATTCATCTTGAAGTTATGGAGAGAGCATAGGTAATTTAAAATATGTTTTCTAGAACTAGGCCATCACTAGATGGGAGTCATTATGATTGCTCATGAAGTAGTGCTATGTTCCGATGTTCCCAGTTTTTAGGATAGTAAATCTTTTAGTCAGCTAACGGTTAGTCCTAACCCTCATCATCTCGTCTCTCTAGAGGTGAATAATCTTAGATTTATAACAAGGGATCAGATTTATGTTTTTCTCATGGAGGTTGAGGTTATAAGTAGTAAGAGTTCCCAATCTTTCTAAGCAGTTAGCGTGTGGCAGGTGTTCTGCTTCTGGTTTATCTATTGAGGAAATTTTAGATGAGGTAGAAATAAAATGGTGATATAGTTTGGGATTAGGATAGAGTATATAGGGTAGGTAGAGGGCATACTTAATATTCTCTTCATCCTTAAATAGTAGAGAAAAACGATGGATATGGGCTTAATTAGGTTCATAATGGCTATGGATCATGTTGTGGTCAGTTTCATGCTTTAGCATTTGTCAGTGTTGGGCGATCCATACATTATTCATTGTATAATTTTATTATTTTATAGATGGGTTCATGATTATTTTTGACTCAGGAGTGGTGTAATCTTTTATATCACTTTCCCTCATCCATGCTTTGTAACTTCAGGTAGAGAGTCTTTTATTGCCCTTGGTGTTGACTTTTCTATTTAGCGGTCAAGATGACCTGTATGAAGTTTGTAGATACTATGAGCTAGTGGTGGGGAAACACTACTCTAGGGGAGATTTACCATGTTTGCATTTGAAACCATATGAAATAATACTCTGCATGGATTGGTTGTATTTGTGTAGGATATCATGGATTTCTTTTGGAGGCAGTTTGTGTTTTGTAATGCTTATTGGGTGCGAGTGTTACTTTTTTTCAAGTGATACCCTCAGATGGGTTAGAGGTGTGTTCCATAATTATCATCTCTAATGTCTAGGTTAATTCTGATCTCATTATAGTTTCAGGAGTCAGTGATCATCAAGGATTAAGAAGAGTACCATAATGTTTTTTAAAAGAATATTGTATTGTTACCCCCTTTATAGGAGACTGAGTTTGTGATTGAGCTATAGAAATTCATTTATCCTATATCTTTGTCTCCATATAGGATGTCACCTTCTAATTTTTGAGAGATATGAGTAAAAATCAATTGTCAATTGCTGCAAGGTTTTGTTTAGCTAAGTGTGTCACCTTGGGGTGCACCAGTTTTTTTATGATGTCTAACTGAATTATGCATCTTTGTATCGATTATCATCATTGGAACCATGTAACATTAAAGATCCATGATCCTATACTATATATTGATGATTTATTCAGTCAGATGAAAGAGAAAGTTTATTCTTGAAGATATATTTACGTTTAGGATATTATCAGATGTGGGTGAAGGATGAGAACATTTTTAAGGTAGCTTTCCCTTATCTTCATGAGCATTATGAGTTTGTTGTGATGTCAATAAATGTGATTAATTCCCTATATGTGTTCAAGGGGTTGATGAACATGGCTTTCAGATATTTCCTAGATAAATTCATGGTGGTTTTTATTGATTACATCGTTGTGTACTTCACATATGAGGAGGATCATAAAGAGAATCCACATGCCATTTTGGGATTTCTCCATCATGAGAAGCTATTTTAGAAATTTTTAAATTGTGAGTTCTAGGAACATAAACTCTATTTCTTGGGGCATTTGTTATCCCAACATGGAGTAGTCACAGATCCTTTAAAGATAGAGGTGGTTGTGTATTGGTAATCCCCAAAGATAGTGGTAGAGTTTTAATGTTTACTTGGTCTATTAAGATATTAGATGAGGTTCATATCTGATTTCACTCATTGTGTGGCTCCTTTGAAATCTTTGAAAAGACTGGATCCTGAAGTCTTGGTATAGACCAGTGTCCGAAAGATTTTGAGTACCTAAAGGATAAGTTATCCAGTGCTTCATTTCATTATTGTTATGTATAGGGAGTTCAAATTGAGTTTTTTGTGACTGCTATGTTCTAATGTAGATGAGATCAGTTGTTTCTTATGGGTCTCAGTAGTTTCATCCCAATGAGCATAAATATGCCTCCCATGATCTTTAGTTTGTGTAAGTGTTGTTTTTTTTATGTCGTGGAGATATTACCTCATAGGTGAGTGTTTTTTTGTTTTTTCTAACCATAAGAGCCCGATGCATGTCTTCTACTAGCGTAACTTGAACTTGAGTTTGTGTTAGTGGAAGTAATTCTTGTTGTATTAAAAATTTGATATTTTAATATATGCCAAGAATGTGAAATGTTGTATCTGATGTGTTGGGATTGAGTCACGTAGTGATTTTGTTCATGAATATGAGGATTATTGGAGAGTTATGGGGGAACTCTCAATAATGCATCTAGACATTGGAGAGGTTGGGGGAATTTATTTTCTCTTATAGATGAAATTGTAGTCATGTTTGATTGAATATGTATAGGATTCCCTACTGTGCATTCCTAAGGAGGAGGTCTATAGAGGCTGAGTTTTTTTAGAGATTCCCCTGATGGTTGATCTGAGGTTGTACATAACTAGGTGTTGTTTCAAGGAAGGATTTTCCTTCCTTCAGTGATGCATGAGATAGTCATTCAGGAGTTCTATAGTTATACTTTGGTAGTACATCTTAGTATGATAATGATATAACGAGTTTTGAGAGTTCAGTTTTGGGGGCCTAGTTCTTAATGTTTGGTATTTTAGTAGGTGAAGGTTGAGCTCCATGTTCCTAATGATTTTCTTCAGCCATTAGATATTCCCTAGTGGAAGTGGGAAGACATCTTGATGTATTTTTTTACTTGTTTACCTCGATATCAGGGAGGCTATGACAATATTTGGGTGATATTTTATTTTTTTACTAAAATCATCCCACGTTACAACATTCAGGGGTTCGAGCTATGTGGAGGTTTTTTGAGGTAATATCTAGAAGAGGTAGTTCAACTCTTTGGAGTCCCGAGGATGATCATTTTTTGATCGAGACCCTCATTTTACCACTAGGGTGTGGAGAAATATCAATAACTATTTTGGTTATTAGTAATGGTTGAGCACTAATTTTCATCCATAGATGGATGGTTAGATTGTTCAAACTATCTAGATTATTGAAAACATGTTACACTCTTCTGTCCTGAATTTTAGAGGTTTTTAGATAAGGAACCTTCCCTTTTTTGAGTTTTCCTACAATAATAGTTTTCAATACACCATTACTATGGTTCCAATTGAAAATTTATATGGTTGAATTTTCCAGTTTCCATTATGCTAGACTGGGGTCAGAGAGGCAGTGATTCTCTGGCCGAAACTGGTACAAAATATGGAAGATATGGTTTAGTTAATTCATGTGAGGATTAAAGAAACATAAGATTATCATAAATCCTATGTTGATCATAGGAGGAGACATCTATAGTTTGATGTTGGAGATCACATGTTCTTGAAGGTGACTCATCATCATAGGAAGTGAATGTTTAGTCATAGGAGTAAGCTTTCTCCCCAGTTTTTTGGGCATTTTGAGGTGTGAGGTATTATAGGATCTATGAAATATCTGATAGCACTTCCCCATTGATGAGTAGGATACGTGATGTTTTTCACATGCAGTATCTCCATCATTATCTTCATTATGTCTATCATGTCATCAATTGGGGAACAATCAATATTGACAATGATGCGACCTTCGTGGAGAAGCCCGTAGAGATCTAGGATCATCAAGAGAAGGTGTTGTTTGAGTATGTTATTCCATTGGTTTGTTTCATGTGGTTTCATGGTGGAATGGAAGAGAGTACCTAGGAATCTGAGTCATAGATACATGCTCAGTACCCTAAGATGTTTTATGTTTATATCTTCTCTTATATCATTGTTCTCTTTTGGATGTTGAACTTTTTGGTTAATGAGATGGTGATCTTATTTCTTATTGTGTATTTAGTCTTTTTTGATTGGTATCTATCTTATGATAGTGTTTAAGAGTTTATTTTTATTATTTTGTGGTTTTGTTGTTTTTCTTCCCAATGACATGGTTAATCTCTTATTACGGAGAGACCATTGAGAGGAATCTCATGAGATGGTTGTTCAGAAGACACCCTTTTGTTTCTCTTTGGTTTTGGTTTCGATTATAAGGGATAAGAATTTATTGAGTGGTATCTAATTTAAGGGCCCCGATCTATATGAACTAACCCTTTTTGTGCTTCTAAGGTCTTGGTGATCAAAAGAGTCTTGGAGGTGGTCTAGAGGGTTTTGGTTTCAAAAGGTTTTAAGTAGGAAGAATTCACATCATGTAAAGTTTCATTACATGAAGGGGTGGTTCACATCTTGTGTGGTGTTGGTTCATGATTTGTAAATTTTTAGGGTTAAATAGTTAAATGTGAAAATGTTTTTGGCATAAGACTAACCCCTAGGTTTACAAGACATGAAAGGGAATTACACATCATGTATATCTCTTATACAACTCATCCTTAAAGGGGTGAAACTACATGGGGTTTTCACAAACCCTATGGCTCGTTGCACCTCTCTCTCATTCCTAGTGACCCATGGCTCCCTCCCTTGGCGTTTTGAGACCCCTTTGACAAGAATCAATCCTTGGCTTCCTATCTTCATTCCAGGGTGATCAAAGGTTAGTTCTACCTCTTTTTCTTGCAGTTTATTCTAATTAAGTCTAATTTCCCCCCATTCATCTCTCTATGTGATGAAGTATCGTATCCCATGGGTGTTTCTTGGTTTTTTTGTGCAGTTGTGCCAAATAATCCTTAAAGGTATGCAATTTATTGTAATGGAGGATATCGGGATCCATAACGTTATTCTTTTCTCATGAAAAGAACATTGAAGCCTTGGAGGTAGGGGATTCATTGATTCTGTTATTTTATTTATGTGAAATCATAAATTTAGTATGGGTTTTCCCTTTGGATGGAAATGGAATTATCCTAATAATATTTAACCAGATTAAAGAGTTGGGCTTGATCACATGTTACTGAAGATTATGCTTCATGTTGTTATGAAGATTTTCCTCATGATTTTCTTGATAGTGTGATATCTATGCTACACTTTGTTAGCATGTTCTTATTCTTGTAGTAGTATGTTGAAATTTGTAAAGAATGTAAATCTAAAATTAATTGATGATAAATTGGATTAATAATTAAATAATAGGTTTTCTTTTTAATCCAATGGTTTATGTAATTTAATGTTGATCAAATTGACGCAATGTGCATGTTTAAATGAAAATAAACTCTTATGTGATTAATAGAATTGATAAATAATGTGAATAATGTTAATTATTTTTTAAAATAATAAAATGCATGTTAGTTGATAATAAATATTTTATATTTTTTTGTGAATCTAAAATGAATGATAAGAGTGTGTTTTTATTTTGATATCTTATTATAACTTAACTCTTTAGGTTTCTTATAGTTGGAACCTATGAATAATGAATCAGTTAATTCAAGATGTAATGAGAGCTAGTTGTGTGATAAAGATAATTTTCTAGGGCATGAGTTTCCCATTTGTTTGAGAAGATCGAGTGCCATGTTTTGGAGCACCGAGAGATTGTTTTCATGAAATGGATGAATAAACTCTTTTGGGGGCCTAGTTTCCCTTTTAAATAATTTTTTGTTCCTACTGTTTTGTGAAATGCTCTAGATACGTTCCTTATGATGTGACCCAAATACAACTGAGCCTGGAATGAATGATATGCGGTGGGGAGGCACACATGAGATGTAAAACTTGTATGGATGAGCTTGGGATGGATAATGTGATATATGGGGCCAACGATGCCAGGGTGATGTGGTTATAGTTGACACCTGTGATGGTGAGATGCATTGATATATGGATATTGGTGTTGGGTATGGAACCAAAGGTGATATAAGAGGTTAAATATTGGCTTACCCATTGATGATATGTTGAGATATGGTATGCTCCATTATGAATATGTTTAATGGTTGTTGTCTAGTTTTTTTATTTATCTTCCTTACTTTCCCCACTACTTAATGAAACTAGAGGTTCTTGGTTGCATGTTTACTCTTGGGGCTAGCATAGATGGTTTTCCTAGAGTCCATAGTTTATGGAATGATTATAATAATGATTGAATAATTATTAACCCATGGGTTTGGTTGATGATGGAATGAAAATGATTAAAATATGGTAATATTTATAAACTATAGAATTGGTTTGATTATTCATGGAGGGCATGGAATTTACTATGATAATTAATGCAAAAAAATGTGGAATAATGTAAATTGTTAATTAATGGCTTAAGGTATAATACCTGATGTTTGAAATATGTTATACGAGTTGTGGTGGATCTTGAAAATTACTTAGTTATTATATATTGATATATGGATGGTGTGATTCAGTGATGTGATGTACAAGGTTCATATAGTGATGCCTTGACTAGGTGTTTTCAAGACAACTTAATTTTAGAGAGAGATAGATTAGGACGTTTGGTATTGGCACAGAGTGGAAAACCAGTGGGGAAGAGGGTTTAGGGTACCCTTGATTTTCATTTATATATTATATAATATATTGTATTAGATACTTGGTGATATATATCAATGGATAGGAAGGAGACTGAGTATACTTGTTTATGTGGTGATTTATTTTAACTATTGTTCATGGTGATTTAACATGACTTCTTTATCTTTTGCATGATAAGATTTAGGGAGGATCTGATATAGTATATTATTATTCTCACCCTATTTATATATCATCTTTTGTTTTAGGTCATCTAGTGAAAGTTGAAGATCAGGATGAATATTATTAGCTCATGATTTTTTAGGAGTGATTTGGGCATTATGGTCACCATTATCTTTACTTTTTTGGTACATGTACTTTCCCTTTCACTTGTTGTAGTACTTTATGACATTTCATGTTTAAAATTGGGATTTATTTTATATTTATGTATGATTAGGTGTTAGTTTTTGTATTCTCCTTATATATCCCTTTATCATGTTTTTCTGAAAGGATAATTCATCCCAAATATATATTTATTATAACCTTTATGCTAGTCACCAACCCGAGGCCTACTGGAGGTGGGACTCTGGTATCCACCATCTCCACCCCCTTATTTCAGTATGTTTGTGGGGAGTGGGTCATGACACATGAACACTTTTTTTCACTCTTGGGATGATGGAATGAAATAAAGGTAAATAATAATTTACCTTTCAAAATTAATTATCATATAATATATTTCTTATATATTCATTAAATCTAACCTTATTACTATCCATGCAAATCCGAAGAGAAAAACCAATCACATCCCTTCGTGGAAGTGGTAGTCCACACGTACACATGGGCAACATTATACTTTTACAATAGATGGGAAGAAGGTGGAAAATAGTTGTTACATGATCATAATAATAATTAAATATATTGAATATAATTAATCCATTATTTTATAATTGATATCATATATTGAAATTATGTATAATAATAAATGAAATTGGAAACACTCAGTTAAGAGTTATACCACTTTGTTGAGAAACTTTATTTTGTTTACACCTTAAGCCTTGAAAGGATGGTCTTTAAGATTGACCAGAAGATATATGTTGTGATAAAGGAATATAATATTAAATTATAATAGTGATTTTATAGGATAGATGTATCAGTTTGGTGTAAAAAAAATAGAGAAAGAGTGTCCTTTTATAAGGGAGGGAAGCGAAACACTTTAAATTACAAAAAGATATTAAATATAATTAATTTATTTTCAAGAAAAATGATTAAAAATAGATATATATTTGAATAAAAATAGTTGAAGCTCAAAATATCATCATCTAATGCGATTTAGGTATGTTTTGGTGTCATTTTAACCCATATCATTTTGATTAAACTCTTAGTTAACTAATTTTAACCATAACCATAGAAACCAACTTTTCAATATTAAAAGGTTATAATTTTACCTATTAGGTGACAATTGGATCATAAGTGGTCAAGGGATCAAATTTTAGATAAAATAATATCCACATTGTCTACTTAAAATATTTTTATTATTTTTAAATAATTGAATAAAATATTATTTTCATAAAATATTTTTAATGCCAATTTTGAAACTATTCATTTTATTTGACTTTAAAGACAACAAGAAAAAAAAAGGAATTAAAAAATAATCCTTTTTTACGACTCTAATATGTTATAATAATCTATAAAATTATTTTAACACAATCATTAACCCAATTGAATTACTTTTAATATTTTTAAAATCATTTATTTTAGTTTTCTATTAATTGAATAAATACTATTTCGTTATTTTGTAATCGTTTAAGGTAATTGTTAAATTAATAAAAATTATAAATAAATTAATATGATAGAAAATTAAATTAAATTTCAAATAAACATTTTTTAACTAAACTTATCCTCATTTTATCAATATGTAAAAATTTTATGGTTATTAAAATCAAGAGAGTGACATTTTATACTTATATTTTTCGTAAGTTAATTTAAAAGTCAAAATCCAAGAAATATGGATACAACTGGAAATATATTCAATACTTGTATGTAAATGGATAAAATCCACCCATTCAATATGTAACGCCCTGAGTTTCAAAAAAAAAGAATATGTTTAAATAAATTATAATTTAAAATGAATAATGTTATAAATAAACTATAAAATAAGTCATTTTCTAAATGAAAATTTACGAATACTTTGATTTATAAAAAAAATGTCATGTTTTTAATACATGGAGACTCAAATATATTTTCAAATACGTTGTTCTAATAAATGAAATAATTAAGAATGATTTTTTATTATGTTTTAAATTAATCTATGTCATATATATATATATATTTACATAGATAAATGGTTAAAACAAGATTAAAAAAATTATGTGTTCAAAAATATTTACTAACATGTAATGAATTTGTTAAGATCATTATTTATTTTTAAACTAAAATATATATAATGTTATAGTACGAATTTTAATAAAAGTTGTTTTAATGAAATAATTTTTGGTTCATAAAAATTTATTTTAAAATCTAAATAAATATGTAAATCAATTTATCAAAATAAATCAATAAATGTATAATGATGATAATCTAATAATATTGTAATTATTAATTTTGAAATTCTAAGTATATATATATGTATGTGTATGTATTATATTAACATATAAAAATATATTTAGTAATAAGTAATGCATTTTATTTATATATATAATTTTTTTTATTAAAATATAGAATTATTCTAATTAGGTTGATAATGATATAAATCAAAATATTAATTTTTAATTATTTATTAATAAAACTAATATTATTATAAAATTATAATTTTATTATACATGTCATTTAAAATTATAATAATTAATTTTAAGATAATATATATTTTAAATATATGATATATATTATGCTTTTTTTATAAAATTTATAAATTATAAATTCATATAATTGTTATATTAAAAAATGCATAATAAATTTATGTTTAAAAAAATGTAATTTCAAAAAATAATAAAAACAAATTATATATATATATATATATTTATATACAAAATGATAATATGGTGTATATATATATATATATAAATTTATAAATAGATTAAACGTTTTAAGATATTAGTAAAATGAATAAATAAATATATTGTAATTAAAAGGAATAATGAGGTGTAATATAATAATAGTATTATTATTATTATTATTATTATAGATAACATATCATTATTATTGAAATATAATAATATCATATTATTATAAGAAAGGTGTGAATACAAATGGAGAGAGAGTCTTAATTGAACCACTTTTTTTAAATAATGATATATTGTTTGATTTGTGTGTGTGGCATGACTTTGGGGATATGAATTCCAAGAGGAAAAGTGGTGAAATGAAAGAAAAACCTAACTTTGCCTTAAAAAAATAATTCAAAATGCCTTATATGTTTCATTATATAACGTTTTATATGTTTCAATATATAATTATTTTATATGATTCATTATATATATTATAAATCATGATATTATATATTACATGTATAGATCATTATATATTATATGCTTCACTATATATTAATCGTTATATATAATAATATTATTATTATAATAAATAACATATTAATATTATTAGATCCAATAATGAATGTCAATTTGGGAGGTGTGAGATGATATATTATTATTATAGTATTTTAACAATCACGAGGGAGGCGTGAGTTATTTTGCACCAACTTTTGACATTATTTTTTTTAAAATAAATTAAAATAATGGATGGAAAGACTTGGAACAAAAAAATATATAATAATGTATCATTATGATTCCTGTTAATTGGGTTAAACTTCCCTGAGAAGATTCCTTTATGTTTTGTTATAAATTTAGAACCCTCCTTCATGCGGTTAGAACACTCGGGTTAGATCACTTACTCATGTTCATGTCTTTCGGCAAGCTACAATTTTTTTCCCCATTCAGTTTCCAAAATCAGGTAAAGAGAATTATTATTTTTAATTATATATTGTAGGGGTTCAATTTATTTTTAATGAAATACATATTCATATATTTTTATATAATTATGTAAGATTATATCATTCTAATTCAAATCACATATATGATAAATTCTCTTGATTTAATGGATCTGTTTCTAATGTATTATCATTTTAAGGTTTTATTTATTTTTGTGTTCATAAAACCCATATATACATGTATGTGTATATACATTTATATATAAATACAAAACATATTCTGTTTTAATTTTTCTGAATGATGAAAATTTGTATTTAAATGATGTTCTTTTTTATATAATTCATGTAAGGGGACATATCTACCTTCCTTTATGATGCAAAACCTGATATACACACATGGTGTATAATCGGTTATATATTATGTATGTGTATATATATATATATATATTCAGTATGAGCATCAATCCTCCTCCTCTTTTGAAATGTGGTGTGTGGGTTTAGTATGGTTTTTCCTAGATGATTTAAAGGTTTGTTTATGTTGGGTTTCTATTTATAACCTGTATGTAAAAAATCTGTACACACACACACACAGATATATATATATATATATATTTAATTGGTGTACATAATTATGTATACACCTTAAAACCCTCCCTGATTAAGGGTTTCCAGGGAGGTTGTTTATGTTTTGTGAACTCAAATAATTTATGAAGGTTTAGTTTTTAAAGGCTTCCATTATTTGTCTTATATATTTATATTTGGGTGTATAAGTATACATATATATATATATGTGTGGGTGTGTGTGTGTGTGTGTGTGTCTAACCCCAACCCAAATCTATTTTAAATATTTTCAAACAAATCTGTATGTTTTCAAATAATTATATACTTATAAAGGGTATTTTTAATTTACTTTTAATATGAAAATACCTATTTGTAAAATTTGTATAAATAAATTTATAATTATGTCAATACACATATATGTTTTCAAATGCAATCAATAATGATTTTCAGGACTTGATTACTAACCCTTAAATTATATTTTAGATGCGAATTTGGCTTTTAGTTTAAGTGTAATTATGTTATGGTTTTAAAACCCTAGTTTTTATATGTGTTTATGGTTTCATATATAATAACCCTTTTTTTTCAAAAGCAATTTTTAGGATTTAGTTTATGTTTTAGTGTTTGCCTAGCCAATATGCATTTTGTATGTGAGTACACACTATTGAAATTGCTTAACTAAAGTGGTCATTATATGTTATTTTATTGATGTAATATTTAAAAGAGTGTAATCTGGTTTGATTTAAATTGATGTTAAGGGACTAAGAATTCACAAGTTCATGTAGTAACCATTTATTAAACCTACTGCAGTGATTATTAGTGGTTAATCTAGTTATGGTTTAATTGAAAGTTTCAAGGACATGTTTATCACAATAATTAATGTCTAGTATTTTCTTTAGGTGTTTCATTATCATGTATTGGAATTTAAAAGAGCTATCATTTAACTCCCCTTGTGGCAAACCATACCAATTGATGTACTTCAATAATTATCTTGTGTACATAGATTTTTTACTAAAACATGCCTGATTTTGATTAATTATTCCATATTTTCAATGTTATTTATTATGTCATGTATTTGTAGAGAAATTGTATAATGGTTTTCTTGTCCATATTATTAATCATCATGCATGCATGTGACATACCATGATAATTAACTAAGAACTAAATTACCCAAAGTGGTATGGGAAACCTTGGGTAATGAGAAATAAAAATTAAATATTCAAAGTGGTATGGGACACCTTGAATATTAGACCATATTGACATATGAGGAATGTATTGGACTGCTGGGGTAGGGACTGGTTAAAAGAAAGCCCCCCAGGTTAGGGACTGGTTAAAGTAAGCCCTCCAGGTTGGGGACTGGTTAAAGTAAGCACTTCGGGTTGGAGAACGGTAAAAGTAAGTTTCACGATGCATTGATAGTTCTCGATATATTCATATTTGGTTATTATCCTTAGGTCGTGGCATAAGGCCTTGACATTCAGACATGAGTCAGACATTATACGTTTCCTCACTATGATTTAGTATATGACCAACCAAGTGATTATTTCGACTAAAGGAATATCCTTGGTTAAAGAACAATTACCTATGAGTATGAAATTAAGTGCACATGGCATATGATGAGACAGTGTTGCAGTATGAACATTTTTTCTTTCAAAGATTTTAATGCAAATGTTAGCATTACATTTATCATGTTATAATGTGCATTTTTATAATTTGTAGTGAAATTGTTTATGCGCAACTCTGATAATGTTCATGTTCAGTAGTATTTGCATACATTGCATGTTATGCTTCATTGTATTTAGTAGAAATCCTTGCACTTTTGTACCAGCATGATTACTTTGTAACATGATCTTTGAGTAGTCTTAAGTAGAATGCTTAAATTCTTGTGTGGAATTTCATAAATGGTTTCCAGCAACCTTTGAAGAGTGATGACATTTTCTTTAAAGGAATTATTTTATGTAGGTGAAAGTATTTTCAAAGGATTTTTTCCAAATCCGTATTAAGTATTTTCAAAACCTCTTACTGAGCATCTTTTGTTCTCACCCAAAGTTTTTGAAATATTTTTCACAGGTTTCCAAAATTAGTCATCATTGTTGTAGCAATCGGAAGCGGTGATGATCTTGCAATTTGTTTAGTTTTTCGTTGTAACTCTGATGTTTTTTGTAAGCATGTATCTATTTCCAGAACCTGGACCAGAATAAGGTCCTCTTGTATAACATGTCTAAGTCTGGGTCCTTACACAATAGGATAATGGAAAGTGTTAGGGGAATTTTATAATTTATCTTAAAGTTTTAACACTATTTTACCCATTTTACCCTTACCTAGGTGCAAGCATTTTCTATGGTTACTATTCATATTGACAAAAATTTAAAAGTAACCTATTTAAAAAATTTAATCTTAACAGTTCCAAATATGGAATATATTTTTTAAGATTCAATTTATATAAGTTAAAAAATTTAATTTTAAAATAAGTGCCAAAAAATGATGGAAAACATTTTTTAGAAAAATAAATTTTAAGCATAAAACTGGATATATATTCTTATCTCTTTCATAAAAAACCATTATTTGAATGTTAAATAATTTTTGTGAATATATAATAAAAATATTTCATTAAAATAATTCACTAATAGCGAAAAATTTAATTTGTTAAGATAAAAACACATTGCGTACATAATGGTTTTTTTCCGAAAAAGTTTTTTTTGCTTTCAAATGATTTATATTTTTATTTATAATCAATTGATAACAAATGAATTTATTAAAAATATATTTAGACTATAATTGTTTAATAATTCAGTTAGTCAAATAAATACTCAAAATACAATGGCAATGAGATAACTGCGTACTTCATTTCTATTCATTTAGACATGGGGTTTCGTGTATCACAAGCTATTGAAGAAATTTAATTAATTTATAAAAGGAAATATAAAATATAAAGGTGTTATAGAGACCCTAATTTTAACCTGTTCTATTTTTATCTTAAACTCTAATCTTCTTTATGTTATTCTTCATTATTACCATTGATTCACAACCTAGTTTAGATGGATCTAAGTGTGTTAAATCTTCACAATCAACAATATGTCCCAATTTTCTCTCTGTATCTTTAGATCTCCTAATTCCCTCTCATATTGAATTTTAGATCTATTATTTATAGATATATCTATGATGTATAATTTATTTTCATGTGATATTGATTGTTTCTAGTGAAGGAAATGAGTTTTTAGCTAGATTTAGAGGGTTTTAACACCATTCACTGTTTTTGTCACCCATTGAGAGGTAGGTGACTTCTCTATCTTATCTAATTACTATATAACGTAAAGGATTGGTTTTATTAAATGTGTTTATTGTATTTTAAATAGTAAAGATTTTTTTAATGGAATACTCTATTGGTTTATGGATTATAAATCTTGGTTATATGGATGATTTTTTGAGGACCCTTTTAAATAACGGTTTTAAATAGTGGTTTTAATTGATGAAATAATGATGTTCAATTTATTTTTTTAAAATAAATAATGGTTTTATGAATGATTTTATGTAGAATGAATTTGTATGATAACTTGGAATACATGGATGGTGTTTTTTCATATTTTTATTGGATGTGACTTTGAATAAGGGGCATAGTTCCATACTAGAGTGACCTAGAGATTGGTCACATTATGATGACTTGATGGATAAATGAGTAACCAATCATGATTATAGTACTTTTACATCTACATGAATGTGTTTATGAGAATATGGGTGTGAATTTGGTATGATAAGTAGAATTAATTATATATTTTTTTATTTTAATTTAATTTTTTTTAAATTGGTACAATATTTTAATGTTTCTTTGTTGTTATATTTTCTATTTTAGCTACGAGATAACAATTTCTTATCTCTGTGGCATGATTTGGTTAGCATCTTAGGGAAACCCTATGTGATGTGACTACTCACCCCCTACATATGAACTTTTTTGTATGTACAGATATTTTTCTTCTTGACATAGGTAGATGAAATATATCATACATTTCTATTTGAGCATTATAATGATACTTCCTTAATATGGTTTTGGAGATTGGAGTTCCTCTTATGGGGATATTGGATTGATTCTACCCCAATGTTACTATGTCACGATATCCTTTTGGTTTTCTTGAGTCACCTTGCTATACCTTTCCACTTCTACTCTGATATTTTGTTTTTGCTGGTTTATTTCCATTTGAGTTATATTTTTATTACTCATGCATCTTATAGTTAGTTTGGTAGTTTATATTTTATATTGTTGGGTTTTATTGTTTTTAAATAGAAAATTATCCCCCAAATTCTAGGTATTCCCTTGGAATTTATTTCTATCCTTTTGTGTCATAAGGATGTTTCATAAGTTTAGTAACACATCTGACCTAATGCAATCTAATGGGTTGGGTGGGGATGTTATTGAGCTCATGCTTAAAACCAAGCTGTGAAAAATTTTGTGGTTTAAAAAATCTATGAAGTGAAAACTGTCAAGTGGACAAGAGGAGACACCATTTATTTTCTCCATTATTTTAAAAATATATATATATACAAGATGGTATATTGGCATAGGGGTTTGAATATTAATTTGTGACCATGTTTTATTATCTCTTGGTAGGGGTATTTCCCATGGTGGGAATATAGAAAATGGTTAATATCTTGCTGATTCAAACTCATAAGATCAATTTAAACCATATATATTAAACAAATTGTTTATAAGAGAATTATGAAACCAAAATTATAATACCCATCCATGGTATATGGAATAAATTTGATATTTAGGGGGGGGGGGGTTCAAATAGGTGTGAAAATTGTGTGACCAAGTGTTTGATTGAAAAAATAGAAGGTGAAAACTAAATAAAATTTTGAAAAAATAAAAAAATAAAAATGAACATAGACGAGAAAAATATATGAATGTTCCAGTTCTAAAATAGAAGGATATAGGTAGAAGATATATGGTACAAGAGGATATTGGATGCAAGTGTCCAAGAGAAGAAAAAATTGTACCATTATAAGGAAGAGAGGTAGAGGATAGGAAGATGAAAGGAGAGGGAAGGGGTGTGTCTAGTGCATGGCTAGGGAATATATGTGTGTGTGGGGGGGGGGGTGGTGGGTTGTAAAAAAGGGAATTCTATTTTAAGTAGGAAAATTGATCGATTTAAAACCACACCTAGTTAGGATGAATGGTTTAGAAAACCGTAAAACCACCATGGATTTCTCTTTAGGCAGTACTCACCCTCTTGTACAACTGACCAGAATAGTTTTCCTAACCATGTATGTTTATCTAGTATTTATTTTTTACCCCTAAATTGTTATGATAACTTTTTTCCCATGATTTTTTTAATTTTATAATTGTTTTATATTGCATAAAAAGGATCATTATCTATATAAAAAAACTTAAGTTGATAATATTAAAACATATATACATCATTTAACACTTAAAAAAACACTACTAAACACATTAAAGACACAAAATTGATTCATAAAACACAAAAAACTAAACTAAAACTAGGAATTTGATAATTTTTTTATGAAATTTTGGGTTATCTCCTGGTGAGTACTATATTTAACATTAGTAGCTAGATATAACTTGGCCTCTCATTTAGTTTAAATGAAAGTTATTGAGAGAAACTACCACATTACCTACTTGGAAGTATAATTTTAGTCATTTTATGTTTACTTTAAATACTTTTCCATTTTATCCTTACATTTACACTACACCATGGTTGAATTATTTCACCATCATGAAGGACCCATACCACCTTGACTTGAATTTTCCAAAAATAACCTCAACTATGTGTTAAATTGTAACACTTTATCACCTTGTTATAAATGATTATAGGTGATAATTAAATCATGGATGGATTTATTCTTATCTTTAGATATCTGGGAATTTACATACACATGCCTCCTTATCTCATCAGTCATAGTCATACAGAGTTTCCTCTTGTCCCTCATGGTATTAAAATAAAAATTAAGTGATTTTAACTCCCAATATGATTTTGGAACCAATTAAATTGGGATATGATATGGATTCGTATAAACAAATCCAAAAAGGACATGTGCCAGTATGGGTGTTTTAGAATTTCCAATCCATAATTCATCATACAACTTCGTTGACCAAACCTTCCTTTTATGTGACCATGATTTTATCTAAGAATTTATTAAATTCATTCCTAGGTACCTATACTTAGATGATATTATATAGGTGGTATGATGTTACCTTATTATATATTATATTATACTTTTACAACACTATAGGTCTCATTGCATCTATGGTTATGTACTATTTAAGATCTTGTTATTTGTACTACTGTGAGAAATACTCTCTCATGAGTACTTTTGAGAAACCAATAGAATTAAATTAATACCATTATTATAGAATGATGTCCAACACATTCTACTTACCTACCTTTTCTTCTTATTCTTATTCATGTAGGGAGATCATCAAAAAGAAAAAAACATCACATAGATCCTTTAATAATTCTGAGAATGGTACTTAATAACACATTATATACAAAACCATATTCTTTTTCTTATCATGGTTTAGAAGAATTTAGTGAATAAAATAGTTCCTCAATAAATATTTTTCAACATTCAAAATGTTGTTTAATAATCTCCAGCATCGATGTAATATTTCATAGTCAAAAGCGTGTAAGATTTAACTTTAAGCAGTGAGTAGAACACATCAAAAATGATACCCACCATTCTTCCTATTATTTGTATTTATATATTTAAAAGAGATTAAAATATTTAAATATTATTCTAGTAATCTCTCTCTATTTATCATTTTTTTCTTTATCCAAACACACAACTCAAATTTGTGAAAAAACAATGCAAAAGATAAGAGACAACCAGAACACACATTATAATAAAGTATTCCATCAAATCTTCAAATCCAGGGATCAATGAACTCCCCCATATATTATTAATTAATCAGGTGACCTTTGGAAAGAAAAATATATTTCTAATTTACCCATTTGGGAAACCTAATTATGATGGCCCCTGGCATGGTGTTGGTTCACTAGGGGGGAATCAGTGAAAAATATTTCATTTTCCTTTTTATAATATTTTAGAAAACCAATATTCACAACTTTTTAGATGGAAAAATTTCACTATTATACTCTCAGAAATTGTGTAAAGTAAAAAAAATAAATAACACTCAATGTACAGGGTGCAATAATCAAAATGAGCATTTACCCATTAGCCTGATTTTGAAAAACATGAGATCACACATTCCACAAGAATTATGATTGTGGATACAATTAATAGGCTATTTCCCTGACTTGAAACACATGAATGTAAATAATTATATCTCTTGATAATTTTCACTACTGTATTTATCTTCAATGAGGTAGGGATTATCCTTCCACATCTGATTATATTTTCTCTTTATAATGTATAGTTATCTCACATTTATTAAATGTATAAATTATATGAATTATTCAATAGTTTTTAAACAAAAAACAATACTGTGATTAAAAGTACTTCAACATACAATGTTTTTTGTGTAATCCTACTCCTCCTCCATTTATCTTTCACTCTATTAAATGTTACACTCTCTTATTCTTAGTTTTTAATTCTTATTTTTTTTGTAACTTGTGCAAGGTACCTGTTTTTATTCTTACACACCAGCAACACATTTCCCTCATCTAACATGAATTTCACTTTCAAAATTCAAATAAGTGGATCCTATAAAATTATTCCCATAATATGAGCCCTCAGATAATAATATTATTTTTAATCACCTTTAATTTATTTAAGATATTTTTTAATGGGTTTTTATCCCCTTTGATTCATACAAATCACATAGGTAATTTCTAAGTAGTTAGTTCTCAACTGTTTATCCAGTCCATCACACGTGATATTTTTAAATGTTTGGATTTGACATTACTTATCAAGAAACCATTATGTATCACTATTTGAGTACCCTTACATAATAACTTTAACACCATAATAATCTTTACATATCAAGTGACTCACCATTATTTATCACCGCGTGACTTGATAATTTTCCAAACCATATTTTTTCCCACTATGTATGATTACACATACTTTTATGTACCCTTATTTATTGGGTATAAAAGTTTTTAGATATAAAATACTCTGTAAAGAGTGAACCTTATGTACTAGTACTTCAAATTTATAGACTCAGCCTACTTAAAAAAGTGGCCGATATGTATTTGGGCAACTGATTTTCATATCTTGTCTTCTTAGCATAGGGAGAGACTTACATACTGGTATTATTAATTTTTGGATCCATTCTTGTATGTGAAATGTGACCCTTATGTATTGGGACCAACAATTTATATACATAGTCTACTAAATATAGTTTGAACCTTACATACTGGTATTTTACCAATTTTATAACCCTGTTTCCTTAGAATATAGTGAGCCTAATATACTGGGTCTACTAATTTTCAGACTCAGTTTTATCTACATAGAGAGACCTATACAGACCGATTACATTATCAAATTCATCAATAACACATAACATATAATTTATTTAAAATTATATTACACCTATCTCTCCAAAATCAAAACTCCTTCCATGCTCCTTCAATCACTCCAAAACCACATAATGATGTTCAATTAAAATTAATCACCATGAAACAATTATGTTTGAAGATGATTTATGTGTTGAAAAAAATAAAATAGAAGAACCATATCCACTAATTATATTTTCAAATATTATTCTTTTTATTATAACCTTAAAAAAATCCCTCTATGTCTCAAAAAAACCCTAAGGTAACAACCACTCCAGATACTAACATATTCTTGATTCATTATCTTAAAAATATTCTCCTTTGCATTTTATTATCAACCATTTGACATAAATAAAAATTTAAAAATATAACACTTAGAAATGAATCATTTTTAAATAATTCTAAGCCATATTTAGTGAAATCAATATATGAAATAAGAGCATTAAACAATAATATCATGACATACAATAAAGTGGCTTTCATTAACTTTTTCACAACTCTTCTTCCACTTGAAATTCTTTTCCTACTTCAAAAAAGTGTTCTTTGAACCTATGAATAACAAGTTTCTATATACATGTTCATCAAACATGTTAGAATTTTCTAAAACTCATATTTGACAACATCAACACTTATAGCTCTGAAAATCCCTCTAAATATATGCTATTAAAAAAGAGATCTGTCATCCATTATGTTAGACACACATCTTTAGATTATCCCAGAATATTAATTCCCCCAATTGTAAATATATTAAGGGATAAACATAAATGGATTTATGTTCACTCTCTACCAATTTTACAACAAATATATAAAGAATAAGTGAGGTATGTGATGGTTTCATCATACCCTAGCCTTTGATGAGTAAAGGTATATATTTATTATTCAACCTAAATGGCGTGATATTTAAGTCCCCAATATCATACTTCTTAATCCAGTACAACTACTCACTCATATAATCAATCCATTATTGATTCTCCAAATCTAATTTATGATCCATGGACTCAGTATTAGATAACAATGAGAAATGTGTTTCTATTTCAATTTTTTTCTTGTTTTAACTAGTAATACTTATTCTACAATTATTTTTTGGACCTCCATTTTCTTTACAAACCTATGATGAGTTGAAAAAAGTTGTTATTAATCACCATAAATGTCTGAATAATCATATTCTATCAATAATACTTCTATAATCACTGTATTTTTCATACATTCAACATACTTCCCAATAATTTTCTCTTTATCATATTCACATATATAACTTTACTCTTGATGTGAAACATCATTATTTAAGTATTGGTAAATTTCAACATTAGTAATATCAATAATTATCTCTATTTTTTGGATCAACTTGTTCATATATTTTTGATTATGGTGTAAAAGTATTATATGCTATAATTTTTTGCTTGTTTCATGCTCTAGTAACATGAATTTTCAGCTTCACTAAACTAAAATAAGTTATATCATGTTCACTTACATCTTTTAAAAACAAATTTTTTTTTTATTATCTTTTTAAAAAAATTCTTCCTCCAAAATTCCACTTCATTGATTTCATCATAGATTTAATACAAACTTAGTTAATAATGATTCAACCCATCATTAGGAAATATTTTCTTTGATAATAGCTTGTCTTCTACAATAATTATTGAACCAAATATTATACTTTTGAGTGAATCTACATTTAAAAAGGTCAGTGAACCTCCTTTAACTTCTTAAAAGCATTAAAGTGATTCATATTTTCAATCATATGAGAGGAAAATCCACTATCCAAGATCTTCAAAAGTTCCTTTTGTGATTCTTTGAGTGTGACTTCAACAACTAGTGCATTCTCCATCCATTTCTATTTATTATTTTGATAATTTTGAGTATTATGGTTCCTAATCTTCTGGTTATGAATTTTTTTGAGAGAACCATCATCATGATGACCCGAATTTTTGCATATTTTATAAGCCACATCCAATGGTTGGAACCTGTGCTCAACCTTTATTTCATAATTTTCAGTTTTTTCCTGAACTTTTCTTCTTTGAGTGGGTTAAATAATCCTCATTACATGTCTCTTGAAACTAAAATGATCATATAAATAATTTTAATTAATCCAAAACCTCATTACCAAGTTCCTAAATCCTCAAAAATTTAAAAAATAACTATATAATCCATAATTTTTAATGAAATATTATTGTTTTTCAGACGTTAGAACCACCCCTTATTTAATTTTCTTACAATCAATTTTAGATCCTTCTTGATTGATGAAATTTTTATAAATTAATAAAACTTTTATTTTAATTATTTAATTATTATTTTCATTTTTATATGAACCATTTATATTATATTTAACTTTCAAATCATTTTTTTAGAAATTTCTTCTTTCTGAGATTAGTTTTCTTTTCCACAAATTCAAATTTATTCACTAGTAAATTTGAATAAAATATCTTACCAATATAATTAAGTGTTTTTTCAACCATTTAATGTTCTATTTTTTAGAATACTTTAATTTTATAATTTTTAATTCATCACCATTTCAAAATATTCTACATTGAGCATCCTCCAACATCGTACAAAAAATATTGAAGTTTAATTTAATTTTTTTTAATTCCTTTTGAGACTCTTTCTATTTTTTTGAACAAGTTCAAGTTCTATATCCTTTTATTTTACCTCTATTTTTAACTTAATATTCAAATTCTTCTCATATGTAAGACACTTATTTAAATTTTTAATCTCATTTTTCAACATTGACACTTTTTTATCATGTAAACATTCCTTATTGACAAATTAATTAGAATTATTCTTTGATCATTTTTATCCTTTTATAGTTGAGAGGTCTTGAAGAGACACTATTTGAGTTCCTGTCTCACCATGAAATACATTTTTTCTCCATCATTAATTTCATTACTTATTATTTCATTGAAAGTTAATTATATATCAATAACTTTATAAATCATCATTTTTTCATTAACTTCACCAGAAGTATTAACTTCATCTTCATCCATGCTGTTATAATCATATTTATGATTAGATAAGAAATTTATCTTCATGAATTTACAGAAATTTTTAACTTTAATATTTGAATAATATTTTATTAATTTGTCTTTTGAGGAACTTCTATTCTTCTCATCTTCATTATAACTATATTCTTCTTCTTACAATTAAGGATAATTTACTATGAAATATCTGATAGCTTCCCAATTAAAGCACTTTAGTGGTAACTTTCTATAACACATTCCATTACCTCTTCTCATACTTATTTAAATGAATTACATAAGTATTTAAAAGTTTATTTTGAAATATTCTTCATTAATATATTCTTCTATGTATTTTTAAATTTATTGCTTACTATTATATTTCTTCAATGCTTTAAAGTAAATTTCCCCATCACACATATTATTATTCTTGATGGAACTTACCTTCTGAATATTATAAGAAATTAGAGTACTATGAAAATAATCTAATGATATTGTACCTAGATCATAATATTTTTGTACTGAAACCTTTACATCAAACTTATTAAGTAAAATACATCATATCATCCCTAAAACTATATAATCCTCTAACATTTTATTAAAAAAACTGATGTGTATCAAAAAATCATTTACTATAGAGATGAATTTATTCACTATATCATCATAATTCATCTTTATATATTCATATATTGAGATATTCAAATTCTAATATCCATATTTATAGTTTATCTTGTTTCAACTTCTCATTACATTCATATATATTTTCAAATTTATCCCAAACCTCCTTTATTGTTTTTATCCATTTAAATTTGAAAAAATACTTTTCAATAATAGATTAAAAAATTTCATTTTTATCATTACTATCATGCTCTAAATTCTATCTATCTACTCCATCATCAAAACACATTTTGTATGAGGAACAAAACCATCAATGGTTCCTATCAAAACATCTGGAATTATTGATAAAATATATGGTATAATACAATAATTAAAAAAATAATAATTATTCCCATTTAAATTTGGAATCCAATTTATATTTAATAAATTAATATTATTCATGTTCACAATATAAATTTAGAGAACAAATATTCAAATACAGAGAAAGTTAGACTACTATGATGCTACTTATGATGGGATTATACAAAATTTTGGTTCCCAAGGAGGGGGTATCATTGAACAATATTCAATTTTTCATTTTATTATTTATTAAAAAATAAACCACTTTTACTTATTATAGTGAATGATATCATCACTAAAATATTACACACTAGGGAAAGAAAAAAAAGTACACCTAATTTATATTGTATACCACCCAAAATGGGTAGCTTCTTCTTAGCATGATCTGATAAAACCCATGATCACACAATCCACTAGAATCACCATTGTGGAAACACTAAGTAGGGTATATCATCCAAAAATTTATTAGTTTCATTTTATTTATTTAATAGACTCATTGGATGAGATTTTATCCCTCCTAATTCCTCAAAATTGTAGTGGTAAATTCCAAGTAGTTAGTTTTGAACTGCTTCCCTAGTTCATTACACTCTATGTTTTGAAAAGTATGGATTTAACCATACTCATAGAGTAACCCTTAAATTTCACTATCTATGTACCCTCATGTATTCTCCTTAACACTATGATAACCTTTACATATTGTGTAAATTACCCTTATATATAATATCATGACTCAATACTTTTCTAAATCTCATTCTTCCCACTGAGAACCTTTATGAATCCTTCTAAGCACCCTTTCATAATAAAATTACCACTTTTCAAATCCAATATTATTTACACACAATAAACCTTACGTACTAATACTACCAATTTTTTGAAATAGTTTACTCAGTACAGAGTGACCCTTTTTTATTAGGACAACCAATTTTTAGAACCACTCTACTCAGTAAAGAGTGACCCAAATATAATGGGACTGATAAGGTTCAGACTCAAACTTATCAACATAGAGTAAACCTTATATACTAGTAATTTACCTATTTTTAGATCCAATATTCTCAACATAGAGTTACCCTTATGTATGAGGACTACCAATTTTCAAACATAGTCTGTTGAGTATAGAGTGACCTTTTCATACCAAGTCCATTATTGAATTCTTCTATAAAATGCAATTTTTAATTTTTTTAAAGACACCTATAAACACTTATATTATACATAAAAATACTTACACATTCCTTTAGTCACACCAAAAATGAGAAATAAACATAAATTAAAATGAAACACCTTGTATCACTTTAGTATGAACATTGTTTATGTGTTGAAAACAAATAAAAAAACTGGAACAATATCTCATTCTTTTCTTATTTAATAATAATAATAATTATTATTATTCTTCTTCTTATTATTAATCTGATTATAACCTTAAAAAAATTTCATGTGGTCTCACAAACAACCTTATGGTCACAACCACTTCATATCTCAACATCTTCTTCATTTATTATCTCAACACTAATGCATGTGGGTAGAAAAAAATTACATTTACAACTAAATATTGTAACTTGAATAATGTGTTTTCTTCTCTATACAATTTTTTTGGTATCTAATATAATTATACACAACATCCTCTATACATATCATATTTATATTATTCAAAATTCAAATTAAATATAATAAAATTTCACAATTTTTTTAACCCAAACCTAAGTCATCCCTCAGCATGATTTAAAAAATTATTAAATTAGGTATAAGTAATATTAAATCTATAATTGAACTCACACTAGAAATAATATTGAATTGACCATAAATTTTGAAACTAATATCACAAGGAGGATATTTAAAGTAAAAATGAAAATAAATTCATGAATTAAAATTATTAGATCATATATTTTCTTAATTATTGTATTTGGATGTATACATTGTTCATAAAATATAGACATTGACTCTGTTTTTAATTTTCTACACTATTTTTAAAACCTAATCATATAAAATCAATAAATTTAATCAAAATATTTGAAATAAAATAAAAAATCTTTAAAATATCAATTAAATATTATCATATATTGAAAAATTTCTTAACATAATAGATTCATGGAAATATTGGTTTCTCATATTATTTTTATATTTTCATCTACATAAAAAACCCTTTTTTACTAATACATTCATGAGGTGATATATTTTGAACCATACTTTGAACAACATCATCCACTTGGGATGGGAAGTTAAATTTAGTATCTTAACATATATAGTTAATTAGTAAACCCAAATAATTATCATTTAGGACCATACATCCCACAAAACATATGTTTTTTGTTTTATCGTCACATTTTTGAATTCATTATTCTTGACACATCGTTATATGGTGTATCCTCGAGAAACTATTTTAATATTTATACATATCTATCATGAGTATATTCTTGTTAACTATCTAATGAATTTCATATCATGTTCATAAGCCCCCTTTTCAATTAATGTTCACACAATTTCCTCTTTCTTTGACGATCCTATTTCATCTCAACTTGAGTAAATTATAGTGAGACACAAGTGAATTCCTCATATATATAAAATTCTCAATTTTAATTCTTCACATGTTCAAATGAAATTTCACCATTCCCTTTTAAAAATTAACATCCACTTACCTTCCCCTAAGTTAAAATTTTAACCTCAAGTGGATATTATGTAACAATTCACATTACATTCCCTATTATTTCATCCTTGATAATAATTATCCAATATTAACCATATAGTGTCAATAATATTGATGTGTAAATAAAAACATTATTTAGGCATCTGACACTTCCATAGTAATATTTAACAAGATATAAAGGTAAATAATGTTATCTCATGTGAAATCTTCACTTTCAAAAACATGTTCATTCTCAAAACAACACCTTTTATATAACTATTTCCGTTAATAATACTCAATAACCTTTTTTAATGGTGACACATCACATTCTATCCTTCTTTAGATATAATCATGATTTTTGGATATGAATACCAAAAAAACATCAATGGAGAATTCAAGTGTTCTCAATCTGGCCTCAGTACATCTTATAAGTATGTGTGTATTTATTTGAGCTCCTGATATACCTGATAACAATTTCATTTCAAATATAATTGTTTTTAATAGAGTTTAGTGACTTTATTATAATTTTTAATAACTTAAGAAACCTTATTATACTTTATCAATATGATTAATTCATGACCTACTCCTAATTTGATACTCTCACCCCCACATTTTCATATTATGTTATGTTTTTTTTAGTAATTTACATTCCTTGATGTGTGATTATTTGGGTGGTTCATGGAAACTCCATTTTATTTTTATCATGAAGTATGATACTATTTTTCTTCAACCTCACAAATAGTTTTCTAATATGTTTCATCATCTCCCCCATTTTTTTTCTTCTAATAGCATGCGATGCCTCACCGTATCCATAACCTTTAGTAGATTTTGATCTCATAATGATTAAAATGAAGTGAAATATATTCTTCCCCCCTTTATAATCATAGATATCCATATTACATTTCAATTAATTAAAACATAGAATACATGGGGTATCCAATCCCCCCCCTTTATATATTTTTTATAAATATGTGATCATACAACATACTTCTATGCATTTTAATATAACATGGAGTCATATAAAATAATATTAGAAACCCAAAGCATTCAACTCCACCTTAGTTCAATCTCCATTTGGATTATTCAATTTAAAACAACATATATTAGATGAAATTATATATTTTGTTTTATTTCACTTTATATCCTCTCCTTTGAAAACATAATCCAAAGGTGATGTGGGGGAAGGGGATTGGATTATACCTCATTGTAATAATTGTGGTTGTAGTCAAGGATAACTTTATAACAACACTTAATCAAATAAAATGTCAATAATGATTCCTCTATATTTAGTGATCAAATGATATCCACTTTAAATATTGTTTCTTACCTTATATGCTAGTAATAAAACAAACCATCAAAATCCATCTCTTGTATCAAGATATATAATTTCATTACCTTAATACTGACTAATCTTGTAATTTCTTCCCATGAAATTGGTTTACTTGGATATCCAATTCCCCATACATTTATCAACATGCTACCATTATATATGACATTTCTTCACTAGTATAAAAAATAGATTTTAAAAAAGGTTTTTAACATCATTTATTTAATAATTGATGATAAAAAGGTTTTAAAATTGGTTATTTAAATAAATGACATTTAATCCATTTAAAATCAGGTTTTAACATTAGTTATATTAAAATTGAAATTAAATACCATACTTGGTAGATTATAATGCCATTTATTTAAAAACATATATTAAAACTCTTGTTTTATATTAGATTTAAAATATCCAATGATAAAAATACTTGAGACAATAGTTTCAACATTGATAATATTACTAACCGATGTTAAAAGTACAAAATAACATCATGAACTAGTGGTGTTTCAATTTATTCAAAACCTTCCTTAAATTTTTTAAAATCTGTCCTAAAATTTATTATGTATTGGAAATTTTTTTTCAAGAACCATATATATGTTTTTATCCTCCATTTTTATATATTTTTAATCTACTAATCATTCAATCCATATCATTCTTCCATTTATTATTTGTCACGACCCGTCCCAGTGGGGCCCGAGCCGCAACTCCCCAAGCCTGCCTCCAATAGGCCAGGGGATGGTGACTAGCACCGAGTTGGCATGCTACTAACATGGGAGGTATTTCCTATAAACCTATACACATGCACACACATATCCAAGACCAAAAATCTGAAATGTAAAAACTACTAAAAATGGAGATGCATGCATACACTAAAAATCTCAACCAATAGAGTACAACAGGAAAGTAAAGTACAACAAGTGTAAAACCCTGGGAAAAAAGTACAAGCCCACCAAAAATATGTTTATAACAAAGTCAAACCTATAAGGAAAGGTACTGGGACTGCAATATGTAGCCGTAGGAACACACCTTGGCCCACCTGATCTCACTGAGCACCGTCCGGTCCTAGTCCACCTATAATCCTTTCAAAGGATTGCTCATCTACACAAGACATGACACGTGCGGGAAAAGCCCGTGCAGGGGTGAGTATAACAATACCCAGTAGGACACCCCAAAACCACAATGGAAATACAACACGGGAAATACCACAAAGGAAATATACAGTCATCTTCACACAGTATATGTCTACAGAACATATAACAAGAATATCCAGATATACTCATACATGATCGGCTGTTGTGAAACCACCATTAAGATCCAGCTCGAAGATTCCACTAAGAAAATAATAAGGAGAACAAACTCCTAGGTCTGAAGAGAGAGATGTGAAGTACTCATTCTGGGAGAACACACTCCACAAGTACTCTGAGAACATGATGCTCAGATGAGGATCACAGCCAAGTCATGGGGTGATTCTGACAACTCAGTATGAGCTAATCTGCTAAGCAGAGGATCGACACCCGGGTAATGTTGGTCACGTCGATACCAAGAACTCCACCTAGGGTTCTAGGAATGAATAGAGGATCCGGCTCTAAGTCTCACAGATGGGATTCCAACAACTCTATTCAATAAGTCCTACTGAATGGATCATACTCCTATAAGTAGTAGATGATACTGGAAACCTTCAAGAGAAAGACTAAGGGGACGAACCCTAAGGAAACTAGCACGAGTCACAGAAGGAAACTGGATCAAGCCTTGAAGAATTTATTACACGACATGTAGTATGGTTACACGCTGTGTTCCTTGACCTCGGGTACTGCCCGTGTAAACGGCCCGTGTCATCTATTCAAGCTGTGTAAAACTCAAGTACACGGTGTGTAGAAATGTACACGCCGTGTTCCTGTCTCTGGGTACTGCCCGTGTAAACGGCCTGTGTCATTGGGCTTGTCGGATAGAAAGTGACTACACGACGTGTAGAAGAATCACACGTCGTGTCCGAGAACCCGGGGCTCACTCCGTGTACGCTGGCCATGTTCTCGTACACGGTCTCTGCCCGTGTCCGTGTCACCTGCCCGTGTGCTAGTACACGAGGTATCCCGTGTATCTGGCCGGGTCTGGCCGGGGATGGGTATACATGACATGTCCTTGCCTGTGTACCCTGCCCGTGTTCATGAACTCCTGAAGTACACACCATGTAATCCTGCCAATGAACATATGCCGTGTAGCCCATACTACACAGCGAGTAGTTAGGAAAATTCTAGAAACTCCATCTTCTCCCTCACACCTCGTCCTATTCTCTGTAGGAACCCGGGACACCCTGAGAGGGGAGGGGTGAATCAGGGTGGCAACTTCTTCCTCTTTTAGTTGTGGATCTTGTTCCCACATTGGTAGGAACTACTTAAACCTGTATGATGGATATGATCAGCAATTAAACATTCACATGCAGAGAGATGACATAGCTATTTTTACTTGGTTCACCACTAAGGGATACGTCCAATGAGCATACGCAGACAGGTTTTCGGTCGTACCTAAATCCACTATGCTTCACTAGATTTAGATTACAATGGTTCGGGTACAGTCACTCTGTCCCAGGCTCACTACCTTTACAATTGTTCAGGGATAGCTCACTGCGTCCCTCAGGTCACTCCCGTTGACTCCCCCTGGCTCACTGCCATTGGTGAAGTCCCACTCAGTTTATAGACGTGAAGGTCTCTTCAATAAATGTGCATTGATGTTATTTGTCTCCTGTTCAGCATGAGACGTTGCTTGCATCAGGGTTCATAGTTGATGCTCTTTATAGTTCAACCTTTCTTCTTTAGTGCAATGACTGAATGCAC
Organism: Viscum album; assembly: GCA_963277665.1. NCBI lineage: Eukaryota > Viridiplantae > Streptophyta > Magnoliopsida > Santalales > Viscaceae > Viscum > Viscum album. The sequence continues at coordinate 1,691,372,714 of OY728163.1, read as the reverse complement.
TAGATCCCCTTGTCTTCGTTTTCCTGAATCACAATCACTTATGTGATTTCTCAATAAATGATGTTCAGCTTACTCGGCATTCGTCAGAATTAATTCACCATGTATGCATGAGATCATGCATGTATCATTTAGATTTCTTCTTCAATCTCACTTTGCACCGAAAGTATCAGGCAATCTTTAGCTCTTGTGCTGCTCCAGAAAGGCAGGCGTGCTTCAACAATATTTGGATCTCCTTTTCAAGCCTGGCGCGCAAGTCTCCATCTGGCGTTCAAGTCTTAGGCGCGCAAGTATAACCTGGAGTGCAAGTGTCCCCAAAGCACCTGCGCGACTCTACCTTCTTGAACTTCAAACCTGCGCGACTCACTTCCTTCCTTGCCCAAATCACCTGGGGCACTCAACCATCAGTCGGCGCGCAACCTCTACTTGCGCGACCCAACTACCAATTGCGCGGTTCAACCACCTGCACGACGAGATCTCGAAAAATCTCAAAGTCTTGAGCTCCATAAGAAACGAGGAGGGGTGGTCCAGTATTTATAGGCAAACTGGACCCCCTGCGCGGCGGCGCGCAAGTCATCCATCGGCGTGCAAGTCTCGGCCCCTGCTAGGCACTTGCGCGATCAACATCCAAACTTGCGCGAACATCTTGACTTTGCCAAATTTGGATCTTCTGATCTCGAAAAACCATAGGTGCGCAAGTTATAATGCATTCAAGGCGTCGGCGCGCAACTCTCTTCCCGGCACATAATTCACCTGTGCAACCTCACCAAAACTTGCGCGACCCTTATCCCTTTGTCATATTTTGTTACTCTGATCTTCAATACCATATGGCGCGCAAGTTTCCTATCCTCCAAGAGTATGGCACACAAGTCCCTTTTCCAAAATCACTCTTATTCATTTGTTGATTTTGAGGCCCTGAAATTTGGCAAACACTGGAAAACAACGCCACCTTGCATCTTCTCTTTTTGTACCACCTCCAGATCATCCATTCCTCTATCGAAGTTCTTGAATCAAACATAGATCGTTGACCACAACTCTTGAACTCGACATGTCACTGTTGAATCCCCTTTTTCAACAAATTTGTATGTCGTTTGTTTTCTTTGTCGACAAGCATGATCACCTCAACATCACTTCTTCTTGGTGATCTGTATCCTTTAGCAACTCTTTTGCTTTTATCACAAACTCCACTATTGTGATATGTATTTTTTGAAGGAACAAATTTAGTACCATCATCTTCTATGACAATGTGATGTGCATGACCATTTCATAAGTCAACTCATTGGCACATTGCCTCCTTCATCAACCGTCATGATCAACTTCATGCAAACCATGTGATTAAATCCGTCAAGAAGTCTCTAGCATGGTTCTCACGCAATCATGAGTAATTGCATGGTCTTCATCAAAACCCATTGTTCTCATGCAATAATGAGGAATTGCATGGTCTTCATCAAAGCCCATGGTTCTTATGCAATAAAGAGGAATTGCATGGTATTCATCCAAAAACACCATCCGACTTTAATCATCATTGGATGGATTACTCCTCACATTATTCATTGTTGTAAACAATGTATCATCTTTGACACATGTTCTTTGAACTTACGATCAGCACAACAATCGTCTGAATCACTACTCCCCTACTTCATCGGAGTACTTCATGATCTCTTTTATTTTGATATTCCATTGACAACTATTGACAACAAATACAAACCTATAAATAAAGTGGTTCCAACATTATCTGGATTGTGTTTCTTTTGTCTGTTTTCCATGAAACTCAATATCATGGGTTGCTTCATCATCGTGATGCTGAATCTGTGGGTTTAGGGCCTTCGATCAGCTCCGAAATCTGATTCCGGTTACCCGTGCGGAAATCATCCGAAGAACGATATCTTCCAATACACTTCAATCCATTCGTCTCCACCACAGCCACACCTCCTTAGGGTTGTACCGACGCCATATCTTCATTTTGCGATCGTTGCATCGCACAATGGGTGCGCAATGATCCGTCGTTCATATCCCCGCGAAGAATGCATAGAACGTAGTGAATAACACGAGAATTTGGGGAATAAGAACACAAAAAATTGAGAGGGACGAACCTCGATTGATGTTCGTGTCGATCTTGGTCCGTCACCATTATGCGGTTGAACGAAACCAAAATAATTTCAAGAATCAAATCCCCACGGTTCCTGCAAAATCCCATCCCGCATGAACGATAGATCTGTGGGTTAATATATTCGTGGATTAGTCCCCATTCATTGTGGAAATCAAAAATGGGGAAGAAATCATCAAACAAACATCCTACCTGGATCCAGGGCGTTCTTTGGTGATGAACTGGTCACCGCGTCGTCATCACTGGTGAAAATCGTCAAGAACGTCATCGCCGCGTCGAGAGGTCTTCTACAGAGCCTCCAAAGCTGCCAAGGGTTTCAGGGTTCTGAGGTTTGTAACCCTGGACCCCTAACCTAGCCTTTATTTAAAAAGGATAAAGATATCCACTACAACAGATTTAATAAATTATTTTAAATTAAATATTTTATTACGGTTGCATCAAAAAACCAGATTTCACCATCGACCTGCACCGACCAATGTTAGGTCTCTTCTAGGGTAAACCCGCTGCTCTGAATGCAACGGTGCCATCAGATTTTTGATCGGATTACCTGTTCATGAGTTATTCCACTTTTTCAGAAAAACCACATGCGCGTGCAATTTAGTTATTAAATTAAATTCAAACACTTGTTCTGGGCTCAACGGGCCTCAGAACTGCACGCCGTATCAGATCCTGTTCTCGAATTAATTCCCATATAATTTGAAAATAATACATAAGAAAATATAGGACATTACATCACCCCCACCTTAGGGATTTTACGTCCCCGAAAAACCAAAACAAAGGCTACTCAATAATATGTGGGTACTGCACGCGAATCTGAGCCCCCTGCTCCCACGTTCTCTCCTGGAGATTCCCATGCTGCCACCGGACACGCACTAAGGGAATAAGGATCTTCACCTTCCAATCCTCGATCTCCACTAGGTACTCAGAAAAGGTAACTCTATCATCGATGTCTAGCTCGCCCCAGTCGATAAAGTGTGATGGATCATGCACGTAACTCCATATCTGCGACACATGGAAGATGTTGTGTACCCGGTCCATCTGAGGAGGTAGAGCCAAGCGATACGCCACCTCACCAACTCTACACAGAATCTGAAAAGGGCCAATGAACCTTGGAGATAGCTTGCCGCCTTGGCCAAATATCCACAATCCCCGTCGTGGTGAGACCCTAAGTAACAAATGGTCTCCTTCCTCGAACTCCAAGGGACTCTTCCTCCTATCAGCATAAGACTTTTGCCGACTTTGCGCAGTCTTAATCTATTCCTAGATAACCTAAACCTTCTCCATAGTAGCTCTCACCATCTCTGGGCCCATGAGTGCTGACCCTCCTGGGTCAATCCAGAAAAGTGGTGACCTACAAGGTCGCCCGTACAGAGCCTCAAATGGTGCTATACCAATAGTGGAATGATAACTGTTGTTGTATGAAAATTACACCAATGGTAGGTGATCCTCTCAGCTGTGACCAAAGTCAAGTATGCAAGCACAAATCATATCCTCCAGAACCTGGATGTTCTGCTCCGTCTGACCATCAGTTTATGGATGGAACGCTGTGCTCAAGCATAACTGAGTCCCAAAAGATTCCTGCAATCCCTTCCACAACCGGGATGTGAAGCGAGCATCACGATCTGAGACGATCGTGGATGGAACTCCATGAATTTGAACTATCTTCTGCATGTAGAGGTGTCCCAAGCTCTCTACCAAACTCTGCTCCCATATGGCTAGGAAGTGGGCCAAATTGGTGAGTCGATCGACCATCTCCCAGATGGCATAGTGTCCCCTGGACGTACATGGTAAATCCGTCACAAAGTCCATGGATATCCTGTCCCACTTCCACTCTGGAAACTCAAGGGGCTGAGTCAAACATGCTGGTACCTGGTGCTCAGCCTTTACTTGCTAACAAGTAAGGCACCGATAAATGAATTCTTCCACACTCCTGTTCATTCATGGCCACCAAAACTGACATCAGAGGCCCTGATATGTCTTTTCCACACCTGGATTCACCGCCAAATGAGATGTATGGAACTACTTTAGAACCTCCTCCCACAACATCACTGGCACTAATGTACGCCCTCTGAAAATAACCACGTTCTCCCCACCTTCTAAATATCCATCTGCTGCAACACCTAGGGATATATAAGCATGTAGAGTCTCACACCTAGCATCCTCGCACTGTGCTTCCCTGACTCATTGTAAGAGTGGAGGGGTAACAACCATCGACTGAAGGTAAGCTCCCTCATCTCCATCCATTAAGGATAACTGGAAAGAGGCCAACTGCCCCGTCGCCTCATCTTGAAACTGTGAACTGGACTTTCTGCTGAGATCATCTTCTACAACATTCCCCTTCCCAGGTGTGTAAATGATCTCAAAGTCTTCATCCTGGAGGAACTAAAGCCATAATCTTTGTCTCAAATTCAGATCCTTCTGAGAAAAGATATATCTGCGACTCTTGTGATTAGAGTAGATGGTAAACCACTTGCCCATCAGGTAGTGTCACCACATCTTCTACGCAAAGACTACTGCTGCCAACTCAAGATCATGAGTCGCGTAGTTCTGCTCGTGTGGCCTCAACTAATGTGAGCCATAGGCAATCACCGCTTGCCTCTGCATCAGGACAAAACCATGACCGGTTCTTGATGCGTCTCAGAATAATACGTACTCGGCACCTTCCTATGCTAATCTCAAGATTGAGGTTCTCATCAAACTCTATCTCAACTACTAGAAAGCCTGTTGGAATCTCTCGGTCCATACGAAAGGATGCCCCTTTCAGGTCAAAGCTATCATGGGTGATGCAATCCTGGTGAAATCAAGGATGAATCTCTGATAGTAGCCTGCCATCCCAAGGAATCTCCGCACCTCTGTCACGCTCCGGGGTGGATCCCATGCTAGCACTGCCTCCACCTTGGCTGGGTACACTGCTACACTATCTTCCGAGATAACGTGTCCCAGAAAGTGGACCTTCTGTAACTAGAACTAACACTTTAAGAGTTTCCCATACAAATGGTTCTCTCAGAGTGTGTCCAGTTCCATCCTTAGGTGTCTCGCGTGCTCCTCCTCAGACGCAGAGAACACAAGGATATCATCAAGGAAGAAAACTACAAACCGGTCTAGATAGGGCCAAAAAATACTGTTCATGAGTCCCATGAACACTGTCGGGGCGTTGGTCATGCCGAAGGGAATCACCATGTACTCGTAATGACCGTAGCGACATCGGAAAGCCATCCTCAGTATATCCTCATCCCGTAATCACAACTGGTGATAGCCTGATCATAGATCAACCTTCGAGAACCATCGTGCCACTCTTAACTAGTCGAAGAGGTCATCGATCCTCGGTAGTGGATACAAGTTCTTCACGGTCACCTAATTCAAGTGCCGGTAATCCACACATAGCCTCAAGCTCCCGTCTTCCTTCTTGGAAAACAGCACTGGGGCCGCCCATGGTGAAACACTGGGTCTCACAAAGTTCGTCTTCTGCAAGTCATCCAGCTGCACCGTCAGCTCACGAAGCTCTGTAGGATCCATTCGATATGCTGATGCTGATATCGGTGTCATCCTTGGTTGCAACTCAATGCAGAAATCTATCTCCCAACAGGGAGGTAGCCTGGGGACATCCTCCAGAAAGACATTCTCGTACTTATCCATTACTCTTAGAAATTGGAAACTCGTAACATCTGATGCGCCAAGGGATAGGCTAGCCAACTGATGTGAAATTGGTTGTGCCCTCCTATGCATGACTCTATCTTGCGCTGCCTCGGTCTCTCTTTCACTGACAAAAGAGAACCTCGTTCTATCACTGCGGACACACCGCACCCTTCATCTAAAACAATCGATCTGGGTATGAACTGTGGATAGCCAATCCATACCAAGAATAACATCGTAAGGCCTCGATGCTACCACTAAGAGGTTCCAAACGAAACTCTCTCCTCCAAGGTTCAGGTCCCACTGCCTACAGAGGTGTGTTATCTCTGAATATTCTCCAGTCGGTGTTTCTAAGCGTAAGGGCCGAGTCAACAGCTCAACTGGAATCTCAAGGTCTTGAACAAGAATAAGTATCCAGAAAGGAATGACTAGCACCTGTGTCTATCAATACGGTGGAAAAAGTAGAAAAGAAACAGATTGTAACTATAATCATTCTGGGAGTACCTGGGTCATAAGCCTCTGCCACCTGTAGCTATCCCTGCCTCTGTCCACCAGCTCCCTAAGCCTGAGGTGGACCTCCTGGGGGTGGTGGTAGTAAAAGATCAAAACACTAACCACCTCCAACTACTCTCCCAACTCCTCTACCACATCTGCCGCCCCATGAATCTATCTGCTCCACATGTTGCCTCTTCCTCGGTGGTCCGTCCACTACTCCCATGTCAGTAGTATGGTGGGTTGTACAATCTTGAGAGAGATGTCCCCTGCCATCACATGTGTAGCATCACCTCACTCGAGGCTGGCTGGATGCACCCTGCGAACCCTGTACAGCAGATCCCCTATCTTGGGATCCCCTCTGGAAACATCTCCCACGCCTGGGTCCCTGACGTCGACTCCCTTCTATCAAGGTCTCCACTCTAGCTCGATCGCAACTGACAACTACCAGCTATCTCTGCTCTGCTAAGAAGCTATCGACCACCAAATCCTGCTCAAGCACCCCAGTATAAGTAGAAATGATCATAGGGATAATTCTAGCTCTGATATCTCTGCGCAAGCCCCACTCGAAAGTCTGAGCTCTGAAGTACTGATCACTGACCATATCCATAGAGTACCGCCAAGAGGTCGGTAAACCTCGACAAATATTCAGCCACCATCATGGTTCCCTACTGGAGATGAAGAAGCTCATGTATACATACTGATCTCAGGGTAACCGGTGAAAACTCCTCTCGGAAGAGACGCTCAAACTATGACCATGTAAGTGTCGCCTCGTCGTGGGTCTGGATAACAAAACTCCACCATCATCCAGCTGAGCCCTGCAGAAGGCTCGTTGCTAGGATCACCATCTGGTCTGCTGGTGTCCTAACCAAACGGAAGACTCTGGCCACTGCCTCAAGCAAGTCCTCTGCTGCCTGAGGGTCAGGCTTACCTCGAAAATTGAGGGGTCTCTATCTCTGAAACTCATGGAGTGCGCTCAGCCTGTGCTCCTCCTCTACTGGTACAGCAGGCACTAAACACTGCTCCAAAGGTGGAGGGATAACTGGAACACCACCTGATGGTAAAATTGGGGGATCCAGTCCCTCTATCGAAGCTTCTTCAATGAGGGGGTCATCCTCGTGATCGAGTTGCTGGATCCTAGCGGGTGCGCATCGCAGAGGCATCCTGTAAAGAAACAATATGTATCTCAGTCAGTGAGTATATCTGGAGAACTGACTCAAGAAGTACATGGAAACCACAACCCATTCCTATATGATGCATGTACCATTGTTTTCCCTTCCAACTATTATTCTCATGTTCGGAGTCGAAAAGAAAGTTATCAGAGTCCTGGTGTATGGATATGTCGGCCGCCGGCACCAACACTGTGGTCCCTAGCCTAAAATCCAAACTCGAAACACTTAACACTGTTGCCCCAAACCAACTCACAGACTCTCGGTCCTAAGGTAGAACTGACCACCTCTGATACCACTCTATCACGACCCGTCCTAGTGGGGCCCAATCCGAAACTCCCCAAGCCCTCCTTCAATAGGCCAGGGGCTGGGTACTAGCACCGAGTAGGCATGCTACTAACATGGGAGGAATTTCCTATAAACCCATACACATGCACACACATCTCCAAGCCTGCAAAGCTGAAAAGTAAAAACTACTATAAATGGAAATGCATGGATAGACTAAAACTCTCAACCAACAGAGTACGACATGAAATTAAAGTACAACAAGTGTAAAACCCTGGGCAAAAAGTACAATCCCACCAAAAGAAAGTCTGTAACAAAGTCCAACCTGTAAGGAAAGGTACTGGGACTACAATTTTTAGCCATTGGAACACACCTCAGCCCTCCTTATCTCACTGAGCACCGTCCGGTCCCGGTCCACCTAGAATCCTGTCAAAGGCTTGCTCGTCTGCACAAGACACGACACGTGGAGGCAAATCCTGTGCAGGGGTGAGTATAACAATACCCAGTAGGACACCCCAAAACAACAAAGGAAATACAACAAGGGAAATACCACAAAGGAATGATATATTTAGCTTCACACAGTATATGTCTATAGAACATATAACAATAATATCCAGATATACTCATACACGATTGACTGTCACGAAACCACCACTAAGATCCAGCTCGAAGATTCCACTAAGCATGTAACAAGGAGAACACACTCCTAGGTCTGAAGAGAGTGATGTGAAGTACTCATTCTGGGAGAACACACTCCACAAGTACTCTGAGAACATGATGTTCAGATGAGGATCACAACCAAGTCATGGGGTGATTCCGACAACTCAGTCTGAGCTAATCCACTAAGCAGAGGATCGACGCCCAGGTAAATTTGGTCACGTTGATACCAAGAACTCCACCTAGGGTTCCAGAACTGAATAGAGGATCCAGATCTAAGTCTCACAGAGGGGATTCCAACAACTCTATTCAGGAAGTCCTGCTGAAGGGATCATACTCCTATAGGTAGGAGATGATACCGGAAACCTTCAGGAGAATGACTAAGGGGACGAACCCTAAGGAAACTAGCCCGAGTCACAGATGGAAACTGTCTCAATCTTCGAAGAATTAATTACATAGAATGTAGTATGGTTACATGCCATGTTACTTGACCCTGGGTACTGCCCGTGTAAATGGCCCATGTCATCCATTCAAGCTGTGTAAAACTCAACTACACAGCGTGTAGAAAAGTACACGCTGTGTTCCTGACTCCGGGTACTTCCCGTGTAAAAGGACCATGTTATTGGGCTTGTCTGATAGAAAGTAACTACACGACGTGTAGAAGAATCACATGCTGTGTCTGAGCACCTGAGGATGGCTCCGTGTACATTGGACATGTGCCCGTACACGGTCTCTTCCCGTGTCCGTGTTGCCTGCCCGTGTACCAGTACACAGGGTATCCTGTGTATCTGGCCGGGTCTGGTTGGGGAGGGGTATACCGGGCATGTCCTTGTCCGTGTAACCTACCCATGTTCGTGTACTCCCAAAGTACATGCCATGTAAACCTGTCGACGAACACACACCGTGTAGCCCATACTACACGATGTGTAGTCGGGTAAATTCCAGAAATGCCGTCTTCTCCCTCACGCCTCGGTCGATTATCCGGACACATTTCTCTGGTTTTTTTCCACGAAACTCAATATCATGGGTCGCTTCATCATCGTGATGCCAAATACATGGGTTTCGGGCCTTCGATCGTCTCTGAAATCCGATTCCGGTCACCCGTGCGGAAATCGTCTGATGAACGATATCTTCCAATCCGCTTCGATCCGTCCGTCGCCACTGTAGCCGCACCTCCGTAGGGTTGTACTGATGCCAGATATTCAATTTGGGATCGTTGCATCACACAACTGGTGTGAAACAATATGTCGTTCATATCCCCACGAAGAATGCGTAGAACCCAGAAAAGAACACGAGAATTTGGGGAAGAAGAACCCAACATATCGAGAGGGACGAACCTCGATCTCTATTCGTGTCGATCTTGGTTGATCACTATTAGGAGGTTGAACGTAACCAAAATAATTTCAAGAATCAAATACCCACGATTCCCACAAAATCCCATCCCGCAAGAACGATCAATCCGTGGGATAATATATTCGTGGATTAGTCCGTGTTCATCATGGAAATCAAAAAAGGGGAAGAAATCATCAAACAAACATCCTACCTAGATCCACGATGTTAGTTGCCGATGATCTGGTCACTGCATCGTCGTCGCCGGTGAAAATCGTCAAGAACGTCATCACCGTGTCGGGAGGTCTTCTCCAGAGCCTCCAGAGCCGCTAAGGATTTCAGGGTTTTGAGATTCGTAACCCTGGACCCTTGCACTAGCCTTTATTTAAAAATGATAATGATATCCACTATAATAGATTTAATAAAATATTTTAAATAAAATATTTTATTATGATTGCGTCCAAAAACCAGATTTCACCAACGACCTGTGCCGACCGATGTTAGGTCTCTTCTAGGGTAAACTCGCTGCTTTGAACGCAACAGTGCCATCATATTTTTGATCCAAACACCTGTGTAAGAGTTATTCCACTTTTTGTGGAAAACCACACACGCACGCAATTTAGTTATTAAATTAAATTCAAACACTTGTTCCGGGCTCACCAGGCCTCAGAACTGCACGCCGTCTCAACGCCTGGTCTCTAATTAATTCCCATATAATATGAAAATAATACATGGAAAAATCTGGGACATTACATTATTTTATAAAATATTTCAACAAGGTATTAATAATTATTCACTCATTACTTAATTTTTTTAATTATATTTTATAATTGATATACCTTTTGGTGAATATTTTTTTATGAGGAAGAATACATATTTCTACCAAGGTAAAAATAATAAAATATTGCATTATATTTATCATTTTCTATTTAGAAATATACCCCACCCACACCTGAGGATAACTCATGATCTATTTTCTTAAAGTAAAATGATGAAGGGAACCACCAAAATCATGGAATTAAAGTTAAATATTTATGTTTATTTTTCATATTTTAATTTTTCTTCACAATTTGCTTACTTATTTATCCTATATTATATACTAAGAGAGTAATATATATTTAAATATTAAAAAAATTAGACAATTCTGATAATGTTTATTTTTATAATTGTAACCAAAATTCTTTAATTTTTTTTGAAATAATAATTTTGATATCAATTATCAACCACCGATGCTAAAAATATATTTTTTATGTTGATAAAAATTCCTTCCCTTAAAAAACCAATTTAAAAAAAACACAAAAAACCTGATGTAAAAAACAATTTGTTATACTAGTTCATCTTATTATTGGATATTAAATTATTCACATATTGGTTTAGAATATTAGTAATCATGTGATATGAGGCTAGATACTTCACAATTTTAGAAATTCCCATCGAATCACCATTTTTTCTAAAACAAAAAATTTTGGATATCTTATGTCTATTTCTATTTGGTTCACTTTTATTGCTAAGTATTATCTCCAATTCATATCGTAAATTTTTTTATAAATATTTATCATATCATTTTCCATTCCATAAATATTTTTTATTTTTCATCTTTCCATGGTATTGTAAAAAATTCATGTTTTCATGATCCTTTATAGAAAATAAATTCTTTGTTTTTGGATACTATATTAATATTATTCAATACAAGAGAATATTTTTTATCTTCCATGGTAGTGGTTGAATTATTTATATATATATATAATTCTGGGTATTCATTTTATCATGTTCAGGTATCCTGAGAGACTCATGTTTCTCTATTTTTTTCTTGAGAGATAATTTCTCCCCATTTTTCTTCTCTATCCACTTAGTTAAGAAATCTATTTATTTAATGGTTTCATTATTATTAGAGTCATTAACCTTTAATAATATGTCATTTATTTCAAATTTATTAATTCTTGAATAATTATTTATTATATCCATGGTCATCTTTAACAAGATCATCCTTTGAATTTCTATTTGAGAAATTCCAGAAAACAACCTTGTCGTGGTTATTAGAAATTTAAATTTTAAATAAATTTGCCTCTTCATATCTTGATACTAATGATTCATCAAGATAGATGATTTTCATCTTTTACACAACAATCATTCTTCTTGGATCATATTTGGAGTTTAAAAATCCTCTTTAGGTGTCTTCTAATTTGATTTTTATCTTATTTATGGTGTCTTATTGAGAAATATGATCTTTAGGACTCTTGATTGTATTTGTCTCTGATTATTGAACATAAATAATATTTTGGATGGTTTATTATGAAACTCTATGAAAGTTGTGTTGTTTTAGAATCTATTTATCAAGTTCGAGATTTGTGATAACTATCTTCTCCTTGACTAACTGAATGGCCCGAAGGACAAATTTTTTTATTGATTTTGGATAAGCCCTCTTCTAAGGATAAAGGGAGGAAAACCAAGACTTAAAGGACATAGGACATAAAAAAATCAAAAAATAAAGAGGTTTGAAACCCAAAACAAGACTATAAATAAGTACCCCTTCCCAGCATCAAGATCGATAAGGCCCACCTCCACCAGAACATGGTGGCCCAAAAAACTATCTCGTACAAAAGTTCACATGCCCAGTACCGATGGAAGCGCCATACCCTGTCAATCATCCAAATCCAAAAAGTCGTTCACAATGAAAGAAACCAGCTCTATCATTAAGATACACAATTATTCTCATCCATTACTCTTTCTTCTTTGGATATGAAAATTTCAAATTCATTCTCAGATCCCCTAAGTTCATCTTGAAACCCCTGAAATATTTCATTATTGAATTTTAAATATTATTTGAAGGCTGAAAACTCTACTTCAACATTATCTTATATTGATTAAAGGAGATTCATATCCTCTTGACATAAATTCCATTGTATTTTCAAAATAAAAATTTCACACTCATTCTTATTGTTTTCAGGTATAATTTTTTCAAATTTGGAATCATAATATTCCTTCAATGTATTTTTAAATTATTTTAATGTTTCACTTATGAGAGTGACTACCTCCTTTATAATTTCTATAATGAAAAATTTAAAATCATCACTTGAGTTGTTAATGGAATATATGGAAAAACTATCACCACAAATAATATTTGGTTTTCTTGAGGGACTTATTCACATAATGTATTTATTATTTATTTTTCATGATTATTAAATGAATTAGTCGAATTATTCCAATAGTCTACATCTTTCTTATATGATATTTGATTCTATAATTTTAATTTAGCTAAATTAATGAATACATTTTATGATCAAAGATCTTTTCTACCAACCCTTTTTTATTCATGAGTATAAAATTATTCAATTAATTTTCTAATTTATACTTTATTTTCTTTAATTTATTTTTATAAATAGTTTACAAATTCTACATAGAAGTAATACATGGATAATTAGTGAAATTATAATTTATTTCACACTTCATATTCAAAAATAAATAAATATATAAAGATTATATACATGGGTAGAGTTTAAAATATTAGATTATTTATATAATTGATTTTGGGAGATTATGAAAAATATGACAAATAAATAAAAAACCTCAAAGAATGAACATATACTAGCTAATATATGAATAAACCATTCATCAATGATTCTAATAATAAGATACAACCTCAATGAAAAAAGATTATTCTTCAAGAATAAATCTTATGAAGTATACTTTTGGTAAGTAAGTGTAAGGAAACCATCATACAATACCAATTATTGGTCTCTTTGGAAGAGTTCTAACCACCGAGGGTGGGTGAATCTATGGTCATTTCCCTATTTAAAACATTTTATACTTATAAAATATACTATAAAGTCACTATTCATTTTTCATGGGAAATGTTATTCACTTGTTACCTTTTTAAATACCCATAATAAAAAATTAAAGAATTTTATAATATTGAGTGATACATCAGGGTTTTACAATGTTCACTACTACTAGTGGTGTGGGTAGTCCTTTTTGTGGAATATGGGATATATAAATTCACATATACTTAAATTTTATAGCCTTTGAGAGACTTGGAGAAAGAAGATATCTCTGAAACCATATAAAAATGTTGTGTCTCTTTTAGACACGTATAATAAGTGCTTAATTAAAAAAATACAATGATATATAATGTTTAGTAGTGGTGATATACAAATGAATCTTGAATCACTATTGATGTTGTGAGAACTCCACCCTCATGAGTTACTTCTTTTATGTGATCATCCTTTCTAATAATAGTCGGATGGAGTTTCATGATCTATGACATATGATAAAGAAATAAAGAAATTCATGTTAATAGCTGTATACTATAATGAGCATCCAACGTATGATACTTCTCCTTCCATTATTATTCTTTTACATGTGTGTATATATATCTTCAATACAAACACACACCCCTCAAGTATTATTCAAAAATTAATAATATGGTACATGATAAAACCCCATGAATAGTTCCTTATCATTCTTCTGATCAATGGTATGCTGATTACAATGAATAAAAAAATTCCAAGAATTACTTTATCAACATCCTGTATGTTATTCAAAAATATATATCATTAGTGGAGGATTTCATAATCAAAAGTGAGTGGGTTTTAACTAGAAACAAATGAGTATAATAATTACTCAACAATATATCAGGAGGTAACCTAGGAATAACATCAATAAATATTATATCTTTTAAATGAATATTCAATATTTTCACAAAAGTATATGCTCTATAACAGTAAAGGTTTAGTGTATTAATAGAATAGACACATAATAATATTATTTATGAACAACATTCAACATTTAACACAAATTTATTCTCAACTAGTACAATTATTGGACATATAATACTTAAAACCTTTATTCATAACACAAGGATACAGAAACATAAGAAATGACAAGATCAAATGCTCAGTGAGGGTAAATGTGGGAGATAATAACTAATGATCATATGTGATTGTAAGATAAGTATAATAGTATGATATTTTAATAAGGTGAATAACATAAGAGATTCATACTGAGAAGAATATATATCACAACCTAAGGTTCATGGAATAGAAATATTCAAAACAAAAGCTCATAGTTATTGAAACAAAAAACATCATCATGAGCCATCAAATATATGACATAAACATGTGGAATAACATAATAATTTGGTATAAACATAAGCATAGTAAATAATAACACTGTTAATTAAACATAAATTATAAAATTTCATAACATAATGGATCATGAATAACCACAATCATTCCATATCATAATTGATCAAACATCATCACTAGAATTCATTTGTGTAATGTATCATGCATTATTACTAGCACCCCTTAGTATATTGGATTAGGAATTATTACCATAATCCCTTAGTAATCTAATTATATATAAAAGAATTATCGATTAAATTTAAGGGATATAGTATAACCACCCATCATATAATTCTAAACTAGATATCTTTGTAACACAAGAACATAACATTAATGATTCCATCATCACTTAATTAACTCGTGGGTAAAAATGGGTTTCATGAGAACATTCCTCATGCATCATTAGAAGATATCCATAGAAAGAAGTTGGTTGTTATAATTATATAATATAACTAATTAATATTATAAATACTCAATTGTTTTTGATATTTATGAAAAATAATTTTATAAAAGCATTTGAAATACACTTTAAAAAACAATTAAAAATAACCTTTTCTTTTAGAAATATTTGAAAAAAATAAAAATTCCAAAAAAATGGGAATAGTATTATATTTGAAAAACCTGAGAAACTTGTAAAAGAATATTCATGAAAAATAAATTACATTATAGTGGTAAAATATATTCATGATGTATATGTTAAAAAGAAAAAAATTCTTTTAACACTTGTAAAAAGTCAACATTGGGTCATATAGAAACCATCTGAAAAGATTCCTTTTTATAAAATTTAAATTAAATTAAAATATAGTATAAAATAAATTTAAAAATCATTATATTATTAAAAATATCATTATTGAAACATTTTAATGAACCTAGAAATGGAAGAAAAGGATTCCCAATATAAAGTGAGAAATAATGTGGTCTTTTATTACAAAGCATTATTTTGATATTTTTGAGAATAAAAGAGAGGAAAATGGTACTAATAGTTGAAAAAACCATAAATAAATGTAGGAGATTAAAATAATTTGTGTTTAATTTGGTTATAACATATAATAATCCATAATTTAAATTTAAACATAAACAAACCTGATAAAAAGTTAGATTTTAACATAAACCCTTACCTCAAGTCCTGACTTGCTTCATACACAATCTGACATATTGTATAATAAATTTATACACATTATAAATATATATTAGAAACAAAATAATATTAATATTACTATATATAAATCTATTATAATTTTCCAATTACCCCTTTATTAAATGTTCTACAATAAAATCATTATACGGGTGTCAACAGTATTGTTTTCCACTAAACATTGTTTTAGAGATTATAGTCCTTGTATATTGGTTAAGGATTTATCAATTAAATAATATTAATCACATCATAAATATAATATTTATTTGTTATATATATATATATATATAGAACCATCCATGTAAGGCAGCGATAAAAAATGAGTTACATCACTTCACAGAGAGGTAGTTTGTATGTACGCATAGGGTGATGTTTCCATTTTTCAAATAGATGGGAAGAAAGAAAGGAAATAAATAAATAAATTTTATATAATAATAAATATATTATGAAAATAATATATACTCATTAAATATAACCTTATTAAATCCATGTAAATCAAAAATGATGAAATGACACATATCGCTTTGTGGAAGTGGTAATCCACACTTACACATGACCGATGTTATCATTTTCCAGCGGATGTGAGGGTAACAAGGTTCATCGTATTTTATCATTATAAGAACATAATTATTTCATAAAAATTATATATATCCTTTAAATTCATCTTTATAACCATCCATTTTAGTCAGTGAAGGAAATAAAATACATCTCTTCATCGAGATGGTTGTCCATATATATTAATGAGTGATGTTTTTAATTTACATTAGATAAAAAGAAAATAGAAAATGGATATACAAATTAAAAAATTAATTAAAGATAATTATTTTATTACATTATTATCATTATATAATATTTAGAGGTGGTCTAAAAGGAATTACAGGTGAAAGGGCTCAGTTAAGATTATTACCCCTTCCACAAGTGTCATTCATTTACATATACATTAATCCTTTTAGGTTGGAATTTTTGAGATAATAGAACTTATAGGTAATATAATAGGATATTTTAAAACTTTTTTTTCATATTTGTTGATCTATGTGGATAAAATAGTTTGGATCCATTAGAATAGGTGGCTCCCTTATTTAAGTGATGGGAGTGTCAACCTTGTAAATATTAAAAATAATTAAATATAATAAATATTTTTCTAATCATAAACTATGGTAACAAGATTGTTACCTCAGTAACTATTCATTATTGGTAATAATTAATAATAAATTATTAGCTAAAATTTATTTTTATTATTCAAAATATTGAATACATTTTATAATATAATTTTTTTTGAGGTGGTAAAAAATAATTCTATTATCCATACACAAGACAAGTAAAACTTATTTGTATAAAAAAAGTATTTTTAATCCAAGAGATGATTTTATTCTAACTACATGCCCAATAACAACCATTATATGAAAGTTAAGTTATTTTATTAAATATATTATGAAATTTGTTAATTAAAATCATTAATAATTAGTGATTAATTCAATTTATTAATATAAAATGCATTTCCTAGAAGAAAAATTCATGAAAAATATATCTTTTTTATATAGAAATGTTTTTATCTTAATTTCTAACTAATTAATAATAAATTTATAAATTATTTTTCATTTTTTATATAAATTATTAGTATATTTCATCATTTATTAGTCATGATTAATATATAATTCGTATAAAATACAATTTTTAAAAAATTATGTCTTAGATGATGTAACGTCTCGAATTTTCAGAAAGGTATGGTTTATTTTAAAATTATGTAAAACCATCATTAAATTCCTATTTTGGATTAAGACTGGGTAACCATTCTATTATGTTCGTCAATTTATTTTTTTATATAAAGGTTTTAGTTGAGTTGTAGTCTGAACACATAGAAAATACACATAATTTATTCATTAAAAATTGTTTATTGAATACATGATGTGTATTTGGGTAGCCAGACCCCCTTTTCACAAGATGAATGGGTTTTCCTTGGAGGGTAAAAACCCATGATTTACATGATTTGTAAATATTAAATGCATTTTAAATTCCATTGGTCATCTGTTTTCTAAAAAGGAACTAGGGGATCATATTCTGGGAGAGGGCTCATTATCTTACCCTCGCACAATAGAAGCGACACATGGGAGTTCCTCCAATTCCTAACCTGGGATCTTCTAGATCTCCTACATATAAGATATATTTTCTTCACCATTAGGTGTGTTAGATCTACAAGTTTAAGATCCTAAATCTTCTTCTTTCCTTCCATCATTTATCTTCCCACATTTTGTGCTATTTTGGTGTGAGGTAATATACCTTATTTTTAGAGAATTTTTCTATTCCATATATTTATTCCATTATTCTTAGATTAAAAGGATTACAATGGATGAGTGGTAATACATGGATCTAAGGAAGGAGTTCTAGTATTTCTCCCTTAAGGATGATTTGTTTTATAATATGCTTCATTAGGATGCATTATAGACTCTTCCACTCATTTAATTGAAATTAATATTTTCTTTATTATAAATTACCATCCATGATAGATATTCCCCGTATACTTCCATTAATATTTGGTGGCTCACTTCCTCAACTAGTTCCACACCATAGGGTGTGCTTATGTTAGGATATTTAATTATTAAATGTTTATTTAGCTGAACCACCTTCTATGTGGTCTTTTCATGATATCTAAGTGAAGAGACCACCTAAATTAAATGGATGTGAGGGGTACAACCACATTGTGTGTCTCCCCTATGATTAAGGGTATGACCCTTGGTTTGAATACATGATAAATGGATTGTAATTAAACCCTTAGTTTATTATAAAGTATGACTGACCATATATACTTATGATACCTGGGAAGGGAATCTCATATACTTATGATACTCTAAAAGGGAATCCCAATTACTTATGATACGTAAGAATGGTGTCCTAGTTACTTATTATACTCGATAAAGGTACCCCAATAAATTATGATACTCTAGAATAAAGTACCACTCACTTATGATATGAGGGAAGGGAATACCACTTACTTATAACAATCAGACAAGGAGTCATACTTACTAATGATATTTGGATAGTGTGTCCAAAAAATTTGTGATACTCGGGTAGGGTGTCCCTATTATTTGTGATGGTTGTACATGACATCCCTTCATACTTCAGATACTTATACTTCTACCCATGGATTCATGAGTTACACCTCGAGTCTAGAATAGTTGTAGTATGCATATTTATGGCTATATACATCACTACATATATAGACCATATATATGTAAACATGTAGTTATTTGTTTAGAGATTATTTGGATTAGTTTGAAGTGGGAAGTGTCTTCCTTGTATCCTCAGGAACCAAATATGACCCATTTAAATTTTACATCTTGTTATACTATTATTCATGCACTATTCATTTTATATACACTGTTATGATTTATACTAGACACCATTGGTGGTGGCCAACTGAGTATATCTCACACCTTGTTGTTGTGGTCGATGGTAACCAAATATACCTCATGACTATAATTATAGATAAAGGGAATCACTTAGCTTTATATTCATGATTCTTATCACTATAATGGATTACAAGAGTGGAGGACTGAGCCTATGCTTTTGATGCTAGTGGTAGAATA
Source organism: Viscum album (assembly GCA_963277665.1). Classification (NCBI taxonomy): domain Eukaryota; kingdom Viridiplantae; phylum Streptophyta; class Magnoliopsida; order Santalales; family Viscaceae; genus Viscum; species Viscum album. The sequence continues at coordinate 1,691,353,203 of OY728163.1, read as the reverse complement.
TTTTTATGTCTTTATTCTATTTTTGGATAATATATTTTATATGCCTGTTTCCCCTATATCCCATGTACATAATTATTTATATCTACATGACATGATCATAAGGATTTTTTATCTATTTATTATTAATATTCGGCATGATTATTTGTCCTAATGGTTTATTATTCATATTTTATTGCTATTTAATTTTTACTATTTTTATCTTATTATTTATTATGACTATTATGCCACAATTTGAACAATGAGGGAATACTATCCCCAGGGAAACACCCTAGGCCCTCACTAATATTTGGCAACCTCTTGCATACAGGGAGTCATGCTTGAGGACAAATGGCCAACCATCTCAGGGAAATGGTTAGTGGCTTTCAGGGTGGGATGATAAAAAGTGGCATGAAATGATTTTTTTACTACTGTATTAATATTTTGGTATTAGATAGGAGAATATGAATGTGTCAAAATTTGTATATGAGCATTTTCATGGATGTAGAAAACCCACATATAGGGGAAACCCAAATTATCTGGGATGCGATATTTTTATTATTGGTTTGTGTCGATTACAATTATATTGATTTCACCATTGGGTGACACACATGTCTTGTGATGTTATTATTATTTATAATATGATTATCATGGAAATTTATTCTAATCATGGTATGTCAAGGAGGTGTTATATACTGCATCATTATAGGCACTTTAAGACTTAAATTCCATGAAATGTTCCATGCCATGTTTACTTTATACTAACATTTACTATTGGATATAGTTGGTGTTTGGATTATTATATATGTAAATGTACTAATATTTCTTGGAGTGATGAAAATAATTAGATTATTTAAAGTTATTACATCAATATAAATGGAATTTTCCCACATAGATTAATGATAAAACCTTAATTAACCAATTATGCCATGTTTGAGCAATGAACCGTTAGTTCTATTAACTAAAATGTTAGTTGATTTGATTTATTGAATGAAAATTTTAATTTATGAAGCATGCACTTATATAAATTGATAATGGTATCTCATTTAATAAAATCATTATAAATGACCTCTTATAATATGACACCGAATGTAATGGTCAATTCACAGTTACTTGACGTACCAATTGAAATTTATAATGAGTATAGTTTTTTATAAATTAGAAATAGTGATTAAAATAATTGTATTGTGATATCTATATGAATATTAATGACAATTTATTTGAATATATTTAAATTATAAATAAAAATTGACACCACTAAATAGTGATTCTGATTGAAAAGTAAAAAGTTTTTTCCTTTATACGTTTTAATTGACAGTCCATATACTAGAACCTCAACTACTTGATGTGAGAACTTCACCCTGACCCAACATTAATAGTGGGTAGTAAGAAGTGTCTCTTATGATTCATTGTGATCTATATTATTACCTAAACCTATCTTTAAAAGACTGAAGAGTAGCGTAGTTCGTTATAGAAGGATTTTTGATTTTCTTTTATAGTTATAATGTTCTCTATCCAATGCTAAATATTCAATGAGTATGGATTTGGAAATATTAGAGCTATGATGACATGACATAATTATGTCACATTCTAGGAGCGTGGTGATGATTGTGCTCTAGAGGATGTGGGATATGAGACACCAAAATTTCCTCTTTTAGTTCCAATTGTTGAACCACTTGTTCTTCCTCCATCGAGAACTGATTATCATTTATGATATATCATTTTATGATTCACATAGACTGTATATAGAGCTTTGTGACCTACCCCCCTATTGAAGAGTTAATACAAGAATTTCCGCAATAATATCTTACAACCTTCTCAAGGGATGGTTGTTCATAGGATTCCAATTCTTGTATAGTGTCAATGTTATCTATCTTTGAGTATATGAAGATGCCTCTAAAGTAGAGGGTCATGAATTCAACCTATATGCTTCGTGATTCTTATAAATGAAGGAGGGATGTTTTTACCCATGTTTATTGTCATGAAGGAATAGTCTATGTAGACTTATAGAAAGCATTATATGATTAGTTATTTCCATTGAATATGAGGAAGGATCATGCTTGGGATTTTATGCATCTAAATTTGGGTCCTACTTCCCTAATGGAATATTAGGCTCATTTCACTGAGAATATGCACTTCATAATTACTATTATTGGTGATAAGTTGAAGACTGTGAGATGATTTGAGGGTTGGATTGAATAAGTCATTTGATTATGGTTGAATGCATTATGGATGACGACCATTTCCGATATATTAAATCAGGCCCTCATCAATTAGAAAAAAATGGAGTGAATCTAATGATCAATGTTTGGGATGTTCCTTGTTGAGACATGGAAGTGGATCCTTGAGCAGCAGGAAGTGATGTTTCGAGTCTTCTCATTGGGTTAGAAGTGGTCAAATGATACCTTCTAGTAGTTATGTTGTATTCCACCAATGTGGAAATCCAATTTGTAAGAATCTGTAATATTGTAGATATCCCATTGAATACTGAGGATACATCAGGTTGGGAAATTTTCATCACTTATCCAGGAATCATCCATCTGTGTCTAGTGGAATAGGATCTATATCAGTTCGACCATCAAGATCAGGGACACCACGACTGGTAGGTAGCTGATCTACTATCGATCGATCGAGTCTAGTGGGTTTTCATGGCCAAGGTAGTCAAACTGCAGAGTATCATCACCATTATAGAGTACCTACTTCGGTTATTTAGGTTGTATTTCAAGGCCATGTTCCTGGCTATATCTATGTAGTGAAACCTACATATGAGGATAAGAGTATATGGAAATCAACCATTAGAGGTACTATTCTAGTAGCCTGTACTTTTGAATATTCAATATTTGATATAGGTTCTTTACACTCTTTTATTTATGTGGTAATTATGGAATGTTTGGCCTTAGATATGGAGTAATTATATGGCGTGATGACTCTCAAAACACCATTAAGGGTTCAATCAGAGAGTATAAATCAATATATGCAGTTCCCCTTTGAGATAGGTGGGTAACATTTCATGTGAAATTTCTTTTTACTCGAGATGAATATGTTCTACATCATTCCTGGGATGGAATATATGGTTTCATTCCATTATCATGTTGATTGTTATCATTAGAGAGTTTCTTTCACATCACCCGAGGGAAGGGATTATATTAATAAGGGAGAATGGGATGTCCAGGTAAGTCAAACTGGACCCAAGAATCATAGGATGGGTAGAGTGACAACCTAGATGAATGGTCTCTTTATGAGTGATTAGGGAATGCAACTTGTGTAATTCCCTCCAGTGGTGGATCATTTTAGGGAAGTCTTTGCTGATGATTTTTTTGGGTTACCTCTAGTGAGAGAGGTGGAGTTCACTATTGATTTATTTATTTATACAGAAATAGTATCCATTCCACATTATAGTATGAAACCTATATAGATCTAGGAATATAATAAGTATTTATAAGATAATGAGGTAAATGTTTTTATACGAACCGATACTTATCTGAGGGGTTCAACTATCGTTTTCTCAAAAAGGATGATTGTACCCTTCAGTTTTGCATGGATTATCATCGGTTGAACCATCTTTTGATAAATAACTAGTATCCACTACCTCATATATAAAACCTCTTCCACTATCTCTGAGGAGTAGTAGTTTTATCTAAGACTGATTTGAGTTTAGTTTACCATACGGTATTAGTCCATCAAAAAATACCACAAATGAATTTATAAAGTAGATATAGCTTGTATGAGTACTTGGTTATACTTTCCAGCCTAAGTAATGTGCCAATAGTTTTTATGGATCTAATGGATTGTTTTTACACCTATATTTTATTCATTTATCTTTTTATTTATATAAGACATCTTAGTGTATTCTTACACCCAAATGTCCTTGATAAACATCATGAAATTGTACTAAATACACTGGCATAGAACCATCTATATACTAATCTCACCAAATTATACTTTTAGATCAATAAGGTTCACCTTTTGGGTCATATTATTTCAGAGGTTGGAGTGTCTGTTGACCTATAGAAGTTGATTTAGATAGTTTATTAGGAGAATTAAAAGCACGTGTTTGAAATAAACAACTTCTTAGGCTAGTTGGATATTAAAATATGTTCATTCAGGACTTCTCATGCCTACAAAAACCTCTTAAAGACTTTAAAAGGGGTGTAAAGTTGTTATGGTACTAATCCTACAAGAAATAGTTATAGGAGTTGAAAGGAATACTGACACTAGCAACGATACTGATTCTTCACAATCCAGGAAGAAACTATAAAGTTTATTGTGATACAACAAGAATCAAGATATGAATAGTTATGATGCACAAATATTTATTTGTAGTGTACGATTCTTAAAATCTGAAATCTCATGATTGGAATTACCATATGCATGACCTCAATCTAGCAAAAATGGTTCATGATTTATGCTACTGAAGGAATTATTTATTAGAAGAGTATTTATTCATTTAAATGGACCATATATGTATGAAATAAATATCCACACAACCTTACTTGAATGTTAGATAGTGTATGTGGGTGGATTACTTGTAGTTATTCGAATTTGAGCTTGATTAATCATATGTAAATGGAAATTCAGTAAATAACACACTAAGTCAGAATACATAGACATAGTCCATCCAAGAGTCTGGTAATGAGTGGAAGTTGATGGTATTATGTTCTAAGATTCACCTGTATATCCAGGAATACCTTGGGCATTATATTTTAGCAATTTTTAAGTGACACCCCCCTTATGTAATGTTTTCATATGAGACAAATTTCAAATCCTGAGGGATTTGTCTTGAGGGAGAGTGCCTTTAGAGATAACCCACTACGTGGTTGGGTTGAAGATGAGAATGAGATCCTGTACTTCTATGGGTGTGTATGGGTAACATCTAGTATACGAGAAGTTTTGATGAGGAAATATCATGCCTCTATCTAGGAAATACACCTTAGGATTACCAAGATGTTGTCATATGTACATCATCACTATTGTTGGCTAAGTATGAAGAGGTATAGAGAATGTTTTATCATGTTATTCTCTATATATAAGTTTTTGAAGACTAAACACTAAGAAAATTCTAGAATTTTAAAGCCTCTATATATTCCTAAGTGGAAATTTAATAACATAACTATGGTCTTCATGGTGGGTTTTCTGAGACCCCATCGAGGTAGTGATGTGGTATGAGTGATCGTCAATAGGTTGACTAAAGTCAAAAACTTCCTACCTATATTAGATACCATATTAGTTGATGAGATTGGAAGGATTTATATTATTTAGATTTTACGCCTTCATGATGTTCTTTGTTCTATCATATCGGATTGAGATTCTCATTTTACAAACATTCTGGTAGTAGCTGCAAAATGAACTTGGTTTATAGGAGCCATTGATTAAAAAATATCACTCTAAGATAGAAGGACAATCTATGTAAATGATACAGATGATATAGGACATGATTTAGTCATAGGTCCTTGATTTTTAATGTTCATCAGAAAAACATATACATCTCATTTATTTCACCTAAAATAATAGTTTATTGGGAAATGATTCAGATGAATCCTTTTGAGGACCTTTGTAATAGGTCATACCACTAACCTTTTTGATCGTTAAGGGCAGGTGTGGTAGGGATATTGGGTACTCATCTCATTTAGGAGAATTCAATGAAAGTATATCTGATTCAGAAATTCATGACTACATCTCAGTCTGGTCAAAAGTATTATACCCATCATCACTGTCAACCACTAAAGTTCGAGTTGGGATATTGGGTATTTATATATGTTTCACCAAGATTGGGTCATATATGGATATCAAGATAGGGTAAGTTATCACCTCATTATGTTGGGACTTTTCAGATCATGGATATAGTCAGTTCAGTAGCCTATCTCTGGTTATTACCTCATAGGTACCATGCCATGAATGATGTCTTCCACATACTATAGATTTTTCGTTATTACTCTGACCCATATCATTCATTTGATCCTGAGGATATTGATATTGAGTTAGATTCATCCTTTTAGGACCATCCGATATATATTACTAATTAGAGTTTGAAGTCTATATGAGGATGGTCAGTTCCTCAGGTATGGGTGCTATGGTAGAACGTCTTTATGTAGGATGATACATGGGTGAGAGAGGCCGATGAACTTACTGACTGGATGGAAATTTTCTCAGAATATGATTTATACCCTTACGATGGAAACATGAGGATTATTTTTTAAGGAGGGAGGTTGTGACATCCTTGAATTTTAGTGAGGTAAGTTTTCTTTTTAAATTTGGAAAAAACCTCATTAATTTCCACTTTTGGATTAAGAATGGGTATCAATTCCCTTAGGTTGGTATGTTTCTTTTTGGAAGTAAAGGTTGTAGGTGGGATGAAGTCTTGATCCTAAGGAAATACATGACATGTATTCATTACAGGATGTGTAATGAATACATGATATATATCAAGATGCATTACATTTATTTGGGATTTACAAACCTTATTTTTATGTCATGAATGGGTTTTCACTAGAGGAAAAAACACGAGCTTTACCTAGAATGTAATTATTACACACCATATAAATTACTTCAGTAATTTTCTTTAAATGGAGGCAAGGCCTATTATTTTCTCAAAGGCCTCATTTTCTTCCCCTCATATAGAAGGAGTAGCATATGTGAGTTCCTATGACACCTAACCTAGGTTCTTCTGAATCTTCTTCGTTTGAGCCCCATATTTTTCACTATCAGGTGGATTGGATCCACAATTGTGAGCTCTTTGATTATCTTCTTTCCTTATTTCATTTATCTTACCACATTTTGTGTAATTTTAGTGTGAGATAATATGCCCTATTTTTAGGTAATTTGTTTATTACGGTGTTTTCTTCTATTCTTATTCAATTTAAAGGAAGATACAGGATGAGTGGTCATCTTCATACCCATGGTAGGTGGTATAGTATTTCTCCCTTAAAGAAGAGTTGTTTTATATTATGTTTCATCGCTCCATACACCTAAATCTTCTATTTCCTTCCTTTAAATTTATATTTTACTTATTCAAAATTCTTATCCATGCTAGATATGCCCCATTTACTCTTGTTTATAGTCAGTGTCTCCCCACCTTGACTATTTCTACCCATTAGAGAGTAATCATGTGATGATATTTAATTACTATATGTTTATTTAGACAAAACAACTTCTAAGAAGCCTTAGTTTTATGTTAACGTTAAGTGAATACTGAAATTAAATGGTTGCGAGTGGTATGGAAACATCATGTGACTTCCCTACGAGTAAGGATATGGCCCTTGGTTCAAAGTTATGATAAATGGATTGTAATTCATCCCTTGTTTTTTCTAATGTATGAATTACCTTATATACTTATGATACTCAGGTATGGCATCCCATATACTTATGATATATGGGTAAGGAACCCACTTACTTATGATATTCAGGTAGGGATTTTCACTTATGATACTTAGGCGGGGCATCCTAATTACTTATGGTACCCTGGTATGTTGTCCCACTTACTTATGATATGTGAGAAGGGAATCCCAGTTACTTATGATGCTCGACCTGGGCATCCCACTTACTTATGATATACAGGAAGGGCATCCAAAATATTTTTGACACTCAGGTAGGGAATCCCTCTTATTTGTGATTTCTAGTCATGTAATCCCTTTATACTTGAGAGACTTATGATACTAACCAAGGATTATTGAGTTACGTCTCGGGTCCAGAATAGTAGTATATATATATATATATATATGGATATATATGTCACTATGTATATAGATAATATATATGTATACATGTGGTAATTGTACATAGATTATTCAGCTTAGGCTGAAATAGGTAGTGTTTTCTTGGTATCCTTGGGAACTATATCTGACCCTTTTACATTTTATAACTTATTATACTATTATGAATTCACTAATCAATATATATTCCCTATATGGATAAATACTAGACACAATTTTTAGTGACCTGCTAATAATATATCACACCCTATTCAAGACACCTATGGTTCATGAATAGAGATGATAACAATAAGTATAAATAAAGGGAACCATGTAGCTTTTGATTCTTAATTCTTAGTAATGGGATGATGTTCAAGAGTAGAGGACCTGGCCAATGATTGTGATGCTAGTGGAGGAAACTTCTGATCTTTTTACCATTTCCTATATTTTGTGTTATATGACTATTTACCCTGTATCCCAAGTACCTTATTCTTGTATAGCTACATGACATTATCACCGTCATTTAGTATCTATTTATAATTCATATTCCACTTGCTTATTTATTTGTATGGTTTATTATTCTTATTCTGATGCTACTTATTTATTACTATTTCTACTACTTATTATTCAATATGACCATTGTGTTGCACTTTGATCAATGAGAGAATAGTCTTTCAATGGACAGACCCTAGTCCCTCCCTTATAGAAATTTATCAGGCTATAAAATTAAAGGATTGTTGGGGTGTCCCATTTGTGAAAACCCACATACTCAGTTTGGTAGAAACATTCCTCGAAGAATGTGTTTTTAGGACATGATAAATTTTTACATCGATGACATAAATACTGATTCTGGACGACAAACTTTTATGGGAATATCGAAAAATGTACACCACCATTTCCAATAATGGGTGATCAACTATTCGATAATGTAAAATATATTGACACTATTATTAGTAAACCATTTTCAAAAAACCTTACAAAATCTAATTGGAACAAGAGATCAATCTTATTTAAATTACTATATTGTAATTGTTTATATTTTAAACATTTTCTTGATTTCATGCATGTATAAAACTATATTTGATGGTGTTATTGGCACGATACTAAATGTTGATGGAAAAATGAAATATGGAATCAAGGCTAGGTTGTACTAGATTGAAATGGGGATAAGGGAAGAGTTGGTACTGGGGAATGGTAAAAAAGAGAACTTTTCTTCCTTCAACTGCTAACACTCTATCCAAATAGGAAAATATGAAAATTTTACTTTTCCTTAATATTGTATAATTTCCATAGTGGTATTCATCAAATATCAAGAATGTAGTGTCAATGACTAATTTTAAGTTACAAGGACTTAAATAACATTACTGTTATGTTTTGATGCCGGTCTCTTTCCATTGTATTCTGTTTCAAAATACATGACATACATTAACCGGACTCTGCTTCTTTTTCAAAGACATATGCAGTAAATTTATAGACCTGATGAAGTTTCCAATCACGAATAAGGGGGTTTAAGTCATATTATTTGAATTAGAGATGTTATTACCACCGTAATTCTTTCATATAATGGTCCACCTAATGGTTCACTTGGTTAGAGAGGTTTATCTATGTGGTCCTTTCAATTACAGATTGATGTACCCCATTGAATGGTAGATGAAGATTTCGAAAGGGTATATCAAGAATCAAAATATGCTTGAATTTTGTATTGCAACATGATATATTGTTGAAGTAGATATTTATTTCTATACCTATTACCTATCAGATGTTGAAAACATCGGCCTCCCAAAGTCTCATCATAGATAATGACTTATGGACAAAGGGATTTTCGGAAGAGATGTTGTTGAAACTACATTAACAGAGCGGTAGAAAGTACATCTTGACATTTTAAAAAATAGTGGAGATGTTGATCCATATGTTGAATCCCGCAAATAAATTATTAGATATTTGAATCCATTAAATGATGAAGGATGGATATCAAATACACATAATCAAAATTTTATATGATGGTTCCAAGATCAAATTTATAAGGAGTTATCTGAAAATAAAAATTCAATTCCAGAACGACTTCAATGGCCATCCAGAGGACTAGATGTAAATGTTATATCTTACACTAGTTTTGTAATCAATGGTTATACATTCTATACAAAAGAACAACATGACTACAATACAATGAAAAACAACGGTGTTATTCTTATGTTATAAGAAATTCACATTTCTGGTTCTAAATAATGAAATAAAATTTATGAAAATATTTCATATTTTGGAATTTTTAAAAGATATATGAGTTAGATTTTACAACATTTCAGGTTCCACTTTTCCATTTCAAATGGGTTTAAAATATGAGTATAGTGAAAGTTGATGAAATGGGTGTTGTGAAGGTAAATTTTAGTGTGGAAGGAGAAAATGATGATCTATTCATAATAGAATCATAATATGTGAAAGTATTTTATGTCTTTGATCTGAAAAACAATAATTGTTCGATTTTCCTTTTGCTGACAAAAACAAATGTCAAGTCAGATGAAAATTCAATTGAGTATGTCCCTTTTTATTTAGATATCACAATCAGTCCATACGGGTTCAAAGGTAGACAATGGATTATATATTATAGGGGACCACAAAAAGGGGATTTAGATTCTCAATATATAAACCAAATACCTTAACCCATTAAAAGAAATAAAGAGAGTTCAATTAGAATATAAAAGTGTCATTTAGTATACTTTTCTTTCCTCATAATATTATATGTTCTTTACTACATTATCATGATAAAAAATAAATGGTTTTTTACTATACAAACAATGTATTCTGCAAATCATGATGTTATCAATCCCTCATAGGAATAAAATATGACAAACGAAACCTTTTCGGAAATTGTAAAGGTAACATTATGATATAATATTTCTCTATTATTATAAAATTATATAATTTAATTTTTATTTAATTTTCATTATTTCTTTCTGATCTCGTTTATTTTAGAATATTTATGTCCATATTTCATTCCTTTGCAGGAAGAGAAACGATGTTGTCTCTACTCAATCACAAAGATAATATTGATGTTTTCATAGTAAAGTAATTTTCATAGAATTAATATATCATTTATTTTTTATGTTTAATTTATTTTTTTATATTATTACTCACATAATAATTTTTTTCTTATACAGGTGAATTCTTTTGTTTGATTTGGGGCGGTCTATCTATCTTCCATGCCTTTCTTCACCAAAACTTCCACAAGCTACTTCTCCATAAAAACCTGTTTGTACTTACAATATTGGAATCTATCACTTTTCTTCATGTTCCCTCCAATGATAAATCACAGATGTAATCTTGATATTTTTATAGTAAAATCCTTGTTCATAGAATTAACACATTTTTTCATATTTATGATTTATTTTTTTAGTGTTACTCACATAATAATTATTTTCTTATACAGGTGGATTCTTCTATTCAAAATGGGGTGGTCTATATATCTTTCATTCCTTTCTGCACCAAAAATTCCATATACTTCTCCCTAAAAACCTTTTCACCAATGTAGTATTGAAATTTATCACTTTCTTTCGAGTTCCCTCCAATGATCAATCATAGAGGTAATCTTTATGTTTTCACTATAAAATAATTGTCTATAGAATTAATGTTTTTTTTCATATTTATTTTTTATTTATTTATTTAGTATTAATCATATAATAATTATTTTATTATATAGGTGACTTATTTTTTTTGAGTTGGGGTTGTTTGTTTAAAGCTGCTCATGCTCACAAAATATTGGAATTCAAGAATGCAACTGAGATAATGAAAAGCAAGAACTACCTCAAGAATAAATACAACCATCATGAAAAGGTGAATCCATACTAATTATTTAATTAATTTTTCCATTATTTTATAGGCTATTATTAACTTAATTTCCTTGTAATTTTTATGTAATACTTATTTAGTTATTTCATAATTCTTATGATAAGTCATATTGATTCAATATTCTTATAATAAAAATATTTCTCATTGAAATCTTGAAGAGTATAGAAAACTCATGTGGTCATTATGGTGACTTGTTGTGATATAATGAGCACATGATCTTCCTCTACTCTTCTGGATTTCAACTATGAGAAATGTTTTTTTTGGATAAAAACATTTATTCAATATATAATGTTTTATGTTAGATAAATAAATGAAATGAGAATCATTTTAAAATTGGTAGTTATGATTATTTTGAAACATTGGGACATGTAGGAATCAACCGCATCTCAATCTGATGCAAAGTGTGACCGATATGACTCAATGTGCTTCTTTTCATTTGAAATTGACATAAATTTTAGTAAAATGGACAATTGTCCTACTCAAAAATGATCAAACACGTTCATATTGTTTTGAAACGTTATTAAAATGATTCATAAATCATTTTTGATGTGTAGGAATCAGCCCCACCTCAATTCCATAGATGATGTGCTCAACATGACTCAAAGTGTACTTTATCAGTTTAAAATTAAAATTTTATTTCAAAAAGTGACACTCACTTAAAAGTAACCAAAAAAAGTCATATTTTCATGATAATTTAAGAAAAATATTCATAATTAATTTTATGTGTGTAGTAATCAGTTTCACATCAAATATATACACGATGTGATCAAAATGAGTCAAAATGCATGTTTATAGTTTAAAATAACTTGTTAGTAAAAAAATAAAAGTTACATACTCAAAACCAAGAAAAAACATTCATATTATTTTGATACAGTAGGAAAATTATCCATAAGTTATTTGAGACATGTAATAATCAACCACACCAAAATCTAATGCACAGTGTGACCGGTATGACTCCATGTGCATATTTTTATTTCAAATTGATATCAATTTTAGTAAAATGGAAAACTGACCTACTCAAATCCAATAAAATGGATTTGGATTGTTTTGATACTTTACAAAAATGATCCATAAGTCCTTTGTAATGTGTAGAAATATACCACATGTCAATCCAATACACAATATTACCTGTATAACTCAATGTTCCCATTATCAATTTAAAATCGACATTTTAGTTCAAAATGTGTCACTCACTGAAAACCAAAAGAAAACACTCAGGATTTATCTTATATTTATTTAATTAATTTTAATAGAGATAATTCTAGAATATGAACAATAAATGGGGTGATGTGGAATAATTAACCAAAATTCAATCAGATACACAGTGTTCCTAGTATGAATCAAAGTATAGTTTAAAATTAAAATTTTCTATTAATTTGTTTCTTTATATTATTACCGACATAATAATTATTTTCTTATATAGTTTTCTAATATTTCCAGATAAGGGATGGTTTGTTCATTAATACCATGATTTGGGGTCAGGATCAAAAGAAAAAGAGACATTGATGTTTTTGAATGTATGTAATAAGTTGTATCTATGTAATTGTATAAACAAATGTTTGAAATGTAAATAATATAAATTTTTTCTTGTATTTGTGTTTTAAATTTCATTTAATTTAAATTATGTAGAGGTACTTAATTATTTTTTATATGGTGGTGTTTCAAGTTCTGTAATTTTATATTACAACACATTGCACTAGTTCTACAGTGTGCTACTGAAGCACACTACATTATTCCTCTATATCACTGATTTAGAAAGAGACATTAAATATTCGTTTATTAGTGATTTTAAATTTTTTGATAAAGGTAAACTTTATCGGTGATAAATAAAACACTGATAAAGTTTTCCTTTACTAATGCTAAAAAAGTGCGGTTAAATGACCCCTTTATCAACTGTTTGTTTAGCACTGATAAAGGAACCCTTTATCAGTTAATTTTTGGAACTGATAAAATAAAGGGTTCTTTATTGTTTCCAAAGTTGTTAGTGATTCTTTGGCACACATATAATCCATTTTTAGTGTTGTTAAATGGAAATTTTGTAGTAGTGATACATACATATTCTATGGGTAGTACATGTGAATGTTCACGTATATACATTCTAAAAGGAGATACATGGAACACATCATACACCTAAGAATGATTTTTGGAAAGCACCAAGTGATAAGATACCATCCTAGTATGATGAATTTTCTCGAAGGGACCGATATATCTTGGGATCAACATTACTTTCTTCCCAAATCTCATCACCTTCTTCTAATGAGATATTTGAAAGAATACCTTGTCACTAACTTTGAACTCTATATCTCACCAATGATTATCTGTATATTTTTTCTATTAACTCTATCATTACCTAATTTGTTTCTAAATGAATCTAACATTCTTCTAAATTTCCTTACCTAGATTATATCCCAACATTTTGGATTTTTTCACTTCTTTCTATAGATGAATTTATAAAAATACTTATGAATTTTCATGTGAGAGCTATTATTGTATGAAAATTCAACTTCAGAAAATTGTTGATCCCAACTACCTTTGAAAGACACAGAATAAGATCTCAATATATCCTCCATGGTTTTAATTTTTCTATCAGACTAAACATCAATTTGAGGATGATATCTTATGCTAAATCTCAACTCCATATTCATGACCCACTGAATTCTTCTCTAGAACTTCAATGAAAACCTCATATCTCAATAATATATTATTGAAAGTGGTACTCCATGAAACAATATCACTTTTTAAGGTATATCTTGTAAATCCATTCAATCATGAAATCCTCTTTCATAGCAATAATGTGATCTGAATTCATAAGGTGACTAACTATAACCCAAATACTGTTATGTACATTAATTATTTTGGGGAGTCTGATAAATAAATACATGGTGATGTTTTCCCATTTCCATTTTGATATTAGTAATGGTTACATTATTCCTTTAGTATTCTATCACTCTACGTTGACTTGATTACATAGTTGTAATGAGATACGTACTATATAATACACTTTTATGTTGTTTCACTAATTATTCTCTCATATCTTTATACATAATCACTATTTCTTGATTTATAGAAAATTATGAGGTGTGTGATTCATGTAATAACTTATTTTTTATTTCTAGTATTTATGGGATACATAACCAATTCTAGAATATTATTATTCCAAAATAGTTAAGGTTGAAATTAAGAATAATATTATTCATCTATTTCAATTCCACATATTCCTTGTGTGCCTCTTTCATATCCAGATGGATGGATGATTGAACATTAATATGAAAAATATAGGATATTTCCCACTTCCTTATATTTTCAATGTCTATATTCTATAAATTCATAATTATTTGATCTCTTACAATCATTATTATAGAAAAACTAGCATGGAATTTCTGACTCAGAGCAACAACCACCAAGTTATCCTTCCTTGGGTGGTAATGTATTGAGTAGTAGTAATATATAATAAATTCCAACCATCTAATTTAGAAAATAGTCAACTCTTTATATGTTAATACATATTTCAAGATTTTACGATTAGTATATACATCACACCTTTCACCATAAAGATAATGCCTCTATATTTTTAAAGAAAAAAATACCACTGCTATCTCCTGATCATGAGTTGAGTAATTTTTATCATGAACCATCAATTAGAATGGGGAATAAGCTACCATTATATCATTCTTCATGAAAAAACATACCAGTCCCTTTTTGTTTGTATCATTGAATTTAACAAGTCCTTATCTACTCTAAGGTAGTATAGGCACATGTGCACCGACAAACCTTCTCTTTTAGATCCTTGAAATTTACTTCACATTCATATGTCTAAATGAACATTACTCCCTTATTAGTCAACATGGTTAATAAATTTTATATCCAAGGTAAACTTTTCATAAAGTGTAAATAATATTTATCCAATCTATGAAAAGTCTAGATCTTAGTCATACTGGTAAGTTTGATCTATTTCTTAATAACTTCAATCTTAGAAGGATATACCAATATTCCCATTCTTGTTATTAAATGACCCAAGAATGATACATTTTTGTATCTAAAATTCACATTTTCTAAATTTGGCATATTTTTTAGGATTCGTTAGGATCTTCAACATAATAAAAAAAATGACATTCATGCTCTTCCTTAGTCTTATAATATATAATAATATCATCTAAAAATACTACTATAAACTAGTCATGGAAATCCATAAAAGCTATATTCATTAGATATAAGAGGATAATAGGGGAATTGGTATGTCTAAATGGTATAATTATAAAATTATAGTTTTTGTACCTCATAGAGAAGGCTATCTCGGGAATTTTCTCCTTATTGATCAAAAATTTGTGATATCCATAATGAATGTCAAGCTTTAAAAAGTATTTATATCTACATAGTTTAACAAATAAAAAATAAATACAAGGTAAAGGATAATTATTTTTGAATGTAAACTTGTTAAGTTCTAGATAATCATTTCATAAATACATTATCCCATCTTTCTACTAAATAAAAATAAATTATCTACCCCATTGTGAATAACTAGTGTGTATAAATCCCTTATAATTATTCTCTAAGTGTTTTTTATTTAATTAATGAAACTCAATCGGGGCCATTATATAAGGATTCTTTAAAATTGGTATAACACCAGGTATTAGTTCAGTTGAAAACCCAACTTCACTATTTAAGGGAAATATTAGGAAAGTAATCAATAAATATATTAGTATATTCATGAATAATAGGAATATCTTCAATTTTTATTTTCTCCCAATCCATTTGAGATAAATATCCTTCATGTATAGGTAGTAAGACACATATAATGGATGTAATTTCTATAAGAATTTCATGTTCATCCTCCCATAAATATATGCTTATATGATGATTTA
The DNA here is from genome assembly GCA_963277665.1 of Viscum album. Lineage (NCBI taxonomy): Eukaryota > Viridiplantae > Streptophyta > Magnoliopsida > Santalales > Viscaceae > Viscum > Viscum album. The sequence continues at coordinate 1,691,336,834 of OY728163.1, read as the reverse complement.
GAATATCAAATGTGATTTCCCTAGATTATAAATTGATATGGGATATATATAAATAAAGATGATCCATGAACAAAATCTAATAAAATTATAATATATGGTGATTAAAAAGATTTATAGGAAGCACATTACCACAAACATATATTAGAGAGGAGCTATAAACATGATATCCAAGTATCACACCATTTAGAGTTTTCATAGATAAATTGATATATAGCCATTTTGTGGTGGTATAATAGCCTTTTAAAATTATATATATATAAAAGAGTGGATACAAAATGAATAAAATAATATATTTATAGTTCTAGAGTGGATGAAAAATATACCTCTCAACACATCATTTTCTTGGCTCACTTCAATAGATGTAATTTCATAGGATTCCCCCTTTCTCTCTAATATATATGGTTTCTGAGGCTTATTATCCCAATTATCCCATGGATTGTAGAATTTATTCACATAAATCAAAAACTCCTTTCTTCAGAAACATTTAATATAATTATTTTTGACCTTCTTATTCTCTATTGTTTTGTTTGGCCTTTTCATATTTATTAAGAAATCACATGCTCTATAGATTAATCTCCCATATATAAGCCATCATTTTTTCCCTTTAAGGAATTAACCAAAGTAAATGTTTCCAAAATTTTAGAATTTTGGTAATTATGTTTTATTTTATTCATGTGATCCATTGTTTGAGTTCCCTTGAAACTCCATCTTCCTATTATTTTCCCCAAACACATGAAAATATTGTGAGTTTTTAGGTTCCATTTCCACCTTGAGTTCAAATCAAATGATTTAATCATAGCCACTAAAGTATATTATGGATAACACCTTTACAAGACTTTTATTTAATCCATTAAATAAATGATCTAATTTTCATTCAGGGTCAATGATAAAACCATAATTTTACCAGTAAATCCATGTATAGTTTTCTTTATAGGCATTGATAAATTCATCATCCTTTTTCTTTATCTCTAGAATGTCCTTCTCCAATATATTATAAATATTTAAAGAAAAATTCATATTGATAAATACCCTCTTAAACGCCTCCCATTAAATGGAGTTTACTTCTTACTCATTAATAATTTTCTTAAAGATATCACACCATTAACCATACCCACCTTCTAGTAGATAAATATCTAAAAATACTTCTCTTAGTCCAAGAAATAGGGAATGGAAAATATATTTTCCATAACATTAATCCATTGTTTATCATTTATTAGATCATGGGACCCAAAAAATTAGGTGGATATTTCTATATAAAATACTCAACAATACGTTTCTACCTCTTTAGTGCATTTGGAATCTCAATAAGGTTCACATTATTATTCCATAATTGATAGAGTTGGTTATTAATTTTCATAAGGTTTTTCATTCCATCTCCCATTCCATTTGGTTACCCATGTTGGAAATCATTTAACTTCCATTCATATTCATTTCGAACACAATTCCTCATAGTTACAACCACTGAATGAAAAAATATTTTTTAATTTAAGTACTTGAGAACCAATTATATGAGTGATAATTCATATAATAAGAAAATCAATCATGATATGTATTAAATCATGACACATTCACTTCAACCTATGACACTTTATGTTCTTATTATATCACTTTTGGTTCAATATAGGTTTTTATAAGTTTTATCATCATATTATTCATAACCTAATCTCTAAAAATAACTAAACCCTACAATGATAACAACTTAAATGACCTAATAATAACATACATAAATAAAACATATTTTAGATGAATATTAAATAATTCTAAAAAAAATACATGCTCAATAACTCTAAGGGTATACTTTATTTTGAAAATATATAAATAATAAAATTATTTATGAAAAGTCTTAATATATCCCAAATTTTTTTCCCAAATAGTACCCTTCTTAGAAATATCCTACGTAAAATCGTTTTTTTTATAACCTAGGGTAATGGAAACAAAACAAAGGGAGAGCTCATACACTGAGAAAGGGTAAAATGGGAGATATCAACCAATGATTATAAGTGAGAATAAGATAATAATATGGGTATGATAGTATAATAAAGTTCATAACATAAGAGTGTCAAACCTAAAATATCATAAATCAAAAGTTAATGGTCATGTAATAAAATTATTCATAAATAGAAGCATAGTTATCAAAACAAAATCATTATCAGAATCCATGAAATACATGAAATAATGATGAGACATAACATAAGTATGTGGAATAAAAATATGTATAGTAAATAATAACATTGTGGATTAGGAATTTAAAGCAAAATACAATAAAATAATAGATTAGGAATCATGGTAATAATCAAATATCATAATGGGTTAGTCATCATCACTAGAATCCCTTAGCACAATAGAACAAAAATTATTACAAAAAACTTTTAGTATATTGGATCATGAATTATTACCAACATTCCTTAGTAATATCATAATATTTAACACCTTTACCCAATTAAATTGAGTTTTATAACTGACCCACCCATCAAAAAATGAATTAACATACATATTCATGCCACAATTGCATAACATTAATGATTCCATCATTAATTAATTAACCCATATAATGTAATGGGTTTCATGAGAACATTCATAATGAACTATCACAATTCATATAGAGAAATAAGGTGGATGTAATCATTATAGAATATCCCCAATTAATCATAATAATCCTAAGGGATGATGATATAATTGAAATATACTATTGTAAATGTATTTTAAATACAAATTGAAAAAATAAAAAATATCATTTTCTCTTGGTAACTTTTAAAAAATAAAAACTTATAGAAGATTATGAATCATATTTTAATTAAGAAAATAATGAATTTTTAGATGAATATTCATGAAAAATAATGGAAACTATCTTGGGAAAATTTTTTACATTAAAAAAGAACGAATTTTTTCACACTTATAAAAACACAAAAGTGAGTAATATGGAAAAAATTTCCAAAGATTCATTATTTAAAATTTTCTTTGAAAGTAAAATATTTTATAAAATTACTTTAAGAAATTTTTGGAGTATATTAAAGAACATTATTGAAAAATTTTAATGAATCTAAACATTTAATAAAAATATTGCCAACCTGAAAGGTGAAATAATGCCTATTTTTCTTAAAAATAGTCTTTTGGTATTTTTTACTTCCCTGGAGAGGAAAATTGTACAAATACTTGAAAAAACAAAAATATATGAGATTATAAGATAATATTTTGGATTTAAGAGATATATGTGTATAATTTACCACTATTTAAATTGTAACATAAAAATTCTTGATAAAATATAATGACCCATACTTTACATACATTGTTATTACTTTAGAATTGAAGTACACTTATTAAAACATATAACAAAACCTGGAAAGGACCGTATAGGTATAGAGTCTTTAGAAACTGGGAAACATAAACAACTGGTTCATAAAGTATCTACTTTACCTCCCATTTATTTCATCATATCTAGAGTCCCTTTTAGCATATCCTACATAATAACCTTCTTCCTGACCTCGGGAAATAAAACATACAAAAGGGTGAGATCAAATGCTCCGTAAGGGTAAACAAAAGAAATATCAATCACATCATATACATAAGAACATAACTTTTGGAAAATGTTAACCTGCAAAAGATATCATAATTTCATAACATGGGATAAATCATACCAGTGAAATGTAATACCAATAATCATAACATAAAACATGAAACTTTGTGGAATACACAAATAATCATAGAGAATCATTTCTTATTAGTCAAGACTCATTTCCAAGACTATCTTAGTGGACAAAGTCAATTTCTGGATCTAGTTCACTCCTTGTTCTTGTCCTATTTTACTGAACCGGTTTAACCTGCCGTTCCAGCCATGTCTATCTCATGAGATATAAAATCTTTACCCAATGCATTGGAGGGAGATATAGGTCCCACCCATCTCATAATGATACCATTCTTATGTGTGCCACAAAATCATAAATCACACATCATTGCATAACACATGTTATAAAAATGGGATTCTTAAACATCATGACATAATAAAACAATTCATATAAGATAAAGGAATTCATAAAAATAATTTCTTCACAACATAATCAAATCAATGTAATAATAGGGATAGATACAGAACCCTATATTATTTTAGATGGAAAATAATTTTGATAAAACAATTGACCTCCATTCTTGAGGAAAATATCCTTTCTACTTCAAAAACATTTTCCTTTCTTAACATGTCATACAATTTTAAACTAAAACAAGATGATTAAAAATAAACTTGAAAATTTGTAAATGAATATTCTTGGAAATATTTTTTTAAAAATACATTCATGTCGTATAAGTTAAAAAACATTCTTCTCATACTTTTGTCGGAAATGTCAAAAAGTACCTTGTACGAAAAACGACAAAAGATTCCTTTCATATCATTTACTAAAAAAACACCAAAGGGTAAAATTGGATTTAAAAATTTTTAGGTGGATGGAAATAATATTACATATTGAGGAAACATGGATGTGGATTATAAAATACACCCCAGTAAATACCAAAGTATAAACAATCTCGGATAAAAATGAGATTGTGATATTTTTCCTTACCTTTGGTCCGATTTGCTTCATAAGTGTCCGAACCTCCTATATAATGATTTAAATAATGTCATTGACTTATTCCAGAATCATAATCATTGTTATGATATCATATATGGTCATATTCTTAGCTTATTATTTGTAATATTTCATTTCTACTTGTTATTCGGGTGTTTATTACTTTTTGTTCTTATGCATGTTTTGTCGAATAAATTCTTATTATTATTTTTAGGGTATAGATACCTCATTTCTAGAATGGTATTAGTGTAATATATATCATATGAATTCATTCAATTCATTTATATAATCATTATGCAATTAAGAACATGTAGAACGAGTCGTATCACATCGTGGAGACGGTATTCCGTACGTACGCACGAGCGATGATATCGTTCTCATGATCGTGGAATTGTGTTGGAGTGTATGTATACTATTTCAGAATCAATATCAATTTAAAATAGTCATATATAGTCATTATTTACACCATCATACCCATCCAAGTAAGGTAGTGGCGGAAAATAGATTACACCACGGTGTGGAGACGGTATTCCGTACGTACACACGCGCGGTGATTTCGTTTTCCGTAGGATGGATATATGGTGAAATAGGGGTGTTTCATACTTATAATAACATATCCTTATATGAGTTATACTGATGTTATTAATTCATAATGAAACAACTAAATAATAAGAAGTGGAAGAAGAAATAAAGTTGAAATAATCGGTAACGGACATTACCTCTTCTTTGAAGCGCCTCCTTGATACCACCTCTTAGGGAACTAAAATTGGTCTTTAAAGAAGACCAGGAACTCTAGGATGTCTCTAGGGGAGTGTAGAGAAGAAATTTTCATGGGTTGGCAGAGCTTGAAGGCTCAAAGTGGTGTGAGGAAGAGGGGGAGGAGGTGCCCTTTTATAAGGCAGAAGAGGGGCTCCTTTGGAAAAACTAAAAATATTATTTTATTATAATGCCAAATTCGGTTTTAAATAGCTCCAAATTGATTTATTTTAAAGATAAGGTGGGGATGGGTCAAAATCCTTTCATCCAATAGAATTTATACATGTTTATGTTCCTATTTTAACCATATAATTTAGATTTAACTTTAAGTTAAATAATTTTACTTTTACCGTGTCTTTTTGTGTTCTTACACTATAAGGTTAATAAACATACTATAAAAAGACAAACAAACCCCAAGTTGTTTATTATTAATATATATAACCTTATATAAGTAATTTGGCCGAACAGTAGATTTTTAGGAATAAATAAACAATTAAAAATATAATATTTTCTTTAAAAACTATTTTATGTCAATTTTGACACTATTTAGTAATTGATTTTTGTGAAACTTTTAACAGAATGATTAGTTCGAATAAAGTTAATTAAATCAATAATAAAATGTCATATTAACATATAAAATTAGTGGAATTCATAAAAAGTATCAAATTACATATATTTGGGTATTTATAACATCGATTATGTCAATATTTAATTAGTAAGATAATTACTGCATCATCATTGTGTCATAAATAAATTAAATTATTTAATGTCTATAAATTAAAAATAAAATACCATTATTTAGGAAATATGTTTAGCTTTATAATGAATATTTATAGTCGAATTTATCTTATGTATAAACCTATATTAAAAATGATGTAGTTATTAAACGTTGATTTTAACTATTTTAACCCTTCTTTAAATAAATTAATAATAAACGTCCTAATCTAATCCAAGTGGGCCTAAATGGTCATATTTTATTCCTAAGGTTGTTTTTGGTCGAATGAAACTTATTCAGTAGAATTAGGACATGTGTTAGGGTAATAATAATATCATTTTTACCCTTAATTACCCTATTTACTTTTAACCGTGGTAAAAAAAAGTAAAAAGTTACTATTCACCAAAAATTATTTTCATCTCATTGAACCAAATTTTACTTACTGACATCAACCGTATCTCTTAGATTTTTGAAATTTCACTCACAGTAGCGGTAAAATTATGTTTTATGTAAATTTGCAAATTCTCCTAGGAGGTGGGTAAACGATGGTGAAAAGTTCAATGAAATTTCTATATATATAAAATTATTATAAAATTACTCCAATGAAATACATTGAACTTATATAGGTATTATGTATCCATTTTGACCTAAAATAAATTTAAATAATATAAATAATTATTTAAATAAAATTCGGGTTTTAAATAGTAACCTAGTGTTTTCACTATTCATCAAAAATTGAAAGTTTTTATAAAAATACAAAAATTTCACCCTAGGATAATTTCGATATTTCAAATCCAAAAATGAAGTCCATTTTCCAAAATAAAATTTATAAAATTTCAAAAAGTGGGTATTACTATTCATAACGGCTAGTTTTAATAATATTTTAATAGCATATTGTAGTTTAGCGAAACTTGGTATTGCGTACAACACACGCTATCGTGGAAAGTCACGATTGCATGTAGTGCAAGCCAAGTCAGGGATACGTGTTGTGCAAGCTCCTTTTAGTGTAGCGTACAACACAAGACATTAATGAAATTAAAAAGAATATTTTTCGTAAAATCTCGGGGTGTTACATTCTACCCCCCTTAAAATGAATTTCGCCCTCGAAATTCGTTACTTCATTACAGACAGATGAGGATACCTCTCCCTCATCATATCCTAAAGTTCTCATGTAGCTTCTTCTAATTGGTGGTTCCTCCATAAACCTTTCACCAATCGAGTGGTCTTGTTTCGTAGGACTATTTCGCTACGATCCAGAATCTCTATCGGTTGTTCTTCATAAGAAAGATCTTGCTCCAGCGGTACAACTTCTGAGCTGAGTACATGTGAAGGATCAGGTATGTACTTTCTCAGGAGAGATACATGGAACACATCATGAACTTGAGAGAGATTCGGTGAAAGCGCCAATCGTTAAGCTACCTTCCCAACACGATCCAGTATTTCGAAAGGACCGATATATCTTGGGCTCAACTTCCCCTTCTTTACAAATCTCATGACCCTCTTCCAGGGAGATATTCGTAAGAAAAATTTATCACCCACCTCAAACTCTAGGTCTTTTCTTCGGTTGTTGACATAACTTTTCTGTCGACTCTGAGCTGCTCTTATGTGTTGTTGAATAGATTGTACATTTTCTGCCATCTCATCAACAAGATCAGGTCCTAATAGCTTTTTTCCCCAACTTCTTCCCAGCAAGTTGGAGTCCTGCATTTATTTCCATAGAGAGCTTCATAAGGATCCATCTGAATACTGGAGTGAAAGCTATTATTATTAGAAAATTCTACCAATGGCTGGTGTTGATCGCAACCACCTTTGAAATCCATAGAGAAAGATCTCAACATATCTTCTGGAGTTTGAATTGTTCTCTCAGACTGACCGTGTGTCTGAGGATGATAAGGAGTGTTGAAACTCTACTCTGTATCCAGAGTATGATGAAGACTTCGCCAGAACTTTGAGGTAAACCTCGGATCCCTAACAAATATAATAGAAAGTGGTACTCCATGCAATCTTACCACTTCCTTTACATATATCCTGGAAAACTGATCTAGAGAGAAATCCTCTCTAATAGCAATGAAGTGTGCAGACTTTGTAAGACGATCAACTATGACCCATATAGCATTATTTCCTTTGGATATTTTAGGAAGTCCTGTGACAAAGTCCATAGTGATGTTTTCCCATTTCCATTTAGGCATGGGTAATGGTTGTAACATTCCCTTAGACTTCTGTCTCTCAGCTTTAACTTGCTGACAAACCAAGCATCGAGAGACATATTCAGCAACATCTCTTTTCATGCCATCCCACTAGAAGTACTCTTTTAGGTCCCTATATATCTTTGTGCTTCCAGGATGAATAGAGAATGAAGAACTATGAGCCTCATCCAACAGCTCCTTCTTTAATTCAGAGATGGGAGGAACACAAACCTGATTCATGAACTTTATTATCCCATCATAATCAAGTTGAAATTCAGGAACATTTCTCACCTTCTTTTGTAACTCGAAATCTTATTTCTGTGCCTCTTTAATCTTCACATGTATAGATGGTTGCACATTCATTTGAGAAAGATAAGATTTTTCCCCTTCCATTATAATTCCAAGATCCATCCTTTGTAAATCCATAAATATTGGATCTTTTGTGATCCTCATAATGGATAAACTGGCATGGTCTTGTCGACTTAATGCATCTTCCACCTTGTTTTCTTTCCCAGGGTGGTAATGGATTGAGCAGTCGTAATCCTTAATCAGCTCCAACCATCTTCTTTGCCACATATTCAGCTCCTTTTGTGTGAAAATATACTTTAAACTTTTATGATCAGTATAAATGTCACACCTTTCTCCAGAAAGATAATTCCTCTAAATCTTTAATGCAAATATTACTGAAGCTAACTACAAATCATGAGTTGGGTAATTTTGCTAATGGATTTTCAACTGTCATGAGGCATAAGCGATCACCATATCATTTTGCATAAGAACACACCCCAATCCCTTCTTGGATGCATCACTGTAGATCACAAACCTTTCTCCACTACAAGGTCGTGTGACCACAGGTGCACTGGATAACCTTATTTTCAACTCCATGAAATTCTCTTCACATTCCTCCGTCTAGAAAAACTTAACTCCTTTTCGAGTCAACTTGGCGAGTGGATTAGATAATCGTGAAAAATATTTCACAAAAAGTCGATAATATCCAGCCAAACCAAGAAAACTTCGGATCTCAGTTACTGTTGTTGGACTCGAAAATCTTTCGATAACCTCTGTTTTTGCTGGATCCACAGATATCCCCTATTTTGAGATTATGTGACCCAAAAATGCAACTTTTTGAAGCCAAAATTCACACTTGGAAAATTTGGCATAAAGCCTCTCATTTCTTAGTTTCTTCAATATAATTCTCAAGTGATCTTCATGTTCTTCCTTGATCTTTGAATATACAAGAATATCGTCTATAAAGACTACCACAAACTGATCAAGATAGTCTCTAAAGACTCTATTCATCAGATCCATGAAGATAGCAGGGGAATTAGTAAGACCAAATGGCATCACTATAAATTCATAGTGTCCATACCTTGTACGGAAAGCCGTCTTTGGTATATCCTCCCTTTTGACCCTTAATTGATGATAGCCTGAATGAAGATCAATCTCTGAAAAGTATTGAGCTCCTCGTAGTTGGTCAAATAAGTCATCAATGTGAGGGATAAGATATTTGTTCTTGATAGTGATCTTTTTATGTTCTCGACAATTAATGGAGAGTCCCATTGATCCATATTTCTTCTTAACAAACAGAACAGGTTCTCCCAAAGGTGACGCACTAGAGCGTATGAATCCCTTATCAAGATTTTCTTGGAGTTTCTTCTTCAATTCCTGAAACTCAATTGGGGCCATTCTATAAGGTGTCTTTGAAATAGGTAAAGCACCTAGTACAAGTTATATTGAAAACTCAACTTCACGATTTGGTGGAAGACCCGTCAATTCCTCCGGAAAGACATCATCAAACTCTCGTACAATGGGAATATTCTTAATCATGAGTTTCTCACCAACCATTTGAGATAAATAACCTTCATTTAGTGGAATCAAGACTAATAAGATGGAAGAAATTTCCACTAGAAGGTTATGTTCATCCTTGCATCGATAGAAGATCATAGATTGATCTGGAATATGAAATGTGACATCCCTTCATTGAAAATTGATATGAGATCCATATAGATAAATCCAATCCATGCCAAGAATCACATCAAATTCCACTATAGGAAGGATCACAAGGTTTGCAGGAAGCACTTTCCCAAAAACTTCAATCGGAGAAGAATTATAAACTTTTGATGCTACTATTGTTCCATTAAAAGTTGTCACAGCCAACTCAACAACTAATTGTTGAGGTAATATGGTGATATCCTTAGAAAATTGTTCAGAAATAAAGGAGTGGGTGGATCCAGAATCAAATAAAACATTTGCTACTTTAGAGTGGATGGTAAGTGTACCTTTCACCACATCGTTACCGTACTCCACATTGCTGATAGAAATTGCATGTGACTTTCCTTTGTCTTTAGCCATAAGAGTTTGTTGACGTCGACCATCATCATCAACCCTTGTATTTGGGCATTGATTAGCATAATGCCCCATCTCCTTGCACTTGAAACATTGAAGTGCAGTAGGTTCATTATGTGTATCCCTTCCTTTTTTTTCATCATTAGAAATCTTCTTTCCATCATTGCGTCATTCAAATTCCCGATGACCTTACTTTCCACATTTGAAACATTTACTTGTCCCTTTAAGAAAACTTCCTCCATGTTTCTTTCCACACTTTGATCATAAAGGAAAACTCATCTTATTTTCAGTGTGCTCTTTAGATTTTCCTTTGAATTCCATTTTCATCTTCTTATCAAACGCATATGACTGATGGGTTACTCCAATCTCCATCTCAACTTTGAGAGCACATCGAACGATTTCCTCGTAGCTATTGAAGTCCCTTATGGATAACTCCCTTCGAAGACTTGGTTTTAAGCCACTAAAAAATCGATCGAGCTTACTCTCAGGTTGGATAATAATACCAGAAGTGTACCTTGCAAGTGTTGTAAAATTTTCTTCATAGGTACCAACAGATTCATCATCTTTTTGCTTTAGTTCAAGAAACTCCTTCTCCATTTTGTTCGGAGAATACGAGGGAAGTACTTATTGAGAAATAAGTTCTTGAACTCGTCCCATTCCATGGACTCAATTTCATCTCTTGGCCTCGTATTCTTGATAAGATTCCACCATTGAGCAGCATCACCATCCAAACGATACACTGCTAAGATGAATTTATCATGTTCAGAACATTGAAGAAATAAAAATATCTTTTCAGTAGTACTAATCCATTGTTCAGCAACTAATAGATAAGTAGACCTGCTGAATGAAGGTGGACGCTGCCTCATGAAGGATTCAACAGAATGTTGCTCCTTCCTTTGATTGTTTGGAAGTCCTGCATGATTCAAAGCTTGAGAAAGTTGTGTGAGCATGACTACAAGATTTTTCATTCCAGCCCCCATAACTTTTGGTTGCTCAGGGGGACAATCATTGCATTTCCCGTCACATTCCACATTAACAAGGTTTCTTCGGGTTCCAGCCATCGACTAAAACCAAGAAGAATAGTGTGAGAAACACTAATTATAATAGGAAAACCACAAAATCAAGAATAAAATTTCAAACTTAATGTCATATCCTAGGTTATTCATGGCCATTTCTAAAACACTAATATTGTGTTCTGTGATTAGACTTATCCTTAGGATTTTTAATAAGGCTTTCACATCATAGTTTCTAAATGTTGACTATACCTTTCCTCTGATACCAACTATAACGACCCATACTTTACATAGATTGTTATTACTTCAGAATTGAAGCACACTTATTACAACATATAACTAAACTAGGAATGGACCGTATAGGTATAGAGTCTTTAGAAACTAGGAAACATAAACAACTGGTTCATAAAGCATATACTTTGCCTCCCATTTATTTCATCATATCTAGAGTGCCTTTTGGCATATCCTACTTAATAACCTTCTTCCTGACCTGGGGAAGTAAAAAATACAAAAGGGTCAGCTCAAATGCTTATTAAGGGTAAACAAAAGAAATATCAATCACATCATATACATAAGAACATAACTTTTGGAAATCTTAACTTGCAAAAGAGATCATAATTTCATAACATGGGATAAATCATAGTAGTGAAATGTAATCCCAATAATCATAACTTAAAACATGAAACTTTGTGGAATACACACATAATCATAGAGAATCATCTCTTATTAGTCAAGACTCATTTCCAAGACTATCTTAGTTGACAAAGTCCATTTCTGAACCGAGTTCACTCCTCGTTTCAGTCTTGTTTCACTGAACCGGTTTAACCTGTCGTTCCAGCCATGTCTATATCTTGAGATATAAAATCTTTACCCAATGCATTGGAGGGAGATATAGGTCCCACCCATCTCATAATGATACCATTTTTATGTGTGCCACAAAATCATAAATCATACATCATTGCATAAACCATGTAATAAAAATGGGATTCTTAAACATCATGACATAATAAAAAAATTCAGATAAGATAAAGGAATTCATAAAAATAATTTCATCACAACATAATCAAATCAATGTAATAATAGGGATATAAATAGAACCCTATATTATCTTAGATGGAAAATAATTTTGATAAAACAGTTGACCTCCATTCTTGAGGAAAATATCCTTTCTACTTCAAAAACATTTTCCTTTCTTAACATGTCATACAATTTTAAACTAAAATAAGTTGATTAAAAATAAACATGAATTCTTGTAAAGGAATATTCTTGGAAATAATGTTTTAAAAATCCATTCATGCAGTATAAGTTAAAAAACATTCTTCTCGTACTTTTGTCGGAAAAGTCAAAAAGTACCTCGTACGAAAAATGACAAAAGATTCATTTCATATCATTTACTAAAAAATCTCTGAAGGGTAAAATTGGATTTAAACAATTGTAGGTGTATGGGAATAATATTACATATTGAGGAAACATGGATGTGGATGATAAAATACACCCCAGTAAATACAAAAGTATAAACAATCTCGGAAAAAAATGAGATTGTGATATTTTCCCTTACCTTAGGTCCGATTTTCTTCATAAGTGTCCGAATCTCCTGTATAATGATTTAAATAATGTCATTGACTTATTCCAGAATCATACTCATTGTTATGATATCATATATGGTCATATTCTTAGCTTATTATTAGTAATATTTTATTGCTACTTGTTATTCGGGTGTTTATTACTTTTGTTCTTATGCGTGTTTTGTCAAATAAATTCTTATTCTTCTTTTTAGGTTATAGATACCTCATTTACAGAATGGTATTTGTGTAATATATGTCATATGCATTCATTCAATGAATTTATATAATCATTATGCAATGAAGATCATGTATAACGAGTCGCATCACATCGTGGAGACGATATTCCGTACATATGCACGAGCGATGATATCGTTCCCATGATCGTGTAATTGTATTGGAGTGTATGTATACTATTTCAGAATCAATATCACTTTACGATAGTCATAGAGAGTCATTATTTACACCATTATACCCATCCAAGTAAGGTGGTGGCGGAAAATAGATTACACCAGGGCGTGGAGAAGGTATTCCGTACGTACGCACGCGCGGTGATTTCGTTTTCCGTAGGATGGATAGATGGTGAAATAGGGTTGTTTAATAATTATAATAACATATTAGTATATGAGTGATACTGATGTTATTACTTCATAATGAAACAACTAAAGAAGAAGAAGTGGAAGAAGAAATAAAGTTTAAAGAATCGGTAACAGACATTACCTCTTCTTTGAAGCACCTCCTTCAGACCTCCTCTTAGGGAACTAAAATTGGTCTTTAAAGAAGACCAGGACCTCTAGGATGTCTCTAGGGAAGTGGAGAGAAGAAATTGGCATTGGTTGGCTGAGCTTGAAGGCTCAAAGTGGTGTGAGGAAGAGGGGGAGGAGGTGCCCTTTTTTAAGGGAGGAGAGGGGTTCCTTTGGAAAAACTAAAAATATTATTTTATTATAAAACCCAAATCGATTTTAAATAGCTCCAAATTGATTTATTTCGAAGCTAGGGTGGGGATGGTTCGAAATAATCTCATATAATATAATTTAGAAAAGTTTAGGTTCCTATTTTAACCTTATCATTTTGATTTAACTTTAAGTTAAATAATTTTACTTTTACCTTGTCTTTTTGTGTTCTTACACTATAAGGTTAATAAACTTACTATAACAAGCCAAACAAACCCAAATTTGTTTATTATTAATATATATAACCTTATATAAGTCATTTGGCAGAACCTTAGATTTTTAAGAATAAAATAACAATTAAAAATATAATATTTTCTTTAAAAACTATTTTATGTCAATTTTGACACTTTAGTAATTAATTTTTGTGAAAATAATAACAGAATGATTATTTCTAAAAAAGTTGATTAAATCAATACTAAAATGTCATATTAACCTAGAAAATTAGTGGAATTCATAAAAAGTATCAAATTGCATTTATTTGGGTATTTATAACATCGATTATGTCAAACTTTTATTAATAAGATAATTACTGCATCATCATTGTGTCATAAATAAAGTAAATTATTTAATGTATAAAAATTAAAAATAAAATAAAATTATGTATGAAATCTTTTTATCCATCTAATTAATATTTATAGTCGAATTTATCTTATGTATAAACCTATATTAAAAATGATTTAGTTCTTAAACTTTGATTTTAACTAATTTAACCCTTCTTTAAATAAATTAATAATAAATGTCCTAATCTAATCCAAGTGGGCCTAAATGGTCATATTTTATTCCTATGGTTGTTTTTGGTCCAATTACACTTATCCAATAGAATTAGGACATGTTTTAGGGTAATAATAATATCATTTTTACCCTTAATTACCCTATTTACTTTTAACCGTGGTAAAAAAAAGTAAAAAGTTACTATTCACCAAAAATTATTTTCATCTCATTGAACCACATTTTACATACTGACATCAACCATGTCTCTTGGATTTTTTAAATTCCACTCACAGAAGCAGTAAAATTATGTTTTATGTAAATTTACAAATTCTCATAGGATGTGGGTAAAAGACGGTGAAAAGTTCAATGAAATTTTTATATATCTAAAATTATTATAAAATTACTCGAATGAATTACATTGAACTTATATAGGTATTATGTATAAATTTTGACCTAAAATAAATTTAAATAAAATAAATAATTATTTAAATAAAAAGTCGGTTTTTAAATAGTAACCTAGTGTTTTCACTATTCATCAAAAATTGAATGTTTTCAGAAAAATACCAAAATTTCACCCTAGGCTAATTTTGATATTCCGAATCCAAAAATGAAATACATTTCCAAAAATAAAATTTATAAAATTTCAAAAAGTGGGTATTACTATTCATAACGGCTAGTTTTAATAATATTTTAATAGAATATCGTTGTTTAACGAAACTCAGTATTGTGTACAACACACGCTATCGTGGAAGGTTGCGATTGTATGTAGTGCAAGCCAAGTCAGGGATGCGTGTTGTGCAAGCTCCTTTTGGTGTAGTGTACAACACAAGAAATTAATTAAATTAAAAAGAATACGTTTCATAAAATCTTGGGGTGTTACATAAAAAGTTAGATTTTAACATAAACCCTTGCCTCAAGTTTGAATTACTTCATATACACTCTAACCTTACATATAATACATTTATACTTATTATAAATACATAATAAAACCATAACCACGCCTATATTAAAATATATAATTCCATTATATATTTAAAATTACCCATTTATAAATTTTTATTTATTAAAATCAATATTTGGCCTTCAACTATTCTATTTTCCATTTATGTTTTGGATCAGTAATTTTTGTCCCTGCACCTTGGTTATGGTTTTATCATTTAAATAATTTTAATAATTTAATAAATATAATATTTATCTTGAATAAATAATAAATATATCATACATATAATATATAATCTTTAAATATATCCTTAGGAAATCCATTTAATGTTTAAATAAATAAGTGAATCCCATAACTTCATGGTGGTGGTATTCCACACATACACACAAGTATTGTTTCTATTTTCAATGGATAAAATAGTAAACAGGTTGATAATATTTTATCTTTAAATAGTAATAATTATTTCATAAAAATAATATATATCTATTTTACGTATCTTTATAAAAATCCATGTGAGGTGGTGATGAAAAATATAATACATTTCTTCATGGTGATGATAGTTTGTATGTATAAGTGAGGAATGTTATTATGTTCCATTAAATAGAATGGAAATAGAAAATGGTTATACAATTAAAATAAAAAAATTAAATATTGTAAATAAAATTAGTTAATAATGATAATATGGATATAGAATATTTGGATGAGGTGAAATAAGAAGGAAATTTGAAAGAGATCGGTTAAGATGATTAACTCATCCTTAGGTATCTTACCTTGGATTACATCTTAAGCCTTCTTGGGTTTTTATTTATGTGAGACAAGGATGTATTAGTTGTGGATAAGGATTTTTGGAAGGAATTTTAGATGGTCTTGATCTATCTATGTGGTTTAATTTGTTTGGATAAGTTAGTAGAAGAGATTCCCTTTTATAAGTGAGGGGGGTGACACACCTTTAAATTTTAAGAACATTTAAATATAATAAATGTATTTATCTTGGAATATGGATATATTTTTTAAAAGATCAGATAATTTAAGGTCAAAATATACTAATAAAATTAATCTTAGACAATTTTTATATATCGTTTCATACTTATCTTCATGGTTAACCACCCCTTTTACCCCTTTAACCCTTACTGTGATAACACAATGTTTATCAGAGTAACTATTCATTATAAATAATAATTAAGTTGAACATATTAACTAACATTAATTATAATGATTAAAAATATGAAATCCATTTTAAAAAATCATATTCATAAAATTTTAATAAATTAATTCTATTATCCCGACAAAAAAACACAAAAATCCTTTGTAGAAAAAAGTATTTTTAAGCATAAAAATGATTTTATTCACCCTCCATGCCTTGTAAAAAACATTTTATGAATATTAATATATTAGATTGAATATATTATATTCGAATTTACTTAAAATTATTAATAAATTATTATTAATTAAATTTTTGAAGATAACATACATTATGAATAATAAAAATAGTTTTATGAAAAACATTATTTTTACCTTCAAATAATTTTATATTTACTCTATCTAATTAAAAATAGATATATAAATGACTATTAATTTGTTTATATAAATTAAAAATATATTTAAACAATTATTTATAGTGATATATATATAACTTGTATAAAATAAAACACATGGAAAATTAGATTATATATCATTTTATCTTTATCATTAAAATTTGAGTACTTATTTACTAAGAGCTAGTTAATACATTTATATTAAAGAAAACATAAAAAAATTAATTAATTTAATCATATTCATTCCCAAAAACTTATATTATATATTATAATAGTCACTTATTGTAAAAAAATATCATGGTTTTTACAAACATAGTGCTGCATGTAAATAAATCTATCAAATACTTTAGATTTACTTTAATGGGAAATATATTCACAAAACATGGGATATTAGATAGAAAAACATTCTTCCAGTTGTGTGTATATAGATATAAAAATTAGATCACACAATATCCAAATCATCAATTATTAGTCCCTATATTTTTCATTAATTGTTCTCTATCCAAATACATGTCTCAAATTCATGATAAACTAATAGAGAAGATAATTAATATCTTTAATGCACCATAGAATAAAGCATTCCAAGAAATATTTAAATGAATGGGTCAATGTACCCCCACGTGATTCACTAATGGGTGATGTATCATTTTATAGAAAAATATTTTAATTCGACCACTTCCCCTCCCTAATTCATGTCATAATAACATAATAAGATTACAATTTGAATATTAAATATTGGATAATGTGTTATCCTTAACCTATATATTCGAGATCGTTTTTTAATTCAGGAAATATCTTCATATATATATATATATATATTTAATTGATATGATACAAAATTATGTATAAATATATCAAAATTTTAAAACCTTAATTATTTTTAACTCAAACCTAAATTCCCCCCATCATGCTTCATGAAATAAATAAATTGAAAAAAATTAATTTAAAATAAAAATATATAAAATGATTTAAAACTTCTTGGTGATATCAATTACATCTTATAATACATCTAAAAAATTATTAACATAATATATTTAACTAAAGGTAGGATTATTTAATGATATGTTTGTTTTCCAATTCTTAATAAACTAGTTGTGTTCAGTAGTTTCTTGAGATGATATATTATAACTCAAACCTCCGATTGAGATGATTCCACTTGGGTTAAAATGATAAATATAATGGATAAACAAATAAATTTAATTTGAATACTGGAATCATCATCCTTAAAGATCATAAAAACGAAAAAATATATGTTATTTGTTTTTCTCTACATGTTAACCTTGATTGTTCTTGACACAAGAGGATTTGGTATATCCTCATAAAAATAATTGCATATTTTTGTATGTCCTTCATGTGTTTATTATTTTTAAAAATTTAAAAAAAATTATATCATGTTCATAATCTCTATTTCCATTAATTTTCACTAATTTTAATTTTTCTTGGAAAATTAAATTTCATATTAACTTGATTTAATTACTTAAGTGGTATGAGAGAATATATCACGTGTATGTGATTCTCTATTTGAATTCCTCATACTGTTCAATGCAAGTGTACTATTACTTTCCAATAAATGGACACCCCATTAACCTTCTCAAGTATAAATGGAATATTAAGTTTTTTGTGTGCTAACTAACTTTAATTTATCTCATACACCACCCTTGAAAATTAATATTTATGATAAACCATAGTGTATATCCCAGATATATCACGCATAGAAACTGAGAGGGGGTTGAATCAGTGTACCTAACTTTTACGGAGTTTTATTTTCTTTAAAATTATCTCCTATTACTCTAAACAATCAGCCCCAATTATGAGGAATGTATCTATTGTAAACTCTCAACAATACCATACACATATAAAATAATAAAAGAAGATAAAAAACCCAAAATAGTTTTATGAGGTTCGGTACAAAGACACACTTCTTATCATGATAAACCTATGGCAATTTCACATATCTTCTCATCACCATAGCTTTGTACTGATTTCATGTTCCTAGAATTGAAGCACAAGTTCATACAAGTAATTATCATTATTTTTAATAGTATGTAATTATTTATATCGGTACCACCCATATTTAATAGAGTTTTTAAAAAATCAACACAAATTATTAAAATATATTTACAAACTTCTTGAACAAGATATCTTTATTACACAGGATGTCTTTAAATAAACTGGATAATCATGTTCCTCAAATAATAACGAAGATACCCCTTCAGTCAATGATGTATCCAACATAAATCACTCATCTCTAACTCTTTATTTGTGGAATTTCAATTTGTGGTTTTCTAGGTTCTCAAATACTTGAGGATTTATGTATACATGTTAGCATGCATGGACTTCTATGTGGTACATGAATTTTATTCATGAAACTCGAATAGATGAGGGTCTTGATCATGCAATCATAAGTACAATGTCTTCTATTTTATCCACAAAAAGTGTTTTATGGGATCTATCTTCTACAATTACACTGACTGCATATTTTCTCAAGTGTATAAGACTTCTTCTTCTTCACAGAAGTAGACTCATTCTTTGTGTATATTTTTCTTCTTTATGAAACATTGTATGAGGGATCACCCTTCAAATGACTATTTCAAGCATGGATACCCCTTTTTATTCTTCATGAAACTTATGTTTCATAGTTCTCTATTTTTTATGAAAATTGGATCCTCACAAAATTATAATCGACAAATCTATATGACTATATAAGCCTCAATTTATGTCACACCAGAGTTTTTGTTTCCATCCTTTGTTCCAGTTTTAACTTGGGTATTTTTTTCCTTTAATTTTTGGGAGTGACTATTGTTTTAATTTAAGGGGATTTTTGGTTTATAATTTTTCCAAGGTCATTCATTAGTTTCCTTTAGGATTTTTAGGTGAAAAAGCTGTATATTTTTTAGTGAATTGTAGGTGGCACACTATTGACACATAGTGTTGGGAAACCGTGTGCCTTCCCCCATAAACCATGTGCTAAAGAGCATTTTTTGTATAGAGATAAATCACACAGTTAGTGAACAGTTTTACAAACCATGAGACTAACCATGAGACATGTCCCTTGTGGATAGTGGAAACCACATAGTTTCCGCACAGTTTAGCAAACTATGTGGGAAAACGTGCATGGTGTTGAGGTTATTAAAAATTTGAAAATTACAATTTTTTCCTCTCAAAATGTAACCCTATCTCCTCCTCTATCCACCCCATTAATGATCTATAGCCATAGGATCCTTCCCCAATATTCCCTAGACCACTTGGTCACCATTCCGTGGGAAATGTTTGGTGTGGAAACTTCAATGGATCATCAATTATGTCCCTTTCCTCTTGATTTATTCGTCTTTCTAGATCTTTCTATCCATATTTATTGATATACTTTTCTCTATTATGGTATTTAACCTAGTAAGGGTTCAATCTTGTGTCTTTTAGTGAGACCTTGATGTTTTTTGTCAAATATTTCCTTATTAGGGTCTTGTAGTGGTGCAATGACAGTTTCACAGAAATTTACAAATATTTCTACAACTAAGGTAAGCAGTTCCATGCTATAGAATTCTTAGATAATTATATCTTTCTTTATTAAGTTCATAAATATGTTCTATGGTTGACTTGAGTGGTGGAAAACATGTTCTCGATGTGTTTTGACATGTTAATGTGATGAAAATGGGATTTTCAAAAGAAAATTGTTTTTAATTACAAGTGTTTTTTGGTGATTCTTGAAAGTGTTTTTAAATTTATTAGAAAGGTGAGGATTGTTTTTTCAAAATAACTTGAGGTGTGAATGCGCTGAATTTGGGGTTTATAGAGGAAATGAACTATTTTGGAGTGTTGTTTTTTTATTTTAAACCTTTAAATGTAAATTTTGAATTGTGTAAAAGGTATGAATAATGTTGTGAAATGAATTTTGATTATGTGTTGATTTGTAATGGTATCTACCCATGAAAAGTAATTATATTAATTATGTTTTTTCTTGATTTTTTCTAAATGAGGTTTTATGAAATGTGCAAGTGTTTCAAAAAAGTGTTTTTAAAATTTTTTGGTGTGTGTGAAATGAATGGTGGTTTTATTTATTGAATATAGTGATTTTATTATGTACATATGTGTATTAGAATGTGTTTTTTAATCTTATGGTTATGTGTCATGTGAAATGATAATTTCAGAAGAAAGGGAATCTCTGGTATCTAGGTGGGATGTCAATATCTATTATGCTTGTGATACAGAGGTGGCTAGTCCCTGTTTCAATTAGCTAGATTGACAGTTACAAAAAAACTAAACATTTGTTTTGATTGGATACCACTATGATATTTGAGAATCCCTTCCTAGTGGGATGTGTATAATAAATTTGATGGTTTTGGTTACTATACCACCTTTCACCGAGGTATGAGGTTCTAGTATATCACTCAAGATAGATTATCCTTAGTGATGTACCCATGGTGCTCTATAGTGACATGATACTTATATGGTGTGGTTCCATCAATTATAATGTGGTGGAACTTGTATGTATTCTTTTATATTTCATTTTTATGTATGTTTGATGTGAAATGGTTTTCCCTTGAGAATGGTTTTCTTAAAATGTTTTCATAAAAATGTTTTAAAAGATTTTATAAAAATCTAAATGTTAAATTGAGATCTTGTATTATAGAATTTAATCCTTTAAGTAGAGTTTAATCCTACTGGGATTTGGATCACACTCTGTATACAAATTTGGGTGTATGTTGACTTTTTTATATGTATGACTGAGGTAATGTCAAGGTGTGTCGTGGTGGTATTGATTGCTAGAGTTCCGCTGCTTTTTGTAGATGTTGATGGTAGTGGCTCGAGGGTGGATCTCTCATGTTGTACAAACGTTTTTGAGTTGTTTTGTAATTTTCTTTTATTTTTATTTTTTTTTCATCTTTTTTGGTTAAAGTTATAAAACATTGAATCTGGAAATTTTTGTACCTTATTTGGTTATGGTTATTCATGTATGTCTTGTTTATTTTAGTTGGTTATTTGTACATATATAAATGGTTCTAATCCTTCCCAAATCATAACATTGATACATAGGAATAGGTTTCCTGCCTGTGGGGATTGGGAATGCCCTTCGAGACATGCCACATACCGGGTCAGGTGTCAGGTTTAATGGAAGTCTAGCTTGGTTCCTGAAAAAATGGTAACAGAGAAGGTCATGTTCTTTTTGGGTCATGTTATTTGTGGAAGAGCACTGGTATAATAGAGATATTATTTTTGAAACATGATGTTCTGGTTATGAGTAGGGTTCCTGGACATCACACCTTATGATAAGACTTGAGTTACCATGGGATGTCTGGTTTCTTTTGGTTCCTTCGATTTTTACAGGTTGTTTTGTGTTTGTAAATGAAAAAGAGAGTTAGGATAATGGTCTAAGTGAGCTCGTATGGACTAGAGAGACATGTTTATTTAGGGAATTGGTACTAAAATACTCTCTATGAAGGTGGTGTGATGGATGCATGGACACCATCAATATGTCCAAGTCACCCACTGACACTAGTTTTTTTTATTGAGAATTGTTTTGTGTCTTATTGGATTCTGAAAATTGTTTTGAAAACCCATATTTCTAGGTAGTAAAAAATTTATTTTTAATATGTAATGGTTTGGTTTTGTGAAGGTGTAAAATAGATTTTCAGAATCATTTTGAAGATAGATTTAGAAACGTTGATTTTTATTAAATGTCTTTCTGTGAACATTGGAGATTTTAACTATAGTGGGTCTCTATGATCTAAATTTAAGGGTTATTTAGATGGTTTGTTTGATAAGAAATAGTTTATTTTGAAAAAGGTTTTGGATGTTTTTTTTATGTAAGGATAAATGAGTTTTTAATTAAATTGGATTTGGTGAAATGAGTTTTTTTGTGTAAGTAAAAATATTTGAAAACAAGATTTGTTGGATTGAATATACCAATTTATTATGGTAAAGAAGTAGTTTGATTCATGGAGTTTGTAAATGATTTTTGACTCGGTGGTGAGTGAGATTTTTAAAAAGTTTTTCGAATTTTGAAATTAGTAATGAATTGAGAGTTTGAAAACAAGGGTTGAATGTTATGTCTTGAAAAGTGGAAATGTTTTTTTGAACATTGGTGTTTCCACGAGTAACCACATGCATGGGTATGTGTGGGAATTTTTATGGTCAATTTAATGAGTGGATGAGTTCCCATATTGATAATAAATGATGGGTTCCTGATTTGGAATGAGAATATTCTTGTGTGAGACTCTATAGAATACCATTGGTTAGCATGCATCTCACGAAACTATATTTCTTTTCAAAAGTGATTTTAAAATAGAATTTAATTATTGATAACTAATGGTTTCATGGTGTTTGAATTTGGAAACCCTTCATAATTTAATGGTGTTTCAAGTATAAGTTCTTTTTAATGATTTGGTTTTGATGTAATGGTTAGTGGGTTATTTTGATAAGTGTTTGGGAAGATTTTGAGTTGGTCCATATGTGATTGGTGTTTGTTTTTTGGTGATTTTTGGATGATGGATTAGTTTTTTTGGGTACTTGGTTTTCTTGATTGTCTAGTGTATGCCCCCCATTTATTGGATATTTGATGTATGACCACAGGTGGTTTAGCATTGGCAGACCCTCCAGTTGATCAACCCATTGACTTTATTTTCAGTTTACAGAAGTTGAATCCTATTATCTTTTTGGATCATGAAAATCATCTCAAAGTAGTAGAGTGGATGTGGATGTTGAAAGAAAGTTTATTTTCCTTGAGTTGTTGGAGTATTTAAGGTTGAAGTTTGTCACCTACATATTTGAAGGTACAATCTAGAAAAATTAAAAGGAATTCTAGTGAAGAGAGTGGAAGGAAACATTAGACTGTTGGTATTATCCTTAGTGTTAGAAGGCCCTTAGATCTTTCATCATCCAATTCTAATCAAGGGATCATGTTATTCCATTAGTGTGGCAAGTTTGTTCATAAGAAGTTGTCATGTCTATTTGATGAAATAGTGTGATGTTCAAGGGTCGGTTTAAAGTACCCTCTTTATAATTCTTCTATTTATGTAATGGTCATTTATGGTGGTGTTTGATGGTGTTTCCTTTTAATGGTTCAAAATGTAAGATTTGGATCTCTCTTGAAAACTTATATTGTAACAGAAGCATGGATTCCTTCGATAATTCGGATTTTCTCCATTTTAAATATAGGTGTATTCCATGTGATCTATTTTCTATTGATTCTCATTCAAGGTGAAAATGGATGATTCATGTGCATATTCTAAGTCACTATCTTGGTAAAAGTGCCATGTTGAGGTGATGTGAGTTCCATGATGTTTTGTGTTCCTTTGGTTTTTCCTAGAGTACAGTTTGGTCACTCATGAAACCAAAATAAGAAGCTATGATTGAGGATTGACAACTTATGACTAGGGGGAAGTAGATGCCTTAAGATATTAGGGCTCCGACCACAGGTCCCAGAGTGATTATTTTTACACATTTAAGAAATGATCGATGGTGTGGGGAACATCGATGGAACTCTGGTTTCTGACGTTCAGGTGTAGATAGTTTAAGTGTTCTTACTGCTAGTTTTCCCTATTGTTGTATGTCCCTCTTTAATGAAAAGGTTAATCATTTTATCTTCATGTAATTCTAACAGTTGTGCCATCTAGGATAAAAATTTTGGATTGGTTTTATATGCATGGGTAACCCTTTTGAATTTTTATTGGTGTCTCTTTCATTGGGTTTCCCCATCCCTTCCCCTAGGGAATGGAGTTCATGGGTCAGGGTGGAAGTTCTCTAGTTTATTTTAAGCTAGTTAGTTTTAATGGTGGGGAGACCCACCATAGGTTTCGTTGAAATTCCTTCTAGAGTAAATTGGTACAAGCTGATTTTAAATGGTGGGGAGACTGTTCAGGCCTCCCCATGTTGATAATCTGGGTCGGTTACTGGTGTTGTCTTGAAAGTGGGTAGTCTCGTTTAAGGCTATCTAATTCTGAGTTCCTCCCTTAAGAAAATGTTGGGATTGGGGTGAACTGAGTAGTTTGTTGATGTATGGTTGTGGAAGTGTTTATTGAGAGTTGGTTTGAGTTTTTCTATTCATTTTGGGTAAATGGTTTGAATTTCGGTTGGTAATTTAGTATTCTTGAATTAAGAGTTTGTATTATCCATTTGTAAGGATTACATTATTTTGATCAATCAAATGGACATGTTGTTGCTTTTTGTGGTCATAGAGAGTATAGTGGAGAGTCTATCCTGTCCTGCAAAATTAAATCTAACGAATATCTATTCCTGATGGTGGTGATCATTCTTTCTCCTCATTTGATGTTTGTGAAGGATTTCTAGAGTTGTAGAGAAGTATATGCTTTTTTGTTTCTAGATCAAACCTTGGAATTACTTTCTAGGGGAAGAATGTTTCCATGGTGGGGAGAATTGTCAAACCCGGATTTTTGCTTCTATCATTTTTTATGGTTCAAACTTGGGTGTCCATTTTTTCCACAAGTTTCATGTGTGATGGGTTTGAATTTTAAGGTGGTATTTTGTTTATCTTTGGTCCCAAGGTTATTAGTTAGTTTCCTTAGAGAGTTTTTGAGGAAAAATTTAGGTTTTTGGGTGAATAATAAGCGGTTTATGGTTGGTGCATTTTTTGGGGAAACCATGCACCGTGATTTGGAAACCGTTCCATAAGGTGAGTTTTTTTTCACAAAGACGAATTTCATGTTTAGTGCACAGTTTGTAAAATTGTGCGACTATCCATGCAACATGTATCTTATAGAATTTGTCGATCATAAAATTTACACTTCGTTTAGAAATCTGTTTGGGAAATCATGCGCATTTTCTAGTTCATTAAAAATTATTAAATTACATTTATGTCATCTCAAGAATTAACCCTATTTTCTCCTCCATCCACCCCATTCTAGATTCTCAGCCATGGGATCCTTCCCCAAGATTCCCTAGAACTATTGGGAAACATTACTTGTGAGATTTTAGTGTCGAAACATAAATGGATCATCATGTATGTTACTTTCCTCTTGATTTCTTCCTCTTTCTAGGGTTTTTATTCCATATTTCTTGAGAAAATATTCTCCAGTATGGTGTTTGTGCAACATCCCAGGTATTTATAGAATAATAATTATTATTATATATTAATATTCAAGAAAAATATATTAGTTTTACATTAAAGGGGATGTTTTTTCTGATAGAATACTTGACATACAATAATGGGTTTCTCCAAAATCTTATGTTGCGTGCAACATTGAGTTATACCAAAAAATAATACAATTATAATATTATTATTTTAACATGTAGTTAACACCTAGCTGTTTTATTGGCCTGAATGAACATAACTAAATACAATATAATTACACATGTTTGTTAAATGTTTTTATATTTATCTAACAAATGTTAGAGACTTAAAATGAGAATTAATTTGGTTTTAAGCATAAAATACTGAAATGTTTTTAAAAGGTCATTTTACCACCTCTAGATGGAGAACCCTTTTTAAATATAGGTTTTTTTTGTCAATTGTATAAGGTATATTTGACAAAATAAACTTAATCGTTAGAACTGGGAAATTAAGATTTACTTTGGTTGAAATTGCTTTATTTTTCAGATAAGATTCACATTTTAATGAATAGTTAAAAATACTGCATTTTAATTCCAAAATGAATTTTCATATGATTTATTTATAAAGTTATATTTTCCTTTTAATTATTTTTAAATTGTAAATTTATTATGTTTTTATAATTTAATCCAATATTTATCTTTGGAATCAATTTCGCATTGAAATTGGACAAAAAACATGTCATTTTTTGACAGTTTTTCTTTCTTACAAACCCGCTATCTAGTTTTGACCACTAGAATTAATTTTAAATTAATTTTTTTTCAATTATGTGTTTTTAATTTTGAAAAATTTATTTCATATTTGGTATCAAAAGACCCAAATTATTCAAATAGGTTCCCTTTATTTTTTTTGGACATTATGAATAGTAAATTTAGTAATCTTTTTTATTTACCATGGTTAAAGGGTTAATCAGGTTAATAATGGTAATAAATAATACTATAATAATATAAATTAACCTAACACATGTACTGAACCTATTGGATGAGATATGGATGACCATGTAATGGCCCGGACCTCTCCGGCCCTTTCCTTTGTCAAAAAGAGGGTCATAAAGTGTTCTGGAGGGTAAAATGGACTTTTCCCACACTTTTCAGAATTTTGAAACTACACGCCATGTAGTGTGAGTACACGTTGTGTAAACCATCGCTGGTTATACCCCGTGTTGAAGGTAGTGTCCTTGCCCTGTGAAATAAATGGGTACACGCCGTGTACCCTATACTACACGCCGTGTAGTCCCTCCCAGCGTACGCGTTACCCTCAAACCGTGTGTTGACCAGTCAACGGTCATGTTCCGTGTTGGATATGTGTCCTTTCTATGTGAAATAAATGGGTACATGCAGTGTACCCCATACTAAATGCCGTTAAGTCCCTCCCCTCGTATGTATTACCCTTAAACCGTGTGATGACTAGTCAACGGTCGCGTGCCGCGTTGAAGGCCGTGTTGGAAGCCGCGTGGTGACCATGTGAAATGGCCGAGTACAGGCTGTGTACTATAAAGTACACGTCGTGTAATATTGTTTTTCTCACCTATAAAAGGAGGGGTCCCCTCATCCTTTTCAACTCACTCCTCTCCTCCCCTTTCCCTCGAGCAGAGCTCTCCTAAGAGACTCGAAGGCTCCTTTCATCCACAACTTCTTCGTCCGAGCTCCGATTTATGATCCGTCAGCGGCCACGGGATCGTAATGAAGAGGAGGAACTTCTAAGCTTGAATTTGTTGCTTTCCTTTCAACTTTTACTTCCCAACTTCTACCTGAGGAGGTTTTACCGGGTTTCGCCAGAAGCGACAGACGCCGACGGACATCTTCTAAAGTTGATCTGGGGGAGTGTTTTTATCAGAACCTTTTGAGGTAGGGATATTACCTTCGTCTCTGTAAATTATTAAACATGAGGGGTGGGTGTCCTCTTGTTTACGTGAAACACTTTTGAACCGATTAATGAAGATAATAACTGGCTTATATAACAGGGTTGGGAAGTTTGTGATTACTGTTACATTATTTTTATATCCTGTCATATAATGTTCTGAATTGAATAGGCATATGCCTACTGAAAATCAAAGTCATTAGAGGCCTTTGATTGCACAATTAAATGCTTCCCTATCCTTCTAGGCCATTTATGGATGGAAACTTTAAGGAATGCAGAAATTGGTTAATCACGTAAAGTTGGATGATTAAATGAAAATCTGGATCCCTTGTGTGATCACCACGGTTGAACAAAACATAAATAATAAACACGTAGGTGTTGTTTGGGGTTAATTTATGTGAAGGGGGTGTTTTTGTGGGTTGTTGTGGATCGGGTGAGCAGTGGGGCTCCGGTTGGCTTGGTTTTGGGTTGGGTGAATGATATGTTAGTGATGGGCAGGGGGGCTGCGATAATTGGTATCAAGGGGTGGTGGTGTACGGTGTGGTTGTGGTTACGGAGGTTGGAAGTGGGGTTGCAGGGTTGGGTTTGAATGTGAAAGAACTATGGGTTGTGAATAATAAATAAAATGTGGAAGAGTTAATGAATGATGGGGCTTTGTAATGGAACAAAAATAATAATCAATAGGGTTGGTTGGTCAATAAGAAGGGACTTGTTGTGATGCTTGTGTTTTCCTAAATTGATTTGTGGATGGAAGGGATATGTTTTACGAACAATTTATATGGTTGGTTGTGGTTGATTTCCCAGTAGTTAAGGAACTAATAAACTGATTCTGTTGAAACATGAAAACCTAAATGGGGGTTGGGGTTGTTTGTCGTATGCATTCTTCGTAGTAGCAGTGCCGAGGCACGTGCTCAGTTTCTCTGTTTAGAAGCCATAGGTTGGTTTGTGTGTTTGGTATACATATATGTATCTGTATCTTGTGTGTTTTATCACACCCCACCCATGTTGAGCACTTAGTGCCAAACACTCCCATTTCATGGGAGAGGGTGTTTTCCCCTTAGTTACTAGCTCATTCCTGCTCCTTCTTCCATAGGTTGTGATGGCTTGAGGTGAACTTACACCTAAGAGCCTTTAGGTAGGTTTCGATTGGGGTGGTTTTGGCCCAAGACTCTTCAGGCAGGTTTTTTTCCCAAGAATCTTTGGGATGAGGCCCAGGTGTCTTCGGGCGAGAGTTCTATTACTATTACTGTTCCCAAATGTCTTTGGGATAAGGCCCAGGTGTGTTTGGGCGTGATGCGTGGTTGTGAGGCCCAGGTGTGTGCGGGCCGGATGCATGGTTGTGAGGCCCAGGTGTGTGCAGGCGGGATACATGGTTGTGAGGCCCAGGTGTGTGCGGGCGAGATATGTGGTTTGTGAGGACCAGGTGTGTGCGGGTGGGAAGAGTGTGGCAGTGTCAGGACGTTCGCCGTTAGGAAGAGAAACTAACTTGTGGGAAATGGTGCGGGGTAGCCAATACTCTTGTTCTTATCTACTACTACCTGTTGTTTTTTGTTTTGGTGAGTGTGGATGGTGAGGTTGGGTGAATATAATTCCTTGATAGGTTTTGGTTCCATCTGTTGTTCTCATGGTACATTAGGATGTCTCCCCACTTGTGCACGAGAGCTTTAGGTTTCCCTACTGAGTATACTTGTATTCTCACCCTACGTTTACTTTTAGGTTTCCAGGAGGACTACCAGGGCTGTGTGGGACCCTACTAGTCGGGAAAGTTGGAGTTGTTGCAGCTGTTGTACTCTTGTTTGTTTTGGTATTGTAATTTTGAGCTTTCTTGTACTTGTACCTTGTTTCATAACTATTTAAACATGCATGTGGGATTGGTTTGGGTTTATTTCTATAAACCTGTTCTTTTCCTTTTGGGTGGTTTACCTGTCCTATTTCCCGATCTTAAATAATAAAAAGGGTAATACCTCCCATATTTGTGAAAACTGATACCCTTGGTGCTAGTCGCCACCCCGGGGCCTATTGGGGGTGGGACTTAGGGGTCATTATCTCCCTCTCACCATTTCCAGCTCAGGAGGGGCATCTTTGGTGGGAGGGGGTCATGACAGAATGGTATCAAAGATGATGGTTGAGAGATAGGATGGAGTTTGGAGTTAGGAACAGTGAGGATTGCATGGGATGGTAGGGAAACAATGTTGGATGATCTTGGTGCATGACATAGTTCAGGGAAGACCGGCTAGGACATGAGATTTTAGGGCCCCCTGTGATCTGATGCAAGGACTCTAATCCTAATGAAGAACCAAGTGAGACTACATTGATTGCAGGTTAGAAACCCTAGGGAAGGTACATGCATCATCATGATTATGTTTTACTTGATTTGGGTATTCTGAGAAATAAATTGAATAAAATGAAAAAATGAAACCTTGAGAAATTCCTTGCTACTTGGGATTAAGAGATCCTTGTTTACTGTACAGCTATGGAACCTAGACGTTGTCCCTGGGTGACTCAGACGGCCGAGACCAAGCTGATTCAGGCGGTCGATCTGTTGAGGATTGATAGAGAGGAGGAAGATAGCTAGTGGTAGAAGACTCTCCGTTATTTCCAGTGGCACACCCTCAAGAAGTACGAGGGTAGTACTTCGGATACAGAGACAGAGGGGTGGCTTGAGGAGCTAGGGATCTCTTTTACCTTGATCTGTGCTCCGAGGTAGTACTGGGTTCCCCTAGAAATCAGTTAGCTAAGAGGTGCGGCGCGATAGTGGTGGACGCTCTACCTCGGAGAGAGGATAGAGACAGAGGTTCTGTGGGATGACTTCGAGAAGGAATTCCGAGAGGAATTCCTTTCTTCCATGATCAAGGTGGAGAAGTGGCGGGAGTTACTCTCCCTCCACCAGGGAAGTATGTCAGTGTGAGAGTTGGGGATCAAGTTCAAAGATATCCTATGCTTTGCTCCGGATATCTTTCTGGATGAGTATTCTCAGGCGAGACATTTTGAGGAGGCACTTCATCCTTGGCTCCAGTAGGCTGTCACCACCTTCACCCTTCCGACGTACTTGGAAGTACAAAAGAAGGCAGAGGTTTTTTAGAGGATGCACTCACTGAGAGGTGCACCACAAGAGGGGATCTAGCTGGGCTCATCAAAGGGGAAGGTAGTTAGTAGCAGGTCTCCTATGATGGGGCTATCCAGGTTCAGGCCAGTAGGGAGCAGGCCCCAGCAGTTCCAGTTCAGATCTTCGTGTCCTCGTCCCTTTTTCACGAACCTAGGACCGAAGTATTTTTCGTATGGAGGTTTCGGGCACGTTCAGAGTCGGTGCCCAACCTGAGCTCTATACGGTGGAGGTGGGCAGGTTCAGCACCCACCTCAGCCGCACTAGTTGCCAGTAAGGCCCTTCCAGCAGCAGTAGGACCATGCTCCTCCGAGGGAAGACTTTGCAGGAGGAGGCCGACCTCAGGGTGCTCCTCAGGGACCTCAACCAGGACGTGGTCGAGGAGGTGGTCGACATCAGAGAGGCAGAGGATATGGGCGTGGACAGTTGCACGCAGCAGAGTTGATAGCTCCGGCAGGACCAGAGGTGGTGCGAGGTACAATTTGTTTGTTCAGCACTCTTGTTTCTTCTTTTTTCAATTTGTAAGCTTCACACTCCTTTGTTGCACCTGGTCTATCCCATTCTTTGGGACTAGACGTAGAGAGACTTTCTGTACCACTAGTGCAGAGTACACCCGTTGGAGGCCAGACCAGCGTATCTTGTGTTTTCCAGGGATGTCGTCTGACATTGGGACCACATCGATCTAGTGGGGACCTTCTTCTGTTACAGATGCAGCCATACGATGTCATCTTAGGCATCAATTGGTTTTTTTCCATTAGTGTAGTTATCGAATACTTCCGAAGAAGCATCTTGTTCTCTAACATGGATGGGAAACATGTAGCTTTTGTCGGCCAGAGGAGCTATCAGGTGGGAAACCGGCTTGTGGAGCCTCTCCTTTCCTTGTTAGGCGGGTTATCAGTGGTTCTAGCTGATACAGAGATTATGGATATCCCGGAGGTTGTTGGAGAGTTCCTCGATGTTTTTCCCGATGAGGTTGTGACTCTACCCCCCCCCCCCCCCAACGTGACGTTGATTTAGAGATAGAATTACAGCCTGGTGCCTGTCCGATTTTGATGTCCCCTTATCGGATGGAACCTTCGGAGTTGTGGGAGTTGCAGACTCAGATTGACGATTTAATGGAGAAGGGTTTTGTTCGACCCAGCGTGTCAACATGGGTTGCTCCAGTTTTGTTCATGAAGAAGGAATATAGTGGTCTTAGGTTATGCATAGACTACCAAAGGTTGAATCAGGTAACGGTCAAGAAACATTACCCCCTTCCAAGGATAGATGATCTCTTTGACTAGCAGAGGGGAGCAGGTTGGTTTTCTAATATTGATCTACGATCTGGATATCATCAGCTAAGGGTAAAGGATAGTGACATCTCGAAGATAGATTTCCGGTGCAGGTATGGGCACTTAGAGTTTTTAGTGATGCCGTTTGGAGTTACGAATGCACAAGATGTGTTCATGGGACTTATAAACCTTGTCTTCTAAGAGCTTCTGGACCGGTTCATCGTTGTGTTTATCGATGAAATCCCGATCTACCCAAGATCAGAGGAGGAGAATGTTGAGCATCTCAGGGTAGTCTTAGAATCCCTTTGACACCACCAGCTTTATGGGAAATTGTCGAAGTGTATGTTCATGACACACGAAGTACACTTCCTTCGGCACGTAGTGTCTCAACATGGAGTGTCAATGGACACGTCAAAGGTGGAGGTAGTTGTTTCTTGGGCAGCACCCAAGAGTGTGGAAGAAGTTTGTAGTTTCCTAGGGTTAGCATGTTACTATTGGAGGTTCGGTTGGGACTTCTCTCGAGTTGATACTCCATTGACAGCTTTGACAAGGAAGAACCAGGTCTTCCTATAGAGCGAGCAATGCCAGAAAGCTTTCGACTACCTGAAGGAGAAGTTGGTCAGTGATCCAGTGCTCAGGTTGCCAGAGGAAGGGTTGTTGTGTGAGGAGTTTTGTGATGCTTCTGGCCTTGGTTTGGGGTGAATAATCATGCTGAAGAAGGATGTGATCTATTATGGGTCTAGGAAGTTACGCCCTCACAAGAGTAACTATGCCACCCATGACCTGGATCTTGTAGTAGTAGTGTTCGCACTGAAGTTGTGATGACATTACCTCTTTGGGGAGTGCTTTTTGGTCTTCTCAGATAACAAGATCTTGCGTTATATCATCTCCCAACATGACCTGAACTTGCGGGATTAGAGATGGGTCAAGTTTCTCCAAGACTATGACTTCGAGATCTCCTACACTGAAGGTAAGGGCAATGTTGTCGCTGATGCCCTGAGTAGGATGTTAGATAAGTAAGTGGTTCAGGAATCCACCAATGCTTAGAAAGTGATGGGAGAGTTGGCAGCCTTGAACTTGGATGCAAGGGTAGAAGGTGTTATAGGATGTTTGTTTCAGATGATGGTGCAATCCTCTTTGTTGCAGTAGGTGGAAGATTCTCAGTGGGGGGACTCTGTGGTGGAAGTAATTCGGGATCATGTCGATCAGGGAAATGCTCTAGAAGGACGGTCAGAGGATAGCCTACATCGGATGCTTTTCTATGGAAGGTTTTTTGTTCTGGAGGTGATGCGTGAGGGAGTTCTCCGTGAGTTCCATAGCTCAGCCTTGATGGTACATCTGGGAGTTTCAAAAATGTACAGAGGCCTGAGGGAATAGTTTTGGTGGCCTGGGGGGGAACGGGAAGTGGCGAAGATTGTGGCTAAGTTCCTAGTGTGTCAGCAAGTAAAGGTGGAACACCGTGTTCCCAGTGATTTGTTGCATCCATTAGATGTCCTCGAGTGGAAGTGGGAAGACATATCGATGGACTTCTTCATAGGACTACCCAGAGCTCAGGGAGGTTATGATGCTATCTGGGTGGTGGTGGATCGTTTGACGAAATCGGCTCACTTCTTAGCAGTTAAGGAGTCGGGCCTGGTGAGTACCTTAGCACATAGGTACATAGACGAGGTAGTGCGTTTTCATGGAGTTATTAAGACTATCATCTCAGACTGGGATACTTGGTTTACCTCACGAGTATGGAGGGGGTTAAAATATGATTTTGGCACCCATCTACGCCTTAGCACTGCTTTCCACCCCCAGACCGACGGGCAGACAGAGTGGACTATCCCGACGTTGGAGGAAATTCTACGAGCATGCATTCTGGAATTCAGAGGGTCATGGGTACGACACTTTCCTTTAGTAGATTTATCCTACAACAACAGCATCCACTCTACTATTGGCATGGAACCGTTTGAGGATTTGAATGGAAGACCATGTCGTTCACCCATTTGCTGGGCATAGGTTGGTGAGATAGGTGCACTTGGCCAGAGGTAGTGTAGAGCACCACAGAGAAAGTCCAGCTTATCTATGAGAGGATGAAAGAGGATCAGGGCTGATAGAAGTCTTATGATAATCTTCAGAGGAGTAATTTGGAGTTTGATGTGGGATACCATGTGTTCTTGAAGGTTTCCCCTTGACGGGGGAAGCAGAGGTTTGGGAAGGGGAGTAATCTCTCCCCTAAGTTCATCAGACCTTTTGAGGTGCTGAGGCAAGTCGGCGAGGTGGCATATCAGCTATCCCTACCACATCAGTTGGAGAAGGTTCATGACATCTTCCACGTCTCCCAGATACGTCAATACTTACATGATGACTCTCACGTTATCGACTAGGGAGATTTAGATATGGGAGATGACGGGACCTTCGAGGAATGACCAGTCAGAATCGAGGATCTTAAAGAGAAGGTTCTCCGTGGATGAACCATTCCATTGGTTCGTGTGTCATGGAGGCATGGCATCCTCGAGGAGATCACATGGGAGCGAGAGGCTCATATGCAAGCTCAGTACCCGAAGTTTTTTTAACTTGTGTTTACTTTGTTCTTCTGAGATTTGTTTTGATGTTATACTATGTGCCTTTGTTATATGGAATGATTGGCTTGTCGGTTATAAGACCTTTTGTTTCCTTGTTCTATAGAAGTGTGTAACATGTCCGGATGTGTGGGAAAAAGGGAAAATCCTGATCCTTAATCGAGACGCATTAATGAGGATGCGATTGAACCCATGCGGGTGAGTCAGTGCCGCCTAAAGCGGATAATATCTTGACATAGGAGAAGGTATTTCCCCAAACCATATGTTCGGGCAGTGTGTTGGTTGTGTGGTGTTGGGGGTAGTGCAAGTTGAAAAATCCTAATGTATGAAAGTGGGAATACCCAATTCTTAATCGAGACGCATTAATGAGGATGCGATTAAACCCGTACAGGAGAGTTAGTGTCACCTAAAGCAGATAATATCTCGACATAGAAGAAGGAATTCCTAACACATATGATTAGGGTTGTTGGATGGGTTCCTGTTATAACGAGGGCCCTAATAGGTATCTTGTTGGGTTCCTCTAGGTTGGCTTTTGTATTCTTGGGGACGATAATGTTTTAATATGTATCTAATGTAATGGCTTGGACCTCTCCGGCCCTTTCCATTGTCCAAAAGAGGGTCATGAAGTGTTCTGGAGGGTAAAATGGACTTTTCCCACACTTTTCAGAATTTTGAAACTATACGCCGTGTAGTGTGAGTACACGCCGTGTACCCCCTCGCTGGGTATACCCCGTGCTGAAGGTCATGTCCTTGCCGTGTGAAATAAATGGGTACACGCCGTGTACCCCATACTACATGCCGTGTAGTCCCTCCTCGCATATGTGTTACCCTCAAACCGTGTGTTGACCAGTCAACGGCTGTGTGCCGTGTTGGACCTGTGTCCTTGCCATGTGAAATAAATGGGTACATGCCATGTATCCCATACTAAACGCCGTGTAGTCCCTCCTCGTGTACACATTAACCTCAAACCGTGTGTTGACCAATCAACCGCCACGTGCCGCATTGAAGGCTGTGTTGGAAGCCACGTGGTGACCGTGTGAAATGGCCAAGTACACGCCGTGTACCATAAAGTACATGCCGTGTACTTTTGTTTTTCTTGCCTATAAAAGGAGGGGTCCCCTACTCCTTTTCAACTCACTCCTCTCCTCCCCTTTCCCTCGAGCAGAGCTCTCCCGGGAGACTCAAAGGCTCCTTTCATCCATAACTTCTTCATCCAAGCTCTGATTTACGATTCGTCAGCAGCCACTAGATCGTAACGACGAAGCAGTACTTTTGATCTTGGATTTGTTGCTTTCCTTTCGGCTTTTACTTCCCAAATTCCACCCAAGGAGGTTTTTTTGGGTTTTTCCAGAAGCGATGGACACTGACAGACGTCTTCTAAAGTTGATCTGGGGGAGCATTGTTATCAGAAACTATTGAGGTAGGGATATTACATTCATCTCCCTAAATTGTGCAACATGCGGGGTGGGTGTCCTCTTGGTTACATGAAACACTTTTGAACCGGTTAATGAAGATAATAACTGGCTTATATAACGGGGTTGGGAATTTTGTGATTACTGTTACATTATTTTTATATCCTGTGATATTATGTTGTGAATTCAATAGGCTTATGCCTACTGAAAATCACGGTCGTTGGGGGCTTTTGTTGTGCAATTAAATGCTTCCCTATCCTTCTAGACCGTTTATGGATAAAAAATTTATGGAATTTTTAAATTGGTTAATAATGTAATGTTGGATGATTAAATGAAAATCTGGAACCCTTGTGTGATCACCCCGGTTGAACAAAACAGAAATAATGAACATGTGGGTGCTTTTTGGGGTTAATTTATGTGAAGGGGGAGTTTTTGTGGGTTGTTGTAGATCAGGTGAGGAGTGGGGCTACGGTTGGATTGGTTGTGGCTTGGTGTGAATGCTATGTTAGTGATGGGCAACGAGGATGCGATAAATGGTATCAAGGGGTGTTGATGTAAGGTGTGGTTGTGGTTATGGTGGTTGGAAGCGGGGCTGCAGGGTTGGGTTTGAATGTGAACAAACTATGGGTTGTGAATAATAAATAAAATATGGAAGAGTTAATGAATGGTGGGGCTTGGTAATGGAATGAAAATAATAATAAATGGGGTTGGTTGGTTAATAAGAAGGGGCTTGTTGTGTTGCTTGTGTTTTCCTAACTTGATTTGTGGATGGCAGGGATATGTTTTATGAAGAATTGATATGGTTGGTTGAGGTTGATTCCCCAGTAGTTAAGGAACTAATAAACTGATTCTGTTGAAAACTGAAAACCTAAATTGGGGTTGGGGTTTATTGTTGTATACATGCTTCGTAGTAGTAGTGTCGAGGCACATGCTCAGTTTCTCTGTTTAGAAGCCATAGGTTGGGCTGTGTGTTTGGTATACATATATGTATCTGTATCTTTTGTGTTTTATCGCACCCCACCCATGTTGAGAACTTAGTGTGGAACACTCCCATTTCATGGGAGAGGGTGGTTTCTCCTTAGTTAGTAGCTCCTTCTTGATCCTTC
The DNA here is from genome assembly GCA_963277665.1 of Viscum album. Lineage (NCBI taxonomy): Eukaryota > Viridiplantae > Streptophyta > Magnoliopsida > Santalales > Viscaceae > Viscum > Viscum album. The sequence continues at coordinate 1,691,299,184 of OY728163.1, read as the reverse complement.
TTCCCTAGGCTGTGATGTCTTGAGGCGACCTTACACTTTAGACCCTTCAAGTAGGTTTTGATTTGGGTGGTTTTGGCCCAAGACTCTTCGGCCAGGTTTGTTTTCCCATGAATCATCGGGATGAGGCCTAGGTGTCTTCGGGCGAGAGTTCTATTACTATAATTGTTCCCAAAAATATTTGTGATGAGGCCCAGGTGTGTGTGGGCGGGATGTGTGGTTGTGAGGCCCAGGTGTGTGGGGGCGTGATGCACGGTTTTGAGGCCCAGGTGTGTGCGGGCGGGATCCGTGGTTGTGAGGCCCAGGTGGGTGTGGGCAGGATGTGTGGTTTGTGAGGCCCTAGTGTGTACAGGCGTGAAGAGTGTGGCAGCATCAGGATGTTCACCGTTAGGAAGAGCAGCTAACTAGTAAGAAATGGTGTGGGGTACCCAATACTCTTCTTCTTATCTACTACTACCTATTGTTTTGTGTTTTGGTGAGCGTGGATGGTGAGGTTGGTTGGATAGAATTCCTTAATAGGTTTTGGTTTCTTCTGTTGTTCTCACAGGACATTAGGATGTCTCCCCACTTGTGCACGAGAGCTTTAGGTTTCCTTACTGAGTATACTTGTATGCTCACCCTATGTTTAGTTTCAGGTTTCCAGGAGGACTACCAGGGCCGTGCGGGACCCTTCTAGTTGGGACAGTAGGAGTTGTTGCAGTTGTTGTACTCTTGTTTCTTTTGGTATTGTACTTTTGAGCTTTCTTGTACTTGTACCTTGTTTCAGAACTATTTAAACATGCATGTGGGATTGGTTTGGGTTTATTTTTATACACCTATTCTTTTCCTTTTTGGTGGTTGACCTGTCCTATTTCCCGATCTAAAATAATAAAAAGGGTAATTCCTCCCATATTTGTGAAAACTCTTACCCTTGGTGCTAGTCGCCACTCCGGCGCCTACTGGAGGAGAGACTCGGGTGTCATTATCTCTCTTTCACCATTACCTGCTCAATTGGGGCATCTTTGGTGGGAGGGGGTCATGACGTTTCCATTGGAATCCTTGGGTCAATTTTAGGACCCCATGGAGCCACTTGGATGTGAAAATGACATGTTATAATAATTAATTTAAAGTAAATAGAAATATAACATAAACATGCATATTTTACTATTTTTTTAATATTGGGTTATATAAATGATATCTTTTACTATAAATAGTAATTATATATCTAAAAATATTTCCTACATCATGGTGTTTTATTTATAAATTTTATACATTAAATAAATAAAATTATTTATGATACATTGATGATGTAGTGATTACCTTATTAATGAAAGATTCAAACAAATGATATTATAAATATTAAAATAAATGTAATTTGAATATTTTTTTGTGATAAACTAATTTTATGTATGATTATGACATGTTATATTTGAGTTAATGTTTTTTTATAATTAATCAAGTTGTTTTTAGTTTATAAAAAATAAATTAATTAATAGTGTCAAAATTGAATATGATATTAATTTTAAGTAAAAAGTAATGTTATTTCTAATAGAATACTAGACATGAAACAATGAGATTCTATGAAATTTTACGTTACACACAACATTGAGTTGTAAAGAAAATTAATACAATAATAATAATAATATTTTTTAAATTGGTAGTTAATGACTAGCCATTGTGTTGGTGAGAATGAACAGAACTACCTTCAATATGATTACACATGTTTTTTAATGTTTTTAAATTTATAAAATAATTTTTAGAGGCTTAAAATGATAATGAATAAAATTTTAATTATAAAATTCTCTAATATTTCTAAAAAGAAGTTTTATTGCCTTTTGATGGAAAACCCTTTTAAAATCTATTTTTTGTCACTTATATATGTTTCATATAGAAAAATAAACTTCTTCTTTAGAATAAGGACATCATGATTTACTTTGGTTGAAATTTTGGTATTTTTCTGATAAAATTCATATTTTAATGAATAGTGAAAAATACTATATTTTAATTCAAAACCACCTTTTTATCTAATTTATTTATATATTTAGACTGTCCTTTTAGTTGGTTTTAAAGTGTAATTAGATTATGTTTTATCAATTTAATCCAATTTTGGTCATTGTAAGTAATTTAACATTGAAATACGATATAAACACATGTTAATATTTTGATAGTTTTTACTTCTTAAAATCATGATTTCTGGTTTTGACAATGGGAATAAATTTAAAATTAATTTCCTCCAATTATGTGTTTTGAATTTGAAAAAATGGATTCCATATTTTTAATCATAAGGCCCACATTATTTAAATAGTTTCTCTTTATTTTTTGAACATTATGAATAGTAACTTCCGTAATTAATTTTATTTACAATGGTTAAAGGGTAAATCATTTAAATAATGGTAAAAAAATAATATTATAATAATATAAAACTACCCTAAAACTTGTCATAATTCTATTTTATGACATATGAACGACCATGGACATCCTTGGGTTGATTTTAGGACCCCATGGTGGCACTTCGGGTGTGATAAGGACATGTTATAATAATTAATTTAAAGTAAAGAGAAATATAACATAAACATGTATCTTTTTACTTAAACAATTTTAAGGTTTGGTTATATAATTGATCTGTTTGAATAAAAATAGTGATTATAAATATAAAAATATTTCATACATCATGGTAGTTTATTTATAAATTTTATACATTAGATAAATCAATTTATTCACGACACAATGATGATGAGTGATTACCTTATTAATGAAAGATTCAAATAAATGATATTATAAATATTAAAATAAATGTAATTTGAACATTTTTATTCCATAAAAAAAATTTATGGATGGTTATGATATGTTATATTTGAGTTAATGTAGTTTTTTCAAATGAATCATGTTTTTACGACTTTATCAAAAATCAATTACAAAATAGTGTCAAAGTTGACATAAATGAGTTTTTAAAACAAATATTATTTTATTAAATGATATAATAGTCATAAAAATATAAAATTCTCTCAAATGACTTAAATAATGTCAAAAATCTCATTAATTTTCCACTTGAGGTTAACTTGGAATTTTATTGTAACCATATTAACCATATAGTGTAAAAATACAAGAAGACATGGTAAGAGTAAATTTATTTAACTAAGGGTTAATGCCAAAAGATAATGTTAAATTTTTTACCTAAAATAGTCTAAAACCTATTTTTTGAATGTATGTAGACCCATCCTCATATTATACTTGATATATATCACCATTGGACTATTATAATTCTAAAATCAATTTATAATAAAAAAATATTTCAAGACTTTCTTAAAGTACCCTTCCTCCCTCTTATAAAAGACCACCACCTCTACCCACTTACTCACACATATAAAGCCCCTTTTATCATCCAAAATCTACTCAAATGATCTCCCAACATCCCTAAATTCCTACGATAATCCTTACCATGGGGAGAAGGAAACTCAAAAAAGCCTTTTGGCTCAAATTAAAAAGAAGTTACCCATTAGGTAACGTCTTCTCGCAAACTCCTTTCATTTATTATATTTCTCCAACCCCCTAAAATATTTTTATTACAGAATTTTATAACAAAAAAGTATACTAAATATACTAGGATGTTTTTCTACTATGGTTTCTACCTAGACTTACACACACCTCCATCTAATGGATTTTGAACATACTATTTTTTTTGTACGGTGAACTAGTGACTCACGAAACGATGATTGTTCAATTTTCTACTACAAACTCTCATGATGGACATTATGATGGAATTGTATTTTTATATTATATATATTATATTTAAATTGTCTCTATTATTCTTTAATTTTTATTTAGAACATAACTTTACTCTTTCCATGTTGTGTAAAATACGATAATTTAGTTTGAGGAAGTGTAGACACTACCCCCTCAAAATGATGTGACTCATTCCCGCTACACATGGGACATATAAATGATGTTTTTATTAAACCTATAAGAAATACATAAAATTAATATAATATTGTTATTATAATATAAATTTATATCATTTAATTATTATTCTTTTAATAAGAAAAAGAAATCAAATTAGTGTTTATTCGTACGTACGACCTACCATCTCCATGAATGGTGTGTTTCATTTCTTATCAAAACAAATTATGGATGTTATAAATACATATATACTATATATAAATGATATTTAAATCATGAATAATATTATGTATATGATATAATTTTTTTACTACATGGACAATTTACATCAAAACAAGTTCATTTTCGACTCAAGTACTGAATATCGACAAAATCACCTATATGAACTTAAATAATGGAGTAATTTTTATAACAAGGTAATAAGTGATATAAAAGTAATAATAAACATGAAAAAGTTCTTCTTGAAAGTAGAAATTAAACTAAATTTATTATTCCGGAAAATAACGATTGTACGTGACGAGTCAAACTCAAGGTAAGAGACTTCATCTCAATCTCCTTTCATTGAGGCATATTTTGATAATATACACTTCTTTATTTTATAAAGTATATTATAAAACCCTTTTACTTTTAATTTCATTCAAAGTGAGTCTTTTTTCTATGAATAATTTTACTAAATGAGAAAAAGGAATTTTTTAAATGTAGGCGGTGACAACTACACCTCTATTACCGTAACAGTTATTTGATATTTTTATTACTCTATAAGCCATAATTTTTTTTAAATTAAAATAAATCCCCTAATTAGTTTATGGTTGTTTAGGTATTGAAAATGGTTTTGAAAGTTGATATTCTATTTCAATATCTTGAAATGATTTCTTCTGATTTCAAATGAAATGTTAAGAGTGAAATGTTGATAATTTTAATCTTTATGTATTATGATTATATAATGGAACTTGGATATTTTACGAGCAGTTACGCGATAAAAAAAATCCAGGTGGTTACGTGATAAACCAAATATTGGTGGTTACATGATAAACTAAGTATGGGTGGTTACGTTATAACCTAAAATTCATTGAGTATAGAAGTAATTCATATTGCTATTCTATTAAGTGATATGTGTGGAAGTTGACCATGTGGTTATTCCATTTATGTATGATTATTTCCTAAGGTACCATTATATGTTTTATGTTGATTTATATCGGTTTATGGTATTCTATTGGTTATAAAAAGGTTATGAAAAGAGATTATATTCAGTGAAGTATATTTACTACTTCTTAAAGGTGAAAAGTATTAATTTATGATAAAATATCCATGGTTTTTATGTTATCCCAAGACTAACATTTTTCCTTCCTTGTATATCCTTTAGTGAGATTTTTATGCTCATTGCATGTTTTGAAATATTTTTCACTGGTCTTACAGAATAATAGAGTCAAGGATGAGATCACGAAAAAAATCAAAATATTTAAACATGGAACGAAACATGTTTATTTTTATTATTTTTTTTTCTAAAAAAATTGGATAGTGCGTAGAAGTGTCTACTTTGAAATAATCATGTTGATATGTATATTGCCTAATTCTCTAAAGATCAAAACCTAAAAATACCTCAAAGTGAATTAAAGTCAATTGTTGCTGGAAAACCCTTGTAAAATAATAAACTCAATCTTTATGAATATTATTAATTAAAAATTTATGAAATATATTCAATGTAATGTTTAAAATTCATCAGATATGTTTTCTAATTATGATATAAGAATAATTATATTTTTCGCATAAAATATTTTTTAAAAAAAATACAATTTTATCACCTTTTGATGGAGAACCATTTTTAAATATAGTTTTCAAATATATGGGGTTATTTTATAAACCAAATATGTGAGGTTCCGTGATAAACCAGGGTTGGGTGGTTACGTTATAACCTCTAATGCCTTGGGTATGGAAGTATTCCGTATGGCTATTCTATTTAGTGATATTTGTGGAAGTCGATCGTATGGTTATTCTATTTAAGTATGTTTATGTCCCAAGTTAACTTTAAATGTTATATGTTTATTTATATGGGTTTATGGTAATATTTTGGTTAAAAAATTTTAAGAAATGAGCTTATATTCAGTGATGTATATTTAATGCTTCTTAAAGTGGAAAAGTATTACTTTAGGATAAAGTATTCATGGTTTTCATGTTATCCCAAGACTAATAGTTTTCCTTCCTTGTGTATCCCTTACTGATATGTTTATGCTCATCCCATGTTTTTAATTTTTTTTTCATAGGACTTAAAGAAGAATAGAGTCAATGACGGGATCAATGAAAGATTCATGTTGTTTAAACATGGAACATACTATGTTTCTTTTTAAAAAGTTCAATTATTTTTTAAAAAAATTGGATTGTGAGTAGAAGGGTCTACTATGTAATAATCAAGTTGATAAGAATATGGACTAATTATTTAGATATCTAAATTGGAAAATATTCTCTGAGTGAATCAAAGTCAATTGTTGACTTATCTTAATATTACATAATTTTTAATGATAGAACCTTACAGTTTGAACTAGTAAGGGTTTGATCTTGTGTAATTGAGCAAGATCTTGACATTTTTGTTAACTCTTTCTTTTTTAGGGTATTTTTGTGGTGAAATAGTGGTTTGACACTAATTTATGATAGTTTCTACACTTGAGGTAGGATATTAAATGATCAAGAATTTTTATATAATTTTATCTTGCTTTCTTGATTTCATAAATACGTTCAATGGTTTATTTTAGTGGTGAGAAATATATTTTGGATATGTATTGGCATTCTTATGTGATGAAAATTATATTTTCAAAAGAAAATGTTTATCAATTAAGAGTTCATTATTTTGGTTCTTATTAAAAGCATTTTAATAATTATGCAAATGGTATGAATTGTGTTTTCAAAGGCACTTAAGGTGATAATGTGTTAGAAGTTGGTTTTATAAAGGAAATGGACTATTTTGGAGTGTTTTTTTATTGTAGACCTTTAAATTTAAATTTTGATTTGTGTAAATGGGTTTAATCATGTTGGGAAATGAATTTGGATTATGTGAGGACTTCTAATGGGCTTGTCCCATAAAAATTAATTGGATTAATTTTGTGTTTTTCTTGGTATATATCTAAAAAGGTTTTTATTAAATGTTAAAGTGATGTCAAATAGTGTTTTTAAAAGGTTTTAGTGTGTATGAAATGGAAGTTGGTTTTATATATAGAATATGGTGATTTCCTTGTGTTCTTATGGTTCTTGGCACATGTATGTGAAAGTCATGGTTATGTGGCCTATTAAACAATAATTTAAGAACAAGGGAAATCATGGTTTTCTCAGTGGGATAACTAGATCATGTTCACTGGCGATATAGATGTTTCTTGTCCTGGATTCACTTATCTAGATTGATGATTACAACACTAACTAAACATTATCACTATTTTAGACCACTAGGCCATTGGGGTTCCCCCTCCAAGTGACTCGTACATTGGAAAGGTGATGGTCGTGGTTACTATACCACCTTTCACTAAGGTATGAGGTTCTAGTGTCTCTCTTGACCTAGATTACCCAAAGTGATTTACCCATGGTTATCTATAGTGACATGATGTTTATATGGGGTGGTTCCATCCATCGTAGTATGGTGTACCATATATGTATTCTAGTTTATTTCATTTTAAATAATGTTTTAGGTGAAATGGGTTTTCCTTGAATGTTTTTTCCATGAGAATTGTTTTCTTATAACGTTTCATAAAAATATTTTAAAATATTTTACATAAATGTGCATGTAAAATTTCCTTCTAATGTTATAACATTGAATACTTTCTGTTGGGTGGCATCCTTCGGGGATTTAGCTCACACACTACATACACCTTTGGGTGTATGAAAACTTCTTTATATATATGATATAGGTAAAGGAAAGGTGTGTTGTGTTGGTTTCAGTTTCTTGAGTTCCACTGCTTATTGTAAATGTGTCTTGAGGGTATGTCATGCTGGTGGATTAAGGCGGGATACCTCTTGTTACATGGAGGTTTCTAGGTTGTTTTTTTAGTTTCTATTTGTCGTATTATGTTTTTGTCAATGTTTTAAAATATTTAATCTTGTAATTTTTGTACCTTATTGGGTTATGGTTATTTAAGTATGGATTGTTTATTTTATTTGTTTCTTATGATTATCTAAATGGGTTAAATTATTCCCAAATCATAATTTTGATACCTAGGAACTAGTTTCTAGCCCATGGGGATCATGAATTCCCATTGGTCCTTGCCACAGAACAGTTCGGGTGTTAGGTTAAATGGAACTCGTCCATGGTTCGTGACCGTTTATATAGACAGTGTTTCACTACCTACCACTGATGTTCACGAAAATTCAAAACTCATTAAAACTCATGAATATATTTGTATCTCATTGAATGATAAATCTTTCTACATATTCAATTGATTTTTAAAAATTCTAAATTTTCATGATTTCTTCTCATGATCACTTCATTGATCATGCGATTCCTCAAGGTATATATTGTAATGTCAAAATGATTTTCAGAATGAATTCACACAAGGCCTCTTGATTTATTTATGGGTATTATCTAGAAAAATTAATGTGGCATCTGATATAATTCACGAATGAGCTTAATATTATTGAGGATTCAACATATTATACTCCCGAATGGTTTCCTTATATGATACAAAAATTGATGGACTCAATTCATAGATTCTTTATTTTAGATAATACTCATGTATATGAAATCCCACTGCCTCCTTCAATTTACTCATCATCATATTTGTTTGGAAGTGTTATTTTTTTCAAACAGTCATCATGAATTCAAGACATAGATTTCATGCATGATGTTGTGAATAAATCTTTCATGAACTTGTATCAATCACCGGATATGGATAGATATTGGATGATGTGGGTGGAATTGAACCAGTGCATCAGGGTGTTTATATTCTTAGGAGGTAGAAGATGAATAATGAATATCTCAGATCATACAGATCATATGGATACACTTATATTTATAACTTTTTAATCAAATTAATTGTGACTACATTGTCGATGTCCCACATAAAAATTCAATTTGGTTGTGCAACACCTTATTAATCCATTTTCACTACTAACACATAGAGTTGGAGATGGGGGATCAACACGCATACACAATTGTACAAAACATGGGCTATGGCCTAGTGGGATTCTATCCCAACCTATGCTTTTTCCAAGCATGCTCTATTTATTCCTTATACATGGGCCTGCCCACATGATTTGTGAATTATTCTTCCTCTACTACCCATAGCCTAGCCTAGGATGGTCCCTTGGTTTTTGTAGACATATGGTCCCATAATGATGAGGTTCATCATGACCTTTTCTAGATAGTGGGGTGGAAGTATTTTTTTAAAAACCCATACAAATATATTAAGTAAATAATATGTATTAAATATAATTAAAAACTTAAGCCACATGAATCCCTTCACCAAATTCCATGCCTTCAAAATAGCCTCTTAAAATATTCAATAAAACTAATATTTACAATGGAATTCAAATCACTATATTAAATAAATTTATTCATACAAATTAGTATTTTCATGGTATTTATGTATTAGAAACATCTCATGAAATAATTTTCATATTTCATGGCCTTCATTTCTTTCTTAGAATGTTGTACCAATATGCAATCTTCAACATATATTACACATATATTATGAATTGAGAATAGTTCAACAATAATTTTACCTAAAATAAGGATAATTTTCCATCATGAAATCCAATTCCATTAGATGAATCCATAATAATTTTCTAGGCATCATCACTAATCGTGTTGAATTGTAATTCCAAATGACAACCAATGAGTCTATAAAAATCTTCCAAGAATCATCACTTAAATCATAGAGAATTATATTAGTGGATGAGATCCAAGGAGTCCATAAAAATTATATATGAATCATAAAAAAACATCATGAATATTTAAAAAATTCATTCCACCTGTATCTTTACATGATTAATCATTAATCATGGAGGAATTATCATAAATTGTCTTTTGATTCCTTCTTATACATTGACTAAAAATACAACCATACTAATGAACCGTCCACATGGGTTTTTCAAGATCCAATTTTGGATTTATTTTTAATACGATTTTATTAAATATAGTGTCCCTTATTCCCCTAATTGACAATAAATGAAAAGGATTAATGCATGGGTTTTCTTCTTCCCTTCAATTCATTTGAATATTACTTCTTCTTTTATGAAAGAAGGATAATACAAATGGTTAACTTAGAAAAGAGTCTTTAGTTGGCCTACTTTAAGTCTACATGGTCTAACTCGATGTAGAAAACAAGAGAGATAAAAACAAGGTTGTATATGATATCAATTAACAATAATGAAAATGATGTCAGGACAATAACATATTTATTTCTCAAAAAGGGGGTTGTATAAAATAGGTTCATCAGGAAATAAATTCTACTATACACTTTTGAAATAACAAAAAAAATTAAATGTAAGAATATTTCACTCCTCCATTATAGGATCTTACACATCAACTAAAACTCCCATTTTGTGCACATACATAATACAATAAAGGCAATAAAAAAGTGTCATTGGGTGACCTAAATATATATTTCATATAGAGATGACCTGAACATTTAAATATTCATAAAATAGTCTTTAATAACATCTTCTTCATGTTTTCTACCCCTGAAGGGGTTAACTCCCTTATTTCTACCTATTAGGTAGTTTCATAAAATATTCTTTAGGATGCTCATATTAATGATCCACCATTGTGGAATAATTCAAGTTTATTATATCTGCAAAAATTATTTGATCTTTTTTCTTCCACTATGTTCACTCATTTCTTTTGATGGGAATGAGCATCACCTTAAATTACCAGCATTGTAAACACAAATATTATACAATTAAGTGTGGGTATAAGGTGGAAAACTTATTACATTAATAATAAATAAAATTGTGTATATAAGATGATTTTAAACTAGAGAATCCTTTTTATAGATTTAATGTATATGGTAATATTCATGATTTTGTCTCCTTCATAATTCACATTCAGAGAATTATCCAATAGAATGAAATATTTTCTTTCATTTACCATCAACTTGGGTGGATTATTTATCCTCACATCTTCTAATAGTGCAATAGACTCCCATGATGCTAGTTTTTCTATCTATATTTCCTCATTTTGAGTAGGTAGAAGAGTCATGAAATTTATTTCATTATATTCAATATAATTACACTTTCTAAGAAATTGGTTTGATACATCATAGTTTTCATTTTTTGAAAACCACTCATGAAATTCAAATACTTCTTCTTGTGAAATATTTTTTTAGCTTTTTTTTCTCTAGCTAATGCATCGTCTTCAGTGTTTTTCATTTTTCTAGAAAATTGAAATTGATCAAGGAAAATGAATAAGAATTACTTACTAGAATATTCTATTTTTTAAATTCCACATGGGTTATTTAATGTTTTTGTATCACCTTTGTTCTGTAACTTATCAAACTATTCTTCAATAACTTCTTTAATCAATCATATCTTCTTGTTTCTTTTCTGGATTGATTCTTTTCTTGATTTTAGCTTGCTTCTATTGATTAACATGGCCTCTTGCAATGGTTCATGGTATGACCTACCATTAAAAAATAGATTTATCTTATCTTAGCTCACATAGAATACTAGGAATCCAAATTATTTTTTTAGTCTAGCTTTCTTAACAGATTTCTTGACCACCTTCCTCTATTCTTCAAGGAAGAATTTTTAACTTTTTTTTTCTTCTTCAATTTTTGTTGTCTTTTAATCTGAACAAAATAAGTATATTAAATGGTTTGTATATACCAGAACTCATAAAAAATGTGACCACCTAAGTTGAAATAATAATAAAAGTCACCAGGACACCCAAATACGTTCCTTGTAAATAGTTTTTTATTCATTGGATTATTCTACTTTTGTTTGGAAGGATATCTATTCCTTCATTCACCTATAAACCCCATAAATATAGTCCTTATATATTCTTAAAACATATTCAAGTTGTTCTAAAATTTAGTTTTCTATTTCCCAAACTTCAAACAACTCCAACTGTAGTAAAAAGATGTGCTTCTTTTGATTATAGTACCAATATGGGAAGATTTTATGCATTATTGTTTTTGGATTTTCCTTTCTTGGGAGCCTCATTTTTGGAGTTATTTTTATTGATCTTTACAGTATCCACCCTTAATATTTTTTGGACATATTTTAATTTTTATCTAGCAACATTTTCTCAGCTTTTAGCATTGAACTTTCACTAGGAAATGAGACTACATTGGTAGAAACAAAATTTTTTGGGTTGTGGGTTACCTTATTCCATGATCATGTGGAAGGTTGATCTAGAGATGATCCTAAGCTATTCTTTCCACAAATATAAGTCTCTTTAGATAGAAGAGTTTTATCAATAGTTTTTATAGCAAAATCCCTTGTTTGAGATTGACTCTCTTCATCTGTTTGGGTGGCCAATTTCTTATTATTATCAACTTAAGAAGTTCTATCATGTGTCTCCTTAAAATTTCACAGTTCTAATGATGGAGGAAAACATTCCATTATAAAATTATGTCATTCTTCCTTCCCAATCACTTTTCATTATATTAATCTGATCTTTATGTTGTGTACTATTTTCAATCACATTGTTTTCAAGGTATTTGATTCATTTGGAAATAACCTATAATTTTGATTCCTTAAAACTACTATTATCTTGATGTCATTTGTATAGAGCATGGATTTTCAAAATATATTATTCTTGTAACTTATCCCTTTATTGAACTAAAATGTCATGATTTTTGACCTTATATGATTTGTCTTTAAGTTGATCATCTCTGACATTCATGGAAACAATGAACAATGTTTCAAGTACATGAATTACTACACCAAAAACATGTTTAATCACAGTGTTCTGATAAGTATTCCATTGTAATTATTCTTCAATTTTTGAAATATTTTTTATTTAAAATAGTCACATACTCTTCCTTTGATTCAATGAAGTCTGTGAGAACATTGAACCTTTTTAATTTCAAAGTGCATCCTCCTATTTATTGATTTCCTCTTCAAGTTGTGATCTATCATCAAACATCTCCATGAAAGTAAAAATTATATATTAAATCATATATTTAGGAATATTATTCATTTATATTTTAAATTGAGAGTTTAATTATTCAATATTTGTTTTATAGATTGACATTCCTCAAACTCTCCACAACTTGAGCTACTTTATTAAAAATGATCACTTTCAAATGATTTGAAAAGAGTGTATTGATTCTTATCTTATTTTAATGATATTTTTGTTAATATATTTACTCCCCTCTTATTTTCTTATCAAATTATTGGTAGATACTTTCATTAAATCTTCAATAAAGTGGAGACTACTTATTTCCAATGAGGTACTTTATAATCAACTTCAAATCTTTACCTCGTACACACCCTTTAAAAACAACTTCTGATAAAATATTTGATCCAATAAAATAATAGGTTATTATACCACTTATAAATCCCAGATGGATAATTTTGGGACACTGAGAGGGGGGATAATTATTATACCTAAATTTTATTGGGTTTTACTTAATTTTCAATTAGCCCCTTTTACTCTCGAACCACTACCCAGATTTAGAGAAAAGGGCATTTTATGTGTTCTCAACAATCCCATACACTTGTAATTGAAATAATAAAATAAATAGTAGTATAAAAATAATTTTAAAAGTATTAGTATAAAGAATCACTCCTTTTCATGATCAACCTGTGGTGGTTTCATTTATTAACTTATCACTATCACTTTACAGTGATTAAAAGTTCCTTGAATTGGTACACATGTTCATTTAGGAAATTTTAAATCTTCTTGAGTGTATGGAATTCTTCATACAAGTACCTCTAGTCTTCAATGATGTGTTTTCTACTGGCACCACTAGTTTTTCAATGATATTCAATAAACTTCTTTACCAAAATGTCACTACTAAATTGGATTACTTTGCATCAACTTGATAATATTATTCCTAAAATGATCTGTAAATACTCCTTCTATTATTAAAGTTCCTAGCCTCAATCATGTGTAAATAACTATTCATGCATGGAAGTGAAATTCATGGTAGCTAGGGTTCTAAAATGTTTAAGGTTTCATATATGCATATAATTAGGCATGGACTTTAACATGGTTCATGCAATGTATTCTTACTACCTAAATAGATGAGGTTCTTGATCATGTAGTTAGAATCATGATATCTTCTATTTTCTCTACATAATTTGCATTGTAGGATATCTTTTCCATGAACACACTATTTTTTCCTTCAATGAAGTGTACAAGACTTATAATTCTTCATAAAAGTGGGCACATGTTCTAATTATATTTTTATACTTCATGTAATACTGTACATGGGATCACACTTCACATGGATATGTTAAGCATAGATCACACTTATTCTTCATTAAACTACTATTTAACACTACTATATTTCTTAAGAAAATGATAGCCTCGCAAAATGATAATAGAAAGATCTATATAACCCTACAAACTGATATTTATATAGGATGTGTTTCACCACCTACCTCTAATGTTCATGGCGATTGAATACTAGTAAAACTGCTGAAGATCTTATGATCTAATTTAATGATGAATCTTTTGGTATAATCAATTGGAACTAGAAAGATCATGTGTTAGCATAATCTCTCCGCATGACCACTTATTTGATCTTGTGATGCCTCAATTTTTTTCTCATAATTCCATAGTTATTTTAGACAGTCTTTCATGAAACATCTCCATATTTCATGATGGATATTCTCTTTAATAATTTATGTTGTGTATGACAAGAGTCATGAACGAGTTTAATATCACTAAGGCTTTCAGTATATTAAACACCATGAATGTTTCCTTATATGATTTTGAGATTAATTGTGCCATTTCATAGATTCTTCCTTCGATATAATACTCACATACATACATCCACACTTCCCCCTTCGAACTACTCATCACAATCTTCGATTATAAGTGTTTTTTTTAAAAAATCATCATGCATCTAAGACATATATTAAACATCTTATTTCAAGCATATCTCATTCATGAACTGGTATCAATCACTAAATATGGTTAGATATTAGATCAATATAGTGTAATTTAACTTGTTTGTTTGTGTGTTAATATGTTTAGTAGATTAAAGATGAATAAAGAATGACACAAACCATACAAATCATACGGCTACACCTATATGCATAACTTTTGATGCAGATGAATAGTGATAGAATCATCATTTTACCACATTGAAGTTCATTTATGTTTTTGAGGTACTTTATTAATCAATCGTCACTACTACTACTTATAACTAGTGATTGGGGATTAACACCCATACATACTTTCATAGAACATAGGATATGGACCAATAAACATCTAGACTGAACTATGCACCTTCCAGGTGTTCCCTATGCATTAATTATACCCAAGTTTTCCCGTATTATTTGTGAACTATACTTTCTATACCACCCATAGGCTGGATGGGGTTGCTCCCTTGGGCGTGGGGGACCTCTAGGTCTCACAATTTTGAGGTTGATCTTGGATAAGGATGTCTAGTTGGTTAGCCCTATATATTATAATGACCCATATAATTATATTTAGTAAATACTAATTATGAAATATAATTCCTACCTTAATCCAAATAAATCCCATCACCAACTTCCAATCGCTAAAAATATCTTATTCAAATATGCAGGAAAACAAATATTTTCAACGGACTTCTTTAAATATTTCTTTCATGAAAAATAATATTTTCATGGTATTCATCTATTTAAAACTCATCATGTTATAATATTCATATTGTATGTCCTTAATTTGTTTCTTATAAAATTGTAACAATGTACAATATAAAAACATCTCTTGCACATATCTTGACAAATAAGAACATTTCAACAATCATCAAACATAAAACATGGAGAGTTGTTCAAGAATGAAATACAATACAATTAAATGAATCCATAATAATTTTCCAAGAATCGTCACCAATTAGGGAATATTGTCTTACCAAATGAGAACCAATGAGTCAATAATAATTTTCCGAGCATAATATCATCAAGGATTGAGAATTATCTTAGTTAATGAGATCCCAAGATTCCATAAAAATTATCTAAGAATCATTACTAGTATTATTGAATATTTCTCAAACTCTTCCCATATTTCTATTCTAATTATTAATAAAAAATCATATAGGACTCCATCATACATTGAATTTTGATTATTTACTATATATTGAAAAAAATACAACCATAATCATCCACCATCCACATGGGTTTTATTCGCATCGTGTAGATCACTTTAATATATTAATTCCATAATTATTCAACAGTCAGACTCTCCCATAGTAATAGTTAACATGCTCTACAAATAAGGAATGTCATCTCATGTAAACTCTTAATCCTAAAAAATGTGCATTCTCAAACAAAATTTTATATCTCTTTTCTCTTACATCATACTCTAGAACCTTGTTCAATAGTGACACACCACGTGATATCCTTCCATTGTTTTTGAAGTTATGTTTAGATACAAAAACCCAAAATCATTCATAGAGAACTCCAAGTGTTCTCAATAAGATCCTAATACAGATTATAAGAATGTGTATTTATTCAAGATCATGATGAACATAAAAGTAATCTCATGTCAAATAAATTGATTTTTAATAGATTGTAATGACTTCACTAGGATATTGAGTAACTTAGGTATCATTACTCTATATTATCATTTTAAGGAATCCATGACCTACATGCAAATCGATTCTCTCATCACCACATCCCCAGATAGGGTAACTCTTATGCGGAATCTTCCTTCCTAATTGTGTGATTACATGTTTAGTTCATGGACAATCTATTTGAGTATTTTCATAAAGTAAGATACACTATTTATTCAACCTCACACATCAATATCCAAAAACTTTATTCATCACTCCACATTTTCTCCATTCTCATAGCATGATATGCTTCTCCCATTACATAACCATTAATAAATCTTCTTATCATGATGATCATAATATAGTGAACCATATTTTTCTTCCCCCACCTTTATAAGGTAGAATATCCGTAGTAAATTCTAAAAAATACAACATGGAATGCTTATAGGTTCTTCAAATACACTACTCTTCAAAGAGTTCTCAATGTGGGTACCTTAATCGATAATCAATACACATAGCATGCCAAAGAGACTGAAAATATTCTTTTCCAAAAAAAACTTCAAGAAAATCTTATATCAGTGACCAAACATTCGGGGTTATCATGGTATACATAACAAATAAAATACACAGTTTTTTGGTGATGGATGTTATATCTATTCAAGATGAGTAATCCCTTATATTTCATGAACATACTTAAATATATCTTAGATAAGTTAGAACACAAGTGTACTAAATTTTATTTGAGATAGATATAATTGTTTTCTTGATAATCTGTCCCAGATAAGTTCTTTTCTGGGAATAATTTCAAATTCCTCCTAGATAAGCTAGGGCATACATGCGTAATCTAAGACAAAATTAAATCCATCCCAGATAACCACACACACAGAGACACTTGTTATCAATTTATATATAAATGAATAAATAAAAAATATTATTCTAAATAATCAAACATATATGTATTTATAATTATATTTATATATATAATATTTTATAATTATTTATATACATATATTTATTTATAAATAATTATAAATTTATAATTAAATATATGAATTTACAAATATTTTATGATGTACATGTATTTTATAAACCTATAAATATACATATATATTGACATATATTTATTATAAAACAAACACACAATCACAGAAACATACATAAATACATACAAACTTATATACATATATACAAAAAAAACATACATATATACATATATACAAACAAGAATACATACATACATACATACTGACACATAAACACACACAAGCACACACACACACACACAAGAATACATACCTAGACAAACACATACACACATAATCACATACACACATACACACAAAAATAAAAACATAGACATGAAAAAAATCACACACAAACACACATACATCCATCCATATATTCATACGTACGTACCTACATATGTGCATATATACACCTATAAATACAAACATACATAAAGACACACACACACAAACAAAGAAACCGAAACACACACACACCAAATGCAGACATACAGACATAGAAACATACACACATAAACATACACACACACATACTCATATAAAAACATACACAAATACACACATACAAACATAAAAACATACATACATACATTCATATATACCTACCTACATACATGCATACATACATAATTTTGGACCGATTGATCACTAGAAGTGTATTACATTTTTTAAAACAAGGTCAAGAGCATATATCAACAAGAAAAGAACACCTTGGAAATTTAAATAAATTATGTAAAACAAATACAGAACCATTTCTAACAAGAATAACCAGATCGCATGACTTTTATATATACTACATAAATATAAAACATATTTTTAAAACAACCAAGCATTTATGGAATTCAAATTAAAGGGTTAGACACAAGGAACCTACCTCACACATGCCACTGTTTGTCGACGACGTCACGAACCGACCCTTGGTGCACACACAAACATGCATTTACACACACCCACACACACACACATAGACACACACACACACCCCTAGACGCATCTCACATATTCTCCGTGCCAAGACAGAATATATACAAAGAGGGAATATATATATATATATTCCTTACTTATGCATGTATGTATAGGTGTTCTTGATACTGAAATCTCGAAACCATGATAAAAAGACCCAACACACACCAGAAAAATTACCAGAAACTCAAAACCCCCAAAAAACTTAATTAAAATCAAGCCAAAATGGAGAAATCAAAGAATCATTTCGTGAAAAACATGAAAAAACCCACTGCCTTCATCAATTGTGGTAAGGGAGACCCTCAACAGGGCTAACTAAACCTATTCACTAAGAACCAACCCAAAAAAACCACAAATGAGGTTGGGTTCAACCAAACCCTACACACCATAAGAAATTAATGAAAAGAGAAAAATAGGGGAAAGAGAAGAGAGAGAGGACACTCACTGGAGGGAACCCCAAACCAAACTGATGGAAGAAATGCTCGTTGGAGGGACGGTGCAGTTTGTAGGAGAAAAGGCATTTCGTCAGGTTCCAACCGAGGCATGGTGCACATAGATAGGGAGTAAGGGGGAGACTAGCCGCATGAGGGAGGAAGGGCCTCTAGAGGGAGGGTGAACTAGTGGGGTTCATGTGATAAGGAAATGGGAAAGAAGGAAGGGGGGGACATTGTGCATGGAGGATAGGGAGAGAGGGCTCACGTGTGAGAAGGAAGAGAAAGGGGAGGAGAGGAGATAATGGAAAAAATAAAAAGAAAAAGAAACTAAAGAAAACCTAAATTTAATAATAACTACAATAATAATAGGTTTTAATAATAATAATAATATTAAAAATCTTAATAATTATAATTAATAATAATAATAATAATAATATTAATATAATATTATCATTATAATTATTATTATTATGAATTATTTTAATTTTATTTTATTTATGTTATTTTATTAAATTTATCTTTTTTGTTTTCATTTTTTTAACGGTTGGGGAGGAAGCCTCATTTTATTATTTAAAGAAAGCCCTCTTTAGACTGGGTAGAGGAAGACCCATTATATAGCCCGAAGGCCCATGGCCAAGTGGTCTGAATACAAGGCTTGAAAGCCCATTTTTTGGTTGAAAGGGCCCCTCGGTGAATAGTACTACTATAGTACCTAGGCTGCTATAGTACCTGCTACAGTACCACCACCACTACAGTTCTTAATATAGTGCCTTCGCTGCGATAGTGTCACCACCGCTATAATACCCAGAAATTAGTCCCTGCTCGGATTTGATCCTAGGTCTTTTGGATACCATGCAAGAGCCTGTACCACTAGGGTACAAGCTCGTTGGCCATTCTGTTTTCATTTAATTTTAATATTTTTAAACACAAGGAAGACCACATATTTTAGAATCATGGTCTTTTGAACTATGCACCATCCATTCACACCCTATTGGAATGAAGGGGCACACACTCGGGCTGGCCATACAGTTTCAGAAGTCATGTTCCAATTAGGAAACTCATCTCTATCATTTAACTGATCCATTTTTCATGCTTGTCACATGGTTAAAAGACCATGTGTGAGTCATGCACCATATCACTACTCCACCTGGGCACCTGTACAGGCACTGCATGATTACTACTAACCATGTGGGCCAACCGTGCAATGAAAAAAATGATTCAAAAAAAAAAGACTCTCCAACTACCAAAACTCAAAAGTGATTAAAGAAAGAAACAATTAATTAAAATAATTTAAATTTCATTGGATGGGGTGTGACAGATCCCAAATACGTCCTATCACAAATGATTACCTAGGATAAAATTAAATCCACCCTAGATAACTATATATATTACAATTTAATATTTAATATATCAATGAATATTAAGGATACCTAGGTTCAAAAACAGGAAAAGGAGGATTTCCAAGGCATTGAAGCCGTTACTATACATGTACTATAACGACAACCCTATTCAACTGAATTGGCCATTTAGGCCACAAAATTAGGACTTCAGGATATAGGGCCTTCTATCCATCCATGAGCCATTAATATATTGGGAATACAAGTTATAATATTTAATACATTTATTTCATAGGTCCCCTACTAGAAAAAGAACCTATCCCAAGAGATCTATACCCACAGTTTAGAAGAACTGTGGGTATATAGGTGCTTGTCCAGTCCTATAACAATATTTTTTTAAAAATCATTGGTATTGGATGGTCTATACCAATAGTTTATTTTGAAATTATTGGTATATGCCTCGAAATATTTTAATCCTGCTATAGATCCTCCTCCCCTCTTCCTCATTTGAGCCCTATATCCCTCCCGTGCATCCGTGTGTCCACCCTCCCTCAGGAGACCTTTGCTAGACTCCACCCCCTCTGATGATTTCATCTTCCACATAGACCTCCTCTGATTAATTTAACCACATCCTGTTTTCCTTAGGTTATTTTCCCCCACTTCCCTGTTCATGTTAGTTTTTCTATCCTACTGCATTCTTCACGCGATTTTGGCCACCCCACTCTTTCTCTGGAGATTTATTTGGAATTTTGGGAGGTAATAGTTTCTTCTCCCCTCTTATTTATTCTCTATTGTTTCTTAATATTTTCTAAGTGTTTTATTGAAGTCAACATGGTTTGGATGTTTTTTAATGGTAAATTTTCTATAGCATTCATTTATATTTATTTTTTTTCATCTAGAAAATGTGTGGATTTTTCTAATTAAAATGGTATCTAAATGGTAAATAGTATTTTAATAACTCCCTATGTTTGATAAAATTATATTATTTTTTCATAATGAAATAAATACATTTTTTGGTATTATAATAAAAATTTGTCTTCCAAAGTGGGATAGATTTTTGTGTTAAAAGTTTAATTTCATGTTTTGATGGAATTTTTGGATTCAAAATATGAATTTAGGTGTCCCATGAATTTTTTGTTTATAATTATTGATGAATATATTTTCTTTTGTTATTGTGTTGGCATGAAATTTTGTTTTGTACAAAAATTTCCAATTCTATATGTTGTATGTATAAAAGTGAGGCCCAATCGACACCTTCTTATTAGTTGATTGTCGATGGGGCCCTTTTTGGTCCCCATTGGTTTTGTTTTTGGTTTTCTTATCCATGTGATGGATGCCTAGTTTCATGATGCATTTTGTGATTGTGTTTTGGGGTCACATTGATGGTAGTGTAGGATGTGGGAAGGACATGATAATGTTATTGGACATAGCAGCTTGTTATTGTCTAGTGAAAGTGTTATTGTACATGGTCTACTTAAATAAGTATTCCATCAGGAGACCGAGGTTGCTAAGTGGGAAGTAGTCGGACATAGGTAGGCTAGTAAAGGTTGTGCATTGTCTATACCCCTTATTTATATATAAAACATTTTTTTTTGTTTTTTCACTGAGGAGACTAAATAGATTGATTCAGTGGAAAGATGTATGATTGTTGTAACACCCTCATATTTTATGAGATATATTCGTTTTAATTTCATTGATGTCTTCTATTATACACTATACTAAGATTAGATTGTACTATATGCAACATCGTATTAGCTTGAAGTATAGACAACACTATTCTTGTCTCATGTTACACATAATTTCCAGTTATTTTTGTAGAAATTATTCACTACTAGAAATATAACCTTTCCCAAGGCTTCTATACCAACGGTTTGTAAAAACTGTTTGTATAGGCCCTAATGGTTTGGCCAAGCCGTTGGGAAAGCCCACTTTGAGGTAACTTTTCCCAATAGTATGTCCAAACCATTGGGAAAGGGTATGGATTTCCCAACGGTTTGGCCAAACCGTTGGGTAAAGTCCACTTTGTGGCCACTTTTTCCAATGGTTTGGTAAAACTGTTGGGAAAGGGTATGGCTCATTTTGAGGTCAACCGTTGGGAAAAGTCCACTTTGAGGCCACTTTTCCCAATGGTTTGGCCACACCGTTGGGATAGGTGCCCTTATTTTTTATGAGTACATTTATCAAATATCGCCAAATAAATCAATATATAAATTACATATAAATATATTTATATATATATTTATAAAAATATATTAACAAAAGATACTCTAGGATAGTGGTAAGGTCATTGATATATAACGTGGAGGTTGTGGGTTCAAACCTCTGCTGGAACTCTTTTTAAATATTTACCTATCCAAACTGTTTCCTCAAACCATTGGTAAAGTCCTAGAGATTATTTTTCCAACGGTATAGAAATTGTTGGGAAAGAGTTGATTTCCTTAGTTTTACCAACGGTTTTGTGTAAACTGTTGGTAAAACATATGCCAACGGTTGGAAAAACCATTGGCATATGTTAATTTTACAAACCTATAACAACGGTTCTTTGTAAACCGTTGGTATAGGTTTCCCCAGTGGCTTACTTCCATAGGGAATGCAAAACCATTGGTATAACATATACCAATGCTTCTGCAGGATTTCCTAACAGTTCAGAACCGTTGGGAAAGACCCCATTTCTAGTAGTGATTCTACACAACATTAAGTATAGATTTTGTTTAATGTATAAATGAAATAAGTTTTGATTATGTTATATGAAACTCCAATGGGAGCTTTCACTACACTTAGCCCTGACTTGGCATGCATTACATTCAATCACGACCTTCCTCGATAGCATGTGTAGTACACAATACTGTGTTTCACTAAATAAAGATATATTATTATAATACTATTATGTACTAGATGTAATGAATATTAGTAACTAAATTTTAAATTTTATGACATTATAATTCATCTTACACAATTCATAGAACATAGTATGAGAACAAAATAATTTTCTCGGGTAAAATGGGTATTTTTTAAAAAATGCAGTTTTCCACCTTTTGATGGAAAACCCACATTAAATATAGTTTTTGACATTTTTATAAGTTTAATTTGAAAAAATAAAATTCTTCTTTTTTATCATGATATAAAAATTTTCTTTGGATAAATTTTTTATATTTTTCTGATAAGTTTCTTATTTTGATGAATAGTAAAAATACCCTAAATTTTAATTGAAAGTAACATTTTTCAACGAGATAATTTATGTTGTTAAATTATAATATTGAATGGGTTTAAAGTATAAATAGAATATATTTTTACCATTTAATATAATTCATTTCATTACCAATAATTTTATATTGAATTCATAGGTAAAAACATTTCAATCTTTGACAATGTTTTAACTTTTAAAACCCGTATTCATAACAACGGGATTAATTTTAAATTAATTACTACAAATTATGTGTTTTGAATTTTAAAAAATGGATTAAATATTTGGATTCAGTGGGTCCAAATTATGTTAATAGGTTTCATTTTTTTGACATTATGAATAGTAATTACGGTAATTTTTATTTACTGTAGTTATATGTAAATCTGGTAATTAAGGGTAACAAATAAGATTATAAAATTACCCTAACACCTACCAAAATTCTATTGGATGAATAAAAGTAGACCAAAATATCCTAAGGGTCGGAATAGATTAATTTTAGGGACTTTTGGCCAGGAAAATAATTTAATTATTATTTAAACCAAAGAAAGTGACAACATGTCACTCTCTTAAATCTTATAAGTATAATAATTTTAATTTAGTGATAAACTTTATGAAAATTAGAAATTTAATAGTCTCCAGAAATCTAATAAAATTATCTACATTATGTGAATTTATTTATAATTTTTAGGGATTAAATACTTATCATTAATGGTGACACAATAGTGATGTTTAAATTATTTTATTGATTGAAATATCAAATAATTGGTTTTAAAATATTAAAATAAATATAATATGAACTATTTAATGTGTTCCACTAATTTTCTAGATAAATATGACATTTTTAGGATATATTAAAGATTTTATTTATAATATATCCTCTAATTATATTTTATTGAAAATCAAATAAATTAATTGTGTCAAAATTGACACTATTGTTATTTTATAAAAATAACATATTATAAATTTGTTTAAAAATCACAAATATATTTAAAAATTATAAATTTATATTTATATTGTCTAAAATTTAATAAATAATCTAATTATGGATAATTAACAGCACATAAGTAATTATTTATATCAATTTAAAATTTAGAATATTATTACCACAAATAAAATTAAATACATTAAATAAGGATAAATCAATTTGATAAGGTTTAAAATAAATTCACAACATGTCTAACTATTACTGGTTGATGAGATTAAAACACTATCTCATCTAATATTCTAATATGAGTCATTTTTGGTGGTTTTTAAGTGGGGTTTGATTTATTATAAATTAATATTTTTGAAGTTTCCAAAGGTGCCCCTCTCCTCCCTTATAAAAGGGCACCTCCTCCCTCTCCACTTCACAACAACTTGAGCCTTCAAGATTGGCCAAAACCTACCAATTTCTCTTCTCCAATTCCCTATCAACATTATTCAGGTTCTATTCTTCTCAAAAGACCAACTCTAGTCCCTTAAAATTAAGCCTAAAGGAGGTGCGTCGAAGAAGAGGTAATCTCTTCTACCGATTCTTTCAAGTTTGTTTCTTTTTCAACTTCCTCTTCTTTAGTTGTTTCATTGTAAAGAAATAAAATCAGTATCAATAAAATACTGATATGATATTATAAATATGAAACAACCCCATTTCTCATTCTATACATCCTACGGAAAATGAAATCACCGTGCGTGCATACTTACGGAATACCGTCTCCACGCCGTGGTGTAATTAGTTTTTCCACCACCACCTTTCTTGGAAGGGTATAGTGGTGTAAAGAATAACTATATATAATTATTATAACATCATAATGATTCTGAGATATTTTATCATCCACTCTAATTCAATTAAATAATTTTGGGAATGATATCATCACTCGTGCATACGTACGGATTACCTTCTCGACGACGCGATGAGATTCATTCTCCATGATAACCACTCAAGAATGATTAAAAAGTTTATATAATGAATAATAATTAAATATATGACATGATAAAGCTACTGTATTTATGTATATATATATATATATGTTATCTAATTACATCCATTCAAGTCAATAAGGAAAGTAAAACAACGTTCATGCGTACGTACGGCCTACCGTCTCCATGAACGGAGTATTTCATTTCATTTATCTATCTATTATATATATATATTGAATATATATGATATATAAATCATGATTTACATTCTGGAAGTAATTAAATCTTGATATATGTAATAATAACATCAAGAACAACATGTCCAAACATGTACGATAAATAAAACTATTTTACCCAAAACAGTGCTTTAACATGGAATTTAAAAAAGAACGGGTAATATAAAGTCATAATTGAACCATATATGATATCACAACAATTAATATGATTATTTAATAAGTCAATGACATTATTTAAATCATTATACAGGAGTTTCAGATACGTATGAAGCATATCATACCTAAGGTAAGGGATAACTTTTCAAATCTCGTTGTTAATCGAGATTGTTTATTCGTAAGTATTTATTGGGGTTATATTTATCATTCATGTCCCTGTTTTCTAAAAATGGTGTCATGTATGTTTAAAGTCCTTTTAAACCATTTTTTACTTTTATGACATGGTATTTAAGGAATCTTTCATTTGTTTACCATACGAGGAACTTTTTGACTTTTCCGACAAAAGTACGAGGATAATGTTTTTTTAACTTATAAAGAATGAATGGATTTTTAAGGTTTTATAACTCCTTATTTTCATGAATATTACTCTACAATATTTCATTACTATTTTCAAAAAAATACATTTCTTTTAAAATTTCATGAAATTTTGTGAAATGAAAATTATTTTGATGAAGAAAGGATATTTTCCTCAAGAATTCATTACAAGTGTTTTATCAAAACCATTTTCCAACTAAGATGACATTATTTCATATGTGTATGTTTCAAGTATAATTTCTCTATGATTTAAATGGTTTCAATTTTCTTATGATGAAATGATATCCATTTGTTTTATATGGATTATTTTATGATGGGATGATGTTTATGAAACCCATTTTACACTTTGGGTTATGATGAATGATTTACGTTTATTTTGTGGAAAAAGTATGAATGATTTCATTATGAGATGTGTGGGACCTATATCTCCCTCCAATGCATTGGGTAAATATTTATATCTCATGAGATAGACATGGATAGAATGGAAAGTTTTTCTGGTTCAGTGATACAGGACTAGAAGGATGAGTGAACTTGATTCAGTAAGGGACTTTGTGCACTAAGATGGTCTTGACAGCAATGCCTTGGATACTAAGGAATCCATATCATGTGCCTAACGGTTTTCCACAATTATATGTTTTATTCCCATTCTTTTTATCATGATTAATGTTTCTTTATGATCTATTCTTTATGTACTGCCATGTTTTATGTCATTTCTCAAGATTTTGATGTTTAAACATTATGTTCTTGTTTTTTTAAGTTCAAATATATATGATTTGTTCTATTTTCTCCATGCTTACCCTTACTGAGAATTTGAGCTCACCCTTTATAGGTTTTCTTTTCCCTAGGATTTAAAGAAAGGTTTTATGTAAGAAAACAAAATAGTAAGATCTTTATGGGATATGTTGAAGATCTTTCACCATGATTAGAAGATTATATTACGAGTTTCCAAAGACACTAATATATTACGGTCCAGGTCTATCTTTTTTGGCTATGTATTAAGTATTACTCAAAATTAATGTAATTTCCATGTATGTTAGGATATGGGTCTCTACAGTTGGTATCATAGGGAGTTTTAGTTAACCTTTGGAAAGTAGGATGTGAAAAATTTAGTGAGATCGCTAGAGATATTTCTAAGGAATGTCTAGGGATGACCCTAAGTGTATGTAATGTATAGGTTATAGTCCTAGAATTATGGTAAAAATATTAGAATTAACCCTAATATATTATATATTGAAGGTACTCCCCCTTTATTATGTTGTTTTCCCTAGCATGATTTTTGACTCTCACACTATTATTTGTGGGTTTTAGATGATGGTTGGAACCTGAAGGAACTGTGTTGATCAATGTAATGGAAAATGCAATGATTGTCATCGTGAACAAACCAATGTTATGGGAGATGGAGTGAAAAATCTTATTGCTATACTTACACAAGCTATGAATCATTCTGGACTTCCAAATGAGCAGAGAAAGGAACAATATTATATTGACTCCTTCATGAGGCAAAACCCACCTTCTTTTAGTGGGTCTTCTAATCCACTTGTTGTAGAAAAATGGATCAACACCATTGAAAATATATTTTCTATACTTCTTTTCGGAATATGAATAATTCATTCTGGATATTTACTGTTTAGAAGGTGAAGCAGACCAATAGTGGACTCTAATTAAGAATATGAGGCCCCGAGATGAAATTGAATACATGGAATGGGATGAGTTCAAGAACTTATTTTTCAATAATTACTTCCCTCATATTCTTTGAATAAAGTTGTAAAAGGAGTTCCTTGATATTTAGTAAAAGGATGATGAATCTGTTGGTATATACGAAGCGAATTTTACAAGGCTTTCAAGGTATGCATCTGGATTTATCATCTAACCTGAAAGTAGAGTTGATCAATTCTTCAGTGGCTTAAAACCAAGTCTTAGAAGGGCATTAGCGATAAGAGACTTCAATAGCAATGATGAAACTGTGCATTGTGCTATCAAGGTAGAACTAGAAGTTGGTGTTACATATCCATCCATGGTTTTGAAAAGAAATGAAAGATGGAATTCATGGAGAAATCTCTGAACAATAGTGAAAATAAGATGATTGTTTCTTTATGATCAAAGTGTGTAAAGAAGCATGGTGGAGATTTTCTAAAAGGTACTATAAAATGTTTTAAGTGTGGAAAATAAGGTCATCGAACAATTGAGTGTCTAAGTAATGGGAAAAAGGTAGCTAATGATTTGAATAGAGAAAATATTACATAGGATGCTCCACCAACACTTTAATGCTACAATTTCAAGGAAATTGGACATTATTCTAACCAATGCCCTAATCCATGGGTTAATGATGATCGACATCAAAAACCTCTTATGGAAAAGGACAAAGGGAAGTCACATGTGATTACTATTGGCGATGTTGAATATGAAAATGATGTAGTGGAATGATTAAGTGTCTATGTAATGGGATTAAAAAATAATGTTGTATATAGTATCGAAAAATATTGGATTATTTATGTATTGGTCTATTGTGGTTTTCAATAAATTTATGGTACCGATAACCATGAAATGTGATTTTGGAAAGAAGATTATATGATAAGGTGAAAATTAAATGTTTAATAGTATTCATGAGCTCGTTACTAATATAAGGACAAAGTGATATCATGGTTTGAGTATATAGAAATTTTTGGATTTTTTATAAGGAAAGAGTTAACTTTTGACAACATTCATGTTTTCACTAAGTTTCTATGTTAATTCATGTTTCAAAAGAATATATGATTAAGGTATTCACATGTTTGGAATGTGACCAACAAAATATATCTTATGATATATGGGGGATAAATGATGGTATTCACGTTCTTGTTATGCGACCTTTCAAGTAATCATTTTCTTTATACTATGATCTTGGACCAAAGTATTTTGGAAAATCTTAAAGAATGGAATGAATTAAGTTTGACATAAGATAGTATTGTTTATGGATATAATTTTTTCGATATTATTGCAGGAATGTTATAATAATGTAGTTTTAGAAAAAAGGACAACCTGGAGGATGGGCGATAACCCGTCGCGTTGGACCAGGATGCAAGAATCGAACCCACAACCGAAGTGTGGAAAGAATTTATCACCTACCATTGGGCTATTGGAAGTCCATGGTTTGTATTAATTAGTTTTATTTTATTATGTTTTATGATAGATGAAGTATAAGTCCATTTTTTCCACCGTTTATGATTAATATCACTATAAATGGACTTATGTATATAACTCTTGCTAACCTTATGTTTGAGACAGATGGAATGACCTATCATTCTATCGCATGATCCACTATCACTTCACGGAAGGCAAATTCAACTTAATTTCTTTAAGAGATGAAGTTGAAATTGTTTAAGGCACGAACAATAGTGAGATTGTACCAAAATCAAGTATGTATTTATTTTAATTTAAAAATTATTCAACATTAGGGAAATTATCTTGAAAACGAAAAATGTTGTCCTATTACCCTCATATCTGATGAATCAGAAGGTACTTTAGTTCATCACAAATTTATGTCTTTGTGATTGTTGGCATTTTCATAGCCATGTTCTCTACCACTCTCCATCAGAACTTGATGGTTAGATTTCTCTTCCATATCTATTTTTAACCCATGTTATTATATGTGGAAACCCAATGATGAGTTAATATGGGTAACCATTACATTTCATACTTAACATTTTTAAAATTATGTTTTACTATTCCTTTTTATGATGTGGGTGTCTATGAAAGAAACTATCAAGTAGTAAACGATTTATAACTATGACGAATTTCGAGGGCGAAATTAATTTTAAGGGGGGTAGAATGTAACACCCCAAGATTTTATGAGATACATTCTTTTTAATTTCTTTGATGTCTTATATTTTACACTACACCATGATTAGATTGTACTATATCCAACACTGTATTAACTTTCAGTATACGCAACACTATTCTTGGCTTATGTTACACACAATTTCAGGTTCGTTTTATAGAAATTATTCTACGCAACATTAAGTATAGATTTTGTTTAATTTATAAATGAAATAAGTTTTTATTATGTTATATGAAACACCAAAGGGAGCTTCCACTACACGCATCCCTGACTTGTCTTTCATTACACGCAATCACGACCTTCCTCAATAGTGTGTGTAGTACGCAATACCGTGTTTCACTAAACAATGATATATTATTATAATATTATTATGTACTTGACATAATGAATATTAGTAACTACATTTTTAATTTTATGACATTATAATTCATCTTACACATTTTATAGAACATGGCATGAGAACAAAATAATTTTTTCGGGTAAAATGAGTATTTTTAAAAAAATACAGTTTTCCACCTTTTGATGGTGCACCCACTTTAAATATAGTTTTTGACATGTTTATAAGTTCAGTTTGATAAAATAAAATTCATCTTTTGAATCAGGATATAAAAATTTACTTTTGATAAATTTTTGATATTTTTCTGATAAGTTTCTTATTTTGATGAATAGTAAAAATACGCAAAATTTTAATTAAAAACAACTTTTTTCATTGAGATAATTTATATGGTTAAATTATAATATTGAATGGTTTTAAAGTATAAATAGGATATATTTTTACCATTTAATATAATGCATGTCATTACCATTAATTTTATATTGAATTCATAGGTAAAAACGTTTCAATCTTTGACAATGTTTTAACTTTTAAAACTCGTTTTCTTAACAACGGGATTAATTTAAATCTAATCACTGAAACATTTGTGTTCTGAATTATTAAAAATGGATTCCATATTTGGATTTAGTGGGTCCAAATTATGTTAATAGGTTATTTTTTGACATTATGAATAGTAATCACGGTAATTTTTATTTACTACAATTAAAGGTAAGTCGGGTAATTAAGGGTAACAATAAGATTATTAACTTACCCTAACACTGCCAAAATTCTATTTGATGACTAAACGTTGACCCATATCACTTATGAGTCAGAATAGATTCATTTTAGGGACTTTTTACCATGAAAATAATTTAATTATTATTAAAACCAAAGAAAGTGACAACATGTCACTCTCTTAAATATTATAAGTATAATAATTTTAATTTAAAGATAAACTTCATTAAAGTTAGAAAATGAATAGTCTCCAGAAATCTAATAAAAGTACCTACATCAGGTTAATTTATTTATAATTTTTAGGGATTAAATAAATATCATTAAAGGTGACACAATAGTAATGTTTACCTTATTTTATTGATTGAAATATCAAATTAATGGTTTTAAAAATATTAAAATAAATATTATATGAACTATTTACTGTGATCCAATAATTTTATAGATAAATATTACATGTTATGAATCAATTAATGATTTTATTTCTAATATATCTTCTATGCATATTTTTTTAAAACCAAATAAATAAATAGTGTCAAAATTGACACTATTGTTATTTTATAAAAATAACATATTATAAAATTGTTTAAAAATTAAAAATTTAAATTTATATGGTCTAAAATGTAATAAATTATCTAATTATGGATAATTCATATCACATAATTAATTATTTATATCAATTTAAAATTTAGAATATTATTACTACAAATAAAATTAAATAGATTAAGTAAGGATAAATCAATTTGATAATGTTTAAAGTAAATTCACAACATGTATAAATTTTATTGGTTGATGAGATTAAAACCTTATATAATCTAATATAATAATATGAGTCATTTTTGGTGGTTTCTATGTTGGGTTTGATTTATTATAAATTAATATTTTTGAGGTTTCCAAAGGTGCCCCTCTCCTCCCTTATAAAAGGGCACCTCCTCCTTCTCCTCTTCACAACACCTTGAGCCTTCAATATCAAACAAACTCTGCCTATTTATATTATCCACTTACCTAGAAAAATTATGGAGGTTCTAGTCTTCTCAAAAGACCAACTCTAGTCCCTTAAAAGGAATCTTAAAGGAGGTGTGTCGAAGAAGAGGTAATGTCTTCTACCAATTCATTTAAGTTTATTTCTTCTTAATCATACTCTTCTTTAGTTGTTTCATTGTAAATTAATACAATATTTATCAATAATATACTGATATGATATTATAAATATGAAACAACCTCATCTCACCTTCTATCCATCCTACGGAAAATGAAATCACCACGCGTGTGTACGTACTGAATATTGTCTCCACGCCATTATGTAATTAGTTTTTCCACCACCACCTTACATGGATGGGTATAATGGTGTAAATAATAACTATATATAATTATAATAACATCATACATATTTTGAGATATTATATCATCCACTCCAATTCAATTCAATAATTATGGGAATGATATCATCGTTCGTGCGTACGTACGGATTACCGTCTCCACGACGTAATGAGATTCATTCTCCATGACAACAACTAAAGAATGATTATAAAGTTTATATAATGAATAATAATGAAATATATTACATGATAAAGCTACTGGATTTATGTATATATATATTTCATCTAATTACTTCCATTCAAGTCAATACGGAAAGGAAAACAACGTTCATGTGTACGTACAACCTACCGTCTCCATGAACTATGTATTTAATTTCATTTATCTATATATTATATATATATTGAATATATATGATATATAAATAATTATTTAAATTCTGGAAGTAATTAAATAATTATATAAGTTATAATAATATAAAGAACAACAAGTCCAAACACGAACGATAAATAAAACGATTTTACCCAAAACACTGCTTTAACATGGAATTTACAAAAGAACTGGTAACATAAAGTCATAATTGAACCATATATGATATCATAACCACGAATATGATTCTGTAATAAGTCAATGAAATTATTTAAATCATTATATAGGAGGTTCGGATACGTACAAAGCATATCAGACCTAAGGTAAGGGATAACTTTTCCAATCGCATTTTTAATCGAGATTGTTTTTTCGTAAGTATTTACTAGGGTTATATTTATCATTCATGTCCTTGTTTTCTAAAAATAGTTTCATGTATGTTTAAAGTCCTTTTAACTGATTTTTAACTTTTAATACATGGTATGTAAGGAATCTTTCTTTTTTTACCATATGAGGAACTTTTTGACTTTTTCGACAAAAGTATGAGGAGAATGTTTTTTAACTTATACGGCATGAACAAATTTTTACGGTTTTATAACACCTTATTTTCATGAATATTACTCTACAATCTTTCATGACTATTTTCAACAAAATCCATTTCTTTTAAAATTTCAAGACATTTTGTGAAAAGAAAATTATTTTGAAGAAGGAAGGATGTTTTCCTCAAGAATTCATTTTAAGTGTTTTATCAAAACCATTTTCCATCTAAGATGACATTATTTCATATGTGTATGTTTCAAGTATAAGTTATATATGATTTAAATGTTTTCACTTCTCTTATGATGAAATTATATCCATTTGTTTTATATAGATTATGTTATGATGGGATGATATTTATGAAACCCATTTTACTCTTTGGGTTATGATGAATGATTTATGATTATTTTGTGGCACAAGTAAGAATGATTTCATTATAAGATGGGTGGGACCTATATCTCCCTACAATTAATTGGGTAAAGATTTATATCTCATGAGATATACATGGCTGGAATGACAAGTTAATCTGGTTCAGTGATACAGGACTGGAACGAGGAGTGAACTCGATTCAGTAAGGGACTTTGTCCCCTAAGATGGTCTTGGCAGCAATGCCTTGGCTATGAAGGAAATCATATCATGTTCTTAATGGTTTTCCACAATTACATGTTTTATTCACAAGCTATTTTATCATGATTAATGTTTCTCTATGATCTATGCCTTACGTACTGCCATGTTTTATGCCATTGCTCAAGATTTTTATGTTTAAACATTATGTTCATGTTTTTTTATGTTAAAATATATATGATTTGTACTATTTTATCCATGCTTACCCTTATTGAGAATTTGAGCTCACCCTTTATATGTTTTTTTCCCCAGGATTTAATGCAAGGTTTTAGGTATGAAAACAAAAGGGGAAGATCTTTAAGGGAGATGTTGAAGATTTTTCACCATGATTAGAAGATTATATTCCGAGTTTTCAAAGACACTAAACTATTATGGTTCTTGTGTGTATTTTTTTGTTATGTATTAAGTATTCCACAAAAGTAATAAAATTTCTATGTACGTCAGGATATGGGTCTCTACAATTGTACCCTAACGACAACTAGTTCCATGTTTTTATGTCTTGTGTGGTCATTTTAGTCATCATAAATTTTCCTATAGGACTATGAAAAAATTTATAAATGAATGAACCATAACATAAATACATAAATTGGCCTATAGTCCTAATAGATATTAATCCTAATAGAATATTTTAAAATTGGCCTATAGGCCTAATGGACAATCAACCTAGAGGCCTAGTGTCTAATCATCCAATAGGCGTAATGGAAAATTGTCCTATTAGTCCTATAGGTTGATTGACCATTAGGCATATAGTATGATTGGCCATTAGGACTATTAGGCCTATAGGAAAATTGGACATTATCCATATAGTCCAATTGGCCATTTAGCATATAGGACAATTTTCCATTAGGACTAATAGACCAATTATCCATTAGGCCCAATAGGCCAATTGGCCATTATACCTATAGGCCAATTTGACATTATGACTAATGGCCAATTGATTAAGTTCATATCTT
Organism: Viscum album; assembly: GCA_963277665.1. NCBI lineage: Eukaryota > Viridiplantae > Streptophyta > Magnoliopsida > Santalales > Viscaceae > Viscum > Viscum album. The sequence continues at coordinate 1,691,264,414 of OY728163.1, read as the reverse complement.
AATTTTTTTTATCTCATTCATTTAAAGTAAAGATGGGAACCTATTTTCCACACCTTGTCTTAAAATTTGTTTATATAATAATATGAATGAATGAGACTCATGGTGGTATCATACTAGCTTTGGCTCACTCCCAACAATGTGGTAGGACGTCTTGTATATCGATTTTATCTCCATGTTCATATATTATTGACTAAAACCTATGTTCTTGTTGTTTACCCTTTTTATGTCACTTGACATAGTGGCTCCTAAATATGTTCTTATTATTTTTCTATGGTTTACATCTCTATGTTTTGAAGTGGGGTTTTAATTATTTTAAAATAAAGAAAGAGAAAGTGTAATCATATAGTTCTATCAAACTATTTTGTAAATGAATTTGATAGGGTGTATTATTTAAAGTGTAAAATGTTGTTTCCAAAATAGTTTTTTAATAACTTTCAAAAGAAATAATTCATTGTTTGTTAATGAAACTACAGTATGTGTTGGTTTTAAAAACAATATTTTAGGAAAATGTGCTAATTTTTAACAAAATTTTGATATCTTTTCATTTCATTTCATAAAAAATTATTAAAAATGATCATTTATTCATTCCAATCAATTTTGTTTCACATTTATATCTTCCTGGGGAGATGTTTGGATAAAAACCAAGACAGTGAATTCTTAAATTTTAGGGATACCCACATTGGTTCATTATTTGTGGTCATCATTTATAGCATATCTTATTTCTCTTATTTTTTGTTTTTCTAGATAATAGTATTATTTGATGAATTTAATATAAAAATTGGTTATAACGAATTTTTTAATTATGGTTTACATTTTTTATTGGGAGATAATTTTTTTACCTTTTAATAGAATGTTTAGAAGCTGGATATATCAAACCTAACATATTTCAACTTAGTTTCAAAAGAATTTGTGATTTTTTTATATTTTTCTTTAAAAAATGATTTAGATAGAGTTTGTATACAATGTATATTCTACAATTGTGTTGGAAGACCATGGTTAATCTATGAATAAGTTTGATACCTTATAACGAAAGATAGATTTCAAAAAAAAACTTTTCTATTTTGAATCACCATGTAGAGACGGAGCAATATTCTACTGTTCATGAATGAAAACAAAGACAAAGTATAGATAATTTCATATTTGATTGATTCCCATTTGGGCATCATCATGATAGAGATAGTATGAAATTGAAAAAATAAAATTATTTAAATAAAAATGAGGAAAATACTGAATATGATGATGTTGAGAGAGTGAAAATTTTAATGGATGATGCCAGAACTCCAGTATATCAGGTTTGTACTAAAATAAAAAATTTGGAATTTTTAAAGTGAATATATCATGGAAGAAATATGTATGGAATTTTTAATACCTCCATTGATTATATTATTACATTTTATGATCTTTATTCTGAATGGTGTAGATATTCCCTCAAATCCTTTCAAGGAATGAAAGTTAATTAAGAATCTTGAAATTTCTACTAATAAATTTCATGCTTGTCTGAAATACTAAAATTTATTTTGTGGGAAAATAGATGAACATAATGAATATAAAAATTGTTCTATATATTTTTAGAAATCAAATGTAGATTAAACACCATCTCATGTGACACATAAATTCATGTGTCACTTTCTATTGATTCCCTGAAATCAAAATCTATTTATGCCTACGGAAATCTCATTCAATATGAGATGGCAGGATGCTAAGATAATTAATGTTAATGATGAGTTGGTTCATCCTACAGATGGATTATCATGGTGTAAATTTGATGTATAACATCCTGATTTTGTAGTTAAGGTGGGTTATGTCAATTTTGGTCTACCCTATGATGGTTTTGATCCATTGGGTCAGATTCTTGCTTCTCACAACACGTGGCCAGTTTTTATTCATGTTTATAATATTCCTCTTTGGGTGTTTATGAAAAAACTGTTCGATTTCTTGCGTATACTAATATATAGACCTTATTATCTTGGTAATGATGTAGACATCTACTTGAATCCTTTAATAAGAGAGTTTAAGTAGCTCTGGGATATGGGTGTGTAGACATTCGATACTTCTTCAAAAAATATATTTCAGAAGCATGATGCCATTATATGGACTATAAATTACTTTCTCATTATATATTAATGTATGGTTAGAGAATGAAGGGAACATTATCATGTCCTATATTAATGAAGAATACCTAATTTATAAGGCTTAAATATCATCATTGTTTTAGTTTCATGGGGTATCGATGATTCTGTCCAATGTATCATCAATATAGAAGGAATTGTTGAAGGTTTAACATTACTATTGAAAATGAACAAGCATCACAATGTATGTCAGGTAGTTATGTGATAAAAGAATTCAAATATTTTAGTTTTTTATTAGGTAAAGGACAACATAAATCTTAAAAGTGGAATAATGTTGACACTGAATCCACTTACAATTGGGAAAAGATAAGTATCTTTTTTTAGTTATCATATTGGTCTATGAATTTGTAATGTCATTTTTTAGGTGTAATGCACATTGAAAAAAATATATGTGAAATGTTTCTTTAAATTCATCTAAATTTTAATGGGAATACCAAATTTGACTTTTGATCTCATTGTGACTTGTTGGATTGGGTATTTGACTAGAACTGCATCATTTGTGTCTTAGTGAAAACAAATGGAAAGCTTCTTGTGAATATTATGTGAATAAACCATTGGAGAAAGATCAATTTATGGAATTATTGAAGAATATAAAGTTTACTTCTGGTTATTCCATCAACATATCTAAATTATTCAATAGAATGGATTTGAAAAAAAATCCCTAAAACTTAGGATTATCACATCCTTCTTCATGATTGATTCCAATAGCAATCCAGAATTTTCTATTTAAAAAAGTAAGGGTGATAGTTATTCTCTTGTTCCATTTTTTATTGACATTTATAATAAATGGTTATCCAAGAAATGTTTGATAAAAATGCAACATGAGGTGACCTCAATTTTTTTCAAGATGGAAAAAAATTTCCTCCTTCCTTTTTCACTTGCATACTGCATTTATCAATCATGATTCTAATTGAAACTCTTATTGGGGGACTAGTTTCTTTTTGGTGGATGTATAGTAATAAATGAAATATGTTCAAAATGAAGTAATTTTCCTGAAATAAGAATTATCCAGAAGGTTTGATTGTGAGAGGTTATTTGGCTTAAAAATATATGGATTTTTTTCAATGTATATGTCTGATGTGAGCACCAAACATAACCATCCCATGAGTAAAGAAGATAGCCAATATGGGTAAATTGAGCCCTCATTTTCATCTCTTCACTGAACACAAGGAATTTTTGGGTCTTATACATTTGATACATTGAGCCTTAAAGAAAATGATATGGCACATCGCACAGTCCTGTTTAACTGTGTTTTTTTAGATGACTATATAAAGTAAGTAATTTTTATATTTACATGTTATCTCATATTTTTAAATTTCACATATACCATAGAATTTTATTATGATTTTATGTAAGGATCATAAGAAAATTATAAGTTGAGTTTATCGATCTTTTTATTTGAGAAGGAGAGAGGCTTTTACTAGCCTAGAGTTTCTTTCTTGGTTGAAATCAAAGGTATGAATTTAACATTAAATATATTAAAGTATCTATATTAATTTAATTTTAATATTAATAAATATTTAGGTCTTGCATTTACATATTGACTCTGTTTATCAAGAATTAAGAGTGTTGTATTTTGTTCCCAATTCATTGGTTTGTGAATGAAAATCTTCCACAATCAATGGGCATAAATCTGTTACAACTGATTGATTAGAGAAAATTATAACACATCATAATGTCGTATGTTAACTTATAAAATGAATTTTTATGCTAGTTCATCTAATAGTCAACCTCGATATGAAGATGTGTATTATTATGGACTTGTTGAGAAAATATTTTTACTGGATTACTACTCTCAGGGTCGAGTAACATCGATGAAATATAAATTGTTTGATTGAATGATGTGATAGAGTAAATTTATCGATGAATGTGGATTTAAAGTTATTTACATGAGTCGATTCCTTAATACCGATGAACCGTGCATTTTTGAATCAATGAGAAAACATGTTTTTTAGGTGAAAGATCATCTAATTTCGGATTACAATGTCATTAGTTATGTAATCCAAAGTCATATTTTTCATGATAATGGAGATGAAGGTGCCACCATTGACACTCCCATTGTTATTGACCAAAATATTAAATTTTATGATTCAAATTTTCCCAAAGTGATAGTTGATGTTGATCCTAAGTTAGTGGTGGGTATTATAATGAAGTAACTATATATGTTCATTATTCATTCAGATTAACTAGACCAAAGTTTATCATGTTAGTATTACTGTAATAAATTTAATTTAGTTTTATTTTGGAATGATAAGTTTGTTTTAGTATTGTCTAGTGTCATTTATTTTAATTATATTTATTTCAAATTAGAAAACTAGGTTCAGAAGAGTTTTAAAAAAATGTATAACTTGGTTTTAAATTATTGTTACTAAAATATGTTATGACATCTCTTATACCTTATTTAAATTATGTGTTGTATGCCTGATTTATAAAAACTATTTCTAAAAAATTTACACTTCATTCTAATGAATATTAAGCCAAATACTTCAGAACATTGAATAAACAACTATTTGATCCCGATCGACATGTGCATGAGTGTACATTGCCTCCTTCGCTTCCCTCAGTGAGTATAATAATTGTAATGTTTTTCTTCTACATGAAATATACTTTCATGTTAATACTATTTATGTAATATTTTTAGGGACATTCAGTTCCACAAGAGTTTAAGCCTCATCCATCTAGCATGGGACTGAGTGGGGATTCTTATAAACCAAGATGGAGAACCCATCATACTCGTTCCCACATTGAACCACCTGTGGACACCCCATCTACCACACCTTTTAATCCTCCATTTGAGTATCTAGGGATGTTCTTATCCATGAATTCATTACCATCTCAGCTACCCTCTTATTCACATACCATTTCTATACCTCATCAAGGGATGATCCCATGGATGCCTCCATCATCTCATTTAGAATATTATACCTATACCATGTCTACACCGCCTCCACAAATGTTCCAACCTTTTCCATACCGCTATCCGATGTTGTATCCCCCATCCTACTACCATTATTCTTCTATGTTTATGAAACCTCTAATTCCATAATTCTATCCAACATCGGATTAGTCTATTCCTTTACCTTCAACCCTAGTGCGTGAAGACCACACATAGCATTCATTTGAAAATACCCATTATTCTGAGGATGCTAATCTAGGATAACCCATAGATCCATCACAGTCTATTGCGAAACCTAAAACTGGTTATTTTTTTATTATAATTGTGTCAATTTATATTAATTTTTTTCATGTTGTACCGTGACTTAATTCTTCTTATTTCCCCCCGATTTTTTAGTGGGATCTTCTTCTAGGATATGTGGGAGCACTTGTATCCAGAAATCCTAGAATTTCTAGACGCATATAATGGTGGACTACAATGATTAAAATCAGATGGTAGGTGACAATTCAAGGTAGTGTATAAGTTTTGCATCCACTTTATCCAAATATCATGGAATCATTCCGGTGGAACCGGTACCATGGAGTCAACTGAGTAAAAAAATCAAGAAGAAAGCATTAGAGTAGATATGGGTAAGAAAATTTTATAAAATTACATCTATATTATTGTTGTATTTATCAGAAATAACATCTTTATTGTAGATTTGGTTTTACTTTCTCAATAGAGAAGCTGGTAACCCTGCAAGGTTGATAGTTTTTATAGAGTTATAGAAATCATAAAATCATAACATTAATGTTGGTTGGAAGAGCAGAGTAATTTCAAATTTATAGGGTGTACCCACATTCCCTGACTATCCAAAAACTCAATATCAAAAAATGATTTCACATTGGAAGACTAATGAGTTTATGGAATTCCCAATTTTTAATGATTTTCATATAAAATATAATTATTATTAATTGTATTGGATTTTTTAGGAAGTGTCTGGAAAAAACAAAAAAAATAAAGATTCAATGAAATACACACACACATTAAGGTGTACTATAATTCTTGGGCATGAGAAGTGACAAGTACTTTAATCTAAATTAAAATAATATTCTTATTTATATTTTTAATTAGTTATATTTTCATGTTGAATTTTATGTTTTATTATCATTAATCCATTTAATAAAAGGCAAAAAATACCCCATCCAAATGAACATTAGGTCTAATAAAAAATTGGACTACAATCCAAATGGACAATTGGCCTGTTAGGCATAATGGCCAATTATCCTATAGGCTGAATGTAAAATTGAACTATAGGCCAAACCACCAATTGGCCTATTGTCCAAACAGCCAATTGCCCTATAGGCCCAATGGCCAATTGACCTATTGGAAAAAGAGACAATTCCCCTCTAGGTCCAACAGCCAATTGGCCTATTGGACCTAATGACCAATTGAACTGTTAGGACTATTGGATAATTTCCCTCTAGGCCTAAGGTATACTTGGAATATTAAGCCTAACATAAAATTGTCATATTGTTATAAGGTCTAATTTTCCATTTTCCCTAATGGCCAATCATCCTATAGGCCTAAGGGGTAATTTCCCTATAGTCATAAGGGCCAATTTACCTATGTGCATAAGGGACAATTTCCCTATATGCCTAAGGGCCAATTAGATTATTTGGTCTAACGACCAATTGGCCTATAGGCCTAACTGCCAATTGGCTGATTATGACTCAAGCCAATTGGACCATACGCATAATGGTCACTTTTCTGTTAGGCCTATAGGCCAATTGGTCAATTGGCCAAATGCTGTAATGTTAAATTGGACTATAGGCCTAATAGCCAATTGGACATTTAAGCATAATGGGATAATATCCAATTAGCCTATATTACTAATGGCCAATTGTCTTATAGGACTAATGATCCATTTTCCTATACGCCTAATGTCCAATTGGGAAATTGGCCTATAGTCCTAATAATTTTTTTTCCTATAGTCTTAAAAAAATTTACCTATTGGAATAAGGGCCAATTGGACTATAGACCTTAGGGAATATTGGCCTCTTAGGGATAAAGGCCAACTGGCCCATAGGATATATGGAAAATTGGATGTTAGGCCTATAGTCCAATTGTCCATTAGGCATAATTGAATAATGTAAAATTGGCATATAGGCTTAATTTCTAATTGGCCTATAGGCCTCATGGCTAATTGACCTATAGACCTAAATGACAATTGTCCTATTATGCCTAATAAAATAATGTCCCATTGGACTATAGGACTAATGAAAAAATGAAATACAGGCCTAATGACCAATTAGCATATATGCTTAATGACCAATTGGCTGATAGGCATAATTGGAAATTAACTTATTAGGCCTAATGGCATAATGTTCAATTGTCCTATAGTACTTATGGAATAATGTCTAATTTTCCTATATACCTAATGGAAAATTTTCTTATAGGACTAATGAAAAAAATTTCTATAGGAATAATGGTATAATGTCCAATTGGCTTATTAGGCATAATTGCATAATGTCTAATTGGCCTATTAGGCCTAATGAAACAATGTCCAATTAGCATATAGGCATACTGGGTAATTGGCCTATTAGGCCTAACGACCAATTTTTATTATATTTGGAATAATAGAATAATTTCCAATTTTCATATAGGACTAATGACTAATTTACCTATAGGCCCAATGGATAGTTGGCCTATAGGCCTAATGATAAATTATTTTATAGGACATTAGGCCTAATGAATAATTGGCCTCTAGTTATAATGTCCAAATTTCAATTAGGCCTATAAGATAGATGTCTATTAGGGCTCCATGCCAAATGACCATTAAGAATATATTATAATTAGTTATTAGGGCTAATGGCACAAAGTCCAATTGGCATATTGGCCTAATGTCCAATTGGCCTGTTGGCTAAATTTCAATTTTTTCATGAATGTTTATCGTATTAATTATGAATTTTTGATTTGTTTAAATGTTATTCAATTTTACTATTATTAAAGGTTATAAAATTTTTACACTGTTAATATGTGTATAATAATCAATGTTATTTGCAGCAAGAAATATTGTGAATCTAAGGTTGACTACCTTGAGCTTAATTATTTTACTCCAGTAAGAAGAAAAATGATGGAAGTGCAGTGAATGCACAAACACAAGAAGAGGTTGTACATTTTTTATTTATATTTCAAATAATCAATTTAAATTCCTAATTAAATATCTTGTTTATATTTTCAACAGACTTCCTTGGAGACTATTGATGATAAAAAAGATGTAAACTTCAGGCTGAATGATCATTTGAGTCAGGTTTTAGGTGATGAGCATGAGGGTAAAGTACGATGTGGACCCAGAAAAAACATCACCCCATCCAAGTATTAATCCTCATAGGGATCATCTCAAGGCTCTCAGACCACTATGCTGTAAAGAACTCATTCACAAGAATATGAAGAAAAAAATATCTTTAGAGGAGTATGAAAAATGTAAATAGGATCTTAAAAGAAGTAAGATGATCAGTGAGAAATCCTTGAAAGTTACGTCTGTTATAATTTAATCACTTCTATCATTGCCTTATAGTACTATTGATTCGTATATAGTGATTCCAATGACGGTTCTAGTATAAATCTAGCTAAAGGTGGTGGTGATGATGTTGTTGATGATGTTGTTGCTCTAAATGATGATGTTGGTGAGGATGTTGCTGCTGCTGATGATGATGTTGCTGATGGTGATGATGACGATGTTTTCTATGGGGAAGATATTGATCCCCTTAATTTTTGACTTTGTAGGAGGGATACTTGTGCTATTTTTTGATAACTTAAATTGATTTGTTTTACAGATGAATATGTATATTTTATAATTTTATATGGTTTGAAAATTATTACAACTTTTTTGAATGGATTCTAAATGTAGAAAATATTTACTATACTGAACGTATATTGTCTGGTTTCTTTTATTTACAGGTTTAGGCATTTGGGGAAGAATGTAGTGGGGCTACTGTTGAATGTAGGTAGCAACCTATACCCACAGTTTGTATAAAAGTGGGTATATGTTCTATAATGGAAAACATATACCCATGGTTTGAAAACTGTAGGTATAGAGATATAACCATAGTTCATTGGAGTCACAGGTATAAGAAAATACATCTCACCTATACCCATGGTTTATATAGAAACCTTGGGTACATGTCTATACCGACACCTTAACTAGCCACATTTCTCAAAACCGTGGGTATAGGCTATAGCCATGGTTTAAAACCATGGGTATATGTGCCTTTTCCAGTATTTTCCCCAATAAAAAAAGTAGAGTAGGTTTGACATACTTGAGAAACAATGAGCTGATCGATCAAATAAGAAGTAGTCATAAGGTGGGGATAACTGAATCCTAGACTGAAGGAGATATATAGTGCCAATCATTTCCATATGCAGCTTTGCATAAGGCCACTACAAGCCACTAGAAACATCAGGTGGTGAGATTATGAAAACATGAAGAGGTGATGGGGAGGGGTTGTTTCATTGTAGTCCAGTCTTAAAAATTTAAACAATTATTTCCCTAGGATTTTAGGTCATGTACTTCAGGATTTATGCCTCTGGGATTTTAGGTCATGTAAGGGGTCCCTCTTAACATAGATAAAAATGTGGACTATTTGATAATAAAAAAATATTTAATTGGATCATATTAAGAATAATATTTAATAAGATATTTTAACATATTAATATATATATACACATGTGTATACCTTTTTATATGTAATATATTAATATATATTAGAATTATTAAGTAATAGTATATTTTAATTTATATAATAATATAAATTTCATTATTTATATTATTGATAATTTAGTGGTAAAATGAATAATGATAGAAAGTTAAGGAAACCATGATGCGTGAACAAGTTCATTATCAAAATGGGGTTGATCCACCCCCACTTATTAGTGTAGGGATCTCGAAAGAAATGTCTCTTGAGAATTAAAAAAGGATTTACAAAGAATTAATGACTAATTTTCACTAGTACCTTAATAATTATATTTTAATATTTATCATGTAATATTTTAGAATACAAAATATGATTGAGATGCCTTATTTTTATATACCTAACTCATTAATGTTTTTAACGTTTCAAGAGGTGGTGACCATTTGAATTTCAAAAAAATATATGGTTATTAATAATCAATATATTAGTCATTATATTTTATTTTTATCTCTAATTCACCATACTTAATTTACACCATTATAAAATTCAAACATTAAATTCCACCATTAAATAGTAATCATTATATTCCCCCATTAGATGCTCATCCCTCAATCCCATCTATGATTCAATATTATCAATGATAAAAAATAATAAAATAAATCATTAGTCCCATTAAATTTCAATATTAAAAAATAATAAATCAAATTAAATTATCACATTAATATAATTAAATTTTCTAATTAAACGATTATACTATAGAATTTATAAATAACCTATTAAGCTCATTCTAAACTCATATTAAATTCTCCCTCCCATTTAGTCCACCTCATCAATCACCACATAAAATTAAGTGGGACCCACAATAATATTTATTGAATAAAGTATATTTTAATTAAAATTCAACAATACCCTTCTTTTATTCATTAAATTTCTACTTTCTATAACACTATTAAAATCGTTATATATAATAAGGTATCTTTTGATTTAAATAATTACTTACTATCAATATCTTTAGGGATTATTATATTGAAAGGTTTTATAAACATAAACTTGTTAATATATATGAAAAATGAAGATATATCATATATATACCTATCTATTCATCAAGTATTAATTTTTGTTTCACTTTTATGGCCATTAACTTATATCCTATTCATGAACTCTCTAAATATTAAACCCAATAACTCTTATAAACAGATACATGACTTATATGTTCACATAGGTGAAATATTACAATTTATTTCAATTATAAGAACAGAAAACTAAATATGAATTAATATTTAATTGAGAGTTTATAACTAAACCACTAATCAAAATGGTTAATAATATCAAAAATCATTTTAATAACTTTTTTACCCATTAAACACTTTAATTAGGATCCACCTAAATAATGTAATGGGTTTACACTAATAAATGATTTATTATATGGGTTTTAACCTTATATATTCATTATTCACATGTAAAATCTCTCTTGATACAGATTCTATAAACAAGTCAATATGTTTTTTACAAGATCTCACACCAACAATGGTTATCACACAATCTTATAACAATCATGCCATATAATAATTTCTCAAACTAATATGTCTCGAATCTAAATTGTGAATGAAACTATAATATATTTATATTGTTTTTTAAATATCATAATTGATAGATAAAATATTATTTGGAATAGGCCATAATTTAATGTCTAATAATAAATTATTAATCCATTCTACTTCCTTTCTTCATGCCACTAAGGAAATAAATCCTGACTCCATGGTCGAGTGTGAAATACATGTTTTTTCATTGTATCATAAGAAATAAAATACCCCTTTAGAGTAAAAAACAACCTTGATATAGATTTGTTATATAAAAAAATAGTAATACAACACTCATCAGTGTAACATTCCAATACTCATAGATAATAATTGTTGTATAGACTGAAATATTTAGGATCTTTTAATTGTCCAAATATTCTTGTTATACATTTTCAATGCTCCAGAGTAAGATTACTATTATATCCAGTCATTTTACCATCTAAAAAGTAAATAAAATTTCTAAATTAATACATCTCAAATATTCTACAATATATTAGAATTTTATATTCATGTTGTGTTATGGATCTAGTCATATTCATAATTATTTTAACAGTTGATTCAAATAATGAATTTTCATCCTTGAAACCAAGACAATTAAATTTATTTGAAATTTCCTAATTAAAACATGGATGAATTAAATTATAACCCTGACTATGTTTTTTGTCTGTAATACCTAGAATAATGTTAACTATTCCAAGATTTTTTATTTTAAATATAGACCATTAATTATTATTTATCTCATTAGCACCAATCATGTTAATCCTAATAATTAACATTACATCTACGTAGATACATAATATAACAACTTAATAATTTGTTAAAATTCTGAAAATACATTTATTATAACACTTTGACTCTAGTAAAATAGAGTTTGTGGTTATTTTATTACATTGGTAAAGGATAAAAGAGATGATAATACATGGGATCCAATAGTTTAGTAGTATTAGGATTATGGATACATACATGATCCTTACATGATATTTGAAAACCTTAAATAGATCATAAAAATTCAATAAAAGATTTATTATTTATTCTAGAATTTCCTTGGATAATTAATTTTACTCTTTTAGGTTCCCCAGGTAAAATCTAATCAAAATAAAGGGGTGAGAATAGATGCTAAATAATGAGTATCATGCAGTGGAGGATAAGATGGGCTAAACAAGGCATAGAAAATATGTAATTAATATGTAATAGTTGAATGATCTCATATAACTAATAACATGTTCCTGTATTATATTCAGGGACAAAATCATAATATAAATAGATAATCACATGGATAATAATAAATGATTTCATGGTGACGGAATGTATAATGTGAAACATCATAAAATACCATTAATGTATTATACCTAGACATCGTATATAAATTATTATGGCATGAACTAACTACCCAATTTTGTTTTTATCATGATACCTACCAATGAATCAATGGGAATTATAATTCCATTGCCCACTCATGACATAACAAGTCTAATTAATCCGTCATATGAATGAGTTTTTCTGAAAATACATATCATAATGTTCCAAAAAGAACCAATTATATACACTAGAATAAATAATCAATAATTCTTTGTATATATGTAATGAGTAAACAAATTGTAAATGATACCCCAATTAGATGAATTACATGTCTATATAGGTAAATATATATAAATCTACTAGGATTTATAGGATATTCATATATAAACAGAATATAACCTTGATGATTGTGTAGTAAATTGGGATACTTTCATCATATAAGGAAATTATTTGTAATTAGTGAATGAATTCAATAGTTGAGACCAAATAAATGATAAAAAAAATTCCCTCTTAAAAAATGGATTTTATTTAAAGGGTGGTATAATAAAAGGATATGGAAATATGTTATTCACAATATAATTGTTCATTATTAATAATGAAACATAGAATCATTACATATGGAAATATAAGTAATTCAAATGACATTCGAAAAATAAATATTGATAAAGGTTGGAAATAATTACCTATCAATTTCTAACAAAAAATATTGATAATGAACTCCTTTGATCATTATAGTTTGGTTTCTAGAAAGAGAAATGTAGACAAGGGTTTGGGAATGCTTACACTATTATGATTCATGAGAGAAAATCATAAGACCAAATTCAGTAGAGAAATAGAGAGAGATTTTGGAGCTATTATCTACCTATGTATATTCCTAAAGATTATTGAGATGTAAAATGAGAGGAAAACCATGATAAATGTTTTTTGTATAAATATGAATTGGATAATGGTCAAGTATTTATATAAAATGATATGAATATTTTTTATTAATTTATAAACATAGGAAATAAAATTTTAGTTGTGAAAAAATTTAAAACCATCGATCTTTCCATGGTTTTAAATCTTGGTATATGGAATTTAGTGATTGTTTTTTTAAATTTTAAAATATTAAGAACTAAACTGACTTAAATTATATTATTTTGTACATGGAAAATATATTTATTCATTAAATAATGTTTTTAAAAAATTATAATATACTTTAGGATTTTAAAACATCTTTATAGGATTTTAAAATTAATTTTATTATTTTAAAATATATTATTTTAATTAATTAACATATTGTTTTGATTAATAATTACATTATATTATTTATTAATATTTTTACATCATCTCGATTATATAATAATTACTTTATATTTATACCGGATTTTACATTTACAGAAAATTGATTATCTAAGAAAATTATTAAAAATTTATTATTGGATAATTTCAACATGATGATTCCAAATTTAAAGTCCTTTTTAGGATTATAATATTCTATCTATGATAATGTTTTTTAATAAATAAAAAAATATTTGTATTTCATAATCACCCATTGGGTGCCAAAAGCTTGAAACTATTTTCTAAGATGTATGTGTATAGTCTTAGGAAGCCATTGGGAAAGGTGGCTATAACTCTTTAACAAGGGTGGGATTCCCACCCCCACCTACCATGATGAACTACCAATAAAAGGGTTGTGTATCCCCCCAAGGAGACATACTACTAATAAATTGGAGATACTGAATGTGTCAATGAAATTCTTGTTCTTTTTTTTCTACTCATATCTCTCTCTATTCATATTTTACTCATTTAAATTTTGTTTTTAAAGAACGTTATCAACAAAAGCACTAAAATGAATGGAATTTATTTTCTAATATTATATTTCTCCACCTGAATGGATGACTCTAATTATTTATTCTTTTAATATTAAATCTTATTATTTTTCCAACAGAATGGATGATTTTGGTGGTTTATTTAATTACAGCAAAAAATGTTGGGTCTCCAATTTTTAAGATAATTTAATTTATTTATTTTTCACCACCTAATTGGATGGAATAATTAATAAATTAGTACATCTATAAACTTTTTAAATGAGTAATGAGATGTATTGAATTAATTATTTCAAACCCCTAGTTGAAATATTTATTAACAAATTAAGGTGGGATATATATATAATAATAAATGATAATATTAACCTGATTTTAATTTTTATATCGTTTTATTTTCTTTATCCCTAATATAAATTATTGTTGTATTATTTTTTAGAATACGTATAATTTTTTTCTCTCTCATAGTTATACTCATGTCAAATCATTCAAAACTCAAATTCACCTCTCTTGATATTACCGAAAGTAATTACATGCCATGGATGATTGATGTCGAAAAGCATCTCAAATCAGTGGATCTGATAAAAAAATTGAAAAAATAATTCACAAACCCTAAAAAATAAAACAATTCCGATGATCATCCTTAGAAGACATCTTAACGAGGGTTTTAAATGTGAATACATCACTGAAGGAGATCTATGTAAGAATAAGAAGAGTTTTAAAGAGGGGTATGATAATTAAAATGAGGGTTTTCATCCATATACCCATGATTAATGGACTTATTTATGCTTATAATACTATAAAAGGTCAATGATTACAATTCTTCCTTGTATAGAATTATATCATAGATAAAGTACTATGGTGTTGGGATTATAGATTCTGATATAATTGAGAAGACATATTCGACATTTCATGCCTCTCACATCACCATAAAAATGAAATATTCATTGTGAGGGTATACTAAATATTCTATTCTCAAATAATCATTAATTATAGTAGAGAGGAACCATTATATTTTTTAAAAAAAATCATCACTCATATCCTACTGGTTTATGAGTAGAAATTATTGAAGAAAATTCTATATTTCCTGAAAATAATTAGGGAATAATTTCAGGAAGTGATTCTCATGGTGGACATGGTTTTTTTGTGGTTTTCACATTCATGTACATGGTCGTAACCATGGGTGTGCATGAAATGAAAATTAAAATCAAAGAAATATCATCTCCAACACCTTAAAGAATCATAAAGATTCTTACAATAGGTGTGGTTCTAAGGGTAATTGGCCTCTATTTTGTCAAATACAATAGCATCTTTTTAAGATATTTAATGAATCTTTTGACACAATGAGGAATGAACTACACATTTTTGAGACATGCTATAAAGGTAATGAAATTGAGGTGAATTGTACTGAGAAACATGAGGCATCAAATGATGTTTTCACTTACCTCAAAGTGGGTGATTTAAATTAAAAATTTAATTAGATGATAGATTTAAAAAATTTAGAAAACTTATAGTAGTTATGGAATATGACATGATATTTTGTTTAGTATCCTTTGTATTTTTGATGTTGTATTATTTGAATTTCACAAGGTGTTTCTTATAATATCATTGTCTTTACTTAGAAGCATTGAAATTGATTGCGTATATGGGACAGTTATTTTCATACTAGATAGTGAAAAAATTCCCAAAATTATTAAGAATAAAAAAATATTTCTTATCTTAAACTAATAAAACCAATTGTGAATACTATGTCTGGTCTTGTAGATCTAATATAAGTTACTAGTAATGAAATTCATTATTTAATTAATGCAACCATTTTTTTTATCATAGATGTGTTTTCCCCCATATTCCAAAACAATCTTATTAAGTTTCAATGAAATATACCACCATGGGTATGATAATCAAACAATATCTGAAAGAAATGAAAAGTACACATGCATTACCATTAATAAATTTTGTAAGAGTCATGTACTAGAAAAGCTAAAAAAATTATCATTTAGATTTCATTATACATATACAAGTGAAATCTAAACACATGAGGTAGAAAATAATTGACCACAAGTCATTAATTTTTGTAATTAATTATTAGGTTATCCTAGTTCAACAATTATGAGAAAAATAATTAAAATTTATCATGTACATTCAATAAACATCCGGAAGATCTCTCCCCTAAGAAAAACTCTATACGAGGCTTGTTCTCTTAGAAAGTTGATAGTGAGACCATCTACAACTAAAATTAAGGTTGAAATTATAGTCTTTCTTGAATGAATTTAAGGTGATATATGTGGGAAAATTCATCTATCATTTTTGGAATTTAAATATTTTATTCTATTAATTTATGGATCTATTAGATGGACACACATATGTTTTATCTCAACACACAATGTATTGTTTTTATAATTTATGACCCAAATTATTAAATTGATATCACAATTACATAATTATTTCATTATGAAAGTAAGGTTTGATAATTTTGGAGAATTTTAATCTCAATATTTTAATGATTATTCAATGGAAATGGGGATTAATGTGGAGAATTTATACACCCATGTGCATACAGAAAATGGTTTAGCTGAATCACTAATAAAACACCTCAAAACAATTTCTAGACTATTAATACTGAAAAAAACGAGACCAGTATCTATATGGGGACATTAAATATTGAATTTCTTGGAATTAATTATCATTATTCCAAGTGAATGTCAAAAAATTTCCACTCCATTTGTATTTTGGGAAAGATCCTGAAATCCCTAAAATAAGAATATTTGGTTGTGCAGTATATGTACCATTTTATTTGTAATGTTATATGCCTTATAGGTCCATTAATTTGTAGGGTTTGGTTGTTGGAAGTGTTAAGGGGAGTCTTAGAGATATTTTGGGGAAGTCTGGTTGCTAAAGGATTGTTTAAGGAGGATTACATGTCGTGCGACTAGATTACACTATGTAAAAGTTGGTTTCACGGATTGTCTTGTATTTTTCGCATCATGGAGAAAATTTACATGATGTGAATAATAGTTTCATTATGTTTAATATTTTTTGGGTTATAAGAATAGAAAAAAATGAATAGGTGATGTGTTTTTATAGAAAACTGAACCCTGGGTATTACATGATCTAAAAGGGGATTACTTGTCGTGTAATACCCTAATCATGTGTATCTTTAATTTTTTTTGTCTGAAAACTAATTTATTCAGATATGGTTTCATTTATCCTAACCTTTTGTGTGAAACCTACTAACCCTATAGTTTTTTTCAAGATATTTCCCTCCCTCTTCGATCTGTTGATCCTGGTGGGCGCTCATTGGCGATTCGTGGTCGATCCATGGTGAGTTCTCTTATCTTTCTCATATATTTCTTCTATTATTCTTTATGGGATCCACTATGGTTGTTTTCCATTCTGTGGGGGTGAGTTGGGATTCATTTTTATGGATACTTGGTGTGGTATATGTTGATACCCAATTGTCATGATGTGGTTGGTATTCGTAAGAATGTTTCTTCACCTTGCGGTGAAAAACAATTAAAAAGATCCCTTAAGGTTGGATTCCCTTCATTTCTCTCTATTTTTCCCCATAAAAGAGCATTTTTACTTCTATTTATCTATGTATCATGTTTGTTATGTCCTAATTGATGATAAATAATCAGTTAATTAAATGTTTGGGGAAAAGGGGGTTCATTCACATGATTTTTATAACTTTGATATTCAATGTGGTATTATGATTGTTCACGCATGATGCCCCACTAAAAATTATGACCATTGGTGTTTTTTTTGGATTTGGTATATCTACTGTGGTTGTTTCCTTATAAATATTTGTTTGTTATCAACCTTAAATGAAAATTGGCTAACCATGTATACTTGAAAAATGAATTGTTTTCCACATGATTTTGGATTGTTTGATAATACCCCATAGAAAAGTAGTGGGGTGTGGTAAATGTTCTTATGAACCTGTAAAATATTTTGTTGTGTTTTTTATGTGCGGAGAAGTTGATGGAATGTGGTTGTATAAAGGTTTTGTGAGGGGCGTGGTGTCATTATGAAGCTGGTATTTGAAACTGATTGTGCTATGTTATGTTGCTGGATGTGGTTGTGAGTTGGGGGGTCTATTTTGGTTATTATGGTGGTTTTGGGAGGATAAATGTGAAGAAGGAAAATAGTGATTGGTATTGGTAATTCCCTCAGATTTTCTCTATGAGTAACATGAAGAAATATTTATACCATATCAAGATATCGATATAAGATATATCATGAATGGGTTTTAAATGTGGAGGTCATGGAATGATGTGTCTTTAATGTAGAGTCGCTTAATTTATCAGGCTCTTCACCTTTTGAAATTAATTTTATTATTTTGACTATTTTTGTGTTTCTTAGTTTCCTATATAGTGATGGAATGAATGAATAATTATTTAACATTTCTTGTAATGGCATGGTTTTTTTTGGTTAACAGAGTGGAAATGGTTAAATAAATTGGTTGGGAATGAGAAATGGGTTTTCTGGATTAATGTGTGGTGTTGTGCATTTAGTGGTTTCAACAGAGATGTTTGTATCATGAGTTTATTTATGTCTGGGAACCCATATTTTGGGATATAGTTTTCGGTATCATATAGGTATATACTATTTTTTTCCTAGTGGTGTCTATACACAACCCACCCTAGTTGATCACTATGTACCGAACAACCTCATCGTCATAAAAGAGGGTGTCTTTCCAAAATATATTGATGGGAGAATGGATGTATGACCACTCGATAATCCCTTATCCCTCTTATAGGTGGTGATAGCCTAATATGTTTTGGTAGTTTGTGGTGAGGTGTGAGGCCCATGTGGGTGAGGGTGAGTTTTTCTTTCCTTAGTGTCTTCGGGATGAGATGTGTTGTGATTTCCTAGGTTTCTTCAGTATGATATGTGTTGTTATTTCCTAGGTGTCTTTAAGATGAGGTGTGGTTTATGGACCAGGTGTCTCTGAGTGGGACTTGACATGTTGTTTAGCCTTGGAGTGTGTAGGTGGGATGTGTTGTGAGGCCCAGTTGTGTGCAGGTGGGATATGACATCCCACCTTTTTATCACATAAACATTCAATACATTATACAAAACCGAGGACTTTAAGGTATAGTGTCTTGGAAACTAGGAACATAATACATGAAAAAAATATTCTTCTTAAATACTTGAAAGGATTCTTCATTTGTTCATCCTAAGTTCATTACAACAACTCATATCCTAGGAGCATACATCAAAGGAAAGGGTGAGTAGAAGACCCAGTAAGGGAAACTAGGGAAACATTTTATATGAGAACTTGAGATACATCAAAAGTCATAAAAAATAACTTTAAGGCATGAGAAAGATATCATGAGGCATATCATAATAAAAATAACGTGTTTCATAACTTGAATATGTGGCTACAATATTTAACTTAGAAAATTAGGAACATATCACCAAGGTTTACCCCAAGGTGTCATTAAAAATTACCAAGGTAAACCCCAAGGTATCGTTAAAAATTACCAAGGTAAACCCCAAGGTATCATAAAAAAATACCAGGGTAAACCCCAAGGTATCGTCAAAAATTACCATAGTAAACCCCAAGGTATCGTCAAAATTCTAATCGTTAGAGATTACATCATTACCCAATGCATTGGAGTGCTATCAGGGAGCACCAATAAATTTTCCTTTATTATCAAATGAGCCACATATATCATCATAAAAAATTTCATAAATAACCCATATAGCATAAAAGAAATGGGTTTAATTTCATAATCATAACATTTAAAAACTGCTTTAAAGACATAATCTTTATGTCACCTTAAACCCACTGAAAAGGAAAGCAGGTCTCATGTATGTAAATCCCCGAATTAAAATAGAAATTTCTGATATATATGTGAATAAAACTATAAAATAAAGATATTTGAGTATTCACTTAATAAAATAAAATAATTTGAGAAAAAGAGAGAGACCTTTTGAGACGAAAATTCTACAGCATAACGACTATGTCACAGGGTTTTAGAAAACATTGAAAAGAGAGGGGACATGGGTAAACCACTCAAAAATGATCCATAAAATAGTAGAGGGACATAATATAAAGGATTTAGGAACATGGTAATGAAATTTGAAATATATACCATATGAAATGAAGATCATGAAAGGAAGACAACAATAAGATTTCTCTTATGAAAATTTGGCAGCCTAACAGCGTCACTTAAACTTAAAAAAAAGAATTGACGAGATAAAATAGGGTCTCTCATCATATGAACATAAAATATCAGTATGATAGATATGGAGATCAAAACCCAACATAATAAAAAGGTACGTGAAAGGCTTGACAAGAAAATAGAACTTGAAAATGAGAAGGGTGAAAGAATCCGTTACAAAAATTTCGGCAGCCTAACAGCGCCACTTAAACATTCATAAAATGAAATGATGAGAGTAAGATGGTATATCTCATCATATGAACATGAAAAGGTCAGTAAGTGGAATATAAAATAACACCCTCCAACATAATAACATGGAGCATAAAATAAATGACTTAAAAGAGGGTATTTGAAAAGAAAGAGAGAGGTCAGATCCCTTACCTTAAAACATAACTCTTAAAACTCGAAGGTTAGGACATTGAGGGCTTGAGGGAACCTTGGGAGGACTCTTTGGGAGGTAATGAGACCATAGATTCGTTGGGGGAGAGTTGGGAGTGAAATATAAAGGAGTAAAGGGTGGGTATTTATAGGGAAAGGGAGGTGATACTTTAATAATTTCAAGGGACACCTCACTAGTGGTTTTGGAAAAACCATGGGCTTTCCCATGGTATTTGCCCATGGTTTTGGCCACCTGGGACCCCTCATACAATAATTCATCTCCTTTGTCGACCATCCCTTAAAATATCTCATGACATCATCATGATGTTGTCATGATGTCATTAAACAAACCAAAACCCTAAAACTGTATTTTTGTTATTCACTGAAAATTCAACATTTTCAAAAGACTCCCAAAAATTTATCTTAACATAATATCAATGCTCTGAATTCCATAATAAACTCCATTTTAAAAAAATAAATTTTTAAATATTGTGTAATTTAATTTTTAAATAAAAACACTATTCACCGAAAATTCATTTTTTTTGAAAAAAATCCCCAAAAATTACCTTAACATAATATCGATGCTCTGAGTTCAAAAATAAAGTCCTTTTTATAAAAATAATTTTCTAAATATTTTTAATTTAATTTTTAATTAAAAAACACTATTCACTTGAAAAAACTAATACTTGACTAATAATTTATGAAACTCTTATTTAACCATTTTGTTGAATCAAATTACTTAATCATGGTGCTTAAATTATATTAATACTTTATTTTAGTGAGATTACTAATCCATTTGGTCACAATACTAATACTAAGCATAAAATCACTATTCATAATTTACTATTCACCAAAAATTACGTTGATCTTATTAGACTCTAAATTTCGTACTGAACATAATTTTAGAATACCATTTTTTGAAAATCATTACACATTTTTAATTATTTAAGGTTTACATAAATATTCTTAAAATATTCCTTTTCTAAAATTCCTCAAAAATATGCATACTATATTTATTCGGACAATTGAAAATTCACAAACTTTATCATAAGAAGAAATCAAACTTTTTATTTAAGTCAAAGGATTACACAAGGGTGTTACGGTCTTGTTACATAGCCTCTTATAACACCATCACGGGACATAAGAGTAAGTTGTGATAAGGTCAGAGAATCTTGGGGCGGCTCGACCAACATTGCAAGAGTAGTAATTTCTATTAGTTTGAACTTCTCAAGAAGACGATTCCATTCTATCTTCACACGATGAAGTTCGTCTTGGGTTTGGTCTAGAGAAAAGCCCAGTGGTGCTACCTACTTCCCATGTTCTGTTAGATGGGCTTCGATCGGTCCAAGACTACTGGATGAGGCCAAAGAATCTTCTTTATATATTAATTAACCAAGATCACATGTATTTAGAGACAATATTTGCAACATTCAGTTTCCAACAGTCATACTGACTAACAGTCATATAATAGTCAAAACCCAACAGTCTCATTTTAGTTATACTAATGTTATCAAATGAAATAGTTTTGTTGAGTAATAAAAAAATAACACACAAAATTTAGAAACAATATTTATTCAAAATTTCAGGTTGTTACATTCTTCCCCCCTTTAGAAATTGCGTCCTTTCAATTTTTAAAATTGTTCTTGGAAATTTCATTGAAAGTCCCACATCAGAAAAGGAGTCAGCAAAACTATTACTTTAAAAGAATGAAAGGGAAGTACAAAGGTCACCCGAGTTAACCTATACTAGGATTCCATGTAGGAAAACATGGATATGGAAGAAAAAACAAATGGTCAAGTTCTGAGAGAGATTGATAGAAAACATGATTAAGAGAATGTTAACCACAGGTAAATCACAAACTTATGATGTGTGTAAACGATCTTTGATTACCCATTAGGAAACGTAAACCAACAATGTTTTTTTACGTTACTTTTCATAATTTTGAGGAATTCAATTACTACATAGAATAAGAACATAATGAAATATACTTACCTTCAAGTATAGTTTCATTATTTAATAAGTTTCTACCAAAAATAATCTTTTCTCCAAATGATGAGCAATAAAAAACACTTGGTCTCATCAAAAGCAGAAGAATCATCTTCTAGAGAACCACATAATCCACCAAAGATTAACAATCTATTTCTTATATATTTAAAAATTATCCCAAAAACAGAAAGGGTAAGATAAAACAACTCTTCCAAAATAAAGAACCTCATGGGAAGGGAAACTACTTTTAAATCTTCAAAAATCCACGGTACTACCGAAAGTTCATCATAGACGATTCTATAAATAACTCTCCTTAAAATTCTTTAAAATAAACCAAACTAAGATTGAAACCCAAATACAAGAAGGATTTGATAACGTAGTCTTCTAAAATAAACTTCATCATTCATCTATAAACAACATCAACCACTCCTAACATATTATAGCAAAAGTATCTAACCTAAACATATTTTCCCCAATATAGGTTAACAACTTCCATAAGTAACCTATATTAGCATAAGTTCACCTTAAATTCGTCGATTCTTCAAAATATAACTCAACCTTTAATCCTCAATGAAAATACTGTAGTAATCTATTTACCTCAATCATATAGGGTTCCCAAAATAGTGAATGTTATCTAAAATAATAATCATCCTTTAATCCCCTAATTACCTTTTTTAAGAAGAACAACTTCACTACATCAACATGTGGTATATAACAATATATGGTTTTCTTAATGATATAAAATCATCTTAGGTAGTGACTTGATGATCTTATAAAACATAAAATATATGCTCATAGAGCACGAACTAAAATACAACCTGACATAGAAAATTATTTCGAAGAAGTTACATATACTTCAGTCCTCATGATCCAACTCAACATAGGACTTGCATTGTTCCCTAGTCCTTGACGATTATTGATGCTCATCATGCTTCTCATCCCTTACAAGAGAGAATTTCCTTGGATAGTGTCCAACTTCTCCACATTTACGACATTGAAATGTATAAGGTACATTAGATCTAACCTTATCTCTATTAATCACATTATCCCTTTTTTAAAGAAATTAGCTACTTTATGCCCTATCACCCCACACTTAAAACATCTCCCGGTTCCTTTGTGACATTCCCCTTGGTGCCTCTTTCCACACTTTTTTTCAAAATTGAAATTGGATCTTCTTTCCCTTATCAACTTTATCAGATGAACACCCTTGAGACTTTGTCTTCTTCTTCCTTGATTAATTTTGGAATTCAACTAGGTACCAATTATTAATTGTGATTTTTGATAGCTGGTTAGGCATAATCACAAAATGGTCAACATGATCTCTCGTCATCTCTATCACATTAATAGGGCAATCATCACATTTCCTATGACATTGGTTGTTGGGACATGTTCTTCCATTTCTTGTTGTAACACCCCGAGCTTCCACGATACGCTTCTCTTTTAATAATGCAATAGCTTGCATTGTACGCAAGTTTGAGATTCTAACACACCACGACTAATCAAAATAGCGATTATGAATAGTAATACCCACTTTTTGAAATTATATATATTTTATATTTCAAAATGGACTTCATTTTTGGATTTAGAATATTGAAATTAGCCTATGTTGAATTTTTGGTATTTTTCTGAGAACTTCCAATTTTTTATGAATAGTGAAAAATACATAAAAACTAATTTTTTAATAAAAATAAATTATAATGATAAATTATACTATAGAGTGGTTTTAAATTATAATTAGAATATATTTTTACCATTTTATCCAACAGTGGTCATTAGAATTAATTTCACTTTGAAATTGGACGTAAGCAATTGTCAATCTTTTGATATATATTGTTTCTTAAAAACACGCTATTTGTTGTGACAACAGTAATTAATTATAAAATTAATTAATGAAAATTATATGTTTGTAATTTTGTAAAATAGACATCATTTTTTAATTTGGAATATCAATTATAGCTTATGGTGAAATTTTGGCATTGTTCTGAAAAACTTCAATTTTTGATGAATAGTGAAACCACTAAGTGGTAGCTATAAAACTAATTTTTCGTTTAAATGAAACATTACCACTTCTGTGATTTGATTTTTAAAAATACGACATACATGGTTGTCATTAAGATGTAAAATTTGGTTCAATGGGATTAAAATAATTTTTTTGGTGAATAGTAACTTTTAAATTTAATTAATCGTGATTAAAGGTAATTAGTGAAATTTAAGGTAAACATGATATTATAAAAATATGAAAATACCCTTACACTTGTCCTACCCTTATAGGATGAGTCATGGCCGACCAAGACAATCCATGGGTCAACTTGGGGACCCCATGGAGCGACTTGGGTAAGAAAATGACATTAATAACTTTTTATTTAAACTAAAAATAAAATTGTCACAAACATGTGTTGTTTTACTAAAACAATTATTACATGGGGTTATATAAGTTAACTTTTCGACTATAAATATTCATTGGAAATCTAAAAATATTTCCTACATCATTATATTTTTTTTATAATTTTTAGACATTAAATAAATTAATTTTTTTATGATACCATGACGATGCAGCGATTACCTCATTAATTAACGATTTAAAGAAAATGGAAAGATAATGTAAAATCTAAGGCGTACACTTATATGAATCCTATTGTATGAGAATAATTCTAACCCTTATCACCTTATCCTAAAAATATATCGTTTTGGGACCTTTAGAATCCGAAAGGTATTTCATAATAATGTAACATTTCAATCTTTCCAAGAGTGCCCCTCCTCTCCTCTTATAAAATCCCCCCACCTCTACCACCTTATTCACACATTCAAGCCATTTGTCTAGTCCAAACTCTGCCAAAATACTCTCCAAACTTCCCTCTACTACTCCTAGATGCCTCACTTCAGGCAGAAGTCTTCCCAAGGAAGCCTTTGGCTCAAATCAAAAAGAGTTACCTCATTTTAAGGCAATGTCTTCTCTTATGTTATTTTGTTTTATTTTGATTCTCCAACCCCTTAAAATCTTTTTATTTCTTTCTTTGGTAGAAAAAACTGTATCTTCAATATAATAGTATGTTTTTATGAGATGTATTTGATTTACACTTACACACACCTACGTCTAATGGTTAAAGAACATATTGTTTCTGTGGTTGGCGAATTTCTGCCTCACGAAATGATGATTATTCAATATTCTTTTAACACCTCTAATGGTGGCCATTAAGATGAAAATAATTATATATATGATATATATTATATTTTTGTTTTCC
Organism: Viscum album; assembly: GCA_963277665.1. Classification (NCBI taxonomy): domain Eukaryota; kingdom Viridiplantae; phylum Streptophyta; class Magnoliopsida; order Santalales; family Viscaceae; genus Viscum; species Viscum album. Next base: position 1,691,238,256 of record OY728163.1, on the reverse strand, counting down.
TTATTATTCTTTATTTTTCAATTATGGCATACCTTTATGATTTTTATTATGCGTAAACGCGATAATTTCATTTTAGGAAGTGCGGACTACCAACCCCTCAAAGTGATTTGAATCGTTAATGCCATATGTGGGATGTATAAAGGATTGAGTAAATGGTATTATACATTATATTATACTGGAATTATATTTTACCATTATATAATTATAATTTCATTCCATTAAATACAAAATAGAAATGAAAGTAGCGTTCATGCGTACGTACAGCTTACCGTCTCCATGAACGGTGCATTTCATTTCTTACCTCTAAATGTTACGTAATATTATGAATGAATGTATATACTGGATATATATGATATCTAAATCAGGAATATAATTTGGTATATAATGGACATTTTACCACATGAACAACTTGTAATTATAAAAAGTTTATTTTTGACTCAAGTACCAAAGATCGACAAAATGACAGTTGTTAACTTAAATAATTACATAATGTTCCTAACATATTAATAAGTGATATAAAAGGAATAATGAACTTGAAAAAGTTTCTTAACCAAGTATAAATTATCTCTAGTTTATTATTCTGCAGGTTAAAGAACTATCGAGTCAAGTCGAACACAAGGTAAGGGAACTTCTTAACGGAATTTCCATTCTTTGGGTTAATCTCCTACTTTCAAATTATGTCATGATATTATTATGTTATATCTTGTATTTTAACATTATTTATGTTTACTTATAGTTAATACACATAATAGATCTATTTTATTTTAAAAATGATCTCTGTAAGGGATTTTGTCTCAATCTTCATTCATTGTGGCATATTTTGTTTTATACAAAAATTTCTTTTATACGGTGTATAAACCACTTTGAATTTTACATTTATTCAAAAGGAATCTTTTTATACGAAGCGTTTTACTAAATGAAAAAAAGGAATGTTTTTCTTGTCGTACGTATGTGGTGACAATGACTTCTCTACCACCGTGACCATTATTTGAGTTTCGGCTTCCTCTACAAGCCATAACATTTTTTTAAATGAAAAATAAATACAATGTTTTAATTTTCCTTTATTTTGGTATTTAAAATGGTTTTGAAAGTGTTTTTATTATATCAATGTGTTGTATTGATATCTTGTGATTGAAATGTCGAAATGTTATGTTTCCTTTATGCATGTTTTATGTGATATGATTATGTTATGGTTTATGATATGTTTAAACCTACTCATATGAGGAATGCATTGGACTTAATAAGTGATGGGTGGAGCCCGTTATACCTCCTCGATGCATCGGCAGGTCTCATGAGACAAACTAGTGTCTTGGCATGGGGCCTTGACAAAATCTTATTTGTAGTCTTGGCACGAGGCCTTGGCTATGTGGTTATGATAGCCTGGAATTATGCATTCCATCATTATGAAAGTGGTTATTGATATTGCATGTGATTATTCAACCAGTAGAATATCCATGTGAAGAAGTAAATGGCATTATATCATTTTACATTTTCCATATTAACTTGAAGTTCATGTTTAAAAGGATTTTGTTTTAGTTACTCATTGCCTTAAATGTTTATGTTTATTTATGAAAGCTTCCGCTATATTGTTATCCTTACTGAGCATTTGAGCTCACCCCTTTCAATGTTTTATTTTTCCCAAGATATGAAGAAATATTTTATGACTGACCTACAGGGATAGTCTGAAGGAGATAGTAGTGTGGACTATGGAGACTATGTTATTGTGATTTTTCACTTTATGATGTAATGTAAGACTTATGAATGTATCTAGTGTTTCCAAGACTACTAAACTAATCGGTCTTTTGAGACTTGATCTTTTGTGATCATGCCAATGTTATGCAATAATGCACCGACTCTGGGTAACTGGGGTCGGAGCGTTATAGTTGGTATCAGAGGCTGTTTAATACTAACCTTGGAAGATAGATTTAGATAAACTCTGATTATAGAACATATCCCTAAGATAGAATTTGAGGATTAGTATAGAATAACTTCCTAGAATTTTGGTATTATGGAAATTTTATGAGTTTTCCGAGCAATATATCCCTGTCTGGATACGAGCAGGTAGAGGCAGATCTGGCACAGATGTACCTAGGGGTAAAAACTGAAAACACCGCTTTGAGCTAGACTTGAACGGGAACTGGTGCACGACAATGGGCCTTGCTGCACTCTTGGTTACGACACTCCCCGGGGATATTCTTAGGATAATTCTCATTTTCTTTATAAACCATTATGAAGGGTTTATGAGTATATACATTCTCAAAGGAAAAATTTTTATGTTTATGGAATATATCCATAAATTGTTCAATTTATGTTAAGTGTTTTACAAGTATGGAATTATGTATTTTGATTCATAAACTAATCTAGTTTATGCCATTGTTTAGAAATGGAACCTAGTGGGAGGAATGGAAACCGTATCAATGCACACACTCCATGTAGGGATTTCCCTTCTACTCAAGATAATTATTGTTGATCTGGAGATACAACTGGTGCTGATCAATTTATTACCATGCTGGGAAAACTCACTCAGGTTATGAATAATAACCTTACTCGTATGGATCACCCTGATCCACAACGCGGAGGATCATTGTTAGACCGCTTCATGAGGAAACAACTACAAACATTTAATGGTGGTATAAATCCATTATTATCTGAGAAATGGATAAAATCCTTAGGGAAAATATTCCACGCCTTTGGAGTAGCGAAAGGGAGAAGGTCATCATGGCAGTTTACCGCCTCGTTGGAGATGACGATCAATGGTGGTCGCTGATTAAAAACAAAAAGGAAGATGATGAAGTATCAAATATATAATGGAGGGAGTTCAAAGAGCTTTTCTTAGAAAAATACTTCTCTCGTGACCATCAAGCAGATATGGAAAGGAAATTTCTGAGTCTGATAAAAAAGGGGGATGAGAATGTCCCAAAGTATGAGGCTAACTTTACAAGGTTAGCAAGGCATGCAGTAGATTATATACATAACCCAAGAAGTAAGATTGATCATTTATTTGATGGGTTAAAACCATTTCTCTATCGAGACTTAGTCTCACAATCTTTCTCATCGTACGAAGATATAGTCTCGTGTGCTATCAAGACAGAAAAGGAATTCTCTAAATCTTATGACAATAAAGTAAAGAAAGAGAAGAAGAAAATGGTGGAACAAGAGACAGATAAAGGGAAAAAGGTAAAGAAGGATTTTCCATTATGCGATAATTATGGGAAGAATCACCCCGGTACTTGCCTAAAAGGAATGAGAGTTTGTTATAAATGTGGAGAAAAAGGTCACCAGGCTCATGATTGCAAGGGAAAGAAAGAGGCTATCAATGTTGAATGCTAAAATTGTAGGGAAATGGGGAATTATGCAAATGAATGTCCTAAGAGTCAGGGAAACATACCTCAGAAAAGGTCAAGGGATCAAGGAAAATCTTATGCTGTTACTACAGTTGAAGTGGAATAATTAATTTATTGGTGCTTTTGGACTCACGGATTATATTCTAGTTATAAGGACAATGTGGTATATGTATAAGGATTGTACTGAAATACTTGTTGTTTTCATTAAGGTTTTAATATGATAAAGTTAATCATATTTTTAGTATGTGACAATAAGAGAAACTTTACTTTTTTGGGGAATATGATGTTACAATTGATTTTGGAATTTAGAGACCTTTTAGAGAAAGTCTGGATAGAGGTATTTTGGATAACTATAAAGGTTGGAATGAATTTAGTTGAAATTTGGATAGTATTGTTTAAGGTTAAAAAATTTCTGAAGATTATTTTTAGAATATTATAATACTATAATTTTAGGAAAAGGACATCCTGCAGGTTGGGGGATAACCCGTCGTGTTGGAAAAAGCTGCAGGAATCGAACCCACAGCCATAGTGCGACAGGCCTTTATTACATACCACTAGCCTACAGGAAGTCCTTGGTTATAACAAAATTGATTTCCTAATCTAAATGGTATGTGGTAATATTTGGAACCTCATACAATTAAGATAAATAGAATATTTTTGAGTTCTGTTACCATTTGGAGTGAAAGATGGGTTTGTGGTAAAAATTTATTAAAGAATGAAAGTCTACATGACAAGTAAGTATATTTCCTTGCATTCTTAGTAAATCTCTTAAATAAATTCCTCAACTTTATGAAAGGTAACTTAAAACAAAAACGTTGTCAGTTAACTTTTCCAACTGGGGATTCAATGACCGTTTAACCAATCACAAGTTTGTGATTTTCTTGTGGTTAAATTTCTCCTAATCCTATTTTCTAAAACTCTCCATCATACCTTGATGGTTTTTTTCTTCCATATCCATATTTTCATAGAATCTTAGTATGGGATATCTCTGTTGACCTTTGTACTTATCTTTCTTTCTTTTAATGTTATATTTTTATTAATCTTATTTTCGATCTGGGTTTTCCACAAAGGTATTTTCTATTTTCAACATTTTATTTTCAAAGAAAAATTTCAAATTTCGAGGATGAAATTTACTGAAGGAATGGAGAATGTAACACCCTGAGCTTCCACGATACGCTTCTCTTTCAATAATGCAATAGCTTGCATTGTATGCAAGTTCAAGATTCTAACACAGCACGACTAATCAAAATAGCCATTATGAATAGTAATACCCACTTTTTGAAATTATATATATTTTATATTTCAAAATGGACTTCATTTTTAGATTTGGAATATCGAAATTATCCTATGTTAAATTTTTGGTATTTTTCTAGGAACTTCCAATTTTTATGAATAGTGAAAAATACTTAAAAACAACTTTTTTAATCAAAATAAATTATAACGATAAATTATACTATAAAGTGGTTTTAAATTATAATTAGAATATATTTTTACCATTTTATCCAATGGTGGTCATTAGAATTAATTTCACTTTGAAATTGGACATAAACAATTGTTAATCTTTTGATATATATTGTTTCTTAAAAACACGCTATTTGTTGTGACAGCGGTAATTAATTATAAAATTCTTTAATGCAACTTATATTTTTGGATTTTGGGTAAATAGAAATATTTTTTTAATTCGGAATATCAATTATATCTTAGGGTGAAATTTTGGCATTGTTCTGAAAAACTTCAATTTTTGATGAATAGTGAAACCACTAAGTGGTAGTTAAAAAACTGATTTTTCGTTTAAATGAAATATTACCAATTCTGTGATTTGATATTCAAAAATCCGACATACATGGTTGTCATTATTAAGTAAAATTTGGTTCAATGGTATTAAAATAATTTTTTTGGTGAATACTAACTTTTAAGTTTAATTAATCGCGATTAAAGGTAATTAGTGAAATTGAAGGTAAAAATGATATTATAGAAATATGAAAATACCCTTACACTTGTCCAGCCCCTATTGGATGAGTCATGTCTGACCAATAGAATCCATGGGTCAACTTGGGGACCCCATGGAGCCACTTGGGTAATAGAATGACATTAATAACTTTTTATTTAAAGTAAAAATAAAATTGTCACAAACATGTGTTGTTTTACTAAAAGAATTATTACATGGGGTTATATAAGTTCACATTTCGACTATAAATATTCATTGGAAGGATAAAAATATTTCCTACATCATTATATTTTTTTTATAATTTTCAAACAATAAATAAATTAAATTTTTTTATGACACCATGACGATGCAGTGATTACCTCATTAATTAACGATTAAAATAAAATGGTAAGATAATAAAACACTAAGGATTACACTTGTCTAAAACCTATTGGATGAGCATATTGAGAACCCTTATCACCTTATCCTCTAAATATATAATTGTGGGACATTTATAATCCGAAAATCATTTCATAATAATGTAACATTTCAATCTTTCTAAGAGTGCCCCTCCTCTCCTCATATAAAAGGCCCCCACCTCTACCACCTTATTCACACCGTCAAGCCATTTGGATCGTCAAAACTCAGCCCAAATACTCTCAAAAATTCCCTCTCTTACTCCTAGAAGCCTCACTTTGGGTAGAAGTCTTCCCAAGGAAGCCTTTGGCTCAAATCAAAAAGAGTTACCCGATTTTAGGGTAATGTCTTCTCTTATGTTATTTTGTTTTATTTTGCTTCTCCAACCCCTTAAACTCTTTTTATTTCTTTCTTTTGTAACAAAAACAGTATCTTCAATATACTCGGATGTTTTTATGAGAATTATTTGATTTAAACTTACACACACCTTCGTCTAATGGTTAAAGAACATACTATTTCTGTGGTTTGTGAATTTCTGCCTCACGAAATGATGATTGTTCAATATTCTTTTAACACCTCTAATGGTGGCCATTAAGATGACAATAATTATATATATGATATATATTATTTTGTTTTCTTATTATTCGGTATTTTTCATTTATGTCATACCATTATGATTTCCATTATGGCTAAACGCGATAATTTCATTTTAGGAAGTGCGGACTACCGCCCCCTCAATGTGATTTGAATCGTTAATGCCATATGTGGGATGTATAAAGGATGGATTAAATGGTATTATACATTATATTATACTGTAATTATAGTTTAACTTTATATAATTAGAATTTCATTACATTAAATACGAAATAGAAATGAATGTAGCATTCATGCGTACGTACAGATTACCGTATCGATGAACGTTGAATTTCATTTCTTACCTCTAAATGTTACATAATATTATGAATGAATGTATATTGTAGATATATATGATATACATGATATCTATATCATGAATATAATTCAGGATATAATGGATATTTTACCACATGAACAACTTGTAATTATAATAAGTTTATTTTTGACTCAATTACCAAAGATCGACAAAATGACCGTTATTAACTTAAATAATTACATAATGTTCCTAACATGGTAATAAGTGATATAAAAGAAATAATGAACTTGAAAAAGGTTCTCAATCAATTTGAAATTAACTCTAGTTTATTATTCAGGAGGTTAAAGAACTATCGAGTCATGTCAGACACGAGGTAAGGGAACTTCTTATCCCAATTTCCATTATTTGGGTTAATCTTCTACTTTCAAATTATGTCATGATATTATTATGTTATATCTTGTATTTTTACTTTATTTATGTGTAATTATAGTTAATACACATAATAGATCTATTTTATTTAAAAAACGATCTTTTTAAGGGACTTTGTCTCAATCTCCATTCATTGAGGCATATTTTGTTTTATACACAAATTTCTTTTATATGGTTTATAAATCCCTTTGACTTTTACGTTTATTCAAAAGGAATATTTTTATACGAAGTGTTTTAATAAATGAAAAAAAGGAATGTTTTTCTTGTCGTACATATGCAGCGACAATGGCTTCTCCACTGCTATGACCATTATTTGAGTTTCTGCTTCCTCTACAAGCCATAACATTTTTTTAAATGAAAAATAAATACAAAGTTTTAATTTTCCTTTATTTTGGTATTGAAAATGGTTTTGAAAGTGTTTTTATTACATCAATGTGTTTTATTGATATCTTGTGGTTGAAATGTGGAAACATTATATTTCCTTTATGCATGTTTTATGTGATACGATTATGTTATGGTTTATGATATGTTTAAACCTATTCATATGAGGAATGCATTGGACTTAATAAGTGACGGGTGGAGCCCGCTATAGCTCCTCGATGCATCGGCAGGTCTCATGAGACAAACTAGTGTCTTGGCATGAGGCCTTGACAAAATCTTATTTGTAGTCTTGGCATGAGGCCTTGGCTACGTGGTCATGATAGTCTGCCATTATGCATTCCATCATTATGAAAGTGGTTATTGATATTGCATGTGATTATTCGACCAGTAGAATATCCATGTGAAGAAGTAAATGGCATTATCTCATTTTAATTTTTCCATATTAGGTTTAAGTTCAAGTTTAAAAGGATTTTGTTTTAGTTATACATTGCCTTAAATGTTTATGTTTATTTATGAAAGCTTCTACTATATTATTATCCATACTGAGCATCTAATCTCACCCCTTTCAATGTTTTATTTTTCCCAGGATGTGAAGAAATATTTTATGACTGACCTACAGGGATAGTCTGAAGGAGATAGAAGTGTGGACTATGGAGACTATGTTATTGTGATTTTTCTCTTTATGATGTAATGTAATACTTATGAATGTATCTAGTGTTTCCAAGACTAGTAAACTAATCGGTGTTTGAAGACATGATCTATTGTGATCATGCCAATGTTACGCAATAATGCACCGACTCCAGGTAACTGGGGTCGGGGTATTACACCCTCCATTAACTAAGAAAGAAATTATAATTAGGGTCTTAAATACTTATCCAATAATCATGAAAAGGAATCTTAAAGCATAGAATGATAAACTTGTAGAAGAATAGTATATCCTAACTTGTGATCCCCTAGGTTCCAAACTAGGTTATCCATGATCATATATTCTTATGTGAATCTTTATTTTATTTTATCTTTGTTCCTTTAATAATGGTTTATAATAAGCTTATTAATTTACCAAATCATATCCCCTAAGAGTGTCGTAACCAAGAGTGCCGCAAGGCCCGTTGCCGTGTACCAGTTCCCGTTTGAGTCTAGCTCAAAGTGGTGTTTTTGGGTATTACCCCAATGTACATATGTGCCAAAGCCACCTCTACCCGCTCGTATCTAGACATGGATGTATTTTCTTGGAAACCCCTTACTCAATACTCACCAAAATACCAGGAAGATAAACTATATTTAAACATTTATATAGGGTTCATCCAAATGTTTTCATATCCTAATTTCCACAAATAACTAAACCATCCTTTGATACCAACTATGACATCCTGCCTTTTTATCACATAAACTTTCATTACAATATAAAAAACCGAGGAACTTTAAGGTTTAGTGTCTTGGAAACCAGGAACTTAATACATGAAAAGAAACATTCTTCTTAAACACTTGAAAGGCTTCTTCATTTGTTCATGCTATGTTCATTACAACATCTCATAACCTGGGAGTATACAACAAAGGGAAGTGTGACCAGAATGTCCAGTAAGGGAAACAAGGGAAAATTATTAAATGAGAACTTGAGATACATCAAAAGACATGAAAAATAACTTTAAGGCATGAGAAAGAGATCATGAGGCAAATCATAATAAAAATAACGTGTTTCATAACTTGAAGATGTGGCTACAACATTTAAGTTAGACAATCATGAACATATCACCAAGGTAAACCCCAAGGTGTTATTTAAAATTACCAAGGTATACCCCAAGGTATCATTTAAAATTACCAAGGTAAACCCCAATGTATTGTTAAAAATTACCAGGGTAAACCCGAAGGTATCGTTAAAAATTACAAAGGTAAACCCCAAGGTATCGTTAAAATTGTAATTGTTAGAGATTACATCATTACCCAATGCATTGGAGCGCTATCAGGGCGCACCCTTAAATTTGCCTTTATTATCATGTGATCCACATATTTCATCATCAAAAATTTCATAAATAACCCATATAGAATAAAATAAATGGGTTTAATTTCATAATCATAACGTTTTAAAAACTCCTTTAAGGACATGATCTTTATGTCACTTTAAACCCACTGAAAAGGAAAGCGGGTCTCATGTATGTAAATCCCATAATTAAAATTGAATATTTTGATATATATGTGAATACCCATGCAGAAGAAATATCTTCGAGTTTTCACTTAATAAAATAAAATAATTTGAGAAAAAGTGAGAGACATGTTGAGACGAAAATTTTGCAGCATAACAACTATGTTACAGGGTTTTAGAAAACATTGAAAAGAGAGGGGACATGGGTAACCCACTCACATATGATCCATAAAAAAGTAGGGGGATAAAATATAAAGGATTTAAGAACATGGTAATGAAATTTGAAAGATATACCATATGAAATGGAGAACATGAAAGGAAGACAGAAATAGGATTTCTCTTATGAAAATTCGGCAGCCTAACGACGCCACTTAAACTTTAAAAAAGATTTAACAAGATCAAATAGGGTGTCTCATAATATGAACATAAAAGATCAGTATTATATATATAGAGATCATACTACCAATATAATAAAAAGGAACTTGAAAGCCTTGACAAGAAAATAGAACTTGAAAATGAGAAGGGTGAAAGAATCCGTTACAAAAAATTCGGTAGCCTAACGACGCCACTTAAACATTCATAAAATGAAATGATGAGAGTAAGAGGGGATATCTCATCATATGAACATGAAAAAGGAAGTATGATGAATATAAAATAACATCCTCCAACATAAGAACATGGAGCATAAAATAAATGACTTAAAAGAGAGTATTTGAAAAGAAAGAGAGAGGTCGGATCCCTTACCTTAAAACATAACTCTTAAAACTCGAAGGTTGGGACCTTAAAGGATTTAGGGAACATTGGGGGGACTCTTCTGGAGGTAATGAGACCAGAGCTTAATTGGGTAAGAGTTAGGAGTGAAAACTAAAGGAGGAAAGGGTGGGTATTTATAGGGAAAGGGAGGTGATACTTTAATAATATCAAGGGACACCTCACTAGTGGTTTTGGCAAAACCATGGGCTTTCCCATGATATTTGCCCATGGTTTTGGCCACATGGGAACCCTCATACAATAGGTCATCTACTTTAGTCGACCATCCCTAAACATATCTAATGAAATCATCATGATGCAGTCATGATGTCATTAAACATACCGAAACCCTAAAACTGTATTTTTACTATTCACTGAAAATTCATCTTTTTCAAAAGACTCCCAAAAATTTATCTTAACATTATATCAATGCTCCGAATTCAAAAATAAACTCCATTTTATAAAAATAAATTTCTAAATATTTTTAATTTAATTTTTAAATAAAAACACTATTCACTGAAAATTCATTTTTTTCAGAAAAATCTTCAAAATTACCTTAACATAATATTGATGCTCTGAGTACAAAAATAAAGTCCATTTTATAAAATTAATTTTCTAAATAATTTTAATTTAATTTTTAATTAAAAAACACTATTCACCTGAAAAAACTAATACGTGACTAATAATTTATGAAACTGTAATTTACCCATTTTTTTGAATCACATTACTTAATCAAGGTGCCTAAATTATGTTAATACTTTCTTTTAGTGAGATCACTAATCCATTTGGTCACATTACTAATCCTAAGCATAAAATCACTATTCATAATTTACTATTCATCAAAAATTAAGTTGATCTTATTAGACTCTAAATTTTGTACTGAACATAATTGTAGAAGACCATTTTTTGAAAATCATTACACATTTTTAATTATTTAAGGTTTACATAAACATTTTTTAAATATCCTTTTTGTAAAATTCATAAAAAATATGCATACTATATTTATCCGGACAGTTGAAAATTCACAAACTTCATCATAAGAAAAAATGACAATTTTTGTTTAAGTCAAAGGATTACACAAGGCTGTTATGGTCTCATTACATAGCACCTTATAACACCAGCATATGACATAAGAGTAAGGTGTTCTAAGGTGAGAGAATATTGGGGTGGCTCAACCAACATTACACGAGTAGTAATTTCTATCAGTTTTGACTTCTCGTGAAGGCGATTCCATTCTAGCTTCACACGATGATGTTCGGCTTGGGTTTGGTCCAGAGCAAAGCCCATTGGTGCTACCTCCTTCCCAAGTTCTGTTAGATGGGCTTCGATCAGTCCAAGACTACTGGATGAGGCCATCAAATATTCTTTCAATATTAATTAACCAAGATCACAAGTATTTAGAGACAATAGTCACAACATTCATTTTCCAACGGTCATACTGACTAACGATCATATAATAGTCAAAACCCAATAGTCTCATTTTAGTTATACTAATTTTATCAAATGAAATAGTTTTGTTGAGTAATAAAAAAAATAAAACAACACACAAAATTAGGAAACAATATTTATTCAAAATTCTGGGTAGTTACATGGGATGTGATGTGGTATATTTGGAAGAGGTAGGAATGACATGAAATTTTTTGTTGAGGCGTGAGAGTGGAAAATCAGTGGGAATGTTTAGAGGGTACCCTATGATAAATGTGCATTATATTATATTACTTGACTTGAAAATATTTGTGAGCATACCTTGGTGAGGTTGGGTGGTTAGTATATCTTCTTAGGTTCTATTTGGTTCTGTTATTTTCTCAAAGGTGCATTAGTATGCCTCTTTCTATTATGCATGAGAGACTTTAGTTTTCCTACTGAGTATACCAATATGATAACACTATGTATATAAGAATACTTTTAGGTTTCTAGGAGGATTTCATGGGTCGTACTAGACCTTACTAGCTTGAATCTCAATAGTTTCTATGTCACTACTTAGCTTTACTTTTGAGTATTTATTTTGGATACTTTTGTATTTTTACTAGTTCTATTTTAAACATGAATTTGAGATGTTTTTTTATTTATTTTTTATATATATGCATAAATTGTTTTGGGTATGGAACATCTTATATCTCGATCTCGTTTCCTTGTGAAGGGTAATGCTTCCCATATTATTTGATTTGTACACCCTTGGTGCTAGTCGCCAACCTAGGGCCTACTAGAGGTTAGGATCGGGAGGTCATTATCTTCATTTCTTTATTGCCAGAACAGGAGTGGTATCTTTGGAGGGAGGGGGTCATGAAAAGATGCTATCAGAGGTGATGGTTGAGAGTTAGGATGGAGTTTGGCATTAGGAACGATGAGGATTTCATGGATTGGAAGGGTAATAGTGTCAAATGATCCTGCTTCATGACATAAAACCAGGAAGACTAGTTAGGGCATGAGATTTTAGGGGGCCCCCATGATCTGACACAAGGACTCTGAGCCAAACCAATGACCTGGTGAGGCTACACCATTTTAGGTTAGAGACCCTTGGAAAGGTACATTCATTATAATGAATTGTTTTCTTATTTGAATTGGGTTGGTTTGAAAAAGTTAGAATAAATAAAAAAATATATTAAATGAGTTAAAATAAATCTTAACAAAGACTTTATACTACTTGGTAATAGGAAATATCTTTTACCTTTTAAACTATCGCTCTTAGTCATCATCTGCATGTGGATCAGGAAGTTTAGGTTAGGTAAGCTAATTCGGTTGATTGATGGAGGGTTGATCTAATTGAGGAGGATGACCAGTGGAAGAGGACATTGTCCTCTTTCCTACAAAAGGATTTGGGAAAGTGCAAGGGAAGTGTTTTGGACATGGAAATTCAAATTTGGCTTGAAGAGCATGTGATCACCTTCACTTTGATCTGGGCCCCGATGCAGTACTAGGTACCTTGGGCTGTCAGTCATATGTGGGGAGTTGTGCGTCAGTGGTGGACACTATAGTTTAGGGAATGAAAAGAGGCAGACATTTTGTAGGTCAAATTTGAGAAGGAGTTCCGATCAGAGCTCCATTCACCAACCATGAAGACTTAGAAGAGGAAGGCTCTACTCTCCCTTCAGTTGGAGATTATGTTAGTGAGGGAGCTAGGGAACATGTTCAAGGATCAAATTCATTTTCCCTAGATCTATTTCTAGATGAGTAGTCACATGAAAGACATCTTGAGGTGTCTCTTTGACCATCTATCTAGTATGTTGTTTATCATTTTATATTTCCAACATATCTAGAGTTTCATAAAAAGGTAGAGGTGATCAATAAGATTCACTCATGAGGAGGTTTACTGTGAGAGGGTATCTAATAGAGTTATTCAAGAGGTAGAGTTTCCAGAGATAGGTCTTAGGTGCCAATAAATTCAATGTTTTGACTGGAAGGAAGTCTACTTCAACATCTTCCTTTTTAACTTTCTAGTACTCAGGAATTTTCTGGGATTTTGAAACCAAAATTTTTCTGTTATATTGTTTAGGGACGTCTTTAGAATCCGTGACCTATGGTTGTTTGATATTAGTTTGGTGGAGGTGTAAAGGTTCAACACCAACCTCAGTAGCAGTTGCTAGTCAGGCCATTTGAGTAGTTGGGGAATCAGGCTCTTCCTCCAACGAGGGGAGATGGAGTAGGTAGAGGCCAACCTCAGGATGTTTATCACACTAAGGTACCTCTCCATGTGCATGGTCATGGAGGTGTTCATCAGCAGAGAGGAAGAGGATTAGGGAATGGTCAGTTTCACATAGTGGAGGCAGCAGTTCTAGTGGGTTCGTAGATCATCCGAGGTACAATTAGTTTGTTCAGTATTCTTGCTTGTTCTTTATTGGATTCAGGAGATTCACACTCATTTATTGAACCTTATCTATCCCATTCTCTCTGACTAGACATATAGAGGCTTTCTTTTCCCTTGGTATTGAGTACACTAGTTAGAATCTAGAACTACTTGTTTTATATGATTTCATACTTGGCATCAACAGGTTGTATTATGTACATGCTGTTATCGATAGATTTAATATGAGATTCATGTTTTTGGATGTGGATGGTCAACGTGTGATTTTAGTTGGTGATTGGGGTTGTTAGGTGGGTAGTCGTCATGTGGATCCCCTCATCTCTTTGTTGGAGGAGTTGTCAGCATAATCAATAGATGTTGGGATGGTTGAGGTTCCCAGAGTCATTAGGGGGTTCTTAGATGTTTTCCCCAAAGAGGTTGTGATGCTACCCCCTCGATGTGATGTTGAGTTTGGGATAGACTTGAAGCCCGGTGGTTCTACAATTTTTTTGGATCCTTATTGGATGAAACATTCTATGTTGCGGGAGATGAGTATTCAAATTGAAGATCTAATATAGAAGGGTTTTATCTGGCCTAGTGTGTCGCCATGGGGTGCTCTAGTGTTGTTATCAAAGAAGTCAGATAGTGGTATGAGATTGTGCATAGACAACCAGAGGTTGAATCATGTGAAGTCAAGAACCATTACCCTCTTCCAAGGATAGATGATATTTTTTACTATATAAAAGGGGAGAGTTAGTTTTCAAATATTGATCTATAGTTTTTATTTAACCATTTAAGGGTGAAGAAGGGTGATATCAAGAAGACTTACTTCATATGAATGTATGGGAAATTAGAGTTTGTAGTCAGGCCATTTAGTTTTATGAACAGACCAATCATGTTTATGGGGCTCATGAAATCCATGTTCCGTGAGTTCCTAGATCAACTCAATGTCATGTTCATCAATGAAAACTTAACCTACTCAAAGATAGAGTAGAATCATACCGAGCATTTAGAAAATTTATTTCATGTTATTCAATGCCACTAGATCTATGGAAGGTTGTCCAAGTGTATGTTCTCTGCATGATAGGTACATTTCATTAGGTATGTGGTGTCTCACCAGGGTGTGGTGGTATAACCATCGTAGGTCTATGTAGTTATTTCTAGAGAATCATCCAATAAAGTGGTAGAGGTTCGCAGTTTCATTTGTCACACAGGTTATTATTTCGGGTTTATATCCAATTTCTCCCAATCTAAAGCACCATTGATGGATTTTAATAGAAAGGACCAAGAGTTGTTTTAGAGTGAAGAGTGTCAGGAAGTGTTTGGTTACCTAAAGGAGAAGTTTGTTAGTTCACCAATGCTCTGATTTCCTAAGGAAGGGTTACTTTTTGAGGTGTTTCGTGACACTTCACGTATGGGTTTGGCATACATGCTAATACAGAAGTGGTAAGCGATCTCTTATGGTTCTAGGAAGCTACATCCTCATGAGTTTAACTATGCCACCCATGATATAGAGTTTTTATCGGTGGTTTTTGTGATGAAGTTGTGGAAATATTACCTCATTTGGGAGAACCTTTTGGTATTTATGGATCATAAGATATTGAGGTATATCTTTTCCATGTGTGAACTGAATCTATGATATCAGGGGTGGATGGAGTTTCATCCGGACTATTATTTTGAGATATCCCACACCTCAGAAAATGGAAATGTTATGGTCAATGATTTGAGCAGAAGGTCATGGATGGAGGTTGTTCAGAAATATGTGGATTCTTGAAAAGAGATATAGGATTTGGAAACCTTGTTCTTAGATACAAGAGTGGATGGTGGTAAAGAATTTTTTCAGCTGACGGTGCAGTGTTTTCTAATGCAATGGGTGGAGAAGCCTCAATGGGGAGACTCAGAGGCAGAGGTGTTTTACGATCATGTTGTCCATGGTGATGGTTCAGAGTAGTGGCTAAAGGATTGTCAGAACTAGATGTTGTTTTGTGGAAAGTTGTTTTTCCTATAGTAATGCGTTGTATATACCTTCATGAGGTTCATGGATCACCCTTATCATTACATCCAAGAATTTACAAGATGTATCGGGGCTTGAAGATATTGTTTTTGTGGCTCAGAATGAAACATATTGTGGTAGAGTTTGTGGCTAATTTGTTAGTTTTATAGCAGGTAAAGGATGAGAATCATGTTCTTGGTGGGGTTTTCATCCCTTGAATGTTCTTGAGTTGAAATGGGAAGACATCTCAATGGATTTCATCATAGGGTTACATAGATTTTAATGAGGTTATGATGTTTTCTGGGTGATAGTGGATCAATTGATGAAATCTACTAACTTCTTAGTGATCAAGGAGTTGGGTGCAATGGAAACATTGTCAAAGAGGCATGTGGAAGAGATGGTGTGGTTGCATGGGGTTACGAGGTCCGTTATCTCAGATCGGTATACATGATTTACCTCACGAGTCTAGAGGGTATTACATCATGATTTTTGCACCCAGCTACACCTCAACACTAATTTCCACCCCTAGATAGA
Organism: Viscum album; assembly: GCA_963277665.1. NCBI lineage: Eukaryota > Viridiplantae > Streptophyta > Magnoliopsida > Santalales > Viscaceae > Viscum > Viscum album. The sequence continues at coordinate 1,691,221,668 of OY728163.1, read as the reverse complement.
TAGGTAGATAGAGCTGACTATACAAATGTTAAAGGATATGTTACGGGTGTGACTCATGGACTTTGGTGGATCTTGGGTATGAAACTTTCCCATTAGAGAGTTTTCTTATAATAATAGCTATCACTCTTCCATTGGAATGGCTCTGTTTGAGACTTTTTATGGGAAACTGTTTTGTTTTATTTTGTGCTGAATTGAGGTTGGAGAGAAAATTATCTTGGTACCGATGTGGTGCAGAGCATGAAAGAGAATGTTCAGCTCATTCGTGAGAGGATGAAAGAAGTGTAGGACTAGAAGAAATTGTATTCTAATCATAGAGGGAGGCCCTTGGAGTTTTTGGTTGGGGATAATGTGTTCTTGATGGTCTCCCTTTGACATGGGAAGTGAAGTTTTGGCATATGGAGTAAGCTTTCCCTTCGGTTCGTTGGACACTTTGAGGTATTGGGGAATGTTGGTGAGGTGGTGAATCTCTTGGAATTTCCATCTCAGTTGGAAAGTATCTACAATGTCTTCCATATCTCTCATATTCATCAGTTTCTTCATGATGACTCCCATGTCATTGAATTGGAAGAGCTAGATATCAAGGATGAATCGACATTTGTGGAGTGTATAGTGGAGATCCCTAATCGTCGATATAAGGTGCTACATGGATGGACCATTCCTTTGGTTCATGTGTTATGGAGGCATGGTGTCTAAGAGGGGAGTACTTGGGAGCGAGAAATGTAGATGCATGCCCAGTACCTAGAATGATTTTGAGTTTTTTTCTCTATTTTACTATGCAATGGGATGTTTGAACCTTGATGTTTTATGATATGAGTTGTTTTCTCTTGGTTTTTGATTTTGTATAATATGTTTTGTGATAAAATATTGATGTGTGGAAATGGGATACATGATTCCTAATCAAGACACATTAATTACAATGTTATTAAACTCATTCAGGTGAGTCAGTGCCACCTCAAGGGGATAGAATCTTGACATGGAAGATGGAATTACCAGATTCGTGTGTTTGAGATGGTGAAAATTGTTAGTTGTATGGTGGTGTGGTTTGTTGGTTGTAGTGTTTATTGTCTTGGGAGCATAGAGGTTGGGATGGCTTTGTAGTGAGGCTGCAGTCGTTTGGTTTGGTGTGTTTATCCAATGGTAGTGTTTGAAGTGTGATGATATCAGTGAAAGGTATCTTGTGTGGTGGTTGTTCGGAACACTTTTTCCTCTGGGGTTGGTTTTGGATTCACAAGGTAGAGAATCATTTGAGAGGTATATGATGTAATGTTATGTGCCTTCCCAATCAGTTACTTAGTGGGGTTTGGTTATTAGAAGTGTTCGGAGGAAGTTCAGAGAGAGTTTGGTGAAGTTTGGTTGCAAAAGGCTGGAGGAAGGGGGTATAACACATCATGTGACTAGATTACAAATTGTGAAATTTGGTTTCATGGATTTTATTATATTTTTCACATCGTACATTCATTTTATATGATGTGAAAAATAGTTTCATGACGTGAAATATTTTGGGGTTAGAAAAATAGAAAAAATGAAGAAGTGACATGTCTTTCATCAATAACTGAACCCTGAATATGACATGACATGAAATGGGATTACACATCATGTAATACCCTTATCGTGTGTAGTTTCAAAATTCTTTTTTCAGATGAACCCTCATTCATTTTGACGCATATTTATTTTTCCTACCACTTTAGGAAAACCCTAGGTGCCTCTATGTGTTATTCAATAACTTTTACTCCCTCTTCGATCTGTTGATCATGATGGGTGTTCATTGGAAATTTGTGGTCAATACATGGGTATTTCTCTTCTATTTTTCATAATTTTTCTTCCATTATTCTCCTAGAGATCTTATTTGGTTATGTTTCATTGGTTTGGTGGTTCATTAGGATACATTTTGATGGAGCCTTGGTGTGGTATAAGATTATCCGATGTTGTTGTGGTGTGGTTGTGATTTTTGAGTGTTTTTCTTTACTCGATGGTGCATAATAATTAGAAAGATCCCTTTAGGTAGGATTCCCTTAATTTTTTTCAATTGGGGATCATATAAGAGGTTTTTTACTTTTTTCTCTACAAATCCGGATTGTACCATCCTAATTCAATATAAAGAATCAGTTAATTGAAATTGAAGGGAAAATGGGGTTTTGGTTCGCATGTTTTTTACAGATTTGATATTGATATTGGTATTGTGATTGTTCGGGCTTGATGCCCTACTACATATTGTAGGCGTTGGTAGATTTTTTTCATTGGATACATCTTTTTTGGTTGTTTCCTTTTCAATATTTTATTGGGATCACCCTAAAATGAAAATGGATAACCACATATACTTGGATAATGAATTTGTTTCCCCTATATTTTGGTTTTTGTGATAGCAACCAAAAGAAAAGTAGTGGAATGTGGTAACTGTTCTTGTGAACCTATAAAATGTTTTTTTTGTGGGATTCATGTGTGGGGAAGTGGATGGAATATAGTTTTATAAAGGGAATATGAGGGGCATTGTGTGGTTATGTTGTAGGGATATGGAACTGGTTATGCTATTTTATGTTGCTAGATATGGTTGTGTGTTGGGGGTCTGTTTTGGTTAGTATAGTGGTTTAGATAATATTACTTTGAAGAAGGATAATAGTGATTGTTATGGGTAATTCACTTAGAGTTTCTCTAAGAGTAACATGATTTAAGGTTCACACCATATCTATATATCTATATATGAAATACCCTGAATGTGTGTTAAACATTGGGGTCGTGGAACGACGTGTCTTTAATGTGGAGTCACCTTAATTTACTAGGATCTTCTGCATCTAAAATGAACCTTACTCTATGGACTATTTCTATGTTTCATAGTTTCTAGGAAGTGATGAAATGACTATATATTTGTTTAAAAGAGTTTTTAATGGCTTGGGTTGGTTTGGATAACAGAATGAAAATGGTTAAATAAATTGGTTGGAAATATGAAATGGGATTTGTGGATTGATATGTGGTGTAGTGAATTTAAAGGTAGAAACAAAGGTTGTAGAATCATGAGTTGATTTCTATCCGGGAACCCATAGGTTGGGATTTAGTGTTTGGTATCATATTTGTTTATACTTGTATTTTAATTGGGATTTCTATATGTACCCACACTAATTGATCACAATCTGCTGAACACACCAATCGTCAAGGAAGGAGGGTTTATTTCCCCAATATCTTAGTGGGGGGATGAATGGGTGGCCACCCCATCTTCCTTGATCCATATACCAAGCGGTGATAGCCTATGATTCTTATAGAAGGTTATGGTGAGGTGTGCGGCCCATGTGTGTGCGGGGAGTTATTCTTTCCCAGGTAGTCTTCAAGATGAGATGTATTGTGCTTTCCCAGCTGTCTTCGGGATGATATGTGTTGTGATTTCCCAGGTGTCTTCAATATGAGGTGTGGTTTATGTCCTATGTGTCTATGGGTAGGACGTGATGTGTTGTGAGGCCCAAATGTGTGTGGGAAGGATGTGTTGTGAGGCCCATGTGTGTGTGGGAGGGATGTGTTGTGATTACCACGTGTGTGCAAGAAGGACGTGATGTTATATATTCGTAAGAGGTGGGAGTTACATGACATTTTCTATTGGGGTGTGAGAGTGGCTAATCAGTGGGAGAGTAGTTTAGGGTACCCAATAATCAATGTGATTTATATCATATTACTTGAATTTTATTACTTGGTGAGAATGTCATGGTGATTTTGGGTGGTTAATATAGACTCTTAGGTGTTTATTGGTTCTATTATTTTCTCACAGGTGAATTGGTGTGCCTATTTCACATGTTCATGAGAGACTTTGGTATTTTTAATTATTTTACATGTATACTCACCCTATGTATATAAAACTTATTTTAGGTTTCCATGTGGATTTCAAAGACCATGTCAGACCTTACAAGATCATATATTGAATGTTGTTGTGTTTCTGTTTAGTTTTACTTTTGGGTATTTACTTTAGAGACTTTTTTATTTTTATTTGTTCTATTTTAAACATGCTTGTGGGATGGTTTTTGGATTTCTATTATATATATCAAAGAGTTGTTTTCAGGATGGACCATATTTTCTCCCAATATTGTTTCCTTATAATGGGAAATGCCTCCCATATTGTAAGATTCTTACACCCTTTGTTCTAGTCACCATGCCAAGGCCTTCTTGAGGTGGGATTCAGGCGTCATTATCTCCCTTTCTTAATTTATTGCCAATGAAAATTATCTTTAGAGGGAGGAGGTTGTGACATTCTTACCCACAATGTACAAAGATAGAACCTCAATGGAGGTTGGGAATATATATAGGATATGAATCCTCATCCATCATTAGATATATTGACCCAAAAACAGCAGATTTATTTATAAAACCTTTTTATGGTTGTCACTTCAAGGAATAAGAATTATTAGTATTAAAGGGAGAAAATAAATAAATGGAGGGGATTTCTTGGAATGTGAAAATCTTATCATTTTTCAATCCTCTGACTCAGTAGTGTGGGATGGAAGTTAAAAAAATTACCATTTCAAGAACTAGAAAATCAATTGTTTTAAGAATTTACTAATTTAAATGGCATGAATAAATCACATGTACTAGCTATAAATGTCCAATCTATAATTTACGTCTCAAAGACACAGTTATGTAGTAATGTTACAAAAATATCAAAAACTTGCTTGAAGCATGTAAGACCAGTTGGAATTAAGGATATAAATCCTTAAAAAATCAACGTAATGAGTATAATTGAAAAACAAATTATTGAGGTGTGTGTTCTAGAAGAATTGATTAATTTAAGTGTTATTAAATAAAGACATAGTGTGAATCATTAATATAATTCATAGGATATAGAATACCCTGATGGATTTGAATATAAAGAAATCTATCTTAATTATTCCACTATAGGTGATATATAGAATCAAAGTAATGTGGAAAATATTGATGAAATATTTTCATATTCTATGTCCCATGATATAGAAAATGAATACCCCAAAACAAGGCATCGTAAGGGAAGTCCAAAACAACCTGATGAGAATAAATGGAAATATATAGTGGAAGTTGAATTAAATTTACTTAATAAGTGAATGGTTTTTGGACATATCATGCTCACACCAATATCTATGAAACATTTTGTATATAAATGTGGTTTTGTGCATAAGATTAATGAGAAAAATGATATTTCATTATACAGTGCTCATCTTGTCGCACAAGGTTTTTCTCAGAGACCCAAAATTGATTACGAGGAAACATATTCTCCTATTATGGATGCTATTACTTTTCAATATCTAGTAATCCTTTTAATAGATGAGAAGGATAATACGTGCATTATGGATGTTGTTAAAGATTATTTAAATGGGTCACTTGATAGTGGTACATATATGAGAATCCCAGAAGGATTCAAAGTACCTAAACTATTGAAATGAAAACTAAAATACTTGTATTCAATTAATTTATATAAATCCTTGTACAGAATAAAACAATATGGAAATATGTGGTATAAAAATTTGAGTGTATATTTTTTAAATAAAGGGTATGTAAATAAACCCATATTCCCATGTTTTTTTATTAACAAAAAAACATATAGATATAAAATAACTATTGTTTATGTCGATGATTTAAATATTATCCTAACTTCAAAAGAGATAAATGAATAAACGAGAAACATAAAGGATGAATTTTATACTAAAAACCATGGAGAAACCTAGTATTTTCTTGGACTACAAATTAAGCATATACCAAGTGGTATATTTTTTCATCAGTCAAATTTCACTAAAAAGGTCTTAAATAGATTTAACATAAATAAAGAAAATCCATTAATTACTCTAATGGGGTTTTATATTTAAATAAGAAGAAAGATCAATTTCTACCTTATGAAGAACATGATGAGTAAGTTGGTATAGATGTACCATACACTAGTGCTATGAGATAACTGATGTATCTTTCTAATTGTACTTGTACTTATAAATTTTTTTATACTAATTTATTTGAATGATCATTTTCATCCACTACATGAATACAATGGAACGTAGTTAAACACATATTTTTTTTATCTTTTAGGAATTATTTATTTGGGTTTATTCTTTTCTAACAAATTATAAAAGAATACGGCCGGTTTTTCAGATGCAAGTTATTTATTTGATCTGCATAATGTATGATCACAATCGGGTTATGTATTATGAGTTATAGGTACTTCCATATCATAGATATCAAAAAGATGACAATAATTACGACATATTAAAATCATACCTAAGTGATTTCATTAAACAAATCATGTAGAGAATGTGTTTGGATGTGGTCTATGCATCAACACATTTGAGAATCAAGTGGATTACATATAGATTTTATCCTAATAATATTATTCAGAGATAATCCTATATTTATCACACAATTAATAAAAGTATTCATCAATAATGATTGGACAAAACACATACCAATGAATTATTTCTCCTTTACATAATAGGTAATGAACAATGGAGATATCAACATTAAATATATTCATTCTTGCAACAACATTGCTAATTTATTTAAAAATACACTTCTAACCGTTATCTTTAGAAATCTTGTACATGATATAAGTATTCATATATTGAATTTTTTTAATTTAATGTAACTTTTTGGGGGGAGTTTACATGAGTGTACTATATTATTAATTCATGTATTATCCCACTGAGTTTTTCTAGAAAAGTTTTTTAATGTGGTAGTATAAAAACACCAATGACATTGGTTGGGGTGTGCATCTCAAGGGGGAGTGTTAGGAAACTGCTGAAAAGGGCTTCTACAACTATTCAATGAGGGTGGTATTCACAACCCACCTACCATGCTACACTTCCTATAAAAGGGAAGTACAACAACCCTAGGATATGTACTTATAATAGAAGTGATATACCAAAATTATGAATAAAATTATTGCTATTCCTTTCTTCTCATCTTTATCCACTATTTAACTTTTTATCCTTTAATTTTTTTTTTCACAATATAGAGTAACATTGTTATTTATTAATAAATATATATTTTTAATAATTAAAAATTAAATTATTGAAAAACTAATTTATATATTTTATTCATAACTTTTTGGAATAATAGTAACATTATTATTTCAATGAAAATATTCAATATTATAATAGTCACATTCAAAATTTTCATATTTCAATTGTCAAATTTATATTCCTATAAATTCACATTAGTCTTCCCACTAAAATCATTAACATCATTCTCTAAATTTTAAAAATTTCTATTGATTTTCTTTTTTTTATAATATCAATGTATCTTTTCTTATTGTAATTATTTTTAGAGTATTATCCTTTAGAGTTCAAGATTATTATAGTTCCCTATATTAATACTTGTTTTATGGTATTATTTGAAACTATTATAATGAATGTAATCTTATAGTTTCTTTATTGTATGATTATGATGAAATTATAAAATGGGTATTGTGTATTGGATTTGTGATGCAGTGTTTATTTATTATAACAAAATATTGGGTTTTATATTTTCACCAGTAAATAATTTCGTCCTTGAATTTTGTTTTACATTTCAATTCAATAGAAAATCTGGGTAATTTTCGTAATTACTTCTTCAAGATCCCACAATACTTCTTCTAACTTGTGATTCCTTCACATTAGATTCACCAACCATGTTATTGTATTTTTCAACACTTTTTATCTAGTATCAAGAATATTTATAGACTATTCATTATTGAAAAGTTGGGTTCAAACTTTATTTTCTCAATGGTGAGTACTTGTGATGTGTTTTGAATGTATTTCTCCAATAGAGAGACCTAGAAGGTTTCATTCAGTTTAGATAGGTTAGGTGGCATAAATAAATGATAAGTCATGATTCCATTTCACTTTAAAATTTCAAAATGAACAATATATTTTTGACTTAGCATCCCTTTATTACCAAACCCTATAACTCCAATCCATTGTGATACTTTTATGAATATATAATCCCCTGATTTAAATTCAATTTATATCCTCTTATTATACTCATAACTCTTTTGCTTTTATTGGGATAAGTGGATATGAATTGTAATGGATCATAAATTATTACTTGTATCATCAATTAGATTTTGACTAACTACTTTCCTTTCTTTATCTTCATCCTAAAAGGTTGGAGTATGAAATATTTTCCTATACAAGGATTTATATAGTTCCATTTAAACTTTTTAATGAATTATATTATTTTATGAAAATTACACTAAAGGTTGATACTAGTCCCTTGATCCTTGGAATTCAAGTGAGTGTGACTTTATCATTTTATCTAGAGTTAGTATAGTCTTTTTAGACTGCCTATTGGTTTGAGTATGATAGGTAGTGCCCAAATATTTCTCAAAGTTTAAATAATTTTGAAGGGTCATCTTGAATTTTGATGTGTTACAAGGTTCAAGATCAGATAAAATTGATATTGGTTCTCCAGGAAGTCTCACAACTACATTAATATAGAGTTATGTAAGATTATCAAGGGTCATATCCTCACTTATTGCAATGAAATTCCTAGAATTTGTAAGACGATTTGTAATGACCCATATAAAATAATTCCAATTAGTTGTGTTGGTAAGTCCAGTAAAAAAGTTTATTATGTCATTATAACACTTAAACATTGGTATAAAAATAGGTTTCATGTCCCCATTTTTATGTTTACTCTAGAACATGTTGGAACACCTTGCATCTTTAAACATAGTTCACAAATTTTTTACTTCATGTTGTCCCACTAGAAATTTTCTGCTATATCCTTATACATATGAATGCTATTAGGGTTTATAGATATATTTGGGCTAAAAGATTCATCTAGAAATTCTATTTTAAGATTACGTACTAATGGAACACAAAGTGACATTGAAAACATCAATACATCATCTTTATAGATTAAGGATATCAATTTCCCATCATTCATGGCTTGAATATTCTTTTATCAACCCTTTTCATATTTTTTTGAAATTTGTATCTTCTCTAGTAAATATTATTTATAATTACATTAAAAAAATAATGATTTTCCTTCCCTAAAAATTTTCATATCCAAAATTTATAAATCCAATAATATGGGACATTTTTCCATCCCTATAAAATATATAACTCCACGATCTTTCTTAAAAAATGCATCGACGGCATTGTTTACCTTACCAAGGTGAAAGTGTACCAAGAATTCATAGTGCTTGAGTAGTTATATCCATCATTTTTATATCATGTTTATCTATTTCTTTGTGAATATACAATTTAAACTATTTTGATCTGTATATATATCACATGTTTCACCAGAGAGGTAGTGTCTCCGTAACTTCAAGGAAAGGATTATAACTACCAACTCAGTATCCTGAGTAATATAATTTTCTTCATGGGTCTTCATTTTTCATGATGCATAAGAAAGAACCATATTATTTACAATAATTACTCAACCTAGTCCTATCTTATATGCCTAACTATAAATATAAAATATCTATACTTCCCTGATGTTAAAGTTAAAAACAATCCATTGAGAAATATCTTTATGATGTTTCTAAAAACCATATCCATATTACTTAGACCATGTTAATTTTAACCCATTAAGTATTATATTGGTTAATAGTTTGGATAATTAATTTTTTTAAAACCACCTAATATTAACCTACCAAACCAAGGAAACTATATATATCAGTTATATTAATTAGTGTAGACTATTCTTTGACCACATTTTACTTTGATATCGATATAATTCCGATCCTTAGAGATAATATTTTGAAGAAAAGAAACTTTTTAGATCCAAAATTCACACTTACTAAATCTCATATATATCTTCTATTATCTATGTGTCTCAAGAATAATTAAAATGTGTTTATAATTATCATTAGATAATTTAGATTGTATCATGATATCACTAAAAAAATACCCCTATATATTTATAAATATTGTTGTGCCATTGGGTAAAAAAATATTTGATTATTTTTTATTTGAATATGAAGTCAGCCTATGTGTGATGAGAAATGAAGAGTTATCTATCATTAATCGTAAAAATGAGAATCCATATATTATTAGATAAGTAATTTTAAGATTCATATATATCAGTGAGTAAAATATTTTGGATTTGGTTAACCTTTAATACATATTTTTATAGATTCAAGGGGGTATCTCATACATCATATATTTTTAGAGATGGTCATCATTTTCATGAAAAGTGTTGCTATGATAAATAGATCTTTCTACACTATGTAAAGTAGTGATGAAATTAATGAAAAATTAGAGAAAGTTAATCCTTATGAACAACTGGTATAGTTGAGAATAACTAATGAAAAATAGATTCAATGTTTATGGAAAATATTTTCATTACTTTTGAGAAACCATCCATTGAGTACCTTGTATTTTGGTTCCTAAATGTAGTGATAATTTTACTTAGATGATGTCTAGAAATGTATTAAGAATCCCCAGATCCATTGATATTCATTTCAATAATTTTTTAATGTATAATATTTACTAGAAAAATAAAAAATTCAAATTTCATTTGATTTTTTTTAAATATTATTTCTTTGGCTAGAATTCAAGCCTTTGGGAATAATTAAATGACTTTGATCAGATCATAATAATTTTCCCATCATATAAATTTGTGATAAGCCAGAAAAGTCACAATGGAATTGGTCATAATACATCATTATAAGAACCTGTTTTTATTGTATGGTATTTAGTTATTAAGAAATAATTTCGATCATATGAATTATACAACATGATCTTTTTAAATACTCATGATGAGTTAATTATATGACAATATTCCCATTGTTAGAAATTATCATATGAATTATGACCATAATATGTATTTGAATTGAATATAATATGACTTAGTGGATAATAAGTATTTATCAAAAGACTCTATGAGCCTATGTATCTAAATTATTATGATGTGAGATACCCTATGTAGTGTATGTACTTTAGACTTAGAAAAACATCAAAGTTATGCTGGATGAAAAACTCAGGCTTCTTGAATTATTTTTTATGGAAGATGAAATTATTAGGATGATGCATGTGATAATTAATCATTTTAAAAATAGGAAAACATATGGAATGATGTATTATTGAATACATAAAAATTAGTAAGGATTATATTCTTGTAAGATGAAAGAGATATGAATTTATAGATGAATTTAAAAGGAAAATAATCTATGAAATTATATAATAAATTCTAAAAATACATTTAATGGTGTTGAAGCTATTATTTAGAGTTTGAAACATCATGAAAATATTTTTATCCATGACATGAGCTTGAGAAAACAATCTTCTAGGCTATTAGTTGGATGATCCAAGTATGGAATCTTATCTCTAAAATCAAATGCACTGAAATAAATTTCATTGTTTTTTAAGAATTATGTTTGCACTATCAAGTCAAATATTTCTCAAACATTTGAGATTAATTAATTTATAAAGAAATACATTTCAGAAAGAGGAAGATATGATATACTGATATCTATTTTTATAGAACAAATCTAGTCTATAGTGAATTAATGGGAGCTACTATTTAGTGGATAGAGAATGCCACACTAAAAATTCTATTGATATGTGTTTTTAATCAACTATTTTTTATTTGTAAAGATAAAAGATCTGATCCACTGAGGAACATCTGGATAAAGGTAGGCTAAGTATTCTACCCTAAACCCACCTCCAAAAGGATAATTGATGATTTTTAGCACTCATTATGTATATCACACATATGGGAGGTCTTAGACTGGTTTACCTGTTCACATGCACAAAAATAATTACAGACAACAGAATAAAAAACAAATAGAATAATAAATGCATGAACATACTCTAATATCTAAAGACTGACTATGATAGTACATAAATGAAGTAAAAAAGGGATAAAAAGAGTTCCAAAAATATAAATTAAGTCCCACCAGACAAAAATAATAGAAATAGTCACAAAAACAACAATCTGAAAATACTTTCGCTACTGTAATTTTCATGTTCCACTAAGATCTACCGACACCATATCCCACTATATCCCCATTTAAAATAAAATAATCTACATAAAACACAATACATGTGGGTATATCCCATTAAAAGGTGAGTATAAAAAACCTTATAAGACACCTCAAAATAATCAAGAAGTAATGAATTAAAGATAGAGTTAGATTGAAACCATAATAAAGAGAAAAAAATGGAAAAGAGAAACCCAAATATTCCCATTGATGGGAATCAATTATTATTGTACAATATCAAATATCAGTCATAAAAAATGATCCATATTTCCATCTTTAATTTCAAAATTCTTAAGAAACCTATGCGGTCATTCCCTCAGATAATGATGGGGGATCCTTACCTCATGACGATGGGTGAATTACCCACTTCAGTGGAGGATACATTTTTTTTCTTAGATCTATAGATGACTAAAATACTAGCTCTATAGGTAGATAATCACTTCTATATACATTGGGAGAAATATAGACTATGTACAATTTCATTGGTAGAGGTTCCTAGATCTCAGATTTATTTGGAGAAATACTGACTCCCTTGTAGAATCTCTCATCTGAAATAAACTATATATAGAAGAATCCCATGAAGATAAATGTCTAAATAGGAAATTTCAATGCACCACATTTTCCTAATATGTGTACCTATAATGGTATATGTGGTGTGGCCCAAAACACACGGTGTGTGAGTCTGCATGGGTACCTAAGCATGTATGTTTGATACATGCTAAGCTAGCCTAATTTAGGTCACATGGAGTGTGTTTTACCCACATGTCCTTGTGATCCTTAACTCTCAGTCAGAAATAGTTCTATATAGAATAGGCAACATGATGTGTGTAGTTCCAAAACACTAGACCTATAATCAAGAATTCCATATTCGAAAAAAAATTTCATTCATTATGAATCATTCATTAATTCCACCAAAAAAGCATGATCAAGTTTCCTAAAATACACATTTACTACTATAATTTCTCTGATATTTGTTGGATTACAGCTTCCCTTCTTTAGAAATAGTATACCCAATGCCTCCCAAAAACTCCCATGCACCTTTCCTCATTAAACCACCATCACTAAAGCCATATTTGTACTTACATTCATATCAAACAACCTCAATCAATATAAAATCAATGATGATAAGACCGTAACATCAAAAATTAAAACCCATGATAAAACGATCAATCAAATGAGTTTGTAGAAATGGTTGAACCACCGACCAACTAAATAACATAGATGAACACATGTAGAATGGGTATAAAAATCCAAAAAACACCAAAGTGAGAATAAAAAATGGATTCATTTGATTTCACCATTGTTAATTAAAACAAACATTAATATGTGGTGAAGTGAGATTAAAATAATAATTACAAGAATAATGATTATCATATGTATAAATCTAGATAAAACCATAAATTAATGGGATTGGAAATGGTCAATTATATATTAGATTATTGGAAGGTAATATGTAATGAAAATTAAATCTATTGCGGGAATAAATTCACAAATAAAATCCCTACTTTGATATCAGATTGATTACTAAAAAGAATGAGTTTTTAATAATGATGTTGGAGATACCCTTTAATTCCATTTACATTGATGAGTTCCACTAAATCCAATTGCTGACCCACAAATATCCCTATTCATTGTCATAGATTCTATTATAGTGACTCCCTCATTATAAATTATTATGTTTGTGGATCACCCTAGATAATTGATAAAACAAAGATTAAATAGATTACCAGATAGGTTGAATATTTAATAAACCAAATAAAAAAAATTATTTAATTTTATTTAACATATTATATAGTGACTGTTCATTTTCCAAAAACCAAATATAAACAACATTTATGTCACAGCTTTGGTAAACCTCACTTTCTTGATTCAACGATGGTCATAGTTTCCCCATATAATACTTCTCTTAGGAGTTAATACATTATTTCTCATATTATTTGCATGGATGTGTTAATATATTTAATATATTTAATATATTATCATTGGGAATTAATGACACATGAAATTTTGTGTCAAAACCATAACTATCTATAAAAACATTTCTTGAAATATTCAAAGGGTCTTGTTTTAAAAAATAGATCCATTAAAATATCAAAACAATGATGCCATTTTTTCCAAAAAAGAAATAATTAATCAAATAGGTGAGAGTACTATGATCACATCCAATTTTTCAGTTCTTAAGTTATATCTTGAATATTTCCATAATTTTAGAGAAAGTAAACAATTGAAATCAACCACCAAAAAAAGATATCCTCTTATATACCTTTGATCTGCATTGGTTACTCTAAAAAGATCGATCCATCTTCAATTTCTAGCTCTCCCAAGTTAATAACATACAACAGATCATTGAAACAGTTCCATAGTTGTGACACATGGAAGACTCAATGAACTCAATCGAGATATGATGTTAAATATATGTAGTGAAAAACCACAGTAATCCGATGTAAAATCTTAAATGTGATAATGAACCATAAAGCTAGCCAGCTGGCCCCACTAAATCTTTATAGACCAAAATAAGGTGGAACCTTCAAGAATATCTGGTCTCCCTCTCTGAACTCTAATGAAATTAGTTGGTCTATATTGGACTTATGACGGATCTGTGTTGTCCTAATCCTCTCCCTGATGGTCCAAAATTTCACTATCATTGTTTGAACAAACATTGGACCCACAAGTAATGATTCTCCCAAATACAACTAGCCTAGTAGGGAGATATATGGTCTCCCCTAAATACCCACTGAAAGGTTGCATAATTATAGTAGAGTAATAGTTTTTACAAAATGAAAACTCTTCTAAGGGAAGGTGATCCTCATAGATTTTTCCAATGTACAACATTAAATCTTATAGCATATCCTCTAGGACATTAGTGGTCTACTCAGTTGGAAATCTATCGAGGGGAAGGAAGGCCATTCCCATTCATAATTGATTCCTAAAATCCTCCTGTAATCCTCTCCACAACAGATATATGAAGTGAGAATAAAAATATAAGACAAAAATCTAGGTGACCCAATGAAGCTGTATGATCTCTTGCATGTTCAAGCACCGAAATGTTTCCACTGAACACTACCATCAAATGTATAGAAAGTGGGTTGAATTTATGAGTTGATCTATGATCACCTAGATAATGTCAGGACCAATCTCTATATTTTTAAAATACTATTATGAAATCCATGTATATAACATCCCACTTATATTCTTATACCTTTAGGGGTTGGTCCAATCCCACTAGTAACTAATTCTTATCCATAACCTACTAATATGTGGGGGATCGAGAGTTAAAATTTGTAACACTCTTATTTATCCATGGAAACTAAAATGGATGATAAAGGTTATAGTAAATATTTTACACTCTAGGATATACCATTAAGGGATATGTATGGAAATATATTAGAGCTAACTTTGTAAGTGTGACTGGTACCACCATTTGGCCTTGGAAGTGGATGAAATACTCCCCACCCTAAGAAAATCAATGAAGTGCTTGTCATGTGAATATCTTGTTGCACAAGAACTAAGTATAATCATCACTATGATATGATTCCCTTACACACTATAAAATTATAGGAGTCACAACCATTTATTAGAGGTATAATACCCCTCCCTCATCTACCATGTATTAATACAACATGTCAAATTGCTCGAATTCATCACCTTGAAAATTTGAATGAGATTTCCCATTGAGAGTATCTTCCACAACATTACTCTTTATAGGAGTATAAACGATCTTGAAGTCACAGTCTTGTCGGAATTATAGCCACTTACTCTATCTTAGTTTAAGATATCTATGAGTGAATATGTATGAGAGATTCATGTGGTTGGAATAAATAACAAACTGCTCACCAAGTAGGTAGTATTTCCATGACCTCATGGTGAACACTAGTGTTTCTAGATCCATGTCATGGGTTTCATAGTTCTTCTTGTGGGGTATGATTTTTCTTGATCTGTAGGCTATAAAAACCTATCTATAAATCAATTCACACCAAAACCTAGATTAAGAGGCATCACTGAACACTATGTACACAACCCATTGTTTATTAAACCATAGAATGCGAGTGATCATCAACCTATACCAAAAATACTTAAATAACTTATGTAAATTCTATAAAGAGGTAAATGTTTTCCCCTTCTATGTCTAGGTAGACAATGGGTTTGTATCCTTGGAGGATTATAGAACGAATCTCTAGTAATAGCCATCCAAACCAAGGAAGCTCTAGATCTCTATCAAGATTTTTGGTGGATCCCAATGTAAAACTGCCTCAATCCTCATTGTGTCCACAACTATTCCATCATATGAGATAACATGTCCTAGAAGTCAAAGCTCTATAATTAAGAACTTTCACTTCTATAATTTATCATATAGTTGATACTCTCAAAGTATGGCTAGGACCATCCTTAAATGTGCTGCATGATCATCCATGAACATTGAGTGAATGAGAATTCAATCAATACAAAATACCACTAACTTGTATAGAAAATGCAATAACTTCTCATTCATGAGTCCCATAAACACTATTGGGGGATTCATTATGCTAAATAGAATCACAAATTACTCGTAGTGTTTATAAAGAGATCATATTTTCATTTTAGGTATGTCCTCCATGTGAATCTATAACTAGTGATAACCTAATAAATGGTTGATGTTTAGGGACCACCTTTCCCCATTAAAATGATAAAATAGGCAATATATTCTTAGTAGTGGACACTTATTCATGATAGTTACTTGATTCTGGTGATAATAATACACTCAAAACCACGTTATCCGATCTCCCTTCTTGATAAAGAAAACTATAACAGCCTATGGGGACATAATGAGTATCATAAATACTTTCCTATGAACATAATCTACTAAATAATCATCTATCAAATATCTATGAGATCCATTCGATATTCCACTGGATATATCAATGTTTTTTTTGAAAATGAACGTTGATGTTTATGTTGACCTCCCATCGAGGTGGTGACCCTAGTTCATGCTTAGAAATGATATCTGGGTACTCTAATACTTCAATAGGGAACCAAAAATCTGATTAGTTTGCTGCACCATGAGTAATGCTAACCAACTAATATGAAATTAGTTTCACTTACTTTTTCATAATCCAAAAATTTTCTAAATAAAATTATTTTTTTCCCTTAAAGTAAAATCTTGAACTATCTACCTTGGACTATCATATCCTTTGATGGAAATAATAAATCATGGCATGGATAGTGGATATCTAGTCCATACCAATAATAAAATCATAAAATTTCATCACAACTATAAATAGGTTCTAAAAGAAACTCAATCCACCAATAAAAAACCCACACTCTAGACAAAGTAGTGTGATCATAGAATCCCATCTAGTAGACATATCTAGTCACAAGGTATAGGAATGAGGAACTAATGGAATCCAAAATTATTTAACAAGGAACAAGGCTAGGTTGAAATAACTTACATTTGTTTATATAAAGACTAAATCAAGGATTGAGAAGACACAGATCATACATTGGGCCATTCTACGGGCCTTTGGTTCATAGGACTCAACTTCCTTCAACTAAAAAAAACCGTACCCACTAGCTCCCTGATACTTACAAGGCCCACCTAAAGGTGGAGAAATCTGATTATAATTTTTTCCAAATATTTAAACCCTCTCACTTATTTTAATATGACCATATCTTTATGTTTTCTCCTTTTCATACCACTACCTTTTCCTGGACGCATCTTCCAATATTTGTCTATCTGCTTCCACATAGTGGTTTGTGAATTATCAAGTGATATATCCTCACGAGTCATAGAACTCCACCTCTCCCTTAACTAGTTGGAATACCTATATCAACCCTAGGTTGTAGACCTTCTACTCTAATAATGACATATTAAATATTTGAGTGTCATCACCCCAAATCCCATCGTCATTCACTTAATTCTAAAGTCTCCTATCCTAGGTGATTTCTATTACCACCATTCTCCTATGACTACTTGTCCAAATATAAGTATAACATATTAGAATACTACAACACCTCAGTTTAAATGGGATTTAAAGGGGAAGAACTCTGACATGGATATCTCTATTTAGACTACACACAAACACCATTGGATGAAAAAATGCATCTTGAACCATTTTATAAGAGTATTATTAATGTTGGTAAACCATAATTCATACTTTGGGACTAAAATGATACCCTACCAAATGTTGATAATCTACTTGATGCATATTGATATCAAAGTCACTGAGAAAATAGCCTCCTGAAAGAGGTGATAAAAATTAATCTAGGTAAGAGTCAACTCATTATGTGTTTGATTCATCAAGATAAACTTTATTATACTCTTCCATAGAGAAGACAAAAACAATCACCATCATCTGATCTAAAGGAGTATAGAAATGACATAGTACTCAAACTTTAGAATATACCAATAAAACTCAGGAATCCCTCTCAATATAAGTGCATTATCAACCTATATAAATATAATGATCATTTTGATAATAAGAGGCAAAATTTCAGGAAACATTACTAGGGGATGGTCTTCTCACTGATTGATGGGAGGGAGTACTTCTTACTATCCGCCTAGAGGAAAAACCTCCTAAATGGCCCCCCTATGATGATGTATCCCTATTCAGATAATCCTCATCATGATTATATTTTGAAATATGAGATTGATGTCTGGATGAAGGTATCTTGAAATATTATCGATGTACCATGGTCTATAGATAATATATGGGGAAAGGAATCAATAAAGGCATTGAAACGAAAACCCATTCCTATATGATGCTTATACCATTTTCCCTATAATCAGTACCTTGGAGTACCATGTCAACAATATGATTACTATAGTCCTTGTGTATGGATAAGCCAGTCACTAGAAAATCACTAGGTTCCTTATCTCGAGAGCTGTACACTAAATAGTTAAACACAATTCCCTTAAATCCCAAAATAATCCTAAAAACTATTCTAAAAACAAAAATCCATTATAGGACAACCTAGGCTCTGACAGTACTCTGACACAACCTGACCAATTGAGGTCTGCCTGGCCAGTAGTAAATTGGGTCTGCTACCCCAATCCCACTTTCAATAGGAAAAGGGATAGTGACTAGAATTGAGTAGGTATATCACAAATATGGGAGGAATTATCATAATTCACATTCCAACACTCAAATATAAATATCCATATACACTATAGTAATGAAAAAATAAACTAGAATAACAAGTACTTGAAAAACCTATAATATCTTATTACTGAGCACAAAATTACATAACTGAAGTAAAAAGTGGGAAAATATAGTCCCAAAAAACTATAAATTAGGTCCAAACTAATAAAAATAAAGAAAATAGTCTTATTATAAAACCACTAATCCAAAAATAGTCCTGCTACCATGGCCACAAAACACTATTAAGCACCACCCTCACCCGGACCCCCTATATCCTAGTAAAAAACATGTCTTCTCTATAAGACATTATATGTTTAGATAGATCCCATGGAAGGGTAAGTATATACATACCCTGGAGAACAACTCAAAATCACCAATATGTAAATCATTAAAGAATGAGACAACTCAATACCAGAACCTTGAGGAATAAAAGGAAAAGGGAATCCTAGATATACTAATAGATAAAACTCAAGTCCCATAGTAAATTATCAGCTCTTGAACAAAAAAACTCTATATTCATAGATTATATATTATTAGTCTAAAGAAAAATATATGTTCATTCCCTTAGATGAAAGTAGAGGATCCCTAATATGTATTGTGAGTGAAATACCAAATTTTCCTAATTCTGTATATCGTGGAGCGCAAAATCTTGCTTTCATAGGGAAAATACCAACTTCCCTAGAGGATACCATTCCCAACGATTGAAATACCAACCCTACCAAAGAATAATGTCGGGGATATACAAATCTATCCAAGAAATCCCATTCCATGTGATAGTACACATAATCTACTAATGGTACTATTCAGGTTATCCTAAGATACCCATCTAGAATTTTTTATCATTTAAAAAGCATGTCCCAGCCCAACTACCAGGTGTTTATTGGATTTACACAATGTTACATGTTTATAGAGGTACTCAACCTACATATTATATGTCCAAGTCATATACCTATTATGATACATAGTGTGTGTCCCAACACACACAACTTGTGGGGCCGCACGAGTCCCTGGGTGTGTACTTATGGTACATACCAAGCTTGATGGGGGAAGGTTACAAGATGGGTGGCTTAGAGTCATGGATGTGAAGTCTTTAAATATAGGCTAAACCCTATCTCCACAAAAAAAATTATACAAATTGTGTGTTCTTATTAAAAACATGGTGTGTAGTTAAATATTTTTTACAATTCTAGATCTCCAACACATATTTCATTCATCATGATTCTTTCATCAATTCCAATAATAATCATGCTTGAATTTTATATAATATGTATTGGCCCAAATAGTATATCTTTCTATGGCCATATTCTAGATATTCATTATTATAAAATATATCTCAATGTCTCCCATGTCATCTGGATTCCTATCCTCATGAAACCACCATCGCCTGGTCAATCTTTGAATATCTTTCCTTATCATCGAACCACTATTTTACAAATAAAATGAAACTAAGATTGAAACATCAATCTATGTAACCCAATATTGATCATTTAATGTAATTTTTATTTGGAAATGGTTGAATAACCATCCAATTAAATATTATTGATAAACTCATTTAGAATCAATGGAGAAATCCATAAAACACTAAAAATGAGAAATGAGAAATATCTATGTCTGGTTTGGCCACCATTTTCTAAGGGAAATTGAGGATTTAGGGTAAAATGATATTAAAATAATAATTCCATGAACAATTATTATCAAATACATAAATCCATAGAAAACCATTAATTAATGGTCTTGGTCATGGTCAATTCCAAATTAGATCATTTGGACGTAATCCATAAACTAAAATAATTCCAATGTGGGGAAAAAATCACAAAACAAAGCCCTAGCTAAATTTCATATTTTACATTGAATAATAAAATGAATTAAATTATTTCTTTTCTAACCCCATCAATTTTGTTTTCATTAAATATTTTCACTAAATCAGATCATCGACCAAAAAATCTCCCAATTTATCATCGAAGATGCTCCCATGGTGGATCCCCCAATTTATAAATTCTCAAGGTTGTGGAAAACCAATATAATTTCTATAATGGGGTTTAAATAGGGATTGGGAAAGCCAAAATATTTAACAAACAAAATAAATAAATAAATTTAATTTTTTTGAACATGTTTCCAGTGACCGTGCATCATCTCAAAACTCAATAAAAAGAAAGTTTATACTACACCTTGGGCGAACCCCATGTTTTTGATTCATCAACAGTCCAATTTTCTTTATCTAATAATCTTATTAGGATATAATTCATTATTACTAAGATTATTTTTATGTGTGAAGGAATATATTATAATATTTTTAATATATTCACATCAGTACAAAACAACTATTGAAATTCTAATACAATTCCACTACCAGCTTTGAAAATATTATTTGAAATATTGAAAGGTTGAAGTTATAAAAACTAGGATATTTCATAAACTATAGATTTCAATAGTGTTATATTTGAATATGAAGATGAATCCTTTCTTGGGTAGTAATTAAATTGTTTTTTATTTAGTTGAGTTTCAAAAAACAAGATGCAAGAAATAATGAAATCTTTGGAATTTCATTTCATTTGAAAGTGGGAGTTCTTAAAATATCAAGAGAACAAAATTGTGTATTTTATAATATTGATTTTTTAATTGATTATTTTCAATATATTCCATTTTTGGATACTGAAAATGAATGGTACAGTTAATGTAGCCTCTTATATAGATGTGAAATTAAAAATATTGAGGAAGAAAGAAAAGTGGAGGAAAAAGGAGACACAACTATGGTGTGTGTTTTAGATATGAGAATATTATATAAAATTTATCTCTCAAAGATAAAATTAAAATTCATGATAAAAGAACTCTTTCTAAATAATAAGGAGAAGGAGGAGGATAATCCATTAAACATGTTGTGAGGAATAAGAAGAGTGTCGAGCCTAATAAAACTTAAAAGTGTTAAGGATATAAAACGTAGATTAAGAAGTCAAGGTTGAGGTTTAGTACATATGATTGTTTTGTATGCCCAATTTTATAGTGTTGTTTTTAGAATAATTTTGCGTTAATATGTGAAAAAAATATACTCTAAATAAATAGTAGCTATATAAATAGTACCAGAGTCTAAGTTTGATGTGTTGTGGCTAAAGATATAAATAAATTCAAATGATCTCTATATTGAGGAACAATAATTTATATTATTGGTGTAGTGTTACCCATTTCCAAGTAAATATTTTCTTTATAAGGATAAATTTCTAGGAAATCACTGGAGAGAGTATAAAAAACCCCGGATGAGTGGAAAGAGTTCACATGCATAATATTATTAATTGTAACCTATGTAAAACAGTGGTTACGCATGTATAATATTATGGGAACCAACTTTAGGATAATCAATCAACACCCACTTATATTTTAGGATTCAAATATTAGTGTAAAATTATTGACTCAATGAGAGTCGATAAAATAATAAGTGGAATTCCCACATCAAAGATGAAACATATAAAAATATTGCATATTGATTAGTTGTTTATATTTTTATATTTCATGTGGTTGTAGCCTATTGGTTAAATAAATAAGGATCCATTTATATACTAGTAGATAACATTTTTTCATGTTATAAAGGTATTAATTTAATAATAATACTATGAATGTAATTAAAAAGAACAACATCTAATTCGACCCCTCTTAGGTGTGTTTACATTGTACATTGGGTAATATAATTGGTATCGAATAAAGGTTTCCTCTGATTTAGATATACTATTCTATCACCATGTGTAATATGATAATTTTATTCCCTATAATTTGTTCTAAA
Organism: Viscum album; assembly: GCA_963277665.1. Taxonomy (NCBI): domain Eukaryota; kingdom Viridiplantae; phylum Streptophyta; class Magnoliopsida; order Santalales; family Viscaceae; genus Viscum; species Viscum album. Next base: position 1,691,198,879 of record OY728163.1, on the reverse strand, counting down.
TTTTATTCAAATTTTATAATTAGATATATGAAGATAAAATTTTAAATGTTTGAATTGGAAGAACCTCAGATGGAGAATTAGGTTTACATCCCTATCAAGACTAATCCAAAAGTCTCATTAAAGACCTTTTGGAATAGATACAATAATAAGGAAAGAAAGTAAATAATGTATTCAATGTAGAAATATTAAAACACTAGAAAAATGTTTTTAGAGCGGTAAGATCTTTAATAAAAATGTTGATTATTATTACTCTAGTGAATGTAGATAATACTTTGAAGAATCCAGATTTGATGATTCCCCTAATTAATTTTATTATGAAATTTATGTTTACATGAAAATGGTTTGTATATATGTTTTTGTATATATGGTTTCATACATAAAAAATAATTATTTATTAGAAATCATGACTGAAAAGAGTGACATATATTATTGTAGAAGCATTGGTAAAAATAGTGAGTACAGACAACACTCTTAAAAAGATTGTGAAAGTAAAAAAAATATCCAACATTTGAATGAAATATTCTTTCAATATGATGAAAATTTTTAAAGGGTTATATGTAAGAATTTAGTATAATATATTGTTGTTAAATAGGGTTTACATGAATTAAAAACGTTACATCAAGTCTCCATGGCTATTAAATATTCTCAATTTGTGGTTAAATGAATGAGAATATAGGAGTTGGATAACTCTTTACTTAAGGAAATAAAAATACACAAGGATACAAATTAAAAGTATAGAAATTATTAGGAAGGTAGTATAATATCATTATAGGATTAAAATTATTCCCTCAATAATATTTTCCTTGAGCTAGAAGTCAATCTAAAAAACCTGGAATCTACCCAGGCCATGTCTTCCCAAGTAGTTGAGAAAATAAGTGTTGCCACACAAATTTTAGAAATGAGTTTTGAATCTAAGTAGATCAGTAATATTTGTACACAGATATTTATATCACATAGCGATGATTTCACCTCAGGAACCTGGAAAAAAGGTAATCCACAGTCCAGTTGAATAAATTAATAATGAATACAGGTTTTCTTAAAATGCAGGATACAAGGTTAATTGTTTTACAATTTAAAAAATTTAAAAATATATAGAAACTAACCAAAATAGAAAGGGTGGATTTGAGAATGACCAAGAATGTTTTCCCAAAAATTTGTACACAAATTTCAGTTTCCCCCTTAAAAACAGCTAGGGAATCAATCTTGATAGACTACAACCAAAGTGAAAAGAAGAAGACTAATTGGATGATTTTTGTTTTGTGGAATATTCAAGTACAGGGTAGTTGATTTTTGGAATAACATGTAATTAGGAAAATTTTATAGAATTTCTACATCAAGGGAGAGAAAACCTAATGAATGTAGAAAACATTCTGTATAAAATAACACCTCGTAGTATATAAGAATAATTTCATTATAGAACAAGTTTTAATCTCTTGGAAATTTATATTAGTTCTGTAAGATTGTTGGTAAATACTATAATGAATAATTTTAAAACCTTTCCAGGTATCAAATTATTGATAAATAATAAATAGAACCACCACAAACCAAAAAGTTCAAAAAGAAACAATGTTTTCCTTGGGAGATAACCAAAAGAAATCAGTGAAGAAAAATCCTCCCAAAAGTCCAATGAAGAAACCTGAAGAAGATGTAAAACCTATTTGAAATATGTGTTTTCATTGTGTTAAGAGAGTCCACATCATATTATTTTTACAAAATATCCCTAAATCTTAGTGGAAAATGAAAAATAGGGAATAAGGAATGGAATCCATCCCTGAGAGAAATTATATCATTAGATTAGTGGTTGACACTTCTTATGAAATACTTGAGTAGTTTATTAAGAAGGAAATGGTAAAAGATTATGGAATTCAATGTGGAAGGTTTCAAAGAGCTATAATAATTACTAAAAAATTAATGAATTTTTTTTCAAGTTATATGACGAATAAAAAGAATTAATATATATATATCTCTATATTTCAACAAAATAATTACAAATAAGGAGTACTCACACAAAAAGGATGCCAAAATTGTGAAAAATGAATGTATTTTCATATCACTTGACCAGTTGGAAGAGGAAAAATGGTTGTAGTGGGATGAAATGAAAAGAAAGTTCTATAATTTTAGAAAGTGAAGATGGCCATTCCATATATTATAGAAGATGAAAAATTATAAGAAATATATGTGGACTCATGTGATCAGATTTGAAAAATCAAGAAGGGTGAAAGCCTAAAGTGTGAAAAACATTTTATACCTTTAAATAAAAGAGATTTTATTTCTTGAATTGAAGATATATTAGAGAATCCCACGTATTCCCAAGACCATTTTTGATATTCTCAATTGTTTGGTATTGAAGGTGAATAATTTCGGGGTTAATCCCTTGATGTGGGGGGGAGATCAAAGAAGTACAACCAATACTAAAATAAAAACTCTATATGTATCTATAATATATTGATAGATTAAATGATATTGATGAATCAAGTTTAATTTTCCTTCTACCACTGATGTTTTTTACATTTATTCACCATATTTGTTTTCCCAAATAATTTAAAGTCATATGTGGTATAAAATTATAATAAAATTATAGAAAAAATTATTCTATATGTTAAGAAAAGCTTGTTTTTGACATCAGGTTTTCTTAAACATACTTTTACTTATTTTAATTAAGGAAATTTTCTATGAAATATGTGATGCCACGTATTATTAAGATTATACCATACTATTCTGATGTTCATATAATCACTTGTAAATTGGGAGTAGTTATTCTTGTGAATTTCCTCCTCTTAGGAAATTAAATGTGAGAAGACATTTTATTATGGTGAAAATGAGAAGACCCTATGCATAATTTACGGAGGAAGAAAAATTATTTATCCTACACTACCATGTTAATTGGGGAGAAGCATTTTCCCTCCTTTCAATTTATTTTCAATTTAGAAGATAAATATTATATTTACGTAACATTACTATAAAATAGGCCTATATGAGAGTTAAAAATGGCATTTATCAGGGCTAGAAAATCCATGGCTACCATAGAGTGATTAAGAGTCTTAAGCTTTTATCAGTGCTTGTAGAAGCTATGATAAAATACCCAATTAATCATATATTTAATTTATCACTGATAAAGTTCCCCTTTATCATCCCTTTTCTAAGTGTTGATAAAGGAGTCCATTATTAGTGATAAATAAAAGTTCTTACAAATGGGTTTTTTTATCATGGATTTTACAAGTGCTGATAAAAATATCCTTTATCAGCAAATTTAGGAGTGATAATAATGGGGAATTGTTTAGTGTCCAATAATAGAGTGGTATAAAACTTGAACAAACACCAGAAATTAGAAAAATAATATAAAATTTTATAATTTAAATGAAATAAAGTTTACAATGAAAATATAAGAAAAAAACACCACCATAGAGAAAAAAATTTACCTATATAAAAGAATAAATCACCGCTACATGAGAAAAAGAAAAACCCCATATTTGAAAAAAATATTTTGATAGTAATTATATAAAGAAAAATATTGCGTATAATGTGTTAATTTTAAACTATAGTATGAGTCATACTTGGAACATTGTATAACAGATTGAGTTGTGGTTGATTATTACATGTTACACCATTTCATGTTCATATTCAAACATTATCTCAATGAAAATTAACTAAATAAGTAGAAGATAAAAATTATAAGAAAATTAATTATATAATTGTAGATATAATGATAAGAAAGAAATATATGCTCTTTTGCTCAGTTTTAGAGAGGTGTTGAAAATTTTAAACTAAAATGACACTTATGTATTGAAAGGATTCACTTGAAGTGATATCGATCAAAGTGTGAATTAGGTTGAGGTGTGGATGTTTCCTACATTTCCAAAATGAATTATAGATAATTTTATTTAAGTACAAAAAAAAATCTGAATGATTTTGATTGTCTTTGAGTACCTAACATATTTTTTTTACTAAAATGTAAATTTAAAATGGAAACACACAATTTGATTCATACCAGTAACATTATGTGTCAGTCTGACATGATATTGATTCATACATATAAAATACTACTTATTCATTATTTCACAAAATTATCAAGACAATCCGAGTGTGTTTTCCATGTTTTTATTGAGTGACACTCTTTAGACTAAAATATCAATCGTAAATAGATAATTAAAAATTTGAGACATGATGAGAACATCATATAGAATATTGCTGTTTGGATGGTTTATAGATATGTAAAATAAATTGCAGATCATTTCCTAAAGTATAAAAAAAATAAAATTTCATTTTCTCAATTTTGAGTATGTCATTTTTTTACAAAAAATTAACATCAATTTTAAATAAAAACAAAAAATTAGAGACATACCTATCAAATTGTTCATGGGATTGAGGTGAAGATTATTTATAGGCATCCCATATTACTTATGATTCATTTTAATAAAGTATTAAAAAAATCTTAATTTTATTTCTTGGTTTTGAGTATGACACTTGTGTTTTTTACAAAAATATCATTTTAAACTATAAACACTCAATTTGAGTTTTACCAATCATGTAGTCTATGATTTTTATGTGAGATAGATACCTAGAGGTAAAAAATTACTTATTAATATTTTTTATGAATAATAAATACAATCTAAATTCATTTTCTGGGTTTTTTAGTGAGTGAATCCTCTTGTAGTAAACTATCAATTTTAAACTGATAACAGACACTTTGAGTCATTTAAAAGACATCATGTATCAAATTGAGTTGTGTCTTATTTATATATGTTAAAAATGACTTATGGATCAATTTTATATTGTATCAAAACAATATGGATGAATTTTCTTGATTTTGAGCATGTCTGTTGTCTTTTCTAATGAAATTAATGTTAATTTTAAATAAAAAGGCACATTTGGATTCATACCATTCACACTATGCATCATATTGAGGTGATGATGATTACTACACATCCAAAATGACTCATGTATCCTTTTACTAAATTTAAAAATATCCAAAATTCATCTTTATAGTGTTGTGTACGTAACTATTGTTTTTACTAAATTTTCATTTTTAAACTGATAACATGCACTTTGCTTTATGAAAGTCATATCGTGGGGAAGTTATATGTAAGAATTGTTCCAATGTGTAAAAATAATTTATGAATCATTTTAATTAATTATCAAGAAAATATGAGAGTTTTTTCTCGATTTTCAGTGAGGTACACATTTTGAACGTAAATGTTGATTTTAAAATGATAACTGACACTTTGACTCATACCGAGCACATTGTGTACCAGATATATATGAAATTAATTAATACACATCAAAAATGTCTTATGGATAATTTTAATAATGTATAAAAATAATCTAAATTATTTTGTTAATTTTTGATTATGTGAGTTGTCTTTTTTTTTCTAAAATTAATTTCAATTTTAAATAAAAAGACTCATTTCGAGTCATCCCGGTTACATAATGAATTAGATTGAGGTGAAATTAATTCCTAAATAACCCAAATGACTTATGAGTTTTTTTCCTAAAGTATCATATCAATTTGAATGTTTTTTCTTAGTTTTTAGTGTTTCATTTGCATTTTTTTACAAAAATTTCATTTTAAATATGAATCATGATCTTAGAGTCATATCAGCAACGTCGTGTGTCGAGTTGAGATAAGAAAGATTCATAAACATCCCAAAAAGCTTGTAAATATTTATTATAAATTATCAGTATAATCTGAGCATATTTTTTAGTTTTCTTGATGGTTGTATAGATTAATGACCCATTTCCTTATTTTTTCTATCTCAATTGCATCCTTGAAGTCCAATCTCTCACGACCATGGGTAGATTTGAAAAAACCACCCAAACTCAAGAAAAATAGTCCACCTGTATAATAAAATATTTCTTGTGTTACTAATTTTATAAATAAATAAATGAAACATAAATATAAAACAATAAATTAATAAAATATCAATTTTAAAATAAAACCACAAAATTTGAGTCAAACCAGGAACACCATGTGTTTCTATGAGGTGTGGTTGATTCCACCATGTTGTTTTATCAAACAGTGATTTCAAAACTCTAGGTCATCTAAAAATATTTTAGTTTAATAATGATTAATGGTGAATGCATTGGATAATAACAATAAAATTTCATCATCATGAGTGAATCATCTTTTTTAGTGCATGATCATGGTACTAGAGTGAATCATCCTTATTGAAGAAGTCATTTATTCCTAGAAAACATTAACCCATTGTTTAAACCTATTAGAAATATTTTATTGAAATATAGTAAATATTTACATATGAGTTTTTAAATAACATAATAAAATATATTTTCCTTTTTCCTATTCGAGAGAGTACAAACTCCATGATAAACTATTTACCTACTTTGATGAAAAAAATTTATTGTGATACATTATGTATTTTCAAAGGACATTGAACTCCATTATAAATTTATTATCCCTTTATGATAGTATTAAAAAAAATATAACCCTTTATATAATCCAAATGGCACTAAAATATTATGGATCCATTAACTCTTTATGGGTCATTCTATAGATTATTATATACGTTTGAAAATTCTAGGTGATGATAAAATCTAACATATCATCACCATTATTTTTTCAAAAAAATTGGATCATCCCTATTATAATGTATTTTTTATTGATAATGATGATGAGTTCTTTATTAGTGAGCTTGTGAAGATGGATCATTTTACATAATGAATATACACATTCATAATGAATGTTACTTGTTTGGATTTAGCACGAAGTAAAGTATTATATCATGAATCTAATTGATAATAAATTTTCCAAAATAATTCCCACAACCACCAAAGTGAAACCAATGTATTATTCTTTCCTAAAAGTTAATCATTCAGTCAATGAAATGTTTTATTTGTTTAGTTTTTAGTGGTTTCAGATCAAGTTACCTAATTTTTTTCCAAAGGGGTCTTCTTTTGGATTTTTGGTGCTCCATGATTTCATTTGATGCTGGTTTTTCATTTTTGGGGATTTCATATAAAGTAGGTTATTTTCATTTGATTTGGTGTTTCCTTTGACCATAGACCTCACCGATGACTATGATCTCTAAATGCTATTTTTACTCTGATAGCTCTCTCATACTCCTGTTGTATTTGGTGGTTGATTACACACATATTTATTCATACTTTTTAGATGGATTATATACCTTTTTAATGATTGTATTGGTTTTATATGAATCTCATGTTACTATTGGGTCCACTAATGAGACGCTTTCTTTGTAGTGTAGAGAAACCCAGGGCAAGAAACTATATTTATTTTTTTGTTGTTTTTATCTTTATCTTGGTGAGGGGTTTCTTTTACTCTTCAGTAATATTTTATTGTAGTTTCAAGGTTATAATAGAAATTATAGTCTATGATAATCAGTTTTTAAAAAATAACTGGTGTTTGTTTTTTCTCCAAAAAAATGCCTCCACTTAATTTCTTATATGAAATCACTTAATGAAGTTGTAAAAATAGTTATCAATAAGAAACCGAAAACACTTGAAATATGGATCATATATTATGTGAAATGTGTTGTGTTCACTTATTAACAATTTTTATCAATCATAGAATTGGTATGATACCATTCTACTCTATTTACCATCATCTTTATTTTCAGTAAGCAAGCATTTTCTCTCCTCCTCTAGGTCGGTCTCCACCTCTGCCTCCTCCTCTACATTGAACTCCAAATCATCCTTTACCTCTAACTCCACCTCTTCCTCCACCTCAGCCTCCACCTCTACATCCATATCCACATCCACCTCCGACTTTGACTTTGACTCCACCTCCACCACCGCCATCACCCAATAATTTTATTGTTTGCTGGTCACTACTTATAAACAAATAGATTTTCTCCATTATACTTCTCCTTGGGTAAAAACAAAAAATAAATAAAAAATATTTTTTAAAAGAATATTTCACACCCCAAATATATTTCTAAATACATATCCCATAATAGATCAGAAACATAGCATTTATCACCTAAATGTATTGTTATTAGACAATTTTGCATCATGTATGATGCCCACACATCTCTAAACATATTTTCTTATTATTTTGAGTAAGAATTTTGTTGGAAATATTTTTAGTACTGAGAAATATAGAAAAATAAAAGATTAAGAAATTTTTAAACGATATTGAAATTACCTTTGAAAATTAGATGTTCAGAGATGACATTCTTTTGATGTTTTATGATCTCTCTTGTAAATTTGAAAACATAATATCCATAATCACTACCATTATATTTCTTTATACATATCAGAAACATTGAAAAAAATAAGAATTTTTTTTTGAAATATATATTGATAGTTAAATAATTCTATATATACCTTAATCTATTTTAATTTGAGGAAATCTATAAGATTTTTATAACCAGACACCAACTTCGTTTCAAGATTTATCATATATTTAGCAATGACCCAATCATAACAAAATTATTTTTAAAACACATACTAAAACGTTTAAATATAATTTTGTCTATACAATGATGATTGAATTGTATTAAAAATTCATAATACACATCATATGTGGTTATTGTGTTGGATATCCATGCATTATATCCAAAAAATATTTATTTAAGATTTCTAGATTAACTGGGACAATAATCCAATTCTCCCTTAAAAATTAATTCAAAAAATAGAAAAATATTTTATGTGATTAGATTATAGAGTTTTACTTCTTCATTGCAAGAATAAAAGAGTCTGTCTTCTATTGTTTTTTTCTCAAAATATTTGAGTAGATTATATTTTTTTCATCTTAATTTCATCTTTATCCAAAGTATGGGTTTTTATAGAAATGATACACAGATTAATGAATCCAAATCATACTTCATATAGTTTTTCCTTTATATAGTAGTAATAGAAATTCCTATAAAAATAAGAATAGTTATTAACATTAATAAATACATTATCACAATATTTGGAAAAAAAAATTATGAAAATTTAACTTATATGTGTATTCAAAATTGAGAATCTAAGACATTATTTATTGACAATATATTTTATACACTTGAGATCGAAAATATCTATCATGAAATTTCAATATATTTCTTTTCCATAAGGAATGTAAGAAATATTTTCATCTTTAAATGTGGTCACTACTTGGAGTTGTAATGATAATAAATGTTTCTCTAGAACTGACATGAAGAAGGTACTCTTATAAGGACATTTTTATTTATTGGTAGATTCACTAGGTTGTATTGATCTGAACTTCCATTTCCCCATGAATTTATATATATATAATATCATACCTCACTTCAGACCTGTTGTCATCAACAGTTACAGGGTTTTCATTTGATTTTTTTTAAAGACATACCTCATAAATCTTTATAACATTGTACAACCATGATAGGAATGTACTAATGACATCATTTACCAATGAAATATTTACTTCATCAAGGTGAATAGTTAAATATGTATTTAGATCGAGATACACCTCATTTCCCACTATTATTTGATCATTTGGTAGTTCTTTCAGGTGTATCTTGTCTCCCAGGATATTATACACTGTACAAATCATAACAAGGTGATGTGTGGGTGTTGATAGATAAAATCACACCTAATTGTACCATATAGAATTTTCTTTTAATAAAAAGCTATTTGATGTTTTTTGGTTCACTTTTTGGAAAAATAATAATGTAAAAATCGATTAACTTGGGAAATTTATGCAGTTGATCATAATGACTATGTAACACCCCGAGATTTTATTTTAATTTCATTAACGTCTTATGTTGTATTCTACACCAAGATTACCTTGCGCTATACACAACACCGTATTAGCTTGTAGTATACGCAACACTATTCTTGGACCGTGTTACACACAATTTTGATAATAGTTATTCTACGCAACATTGAGTATATATATATATATATATATATTAAATGTATAAATGAAATATGGTTGGATTCTGTTATACGAAACAATGAAGGATTCTTTCACAACACGCAACCCTGACTTGGCTTGCATTACACGCAATCGCGACCTTCCTCGATAGCGTGTGTTGTACACAATACCGAGTTTTAATAAACAATGTTATATTATTATAATATTGTCATGAACTAGCGGTTATGAATAGTATTAACTAAATTTTGAATTTTATAACATTATTATTCATCTTACACATTTCTAGAACATGGTATAAGAACAAAATAAATTTTTCGGGTAAAATAAGTATTTTTCAAAAAAATGCAGTTTTGCCGCCTTTTGATGGCGCACCCACATTAAATCTATTTTTTGACATGTTTATAAGTTCAATTTGACAAAATAAAATTCTCCCTTGGAATCAAGAAATAAAAATTTACTTTGGATAAAATTTTCATATTATTCTGGTAACTTTCACATTTTAATGAATTGTAAAAACACGCTATATTTTAATTAAAAACAACTTTTTTCATCGTAATATCTTATGTGGTTAAATAATAATATTGAATGGTTTTAAAGTATAAATAGAATATATTTTTACCATTTAATATAATGTATGTCATTAACATTGATTTTACCTTGAATTCGTAGGTTAAATCAATTCAATCTTTTGCAATGTTTTAAACAAAAACCCGTTTTTATTCGACAACGGGATTAATTTTAATTTAATTTCTGCAACTTCTGTGTATGGAATTTTAAAAAATGGATTCCATATTTGGAATCAGTGGGTCCAAATTATGTTAATAAGCTACTTTTTATTTTTGGGAATTATGAATAGTAACTACGGTAAATTTTATTTACCATAGTTAAAGGTAAATCGGGTAATTAAGGGTAAATATAATATTTTAAAATTACCCTAACAAATGTCAAAATCCTATTGGATGACTAAAAGTCGACCCATATCACCTAAGGGTTAGATTAGAATCATTTAATGAACATTTGTCCATGAAAATAACTTAATTATTATTAAAACCAAAGAAAGTGACAACATGTCACTCTCTTAAATTTTATAAGTATATTAATTTTAATTTAGTGATAAACTTCATGAAACTTCGAACATGAATAGTCTACAGAAAGCTAATAAAATTATATACATCATATAAATTTATTTATAATTTTTAGGGATTAAATAATTATCATTAATTATGACACAATAGTGATGCAGAAATTGTTTATCTAGTGAAAAATCAAGAATAATGTTTTTTTAAACTAATAGTGACCATAAAATGCACAAATACCTAACCAAAACTTATTGGACATGTAAATGTAAACCATAAGCATCCAATGGTCGAATATTTGACCATTTGGAGCCTTATAAAAGCGATTATGACACTTATATTATTTTATTTTAAATGATGCCAAAGTTGTCACCTTCATAATTTAATAAATATAACAATTTAAATATTGTGATTTTAAGATGATAAATTCGAGTAAAAGTATTATTGTGAAAGGTAATATATTTATCTTCATCATAGAATTTTATTTTAAATTTTATACAACAAATAAGTATATTAAATAATTATACAAAAATGATGTAGTAATTATTTTATTAAGAGATAAACCAAATAAATGGTTTTAAAAATAATAAAATAAATATTATATGAACTATTTAATGTGATACACTAATTTTATAGATACATATGACCTTTTATTAATATATTAAAGCTTTTAGTTCGAACATATCTTCTGTATATATTTTATTTAAATTCAAATAAATGAATAGTGTCAAAATTGACACTATTGTTATTTTACAAAAATAACATATTATAAATTTGTTTAAAAATCACAAAAATATTTAAAAATTATAAATTTATATTTATATGGTCTATAATGTTATAAAGTAAACAATTATGGAAAATCACAACAAATAAGTAATTATTTGTTATAATTTAAAAATTTAGAATTTTATTACCACAAATAAACTTAAATAGATTAAATAAGGATAAATCAAAATGATAAGGTTTAAAATAAGATCCAAACATGTCAAAATTTGATTGGTTGATGAGATTACAACCCTATCTCATCTAATCTTCGAATATGAGTCATTTTTGGAGGTTTTTATGTGGGGTTAGATTTATTATAAATTAATATTTTTAAGAATTCCTATGGTGCCCCTCTCCTCCCTTATAAAAGGGCACCTCCTCCCCCTCCTCCTCACACCAAATTGAGCACTCAAGCTCGGCCAACCCCTGCAAAAATCCCTTCTCCACTTCCCTAGAATAATCCTAGAGGTCCTGGTCTTCTCCAAAGACCAATCTTAGTTCCTTAAGTGGAGGATTCAAAGAGGCGTTCCAAAGAAGAGGAGCTTCGGACACGTACAAAGCAAATTGGACCTAAGGTAAGGGAAATATCACAATCTCATTTTTATCTGAGATTGTTTATTCGTAAGTATTTACTGGGGTGTATTTTATCATCCACATCCATGTTACCTCAATATGTAATATTGTTTCCATCCACTTGCAATAGTTTAAATCCAATTTTACCCTTAGGTGAGTTTTTAGTAAAGAATATGAAAGGAATCTTTTGTCGTTTTTCCGTACGAGGTACTTTTTTGACTTTTCCGACAAAAGTACGAAGAATGTTTTTTTAACTTATACGGCATGAATGGATTTTTAAAACATTATTTACAAGAAACTTCCTTTAAAAGTTTTCAAGTATATTTTAATCAACTTATTTTATTTTAAAGTTGTATGACATGTTATGAAAGGAAAAATGTTTTTGAAGAAGAAAGGATATTTTCCTCAAGAATGGAGTTCAAGTGTTTTATCAAAATTATTTTCCATCTAAGATAATAAAGGGTTCTGTTTTTACCCCTATTGTTACATGGATATTGATTATGTTGTGATGGAAACATTTTTATGAATTCCTTTATCTTATATGAATTGTTTTATGATGTCATGTTGTTTAAGAATCCCATTTTTATTACATGGGTTATGCGATGAATTATGATTTATGATTATGTGGCACACATAAGAAAGGATTCATTATAAGATGGGTGGGACCTATATCTCCCTCCAATGCATTGGGTAAAGATTTTATATCTCATGAGATAGACAGGGCTGGAACGGTAGGTTATTCCGGTTCAGTGAAACAGGACTGAAACGAGGGTTACTCGATTCAGAAAGGGACTTTGTCCACTAAGATAGTCTTGGCAATTAGTCTTGACTAACAAGAAATGATTCTCTATGATTATGTGTGTATTCCACAAAGTTTCATGTTTTAAGTTATGATTATTGGGATTACTTTTTCACTGCCATGATTTATCCCATGATTGTGAAATTATGCTCTCTTTTGCAGGTTATGATTTCCAAAATGTTATGTTCTTATGAATATGATGTGATTGATATTTATTTTGTTTACCCTTACTGAGCATTTGAGCTCACCCTTTTATGTTTTCTTTTCCCCAGGATATAAATAAAGGTTTTAGGTAAAAAAAAGGAAGATCTTTATGGGAGATTTTGAAGATCTTTCACCACGATTAGAAGATTATAGTCCGAGTTTCCAAAGACACTAAACTATTACGATCCTTGTGTGTGTGTGTTTTTGTTATGTACTAAGTATTCCGAAAAAGTAATGTAATTTCAATGTACGTCAAGATACGGGTCTCTACAGTTGGTATCAGAGGAAAGGTTTAGTCAACCTTTGGAAACTAGGATGCAAGAACTTTAGTGAGATCCCTAGAGATATTTCTAAGGTATGTCTAGGGATGTCTCTAAGGTTAAGTATGCGTATAGGATATAGTACTAGAATTACGCTAACGATCATAGAATTAAACCTAAGATGTTAGATATTGAAGTTACTCCCCCTTTATTATGATTTTTTCCTCTCACACTATTCTTTTGGATTTTAGAAAATGGCTGGAAACAAGATGATTCACGATAATGGAGGATATGATGGACAATGGAATGATATTCTTCATAATGAAATGGGATTTGGAAGTCCAAACATCATTATTATGCCGAATCAGCAATCTCATAATATGATCAATAAAGTAAAATTTGGTAAGTTTCCTGACTCGGCTAATAAGAGAAAGATGGAGTTTCATGATGATCATAGAGGAAAGAAAGTTCAATTTCCCCTATGTAAATCATGTGGGAAGAGGCATCAAGGAGAATGTTTCAAAGGAACTGGAAGATGCTTTGGGTGTGGAAAAGAAGGACACAAAGCAAGTAAATGCAAAGGAAAAGGTTCAGTTAACAACATGGATGAGGATAATGGTATTGCTACGACATCAACAATGGTTAAATGTTTTAAATGTGGAATGTACGGGCATTATGAAAACCAATTCCCTAAGGGAAAGTCTCATGAAGATAATCAGTATGGTCGTATGGGAAGTATTTATGTGGATGATGATGAAGAGACTACAAATGATATGTGAGATGAAAGAATTGTTGAAGCTCGGTCAATGGTTTAAGAATGTAGTGGAATGATTACATGTTTATCATGTGTAATGTTGTATAAGTAATCTCATGGCACTATGGAATAAAGAGACATGTAAGGATTGTTACATTGTTGTCTGATTAATGTTACCAGTATCCATGAAAGGTTATTCAGATATTTTTGGAATGTAGATGATATGCGCATAATGAAGGGATAAGGAGAAAATAAAATGTTTGATAGTATTCATGAGCTCATGACTGATATAAGGAGAAGGTTATATCATGGTTTGAGTATATTGAATTTTTGGATTTTGGTATCTGGAAAGAGTTAACTTTTGACAGCATTCATGTTTTCACTATGGTTTAATGGGTATTCATATTTTTCAAGAGAATACATCATTAAAGTATTCACATGATTGGAATGTGACCAACAAGATATATGGGGGATAAATGATGGTATTCACATGCTTGGTTGGCGACATTTCAAGTAATCATTTTCTTTATACTATGAGCTTGGACCGAAGTATTTTAGATAAGCCTAAAGATTGTAATGGATTATGTTAACCATAAGTTAGTATTGTTTAAGTATAGAACTTTTTTTTGATATTATTTATGTGATTTTATAGTAATGTAGTTTTAGAAAAAGGACAACCTGCAGGACGGGCGACAGCCCATCGCTTCGGACAAGGCTGTGGGAATCGAACCCACAACCGAAGTGCGACTGGCCTTTATCGCCTACCACTGACCTACAGGAAGTCCCTGTTTAGTAGAAAACTAGTTTTATTATATTAAGCAGTATGATATGTGAAGTATAAGTTCATTTTAGGAACCATATATGATTAATCTCACTATAGATCGACTTATGTATATAATTTTTGCTAACCTTTTGTTTGAGACAGATGGAATGACCCGTCATTCTATCACATGATCTGCTAACACTTCACGAATAACAAATTCAACTTCATTTATTTAATAGATGAAGTGGAAATTGTTCAAGGAATGAACAACAGTGAGATTGTACCAAAATAAAGTAAGTATTTATTGTAATTCAAATTTTCAACTTTAGGGAAATGATCTTGAAAACCCAAAATGTTGTCCTAGTGCCCTTATATCCGATGAATCAGATGATACCCTAGATCATCACAAATTTATGGCTTTGTGATTGCTAGCTTTTCCATAGCCATGTTCTCTACCACTCTCCATCAGAACATGATGGTTAGATTTCTCTTCCATATCCATATTTTCACCTATGTGGAAACCCAGTGATTAGTTTATTTGGGTAACTGTTACGTTTCATACTTTTGTTTTTTAAAGATAAGTTTGGGTATTCCTTTTTACGATGTGGGTTTCTATCAAAGAAACTTTCAAATAGTAAACCATTTATAACCCCGAAGAATTTCGAGGGCGAAATTCATTTTAAGGGAGGTAGAATGTAACACCCCGAGATTTTATTTTAATTTCATTAACGTCTTATGTTGTATTCTACACCAAGATTACCTTGCGCTATACGCAACACCGTATTAGCTTGTAGTATACGCAACACTATTCTTGGACCGTGTTACACACAATTTTGATAATAGTTATTCTACGCAACATTGAGTATATATATATATATTAAATGTATAAATGAAATATGGTTGGATTCTGTTATACGAAACAATGAAGGATTCTTTCACAACACGCAACCCTGACTTGCCTTGCATTACACGCAATCGCGACCTTCCTCGATAGCGTGTGTTGTACACAATACCGAGTTTTAATAAACAATGTTATATTATTATAATATTGTCATGAACTAGCCGTTATGAATATTATTAACTAAATTTTGAATTTTATAACATTATTATTCATCTTACACATTTCTAGAACATGGTATAAGAACAAAATAAATTTTTTGGGTAAAATAAGTATTTTTCAAAAAAATGCAGTTTTGCCGCCTTTTGATGGCGCACCCACTTTAAATATATTTTTTGACAAGTTTATAAGTTCAATTTGACAAAATAAAATTCTTCCTTGGAATCAAGAAATAAAAATTTACTTTGGATAAATTTTTCATATTATTCTGGTAACTTTCACATTTTAATGAATAGTAAAAACACGCTATATTTTAATTAAAAACAACTTTTTTCATCGTAATATCTTATGTGGTTAAATTATAATATTGAATGGTTTTAAAGTATAAATAGAATATATTTTTACCATTTAATATAATGTATGTCATTAACATTGATTTTACCTTGAATTCGTAGGTTAAATCAATTCAATCTTTTGCAATGTTTTAAACAAAAACCCGTTTTTATTCGACAACGGGATTAATTTTAATTTAATTTCTGAAACTTCTGTGTATGGAATTTTAAAAAATGGATTCCATATTTGGAATCAATGGGTCCAAATTATGTTAATAAGCTACTTTTTATTTTTGGGAATTTTGAATAGTAACTATGGTAAATTTTATTTACCATAGTTAAAGGTAAATCGGGTAATTAAGGGTAAATATAATATTTTAAAATTACCCTAACAAATGTCAAAATCCTATTGGATGACTAAAATTCGACCCATATCACCTAAGGGTCAGATTATAATCATTTAATGAACATTTTTCCATGAAAATAACTTAATTATTATTAAAACCAAAGAAAGTGACAACATGTCACTCTCTTAAATTTTATAAGTATATTAATTTTAATTTAGTGATAAACTTCATGAAACTTCGAACATGAATAGTCTACAGAAATCTAATGAAATTATCTACATCATATAAATTTATTTATAATTTTTAGGGATTAAATAATTATCATTAATTATGACACAATAGTGATGTAGAAATTGTTTATCTAGTGAAAAATCAAAAATAATGTTTTTTTTAAACTAATAGTGACCATAAAATGCACAAATACCTAACCAAAACTTATTGGACATGTAAATGTAAACCATAAGCATCCAATGGTCTAATATTGGACCATTTGGAGCCTTATAACAGCAATTATGACACTTATATTATTTTATTTTAAATGATGCCAAAGTTGTCACCTTCATAATTTAATAAATATAACAATTTAAATATTGTGATTTTAAGATGATAAATTCGAGTAAAAGTATTATTGTGAAAGGTAATATATTTATCTTCATCATAGAATTTTATTTTAAATTTTATACAACAAATAAGTATATTAAATAATTATACAAAAATGATGTAGTAATTATTTTATTAAGAGATAAACCAAATAAATGGTTTTAAAAATAATAAAATAAATATTATATGAACTATTTAATGTGATAAACTAATTTTATAGATACATATTACCTTTTATTAATATATTAAAGCTTTTAGTTCGAACATATCTTCTGTATATATTTTATTTAAAATCAAATAAATGAATAGTGTCAAAATTGACACTATTGTTATTTTACAAAAATAACATATTATAAAATTGTTTAAAAATCCCAAAAATATTTAAAAATTATAAATTTATATTTATATGGTCTATAATGTTATAAAGTAAACAATTATGGAAAATTCACAACAAATAAGTAATTATTTGTTATAATTTAAAAATTTAGAATTTTATTACCACAAATAAACTTAAATAGATTAAATAAGGATAAATCAAAATGATAAGGTTTAAAATAAGATCCAAACATGTCTAAATTTGATTGGTTGATGAGATTACAACCCTATATCATCTAATCTTCGAATATGAGTCATTTTTGGAGGTTTTTATGTGGGGTTAGATTTATTATAAATTAATATTTTTAAGAATTCCTAAGGTGCCCCTGTCCTCCCTTATAAAAGGGCACCTCCTCCCCCTCCTCCTCACACCAAATTGAGCACTCAAGCTCGTCCAACCCCTGCAAAAATCCCTTCTCCACTTCCCTAGAATAATCCTAGAGGTCCTGGTATTCTCCAAAGACCAATCTTAGTTCCTTAAGTGGAGGATTCAAAGAGGCGTTCCAAAGAAGAGGAGCTTCGGACACGTACAAAGCAAATTGGACCTAAGGTAAGGGAAATATCACAATCTCATTTTTATCCGAGATTGTTTATTCGTAAGTATTTACTGGGGTGTATTTTATCATCCACATCCATGTTACCTCAATATGTAATATTGTTTCCATCCACTTGCAATAGTTTAAATCCAATTTTACCCTTAGGTGAGTTTTTAGTAAAGAATATGAAAGGAATCTTTTGTCGTTTTTCCGTACGAGGTACTTTTTTGACTTTTCCGACAAAAGTACGAAGAATGTTTTTTTTAACTTATACGGCATGAATGGATTTTTAAAACATTATTTACAAGAAACTTCCTTTAAAAGTTTTCAAGTTTATTTTAATCAACTTCTTTTATTGTAAAGTTGTATGACATGTTATGAAAGGAAAAATGTTTTTGAAGAAGAAAGGATATTTTCTTCAAGAATGGAGTTCAAGTGTTTTATCAAAATTATTTTCCATCTAAGATAATAAAGGGTTCTGTTTTTACCCCTATTGTTACATGGATATTTATTATGTTGTGATGGAAACATTTTTATGAATTCCTTTGTCTTATATGAATTGTTTTATGATGTCATGTTGTTTAAGAATCCCATTTTTATTACATGGGTTATGCGATGAATTATGATTTATGATTATGTGGCACACATAAGAAAGGATTCATTATAAGATGGGTGGGACCTATATCTCCCTCCAATGCATTGGGTAAAGATTTTATATCTCATGAGATAGACAGGGCTGGAACGGTAGGTTATACCGGTTCAGTGAAACAGGACTGAAACGAGGGTTACTCGATTCAGAAAGGGACTTTGTCCACTACGATAGTCTTGGCAATTAGTCTTGACTAACAAGAAATGATTCTCTATGATTATGTGTGTATGCCACAAAGTTTCATGTTTTAAGTTATGACTATTGGGATTACTTTTTCACTGCCATGATTTATCCCATGATTGTGAAATTATGCTCTCTTTTGCAGGTTATGATTTCCAAAATGTTATGTTCTTATGAATATGATGTGATTGATATTTATTTTGTTTACCCTTACTGAGCATTTGAGCTCACCCTTTTATGTTTTCTTTTCCCCAGGATATAAAGAAAGGTTTTAGGTAAAAAAAAGGAAGATCTTTATGGGAGATTTTGAAGATCTTTCACCACGATTAGAAGATTATAGTCCGAGTTTCCAAAGACACTAAACTATTACGATCCTTGTGTGTGTGTGTTTCTGTTATGTACTAAGTATTCCGCAAAAATAATGTAATGTCAATGTACGTCAAGATACGGGTCTCTACAGACTATCCTCAAAGCAAGCAAGGTCATTTGATTCTTGTGCAGATATTTGTTCCACCACTGATTCAATTTTATCATTCCTCATTCATTGGTGTTCCAAAAAATATCAGAAAATAACATATTTTAATTTTCCTATTTGTTTCTAAAATTATTTCACCATATTATATGTATCTTTATGTGGTTTTAACTTCTAAAAATATGTTTGAGGATACACTCTAAAACCTAATCCTCTAACATAACCCTATTGTTCTGGGCACTTCAAAGCTATGAAAAGTGGTTTTTCTTTTGATACAGTTGCTACCAATTCTTATTTTCTAAACTATATAAAACATATGGATACAAATAGATATTTTTATGTTACACTATTATAAATCATAACAAATTACTATTGTCTCATACATAAACATGTTTCCCAAACTTCTATTGTGTTTTCATAAATATGTATACCCTCCTAATTTAGGAGAGAATCCTTCCATAGAAAATGATGTGGAATAGAAGTGGATTCCGATTTTGATTCATCAATATTAATATAAACAAGAGAACATATGTTTTTTCAGATAAAATAAAACTTTAATTATTTATTTAAATTAAAAACCAATTTTTTTATCTTGTTAAGCATACCCCATCCTTTCATTGTGATACATGTACATTGGTTCTGATGCACATTCTTTATTTTTCTAAATCTTGTGTTGTTTCATAAATTAACATTACTGAATCAAATTGTTTAAATTAAATAATGTAAAATAATATAGTATTGATTGTAATGTACTTGAAATGATTTTTTATCACGATGACTAAAAAAATAATTCCTTGTTCTGTGGTTTATAATATGTGTATAACTCACTTTTGGGTGGGGATTTACTTTCCCCTCAACATCTGTAAGATTTAGCATAGTAAGAAGAGTGAAAAAGCCTCTATGCAATTTTCCAATAGACATTATGAAAAACTTCTTATGTAAATATTGTAAAATAAATAAAATCATCAAGGAATAATTAAAGTTAAATCAATATTTTATTATATATATTTTTGGTAAAATATACAATGTATATCTTAACATTACTGTTATATATTTCCAAAGGTTTTTCTTTATTACAAGATAGACATTGTTCCATGAATCAATATCAATCATCACATTCATCCTCATTGTGTCTTCAACATAACTAACGAACATTGACTTGTTGGGGTCAATAGGTTGGTCGTGTTCATTCCAACCATCCTATAATTTTATACCCTTACTTATTTCCTTGACAATTGTTTTCAACATATTGATGTTGTGTAATTGTTGTTTTTTTCATCCACATGTTGTTGATCCACTAATAATTATTCAGTTTCAGCTTCAATAAAATATTAATCCACATTATTGGTATCATCATCATGTGTATAAGACATTTTCTGCATGAGTATTCAAACATTTAATTTGTCTTTAGTGACAACAACATAAAAATGGATAAAATATTTTAGAAGGGTTATTTTCATAATCAAATGAAAATTTTATGAACTCCTTACCTCTATATTCATACTAATTTTTCAAATAAATAGCATGTATTAATTTTATGTAATTATGTAGTTGAATTTAAGAAAATAATCACCCCACAATGAAAGTTGTCATCATCTGAATTCACCCTATCATGAAGGTTATAG
Organism: Viscum album; assembly: GCA_963277665.1. Lineage (NCBI taxonomy): Eukaryota > Viridiplantae > Streptophyta > Magnoliopsida > Santalales > Viscaceae > Viscum > Viscum album. The sequence goes on along the minus strand of OY728163.1, from coordinate 1,691,177,698 downwards.
ACATCTACCATCCTTATCAGATTTATCTTACAAATAGTTATTATTTCATTTTTATGATTGAGACTCATCCTCCATATCTTTTGTACATTCATCTATGTTTTCTTAACTATACTGAGTAGTAGTCATCCCATACTGGGTATCGGTGATTATTTCAGATGACTAATTATCTGAGTAGTTCAAGAAACATTGAAGTGATGTGGGATGAGTCTCAATAGTAAAATAAAATAATAAATTTTTGGTAGATGAAGTTTTTGAGGATGAAAATTGTCTCTTTAAAACATTTTAAATTACCACATATTAATTTAGAATTTCAAATCTCATATGAAAATTTTAAAAGGTCCTTAACACTACCATAAGAACATCAAATCATCCCCACTAAGTAGAAATAATTCTAATCTATGTTACTAGTCCTCTTCCCCCACCTGTATCTCAAATATAAGAGCTCCATGTCCTATGAGGTTTATGTGTATTGTGTGAGTATAAAAAATAAACATGTAAATGCTAACATGGCCCCAAAAATATAAATCAATACATATATTTCAGTATATGTTCAAAGTAGTAACACTTAAAAAATAAATGTATGTTAATTAATTATGTAAAAACAAAGACACAATCATAATCAAATGTACATACTTTATTTTATTCTAGTGAATTTTATTAACAATAACATAAGTCTATACCATGGTTGTTCCATGATATTCAAATAATTTCACAAACAAGTGGTTAACATTTGAATCATAGGAGGACCAAAAATTATTTATCTCACTATAGAAAAAACCACATCACATGTACCATGATATTCAATATCATACCCCTAGTACCCTAGAATAACCCTCAGGGATGACCATCACATGTACTTATTGCATATAAATAATGAGATTAGCACAACATATCCATTTTCTTCAGAAGTTCATTCAAAATATGAATAAGTATTAACATAATTGGATCTCATAGAAAAACAACCACATAATGGGTTCTAAAATACATTAGTTAAACCTAACTTGTGAAAACCATAAATAAGAACAAACAAAAAAACAAATGCCATGTCACCCTCACCCCAACCCTCGACGAATCACTAACATGTCTATAGTTTCTCAAATTATAACATACCATACCTAGACCTCACATAACTCCTATAATATTATTATATATGATATTCAAATATCATCTATCTTAGGCATTGATCAAATTTCTCAATGATCACTCATTAGAAAATCTCATAGTCCGTAGGCCTTAATTCAACACTCAAACACCTCAAATCTAAAGACAATGTAATCTATATTATCAAGTAATCCATAAAAACCATTATAGTTTATCCTACTAGGTTTTAAGGGACTATAATCAATTTTATACTATATATATAAACACTAATAAGGTGATCATATAATCCCTCTTATCACATCACAACCATAATAAAATAATTCATAGGAAAATTTATACATCATTCTACCCTTATGGGCCACTTTCATTAGCCATGATAACCATTATGAACCTCTTATCACATCACTACTAAATAATGTTTTTTCATGAGATTGGGTGCGATTATATCGAAACCAAATTATGTGCGTTGTTCACATTATATATTATTTCTTGGTTTATTGTGTAAATTATGTTAAATATATTAACTTGTTTTAAAATTATTTATTTTATTAAAATAATTTTTGGACTTTTATTCCTTAATTATTTAAATTATTTCATTTATATAATTTCATTATTAGAAATTCTATAAACTCCAAATAATTTTAAGATCCATAAAGTAATGTAGCTATCATATGTTTTTACCAACAAATTAGATCTACCTAGATTGAAAACCACTCTTTAGTACAATTGTGGTTTCTAGTCCAGATGCATTTGGTGAAAATAAGAAAGTGGGAATAAAATAAAACTATTGGTCCTAGTTTTCTGTATTCCAATTATATTAGGATCTCCCCCTTGAAATCTCATAGTCTAGCTCGTAAAAGGGAATGAAATATGATTTAATAAAGAACCTAATACATTACCAATAAATTAGCATGGATTTCATTTAGAAATTAATTAACGAAACTATATATTTTCTACAACCCAAATACAATGTTTTTCTAGTATAACCATATAACTATGTGATCGTTAGTGTCTTCTCAATTTGAAATTATTTATTCTCAAAATTAATTTCTTCAATCTAATAAAACCTATAAACTTCATATTATTCACCATTAATAGATCTTAAATTCTACCCAATTTCACTATGGATAATATAAGGACTATAACATATTTTAAAACCATAAAAAATAAAAATATATTTTATTTCAATACATTGAAACTCTTTTTTATTTAAAAATTTCAACCAAAGATATGAAAATTGGTCATTTTTTTAATATTCGATTTTGAAAATTTAAAACAATCATCAACCACTTCTTCATATTCATCATTGGTTAATAATATTTTAATCCAACTATGATTCATTATCACCAATAATAAATTCCAAGTACTAAATATATTTTTTTTGAAAAATTAAATTCAAATATACCTTTATAAAAACAAATAAATTCAACGAAATGTAAAATATATCACAAATAAAATAAAGTAATCATACTAAAAAAAGGTTCTACCTTAGACTTATTCAATTATAATCCATTTAGAAAAAATTCAAAAATATAAAATAAACTAAATGTTAACATTGATTTTAAATGGTTGACCACAAATAAATCTCATATTTCATTTCTTTTCATTATATAATCTTGTAATTATTATTTTTAATATTTAAAAATATATAAAAATTGTAAAATAACATTAGAAAAAATATATTAGTGAAGAAAAAAATATAGATAGTGACAATGATCTAAAAGGGTGCATACGACTTCATACATCATTTTGAAAATGAGAATTTCACTTAATTTATTAAACATGCAGTGATATAAACAATGAACGTTATTAAAGAGTGATGTAATTTTTTTATAATTATATTCAAAATAAATTTCACTCTTATTTTCTATATCATGTAATTTTAGAATGATAAATATTAATATATTATATGACTAAATATGACGTAGAAAGTAACATTAGGGAAGTGATAATATTTTTTGATGAGATAATTATAGTTCATGATGAGAGTTATGTTGAAAAATTCACAGATAAATTATATAAATATATATTAAACTATATAAGGGAAAATAAATGGAGGATAACTATAAAAAAACTCTTATGTTATTCTTGTGTTATTAAAAATAAACTATAAACTAACTTCCTCTATACTAAAATTACACAATCAGCATAGTCAAAACATTCGATGGATGACAATTTATAATTATATTTTGAATAATCTATATTCTGACTCCATAATCCATTATACCTTCAAAGAACCCATTCAAAATGCATGAAAAAATTGACATTCTAAACACTCATTTGGTAAATTTAAAATACCTTACATGCATTAAGAAGATTAATAAGTTAATTAAATATAATTTAAATTCCATGAAAAAATAATTCAGAGATTTACAAGACACCCATTCATACAAAAATCATTCCACATATATAACACTAGTTGAAAAATATTCCAAAGGAAATTAGACAGACCTTATTTTCCTAAAAATCATTAAATAATAATTCAGCATAAAATCACACCTACTAAACATACCTTAGAGACCCATTTATAAGTAAATCAATAGGATTTATACCACCCATTAATCATATAATATTTCAATAAAACAACAATATGAAAATAAAGAATTATCAAATAAAACAGACCTTAGACCTGTGAAAAAATAAAAATTATGATTAAAAATCATAGAGAACTATCAAAGAGATGTAGTGGTAGTGTAAAAAGAAAAATGAGATGTTGATAATGACGGTGGTGATGCTGACAATAATAGCGCTAACAATGTATGTTTCCCAGAGTGAATGTGGTGATAATAATGGAAAAAATATGGATGAATAAGAGATAACGATTAGAGTTGTCGGAGAAGAGTAGCTGGGTTCATCCTGATTGAGAACAACACAATAATACAAACCATGGAACCCAGTCAAGAATTCACCGATTGTGGAGTAGGAAAAAATATAAAAACGTGGATTATAGCCTTGATTCATGAATGAGAATTTGGAGGATGATCGTTGGTAGTAGGGGAGTTCCAAAAAAGATTGAGAAGTGTGAATGAATCAGTTGGAGTTGGGATTCCTTTAAATAATTTAGGGATACATTTATCAAAACTTCCTAAAAAACTAATAAAGATGCCTTTCATTAGTACTAAATTATTAATAATTAATAAAAGATATCATTATTCATGCTTCTGTTGCCCTGATAAAGATGGAGCTTTCTCATCACTAATAAAGTGCTGATAAAGGGTATCTTTATGATTAGTAATGTTTTATCACTCATAAATATATCTTATATCCGCACTTCATTAGCGCTGATAAAGCTCTATCTTTATCAGTGCTAATGATGTGCTGATAAAAGTTTTATTTATCAGTGATAAAACATTAGTGTTAATAAAAGGTTTATAATTATAATTCTAAATAAATAAAATGTAAATATATTTATATATTTATTTTTTATTTTTTATAATTATATAATAATTTTAATATATAGTCATGTAGTTATAATTATATAAATATTGTTTTAAAAAAATTATATTTTATATTTATAATGATAAATATATAATTTTATAAATATAGTTTGTATACATTTATAAATATATTTATAATTTAATATATTTTTAAATATATTTTAAATTATTTGTTTATAGTTATAAAGATATTCATATCGTTATATATATTTTTATAATTATAAATATATTTAATATATATATATATATAGTAAATATATTCATTATTTAATTATATTTACAATAATTTACTAATTGTAAATATATTTATATTAATATATATATTAATAAAATTATATATTTATATTTAATAAATAAATTTAAATGTAAATGTAAATATAGTAAATATATTCATTATTTAAATATATTTAATATAATTTTAAAATTATTTTAGTATATAAATATTTATTTACAAATATATAATTATTTTAAAAAATAATATTTACATATTTATATAATTTTATATATGTTCGGTCTCTCAGGCTCTCACTTTTGCATCCCTTTTCTCACCTCGAGGGTTTGCTCGACTGTGTTTGTTCCTTGCATTGTGTTCTATAGCTGAAGACTTGGACTCCCTCCTCCTGTGCCCTTTTCATCATCCCATGGTGCTTGACCCCATATCAGTCTAGTGTGATGGTTTCGATGGAATCTTGGGATGGAGAAGGTAGACAATTGGTCTAGGGATTTGGCTATTTGTTGGGTTTTTTTCTCTTTCCCAATAGTCCCTTCATGATCGAGGGTTTCCCCCTCTTTATCATTTTTGTATTTTTTTGGTTATGGTTTTGCTGGCTCTGTCCCCATGGTCATGGCTCACTGTTGGGCCCTAAGATCTCTTCTTCTACACTCTTTCTTAATGAACCTCCATTTTGGACCCCATATTGGTTTTATATGGGGGCACTTTTTGTGTCTTGGGATGTGTTGATTGAGCATATGAGGGTGGTCTAGGAACCGTGACATGTGATTGTGTTTCATTTCATATGTGTGGTGTTCCTATTCTAATGCTAGTGTTTTTTAGTTCAGTTATTTCTGTGTTTCAATGTTCTTTTTTTCTTGATTGTCTTACTGGTAAAAACTTCTTTTTTTTGTAATGAAGGGACTGGGTTATTGTTAATGGTTAAGCTCAACAGCTGGTGATGTCGATGATAATGATTTTTTGTTTATTTCTTCATGGTTTTGTAAGGCAATATTTGGTGTTCATCTGTGATGTCGATGTTGGTTTCCTAGTGTTCTTCTCCTAGTGGTGGCTTGTATGGGAGGGTTTGATGGTTATGGTGGTACTCACATCTCGTTGTTTAGGCCTTTTTCTGCTCCATACTCTACTATGGCTCCTAGATTCCATCAATATCCTCCCAGTCCGATTTTCATGCTGGTTCTCAAGGAGTTTTGGGATGTGAAGTCTGAGCAGTCAATGGATTTTCAAGAGTTGTTTCTCTATGGTGGATTAATCTATTTACCTAGGCTCTTAGAGATCTTGATCTTCATAATGGATTGCAGAGCATATTGAAATTCATAGTTGTCATGGATTTTGGTGATTTGTTTTGGTTTTCTATAATGGCGATGATGGATTCTCATGGATGGTCCCTCCAAAAAACTATTGTGGATGATGGGTAAGCTTGGTGTTAGGGTGCGCAAGGTGAGGCGGTGTATGGCCCGAGGAAGTGAAGATGGATTCTATTTAAAATTGTAAATTGAATATTGAATTTTTAAAATTGAATGTTTCTTTTGTGGGGGTATGCTTGGATCAGGGATGCTTATGGTAGGTTCCCACTTAACCAAAAGTTTCTTTTAAATAATAATAATAAAATGTATTGTGGTGTGTCATGCATCTTAAAAATGAGTGACATTGAATAATTAAAAACGAGTACACTTTTAAAATATTGAAGAATTGGATAAGTTTTATTAATTAAATAAAAATTATTAAAAAATATAGATATACATTTAAGTAAAGATAAATACATATCTAAAATACAAAAACATAGTAAATAAATAAATAAAAATAAATAATATAAAATTATTAAATTCCAAAAATAATTAATAAATAATACATAACTGTGATAATATTATAATTAGATAAATAGAATTTACTAATTAAAATCAAATTATATTAAATGTGTCATGAATTTTATAGTGAAATCATAACATGAATTTTGAAATTTGAATAAATTATATTGATATTTTTTGTATGTGTTTCTATATATGATTTCATTAATTGCATAAATACTTGTGTGTGTACGTTGTATATAAAAATTAATTAATTACATAAGTGTTTGTGAAATTAATGTAACACATGTTTGATATAAGTTAAATAAAAAACTCAAACAAAATTCAATTTTTTCCTTTACAAGATGCAATTAGTCAGTATTTTCAATTAATATTAATGTTTAATTATAAAACATTTTTGACTAAATATTTGACTTATTTAATTTAAGAATAAAAATTCTGTTTTATATAAATCATAGTTTATGAAATATTATATGGAAAAATATATATCTACATAGAAATATATTTATGCATATATTTATTTATTAAATGTATTAAGGAATAAATTTGTATAAAAATCATTAAAAATTAATAAGACATTAATATATTTTTAATTATTACATTTTATTCATTTTCTATAATTATATTTAATATATATTATTTATTACTTTTTATAATATATATATATATATATATATATAGATTTTAAGCTAATTCATTATTAATAATCATTGTTTCATTAATAAATATGTCAATAATTTTATAATTTATTCATTTATAATATTTGGTTTAATCATTACAATTTATTCAATTTTAATTTTATTTTATTAATTATTATAATTCATTCATTTTTATATCTATATTTAATATATAATATTTATGAATATTTAAAATCTATTTATATGTATATTAAATTTATCTATTTCTATCAATAAATTTTTCACTAATAAAATGTTTAATATTTTTCTTAATTTACTCATTTTTAATTTTTATTGGTTTAATTATTTTTTTTATTCATTTCACTTATCTGTATATTTAATATTTACTATTTATTAATATTTATAATTAATATATATATATATTAAAATTATTCATTTTGATAAATAATTTTTAATTGATTAATTATTTGATTTTCTTCCGAACCATTAACAGAACTACAAATAATGTGCCGATAAAGGGTAACCTTTATCATCCCTAAAATTAAAGTGTATATAAAGGGTTCCATCTATGAGCGCTATAGAAAAGCGCTGATGAAGGGTACCTTTATCTTCATTTTTTCTAGTGTTATTAAAGGCCAATGCCGTTAATGGTCTGTTTTGTAGTAGTGTAAGAATAGTTTTGAAATTAAAATCAAACCAAAAAAGTGATATTATTATATCCTTTTATATAAATAATCTTTGAATATATTTATTGTTAATATGATGTCGGTTAATGTGTGATGGAGAATGAAGAGTTGGCTACTAGAAATCATATAAAGAAGAATTCATCTCTTGTTGCCAAAGGATGTCAAAGATGACCATATATCAATGGGTAAAGGATTTTAGATTTGTATACAATTTAATACCTATCTTGAAAAATCCAAGTGGTCACCCCATACATCATACATTTAGAGAACTCTTCATCAAGTCCTTGATAATTATTGTTAAGGTTGAGATCACTCTCTACATCACGTATAAGAATTAGAGAAACTGAAGGTGATCTTTATGAACTAAACCCTACAGAAAATCAAGTATAATTTTGAATAAATAATGAATAAAAAGCTAAAAGTTGGTAGAAAATCTATCAAACATATTTGAGATACTATCCTGGGATTATATTATATTTTGATTACATAATTTAGTGGAAAAGTTACTTGAATGATGTATAGAAATTTCTGGAGAAGCTGTAAAGCCATTGAAAGTCATTTTAAATTCATTTGAAGAAATCATTATTTTTTTTGTGTTCACTAAAAAAATGAAAAATTCATAGTTTATATGACACACCCTATTAATCTTATTGTTTTTTGGGAAAAATTATAGGAGTTTGTACTGATCATATGTATTTGGGAATAATCGTATGTTGTTGGTCTAATCATAAGACATTGTCCATTGTATGAATTTGAGCTAAGGTGGAAAGAATGAAAATGTATTGGGTGTATGACTTCATTATTATTCTTTCAACTGATCTAACCACTTTGAGTTCTAGTATAATCCTTTTTATTATTTCACTTTTTAACCATAAGCCTTTTAAAAAATTACGATGAGTTCATTATATGAATTCATAACTCATGTAAGTCATTATTGAAGGTCTTATTATTTTCATATGTATTTTAAGTGTGCATTGTGTGAGTCACTAGACCATGTTTCATTATCATAAGACTGTACATGTGTAAGTCTTTAAATAATTATGTTGTGGGATACCATATTCAAGATAAGACTATTGTACTTAGAATTTTTTTAACATTCTTCTTTATGAAGCAGTCACATTTTCATAATTAATTTTTTTGAAGAAGATTTTTTGGGCTAATGTAAGAGTTATTTAGTAAAGGAAAAAACATCACAAACAACTAAAAGTATGTGTGATTGAAGTAGTTGAAATTAGAGAAACTAATATTTATGGATGATTAAAGAGAGGGGAATCTGTAGATTTATTTAAATTGAAAATAAAAAATTAACTTTCAAAATAAATTTTGAGAATATATTTTTTGATTTTAGAGTTGTTATATTTAGTTCCTATCATCATGAATCTATTTTTATCCATGATCCAAGTGTGAAAAACTTATCCTCAAGGTTGTGAAGTGGAAAACCAAAGTGTGGTTTCTTTTATTCAAAATCATGATTTCTTAGATAAATTTCATGGGTTTTCCTGATTAATAAAGTCATTTTCAAGTCAAATATTACACATACATAAGAAACTAAGTAATTTATAAAGGAAGATATTTGATAAAGAGGATGAGAGGCTAAGATGCTATCTATTGTGTGCAAACATGTTTTTGGATGTACTGATCTCGTAGAAGCTGCTATACTATGAATGCAGAGTGCCATATGGAAAATTATTTTCCTATTTGTATTTATACATATGTGTTGATTCATAAATTATAGATTTAAACATGGGTGTATTTGAAGAATAAAATGAATCTAATCCTAGATAAGAATAAAATAATATTTTATTTAGTCATGTTTCAAAAAATGATATATAATAACTATGTGATTTATGGAATATTATTTTTGAGTTAAAAGGTGAAGTTCATAAATTCTCAAGAAAATAATAGTGGATATATTATATTATTTATTTTCATCCGACATTGGAAAATTATCAAGATATTCCTTGTATGAATATTGAAAATGAAAGGAGTATTTAATGTAGCTGTTAATGACTCATATTTTCTATGTATTATTTATGGATATTGCATGTATTATTTTCGATTCTAGGAACTAAGACAACGTGCGATTCCAAGGACTGATGTTACTATAATAAATGTTTGAAATATATGAAATATATTAAATAACATGCACAAGTATTTTTTTTGAAAAGGTGGAATAAATTCTATATGAAGTCCCAGATCATTTAATATAGTATTCTTGAATTAAGAACACTTGTTTCACCCTAGGTACAACATAACTTTTGTTGATGCATAGAGTTTGTGGAAAATTTATCAAAAACATTAAATGAATAAAATAATTAAATAAAATATTCAATTTTTATTTTGTTTATACAACGAATAACATATATTTATATAGACTATTATGATAGAATTATTGGGTTAGCCGTATATCCTTGGAGCCATTAGAGAACCCTTTGAGAGAGAGTTGGATGATCTCTCTCAAGAGAACATCAACTGAATTGATGTCTAATGATCGATGTTAAATGATATTTAGATATCTCTCTAACGACGATGATGATGGCTTGTTCTTTGTTCGATATTGATCCATCTCAAGCTAGGACATTATTAGATTTGGAATTTATTCCCCATTTGTATTTCTACTATGAATGTGAATTAGTCAAGCCACATATTGTTCACGGATTGGAAATTTTTTGGGATGGAATTTTTGTGGGGATTGTATCATGATAATTTTATTTGTGATTAATTTTTGTTTCTTTATTCCTCAATCTAATGGAAAGTAATCGAGGTCGATATGGAAATTGATCTAGGTTAATTCCTCAGGGTGGTTCTTTGTGTTTTACTCCCCCTCGATTCTTCATTTAACGTAGGAATTATTCATTTTTTTACATGGTTATCCATCTTCCATGAAATCTATTGTTGAGAACCTGTTTTTTAGAACATCGATATGATATTGTAGATTTGGCCTTAGCATTATGTGATGGCGTTCGAATATAGATCAGTGAAAGATCCAATGGTTTTGGATACCGAATATTGTTTTCTCCAAAACACAACAAAGAACAACATTAGAGGGTCTGTTATGAATGTATTAATGTTTGGATTTTTGTGTTTTGAAAATTGAAAGGACGAAAAGACCATAATCCTTTGTTTCAACATGTGGTGTGGCCGGATAGGTGGCTGGAGCAGTGGAGAAGACTCACATAAACTAGATCAGGGATTCTGGAAAATCTCAACCCACACAACATGTAATCTGGGATTACACGGTGTGTGGACCCCTCTCAGTGGAAACTAGTGTTTCTAGGGGAATATAAAAATTAAAAAATGTGTGAAATTGTCACATGGAATGTTTCCCCATTTAGTTATCTCAGAATGTACCATGGAGGGTAAACAGACATGGGATGAGAGTATATGACCACGGTCACACTGTGTGCTCCAACATGGACATTAACATGGTTGTATATACATTGGATAATACATGTACCAGTACATGGGCTAATACATGTACCTGTATGTGAGAATAAGTACCTAGGTTATAGAACACCACGTACTTCTACACAGAAATAGACGTAGTCTATTTACACAAGCATGACCTGGGGTCAAAGGGACATAGCATATACCCCTAAAACACAGAATTTACTCCCTTAGTGTTTGATTGGATCACTTGTCCTCTATATATTGTACATGTTTTTTAAGACACGTTCCATATATCCATTCCTTGAGGGTTTGTATGGAATAATATCCTACACATAGGACAATGATCCCTTCAGCAAGACTTCTAGGATAGAGTGATTGGAATCATTCTGTGAGGCCTGGAGTGAGATCCTCTATTCATCTGTGTGCCTTTGGTGGAGTTCTTGGTACCATCGTGACAAAAAATAAATGGGAATTCATCATCTACTTAGTGGGTTAATATAGATTGGATTTTTGTTATACTCCATGTACTTTGGTGTGATCCTCATCTAGGTATTATATCGCTTAAAACATTCAGTATATACTTCTAATTGAGAGGCCTATCGAGCACTACCTCTTAGACAGACGTCATCAGTGCAATCAGACACATGGAGTGTGTTCTCCTGGATGAGTACTTTTTGGAAAAATTGAGTTAGAATCCTAGTCTAGGATTAGGGATGTGAATTAACTTTAGACTATGTGTCTTTGTTGAGTATATCTAGAAATTCTTGTTATACGATTTGTAGATATATATCTATGTATAGATGAGTGTTATTACTATTATTTGGGGTTTCGATGTTTCATTATGGGTATTAATATACTAACCCCAGCATGAGATTTTCCAAAAACGTACCATGCCTTGTGCATACAATCAACCTTTTGACATAGTCCAAGATGGTTTAGGACAAGACAATTCTTAGTGAGACTAACAATCCTTATCTTAACTTTATACTAGAATTATTTTTATGATATTTTTTGTGGGATTGTATTTAGATTAGTTTATTTTACATTACTTTCTAATATAATAAGGTTGTGGGATTTTTATTTATGCATGCATGTTTTTTCAGAGTTTTGAAATTTTTGGATTGTATGGTCTTAGATACGTGTGGGTACTTGTACTTATGATAAGGCCTCCCATGTTAATAATATACCTACTCGACACTAGATTCTAGCACCAAGCCTATTGGAGGTAGTCTTAGGGAGTCACGACACATGCCTCATTGGGATGGGTCATGGAAGAGTGGTATCAAAGGATTTTGTTCTATCTTAGGATTGTACTCTATGATATTGGTTTGGGGAAATAGTGTTAAGTGTTTAATGTTCAGCTTTCAGTCTAGGGACCTTTGTGTTGGGGCATTGACAGAGGAATCCATACACCTTAACTTTGATCACCTCCCTTTTCAAATCGGTACTTAATAACACCGATTTTAGGGGAAAATGGTAAAAATATAATATATGAATGGGTTTTTGTTTCCATGAACTTCTTGAGTAAGATCTCCAAATATATTCATTGATCATGTTATATATTTTTACTTTCAGGATGCCTCTGTGATATATTCTAGCTAGGATTCATCATCAAGATCATGTGGATGATCTCCTAAGTGATGAGGCATCAATATATGGAATAGTTTTAGAGATGTTAACTCCATAGTGCACTATCAATACCACCACCTGTTGAGAAGTAAATGGTACCTACGGTACTAACAGATGAGGTATAGAAGATGGGTGCACTTCACTAGTTTCAATGAAATATACCCCTCAATTTCCAAGGTGATACCATCCCATAGGTGGATGAGGTCCATATTTGGGAAGTGACCCATGTTTTTCATTTGGTCATGATGCTAGCAGATCAAATTGTGGTCTTAGCAGTGAACCTTCTTTTGGGATCACCAGGAAATTGGTGGGGTTTGATGACCCATTCTTAGGATGATGAAACTCTATCATGGTCAGAATTTGAGTTCCATTTCATGCTTAGGGTTATATGTATCTAGGATCTTCTACAGATTCAAAAGTGAAGCATGCTTGTAGCTTAGTATTCATCATGGATTACCAACCTATCCTTGTATTTTATGGATATGGTTTGGGATAAGTTCTTCAGGCCTTAGAGGGAGGACTATGTAGAGACATTAGATCTAGTGTTATTCCTCAATTAATTACTACCTATGATGGGGTTGAGAGTGATATTTAGTGGTTTAATGTTATTGGTTGAGCAGACACTACCAGTGATTGCTAGGAAATTAGGAGTAGAGACCTTGGTAATAGTGAGCCTACATTAGTCTCAGCCACCCATATGTGTCAGATTTTTTAGGAGGAGGTCCTAGAATAGAGGGTTTGTTTAGGGATCAAAATATGGATCCAGTTATCCTAGAGAGAGGAATTTATACTCTTGTGATAGAAGGGGAAATCATTCATGATATTTTAAAACCGACAGTACAACTAATAAGGAGACTTGAATGGGTTATCGAGGTTGAGACAACGTTAATAGAAGATAGGCTCATAGGTTAGGAATGATGGAAGAATATATTGGAGAGAAAAAAGAGGTGATAAAACCTTAGACATTTACCACCACCACCCCTAGGTTGTCCATGCGAGGATCAGGGAGCTAGAGAACAGGGGGTACCTGCAGGTGGTCGATGCTTATGAACTAGATTCTCCAGAAATGTTATGAGGATTGATCTATGTATTTTATAACTTCTATTTAGTTTTTATAGACACGGGTTCTAGCTATTCCCATATTCTAACATATCTAGTTCGATACATAGAGATTATGGTTGAGTCCTTGGCTTAACCCTTGTGCTTGGAGACTCTTACTAGAGAGGACTCACCGATCACACACTTGTATCGATAATGTGACCTGAATCTAGGAGGTGATAGTTTTTATTTTGACATATTTTTAGTAGCGATGAGTACATACAACATCATATTATGTATGTACTATATGTCAACAATTCATAACTAGATTTACCATTTTAGGTGGAGGATGTAGTGTGTCTATGGCGATGGGACAAGGTTTTTTAGTGTGGGTGGAATGAAATCTCAAATAGTGTAGGATGGAATCATGTATAAGAGGGAACATCTATTTTCACATATTTTAGCTAGAATGACCCATGGTGTAGTGGATTTTTTTTGTTTTTAATTCCCTACAGTGGTGGTGGTGGTGTACGAGGGAATCTTCCCTGATGATGTTCTAGGATTACCTCCCCACAGATAGATAGACCTATGTAACAATCTGCATTCCTAGATAACACCTATATTTTTGACAAGATATCAGATGACTTTCATAGATCATCATGAGCTGAGGGTGAAGATAGAGGACTTATAGGGGAAGGTATTATTTAGAACAAGTGTATCACATCTATTTCTTCATGTCTTTATTGTGATCCATCATGCATGGTAATCTTGGTATTGTCTTGTGTTGGGAAAAAATACTTCAAGGTATCATTGAATCATGTTTTAGTTGATTGTGTTTGTTGAAAAAGTGGACATCTGTGTTGTGATTATTGAAAAAGCAACCCATGACATAAAAATTTGTTGACAAAGGGGATTTCATGGTGGAATTTATAGTTCAAGAGCTGTGGTTAATGATCAATGTTTGATTCAAGAATGTTGACAAAGGAATGGATGATCTGGGGGCGGTACTAAAAGAGCATACTCAAGGTGGTTTTTGGAAAAGGGACTTACACACTGTGTACATGATGGTGAAGAAACATGTGCACATAATGTTTTTAAAGATCGGTACTTCAAAATATGACAAAGGGATAACTGGTACCCAAGTTTTAGAGTTGTTCGTGCAAGTAATTTGCGCGGCAGAGAGTTGTGTGCCGAAAGTTGCGCGCCAAGGGGAGACTTGCGCACCGTCAGCCAAGGTGTTAAAATTCCTATAAATACATGTCAAACCATCCTCATTCATAGTAGAGCTCAACACTTAGAAAAATCAGTGCTTCTGTCATACATTAGTGGTGGTTGTGGAAGTGGTGTGTGGTTGCGCAAGTATAAGTTGTGCGCCAAGGGATAGTTGCGCGCCTAAGGTGGTTTGGGCGAGAAAGGAAGTGAGTCATGCATGTTCTGTTTTGTAGAAGAAGTCGTTGTGCAAGTTTTTTGGTGACACTTGTGCACCAAATTTTTAAGAAGCACGAAAGTTTTTGGTTTCACGCCAATATTGGTTTGGTCATAAAAGGGTGTGCGTCACACAAGTTTAGAGTTGCAGAAGCGTGTGTCGCGCAAGTGGTTGAGGAGGACTTACGTGCCAGTTTTGAGTTGCATGCCGAGACTTGTGAGCCAGCTTAAAGAAGGGTTCCAAGTAATGTCGTTTCATAGCAGTGGTTCAGGGCTACATGGAAACTAGAAGATTTTCTGATACCCTTAGTGAAAAGTGAGATTCATCTACGGGTGAAAGTTGTACTTCAACAGAGCATCTACATACAATAGAGGATGTATTCATCAGTGATAATGAAGATACCTGCATGTCTATAAACTGTTAGTGGATCCTTTCTAGTGCAGCGAGCAAAGGATGAGGAAGAAGGTGATCCTCTCCACTGGCAGTGAGCTAGAGAGAAAGAAATAGGGAGTGACCCTTGGGAAAGCAGTGAGCTGACCCTAAACCTTGTAAAGGTAGTGAGCCTGAGAATAGAAGTGATCTATCCCGAACCTTGTAAGTAGTAGTGTGATTATAGTGTATTTGGTACATCATCACATTGTCAGTGTATGCTCCTTGGATGTATCCCAGTGAGGGTGAACCAAGTAAAAATTTCTGTGTCCTGTGCATGCTTTACTTTCTGTTTATATTGTGCAACATGAAAGAGAGGGAAGAGCGTTTTTCTTAGCTGCGAAACAATATTAGAATGTGCTTTAATTTTAAAGTAGTCATACCCTGATTCACCCCCCATCTCAGGGTATTCAGCCTTATGGACCTAACATCTTGGGTTCCATGTGTGATGGTTGTTGTGTTTTGGAGTGTCTTCTTTGCATAATATTTCTCTCTTGGATTCCCATCAGTCCATTTGGGAGTTTTGGAGAAAAGACAAAAATTTTGGCATGAGAAGGCCCTGTGCATGATTTTCACGCGGTCATGCGTTGACTTAGGCGTAACTTTATGGTAGGTAAAAAACCTAATTCACATATAGAGAATGGGAATGTGGCCACATTGGGGTGACCATGTGGTTGGCCCCGTGGCTTCCACACAGTTTGGCACACAGTGTAACAAATCATGCGACCTAACCGTGCGACCCTTCCCAGAATTAAAAATTATAATTTTCTATGTTTTCCCCCTCATGATTTCTATCCCCTTTTTCATTAAATTTTTTCCCCAGGGTTCTTCTAGACCTAAGGAAGTATCCCATGACTTTCAAACCCATCCCCCTCCCCTATGTGTGTAGATCTAAAGGAATATGAAGAGTTGGTTAGTTTATAAGGTTGGTTTTTCTTATGCCCTATACTCCCTCTTCCTTCTATTCTGATTTTAAATTGGTTATATCTTATAACATGGTAATTTTAGATCTATTTCTATGATTTCCCATGATATTTTATGTGGTTTATTTGTTTAGGGTTGGTCTTTATAGATTTAGTGTTGTTGAACCCTCATGGATGGTTTTTGGGCGTGTCTTTCTATTCCGCCATGGTTTTGAGGTATGTTTCCAATTTAACATGAAATTTTTATTTAAGATCCATATATTTCATGTTTTTTTCACCTTCCTCAAACTGTTAATATTTTAATATAATATTTGGGCAATTTTTTTGGTGTGCAATGTATCCGTTAAAACCTTGTTTTCTGAAAAGTGGTGTACTTTTTTTAAAATGGAGCAGACTGCATATTTTTTCTAATGATTTCTTAGCATTCACATATGGTTTGTGTTATTTTGAACATGGATCAGTAGGTTTAATAAATTTATGGCATGAAATTTTTTGTTTTATACCTTTTCAAGTGCTTAAAATGAATTATTTTGTTAAAAAGTGCATGCCATGTGTCCGGTAAATTTCCCGGTTGGATTTCATGTGTTACGTTTGGTTTAAAATGATTGGTTTGGTTTTATAATAATATTATATGAAATAAAAATAATGTATTTGGGTTCCTTATATGGTTTATAAGATGTTTTGGGTTTTCATAAATATTTTTTATTGGTTTTTAAGGTGTTTTGACATGTGTTGCCAATGGAAGTCCTGATTGGAACTTTTATGAAAAAGGTTATGTATTGGTTGTGAAATCTGAATATTTTTATGGCGGTTAAAT
This sequence comes from Viscum album, assembly GCA_963277665.1. Lineage (NCBI taxonomy): Eukaryota > Viridiplantae > Streptophyta > Magnoliopsida > Santalales > Viscaceae > Viscum > Viscum album. The sequence goes on along the minus strand of OY728163.1, from coordinate 1,691,160,144 downwards.
TTTTTTTGAATCTAGAAATTGGTCTTTTCACCTCTTTAGGTAATGTGGAATTTTTGGCTTCGATAAACATCGTTTTGGTAAAATTATTAAAGGCATGATTGGCCTTTCCTAAAAATGAAATATTATTTTTATGTGCATTACATGTTATTCCATTTTTTGTCATTTTAAGATTCATGAAATTTATTTTTTAAATGGTTTCATGGATTCAAAATCTGGTTTGGTATGTAATTGGTGGGAATTTTCCCTAAAAATTACATCTCTAATTGGATTTTATGTGCTAATCTTTGTTAAACTTCTTGAAATTGTTTTATGAAAATTTTAGATGGTTTATTGAGTTACACAAATGGTTCCAAACATGTTTAGATATTGTTTGGAGTATTTATGATTAGATCTATTTTTTTAATGTGGAAATAGAATTTTATATCATGTGGAACTTGTTTGAGCACAAATAGGTAACCCCAGGTATCTAGGTCGGTGGACTTGGTCTAGTATGCTAGTGATTCAGAGTGGTTTTGTCCATGTTTAATATAGTAATTTTTATGATGAAAACACTAAATTTACTATGATTATTGTTGAAAGTGGGTGCCCTAGACCCAACATGTTTTTTACATTGATTACTGCTACATGTATTCAGTTTGTTTTATACATGTATTTATCTTGTCATGATAGTGTAGATACTTCTGCATCCACATTATTAATGGCAATGTCCTTAGATTACCTGTCTCATCAAAATGGTTATAGCAGGTCCCAGGCTTTAATGAGAACCCTGAAATGCCATGACAGTAATCTTAAAGTAACGTCCTATGGTCCAGTTACATAATTCTAAAAGGACACAGATTATGTGTGACCATCAGGTGCTGGGGGCTCATAAGCATTGAGACTTCATCTCATGAAGTTCGCACTTGATGATCTCTAGCTAACGAGATCATGAGGACAGACCCGCTTAATAGGAACACCACATATTTCTGGTGTCATTGGTCGTTCCTATCTATGGGCATGTGTAATGGTCTCCTGACTTGAGATCATTATCAATGAATGTCATTTAATTACGTACATTTGATATAAGGCTAAAACCATGGCAACAAAGTCATGGCGAGGTAGTTTGTATTGGGTACGTCATTAATGGCATGGCATTGATTGAATGATCGAGAAAGGATTTGTCGCTTCCAAGTTTAGGAAGAGATATCTTGGGCCTGGTTGATTAGGATGGTTGCACCTTCATTAAATCCATGGCCATGGTAGTCGAAGGTAAGACCGTCCGGACAAATCAACAAACAAAAATAAAGCAAATAAAGAATGATGACACTAGTATGCATTCTGCTTTATTGAGATATCGTTTGACGAAGAGATTATATTACACGGACCATGTTCATAGGAAGTCAGCTGTTGCTTCGACTTTGTCTTATCTCTATAGGGGCCTTGATGGGTTGCTAGACCCCGCTCTAGGTCGGTGATATTATTCACTGCTATTGAGATAAGGGCCTAGAGGGTCACACACGATAGCGCCTTGAAAATCTGCCCTATTCTGTGAGTAGGAATTTAGAACTTGGTGGGCCCCGCCAAAGGGTCCGAGTACTATTTCTATGGATCACCAAATAATAAATAATTTCATTAATTATTCGAGTTTAGAATAATTAGTTGAATATATTTATAACATGTATTTACAAGTTATATGGTAAATACATGTATTAATATTATTCGACTGGATTTAAATATCCTAGGTTCGTTTAATATTAGCAGGAGGAATGAGTCGAGTTACAGACTCAAGTTTATCACATAATATATATTTATTTATTAGAAGTAAGTGAAAAATTGTAAATATTATTTATGGAATAATTTTATTTGTCATAAATAATTATTTACATCGCTTATATAGCGGACGCCTAATACACGGGGGCCGGGGAACCTACACCGCGTGTTTTAATACTCCCTATATAAGTAAGAGAGATGATCTCTCGCAACGACTATTCATGTGTCAAAATTGATAGCATCTGTCTCCTCCTGGAACTTAGAGAGAGAGTCTCTCAAGCAAAGAAGATCTTCAAGTTCATCCATCACGGATCGAACCATCCTCCCTTGATGCGGTGATCATCATTGCGCTGAACTGTCTGTCGAAGATCCGTGCTAGCACCCGGATCTTGACAAACGGCGCGCGTGTAGATTCGCAAGGCGTGTGTGGACGATCTTGAGGGCTTCGTCATCAGAGTCTTCGAGCAACGATCGCCGGAGTCCCGCACGTCAATTCTGAACAAGGTAAATGTTCAAGTTTATTTTTGTGCTCCTAAAGAACCTTGCGAGATCCCCGGACCAAGACGGGACACGATCACCGGAGCTGACAGAGTTATGTCACTCCGGTGAAGCATAAAAATTTCAAAATCCCGGCCCACAGGCTTCCGCTGCGGAGTCCCGGAACCCAACAGTGGTATCAGAGGAAGCACAAGGTTTTTCTGAGTCAAAAAATATTAAATTGGAATAAATTTAATTGCAGGGTGTTAAAACAGTTCATTCGGATTCGACCGCGCGTCATTTCGATTTCAAATGATCAAGATACGATCATTTGAAAGTTTCAATCGGATCGACGTCTGTGTTTATGCTTGTTTGGTGTTTATCTCAAATTGAGAATTAACATCAAATAAATTTATTTTATTATAAAATAATTTATAATAAATATTTGATAATATTTATAATAAATTTTTTATTATATATTATAATAATAAAATATATAAAGTAAAAATGGAGGAGACCAAGACTTGGGGTCTTCCTCCTTTTTGTTTAAAAAAAAGGGAGTGGAAAAGACCCCAAAATGGGGTCTTCTCCTTTTTTCAGAAAAAAGAATTAAAAAAAGGGGGAAAAATGGGCTGGCCATTTGTTGTTAAAAAAAAGGGAGGAAGACCCGTAAGGGTCTTCTCCCTCGCGCCGCATCAAGGGAGGCCAAACCCTAGGCCTCCCTTCTCCTGCCGGTCGCGCTTCCTCACCGGACCGGCCCACGCGCTGGAGCTCCTCTGCGCCGGCCCTCCTCCTCCGTGCCGGTCGTGGCTCCTCACCGGACCAGCCTCGCGCCGGAGCTCCTCCGCGCCAGCCCTCCCCCACCGCGTCGGCCTCTCCTCACCGGACACGGTCCGCGCCGGACCGGCCTAGCTTCGGAGCCCCACCGCGCCGCCCCTCCTCCTCTTCGGCGGCATTTCCCTCGCCGGACGGGCCCCTGCCGGCAGCCGCTGGCCACTCCGGCCTCACCCCCTGCCGGACTGCCTCGCTCCGGCCTCACCTCCTGCCGGACTGCCTCGCTCCGGCCTCACCTTCTGCCGGACTGCCTCGCACTGGCCGAACCCTCGCCGGCTCGCCGGAGTTGCGGGCTGTCGGGAGATGCAGCCGTTGCGGGACGTGGTCACGCCGCGGTCACGCCGCGGTCACGCCGCGGTTCAGGACGACATCCCGCGGCGGTACGCAGTCCCGCCGGACTTTTCTCCGGCGAGAGGTAACCGGGCACTGAATTAATTTTAATTAATTTAGTTTTTATTTAAATTAAATTAATTGAAATTAATTTAGGGGTTTAGTTTATTTTAATCCAAGAATATTAATTTAATTTAAGTTTAGAATTAAATTAATGGTTTAATTTAATTTTAGAATTAAAATTAAATTAAACAAATGGAACCGATAAAAATAAATTATTTTAATTTAATCAAATTCATTTAATTTATTAAAACACCCTCGCATAATTTAACGTTATTGCAATTTAATTTTATTGCACGATTACCCCGACTGGTCTAGAGCTGTTGACCGACCTGTGTATGTTTGGCATGTATGTATTTATTTAATTATTTATTCAATATGTGCGATGATTGTAATATTTAATTAGATAAATGACGGTCTGCGAATCGTCTTTTAATTCAAATATGTATAAGGGCCTGCGTCTCCATTGCACCACTTGTATTTTGTACCCCAGACCCCCTCGCCTGTGTGCGAGTATATTTGTATTTATTCGATGACGATCCGAGGGAAGACCCCGCCAAAATGAGGCGGTAGACCAGGCAGGAGTTGGACGCTTTTCACTGGGGACAGCAGCGACACGAGTCTTGTATTGACTCAGGCACGGGTGCCCCTAGGTGATGATTGATCAGTTAATAATCAATCATTATAGAATGCTCAAGACCAGTCGGAATGCTTGATTTACTTTATGCACAGTTTATTATTTTTATGCAACTGCATGATTATTGCATGATCACATAGGATAGTAAACAAAGAAAATGCATAAATTTATGACGAATAAATACTCTTTTGAATGTTCGGTTGTGAGCATAACAACCTAGTTTGAACATAATAAATAGAAAAGGGATTATATTCGTCAATTAATAATTTAAAAATCCCTCAAAGATATATATTAAGTCATAATGCCTTCCATTTCTCATATCTAAACAAAACCGGCTGTTTGGGTGCTCATCAGCCTCACTTGAGAGTGCCTCTTACTACCGGGGCGTTTCCATATGAGGAATGGGTCAACTTAACTGAAGTGAGTAGTCAAGGATTAGCCTTAGCTAAATTGATATCACTTTAGAGGTGAAAGGTTGAGGGAATCAAGTACAGATTCCAAAAAGATGGGAATTTACTCAACTATACAAGGAACCACAAGAACAAGTGGTTGGCCAGCATAGTGCCTACCTTGAAACCCTTAAAGTAATGTCGTAGCCCTAGCTTGTAGATTACGAAAGGGGTTTCATAGGATCCTTGCCACTATAATTCTCAAGCGATAGAGTATTCCGAATCTAATGGTGAGGGCTAATTAGGTTCGTTAAAATAGTGGGAGACATTAAATGATATTTTATTAATCATAAAATGTCAAAAGGTAATCAAGACAAAGTACTAACTGCTAAATGTTTATCTGATGTAGATTTAAAATGGCAATCACCAACACCACTAGTACTTTATCACTGCGATCAATCTTGGATAAAGAAAATATCATGGCCGGCAATAACTTCCAGGAGTGGTACAGGCGCTTGCGCATAGTACTACGCCAAGAAAGGAAGTTATATGTGCTGGAATCCCCAACTCCTGCTGATCCTCCTCAGGGAGTAAGTAAGACGGAAAAAGATAAGTGCAAAAGGCATGTAGACGATGCGCTTGATGTACAATGCATCATGCTGTCATCCATGTCCAGCCAATTGCAAAAAATGCATGAGGAAGAGGATGCCTACAAGATGCTTTCACATCTCCAAGAACTATATTAGGAGAGGGCTAGGCAAGAAAGGTATGAAATCTCAAGTGCGCTTTATAAGTGCAGGCTAGCAGAAGGGCACCAAGCTGGTCCTCACGTACTCAAAATGGTTGGGTATATTGAGAGGCTCGAAGCCCTTGGGTTCAAACTGAACCAAGAACTAGCAGTGGATCTCATCCTTGCCTCTTTACCGTCAAGCTTATCGACTTTCATTGTCAATTATAATATGAATGATATGACAAAGTCTCTCCCGGATCTTTTGGCTTTAGTTCGCCAAGCTGATAAGGACATGAAAAACACCAATACATCTGTCCTTATGGTGAACAAGAAAAACAAGGGCAAGGCAAAGGGGTGTAAAGCCAAGTCGAGGCCAAAGACACCAATGCATCGTCCTGCCAAGAAGCCAAAGATTCAGAGGCAGAGTAATGAGCAGGAAGCTGTCTGTTTTGGATGTGGCAAGAAAGGCCACTGGAAAAAGAATTGCAGAGCTGGGAAGAAGAAGCAAGATGACGCTTCTACTTCAGGTATTTTTGTCATTGAATGCAATCTATCATTATCTACAAGTTGGGTATTGGATACGGAATGTGGCTCACACATTTGTATTCATATACAGGAACCAAGTAGGTTTGAGAAGATTGCAAAAGGTCAAGTGGATCTCCGAGCTGCAAATGGTGCAAGTTTGGCGGCCTTGGCAGTGGGAGACTATCACTTGACTTTACCAACTGGTTTAGTTCTTGTTTTAAACAATTGCTATTATGTACCATCTGTTACCAGAAACATTATCTATGTGTCATGTCTAGACACTAAGTGTTTTTATTTCAAGTTTGGAAATAAAAGTTGTCTCTTTTATAGGGATAACATATGTTATGGTATGGAACATCTTAACAATGGTTTATATATACTAGAACTAGAAAACTCAGTAATGGCTATCAATGAAAAAAATAACCAACATGACTCAAATAACACCCGCCTATGGAACTTTAGGCTTGGTCATGTAAACGAGAAGCGATTACAAAAATTACATCAAGAAGGGTATCTAGACTCGGTACAGTTAGAACCCTTAGATGTATGTCAAGCTTGTTTACAAGGAAAGATGACCAAAGCACCTTTCTCAGGAAAGGGAGAAAGGGCCAATGCAGTACTGGAATTAATACATACTGATGTATGTGGTCCATTTCCAGTAGAGGCAAGGGGTGGTTTTCTATACTTCATCACTTTCACCGATGATTATAGTAGGTATGGCTATATCTACTTAATGCGGCATAAGTCAGATTCCTTTCGTTTCTTTAAGGAATATCAAAATGAAGTAGAAAACCTACTTGGTAAGAAGATAAAAGCACTTCGCTCAGACCGAGGCGGAGAATATCTTAACCAAGCTTTCATTGATCATTTGAAGGAGTCTGGAATAGTATCTCAACTCACTCCTCCTTATACACCACAATGGAATGGTGTTAGTGAAAGGAGGAATAGGACCTTGCTTGACATGGTCAGATCAATGATGAGTCATACAACTCTTCCATTATCCTTTTGGGGATACGCCTTATAGGCAGCATCATATACCATTAACCGAGTACCAACTAAAGCCACAGATGGGATTCCATATCAGTTATGGTTTGGAAAGAAACCCAATCTGACACAGATGCGTGTGTGGGGGTGCGAGGCATTTGTCAAGACTTTACCAAGTGACAAATTAGCATCCAGAAGCACTAAGTGCATCTTTGTAGGTTATCCTAAGGAAACTAGAGGATACAACCTATATAACCCTTTAGATAGAAAAGTCATTGTGGCAAGATACGCCACATTTCTAGAAAGGGATCACATTTCTGCTGGAAATAGTGGGAGCAAGATTGACTTCGATGAAGTCAATGCTCCAGATGCACAAGAGTTGGTAGAGGAACAATCTCTAAAAGAACAAGTGGAAGAAGAAATTGTTCCTGAGACACAGATACTGCGTAGGTCTACACGAGAGGTTAGAGAACTAGAACGTTATGGTTTTCTTATCACCGAGTCAGGTGACACAATAATCCTTGAGGATGATGAACCTCTGACCTATAAGGAAGCAGTACAAGGCAAAGAAGCTGCAACTTGGCAAGAATCCATGAATTCTGAGATGGAGTCCATGTACCAAAATCAAGTTTGGATTTTGGTAGACCCTCCAGCTGATGTGAAGCCCATTGGTTGTAAATGGGTATTCAAGAAAAAACTGGACATGGATGGTAAGGTTAATACCTTTAAAGCGAGACTGGTTGCAAAGGGTTTCAGACAACGTCAAGGCATTGATTATGATGAAACCTTCTCACCAGTGGCAATGCTTAAATCCATCAAGATATTTCTTGCAATAGCATCCTTTCATGATTATGAAATATGGAAAATGGATGTCAAGACTGCTTTTCTAAATGGGAAGTTGGTTGAAGACGTCTATATGACTCAACCCGAAGGGTTTGTTAAGTCAAAGAATGCCAATAAAGTATGCAAGCTGCAGAGATCCATTTATGGATTGAAGCAGGCATCAAGATCATGGAATGTACGATTTGATGAGGCCATAAGAGATTTTGGTTTTGTCAAAAATGAAATCGAGCCTTGTGTCTATAAAAAGGTTGAAGAGAATGCTATCATTTTCATAGTTTTATATGTTGACGACATATTAATCATAGGAAACGAGGTGCAAGTCTTACAGTCAGTTAAGACTTGGTTAAATGAATGCTTCTCCATGAAAGACTTAGGTGAAGCAGCCTACATCCTAGGGATCAAGATATATCGAGATAGACCTCAAAGGATGCTTGGCTTAAGTCAAAGTACATATATTGACAAGGTACTCAAAAGGTACAATATGGAACAGTCCAAAAGAGGATTGTTACCTATGTCACATGGTGTAAATCTCTCCAAGAAAATGTGTCCACAAACACAGGAGGAGATTGACAGAATGAGTAGAGTCCCTTATGCTTCGGCAGTGGGTTCTATCATGTATGCCATGCTATGTACTAGGTTTGATGTTGCCTTTGCTTTAAGCATGGTGGGTAGATATCAAGCCAATCCAGGAGAGTTGCACCGGACAACAATTAAAACTATCCTTAAGTACTTGAGGCGTACTAAGGATACGTTCCTGGTGTACGGAGGAGATGAGGAACTAGTTGTGAGGGGATACACTGATGCTAGTTTCCAGACAGATCATGATGATATGAAATCACAGTCAGGCTACATCTTTTGCCTAAATGGTGGTGCAGTGAGCTGGAGAAGCTCAAAGCAAGCTGTGGTTGCTGATTCTACAGCAGAGTCCGAATATATTGCTGCTTCCGATGCAGCAAAGGAAGCAGTATGGATACTTAGCTTTATCTCAGACATTGGTGTTATACCTAGCAGTGTAGACCATGTTCCAGTATATTGTGACAATACTGCTGCAGTGGTGCTTTCCAAGGAGCCCAGGTCTCACCAGAGAACAAAGCATATTCTTCGGAAGTTCCATCTCTTGAGGGATTTTACTCAAAGAGGTGAAGTGATAGTTAGCAGAGTAGCGACAGAGGACAACGTGGAAGACCCCCTGACTAAAGCCATTTCTCAGCAGAAGCATGATTCACATGTGAGAGCTAGCGGATTGAAAACTGTTAGCAGTTGGCTCTAGTGCAAGTGGGAGTGTTGAAAGTGTGTTCCCTAGACCCAACTTGTTTTGTACTTTGATTACTGCTACATGTATTCAGTTTTTTTTATACATGTATTTATCTTGTCATGATAGTGTAGATACTTCTGCATCCACTTTATTAAGGGAAATTTCCTTAGATTACCTGTCGCATCAAAATGGTTATAGCAGGTCCCAGGCTATAATGAGAACCCTGAAATTCCGTGACAGTAATATTAAAGTAATGTCTTATAGTCCAGTTACATAATTCTGAAAGGACACAGATTATGTGTGACCATCAGGTGTTGGGGGCTCATAAGCATTGAGACTTCATCTCATGAAGTTCGCACTTGATGATCTCTAGCTAACGAGATCATGAGGACAGAGCCGCTTAATAGGAACACCACATGTTTCTGGTGTCAATGGTCGTTCCTATCTATGGGCATGTGTAATGGTCTCCTGACTTGAGATCATTATCAATGAATGTCATTTAATTATGTACATTTGATATAAGGCAAAAACCATGGCGACAAAGTCGTGGCGTGGTAGTTTGTATTGGGTACGTCATTAATGGCATGGCATTGATTGAATGATTGAGAAAGGATTTGTCACTTCCAAGTTTAGGAAGAGATATCTCAGGCCTGGTTGATTAGAATGGTTGCACCTTCATTAAATCCATGGCCATGGTAGTCGAAGGTAAGACCGTCCGGACAAATCAACAAACAAAAATAAAGCAAATAAAGAATGATGACACTAGTATGCATTCTGCTTTATTGATATATCGTTTGACGAAGAGATTATATTACACGGACCATGTTCATAGGAAGGCAGTCGTTGCTTCGACTTTGTCTTATCTCTATAGGGGCCTTGATGGGTTGCTAGACCCCTATCTAGGTCGGTGATATTATTCACTGCTATTGAGATAAGGGCCTAGAGGGTCACACACGATAGCGCCTTGAAAATCTGCCCTATTCTGTGAGTAGGAATTTAGAACTTGGTGGCCCCCACCAAAGGGTCCGAGTACTATCCAAGTTCTATGGATCACCAAATAATAAATAAGTTAATTAATTATTCGAGTTTAGAATAATTAGTTGAATTTATTTATAACATGTATTTACAAGTTGTATGGTAAATACATGTATTAATATTATTCGACTGGATTTAAATATCCTATGTTCGTTTAATATTAGCAGGAGGAATGAGTCGAGTTAAAGACTCAAGTTTATCACATAATATATATTTATATATTACAAGTAAGTGATAAATTGTAAATATTATTTATGGAATAATTTTATTTGTCATAAATAATTATTTACATCACTTATATAGCGGACGCCTAATACACGGGGGCCCGGGAACTTATACCGTGTGTTTTAATACTCCCTATATAAGTAAGAGAGATGCTCTCTCACAATGACTATTCATGTGTCAAAATTAAGAGCATCTCTCTCCTCCTGGAACTTAGAGAGAGAGTCTCTCAAGCAAGTAAGATCTTCAAGTTCATCCATCACGGATCGAAGCATCCTCCCTTGATGCGGTGATCATCGTTGCGCTGAAGTGTCTGTCGAAGATCCGCGCTAGCACCCGGATCTTGACAAATGGCGCGTGCAGATTCGCAAGGCGTGTGTGGACGATCTAATGGGCTTCGTCGTCGGAGTCTTCGAGAAACGATCACCGGCGTCCCACACGTCAATTCTGAACAAGGTAAATGTTCAAGTTTGTTTTTGTGCTCCTAAAGAACCTTGCGAGATCCCCGGACCAAGCCGGGACACGATCACCGGAGATGACAAAGTTATGTCACTCCGGTGAAGCAAAAAAAATTTAAAATCCCGGTCCACAGGCTTCTGCTGCGGAGTCCCGGAACCCAACAATGATGACATTGGTGACCAATTGGTTATGGTTATCTTTCATACTAGTGGATCATTCATGACAAGGATATGTGTTATGGTCACTTTTACATTGAGATATGATACTCTTATATCCCCACAACAAGCTAGTTCCTAGGGGTGTTCCCATGAATTATGAATATTTTCTATTTTGTACTCACTATCATCATACAATGTAATTGGGTGGTAAATTCAGTATCATTTGTGTTTTCTTTGAATGTGTTATTTCTTTAAAGTTTCCCTCTTAAAAGAAATTTGATTTAATTCAAGTTTCATCCCTTGGAAATTATTACTAGCTTTTACTCTTTATGAAAACACGCAAGGTTTTTGTCTTATAATGTTTATAGTATGAAATTATGTTGGGAAAAAAATACTTTGATATATTTTAGTTCAAACATGTAAATGGATGTTTATTTTATTTTAAAGGTAGTGCACTAGGAATAGATTATCGGGCTAGCCTACTGTGTTTTAATATTCATGCCTGTAGTTCTTTTTTTATCCCTTGTGTAGGTTTCATATTGAGTTAGATCGCTTTAGGGACTTTTGATCATTGTGTTGGGGAGTGAAAAGTGGGGTCACCTGGAGTTATCTAGTTATACGTTTTAGTCAGTTCAATATTTTGGTTCAATTTTACTTTCAATTTCATGTAAAAGTAATTTTTAGTTCAACATTTATATAAATGTGTAATGGGATTCCTATTTCATTAAAATGTTTGTTGAATTGTTTATATGCGGGATAAATCATTCCCCTATGACTCTACTAATTCCCTCAGTAATTGTCATACTATTGGTAGGATTGGGAATTATTCTCCGGACTTGTTGTGGAGCAGCCTAGGTGACTAGTTGAGGGTCGACTCAGGCTGGTTCATGAGACTGTGTTTCACCCTAGGCAGCCCCAGTGTTGTTCACATAGAATATAGATGGGATCTTGTGTTTTTTATAGACTATCGATGCATGATCCAAGTAACCATTAAGAACAAATATCCATTATAATGGATCAATGAACAATTTGATCAGTTTAATGGGGGAATGATGGTTCTTGAAAGATTACCTCATGTCTAGTTATCTCTAGTTACGAGTATGAGATGTGGATATACTGAAGATGACATTCAGATGTTGATAGAGTCATTATTAGTACCTAGTGATTCCATTTATCATTACAAAAATCCTATAAGTGTTAATTGGAGTTATGAATTGAATATTTTAGTTGCTCTTAGACCATTTTGTTTTAGTCTTCATTAATGATATCTTTGTGTACTTTGCATCTAAGGAGAAGCACATGAGATACTTGAGGATGGTTCTAGACATATTATGAGAGAACCCGCACTACAAAAAGAAATAAAAGAGTCAATTATTGATACAGAAGGTCCACTTAATAAGATATGTTTTCTCAATAGATGGTGTGGCAAGTAAACCTAGCCAAGGTCGAGTCAATGTTAGGTTGGGATCCATCCAAGAGTGTGAAGGAGGTGGGGATATTTCTTGGGTTTTCAGGATATTATTGGAGATTCATAGTTTATTTCTATAGGATAGGAGCACCCATGAAATATTTGACCTGAAATGGGAATTATTTCATATGGATAAAGAAGTTGTAATATGATTCTTAGGAGTGATGGCATAAATTGACAAGTGCTCCATCTTAATATTACCAGTGAAGGGTTTCAAGTAAAAATTGTTTGAAAATTAATCAGGAACTATACTTTTTTTGTTTTCTGATGTAGAGTAATAAAATTATTTCATATGATTCATGTCTATTGAGACAATAAGATCAGAACTACATGACTCACAATATTGAGTTAGTAGTAGTAGTCATCACACTAAAGATAAAGAAAACAATACCTAATAGGAGAGTGTTTACCATCTATTTTGATCATAAGAGTCTCAAATATATCTTCACTCAAGAGGATCATTATTTGAGATATATTTGATGGCAATAGTTCCTCCATGATTATGACATTGAGATTGTCTATAATCCTAGAAAGGGGAACACGGCAGTGGATTCTCTTACCAGAAGGCATTGTTTATAGTTACTGAATGAGGCTTCAAAGTAGTTAGCCCCATTGTAGTTATTCTTTGTAGATGAATATGGATCCATTTACATCCAGTCAATGTTTGTTACCCATCCACTTTTATAATGAGTTGGGGAGGTAAAACATCAGGATACAGATTGTGATACCCTACATAAACATAGATATTTGTTGGAAATTCCCCTAATTTATTTTTTAAAGGTGGGGAGTATATCATTCTTTTCAGAGGATGCAGAATGGTACCAGTGATCTTATGGGGGGAGGTTTTTAGAGAGTTCTATACATCTTCTTTTGTGGTACATACATGTTTGGAAAAAATGTACCAGTAAATTTGACATTAGGTTTTATATCCATAGATGAAGAAGAGAGTTGTAGATTTTATCTATCAATTCCTTACATTTCAATAAGTGAAGGATGAGTACCATGTCCCAGTGCATTTAGCTCACCCCCTTAATGTGACAAAATGGAAGAGGGATTGGATATACATGGACTTTGTAGTGGGATCACCATATATGTTTCGGGGAAACCATTCTATATGGGTGATCATAGACTAACTCACCAAGTCATCCCACTTCCTACCTATTCTTGACCAAATTTCAATAAAGAACTTTGGACGCCTCTATGTGTAGGAGGTATTCCTTATTCATGGATTTACATTGATGATTATTTCTGAATGTGATTATCGCTTCACATACAGGTTATGTAAGAGGTTATGTGGGGTATGTGGGACTCAGTTATTCTTGATCATAACATTTCACCCCTATAATTACACTAATATTTAACAGGCCATTCAGTTTTGGAGGACATGTTGTGATCTTTCATGTAGGAATTTTGTTGTGGTTGGGAGGATCATCTTCCACTGGTGGAGTTTTAAAACAATAATACCTACCACTACACCATCGGTATGGATCCATTCAAGGCTTTTTATGGGTGGACCTATATGTTACCACCTTGTTGGTCTAACCCAGGAGAGTCTACACATATGGGTGAGAAGATGGTGTGAGAAACTACCGAGAAGGTGCAGATTATCCAGGAGTAGGATGATGATTTCATAGAGACATTAGAACTCTTATGTGGAAAAACTATATAGACCTTTGGAGTTCATGGAGGGAGGAAATGTATTTTTATGGGTTTCACCACAAAAAGGATTATAAGGATTTTGAAAAGGTGGAAATATATCTTAGAGATTCATTAGATCTTTTTAGATACTTCATTGCATTGGAAAGGAGGAGTACTATTTATCTCTACCACTATAGTTAGATTGGGTACACAATGTCTTCCATGTGTCATAGCTATGAAGGTATGTGCATGGCCCATTATACATTATCAACATTGGGGAGATGTATATTGATAATAGATCTACCTTTTCTTACTACCTAATATAGATCAAGGATTGGTAGGAGAGGATCCTTTATGGGTGAGCGATTCCTTTAGTATGTGTTTGGTGGCATCACAGAAATCTTTAAGACAGCACCTAAGGGAGGGAGTCTCAGATAGATGCTCAATACCCACATATCATTGTTTAGCATTCTGTTTTTCCTTTTCAGGGACATAAATCTCTTGGGTGGAGATAATGTAATGACCCTTATTTTCCATGTACTATTTTTTGGATATTGTATAGATTATTTTTAAGACCAAGAACTGAGTCCTGATATGATTTTGAGGCCAAGTGTGCCCAAAATAAATGTTTTGAAATATATGAAAAATATTAAAAATCAAACACAAAATGTTTTCCTCAAAAACTAGAATAAATTAAAAATAGAGTCCTATATAAGAAAACTGAGGGCATAGTTGAGTTGAAAACAGGGGTTTTACTCTAGGTGAAATACAACCATTGTCATCACTGGGTGTTTGTGGAAAATTCATCATCAATGTTAAATGAGTAAAATAATTAATAAAGTTATTATATTTTTATTTCATTTACATAGACACTAACATTTATGTAAATATAATTTTTAATGGAATTATAGGTTTAGCATCATAAACCTAGAGCCATTGGATAACCCTTAAAGAAAGAAATAGAGGATATCTCTTAGGTGAACATCAAAAAATTGATGATTTTTGATCGACATGTAATGGAATTTGGATATCTTTCCAAGGACTATGATTCCATCTCATTATTCATCAGTGATCTAACCATCGCGAGGTTAGAAATTATCATATTTTGATTTCATTCTTCACTCTATTTTCTATGATGAATATGAATCAATCGACCAAAATATTGATTCAGGGATCAGTCATTTTGTGGGATGGGATTATTGCATTGATCTTATTGGGATAATTTTATTTATGATCAATTTTATCCCTAAATTTTTCATTCTAATGAAAATGAATCCATGAAAACATGAACATAGACTGAAGTCCATTCTTCATGATTATTCTTTGCGTTTTCATCCCCCTCATTCTTCATTCATCACTGGTGTTCTTCATTTTTGTACATGGTTTGACATATAATGAGAAATCAATCACTGTACACCCATTTATTGATGAAATGATTTGATATTTTAGACCCAATCGAAATATGATGTGATAGTGGTGTGGCATCAAAAGTGGCAACAGATCAAATGGTTTTGTATGCCTGATTTAATGTTCTTCAACATATAATGAAGAAAGACATTTGCGGATGTTCTCTAAATAGATTGATTGCCAAATTTTGTGGTTTCAATAATATAAAGTTCCAACTGACCATGCTCCTTGGTTGCAACATGGCATGTTTCTAGATTGCTGACTAGAGTAGTATAGAAGATGCATGGTAGCTAGATAAGGAATTATTTTTAACCCCAATATACATTACATGTAATCTGAGATTAGAGAGAGTGTATGATCCTCCCTTCAGTAGATACGATTTCCAATGAAATATTAGTATCAGAAAACATATTTCTTATTTGGAGAGCTATGTCTGTACCTCTGATTGTACACAAACACAAGATTTGAGTACATAGCCACACTCATTCTATGTACTCATACATGGACACAACTAGGTTAATATGTACATTAGCTAAGACATGTACTGGTACTTGGGTAGGAGTACATGAACAACAAAATGATGTGTACTTCCACACAAACATAGACATAGGTCATTTACATGGGTAGGACCCAAGGTGTAAGGGACACAATGTGTACCCACACTACATGACCTTCACTCCCTTAAATTTTTCATAGACCCATTTTCCTCTGTATATTTGAAAAGTTTCATTAGGGTTCATTGCCCCTATCCACTACCTGGGGGTTAATATGGAATCTCCTTTTATACATAGGGAAATAATCCCTTCAACCTGACTTCTGGGATAGAGTTATTGGAATCCTTCCATGGGGCCAAGAGTGAGATCATATTTTTATCTTTGTACACTAGGTGAAGTTATTGGTATCATCATGATCAACACTACATGAGTCTCTAAACTCTACTTAGTGGGTGAATTCATATTGAGTTGTTGGTATACCCCATGGAATTGGGTGTGATCCTCATATTTGTATGTTATCTGTTTAGATTTTCAGTATATACTTTTAATAGTGAGACCCGATGAGCAGTACCTCTAGGACACATGTCATTAGTACCATCAGACTCATGGATTGTGTTCTCCCAAATGTGTTCTTTGTAGAACTTTCATGCTAGAATCCTATGATGGAATTACAGTTGTGATGTACCTTTATATTGTGTGTATTTATTGAGTATATTTATATGTTCTTGTTATATGATTGATAGAAATATACCTATGTAGACCTAACTATTATTTTTTATTGTATGGTTTTGGTTTTCAGGGTGTCCTACTGGGTATTTTTATAAAAACCCCTACAAAGTCTTTTCCCACACAGGTCATGTTATGTACAGATGATCGACCTTTTGACAGAGTCCTAGATGGACTAGGACCAGATGGTGCATAGTGAGACTACACATACCAAGGTGTGTTCCTATGGTATCTTGACATCAATTCTCATCTTACTTTTTGGATGGCCTTGTTTTACTATTCTTTGAAGTGGGCTTGTATTTGGACATGTTTACATTCCTTTACTTCCAATCATACTCTTGGTGCGGGATTTCGATATATGCATGCATGGTTGTTCAATGTTTATACAATTTAGTATTTTATGGGGTTGGAGATGTGTACATGTGTAAATTTACTTTGCCTAAGGCCTACCATGTTAGTAATATGACCACTTGGTGCTAGTTTCTATCCCTTATCCTATTGGAGGTGGTCTTGGGGAGTCATGACATGGACCCTATTGGGATAGGTCATGAAATAACTGCTCATTTATATGATAATTTGATAATATTAAGAAATACTGAAAATAAGAGGAATAAGGTGACACTATTTGAGCGTGTGAGTGAGATCTGAGAATATGAAGGAACCTATATCCCTTGAATAGAGGGATTATAATTTTAAAGAAGAATAAATTTTTAGGAATAATAACAATAATAAGAACAACAACAATGACAACAAAAACAACCACAAAAAAACATTAATAATAATAATAATAAGCAACTTTAACCAGTAGTGATGAAGAATATGAGTACTGATCTAGAGAAACCTGTTAAGTCTCAATGATAGAATAATATTGAGAAGATAAATCTGAGGTCACATTAATTGAGTTATATTGTTTTCTTGAAATTACAATCTTGAGTCTAAAATGAATTTTGAGTTGATTTTTTACAATAGATTCGATAAATAACTAGAATCTCTATAAAGAGTACTAAATTCTTTTTCATATTCTTTGTTTGAATATATAAAGGCATTCCAATACACATCATGTTGAGGAAGCATATCTGATATTTTTGGTGTAGTGTATCCCAATGCATAGTGACGATCTACTCTAGAAGGATAGAGTATAATGGATCAACAAGAGCATCTAGAGTTCACATATTTTAAATTATTAACTAATACATGAATTGTACAGTGACCACAAAAGTGTATTTGGTGATTAATATATTAGTGGAGAATAAGTTCCCTAAAGGGAGGTAGCATGCTAAGGTGTAGGTTTCACATATTGGGACTGAACATTGTAAAAATACCACTTGTTGATCAATTTTTTATATTCAGACATTACATATAGTTGTGGATTACTAGGTAAAAAACAAATAACACATTTATATATTAACATACAATTGGGGTTCAAATACAAAAATATTTAAGTCAAAAGGAATATTTAGAATTTGGATAAAATAGGAAAACACCTTATTCGACCTCTATCTCAAGTGGTTCTCCACGTTCCACTCATAATTTCAATGATAATCATCTAAAACTCAATTAATCAAATCTAAAAACTCTGAGGATGAATTTTTTAATCCAAATGGAATTGCTATAAATTCATAATTCCCATACATCACAAGAAACAATTTCTTTGGTATATCATCCTTATTGAATATTAATTGATGATAATAAGAAAAAGATAGATCTTTGAAAAGTATTGATATCCTTGAATTTTATTTAAAAATGTATCAATACATGGTAAATAATAATTTTTATTTATATCAATGTCATTGAATTATTTGTAATTTATTCACAACCTCATGTACCCATCCTTCTTTTTTAAATATAAAATATCCCCCCCCCCATGATAAGACACTAAAGGATATGAATCCCTTATAAAAAAATCATATATTAATTTATTTATCTCTTAAAACTCAATTGGGGCCAATCTATAAGGTGGATTCGATATATGAATTTCATTAAGGGTGATTTCAATAAAAAATTCATCTTTATATTTATGTGTATGTATAATTAATTATTTTGGAAATACCTCAATGTATTCTTCAGAAACAGGAACATCCTCCATTATTAGAATATCCCTCCCATATATAGATTGCATATTCCCTTTTACGTATTCTATAATTTCATTATGTAGAGGTATTTCTATGTGGATCTAGTCAAGGATCAGATAAAGGATACACTTCTCTAAAAATAAAGGATTCTATGCCTCCTTCAAAAATTAAAACCTATTTATCCTAATAGTAATTTCTTGCATTATAATTTGAGATCCAATCCATACCATGGATTATATCAAATTCCACCATAGGTATAACAATCTCATTTTAAAAAAGGTATTATGTTTTCATATTAATATAACTTCCCAATATATCCTTGTTGAAATAATATTTCTAATGGGTTCTTGGATCGAGAACTTCTTTCTTAGTGTGTTAGGGGATGACTCAATTTTCATAGAATACATAAAAGATATAAAAGAATATATAGATTATAAATCAAATAAATCATTAGATAACATTTATTTTATAATTAAATTACCTTATATCATTTCATCTCATACATCCAATTTTTTTCTAGTAGATTCATATTCATATACTTTCCCCCTTGGAATATTCTTATATAGATTTCCATGATGCTTGGGACATTAATTGGAACAATACACCCACTTCATTATCATTGAAGAATTGTAAATTGGATAGTTATCTTTTTTATGATTAATTCACGAGAATGATTGGATTTATCACCATAATTGTAGAAAAAAATCCAATAACCTATAATCAATTACTAGGGTGTTTCTTTTCACAATTATCACTTGGTGAAAATTCTACCCTTCCATTCTTCTTCTTTTAAATATTTGTCCCCACATTGGGATTAACCACACAGTTATTCTCTTTTTTGTCATTTAAAAATATAATACTTGGAGAATTACTTATCCTTTTTGATGGAACATGATTCTATATGTATATATGTGTATACATTGTTTGAGACACTAATTCCCTTTGAAGGCTTGGATTTATCTAATCAAACAGGCAATCAATCGTTCTTTCTGGATTATATACATAGTCTGCAACATGTCTTCTACCCTTGTAATGATAGCCCCATACTCAACAATATTTCCCTCTTCCTTTTATCAAAAATTTAGAGAGTTCATTTCCATATCATCTCATTACTGACAAGGAAAGAACATTTTGAATAATATCAACTTAAAGGGCTTTCATTCCATAATCTTCATATGCTCCTCCTCCTTAGTGTATTGAATCAATGGAAATCATTAATAAGAATATCCCATTACTCAATATACTACGATAATACGCTTATCTCTTTGAATAATTCCTTGAGTGAGGAATATATTATTGTGTGACTTGATCCATTGTTTAGCTACTAATGGATTAGTGGTACCATTAAAGAATAGTGGGGTTTTCAACATGAAGTAGTCCAAAATTGATACCCCATGTTTTGGATTAGTAGTTTGTTCCATAGTGAAATTGTTAGTAGTCATAATAGAAGTAAAATTTCATAATATAGTTATAATCTACTCCTCCCAAACAGCAGTGGTCACAACACCCATACCCCAAAGATAACCCTGCCAAGATAAGAATGAATGATGATAAATAATGACCCTCGAGTCCCGCCTCCATTATGCCCTGGGATAGTGACCAACACCGAGGGTATAGAAATATTACGACATGTGAGGCATTACTCTTTTTATAGTAACCATGATCGGGAGATAAGATGTATAAAACCCAAAACAACTCCAAGATATATATATATATATATATCCAAAAATCCATCCCCCAAGAATGTTTAAAGTAAAACTACTAGAAATACAAAAAAAGATCCAAAGTACCAAAAGAACAAAACTAAGCAGAGACATGGAAAATTCCCAATGTATGAGCTAGTAATGCCTAGAATTGTCCCTGTTGTCCTCCTAGAAACAAGAAATTAATTTTATATATATAGGGTGAGCATGTATGTATACCCAACAGAGAAAAAAAAGTCTCTCACTCACAAGTGGGGGAGACATACTAATTCCCCTGTGAGAAAACAGAAAAACCCAAAGGTACCTAACAAGGTATACTATCCATCCCAAAATATAACAAAGGAACACTCACCAAATAACACAATTAATGTAAAGTAATATAGTAATCACATTGATGATGGGTTACCCTACACCATTTTCCCATTTATTAGCCACCCTTAAAACCTAACTTAACATATCCTGGCGCTCCATCCTCTTCGGAAAAAACCATGACACAACACACTCGCACACACCTAGGCCACATAACACATAACATACCACCCAAAAACTCCTGGGAATTGAAACTACATATCACCCCAACTACAATAAACCTGGTCAAAAAACCACCCCATTTCCCACAGACACTTTGGATCCACAACACATCCCATCCCAAAGACACATGAAAAAAAACAACTTGCCCGCACACAACTGGGCCACACAAACCATAACCTATAAAAGAGTCTTAGGATATCACCGCATGGAAGATGGATAAGGGAAGAGTGGGTATCCATTCATCCATCCTCCCACTGAGATGTTTGGTAATGACACACTCCCCCATGACAATGGGGGTGTTTGACATGTAGTTCCCAACTTGAGTGGGGGCCTTATAGAATCACAAGAAAGTATATGTATGTGTATATAAGTGACAAAAAATCATCCCATGATATGGGTTCTCAAGAAAACAACCATCCCATGACAAAAAAACATTTGTTTCAACCTCTAAATGCACTTATCATAACGAATGGTAGTCACTTATTGAGTTGATAAAATAAATCCACTTAAAACCAAATTTCTTTGACATTATTAAGCATTTACCAGTTATTCCATCCATATCCAAGTAAATTACAACCATGGGATACAATGAGGCTCACAAAAAAACCAAATAGTGGAATATAACATTGAAAAAACACCTCACTTAGAACCCCAAACAACCATTTCCATTATAATTATTCATAGTCATGCTGCCATGTCCTTCCTATCAACAAGAAAACCCCAAAATTACAAATAAACACTACAACACACCTCATCACAACCATACTCAGAATCCCCTATGTATAACAACACCACACCCAGTAACATAAAAATAGCATAACCTAAAAATGAAGCCTTAATTCCCAACCACTTTCCATCTATTCCACAATCAATCAATCTCGGAACTTAAGATACCATTTCACCACCTGTATCACCCTAGTAACACCAATTTTCTCAACCCCATCACCACACAACCACACAAGGAAAACAATAAAGACCAAGACCACACACAATATAAAACCATAGTAACAAAGTAAGGAGTATTAATATTTAGAAAACATTCATTATTTAATAACACATGATAATTTAGGGTGATCACACAACAAGTTCAATCATGGGGCATCCACTTTTTTAATAGGGTATATGTGGTTATTCATTTTCATAATTCCATAAGTTTAACATGGGATCCATAGAATGTGTAAAGCGTCACTCGTGTGCAAGAAAACGCCACAAACAACCATGATTTTTATAAGGAATACAATTCAAAACATGGATCAAGGATAACAGATAAAAAAACAATCATCATTATCATCTTCCCAGCCCCACATTTATTACTAATGTAATAAAACACATGATCGTAATAAGTCTAATTATCTTTATAACATGTTGGATTATCTTCATAAAATAATTAATCAAAAGTTGGGATTCGACCATAATCCCAAAGGTGCGTTAGCATAACCACCCCACATGATACAAAAATAAATAAATACTAACAGATACATACTTGGAACAATAGATTATTAGAAAATCCTTTGTACGCTAAAAATAGGGGGTGCAGAATCAGCAAGAAAGACTCCAAGGAAAACTAGAAATAAAGTCCACAATAAAACACATGAATCCATGTGGAAGAAAGGATCTGGGAAAACCAAGAGAAAATGGAAGGGATCAAGGAAGAGTAGATCTCAACTTTAGAAAACAACAAATCCAATATCAACAGAAGGGAGATGATTTCAAAGTACATAAAAGCCAGGTCATGGAAAATACATCATATCTTGGAAATTTCAATTTCCATGGGGCGTTAATAAATTAAAGCCATAATTAATATCATTTGAAACATCTTCATAAATTTTCAAACAATGATTTAAACTCAATTTAAGTCAAATAAAATGTAAGAGGGCCAAAATTAGAAAAACTAGGAAAAGATGGAAATGACTCACTATTGGGAGAGTCACCAACGCGACTCACCGACACCACTCACTGACGTGACTCACCAACACCACTCACTAACAGTGAGTCAGCAATGCAACCCACCTACATGACCTTCAGATAGTGAGACACTGACACAACCCACCAATGTGACCTACCGATAGTGAGTCCCCAACGCAACCCAGCGAATCGAGTCACTGATGCCACTCACTGATGCAACCTACCTACTCCACTTACCGATGCCACCCACCAATGCCACCTACTGAGGCCACTTACCAACACCACCCACCGATGGCACCGACTGACACCTCTTACTAATGCTACCTACACATTCCACGCACTGATGCCACCTACTGACACCACCAACCGATGCCACCTACTATTGGAACACTATATTTTTGGAAAACTCTTGAAATAAGTCACTATGACTTACCACAACACATCAAACACTAGATTTTCAAAAATTAATGGGCCAGATGGGTGCATAAACTTACATCATATACTTCTCAAACTATTATATCCTTCGATAATTTAAATCCAAACCTAGAAGAAATATGGATCTGAACAACCACCTCGTGAGATACCTCTCAAGAATCTCTCTTCTCTTGAAACACTACTACCTTTATCAAAGTTCAATGATAATACACCTTGTGTTGTTAAGAAGATGGAGTGAAATGTCAACATCTAAGAACACATGCACTGACATATACTACCCCAACTAACCAAAAGACACACCACATGAGCACTAAAACCACACTGTCCAGGCATATGAATTAGGTAATTCCTTTCTCCATGTCTAGATACTATCAACTAAGGGCATCACTGAGTCCCCCATATGGGTTTAATCACATCTCAATTAATGTGTCTCTATTGGGAATCATTTCCTCCCCATTCCACATGTTTGGACTTCATCACACATTATAGAACATTGAAAAAACTCATCTCATAGAAAACAAGGTTCTAGAATCTCATGACAAAGGGGAAAAAAGCAACGAAAAACATATAAAAACTTTGGGTACAGGGCACAAATCTGTATCTCTATTCCCCAAGTACTCTCTTCCAGGAAACTATGCCTCAAAAACACACGAACCAAAGGAATGGACCATCCAGGAATCACCTTATCCTGATGATCCTGGATCTCCACTAGCTGATCCACAAACATTGTGTCATCCTCAATATCCAACTCTCTGCCTCCAATGAAAGGAGAGTCATCATTAAGATATAGATGAATTTGGGAGACATTAAAGAAGTTGTGGATCCTCTCTAACTATGGCAGAAATTCTAAATGGTATTCCTCCATGCCAAATGACCCCAACACCTCTAAGGGTCTGATGAACCTAAAAGAAATCTCGATCCTTCTACCAAACCTCCACTACCCATGTTGAGGGGATAACTTTAAGAACACAAGGTCTCCAACCTCTAACTCAAAGGTATGCCTTCTAAGATCGGCGTATGAATATTTTTGGTCTTATACATACTTTACCCTCTAACGGACAAGTTGAACCTTAAACTTCATGATCTTCAGTACCTCGGGACCAAGAATAGTTTCCTCCCCAACATCTGTCTAATAGAAGGGTGAAATACACGACCTTCCATAAAAGGATTCAAATAGAGCCATACCAATGGAAGATTGATATCTATTATTTTATGAGAAATCAAACAAGGGAAAGTGCCACACCCAAGTCCCACCAAAATATAAGATGCATGGTCACAAAATTTCCCCCAATGTTTGGATGGTCTACTCTGTCTACCCATCTGTGTGATGGTAGAAAGAAGTTCTAAGGTGTAATTGGGTGACAAAAGAATGATGTAATCCACTCCATACCCCTTAGTTAAAGTGTGTATCCTAGTTTGAGGCAATGGATATTGGAACCCCATGTACCTACACCACCTCATCCATATACCTCGTATCCAAGGCATCCACTATGCCCAATTCCTTTATTTCCTAGAAGTGTACCGATTTTATCAGCCGATCCACTATTACCCAGATAGCATGATAGCCTCCCTGATCCATGGGTATCCCTATGATGAAGACTATCAAGATTTTATCCCACTTCAACACAAGGAAATATAATGGCCAAAAAAACCCATTGAGAACATGGTTCTCAGCCTTCAATTGTTGCCACACTAATCACTTTTTCCACAAACTCCGCCACAACCCACTTCATCCTGGTCCACTAAAACTACATCCCCAAGCCACAATAAATCTTTTAATCTCTTAGGTGTGCCACTAAACTTATTCTATGAAACTCTCGCTCTTGAATTACCATTGCAAAAAACAGCTTCCCATGAAGAACCATCTAATTATGACCATCCTATGACCATCCCTATGGAGCATCACTATGGTCTATGTGATAACGCATCAACATTGCCTCCGAGTCTCCCCACTGAGACTCCTCCACCTACTGTAGTAGAAAAAATTTCACTATCATCTGAAACAGACAACCTCTACCACTATCCATTCATGTATATAAATTCATGGTAAATAACTCATCCATCACCTCCCAAGCATCTGTAGTTTCATTGAAAACATCTTTCCATGAGTTTCTACTCAAAGAATCAACCACAAAATTTACCTTTCTCAAGGTGTAATTGATTTCAAATTCATATCCCTTGAGAAACTCTATCCACCTCCACTTTCTCATGTTTAGATCTCTCTGGGAAAATATATACCTAAAGAACATGGGATATTTGAAGACAAAAAATCTCTTTTCAATGAGTTAATTTCTCCATAACTTCAACATGAACACAACCACTGCTAGATCGGGATCAGGGGTGGAATAGTTACATTCGTGGGGAAATAACTATCTAGACTCATAAGATATCACCCCTAGTTACTGCATTAGCACAAATCCCAAGCATAGATGAGAATCCTCACAAAACGCCTCAAACATCACCCCTTCCTATAGGGAACAGTGCACTAACCAACCTACTCATCAAGTAGATGAAAGATACATGACACTTATCACTCCACACAAAGTCCAAGTCCTTTCTAGTCAGAACTGTCAATGGTGTCACAACATGAGAGAAATCAGGTACAAATATTCAGAAATTGCTATATAAAATAAGGAAACTATGAACATATTCTATGCACTTGGGTTCAACCCTAGAAACAGCTTCTTTGACCTTCAACGAGTCAACTGTTATGCTATACTGAGACACCACATGTCCAAGGTAGAGTACCACCCATGTTCAAAACATTCACTTGGATAAATTTCTGTAGAGATGGTGGCATCAATGAACCTTAAAGACATTCATGAGATACTTGTTATGTTACTCCTATGACTTCGAGTAGATCATTATTTCATCGATGAATATGATGAAGAACTTGTATAGGAATGCATAAAACATAGAGTTCATAAGTCCCATGAAAATGGTTGGAGAATTCGTAACACCTAAAGACATAACCATGAACTCGAAGTGACCATTCCTACACCTGGAAGTTGTCTTGGGGATGTCTCCCTCCTTTACACTAAATTGGTGATACCCAAATTGCAGATCAATCTTAGAAAACCAACATTCTCCCCTCAGCTAGTCTAAAATATCATCAACTCTCAATAGGGGGTAACTATTCTTGAATGTTGCCTGATTCATCCTTGGTAGTCTATGCACAATCTCCGACCATCATCCTCATTGTTTTTCAAAGAAGAATAGATCACCCAATAATGACACACTGAGTCTGATAGGGTTCCATTGAAATCAGATTAGCATCGGGTGGTATGTTTATCCAAAACTCAATGTCACATCAAGGGGGTAGAGTCCCAACCTCATTGGGGAAAACATATAAGAACTGCCCAACTACATCGAGATCATCCTCAAACTCAACATCCATCAATTCCACTAAAAACATTTCCATTAAGGAAATAATGGAACCCATATACCGACTACCCATATAACAACTCCACTCACCCTAGAAATCCAAATGTTGGCCATCCATGTATGAAAACCTGAATCTCCTCAACAAAAAGTTGATAATCATATACACAGAGTACAACCAGTCAATGATAAGGATCGCATCGTACAATTACATCTGTAATAGGAAAATATCCCAATAATACTGATGCATCCCCTCCATCAGTCTACATCCATGGAATATAACAAACAAGTTTTTTTGACCTCCAACTAGTGTAACCAACAATAGGGGAACAAAAAATACTCTCAGTGTCTAGTCCCATAGAATGGGCTAGATCGGGTGTAACAAAGGAGTGGGAAGCTCCCGAATCGAACAAAGCTAAAGAAAGAGTACTGAACAAGCTAACTATACCTCAAAAAATCTTTAGACCTAATAGATTTGCTGCCCCTACAGGGTCTAACTGACCATTCCTAGCTCCACTTCCCCTCTGCTGATGACCACATCCTTGACCATGCCAGGGTCGAGGTCACTAAGGATCACACAGAGGTCAACCTCCAAATACTCCATCTCCCCTAGGTAGAGAAAGAGTATGTTTTCCCTTCTACTAAAATGGAATGGCCAACAAGTACAGCTAAGGTAGGTGCTGAAATTTCCCCCTCCACCATACCGAGCTCAAATGGTCATCAGGAACTGACTTCGAAGGTTCCCATGAACTCCACAAATAAAACATATTGTTCCCAAGACTATAAGATAGGCACAAGGACTATATTTTCAATACGGAAACTATTTATGTTGGATCTCTAATGACCAAAACCTCAAAGAACCTCGCGCGTGAGACCTTCCACTTGTATGCTTTCCCTTTGAAGAACCATATCGACACCCCTCTTATGGTAGAAAACCTAGTGATTTCATTCTCGCAACTACCTCCACCTTCTTCTAGACCTCTAGGTATTTCAGTAAGGTGAAGAGGGTAACTGCAAACTAGATAGAAGGAAAAAGTGCCTCCTATAAGCATATCACCTGAGACTCCTCATCCAAGAAGTTATCAATAGATAAATTAAGGGTATCCTTGATCTTTATCCATAACTCCCGTACATACTTACTCCCCTACTAATGAGAGAGTAAATTCTATTGCTTCCCACCCTTCCTGGTCAAATAAAGGATTTCTTCCAAGAAATCCTTCTCAAAATCATCCTATAAAACATCAGAATCCTTTCTCTACCCCATGCATAGTTTCCACCACGGACGCGTAGTTCCCCGTGTCTGGCTCACTACCAAAGGAACCTAGTACTCCATCAGAGCCCAGAAGGTGATCATAAGATCCTTGAGCCAAATATCTATATCCATGTCCAAGACACTTCACAATTACTTTCCCATGGTATTCCACTATAAATAACGTAATGTTCTCTGCCACGGTTTTCCTTCTCCATTGGATCAACCCTCCACTGATATGCCAAATTGGCCTATTGAGCATCCATTTACTGAGCCACAAATGGAGGGTGACTAGGTTCCATAACGGAATAGTAAATAAGGAAATCCTAAGCCAAAGTAGTCTGTAATTTTATTTAATATTAATTTAAAAAAATTATTACTTAAATTCCCAAAAATTACAAATTCAAACATGAAAAAAGGTCATCATAATTCACATACCATTACTAGGGTCTCTACCCTAAAAATAGTGTGGCCTTACTTGGTAGTTTGGTAAGCTCAATGTCCTTGCATCGGATCATGGGAGGCCCCAAAATTTACTGTCCTAGAAAGTCTTCCCTAGCCTATGTCATGTACCAAGATCACCAATCACTATTTCCCTACCAACACATGAAATATTCACTATGCCTAACAACAAACATTATCCTATCTCTCAACCATCAGCTCTAAGACCATTTTATCATGACCCTTCCCTCCAAGGTTGATCCTCTTGAGATGGCAATGAATGAAGAGAGATAATGACCCCCCGCGTACCACCTCTAGTATGCCTCGGGGTGGGAACCAACACCGAGGGCATAGAAATCTCACAACATGTGAGGCATTACCCTTTTTATAATAACCAATACCAGAAGAAAAGATGTATCAAACTCAAAACAACTCCAAGACATATATATAAAAGAACACAAAAATAAATCCTATATGATTGTTTAAAGTAAAACTGTTAGAAATACAATGATATGATCCAATGTAAGTACCAAAAGAAAAAAACTAAGCAGCAATAAGAGAATTGTGCCAACGACTGAGCTAGTAATACCCAACACAGTCCCTGTAGTCCTCATGGAAACCTAAAAGCTATTTTATATATGTAGGGTGAGCATACAAGTATACTCAGTTAGGAAAAACCAAAGTATCTCATGCACAATTTGGGGAGACATACTAATGACCCCATGAGAAAACAATAAAACCCAAAGGCACCTAACAAGGTATACTATCCATTCCAAAATCTCACCAAGGTACACTCACTAAGTAACACAAATCAGGTAATGTTATATAGTAATCACATTGATGATAGGGTACCCTACACCACTTTTCCACTGACTAGCCACTTTCACACCCTAATGAAAAATGTTCTGGAACTCCCACCTCTTCTAAAAGAACCACATCACAACCCGTATGCACACACCTGGTCCACATTACACAACACATCATTCCTACACACTCCTGGGCCTCACAACTACATCTCTTCCTACCCCATGACACCTAGGCTACAAACCACACCACATTGTGAAGATACCTGGGAACCACAATACATCTAATCTCTAAGACACCTAGGAAAACAGAACTCACCCACACACATCTTGGATCTACAAACCACAACCTACCCAAAGAGACTTGGGCTATCACTACTTGTAAGATGGAGTAGAGAAGAGCGGGTGGCCAGTCATCCATCCTTCCATCAGAGTATTTAGGAAAGACACCCTCCCCCAAGACAATGGGGGTGTTTGGCACGTAGTTCTCAACGAGGCTGGGGTGCATATAGAATCACAATAAAGTATAGGTATGTATATATAGGTACCAAAAACTCATCCCAACCAATCACTTCTCAAGAAAAAAACCACCCCATAACACTGCCACCTTTACTGCTACCTCTAAATGCACACATTAGGATGAACGATGGTCACTTATGATGTTGATAAAATAAATCCTCTTAACACCCAATATCATTGACATTATTAAGAATCTACCAGTTATTCAATACTTTAATAGGAGACTAAAAACTACAACACAAAACAACCCTCACAACTGATCCAGATATAGGAAGAAAACTATGATAAAACACCACACTTATAACCCATGATAACCACTTCCATTATCATTCTTCAAATTAATGTCACCCTATCTTTTCACTTAGTAAGAAAACCCACAAATTATTGTTAATCCCCACAACACACCTCATCACAACCATACTTGGTAGATTTACTGCATAGCTACACCACACCTAGTAACATAAACATAGAACAACCCGGAACTGCATCCCCGTAGCACAACTACTTCCCATCCATTCCATAATCAAGAAATCTATCAACCAGAGATACCATTTCACCACATGTATCCCCTAACAACACCTGTGATCTCAACCGTAGCACCACACAACCACACAAGGCAACAATTGAAGAACAAGTCCACATACAACATACAACCACACCAATAAACAAAGAATATTCAGATTTACCAAACACTCATTATTTAATTCCACTCGATAATTCAAGGTGATAATAGAACAAGTTCAATCCCAAGGCATCCATATACATAACTAGGTATATGTGGTTAATCAATTTCATAATTACAATTGTTCAATAGGTGATCCATAATATGTGAAAAGAATAAATCGCACGTAAGTAAAGACCACCAATGACTATGATTTCTAGGAGGCATACAATTCACAACATGGATCAAAGATAATAGATAAAACAAATGATCATCATCATCATCTTCTCCTACCATCATTTATTACTAATGTAAGAAAATACGTTATTATAACTGGTCCATTTAACTTTATAATAGGTCATATTATCTTCATAACAATCTTAATTAAATTTTGGGATTCAACCGTAATCACAAAGGGACATTAACTTACCCACCCCGCATGATACACAAACAAACAAAGGCTAAGGGATACCAACCTAGAACAATAGATTATCATCAACTCCTCCCTATGCCAAAAATGGGGGGGTGGGGGTGAGCGGTAGGAAAGGCTCCAAGGAAAATTGTATTCAAAGGACACAACATAACACATGGATACATGATGAATAAAGGCTATGGGCACACCAAAAGAAAAAAAGAAGGGTTCATGGAAGAGAGGATATTTTATTCAGAAAAGGCCAGATCCAATATCAATGGAAGGGAGATGATTTCAAAGTACTTAAAAGTCTAGTTGTGGAAAAGAAAAAAGCTAGTTGACATTTAAATATCTCTATGTTGTTAGGATTTAAAAGTTATAATTAGTATCCTTTGAAACTACTTTAGAAATGGTCAAACAATGATTTAAAACCGATGTACATAAAATAAAATGTAAGAGGGGAGAAACTGAAAAAGTTGGGAAATGTTGGAAATGAATCACCATTGGAAGAGTCACCAACACGAGTCATAATTTCTTCTCACAGATGCCACACAATGACTGTGAGTTGCTGACGCGACCCACCGACGTGACCTATCGACAGTGAGTCATCGATGTGACCCACCAACACAACCTACCAATAGCGAGTCACCGACACAACCCACCGACATGAGTCACCGATTCCATTACCTAACACCACCTACAGACTCCACCCACCAATTCCACCTACCGACACCACCTACAGACACCATCAACCGACTCAACATATTGAAGCAACCTATTGAAGCCACATACCATTAGAAAATTATATTTTCTGAAAACTCTTGAAATGAGTCACCATGACTTCCCAAAACACTTCAAACACTAGATTTTCACGAATTAATGGAATGAAGGGGTTTGAGATATTACAATAGCCTCATTGAATTTCTTTTGAGTAAAATCCATACATTTCTTTTGTGTATTGAAATGGTTTCCATTCATTCCATTATAAACAAATTATAAATAACTGAATACTTATAATAAGATCAAAACACTCTGAATATTATATCAAGGTATACGATTCCTATACATGTAAAATATTCTAGAAAAATTTCTTCAATATCTTAAGGGTCTATAATAATTTTTATTCTATTTAAATTTATTTTTATAAATATAGTTCCCAAGTTTTCTACTAAACTTTCTATGATATCAATTGTAACAAATCAACTCTAGCAACATAGGTATGACAGTTATTTTATTACAATAGTATAAAATATCAGAGATCACCTTACATGGTATCTAATAGTTTAGAAGTAGTTGGAGTCAGGTTATAAGCAAGACCCTAATATAAATTTAAAACCCAAAATACATTATAAAAAAATAAATGAATTATTATTTAATTATTTTGGTACTTCCTTGGATCATTAATAGTACTCATATTGGTTTACTAAGGAAAACAAAAATGATGTAAAGGTGTTAGATTAAATGATTATTAAGGGTTTGGGTAAAATAGAAACTATTTGGAATAAAAAATGAATAAATTATATAGATGTAATAAATTGAAATAAAATGTTTCCATATAATTTATAACATTAGTTTGAATTATATCAATGTTTAAACAAACAATAGATATAAATAATCACATGTATAAAAAAATGATTTCATAGTGATGGAATTCATAGTTCTAGAAATTGTAAAAAACCTTTTAAGACCTTGTTCCATTATGTTATACATAAATAGGAAATGCAGGAAGTAAACACCCATGATAAATTGTATCATGAGACCTACCAATGAAATTAGGGGATATATAATTCCAAGATCCACTTGTACATAATAAGTTCATTTCATGCAATATATGAGGGACATTTTGTAATAATAAATATCAAAATGATCCTAAGGAACCACTTACATAAAAATTTCTGAGTAATCATTAATTTTTTGTTTGAAATTAATGGGTATACATATTATCAAAGTTACATAGTCAATTAAATTACTTTGAAATGTGGGTGGGTATTTTTCAATATAATATAATTTATAGGATATTCCCATTGCAATAAAAATTATCCTTAATAATGGTGTACTAATGTGGGATAATTTCACCATATAAGTGAATTATTATGAATAAGTTATTTAATTCAGTGGTCACAAACTAATGAAACACTATAAAAATAATTACATAATAGAAAAAATAGAGATTGTAATAAGGGTGGTATAATAAGGGGTAATTGAAATTTATTATTCATAATATTGTCATAGTTTTTTAGTAACAAACCATAACATCATTAAATATGTAAATTTAAGGAATTTAAAGTCATTTTTCAACAAAAATGAAGGAAAAAAGTATAGAAACCAATACCATGATGTGACCCTTATAAAAATATTTATATTTATCTCTGTTGACCTATAGAGTTTGCTCCCTCAAAATAAAAATTTAGATAATAAAGGTTCAAGGTACAATATAAGTGCTAGTTAACCCCATTCCCTTATTGGAATTTTTTAAATTGAATGGATAACCCCCAATAACATGATTATGATTCATCATATTTAATTATTTTACCGGAAAAAACTAGACAAAGAACCTCTAATCCAAGAAGATAGGATCTTTCCTGTTAAATTTATAATTAGTTTAATAAAAAGACATACCATAATCCTAATAATATTTATTTTATGAGGATTATAATCATTAAACCCTTGTTTGGGTTGTACCATTATTGCACTAAGAGGATTCAAAATATAATCCCATTATTAGTGATACTCACATTCATCATAATCCCTAAAAACATAATAGTACTTCGGGTGATAGTTTGAATGATCCACATGTCGTTCACTGTTCATCTTGATAACAAAAAAATATTTCAAGCTTGAAGGTTTTTATCTCTTAATCTCTCAATATTCAGTGTGAGTAAGGTGGTGGAGTAATTTTCTGAGTATCAAGATTAACTTAAGATATTTTCTTTATTGAGATAATTTTCTAGGGAGAGGATGAGTTGTGAATAACACAAATGATTTAACCCCTTATCTAAAATTATATTATTATATATATATATACTAATGGGATATTATTGATAAATAAATAATAACCCTTATTAATATAATAAAACCAATATATTCCCTATGATAATAATAATATATTATTATTATTTTATGGTATTTTCCAACATGCAATTATAAATATCATTTTCAAAATAAACAATTCCTTATTTATTTATAATTTATTAGAGATTATATCATTCATGTTTCTGAGTATTTAATCAGCTAGGACACCTTCATTGAAATTTAATTACCTAAAATAATAAATATTATTCATTCTATAAATAAAAAAATTCTTTACAATCTTGTCAATAAATTTTTATTTTAATATTAACATAAGTAAATATATATTTATCCAAGAATAATTATTTTTATTGGCTTGGGTATAAAACAAGAGATAAATAAAAATTCTATTCGATTCTACTGTGAATCAATATTTATTTATTTAAATATTAAACTCATGTATAATTAGTCAAATAATAATTAGAATCATTAAATCCTAAATAAAAGTTATTTCTTGGTCTAAATAATAATATTTATTCCAACTATTAAATACAAATATTATTTAATTGAGATATAAATAAAAACTAAGCGTTTGATCCTCTAGACCTCTTAAATAGTGTAATTAGTTTGTGTTTCCTAAATTTCAATATTATAATCTAGTAACATTTCAAGTAACCCATAGAGGAAGAATTTAATATCACAATGACAACAACCACAAATGAATTCTCATAGTGTAATATAATTATTTTGTCATTATATCTCTAATAAATAAGGCTTCATTTTTTTGCATCAACCTATATGTGATGGATATATCATTATTTGAATTCTTAAAATGAACCCATCAATCACCATGGAAATGGAATTTTTGTTATGCACTTTTATTCTAATCAAATGGCCTGAGATATCATCTTCCTGAATGAAAAGTGATAAATCCTATATTAAGTTATTCATTAATGAAATATAACTCATGACTCACCCATCATATCTTAACTCTAAAAAAATATTATTTCATTATGGTTTTTATCAATATATCAATGTAAATAACTCATGATATGCATTAATAATAATATCAAGTCTAAGTATCATTTCACATGTTCTCATATAGGAATATTCAATGATACTAAAACATGTAGAATTAATATTGGTTGTTCTATTCCAATAATCTTCCATATTTGAGATTAAAAAGTGAAAAATTCCTAAGCTAAGGTCTCCTACACTTAAAAGTATCAAGAACCAGATATTCAAACATACTATGTATCCCATACAAGAATTTTATCATGACTACCAAACATAATTTGAAGAATATCACTATAATAATTCTAGGTTCTGATCATATAGAGGAACTTCCATGACCTTTCTAGTAAGTTAGATACTCGATATTATTATTTCATTAATATTATATAGAAATAAACTAAATATTTTGTAACACATTTATTAATATTTTGGTCTTTAAATATACTAGTAATTTAAAGTACAATGTAGTTGGTTCTATAAAACTAACACCAATAGACTCCCACATTCTATAGAGAAAACTACTAATGAATTTAGGTATATTACCCCTCATGTAATAATAATTATTATATAGAGATAATTATTTCATAAATGGGTCCTCCATGTTCTCTTTCATGGACACTCTACTTACTAAGAAATCAATTCTCTACAAAACATCATAATAGATGAAAATTATGAAGAATGGTTTCATTCATTGTTGTATCCATGGGTCCTTGTATATATCCACCAATAAAGTATTATATGAGTATAGTGGGATGAGATAATTACAATTAAATACTACATCAATCTCATGGATGAAGTTTATATCTACACTACTTATTTTTCTTCATCACAAAACATGATTGGACTCTGGTATAGAATTTTTGACCCCTTATTTCATTAATCTCTTCCAACTAACATATACTCCAATAACGTTGATGTACATCATAATTTCAATTTCAAATTATATTGATCTATTTAGAAACTAGAATATATAAATCCTCAGATGAATAACACCTCATTAACTTATTAATATAGTTATATATCCTTAGTATGACTGATATACTTAAGGATAGTCTTCACTACTATCCCATGATGGTTAAATTGGATCACTTTATATCTTCTTAAAATGATCAAGGTATAAGAAAAATAAAACTCATCATATATCATGGAATATATGAATGATTCAATTATTGATTAATTTGTAATCCCGACCATCCTAATTCTCTCTTATTATGTCTTAGGACACATTTTTTTAGAGTGGTGTATACTATGCATTAGTAATAATCCATTATTGTATTGTGACACATTTAATATCTTCAGTACTTTTTGAATTTATGTACCATGAATTAGTATAAAAATCCTGTTAGATCTATCATTATATATCTTGAAACCAAGAATGTGTGTTTCTTCATCCAAGTCTTTCATATGGAAGCATGTTTTTAACCATATCTTAATGAATTGTAAGACCAATATCACTTTTAAAATTATTAGTATTCCATCAACATATAATATAAGGAAAATTAACATACTCCCCTATAATAATTGTAGTTACATTTCTTCACATTCATTCAATATTAAACTAAAAACATTTAAAACTTCATCAAAGTGATAGTTCATTGATCTGGTTTTTTTCTTTAATCCATAAATGGTTCATTGTAACTCACGTAATTTATTGGAGTATTTTTTAGTCACAAACCATTCTTGTGGTTCTACACAAACATCTTTCATAGGGTTCTTGTTAATGAAATATATTTTTAATCCATTTTCCTTATATAATAATAATTGTAAGAATTTATAGAATAAATAATTATAATGGTATAAAAACTGGTGAAAAGGTTCGTCATAATCAATGCATTGATGTTTTTTAAACCATTTTGAATCTTTCCTAGAAAAACAGGTAATGAAATTTACTTCCATGTAAAATTTATTTTTGAATACTAATTTTCCACAATAGATATTTACATCTCTTTGGGGATCTAAAAAAATATTGACTTGGTTTTTATACATGGAATCCATCTTAGAATTCATGTATTCATTCATTCTAGAATATTAGGTTCCACTTACTAATTTTATATAGGACACAAGTTCATTAAAATCAACTAATAATGATTCACTATCATTGATTTATATGAAACCATATATCTCTAGTTCTATAACCTCCCTTGTTCTAGAATGAAGTATTTGTGACAATAGAACATCTTCTTTCATGAGGATTCATGGAGTCTATTCATGTTCAAACTCATTTATATCTGGATCCTCAACTTCATCATATTCAATATTTCTTAAACTCTCTTTTTTGGAGATATTACCCTTCTCAATAAATATGTCTTATCATTCCACAAATTACATTATCATCTAGGGGTCCATATATGAAATAAAATTTATATTTCTTATGATATCCTATAATGACACACTTATATCCTTGAGGTGAATGTTTATTTTCCAAGAGATCCTTAATAGACACTTCAAATCCCCAGGCACACATATGTGAAGAAACAAGTTTATTTCCACTCTATAATTTAAATGAAACACCATTTTCACTTTAGTTCGCACTCAATTTTGTGTGTATTCGTATGTCTAGAATTTGTATCCCATAAAGGACAACAAAATACTTATATGATTCATCATCGATCACACCATGTCTATCAAGGTGTGGATCCTCCTTTCACCTACACAATTCCATGGTAGTGTCTAAGGAAGCATGAGTTGAGATAATATCAAAAAATCCCATTGGTTTTTAATGATATCCTAGATAAGATATTCTCCATCTTATTCCTTGTAAATTATCTTTATATTCGTTCCAAAATGGTTCTCAAATTTATTCTTTTATTCCATGAATTTACACATGGAATATAATTTATAACTCACTAAGTAGACATACACATATCTAATAAATTCATCAGTAAAAGTTATAAATATTGAGTTTACACCCCTTATTTTAATATGAAGTGGTCCACACACATATTTATGAACCAATTATAGAATAATTGTTGCTCTTTCATATTTTACACTAAATAGAGATTTTATTGGTTTTACTTATAAAAAATTGAGACATATTCCAAGTAGTTTTTATTTAAAATAAACTAAATATTTATATTTATATATTATAGTTATATAAATTTAATTCATATGACCTAGTTGGTGATTACATAATTTGGTGTGATATAAGTCATGTGAACTGAATTCATTATCGATTTTCATTACATGGTTTTCATACTCCAACGCAAAACGAGCATTATTTATATGTTTCATAAAAAACATGTGATATATTTATAAAATTATAAACCTTTATTTAAAAATTATAAAATAATACCATCCATATCAATACATGATATATATTAATTTTTTTTGGTAATTATTGAAACATAATAACAATTCATTAAAACCAAGATTGATATTGTTTGAAATGTAAGGTGGTAGTCTCTAATAGCCATTGATACATGTCTTACTCCATTGGAAACTCATAGAGACACCTCACCACATTTAAACCTTATGAATATTTTTAGTTCCTATAATTGTATACATATTTGAGTGCAACAAGATCTATCTAATACCATATTTTTAGAAATAGACATCTGTCAATCGATAATGAACAAACATAGAGATTCTCTATGTTTCTTTTCTATGGTGTAGTTATT
Organism: Viscum album; assembly: GCA_963277665.1. Lineage (NCBI taxonomy): Eukaryota > Viridiplantae > Streptophyta > Magnoliopsida > Santalales > Viscaceae > Viscum > Viscum album. The sequence goes on along the minus strand of OY728163.1, from coordinate 1,691,121,972 downwards.
ATTCAAGTGGACCTTATTTCCACATGAAAAACTGATAGCTTCTCACTCTCCTTCCTTCCCCATGATATTCATTCTCTTGTTTGGTTTTATTGAAGAAACCTTAGACTTAGTGAAAAAATTAGGACCTTTCACCTTTCCCTTCCTCTTTTTCACAATAAGTACAAGAGTATTTTCAAGTTTCTTATTATTATATTCTTAGTGAAGTTGAGTAAGGAGATTTGAGAGACACCACTCAATGTTATTAATATTTCAATTCAATACAAAATGGATAAAATCTAAGGGAGTAAAATAAATATGATATCGGTGTGAAATTCACGAGTTAACATAATGCATAGAATAGTTAGATACATAATATTGCCAATAATTTTGACCATATGAGGTCTAGATGGAACACTCTCTCCAATATTTCATGTGAAGAGTTCCTTAGAGATGGAAAACCACTTATTCCATCTCTCTAATGATAAGTATCACAAATATATTTCAACATGGAATATATATCAATTTTCTAATACGAATATAGAGTTCAAATAACAAGAATGATAACATCAAACAATAGACATCTAGTACATCATCTATGTTATTTAAGTATACAATGATATGTTATTCACTCACCTACTAGGTAGGTGAATTAGAAACTGGGGCTCTAATATGTAGGTCTTCAGTTCTTATAATATTTCAATGCACAAGTACCTGCACCACTCCTAGAAGTTAATGCTCAGTGAGAGTTAATCTTTATCTACTATAGATTATATGGATAATGATGCTGATTAACATTCCATTTCTTCAACAAAAAAACTATATTTTTAGTGTTTTATATTGATTATAAAATTTGTGGGATGAAATAATTTTATTTCTTATATTACTCTCCAAATATTTTAACAATTCACAATAACCATCACTGTTGGACCCAGAATGCCCTATTGTATGGAAATTCTCATGGAAATGATCTATATCCACCTTCCCATAATTATGAAATTGCCTTATAAATTATTTATATTTATTTTGGTATGTGAAATTTTTTAATTCTAACTCATATATCCTTTATCCATTGAGTGGATTCCCTAATCCTTAAATCCTTACTCGTATTTTCTAAAAACATTCCTCTAAGTGGAACCAATTCTTGCATTAGAATTTAACCTTGATGCAGACTTATTTAGGTCAATCCAAAACATTATTTTAGAATTCCCCAATAAGTTAAATCACCTTGATATTTTTTAGAAAAGAACTTTGAACTATTATTCCATTCATCAATCATGTAATAGATGTCTTTAATGACTTAATATTTCCCTACGTGTTTTTTTACTGTGCATAATCTTCACTATTTTATCATTTTCTTACCTTGTTAATATTATGTGGATTTTATATAATTACGTAAACATTGCAATATAAAATATTTTACACATGATCTATTTATTTTTCTTTATCATGTATATATTATTACCTTATTTAGTTTTTTAATCACATTTAACATCATAAAAATATGCATAACACCAAATAGATAACCATGAAATTTTAAATAATAAAACAAATAAATTGAATTGATCATGATCTTTCTAATGGTTGACCTTTTTATCAAATAATGACCTTATTAAGTCTCAATAGGGTTGGTGAATTGAGTTCTTTAAGTTATTCTTTACTTAAATAAACCAAACTATTTAGTTTTGACTGATTTATGATCTATTATTTAATAATTCATGCAATAAAAATAAAATTAGAAATTTTAGAAAATGAAATAGAGAGATTTATAGTGGATCGGGGAATAGAAGTCCACTAGTATACACCAATACCACTCTTCCCCCTGAGTGTGATGTTTTCCACTAGGACAACCCTTAATCTTGGGTTTTCCAGTCCCGTTATCAAGGACCATATGATCGAGTGAAAGAATCTGGCACATGGTACAAGAGTCAGATCTTTTAATTAGAATCCATAAAATCCTTTACAAACAATAGCGTTCAAATGACCATTTACTAGGAATCTTCAAAATTAAATATAATAAAGATATAATTTTATAAATTTCAGCACATAGTTGGGATATAAAACTAAAATAAATGTAGGATATCTAAGAGAGGTTATATGAAGAGTAAGAGCCTCATGGAAAATCTACTAAACTCATCATGGGTTTTCAATAAGAATTGTTGATAGCAGAAGACATATTCTCCCTTACATGAATAAAAAAACATAATTTCATGTTTGATACATTTGAGAAATAATTCTATGTATATTCTTATGAACATTAATTTATTATATTTGAAAACGTATCTTGTATAAATTTTCAGAATTACCAAAAATTTTAATGAATCATAGAAAGAAAAGATACATAGATTCTGGGGTTAGTGAAATTTATTCTTTCTTGAAATACCTTGGAAACAATAGGGAATAATAAAATATACTTATTCTTTTATTTTTATCTTGGTACTTGTATTTTTGTTATAATTGAATTTATATTAAAGAGGTAACTTAAAATTTAAAAGTTTTACAACAACATTAAAATATCCACTTTAGTGATTCAACACTAATAAATGCCAAATTGTACCAGGGCATAGCTAATTTTTAAGAGTTGAATCCACATAGACAACTAAGATTCACATATCCAAATTAAATCACATATAATTTTTACTCGTGTATCCAAAAGCTGAGTATCTTATTGAAATAATGTCATCAGATTATTCACATAAGTGATTATGTAAATGATTACTCCACAAAACTGTTTATGTATCTGATTGATCATGTAGTCAATTTCTAACATAGTTGGTTTTATAGCCAAAGGAAAATTTTTCATAGGAAATTCTATGATTTAGCCAATTGAAATAGACATTTAAATTATATAGGTAATCAAAATATATTATTGATCGACGTAGTCATTTTCACCACATAACCAGAAATTTCATATAGCTGATTTTCCAGACATAGGTTGATTTTCGACAAAAAAGTCTAGAATCCTTACTTAATGAAATCAACTACCAAATTCATAATAATAGAATAAAAGCTAATAAAAACATATGAAACAAGATCATCACCAATGTAGGAAGGGTTTTTGAGATCATAAAATCCAAAAGTTCATGGTAAATGCTGGATCAACATTATTAGTTCGACAATCTCCCCCGTTTTGATAATCAAAAAACCCATAAAACTGGAAATATATTCAATTAAAAATAAAATATGTACTATTAAAAGGATTAATAGATAAAAAATTTATAATATATAATAGGTATTAAAAAATTATTTCTTATTCCCCTCAGTTTGTAATTCCATTCCTTTTTTGAAATGTAGAAGCTTACCCCCCTAAAAAACTTCTCCTCCATTTTTTATAATGTCGAAAACTTCTCCCCCTTTTGTGTAATTAAAAAAGAATAGTAAGGGAGATAAAACACTTATGAATACAAAAAATTTTAGTTATGAACTATTTAAATATATTATGAAAACTAAATATGGAATTATGGAAAGGCTATGTTTCATAAAATAAATCAAAGAGATAAATAACATCAAATTAAAATCATCACTATGCAATAAATTAGAAATAAATAAATAATGAATTAGTTCAATAATTTATTTGAAATAAAAAAATGCACATGGAAAAATTACACAATATTATTCAAGAAACCCATTTTGGTTTGGGAGGAGGTACTTTGGTGATTAAATCAGCTCTGGAGGTAGTTGAATATGAATGAGATTACAATAAAGGGTCATAAAAAACTTCTATTCTCTGTATATTTTTTTCAGAGTTACTAGAAGGATTATAACATAGTGGTATTCTTCTTCTCATTTGAAATAATAATTCACCAGAAATGTCAATTCTTGGAAGAACATAAAACTTGTAAAAAACAAGAATCAAAAGAGATGTTTTTTATGAATTTGAGATATTAATGATGATACAATATAAGTAAATGTATTTTGATGTTCCACCTTCTCCGAAGAGAAAACATTACAGTCACTAACAGAGGAAGGGAAAATCATATGGGTAATGTATGTAGATGGAATGTCAGAAGGCATAAAAAAGAATCTTTTTCATAATTAGATTAAAAAATGTCTACATATCAATTAACCAAAAATTTAGTGACTATACTTTTCAATCCTTTTTATTTAGTTTTTCATGAAATTTAAAAAAAAAATCCTTAACATCCATGATAGTGGATTTAAAACTTGTTTAGGGACAAATGGTTGGGGATAAAATGTACATGAAACTATAAATTTTTTATTAAAACACAACTGTATTCAAGTAACTAGAACTAACACTTTTGAATATGCTTCTAAATATTTTTCTAAGGATCTTGAATATTACTACAATGGTATAATGATTGAAAAACATTGAAAAGATTTCCTTTATTTTTTTGAAAATCATTTCAGTGTTTTGATCATTAAGTTTCATGGATGATGGATAATTATTTCTTTCATTCTTTGAAATACCTAAATTATATTTCAACATATATCAAATAGATTTTTCAATATGAATAACAAGGTCCTTGATTCACACATCTAACCCAAGAATAATTATCTTAATAGCCTCTAGGGTATCATGAAATTTACCAATAAGATGCTTTTTCAACTCATCCAACATCATTAGAGAAAACATATCATCTGGGAGACACTGAATTTGAGAAGAAAAAGAACTTAACTATGACTATATCTGACAACGACCATTCTAGAAATATTTGGAAATTGTATATTTGTATGTACAAATAATATAGGGTTAGAATTTATTTATAAATTCAGACTAAATAAAAAAACACTTTTAAAGGTATAAATATTCTCTTTCACCTCAGATCTAAAATATTTTAGTTTATCAAGAAATTATTAAGATAAATATGATTTCATTAATAATAGATTCTTAGTCACGTCTATTTGAAATTATGAAAAAATAAGAATAAAAAACTTATTCTTCATATGGTAAATATATTTCAAACCACATACCAAGGTTTTTATTTCTTCAAGTACATTATAACTTACATTAGAAATAGTTTTTTTTTCATAGGTGGATTTTTATAAAGACTATTGATCATTGAAGATTGTGATTCCACTATTCCAACTAATTTATTGAACTATGACATAGAGGTAGAGGGCTCTTTATGATATATAATCTCATATATGAATGAAAATATCATTAATTTTAGATAAAATAATCTACCCTAATATTATAAAGCTCATCCATCCCCTTAATTTGAAAATAATTCATTTTCCAAACCTTATAAACATTTTCTTACTTAAGAAGATACTTCATGAGTATTTTAAGGATAATATGGTATTGATTTTGTGTGGGAACTATTTTTAGACTCCATATCCAAAAATATATCCCTTACTTTATCAATAGATGATCTAGGAATAATTAGATAATATTTCCCTTACAATCCTTATAACTCTAGATTTATCTGAAATTCAAAACTCATAGGTACAATGTCAAATGGTCTATCTTCTATAAAAGAAATAGTTGTCTCAAGAAATGTCTCCTCATAATGATCATCTTGAGTAGATGTAGTAGCTTTAGTATCATATTAGTTCTATATAGCCACATCCTCCTAAATCTGGACAGATTCATCAATTGGATAATCGATTTTTGTAACTGACGACTTGATACATATATAATTATTCTCTAATATTCCATTAAAAGTCACCATCTCGATGGGTGTTACATCACATTGTAGTGTTGTTTTGAGATGACTCTAACTATTTCACACCTTCCTGAACAACTACCTTCAACGAAATTGAAGAATAATCATATAAATATCAAATTTTTATTCAGATAACTAATGATAGGGTATTAAATTTTTGAAAATTCATCACATAAAATTCATTTAAATAAACTAATTTCTTATTCAAAGCTAATGAAATTAACCAACCATCTGTATAATAGTTTAATTTTCATTTTCCGTCATAATAATGATGCAATAACCTCATCATGTATTTTGGAAATCAAAGTTTTATATTATTGCCCAATACATAAATAAAATATATATTTTAAAATGGAATGTTTTTTATCCCTCATACTCTTTTTTGCATACCTATTTTCACAATCTTACATAAAACATTCCATTCAGAAGGTATCACATTTACAAGGTTCTTTTAAAAAACAGAGGCTTTGAAAAAAAAATATTAATATTTTTGTTGGACCAAATGATTTTTTTTCCAAACATGAATCTAAATAAAATAAAACTCACCCCTATGGGTAAAATGTATGATATCATACATTTAAATAGAAGAGACAACCATTTTCTATGACTTCCTTGGCTTGGTTACCACTCAAAGGTCCCCTAGGCCTAATTGGCCACATTAACTCAATAACACCTCCCTATATAATAGAGGATACTAACTAGAAGCAAGAGCCTAGGTTGTGACTTTTGAGACACAATCACCTCATAACTAGAGTGGTGCACAATAGATATAGAATATTTGATAAATATTAGAATCATATGTAAAAAATCCAACAAAATGAAATAGACACTATATTTAATGGAATAGTAACCCATCATAGCCGAAGTAGTGGAGAAATGAATAACAACTCAAGAAAAATATAATAATAAAAAGATAATGATAATTTATGAAATGTATCTAAAAACTAGAAAATAGTTATACATGGAAGGAGACAATATATTTTATAAAAAATAATTAAAAAGAAGAAAAAAACTATTCAATATCCTAATAACTGGATGAGTCATCTTCTATCAAGATACATCCACAATCAAGAAAGCAAGATCAGGTGTCCAAAGCTGGATGCTTCCCCTTATCAACAACAACATACATGTAATCTTCTTATGTACCATTGGGGGCCTAGATAGGGTGTGAGATAAATCTAAGTAGGCCACCACCAAAAACGTCTATAACATCTATTATAGGATTATATATCAAAAAAACGTGATGTTATACATTAATGTAATGAAATTCTATAATGATAAATGATACCTATTTTATCCTCAGCTGTTATGTATCCGAACATGACAACATTTAATCAATTAATTTATGTTAATTTTTTATAGATAAGTTAAATGAGGTGTAATTAGCATTAATAAGGTATCAAAATAATAATAAATAATCCAAGTTCTAACAAGGCATCCAATAGTAATAATAATAACAGAGGATCCAATGTAATAACCAACGCATCCTTGATGTTGTTAAGGGTGAAAGGGAACCAAGGAAATAATCTTGGAATTCATGACATCTGGGGTCGAGTCAACTAAGTAATAACATGAATCTTGGATATAAGGTATCTATGTGTAATCCTAGGGGAATTTCAAAAGGCATTCCACTAAAAAAATTCTAATAGAGTCTAAGGATCTCATCTAATGTAAAATAGTTTATGAAGGGCTGGGCACAATGGGTTGTATCCATGGAACCACATGTCCAAAGACATTATTCTAGATCCAAGGAGGGTATCCAAGGAGTCCTAATATCTATAAGATAGTGAATGGATCCTATGGTGTCATGCTAGGAATCCACTAGTATTCAAGGACCATATTCCAAGGTAGGTATTTCCCTTAGAAACTGGATCCTTGAATCGGAATGACGTCCTCTTAGTGGATAATACATTCCCTTAGGAATTCGAGGCATTCTCAATTATGGACATTACAATGAAGATGAAAACATCCACATAAAATATAAACCTTATACATAATTCAATGTTTTCTTTAATCCATGTAATACTCATGTCATTTAATAATTTAGAAGTTTCATTCCATTGCCTTTTATACTAAGTGAGAAGGATAAAATGATATGAAACCATTTATTAAATTAAATCCATTTTAATTATTAGGAACATTAATTTACCTTTAATAATCATGATAAGGGGTGATAAGGACAAGAAACTAAATAAAATTCATTTATATATATCTATGCTAAGTGATATTTATAAATATAATTTACATTTACTATTTAAAAGGGTCATTAATTAATTAGAACACTTACAATAGAAGGGGGATGTAATAAACACACATGTGCAATCCATTTAAAAATTGGGGATCCATTAATTATATAAAATCACTTACCTTAGAATGGTCAAGTGATATAACACCCAAACAGTGGAGAGGACTATCCTAAAAACCACTAAAAGCATATATATAAGAGTAGAACCTACATTGGGTGAAAGTAATTGCTGATCCAACCTCCATTGAAATCATTAAAAAATATATAAAAGGCTCTATATTATGAGTATGATGATTATAAGCATAGAATATGAATTTAATAGGCAACAACTAATGACTTAGTTTGTAAAAAATGAAAATAGTTTATAAAATTGAAAAACATGTGTGATGAGTCATAGACCACCTAACATGAACCTATAACACTCTCCTCATGCAGTATTAGCCTTTTGTTTATCTTGGATCGAAAGATAATGGAAGAGTTGATAAACGACCTAAAAATTTGGAAAATGATCATGCATCTAAATAGAATCTTTTAGGGGAATAAAAATTATGAACTAATCTAATGGATCAAAGTTCTTACCAAGAGGAATCTTATGATACCAATGAATCTTTGATCAAACACAGGATGAAGAACCAGGATAAAAACTATCCAAAGGGCCTTGAGATAGTCTAATAGGATAAAGAAATGAGGTCCCTAGAATGGTAAATGAAAATCGGGGAGAAGGGTATCTTTAATATAAATTTAAGGTTAATTTCATCATTTTTCCAAATATTTTTAGGGGTTTATGTTTTGGCCGCATGTTTGTCCAAATCGAGTGCATGGAACTGCTTTATGGCGGACCCTAGATGGTTATGCCACAAAGTTTGAGTAACCATGCACCAACTATAATAGTGGGTCTATTATATTTTGTTGAGATAATTACCCAGATGTGTGATGCTAGTCACAGGGTTTGGTAAAGCAGTGTGCCTTTAATTGGTCCCTCTATCCTACCCTCACATGGTTATGAAAACCGTGCAGAATAGATCACAAGACTTCTACTAACGATGCAACTTGTGAATTTTTACCACCACCTAGGGTTCCAAGCTCCGACCAATCCCCAAACACCCCTGTAACCTCCTTGAACTCATTAGGAATCCGTAATAGCATAAAATAAAATAATTATACCCAAATTTAAATGATCCATACCTAATAGAATTTTTTTTCTTACAGTTCTCCCCCATAAAGGAACTCATCCCCATGTTCACCTTCCAAGGGTGGAGAAACACTATCTAGGAACAAATATAAGCAATGGGAATGTACTTCATCCTCCCATTTCCATCAATCATCATGTACACAATCGTGATCACAAAGCACTCATACTAAAGGGACATACCAACCTCAAAGAGCCTTTGTTTGTTGGTCAACGATGCATATATGATAATAGTCAAAAGATGTATCATCATCTAACTCAACCTTTTTATGATCAAACTTATGATAAGGGTCAACATGATAACAAGGAATCTATGAAACATTGAATACATCGTGCATGGAATGGTACCTTAGTAGTAGTAACAACCGATAAGGTACTAGCTCAACTCTCACCAAAATCTTAAATGACCCAATATAATGATGTGACAACTTCTCTTACCTCTGTATCTGGTTATGCTAAAGACTAGAAGATTCACACATCAAAAATGATCCCTGGCCTCAAACTCCAGAGGTCATTGGTGGTGATAGACATAAAAATTCTATCTATACTGAGCATTACATAAGCTTCTTGATTAGCTAAACCAGCTCCAAAGTCTCCTGCAGAAGATAAGGAACTAGAAGCATGACCTCTATTACCTCTAACCAGTATAAGGGTGAACGTAATGACATATAATACAAGGGATCATAAGAAGACATCGCAATATTCTATTAAAAGGTATTATAATATATGAACTCAATGATATTGATATACTTCTCCTAAGAACTGATGATATCAAGGATATATGCTCAGAGAATGTCCTCTACCATTTGTATTATCCATTCGAAGGCCCACTAGACTAAGGATGAAAGGTTGTTCTCAAAATTAACTATGTACCCATAGCCTTCTAGAAACCCTTCTAGAACCTCGATGTTAAATGAGAGTCCCTATTTGAAATGATAGAAAAAATGAACTCATGTATCTATATGATCTCACATACATATAGTCTTCCCAACTCATCAACTGATAATGACTAACAGATATGAGAGAGAATTGGGAAACGTTCATCTGTCGAACCCAAAATACCCAAATTGCATTGCTACCTTGAGGAAACTTCAGCAATCCAACTACAATATCCATAAAAACAACATCCCATTTTCATTTTAGGACTAGAAGTGATTATAACAAGACTGAAGGCCACCAGTGCTCTATCTCCACCATTTTCTATATCCTAGACTCAAGTAATTATACATAAAGATATAATTGAGGATCTTATTGTCTATGTACAACATAAAACACTCTCTCATAATATAGTGTCTCCAGTAACATAAATTATAAACAACTCCTGCTATCTTGAGGTCTTGCGTCAAGTAACTCCTCTCATGATGCCTCATCTACTGATATCTGATTACAAGAACTCCAATATACTACATCATCACTGTTCCCATCCTGATGTCAGAAGCATAAAAAAACATTGTATTTCTTCTCCCAGGCTCTAGAGGAATCATAATAAGTTCCCAGGTAATCATTCCTTTCATCTTCTAAAAGGATTTATAACATTCGTATGGCCATAGGATCATGACACCATTCTTTGGAAGACAAGTAAGAGGTGAAACAAGGTGTGATAATTCCTATATGAAATTCCAATAATATCCATCCATTCCCAATAAACATTATATATCAAATACATTCTTTGGAATCTCCCATGAAACCATACCACTCACCTTCTCTAGGTCAACTAATACTCACGATTTCAAGATAATTAGACCCAAGATGTGTAATTTTTTTATTTATAATTGGCACATTGAAATCTTAGAATAACGGTTATTATCTCTCATTGTATTGAAAATGATCTCATGATTCCAATCATGGTCTCTATGAGTTTGAGAATACAGTGAGATGCCTTCCTTGAAAACCATGCCAAGTAAATCACGATAGGGGTGGAAATCCCTATTCTATAGATCCATTAAAACGAGATACATGTTCATAATACCCAATAATATAGCAAGATAAAAATATAGACCATACGCAATTTTAAAATCAATACAATGTACATTTTATGGTTGGACTTGTACCTGATGACAGACTGATCATAGGTTGATCTTCGAGAATACCCTGACTCCTCAAAGCTGGTCAAAGAGATCATCTAACCGAGGTAGTGGATACTGGTTATTAATCATAATCTGGTTCAACCATCAGTATTCAATGAAAAAATTAAGGGTACCATCTGCCTTCTTATAGAAAAGCATGGGTGAACCCCAGGTTGAAGTGATGGATTGGATAAAACCATTAGACTACATATCCTCCAACTATCAATTAATCTCATAGTGCTTTGTACGTTCCATCATATATGGATGAATAGGCACTGAAGAATCTCCTAGTACAAGATCAGTGGTAACTTCTACCTCTATTTTAAGAGGTAAGTGGAAAAAATAATTGGGAAAGATGTCCGTAAAATAATATACTACTGGAGAAAAATTAAAATGAGGCAAGCCCTTTCTTTTCACTAAACCTCTGTGCCTAGAACTATCACCTTGACTTCGGTTGTTCTTAGTAATATGATCATGATTGATGGTATAAAAAATTAGGAATGTGGAAGGATTTTATCTAAGTATGAATGGAATACCTAAGCCCATCCTTAAAGCTTCAAGAACATTATAGATCATCACTATCTAGAAGCAGTGAAAAGAACTGTAACTCAGTAAAACACACTAAATAATCCTAAAATAACATAGAAACCTACTCTAGATACATGAACTCTTTAGCTCGGTGATCCCTCAGTGTCTAAGGAAAGAAGTAGTCATATAAGGAAGACTAAAAATCAACCAAAACCAGGCAGTGATGATGAATAGCTGGGGTAATCACACCCCACAATCACTTTCTTGAATGATGAAGCATATAGGTGGAAATATTAACCCTCCAATATCATGGTGTCTCTAGATTTTCAAATATAGAAAGATTAGCCTATAGAGAAGACTCAACAACCTATGGACTACCATCCCGTGAAAAGGCGGGAGGATACTACTGCTGGAACTCATGTGTCAGATCATGCATAGTAAGTGTGGGTTGTGGAGATCCTTTAATAAAATGCATCATATATAGAAAAACCTCTTGAAATTGAGCTTCAATGCATATATCGGGTATATAAGGTGGTTCCAAAAGTTTCACTATAAGCGGAAACAATACTGGCATAGTTAACACCACCTACGATGTAACACCCCTACCCTAGTTACCTAGAGATGGTGCATTGTTACATAACATTGGCATGATCACAAGAGATCAAATCCTGAAAGGAAAATCAGTTTAGTAGCCTTGAAAGTACTAGATACATAAATAAGTTTTAAATTACATTATGTATAAAAAAATATATTGTGTGTCCTTGGAGCACACTCATACCCCATAATCTATCCTACAGGTCAATAATAATATACTTCTTCTCATACTAGGAAAAATAAAACATAAGAATGGGGTGAGATCAGATGCTCCGTAAGGATAACAAGATACTGGAAACTTTCATTAATAAGCATAAACATTGAAGGCAATATATACGGCTAAAACACAAGACATTTAAAATTAATCTTCAGCGTAATATGGCATAGATAAATCAAATAACGCCATTTACTTATTCACAAGGATATTCCACTAGTCGAATAATCACATGCAATATGAATATCTAATTTCTTAAAGATGGAACACATATTTCCAAACATTATAACAGTAATGACCCACCAATTCTCAATGGTTTGAGAGTACAATGAGTCATTACTATGCCTTAAGAGACATCCCCAAGGCACCAAAGGCTGGAAATAAATGCCAAAGGGTTTCAATTACAAGTGGTGGACGATTTAACCTTTAAGAAATAAACCATAAACCAACCTAGTTAAACCAAACATTCACTATTTGATGCATGAAAAAAGAAAGACCACTAAACAACATCATTATGTCAAACCACATCATGAAGAGAACATCGGAAGACCAAACTAAGCATCAAGGTACATAGCAGATGAACAACTCAAGACTCTCAAAATACACCAAGACTCCATGCTCTACAAGCTCCAAGCTCCAAAAAATCTCTCAAGCATCACCACGATCCACTAGCAATAAGATGCTTTACCTTTACCTGTGTCCCGGAATAAAACATCTGCAAGAGCACAAACGTACCAAAGCAGGGGTGAGTATAAAACTCAGGAGGTTTTCCCCAATGACTTCCCTACTCGCACCACTAGGATTGAAGAGTTAGCCACATTTATATAAAACAGTTTATGTAAAACATTTTATATAAAAGATTTTCTCAAAAGTAGTTTATAACTAAATATAAAAAAGTTTCGAAAACCATTGATAACCAAAGGCATTACAAGAGTAATTGAAACCAATTTTCCAGCAAGTTATTTTTCCAGAAAAATAACCAAACAAACTTAAGAACAATTTCACAAACATTCCTTTTTGGCATACCCAACCATTTACCAACCCATGCTACCAACCATGCATGTTTCGTTATGACAATTCCTTACTCATGAGCAGTCTCTCATAGATCTACCAAGTCATCACAAGGTAATTGTTTCCCATGTTCCATTGCATAGTTCGCACCGAGCATAAAGTTATATATCAGCCAAGACTCATACAAATAGTTACCATTGTTCCATTAAACGTTTGTCACTGAGCACATGGTCATATTTCAACCATGCCTCATACATGAAACATGAACACACACCACATATTCCCAACGGTCATGCCAAAACACCCTTTCAATAAAAACAACTTTTTATTGAAAACCATTTCTGTCAAAACAATTTCAATTCCAAACCATTTCAATAAAACTCTCTTTTTATTGAAAACCAAATCCATCAAAGTCATTTCAATCTCAAAGCATTTCAATTCCACCATTTCTATAAAACTACCTCTTTATTGAAAATCAAATCCATCAATGTCATTTCAATCTAAACCCATTTCAATAAAGCATCCTTTTTATTGAAAATCCATTTTTTATCAAACCATTTACAATTTAAGCAATCATAATTTAAAATCAACATTTTAAATTCAAGAATCCAAATCATTTTTCACAACAATTCACTAGGATTTCACAATTACATCAAAACCATAAATCATCACTAAAGAATATTTATTCCATGATTTTCACAATAAAAACCATACAAATAACCCAATTTGAAACTATGAAAATCCATTATAATAAGAGGAGTTGAAAGTGAAGCCTCCTACCTTTAGGGTTTTGATGAAAACCACAACGAACTGAGAACGCTCAAGAAAACCGAGTTGATTCTTCAAAAGCCCGCCTTAGATCTCTTCTCCTAGAAAGATCAAGACCAAATCTCATCATATATGGCATCCAAACACATAGTTCTTCCCATAACAAGAATATATCTAAGAAACTAGGAGATGAGAAGAAGTATATCTAAGTAGATCAAAGAAACCGATCAAGAACGAAGAGGAATTGTCACGTACCACAATAATCCTGCTTCGATTCTCCAAGAGAAGCCTTAAGATCACCTTCAGAACGATGGGAAGACCTTATTTGGCCTTAGGAGAAGAAAAATCCAGATTCAGGGACACTTAGGAGGAAAAATGATCCATATAGAGGAAAACACGCATGAGATCCTCCTTTATAAGATCTCGTTTAAGTGGCCGCATGGTTTGCTCGCATGGTTAGACAAACTGTGCGCTAAACGTGCGTTAGCCACTGCCACGGAAGAAACTCCACGCATGTTTTGGCCACAAGGTTAGACAAACCATGCACCGCCCGTGCAGAAACTACTACCTCTAAGACCAACAACACATGGTTTTACCACACGGTTTAGGCAAACTGTGTACCGTCCGTGCGAATTTCCCTTTTCCTCAAAACTTCATTCATGTTCTCCCAAATCTCCCATTCATCAACCTTAACATTAAAACCATGAAAAGCATCAAGAAAGGGTTATATACCAGAAACTGAGGGTACTACATCCTCCCCACCATTGGTCATTCTATCCATGGAAAGTAGAAAACCTTCACCCAACTGAAAGAGTTCCGACCACTGCTCTTTCAATTCCTTCTCATGTTCCCATGTCTTTTCCTGAATCTGACCATGCTTCCATAAAACCCGCACTAGACCGATGTTTTTTCCCTACATGAATTTCTCTTGCCTATCCACAATCCATACTGGGATATGTATCAATGAAGTATCCGACTCTAGGTCAATGTGATACTATATGATCACATGGTCAGGATCAGGTTGATACTTTTTCAACTGAGATACAAGGAACACATTATGCACCAAACTGAACCATAGTGGTAATGCCAACCGATATGCCACCTCTCAAAACTATTATAGTATATAAAAAGGGCCAATGTGTCTAGGAGATACCTTTCCCGGCTTCCTGAAACGTCGATGTCTATGGCTTGTAGAGATCCTCACGAAGACATGATCACCCACAACGAACGACACCATTCTTCAAAGGTGATCTGCATAAGATTTATAATGAATCTAAGTAATCTACTTCCTATTTCTAATCAAATAACTCTTCATTATTGTCTTTTGGACAAGTCATGGCCCAACTGGTGATGTTTCACCATTTTCCACCTAGCATAGTGGAGAATGATAAGGACGCCCATACAATGCTTCAAACAGATCCATGCGTATCGAGGCTTGATAACTGTTATTGTATGAGAACTCCACAAAGGGTATATGATCCTCCCATGTGCCACCAAAATATATTACAAAAGCCTGCAAAATTTCTTCCAACATTTGTACCATCCGCTTAGATTTCCCATCCGTGTGGGGATGATACGCCGTGCTCATAGTCAACTGAGTTCCAAGGGATTGCTCTAATGATTTCTAGAAACAAGATGTGAACCTAGGATCTCTATCTAAGACTATAGACACTGGTACACCATTCCTATTTCTCACTTCTCAGATATAGAATTTTTAATGATCTTCCAATCTATAGGTTTCACGAATAGGGATGAAATGGGCTAACTTAGTTAGACGATCCACTATCACCCAAATGGAATTGTGTTTTTGGAATGTTCATTGAAGACCTGTAAAAAAATCCAATGCTATCTAGTCCCATTTCCACACTGGGATAGGTGAAGATTGTAACATACCAACTAGTATATGATGCTCTTATTTATCCTTCTGGCAAGTTATGCACCGCAAGACGAACTCGACCACCTTCCATTTCATGCTGCTCAACCAAAACTGTGCCTTCAATGCCTTAAAAATCTTCTGTGTACCTTGATATATAGCCCATCTTGAATGGTGGTAAGCATGAATGATTCGTTCCTGACAAACCATAGGTACAATCATCCGATCTCTGAAACACAAAATTGAACCCCCATCATGTTTCTATCCATCAATGTTATCCCCACCATTGAGTTTTGAACTTACAACAAGACATTTTGCATCAGATGTTTGTTCTTCTTTGATCATCTTTACTAAATCAGGAATAAGTGTAGTTGAAAAGAAAATAGAAACATGACCTCAGTCTTCACATTACACATGCATGTCAGCTAAGACCGACATCGACTGCCATAAATCTGAAGCTTCTTTCTCCAATTGAGCATATGACTTTCTACTCAATGCATCTACCACCGAATACCCTTTTCCTGGTGTGTAAATTAAGTCAAAGTCAAACATCTGGAGATACTCCACCCATAACCTTTTCCTCAGATTCAAATATCACTGTGAGAAAATGTGTTTCAAGATTTTTTTATATATAAACACAATAAATTTCTCACCAAAGAGATAATGTCTCCATGTTTTCAAAGCATTTATGACAACAACTAACTCCAAATCATGTGTTGGGTAACTTTTCTCATGCACCCTGAACTGCATTGAACCATAAGAAACCACATGATATCTTTGAATGAGAATATAACCCAACCCTGATCCTGAAGCATCATAATTCACCACATACCCATGTCCTAATTCTGGAAAGATCAAGATAGGTGCCGATGTAAGCCGAACATTCAGTTCCTAGAAAGACTTCTGATATTCTTCTGTCCATTGGAATTGATCATTCTTCTTTGTCCGAGTAGTCATTGGTGATGACAGTCATGAGAAATGACGCAAAAATCATCAGTAGTAACTAGCTAGACCAAGAAAACTACATATATCGAACACATTATTCA
Source organism: Viscum album (assembly GCA_963277665.1). Lineage (NCBI taxonomy): Eukaryota > Viridiplantae > Streptophyta > Magnoliopsida > Santalales > Viscaceae > Viscum > Viscum album. The sequence continues at coordinate 1,691,104,835 of OY728163.1, read as the reverse complement.
GTGGTTTCCAAGATATAACGTATTTTATCATTTGAGGATCAACAAAAATGCATTTCTCAGAAATGACATGGCCAAGGAAATGTACCTCCCGTATCCAAAAATAACTCTTTGATAATTTGGCATACAAATGATGATCTCTCAATATTTGTAACATTGTTTCCAAGTGCACCTCATGATCATCCCTTGTTTTTGAATTGGCCAAAATATTGTCCATAAACACCACAAAAAAAGAATCCATATATTATTGAAATAACTGATTCATCAAATCCATGAAGACTTCGGGTGCATTCGTTAGACTGAAAGGCATGACTACATATTCATAGTGGCCATATCTACTTCTAAAAGGTGTTTTTGGAATATCCTCCTTCCAAACATGCAATTGGTGATATCCTGACCGCAAGTCAATCTTGGAGAACCACTGATCTCTGTTTACTTGATTGAAAAGATCATCAATGCATGGAAGTTGATATATATTCTTTATCATAACTTGGTTAAGCTTATGGTAATCAACACAAAACCGAAGATTTCTATCCATCTTCTTCACAAATAACACCGATGCTGCCCATGGAGAAGTACTTGGTTGAATGAAACTCTTGCATTCCAGCTCCTCTAATTGCCCTTTCAATTCTCGTAACTCTATTGGTTCCATCCTATAAGACGGAAGGGAAATCGGGCTGGTCCCCGAAAGGAGATCATTCGTAAAATCCACATCCCTTAGAGGTGGTAACCTAGAGAAGTTATTGGGAAAGACATCTAGAAATTGATCCACAACAGCTGGAAAAGTATTTTCCTCAATATCATCCATTGATGCCAAAGTCAATGCTGCTAGTTGATAGGAGATCATTCCCACCATTGGTGCCAATAAGATTTTTTCACCTTTCTTTACCATCCTCTCTTCTCTGAAGAGATGGTTGATTTCATCCTCAGTCGTGAAACTAACCGTTCTCCAATAATAGTCGATGTGAGCCTTGAACACTGTCAACCAATCCATACCCAGGATTACTTCATAGACATCCATTTCTAACATTGAGAAGTCCCATTTTAACTCAGCTCCATCAATAGTTATAGAACATGCTCTACACACAATGTCTTGACATTCTCTTTCACCAAGAGGGGTTTTTAGTTTCAAAATAGAAGGCATAATTTCTAGTTTTAAACATAACAAGTCAACAACATGAGAAGCAATGAAGGAATGTAGTCCTCCAGTATCAAAAAACACTTTCACAAGGGTTGATTTCAAATGAATCGAACGTCTCACTATAGATGGTCCTGCCTGATCATCGACAATCATCTTTTCAGATCCATACAATTGCTTCATTTTTGAACTGTTCTCCTTGTTGCTTTACTGAGATTGCCCATGTTGAGTCGTCATGGTATTTCGAGAATCACCATGGCTAGCTCTGTTATCCTAATGAGACTGATTCTGCTATCCCCGTCATGTCAAAGAAAACGATTCTTGCGACGCCTGAGAAGTGTCATGTGCACCCGTCCTCGGAGAATTCTTATAATAGCACTATAGATACCCCATCAGATTTCAATTTTGACATGCTCTAGGTTATGTTGTACACTCTCGCTTTATGTGGTGAATCGAACCACATTGAAAGCAACCTGCTTTGCTCTGGGTTCATGGAAGAAGGTTCACTAATCCCGCTGTCTGGTTCTGATTTTCACTCACACCATGGAAATAGGTATCCCTTTTCCTCTTATTCCAAGAGGTTTAGTTCTCATAGTTTCTTGTAGGTATCATCAATCCTCCTCCTATAGATCCCGAGATATCACGCTCAGTAGTAGTCACTCTGTTCACCATCTCTGTATAATCAGTAATACAGAGCACCACAATCTTTGATCAATTCTCTTTCCTTAGCCCCGATTCAAGGATGCATGCCTTCAAGGATGCACATGTCATGACCTCGGGTTCCAAATGAACTATGTTCATGAACTTAGCAGAATACTCTGTGATAGAGAGGCTCTCTAGCTTCATTCTAAAGAAGTCTGTTGTTTATTGGATCTTGAATGTGTGAGGATATTATTTTTTGTTGAACAATTCTTCAAAATCCTCCCATGTAAGGCCTTCATCCAATTTATAAAGCACTGCTAAATCTCACCACTGGCGTGGAAGATCCTCAAGAATATATGTCGCCAAATTGACCTTGAGATCTGATGGTGTGCCAATGAAATCAATGATACAATTCATCCTACTTATCCACACCTCTGCCTTTTCGGGATCAACATCACCCCAAAATTTCGGTGGATTCTACTTTATGAACTGGATGTTATGATCCACAAGCCTTGGTTCATTCCCCCGGTTCCCCGTATCCATAGCATGAGAAGCCTGGAAAATAATCTGAACAATCTCTTGGTTCACGTGTGGTTCTGGTGAAACCACATTCTCTGCATCCTCTTCAGGATGGTTCCGACGATGCCTGCCAGGTGCCATTTTCTAAACCAACAACAAACTCCATTAATCTCACTCTCTAGCAACTGATGTCTTAGCATTTCAAGTTCTATAACATCATCTATCACAACATTGTTTTCAAAATTACCTTTTTCCCATGTTAAAATATTTTTGAAATTATTCTTCATGCCTTTTGAAAATCAACCCATTTTCAAAAATCACCAAATACCATGTTTTCAAAATATTTTAATTGAAAACAATTTCTGCATTTTGCAAAAAATTCGCACCGGGCCCGAAATCATAAATCGTTCTTCACAATGAGATATGAAATCCCAGTGGGAAGTCATTCCTTTATAATTCATGTCATGATACTATCATTGGCTAAACCCATGGCAACGAGATTTCTAGCATTCTAGAAGTGTATCCAAAAAACTTATGTACCCAACACCCTGGTGACGTTCTGTTCAGCATAAATAGGTTAGCTAAGTCCTTTTATGCTATACATTTCATGTTCTGACAGTACAACTCCTATCTAAGATTTTGACCCTAGGAATAGAAAATAATGAATTTCAACACCAAGACCAAGAACATCAATGACTACTTTTTAGGCAAGGACAGAACAAGATGTACCATTTGTAATTACCCACCAATTCTCATTGGATTGAGAGTACAACGAGTCATTACTAGGTCTTAAGCGACATCCCCAAGGCACCAAAGGATGGAAATAAATGATGAAGGGTTTCAAGTACAATTGGGGGAGATTTAACTTTTAAGAAATAACCCATAAACCAACCAAATATAACCAAACATTCACTATATGATGCAAGAACAAAAGAAAGACCACTAAACAGCTCAATTATGTCAAACCACATCAAGTACAAAACATCAGAAGTCCAAACTAAGCATCAAGATAAGTAGTAAATGAACAACTCAAGACTGTCAAACGACACCATGAATCCGTGATCCAAAAGTTCCAAGCTCCACAAAATCTCCCAAGAATCACCATGAGCTACTAGCAATAAGTTGCTTTACCTTTACCTGTGTCCCGGAATACGACATCTATAAAAGCACCAACGTGCCAAAGCAGGGGTGAGTATAAAACTCAGTAGTTTTTACCCAATGAATTCCCTACTCATGCCACTAGTATAGAAGAGTTATCCACATTTATATAAAAACATTTTATATAAAACATTTTCTCAAAATCAGTTTATAACTAAATAGAAACAAGTTTCCAAAACCATTCTTAACCAAAGGGATTCCAAGAGAAATTGAAACAAATTTTACAGTAAGTTATTTTTTCCAGAAGAATAACCAAACAAGCTTAAGAAACATTTAAAAAACATTCCTTTTTGGCATACCTATCCATTTCCCAACCCATACTACCAACCATTCATGCTTCGTTATGACACTTCCCTACTCATGAGCGGTCTCTCATTCATTTACCAAGTCGTCATAAGTTAATAGTTTCTCATGTTCCATTACACCTTTGGCACCAAGCACAAGGTCATATTTCAACCAAGCCTCATCCATATAGTTACCATTGTGCCATTAAATGTTTGGCACCAAGAACAAGGTCATATTTCAACCAAGCCTCATACATGAAACATGAACACACACCACATATTCCCAATAGTCATGCCAAAACACCCTTTCAATAAAAACACCTTTTTATTTAAAACCATTTCCATCAAAACCATTTCAATAAAACTCCAATTTTATTGAAAACCAAATCCATCAAAGTCATTTCAATCTCAAACCATTTCAATTACAACAATTCAATAAAACTCCCTTTTTATTGAAAACCAAATCCATCAAAGTCATTTCAATCTCAAACCATTTCAATAAAACTCCCTTTTTATTGAAAACTCATTTTTCATTGAACCATTTATAATTTCAGTAATCATAATTAAAATCAACATTTTAAATTCAAGATGCCAAATCACTTTGCACAACAATTCACAAAGATTTCAAAATTACTTCAAAACCCTAAATCATCACTAAAGATGATTTATTCCATGATTTTAACAATCAAAACCATTCAAATAACCCAATTTGAAACTAATACAATCAATTCTAATAAGATGAGTCGAGACTAAAGCCTCCTACCTTTAGGGTTTTGATGGAAACCACAACGAATGAAGAACACTCAAGAAAACCGGGTAAATTCATCAAAAACCTGACTTAGAACTCTTCTCCTAGTAAGATCAAGACAAAATCTCATCATATTTGGCATCCACACACTTAGATCTACCCATGATGGGTGTAGATATAAGAAACTGAGAGGATATAAGGAGTAGATCTAAGTTGATATAAGAAACCGATCAAGAACAAAGAATAAAGATCACACACCTCAAGAATCCGACTTTGATTAGCCAAGAGAAGCCTTCGGATCACCTCCGGAATGATGGGAGAACCTCCTCTGGCCTTAGGTGAAGAAAAATCCCGATTTAGGGATACATAGGTGAAAAAACGAGCCATATAAGGCAAAAAAACGTTAGATCCACCTTTATAGGTTCTCGTTTAAGTGGAATCATGGTTTACATTCATGGTTAGACAAACTGTGTGCTAACCGTGCGTTAGCCACTACCCCGGCAGATATACTATGCATGGTTTGGCCACACGGTTAGACAAACCTTATGCCACCTATGTAGAAGCTACTGCCTCCAAGACCAACAATGCACAATTTTACCGCATGGTTTAGACAAACCATACACCAACTGTGCGACTTCCCCTTTGCCTCAAAACTTCATTCATGTTCTCCCAACTCTCCCATTCATCACCCTTAACTATAAAATCATGAAAATCAACAAGAAATGGTTACATACCAGAAACCAAGGGTACTAAAATAACCACATAGTCAAGGCCTTATGCCAAGACAACAAATAAGATTTTTCAAGGCCCTGTGCCAAGACACTAGTTAGTCTGATGAGACCTACCGATGCATCGTGGAGATATAGTGGGATCCACTGATCACTTACTAAGTCTAATTCATTATTCATATGAAAATGTTGAAACATAACATAAACATTCGCATTAAAATAAGCATAAATAATTTCAATATGTTAACCATAAACCATGAATGGTATAAAAATAGCACATCCACAGTCAAAAATATCATAACTCATTCAATAAAATATCATAGATTTTATTATAATAAATCAACCTCAATCAAGAATAATATCCAGTAAAGGATATTGACATAGTTGAAAATGATTTGTAAACCTCTTTGAGAGAAATATCCCTTTTGGTGAAATCATTTAAAAGTCATGCATTTATAATGGAATTCATTTAAAAGAGAATTTTGAATCAAATTGTCTCATACCAATTTGAAACTTTTGAAAGGAATTAACATTTTAAAACAATCATGTCCATATAAATAAATCATTAAAATCATTTTTAAAATATGGACATTAATTAAAAATATTTAGAAAAATAAATAATTAAAACATTTAAAATTATGATCTTGCTAAAGTGAACCTTCCAAACAACCTTAAAATATTTATTGTGAAAACAATTTTATGGAACATAGAAATGGATAATAAAAATTTCCCAGCAGACACATACACATAAACAATCTCAGATAATAATGAAATTGAGAAATTAACCCTTACCTTGTACTTTCTGTTGGTCGAGGGTACATTTAACCTCATGTATAATGACCATATTATGTTATTAAATTATACCAGAACCAGATTCATATTTATTATATCATAATTTATTCATTTATGGCTTTATAAAACCCATTTAATAATATTTTCTACGTTAAAATAATATTTATGGTAATAATCGCTTTCTCTATCGTACATGTTTCAACTTGTTATTATTGATCATATCACTAATATTATGATTTAATTTCTTCTATTATATAAATAATTATTTATTTATCATATATATTACAAATATAAATATGTATAATAAAAATAAATATGAAATGGAAAACACCATTTTTGGAGATGGTAGGCCGTACGTACGCATAATCGCTATTCCCGTTTTCATATTGTATTGAACGAAAGTAAGTGAATGAGATATATGTAAATACACCCACACACACATATATATTTCCAGTAGAATTATTATTTCATATATTAAATACTAATTAATAATATATATTTTTATAATCATCATTGAATGGTGAACGTGGAAATGAATCTCATCGCGTCATGGAAATGGTAAGTCGTACATACGTACGAGCGAAGATATCATTCTATTGATGGTGAAATAATTTGTAATTGGATGGTATATAATATATATAGAATAATAAACATTTTATATTTATTATTTATGTCAATTATACTCATTAGTATACCCATCTAAATAATGAAGTGTTGAATAACAAACTACACCATGACATGGTGACGATAAGCCATACGTATGCACATATGGTGACTTTGTCATTCCTATAATAGATAGAATAATGAATATGGTTGTACCATATTTATAATAACATAAATGTATGTAGAAGGTATTGTAGTTATTATTTTGGTATGAAAACAAAAAATAAAGAGGATGTGGAAGAAGAAATGATCTTTGAAAGAGGTGATGAAATAATTACCTCTTCTTCAGGTGCTTCCTTTTGATTTGATAAAAAGGGATCCTTAGGTTGGCTTTCTGATCAGAGTAAGGCCTCTAGGATAAATTTAGGGTAATTTGGAGGATATTTTATTAGGGGTTGGCCAATTCAAATGGATTTGGAGATGTGAAATTAAGAGAAGGGGAAGTACCCTTTTATATATAGGTGAGGGTCACTTTAGGAAAATATTGAAATATTAATTTATTATACAATCATATTCAATTTATAATGGCACCAAAAGGATTTATTTAGATGATAGGGTGGGGATGGATCAAAAACCACCCAACCAATTGGTTTTAGACATGTTTAGGTCACCACATTAACCTTATATTTTATATTTAACTCTTAGTTAAATAGTTTAACTTTTACCTTGGATTCTTGTATTATTATAATAAATTGTTAATAATCCTACTATAAAAAGAAAAAAAACCCAAAGTGGTTAATTATTTAAATATATAACTTTATCTAAGTCCTTTGGATTAACCTTATATTTTTAGGAGTATTATATAAATTAATAATATAGTATTTTTTTTTAAAAGTCATTTATTTCAATTTTGAAATAATTTAGAATTTGGTTTTTGTTAAAGTCAAAAAGACTTGACTAATTAGAAAGAAATAAATTAAATAAATACTAACATGTGATAATAACCTATAAAATTAGTGTAATGCATCAAAAGTCTCAATTTAAATTTATTTGTATATTTATAATATCAATTACTTTAATCTTTCATTAACAACGTAATTATTACATCATCATTGTGTAATAAATAAATGTAGTTATTTATAATATAAAAATTATAAATTTACTACCATTATGTAGGAAATCATTTTATATTTCCAATGTATATTTATAGTTGAATTTATCTTATGTATAACCCTATATTAAAAATGTTTTATTTAAGAAAATTTGAATTTAACACTTTTAACTCTTCTTTATATAAAATAATAATAAATGACCTAATCTAATCCAAGAGGATCAAAGAGGATCATATTTTATTCATAAGGTTAATTTTAGTAGAAAAAACACATATTCTATAGAATTAGGACATGTTTTAGGTAATTATAATATCATTTTTACTTTTAATTACCCAATTTACTTTTAACCCTCATAAGTAAAATTCAATGGTTCCATTTCATCATAAAATAATTTTATCCTATTGAGCCACATTTCACATACTGATGTAAAATGCGTCTCTCGGAATTTTTATATTCAATTCCTAGAAGTGGTAAAATTACATTTTATGCAAATTTGGAAGTGTTCCTAGAAGGTGGGTAAAAGATGTTAAAAATTCAATAAAATTTTATACATCTAAACTTTTTATAAAATGACTCAAATGAAATAAATTGATCTAATATAAGTACTATGTATCAATTTTTATTTTCAAATAAATTTAAATAAAAATGATAATTATTTAAATAAAATTCGGGATTAAACAATAATGTAGTGTTTTTCACTATTCATTAAAAATTGATTATTTTCAGAAAAATATCAAAAATTCACCATAAGATAATTTAGATATTCCAAATCCAAAAATGATTTATACTTTACCAAATTCATGAAATATGAGTTTCATTAATTAATTTAAAATTAACTCCCATTGTCAAAACCCGAAAGCATGTTTTTAAAAGGAAAACATTATCGAAAGATTGATATGTGTTTATCTACAATTTAAATTTAAATTTATATCTAATGAACCAAATTATATTATATGATAAAAATATAATCTAATTTTAATTTCATACAACTCCAATGTATAATTTAACACAATAAATTATTTCTATTAAAAAATTTGTTTTTAATTAAAATTTAGTATTTTCACCATTTATCGTAATATGAATGTTATTAGAAAAGTACAAAAAATTTAACCAAACTAAATTTTTATGTCCCGTTTCTAAATAAGAATTTATTTTTTCGAATTGAATATATAAAATTTTCAAATATTGGATTTAAAAAGGGTTCTCCATTAAAAGGCGGTAAAATTTCATTTTCTGAAAGACACATCTTTTATCTGAAAAATTGAATCTGTCTGTATATTATATATAAGAAACAAAAAAATAAATGTTAAAATTATATAGGATATATATAAAATAAAAAATGTGGTTAACACTATTCTAAAACTATTTTTAAATGGATAGTTTGATAGGTCGTGATGTGCTTGAACTCGATGTTGTGTGTAGCACAAGCTATTGAATTATTTTAAAGAGATAGCGTACTATGAAATCCTGGGGTACTAAATTCTTCCATAATTAAATAAATTTTATACATATAATTTGATATTGTTCTTCAAAAATAAAATGTTAAAAATAGAAAATACCATTGTGGATAACCCACATCAGAAATAGGGTTACTAAATTTTGACTTAATAAGAAGGAAATGGAAATGAAAAGTTCACCAAAAAATTATGATTTTTAAAAGATTAACATTTGTGGAAATTATAGACACATAATTGGATGGAAAATTTAAATATTTAAAGGGAGTGATTGTGGACATCAAACACAAATAATTGAACAATAAATGGAAAATTGAGGGCCTCAAGGCCATAAAAATATCATCAGTTTAACAAATCCTAAGGTATTAGAAAAACAATTTTTTTTGTTTTGATATAATTTCTCTAATAATTAAGAATTAAATTATTCATAGAATATAAAAAAATACTTGAAAAGTAAAGTTCCATCCTTTAACTAATTTCTACCAAAAACTCATATTCCACTCCCAAAAGATAATAGAACTTCGAAATATTATTTTTATACTTATCATATAGGGTTCCTAGAAAATGAATTTATAATTCATCTGTCAGACCTAAAATAAAATACATTATACAATTTTGGACTTCACGTAGGCTAGTGGTAGGTGATGCACCCTTGTCACCCTTCGATTGTAGGTTCAAGTCTCAGGGCCTTGCCAGACGTGACAGGTTGTCACCTGAGCTTTGGGTTGTCCTTTTTATAACAATCCAAAAAAATATTATGAAATTATTTAACCTTAACAATAGTATACAATGTCAAACATAATACATTCCAACCTTTAGAATTATCCAAAATACTTCTTTCCAATCTCATAGTCTAAAATTTATAAGGGAGGTGAAATAATATACTTGTGAATAAATTCAACATGTATTCTATTAAAACATGGAAATAAATTGAATTACTATAAAACCATATCGAATACATTCATTCTTCCTCATTACTTATGTAAAATATGGAATAATGGATATATACCTTAAATTCAAAAATGTTAAAAACTCCCAATAATGATGGTTTTAACCACTTTTTAAACTAATCATTAATCATTTCCAAGGATGACAATAATATCTAATATAATTTATCCAACTCAATTATCTCTTATTCCAAAATCACTACCTAACATTCAGAAACATATTAAGGGTTATATTTCCCCTTGACCATATATTTTCCAAAATGATTAACTTTAATCTATGCCACTTTACTTGGTACCATTAAATCTAAAATACTTGATGAAAACGTACTACAGTTCAATCCTTATATACTTTATAATTCTTATAACTTTGACTCAAATTACACAATTCATTAATAATAACTTAAGAACTCTAATCATTTCTCTTCATCTGCAGTAGTATCATTACTTGATTATTTTCCAATAGCATCATTTTAGGTATACTCTGATGATTGGGACATTGATTCTCATAGTGCACCAACTCATTACAGATGAAACATTGTACATTTGAACATTTTTCATACCCTTGCAATCATGAAATTGGTGACCTTTCCTCCACAATTATAAAAAACTCCCATTCCTTTCAAGAATTTTCCAAGGTGATTCTTTCCACAGTTATCACATGTGGGAAAATCCTTCATTCCCTTCATCCCATTATCCATATTTTTCTCTTATATCCTATTATTCTCTTGTTTCCCTTTAAATTGATAGGGCTTATATAATTCATTACTTATCTTATTAACGCATGATAATATTTCCTTAGATGATTAGAATATGTTTGAAACTATTTCCCTTCTAAATGAAGGTGTAAAACCATGAAAGATATGATCCTTCTGACTCTTTGGATCATGCGTAATGTTGGAGTTCTCATCCCTTCCACTAGGCGCCATTTCTAAATGAAAACATACACTAGGTTAGATCATATCATATTGTATAATCCAAAAACTAGAAAAATTCTCAACATTAATTGAATATTTTCATACATCTAGTATCATAATAATAAAAACGGTATCTTTACTAACATATTTACTCATAAATCTTTCATAATTAATTATAAAGGAAAAGTGAATTATCCTAAGCATATACCCCGGGAGTGTCGTAACCCAAAGTGCAACAAGGCCCATTGTCGTGTACCAGGATACCATGGGGAAATAACAAAACTCATTGTCAGAGTTTTCAATCCTAGGTAAATCTGTGCCAGAGCCACCTCTACATGATCATATCTAGAGAGGCATGTATTACATAGAAAATTCACAAAATCTATATATTACCAAAATTCTAGGAAGTTCTTCTATACTAATCCTCAAAGTATATCTTAGGGTAATGTTTCAAAATTAGAGTTTATCTAAATATATTTCCAATGTTGTTGGTAAACTTCCTCTGATACCAAATTTAAGCCCCAACCTTAGTTACCTATAGTCGGTGCATTATTATATAACATTGGAATGATCACAAGAGATCAAATCCAAAAAGACTGCTCAATTTAGTAGCCTTGGAAGTACAATATAAATGCATAAGTTTTACATTACATTATGAATAAAAAACATGAACATTGTGTCTCTATTGAACACACTCATATCCTATATCCTATCCTTATAGGTCAATCATAATATACTTATTCACATCCTGGTAAAAATAAAACATAAGAAAGGGGTGATCTTAGACGCTCAGAAAGGATAACATTATAGTGGAAACTTTAATAAATAAGCATAAGAATTGAAGGAAATAAAAAAGACTAAAATACTATCCTTTTAAAATTAAGGTTCAGTATAATATGGAAAATATAAATCAAATAGTTCCATGAACTGATTCCCATGGATATTATTCTAGTGGAATAATCACATGTAATATCAATATCTAATTTCACAATGATGGAAGGCATAATGCCGAAATCATAACCACATAGTCAAGGCCTCGTGCTAAGACTACATATAAGATTTTCTCATGGACTTGTTCCCAAACACTATTTTGTGTCATGATACCTACTGATGCATCGAGGAGCTATAGTGAGCTTCACCCATCACTTACTATGTCCAATGCATTCCACATATTAAAATGCTGAATCATAACATAAACATTCATATTAAAACTAGCATACGAAATGTCAATACTTTAACCATAAACCATGAATGGTATAAAAATAGTACATACAGAGTCAAAAAAATTATGACACATTAAATAAAATATAGAAGATTATATTATAATAAATCAACCTCCATCAAGAATAATATCCAATAAAGGATGTTGACATATTTGAAAATGATCAGTTAAACTCCTTAAGATAAATATCGTTTTTTATGAAATCCTTTAAAAGTCACGCATTTATAAATGAATTAATTTAAAATATTTTTTTGAATCAAAGTGTACCATACCAATTTGAATATTTTGAAAGGAATTAAAATTTTAAAACAATCATGTCTATATAAATAAATCCTTAAAATCATTTTTAAAACATGGACAATAATTAAAAATATTTAGAAAAATAAATCATAAAAAAATTTAAAATGATGATATTGATAAAGAGACCGTTCCAAAAAATGTTAAAATATTAATTTTGAAAACATTTTTATGAAAAATGGATATGTATGATTAAAATTTCTTATCAAATACTTACACATAAACATTCTCATATAATAATGAGATTGAGAAATTAACCCTTACCTTTTACTTTCTGTCAGTTGAGGGTACGTTTAACCTCCTGTATAATGACCATAGTAGGTTATTAAATTATACCAGACCCATACTCATATTTATGATATCATACTTTATTAATTTATGGATTCATACTACACATGTAATAATAATTTCTACGTTAAAATAATTTTTTGCGTAATAATCGCTTTCTCTATCATACATGCTTCAACTTGTTATTCTTGATCGTATCACTTATATCATGATTTAATTATTTCTAGAATATATTAATATTATTTATTAATCATATATATTTTGAATATAATTTTTTATAATATATATATATATATACATATATATGAAATGGAATACACTATTTATAGAGACGGTAGGCCGTACGTACGTATAAACGTTGTTTCTGTTTTCATATCGTATTGTACAGAAGTAAGTGAATGAGATATATGTAAATACATACATACATACAAAGATATATATATATATATATATATATATATTTAAAGTATCATTATTATGTCATATATTACATTCTTATTAATAATATTTATTTTTATAATCATCATTTGATGGTGAATGTGGAAATGAATCTCATCGTGTCGTGGAAACGGTATGCAGTATGTACGCACGAGAGACAATATCATTCTATTGATGGTGAAATATTATGTAATTGGATGGTATATTATTTGTAAATAATCATTAACATGTTATATTTATTATTTAAATCAATCGTACTCATTATTATACCCATATAAATAATGAAGTGTTGAATAACAAACTACACCATGACGTGGAGACGGTAAGCCATACATACACACGTATGGTGAATTTTCCATTCATAGGATAGATAGAATAATGAATATGGTTGTACCATATTTATAGTAACATAGAAAATTTTATAAGGTACACGTTTTATTATTTTGTTATGGAAAAAACAAAGAAACAGGTAGTGGAAGAAGGAAAGAATTTTGAAAGAGGTGATAAATAATTACCTCTTTTTCGGGTGTTCCCTTTTGATTTGTCGAAAAGGGATACTTAGGCTGTCTTAATGATCAATGTAATGAATCTAGGATGAAGTGAGGGTAGTTGAGAGGATATTTGTGTAAGGTTTGGCCAAGCCAAAAGGCTTTGGAGGTGTGAAATTAAGAGAAGGGGAAGTACCCTTTTATAATATTGGTGAGGGTCACTTTAGGAAAATCTTGAAATATTAATTTATTATACAATAATATTCGGTTTATATTTGATACAAAGGGATTTATTTTTAGGATAAAGTTGTATTGGATTAAAAACCTCTCAAACAATAGGTTTTAGACAGGTTTAAGTCACAACATTAACCTTATGTTTTAGATTTAACTCTTAGTTAAATAGTTTAACTTTTACCTTGTATTCCTGTATTATTATAATAAATGGTTAATAAAATTACTATAAAAATAAAATATAACCCCAAGTGGTTCATTATTAAAATATATAAATTTATATATGGCCTTTGGCTGAACCTTATATTTTTAGGAATAGTATATTAATTAATAATATAGTATTTGTTTTAAAAACTCATTTTTGTCAATTTTGACACTATTTAGTATTAGGTTTTTGTGAAATTCAATAAAAAATGATTACTTAGAAAAAAAAAATTCTATACTCACATGTCATATTATCCAATAAAATAATTGGAAGGCATAAAAAGTCTCAATTTAGATTTATTTGGATGTTTATAAAATCAATTATGTTAATCTTTCATTAATAAGATAATTACTACATTATCATTGTGTCATAAATAAATGTAATTATATAATGTATAAAAATAATAAGTAAAATTAAATTATATATGAAATATGTTTATTTTTCTAATTAATATGTATAGTCGAATTTATCTTACATATAACCCTATATAAAAAATGTTGTAGTTATGAAAATTTGAATTTAACATTTTTAATTATTCTTTAAATAAATTAACAATAAATGTATAATATATTAAAATTGGATAAAATAAGATCATATTTTATTCCTAAGGTTTATTTTTGTTGAAAAAAAATTATCCAATAGAATTATTACACGTGTTATGGTTATTATAATATCATTTTTACCATTAATTACACAATTTACTTTTAACTGTGGTAAATAAAATTCAAAGATTACTATTCACCAAAAATTATTTTCATCCTGTTGAAAATAATATAGGTATTCATATAAGCGGAAAAATTACATTTTATGCAAATTCGTAAAAGTGCCTAGAAGGCGGGTAAAAGGTGTTAAACTAGTCAATTAAATTTTATACATCTAATATTATGATAAAATGACTCCAATGAATTTAATTTAACTAATATAGGTATTATTTATCTATTTTGACTTTAAAATAAATTTAAATGAAAATAATAATTATTTAAATAATATTCTATTTTACATAATAACACAGTGTTTTTCACTAATCATAAAAATTTAAAGTTTTCAGAAAATTACAAAAAATTCACCTTATGATAATTTTAATATTAAAAATCCAAAAATTATTTCTATTTTACAAAATTTAAAAAATATGATTTGAATTAATTAATTTAAAATTAATTCCCATTGTCAAAACCAGAAAGCCGGTTTGTAAGAAGTAAAAACTATCAATAGATTGACATGTGTTTATGTATAAGTTAAATGTGAATTTACATCCAATGAACAAAATTTTATTAAATGAAAAAAATATAATCTAATTATAATCTAAAACCCCAAAAATTTGTAATTTAACACTATAAATTAATTCAATTTAAAAAGTTGTTTTTAATTAAAAGTTAATATTTTTCACTATTCATTGAAATATGAAAGTTATCAGAAAAGCACCAAAATTGTAACCAAAATAAAATTTTATACCCTGTTTCTAAATAATAATTTTATTTTTTCATAATAAATATATAAAAGTTTCAAATAATGGATTTAAAAATGTTTCTCCATTAAAAGATAGTAAAATTGAATTTTTTTAAGGACACTTATTTTATCTGAAAAATTGAATTTGACTGATTATTATTTCTAATAAACAAAAAATATGATTGTTAAAATTATAAAGGATATATATAAAATTCAATCTATGGTTAATACTGTTTGTAAACTATTTTTAAATGGCTAGTTTGATAGGTCATGATGCGCTTGAACTCGATGTTGCAAGTATCACAAGCTATTGAATTGTTTTAAAGAGATAACGTACTTTGAAATCTAGGGGTGTTATATAGGAAGTGTGGTCGTTACCACCCCCAAGTGCACGATACCAGGAAAATGTGGTAGCATAGCTCTAAAAATTCAAAGAACATTCCTACTATAATTATTTATGAGTAAAAGGAAACACTAGTGTAAGTAGGGTATAAGAATAAGGTCTCAAAACCTAAGGGGCACTTCCCCAACTACCCACTTAGGAGGCATGGTATTGATAAGAGTTCATATTTAATTTATAGGGGTTCTAGTAGGTCAAGGGTCAATCATATTTTTTCTCTTCATTTATTGACAACCATTTCATTTTATACATCAAGATTTAATTTTAACTTTTTCATTAAATTTGATAAACATATGAAGGTTCGATTAGAACGAATCACTATTCCCAATGATTAAGGGCCCATACACTTTATAACTGAAATTGACACCCATTTAATTTCTATTTAACCATATCTACATTTAGTATTATAATGTAAGAGTTAAATGTATTGAATCATTAAATTACCCATTAAAATTTATGAGGTCCCATACACCTCATGAGTTAAAACTGGAAATCAATTAATTGCAACCAAAGAGCATCTCATGTGACTAGAGGTATATAGATGACATGGGTAGAAATCAGTTATTTAAGATGCCAGCATAAACCTATATAGGAAAATACTATTTAGGTTGACAGTGAAACTTTAAATTACTAACTCCATACCCCAAAAAATATGTCCAAAGTGCATGATACTACTTTGTGGAAACTCCAACCCAGGTTCCACATAGAGGTGACCGGTGCCTAGTTGGGAACATGGCCTCATGTGAGACTCTCCATACACTAGATGATTCTGAATGGAAGTGAGGGATTATGTTTTTTCCTTATGGATACTATACCATAATATATTGAGTGAAAACATCATATATATAATAATAGATAAATAACAGAAGAATATGAAAATATACAACACCATAGAAACATACACTATACTAACTAGACCAGTAACCCATTGTAGTATAAGTTTTGTTACAAAGAATAAAAACTCACGAAACAGATAATAACCATAATATTATGATAATGTAGGTCATGTATTTAAAAAACTAGAAATCATGTATACATGGATGAAGACAATATATGCTATATAAAATAATCCAAAAAAAAACTATCTAGAATCTTGAGCACTAGCTCACTCATCTGATATCAAGCTCCATCCTAACGAATGAAAGAGTGATCAGGTTTCTAAATAGGGACGCTTCCCTTTATCAACACTATAAAACATGTAATCTTCCTGGGTACCATTGGTGTCCAAGATAGGGTGCGAGATAAATCTTCGTAATCCACCACCAAGGGTGTCTATACCATCCTGTATATGAATATAAATGGAAACAATGTTTAAGAATAGATGATTCTTCTTGGCGGTTTGAAGATGGTTTCTCCCCGTTAGGTCTCTCTTTTGGATTTCCTTGTATTATCCTCTAGATCTTCATCTCTCTCTTTCTTGGTTTTTGAGATCTACACTTTTTGTGTCTAGATCTAGGGTTGTGGTTTCCTTTTATAATTATTTTAAGTCTTGTGAATGTTAGGTAAGGGGATCTAGAGAGGTTTCGGTGGTGCATTCACTAGATTTGAGGATCGGTTGCTTGCGGGTCGAGTTCACCAGAACCCTAAAGGTAGGTGGCTTCTCTCTGGAGTCCACTTGGTTAGAACTAGTGGTTCTTTGTTACAATTAATTTGATGTGCAAAAAAGTTAATTATGTTTTGTTGTGCGAAATTGGTTTGAAATCCCTTGGGTGATGTTATGGGGATTTTTCGGAAAATATGGTTTTATGGTGAAAGTCTATTATTGTGGATTTTAAAATGGAGATTTTAAAATGGGTTTTTAGATTGATTTGAAAAAATGGTTGATGAAAAATGGATTTCAATACATATGTTATTTTTATTGAAATGTGGTTTGGCATGGAATTTTTTTTCAATAAATGGATGATTTATTAATGTGGATTAGAATGCAATGGAATTGGTTGATTGCATGTTATTGTGACATTATTGAGTTATATGCTTGATTCTGATTTATTGGAATGTTTTGTGGAAGTGGTGAGAAGTACCACTATAAAAAGTGTGATGGATAGTGGACGGAAGGGCCAACATCAAAGGATAAGTTGATGAGAAAGGTCACTAGGTGTGAATGGGTGAATGGGTTGGACAGTACATCCAAAGTTTGGTTGAGGTCAGGATGTACCAGTAGGTGTGAATGGTTGAACAAATTGGGCGGAAGCTCCACTGTTTGTTTGTTTTGGTTGTTTGTTGTGCATTTATTTGAAAGTTGGAAATTGTTGTGCTAGTGTGTAAATGATGAAATGGATTTTGGAAAGTTTGATGGCTTCCCCTTGGTTGCTTGGGTTGGGTGTGATGGCTTGGTAAGGGCATGTTTGACTTATGTAAATGGTTTTACTTGTGATTATTTTATATAATTTTGTTTATATAAATGTGCTAATGGTTATATCCTACTGGCATTTATAGGGAAGTCATTTGGGGAAATCCAACTGAGTAGTTTTACTCATCCCCTACTTTGGCACGTTGGTGTCTTTGCAGATGTTGTGTATCATGATGTGGGAAAAGGTAAGGAATCCCCCTTCTTTAGTGGTGCATCTTGATGTTTGGGTGGAGCATGGAGCATGGATCTTGGTGTGGAGCCATGGAGTGTGACTTGGCTTATTTTGGGTCTTTTGTTGAGTCTTCTGCATAATACTTTGATATGGTTTTGTGTTGTTTGTTTTGGTTGTTGGATGTATTGTGGAACGTTTGGTTATCTTTTCGGAATTCATGTTTAAATGTTTTATTGTAACACATCATATAGTGGGGGTTAATGGATGGTTTGGTTGGTTTTTTCTCAAGGGAAAATTGTTCCCCAATTTGATCTTGAAGCCCTCAGCATTTATTTCTAGCCTTTGGCATCTCGGGAACATCGCTTAAGGCCAAGTGTCCCTCACTGCCTCCACAAGAAAATGAGTTAGGGGCAGGGTGTTACAATATATTTAATAATATAGATATTTATAAAGATATTTTTTGTAACCATTCTCTTTGTCTTTTTACTTGAACTCAATTTTATCACAATTTTTTCATATAGACTTAATATTTTAAAATTTATCATAAATAAATTTTGATAATGTTTTTTTGGATATGTTCTTATCACAAAAACTCATTGTATTAAATTCTTTTACATGATCAAAATTATTTGACCACAATGTTATTAACTAGAGATCTGTTAGGATTTAGAGAGGGATATTATTGAAATTGGTGGGAGATTTGGTTATTGGATGTATTTTTTTTGAAGTGGTGAGTATTAACTTCATCTTTTCTTTCCATTTTATTAAATGTTTACCATATAATAAATAAAATTTTACCATCTGTTGGTACTGGTTACTTCCAAAAGTAAGAGTATATGATTTCATAAGATATTCCTAGGTCACATACTATAATATTTATATGATGGATATCATAGGATACAACAACCATGTATCATATAGAGACATTTTAAAATTATATTTACCTCAATAAATATTTACTATAGGGAATATAATGTGGGATTTTCTTGAATGAACATCTGTTCATTAATTTCTTCACATCTTCTATGAATATTAATATGATTCATTAGTGTATTTTCATACTAAACACATTAATTAATGTTTTTAATAAATATATTAATAAATCATAATTAACACTCAAATTACCTGATATAGAAACTAATTCTAAAAGAACACTTAATTAAATTAAGAGTGGATATAAATGTGGGTGTGATCCCTGTTAAAATAAAAATTGATAGTAAAAATTTATCATCAACTTTCATTGATCAAAAATCACTATTTTTATTGGTAAGACAATGTTATAACCCCTTCAATGATCAGAAATCCTCATGATATGATCAAGTATACATTGGCCAGTTTACCACCTATGGAGAAAAGAAACTTTTTTCACCTAAGTGATATGATCAATAATACTACATCAATAATATAAGATGAATGTTTCTACATTATAGATTTTCTTGGTTTTATATTCTTTGATTATTTCATTTTCTATTGTAGAATATAGATTGATCATTTTAATGTATTACTTAAATAGAGTTTGATCATGTGATGATCCATTAAATCCACTAAGTGGTATAAATTATGTTTTCTTCAATGTATCAATGTGTTAATGTTTTTATTTTTTAATGAATTTGTTTATTGTGAAGAATTTGAAGCCATATCATAAAATACAATATGAAGGAATTATTCTTTTTTAGGTTAATCCTAGCATCTAATAATCATATATCATAGTGTATTATATATATGAAACATTTGGATTTTAACTACAATATAATATATGATATGTGATATTAGAAAATAGAATATTTTCCTTGTATTCTGAAATAATATATTCTCATAACATATCTTTTATACTAAGAATTTGTAATGTACTATTGGATGTGAATGTTTTTTATAAAAATCTCAGGAACTTGTTAAGGTTGTTACATTTAAAAAAATTTACACCTAAAAATAATCTTATGAAATTCATAATGTTTTTAACTTTTGTAATTTTTAGGATCACTGTATTATATAATATTATAGATAGATCTCTTATCTACTATAAAATACAATAAATGTTAAAATATTAAAAAATTAATATTTTGATATAATTTCATATAATTTTTTAAAATGGATACATTTTATAAGTATTAGGACATGTAAAATGGATTTTTTCATGCCTAAATTTAATATGAGATGTTAATATTTGTATCTGATTTTTTATAAAATACAAAAAATATTTTCTGGTTTAAGAATTTTAAATATTCATGTTCATAAATTTTGGTCAATTATAAATATTTTTTATAATAAAGTTATTAGATAAATCACTTATAGGATATTTTTATACCATGATTACATTCTAGAAATAGAAAAATTATATTCAGTTTTAATCTACCTTGATATCAAATTATTACTAAAGTTATTTTATTGACTTTATTTATTATATATAGTTTGTGTATTTTCTATTTTAGAATAATTACGGATAAGATTCTCCCTTGATTTAAGTGTCCTTTAGTAGAAGGAATTTATGTCAGACTACCCACTATCCAGGAGGATTATTACTTGTTTTAGAATTGTGGGGTCAACTATTTATATATCCAGGCTTACTCATATAGAGATTATCAATATCATAAAACTCTAAGACTATATATAATGAGTTTATATACCGTATTATTGATATTAATTTTTATTTTTAAGAATATTATTAGATTTTTTGGGTGAGTAAAACAAAATTTTGTGTTAAATAAAGAGTAAAAAATTAATGGGGTGTGATCAAACTAATTTTTTGAATAGAATTGGGATTCCAAAACTAAATCATTAAAATTATACATAAAAAATGGAATAATAAATGAGAAGATAAATATTTCATAAGATGAATTTTTTTTGGGTTTAATATTTATATGATTTATATTAAGTTATTGTAGATCTTGAAGAAATACCCTAAAATACTATGTTTAATATTCCTTCTAAAGAAAAAATTTCAAGACCATGATCATTCGTTTGGGTAGATTTTACCAACGTATTATTCCCCAAGGTTTTCTACAGTAAGGGGTGGTAAAAATAGTTGTCCTTAAATGTCAGGAAACTAAACTTCGTTATAATATTTGGGTGAAACGAAGCATGGAAACCCAAAAAGTTAAGACACTAGATGAATAATTTTGATTTCTTAAAATTTTTGGATATAGGAAAAGTGTTTCCTAATAAATTATCCATGAATTATAATAGTTATCATCGAGATGATTCCCTTCCAAAATATATTATCATTTAGAGGTATTCAAAATTATAATCCTTGTATAGTTAAATCTGGATCTTGGATATCTAAATGAAAATAGGGTAATCATTTTTAGTTTGAGTAATGTTATAAAAATACCTTGATGAAAATAAATAAAACATGATACTCAACCACAAATATGTATGTTCTAGATTATTATTTAAATCATGATAATAATTTTGAGATACCTTATAGGTTTGAAATATAAAATTGTAATAGACTAGTATCAATACATGAGAAGTTTCATCGAATATAATCTATCTAAACATATGAATATGAATGTTATATAGTTCAATTCACCATCATTTACTCATAGTTATTGGATACATAGTGTGCATCAAACATATGCGTAAATAAATATACACTTATTGATGGAAGGGAATTTAAAAATGGGGAATTAGATCTATGTGTCAGTACTGCATCATGTTTTTTTATATTTAATGTTTCTATATATGATCATATTTCACCAATTTTATTAGTTCTATAATTTGATAGTTGTTATTATTTTCCCACTATTAAAAAAAATTAGTTTCCATATCTTGTTTCAACAAGACAATATTTTCATTTATTATCAATAGAAAGAGTTGTTGTAAATATAAGAATAATTTTTTATGGAATTTTGATTATGATAAATTGTTCATACTTTCTTGATATGGATAATTTGGCATATAAAATTCCAAATAAAAAGGTTAAGGTTGATTTTAATACCAACTACAGTTTTCATTTTCACCTTGTACATATAAATGAGAAATAAATATAATGAATTTATATAGATGTATTGTTGGAACTATTAAATTATGAATAATTTGATACATGTGAATATTTTTTATTAGAAAATATTAAGAAATAATCTTTTAGTTGAAAAATATAAATGGTTAGTGGACTATTTGATCTCATACATGGAAATGTGTATGAACCATGAGTACTCAAGTAAATGGTTTTTTTATCACTTCCTTACTTTTATCAATGATTTTAATCAATATAAATATATATATATGTATATGAATTTTTTATGGTACAAAACTCTGAAAATTTTAAAAAAAATTAAATAGTTTCTTAACTAAGTATATACTAGAAAAGTTTTAAGATTATCTAATTGAATCAGTGTGGTGAATATTTGACCCAATAACTATATGATCATTTAAATAATTTTTTATTTTTTATAAAACTAACTCCACCTAGAATAAAAAAGAGAAATTGTGTGTCATAGTGGAGTAATTGTACCCTATTATATATGGTGTGATATATGATGAGTTTGTGTGTCCATCATATTTCAAATTGGGTTTATGCTTTAGAGACTACTACATCACTACTTAACCATGTTCCATATAAAGTAGTCATAATGACATTATATGAGATATTTGATATGAAACATCCTAATATATATTTTATAAATACTAGGTATTGAGAATTATATGTATGACATTTACCTTCTAAAAAAATAGACCCCAAGTTATGTAACTTATTATTTATTGGTTATACCAAGAAAACTGAGGGATATTATTTCTACATTCCTACCAAGAAAAAAGTGTTTTTAGATTAATTTTTTATATTCCATAGGAATGAATTTATCATTGGAGGTGTTGATAAGATGAATCTTGAATTTTGTGGAGTTCAAAACCAATAAAAATGAAGTGTTCCCAATATATAGGATGTTCCAATTTCATAAAGAGGTGTATAAGAAGAACCAAATAAAGGCACAAGATAATATTGATTGGTATGATTCATCAAGATCTCAAGAAATAAGGAATTATTATGGTAAATGATTATGAAGTAATTTTCCTAGGATATGAACCTATTACCTATATATATATTCTATTGAGAGTTGTAATTCAAAAAAAGTATTAAAATCCATGAAATCAAAAATGAAATACATACACACTAACTATTTTTAAACCATGTTGTATTCACCTAAAGGGGTGAGATACATAAGGTGAAAGTAGATATTCCACATGAAAAAAATATGGATGGTAGATTTTATCCCCATAAATAACTCATAGTGGCTAAGGGTTACAATAAAAATCATTTTATTTATTATAAATAAAACCTTTCACGTATTTTAATGAGACATCCTATTCCGATATTTCTTAACACAGTATCTCATTTTAATTATGAGATATATAAAATGGATGTCAAGACCGTGTTCCTTAACAACATTATTTTAGGGAACTGTATATGAAATAACCCAAAGGTTTTAAAATAAACCGAGTATACTATGGTATGAAAGTTTTAATGGTATATTTATATATTAAAGTAATATTCTCCAAGTGGAAGTATCCATTATGATAATACAATCATGTAATTTGGTTTCATTAATAATGTGTATGATTTGTATGTTTTTAAATAGATTAGTGGGAGTGTTTTAGAGTTTATGATATTGTATGTAGATGACATACTCCTTATCATAAATCCCATATAAAATTTACATTCAATAATGATTATTTTGGTTAAATGATTCTCTATAAAAGTCATAGGTTAACCAATATACAAGGTGTGAATATGTATAGAGAAAGATCTAAGAATTTGATTGGTCACATTCAGGAAAAATTCAT
The DNA here is from genome assembly GCA_963277665.1 of Viscum album. Lineage (NCBI taxonomy): Eukaryota > Viridiplantae > Streptophyta > Magnoliopsida > Santalales > Viscaceae > Viscum > Viscum album. The sequence continues at coordinate 1,691,080,481 of OY728163.1, read as the reverse complement.
TGGTGGAGTGTTATAAAAGTTTAACATGAATAAAATTAAAAATATATTATTACCTATGTTATATGGTGTGAATATTAGGAAGATTAAGAATCATTATAAATAGTTAAAAAGGATGGATATAATTCACTATTTCCCCTATATAGGTTTTATAATGTATGACATGTTTTGTACTCAACCTTGTGTTACCAATTATTTTAGAATAAAATGAATAAACTAATATAATCCTAGTAGTAGTCACATGATTATAGTTAAGAAAATCCTTATGTAATTGATATAGATTAAATATATTTTCTTGGTCTCTAATGGCGATGGTGATCCCTCTGTAATTGGTTACATAGGTGAAAGTTTCCAATCCAATAAATATAAAATGTGAGCTCAATATAGTTTCATGTTTTATCTAAAAGGTATATATATTAGTTAAGAGAGTTTAAAATAATACACCATAGTGGAATTCACAACTGAGGTATATTATTTCACTATATCAGATGTAATAAAGGAATATATTTCATTCAATCTATAATTCTTAAAACATTAGGTTTTTCTTAGTATTGATGGATCAATTGTTATTTAATAGGACAAAATGGATCCATTGATCAGGCCAAGTAACCCTAGTCTCACAAAAGGGAAAAAATATCCATTATAAATCGATGTATCTAAATCTAAACATATCATTAATTTATATCATTTTTATATATGAAGAATTATATATCATAATAACCTCACAATCCTAATAATTGATGGTTTTATGTCTTTGGGGAACAACTACAAAAGAATATTATTTAAAAATACTTGTAAAATTTTCTCTATAATTAAACCACACTTGATTCCCTTATGGAATTATCATATGTTATACTCATCTTCATAGCCTGATAAATTTAAGAAAAATAAATGTGTGACTAAAAATTCTCACTAATGGAAATAATATCAATGAATCATAATAGTTATACTATAAAGATTAGAGAATACATCGATTGGGGAGAAATATATGATTTAAATATCATTAGATCATAAATTTAAATAACAAAAATTCTATTGAGTATTATGTGTCATAATATAGGAAAATAAGGGCCCAAAATTTTCATCAAAGAATTATAAAAATTATAACACGGATAAAAGAAACATAAAAATAATATTGAATCAGGGGCTTATAATATATGAAAGTGGAATATCTTAGTAACCTGAAAAAAAAACATAAGCATATGAAATCATATCATTGTGGTAAAACATCGGATTCCCATGAATTACACTTTCAAAAAAATAGAATATCCACATTTCATGTTGTGAATAAAATAAAATCCCCATGACTCAAGTTGTGAACAAAGTAACATGACCAATCATCACGTTTGGAATGAAGAAAAATTCCCATTCTTCTCTTCAATATCTCACGAGACACAAAATTTTAACCAATGAACTATACAGATATATTGTGACCCACCCATAAATATTCATACATATTTATTCTATAAGATATTATTCATTCATCACATCATGTAATCCTATTGAATGAAAATTGGTTTCATAACATTTACAAATAGAATCACATAAAATTTATTTATGAATTATATTAGTTGATAAATAAAATTTCAATAACAAAAATGAGTATTTTATAAAGTAATTAATATGATGATTCATAAAATATGACTCCTTAGAAGATAGATCTATTGTAAATAAATAGTAAAATGGAAGTAAAAACTAAAAAAATCTTGAGAAAACTTTTATTTACATTTTCATAAATTAAAGAAGTTATTTTTCACTTTTGAAAATATAATTTGTGGATAAAATTAAATATATAGTTTTTAGACATTATTTGGAAATAAATTTTAGTAAATTATACTTGAATGATATATAATTTTTTGCAATGAAAATATGGAGTAGAAGATAAAATATATGATCCTAAAAGGGAAAATTTTAGTATTAAAAATAAATTTATAGAACCCCACATCAAAAAAAGAGTGATAAATCATCCTTTGGAAATTTGGTAAAGATAAGTTCAAGAATAAAAATAAATAATGCATATTTTTATATCAAATAATAAATTATATCATTGGAAGAAATAGTGACTATGGACATGGATGTGAATAAGCTAATATGGATGGGATGAGAATTACTGTTAATATCATAAATTTTTCTGAGGAAAACAATCCATAAAATAAAATTAATTTGATGCAAAAAAATTATTTTCGGAAACAATAATTAGTAAATTACATATAATATCATCATTAGATGTAATAAAAAAAATCTTTTAACTCCATATTCAATGAAAAATAATTATGACAGAAGAAAATATTTTGAGTCAATAAAACCCATTATATTTTATATCAACTTCCATGAATGCTTTATAACCATAGGTTTATTAATCATAACCATATTAATAAATTATTTTATGAAATTTGTCATATTTATTACCCTATATCCTCTTCAATTCTATTTAATTATTAATTATTTATATTTTAATTTCATCATTAGATTGCAAAAAAAATTTATTGTTTTGCGCGTCATTTCAAATTTTGAGGTCATCCCCTAATCATTGATACAAATTTAATCATTCATTGAATATAAAAGTTACTATAATTTATATCTTATAATGATTTATAAAATTTTAATTACATTCCATGAGAGTGTTAGTTGGGATCTGGGAAGGTAGATTTAGTGATGAGCTTGTTTTAGTAATTTTATAAAAACAGAAGTTGGTATATTAATAATGAATTAAATATTACTATAATTTATATATATAATTAATAGTTTCATAAAAATAATTTTAGTTCATTATTGCGATAATACATATAGGTTGGTAATGAAAAATGTAATTCGTATTTCCTTGGAGGTAGTAGTTCATATATACACATGGATGACATTTTCTATTTACATAGAACAAAAAAATGATATAAATTGATTCATCATTAAAAAAATAAATATTTATGAACATAATACATATTCATTAAATAATAATTTTTAACTATCCATGTAAGGTGGTGATGAAAAATAAAACATGTTTTTCATTAAGGCGGTAGACAACACATACACAATGATGTATTCATTTTTCTAAGGAGATATAAAGAAGATAGTTAACAATTAATCCATAAATAAAATAAAAAATAAGTATAATAATTATGATGATATTATTATTTTAGGGTGGTATAATATAATTTGAGTTAAAATAATAAGTCTTAAAGAGATAGAAATGAAAACGTGTAATTTGGAAAAGTTTCCCTTATTCCTTATAATAACTCGTACTCAAGTGGGATTAAGACATTAAGGGATGGTCCATTTAGGAGAAAAAATTATAGAACATGACCAGGAGTTTTGGGAGGTATTTTTGTGTTTTTTTCTGAATTAGAGGTCTTGTGCTATGAAGAGAAGCGATGTTGTGAATAAGTCCTTTTATAAGTGAGAGGAGGGACATTTTTGAAATAAGAGGTGCACTATTCATAGAAAGTGAGTCCAAAAGTGAATAAAATGAATATGGAAGTGTGTTGTTTGAATAATAATCCAACCAATTATTTTGATACATGTATTAGAATTGTTTTAGGTATTTTACCACTCAGGATTAACCCATTTTACAAATTTGGCTTTTACCATGGTAATTAATTTTTTCCAAGGTAATTTTCCTTCTCAAGCTAAAAAAACAAAACATTCCTTATTATATAATTTTGAAGTTAAGATTAAAAATATTAAATACTTTTAATTAGTTAAAATTTATGTAATTTGTTAAAATTTATTATGAAATGAAATTGTATAACACATTAAAACAATTTTATAGAAAAATATGAATTATGTTCTAAAATGTCAAATATTGGTTTTTAACTAAAAATTATATTTTTTAAATTATATTTTTACATTTAAAATACATATTTGTTAAATAAAATGGTTTTATAAATTTTCATTTCATGCTTATATCCTAATTTTGTCATAAAAGTCATGATATTCTTAAAAATGTTATTTTCACTTTTCACATAGAAATATATAACTTTAGAAAAATCCCAAAAATTCTTTCTATGATAATTTATTTAAACAAAATCTAAAAATTAGGTTAATTTTATCAATTTTATATTATAAATTTTAATAATTGTTCTTTTAAAAGGGAACATAAAATATAACGAAAACCCATTTTATGGGATTTCTTTTAAAAAATAAGAATTATTATTATTATTCTTTCATATAAATTACCAGTTAAATTACTATTAATCTATTATTAATATCAAAATATAATTTATTATTAATTATTAATAATAAATTTAGTTTCTTAAAATAAAAATTCACAGCGCATAAGAAGCTATTTTTTAGAAGTAATCACATTATTATGCATAAAATGAATTTATTCTTATTACTTGGCTAGTAATAAATATTTGATGAATATTAATTTATTTCATTATAACTTTTATAAAAACATTTAATTAATATTAGTATTTAATCAATTGTATTTAAAAATTCTCAAAACTTTGTTAAAAATAGTCCTTCGAGAAGTGTTACTCTTATATTAAATAATATTCAATAAATACAATTAAAAGTAATTATTTATATTTTAAAATATAATTGTACTAATCCAATGATATTAATTTTTTTATTTAAGTTTTATAAATAAAACTTATAATGATATAAAATGAGAATAAATATATACATTTTTTATATTAAAATTTCCCAATTATATTTTTGTTTTCTTATTATATTTTCATAACCTATTAATATTTTATGTTAATAAAATGTATCATGGTTTATTTTAGTTTGGTATTACATGATAATGAAACTAAAAATTAATATTTATTAAAATAGAAATTAATACTAAAATATGTGCTACTCAACTATCATCACAAATTCTTATGGGTAGTAAAGACATATTAAGATTAACATGAGTAGTGGACTGATAAAGTAATGTTTAGAGACTTATTATTTGTACAACTCTCCAATGTATATCTCTTGGAATATCAAAGATTCATTGTTATACTAAGGGTTTTATTCTTATTATGATCCTTTTTCTATTCTTTTCTATATACCTAACAATAGATCCATCATATTTTGAATTTTTTTATAGATTACTTCATTATTTTTTATAAGGGTTTTTTGGGCATGTTGATAATTATATAGTTAGTTGGTGGTAAACCAAGATGAGATTTATCCAATTCCATGTTGAGAAAATACATTTTCCCCATTATTGAATAACACTAAAGAAATGAATAGAGAAGCTTATTCAAGTAACATATGTTGTGTTTATATATGTGGATAAGGGTCATGTGATGTGATCATCTACTAAATTAATTTCATGTGATGTATTCATAAACCATGTAAGTTTTTTCACTGAATAAATAGTGTATTTGAAAGAATATAATAGATTGACAATGTTATATGGATAGTGGTCACTCAATGTCATGGAAAAAGGATTATATTGGTATAATTATGATGTATATGATATATCTTTTTGTGTACATGTTCTTATGGATATATGATACTACTTTATGGAGGTCACACTAGATCCCTTAGTTGCTTGAGTACCACTGATACATTACTAGAGGATTCTTTTTGCTTATATCTATGAAATCAAGATATGAAGTCTTTTTCCAATGCTAAGATGGACCAAGGGGTAACAAAATTAGTATTTTATATGATAATTATTATTTTTACCATATTTGTATTAAAAAAATAATATATTTTAATAAAACTTATCTAAAATATGTTTCAATAAATGAATAAAATTTTATGAAGTTTTATATAAATTCTTTATTGGATTTTAGTGCAACTGATAGATTGTTTGTTATACTAAAAAAATAGTGTTAGGTCATAGAATATAATTTACATAATTCATATTCTATGACATTAATATGAAAAATATCAGAGGATTATACTTTAATGTATCATAAAGAGGTTTTATATACTCATGTTCGCTTCAATCGTAATGTAAAATATCGATTATGATATTGGTTCAAAATGCATAAAACACTCCCCCATACAGTTTTATATATGTTATGAATCAAAATATGATTCATTTATTTATTTATATATTAAAACATTCATTGTAGTGTTCAATGAATGGAATAATCAATGGGAAGTAACACTCAACTACCATGAGATGGAAGAATATGCTCAAAGAACTCTTAATTAAATAAATAGTGTCTGTAAAGGGGAATGCGATCCACACTATTGGAATAACCTAGAAACATAAAAATATGGTAGAAACTCTCATTGATAATGCATAACCATTTTCTTGGTAATAAGAATATTACATCCCTTTGATGATTAGGAATCCATATAATATGGTTGTGGATCCTTATGTTGGTGTACTACTAATGGTGGTGAGATCCTTTTTTCACTTTTTGGATCGCATCAAGCACACTGCATCAAGTATATGAGATATGGGAGGATATATTATTGGTATAATTGGTTTTATGTTGTTTATATTTTCATGTTAAAATATTATAGATAGATCAGGAATGATTAAGGGTTTATTATACTATGTTTAATCGTGAGATGATCCCCTAAGACCCATCACTTGGTTAATCACCTTGAGGGACATAGAATTCATTTTCTAAGTTAAAAACTTTAGGTAGAATGTATAACAATGTAAATATATTGAAGACATAATGCATGAAAAGTTCATTATTAAAAAGGGTTTAATCCACCCACAACTATTGTTGTAGGGTTCACGATGGAAATGATCCTAAATGATTCCATAAGTATTTAGGAAGTAGAAAACTCTAATTATCCCTACCTAATCAAATATAATTCCAGATTATTTCTGTTGAAATATTTTAGAATATGGAATATAATGTAGAATAATTACTTTCATTTACTCACTCATCATAAGACTAAAAATTTTCAGGATAGGTGTCTATTCAAATTTCATAAAATTCAATGCTTACAACATATCATTATATTAGTCATTATATATATATTTTATCATCCATTTACCAGAGTTAATTTATACCATTATACGATGTTCAAATTAAATTATACCAATAAATGGTTAACATTATATAATTTAAAGGAGAATAGGTGAAAGATATGAAACCATCAGATGTTAAACAATGATTAATAGGTTCTTCAATCTAACATTAATTCAACTTCTTCAGTATTCATGTGAATCGACCATGTCAAAACATCCCTGACTAAGATCATATGAACTTAAAAATATATAATTCACCCTAAATCACCACACACAAAGTATTCTGAAAAACATTTACATAAGAATATAAACCAAAAATGCGAAATATAAATATATAGGACAATGCTTTTTTACATGTTTTGATTTTTCATCCTATATATTTAGTCAGACACTACAATATTTTTATTTATATGGATGTATAAAGATGAGAACTTGGTCAATTATCAGACATGTAGGCCACTATAATCAAGTTATCTCATTTTTATATTAGAAAATGGTCCCACTCAAAATTTATAGAGGGATATAGTCATTTATTTGGATTCACTAACCTATGAATTCCACGGGTCTCCATCCATTAGAAATATTGACTTTCGATCTCATGTATCTTTCCTCATCCAAACTTTCAATAAACAGTATATGAATAGTGATCCTATGCCTCAATAACTTTTTGTAAAAATTAATCATATATTAATAAAATCACCAAAAACCACTTTTTTATGAATATAAAACTTGAATTTGTTTTTGAACTAACTACATAAGCATTGTGTGAACTAATAACCCATTGAAAATCCTTCGGATCTACCTACCATTTATTGATGTTCCCTTACCAGTGGCTCATTCCTGTAGTGAAATAAACTAGATATCCACATTCCAATGACATGAAATTATTTACATGAAAAGGATTCAAAATTCTCAACAATCTACCCATGAATATTTATTTACGGATACATGGAAAACCATCAACACCTAGATAAATTCAAAAAAAAATTATCCTTCTTCTATATAAATACAATTCTCTCCACCACCATATGGTTACCCCAATTTAATTATATAACAAAATATAATTATATTATTTTAGATAAAAAACATATTGAAAATGTTTTACAAAATTTTCCATCAATTAAAAATCTAAATATCTAACTCTCTATCCTTAAGAAACATCCAAATATTGTGTTATTTTAAGTCTATTTGTTTTGTATTTAAATGAAAAAATGAATATGTTTCCAATTGAACCTCACTTTGAATATAAATGTAAAGTAAACTGATTTCATATTCATTTTTTATTTCCAATAATATAAACCTCACCCCATATAACTCTTTTACTACTTATGATATAGTCAAATATTATACTTCTCTTGTGGGGAGTGAAACTAAAGATTATAACCTAGAAATCCAATTGATTTTCATCCCTCAAAAGGTAAAAGAATTTCTTTTTCTACTATTTAGGTGTCATAATCTCCTTCAAAATTAATCTCTACATACCCCTAAAATGGGTCAGATAACTTGAATCATAAGGCAACATATTCAAGTAATTATAGATGTTTGATAATACATTTAATGACTTCCAAATGTTCCTTCCCTTAATTTTTCCCATATTTGTTAGAGAATCCTAATTTAAAAGAAATTTCATGGGGTGTGAATAAAATTGTTTGAATTAAATTTATATCTATTGAACCATATGTACCTTTCACCATATATTCTTACTCATAATTTTATCATGTTAATTTTTAAATTAATAATTTTAATTTTACAATCACATGAGTTCAAAATAATTTATAACTAGCCAGTGTAAACCAATTGATTAAAATCAAGATTTACACCATTTTAGACAATAATAAACTCATAATACACTAATATATTTTTATTTTCATTCTAATAATCTTTTTTCAACACTAATATCCTTCATTTAAAAAATTAGAGATGACCCACACTTCAATTATAGGATTTATTTAATTTTTAGACCCATCAATAGTATATGATCAATATAAAAAAATATAATGAATCTTTTCTCCTCATACATGTTCTAGTAGTAAAAGTGATTAGATTTTCACTGCATGAAAATATTATCCTAAATATTTTAGTACCATTTTATTTCTTCTTACTTCAATCAATAACAACTTTACTTAAACTTACACACTAAGTACCGCTTCTCTTTAAACTCAAAACTAGTTGGTTTCATCTTGTAAATTTCTTACTCCAAATCAATACAAATAAAATTAGTATTTACCCCCAATTGTCCTAGAAAAAAATCATCAGAAGAAACCAAGACTAATAATGAAAATATTGTCATATGTTTTTTTACTGGTGAAAATATTTTAGATAACGATACTCTTAATTTCTGCTAAATTTTTTCCTCTACTCAACTTACTTTATAAATATTTTTTCCCTATACTTATTAATTCATATAGAAGACCAATTTACTATCAATTATTCTATTTTCTCATGGTAATGTTGTTATCAACCATGTCTGACTAGAATGAGATTTATCCATTCCCTTGTCCGTAGCAAACATACACATACCAAAATCACCAAGTGTGGACACTTCTTCCAGACATTTAGACTCTCCTTCATCCAATATAAGTAAGTAATTAATCTTGGGACCCTACCTTTGTTCTAATATTCAAATTTTTAAAGTATTTCAAAATTTAATCTGTGAATACACTCTTTTAAGAAGTACACCTTCTAATGTTATAATTTTTAGATCCCTAAATTTTGGTTCTCTCACTCAAGCTTCAACATCAATTTAATTTTACCATATATATAATGTTTGATTAATTTCTAGAAAACCTGTGAAAAATCATAAATTCTCTATAAATTTTGGACTTTTAAGGCATTAATCCAGATAAAATTCGATTGGGATAGTTTATTATTTTTGTATAAATTCCACCTATGGCATGTTATTATCTATGTATGAGACCCGATCATTAAACAAAACATTCAAATATCTCACTATCTATTGATAATTTTCATTATATATTTGATAACTAAAGTTAATATATCCAAATGCTACCAAAAAATAAGCTTAGTACTTAACATTAAGATTATCCAATTCCAGTAGCATCACTTTGAACATATAAATGATTTCCAAAAAAATTAGATGATGAATTTACATTATTTTATCAGACAAAAACAACTTACAAATATTCTAACTCACTAGTTCTAGTGAACTTATATTATCCAATTAAACTATTAAATTGATTACTTCCACCCAAATTTACATAGATATACTAGAGTCCAACAACATGTTGTGATTTTTTATGATTATGTTCTATTCATCCTTTTAGCCATACTATTTTTTAATGATTTTCCTAGTATAGTTTTTCTAATGAATGTTTCCCCTAGTTTCCCAGTTTTATTTGAAGTATTTTCTATTTTATTCACCACCATTATCCTTCTTATAGAATTTGAGCCTTTCCTAGAATTACTTTTAACCATGTATTTCCACTGAGTGAAAATACCATATGTTTCTAAATTGTAATTAAAAAAATATACCCATAATTTTTTAATTAAATCATTAATAAACATAATAAAGTATAAGTAACCTCCATGATATCGTACTTGGTCCAGTCCCTATAAAACTAAATTAACAACTTTATTCTTATACCTATCAAGATTTATTTTATTCCAATAAAATAGAACTGCCTTTATTTCCTAAATATAAAGATCTCACATGTTTACAAATTTTAATGATTAAGATTAAATAAACCAATTTATAAAATTAAATTTATATTTTTCTCAATAAGATGGCCAAGATGATAGTGCCATAACTCCATACTTATCATAGTTATAGTTCCATGTGTTGAACATCCATCTAAAATTATACTTAGATACAAGGTAACATACATAAAATGCATTTCCAAAGCCATTAATCCTGTGGTAAATTTACATACATCATTTTCGATGCTTGTTATGTATCTTTATTCATCTATCATTCCCACAAAAAAACTTTTTCTAGAAATTTTGGATATGTCTAACTCTTTTTAAATGTATGAAGTTTCCATTTGGAATCTGAATATTCACATCACCCTTTCTGGTAACATCTAGAGCCTCATCATCCTGAAAGTGTGCCTTAATGAATATTCTGAATATAAAATTCTTAATGAACTCCTTCACTAATGTTGAATGGAATGATGGTCCAGAATAAACCACCCATGATTCCATCAAAATATTCAATCTAAATATAAATTAAAAATATTTTATTGTAATTAAAAAAATATAACGTACAAAAGGTGTTATTCTAGAGGCAGATATTTAGTTTTTTCAATCTTTCATAAGATTCTAGCTTTTAATATAGTTCCAACACAATGATCTAGGCCTTTTTGATTTACTTTTACTCTCATCTATAGTTTTCATTTCTTTCTTCCAACCCATATTCCATCTAAATGACCATCTTATTCCTTCTATATTTAATTAACTATTGGATGGTTCATGGAATTATCTCTGACTTATATTTTCATATAAGATTAAATTACTTAAATCATCAAACTATAAGTCTTATTTTCCATATAACTATAAAAAATAGTAATTATTACCTCCCAACTCCCAAAAAATAATGACCATAAATTTAATGCCCTGACATCATCCATGAAAGTGACATTAAATGACTTGAGATGACTCATGATGATGTTAAAATCATTAAAATGGTCCATAAATGGACTTCCTTATGATTACCACATGATAAATATACTACTAATGAAAAAAAAAACTATACTAAAATTGGTCAACATTTCATACATGTTTGACAGGGTTATTATCATATATTTTTGGTTTTTTTTCTTTTGTTGTATATTTGAAGAAAGATTCATTTCCAATGAAATCCAAATCAATACGAGTTCCTTCAAATCTATGTATTACCACTTTTCTTTCCCTATATTATTTGTTTATTATTCATGTTAACTGAACATCCAGGTCATTTTGGATGATATAATCTTTCCTCCACATATCTTAGAATCTATGACCCATTTTCCATCCATATCATCCTTGATATTTACATATTTCCACAACATTAAACAATTTTAGTGTAACATACATTCTTTTCATATTTATACCCTAACATTTTAAATGAATATTCACATGAATTTATTTAAAGTCATCACATTGATATCAAATGAAATTGAAACCATGATATCTAAAAAATAAATTTTTAAAAATATTTTATTTATATCTCACAGGTTTTTTAGGAAATAGTGGTGTAACCATTTAATGGAGTTTTATATGGGAGAATTGATACCATGTTTTATTTTAAAATATAGTTTTTCCAATGGTGGTACATAATATCTATTCACATCAGACTATGAAGTGGTGTGTAGTCACATTAGGATTTGAAATAGTAAATTAAATAATCCAATTAATTTATTTTATTATCATTGACCTTATTATTCATCTATATAAACCCATATTTTGTTAATCCTAAATGTTAAACCTAAAAAAATATATTTGGGATTATTCCCCATACTGGATATTTTTCAATTGATCAATAGGGAATTAAGATGATTAATGATAAATTCACCAATATCTCCAATGATAATGGCATAATATCTTTCTTCACCAATGATAAATTATTTATAGAGGTAGGGAATCATTATTCTATTATGATTTCAATATTTATCATCTTTTCAAGCACGTTCAATTTATTTTTCAATCTCCCTAACTTAGGAAGGCCCCTATCAAATTATCTATTTCTTTGATATATTTTAGTGTAATTTGACGGAGGATTTTTCTTCAACACTTGATATCTTATTTTTTTATATATTGGGTGGTGGTTAGGTTTATAATGGCCACTAAATTTATTCACCTATATTGTTTTGTGGATCCTCCCAACATTCTTCATTCAGTATTCATCGACCATGACTTTGTTTAAAATTCTACTGATATTATTCCACCAAATTATTCTTACATAATTCAAGGTCCCCATCATTGACCAGTTTTTTGTGTTGTGATCAATGATGGGGACCTTGAATTATGGAAGAATAATTTGGTGGTAGAGAATTATTAGTGGATGATAGTGAAAATTTTATTTTTGAGAGGAGACACCCATGGCCCACATTCTTGGATATAGATTCCCATTTTCCATTATCAGTGGCTAGAAATCAAGCTTTAATAGTGGTTTGTCCATAAATGATGTGTCAATATAAGATCATGGAAATAAAAAAATTGAAGTAAAAAGTTAAAGAAAATACTATGGGTTTGGAAGTGAATCTGGTTTAAGAAATATGACTACATCACATATGGATCATAAGATCACACATTGTATACTTTAGGGATGTGTCAGCTCAGGTTTCATTCCTCATTAAATATAACATGTCATGTGATTTCCTCACACACCATGTATCCATTAGCTAATTACATGGTGTATATATGGAGTATATTACCCCATGATATTTTGACCTAGAAACCATGTGGACTTAGACCACACATTGTGAACCACTATTTAATATGAAAAAGAGATGGTTGTACATAGAGAGTAACACCGAGTTCCAAAATTTTATGTATTCTATCCTATACACCATGTTGATGGATCCTTACATGTTATATTGGTTTCCAGTTAATGGTCAGACATCATGTACCCTAAGGCACATTCCATGTACTCATTCCATACTAACCTACTGACAATGTGTTTTTATTTGAAATTAGATTTTGGAATTCAAGTAGCCTATATTGATTGTTTTTCTATATAGAACATTATTTTGGATTTTTATTCTATATTCACGTTATAGAATGATGTAGTTTAAGAAACTATTCTCAATAGAATTTCTGGGGTGATAATCAAGGATATTTCACATTAAAGGATTTGGTTTTTGTATCTCCCATATTCAATGATATGTGATATCCTCTAGATTAATTTACTGATATGTCTTTTATGTCTTTATCATATACATGGGGAATGAGATCCTCTATCTAAACCTTTGGGTAGGGTCCAACATCACCTCATGTTTCATGAGCATGATTGTATATCTATATATTTTTCAATTGATAGGGTCTCAGTATCTCTCTCATTCCATATGGTGTGAGATCCCCTATCTCAACTTGTGTTAGGGTTAGGTATCTTTCATATTTACTGAGGTGTGATATCCTTTTTCTATGAGGAGAACTTTTTGTTAGAGGTTTTTTCCATCATTGTGTGGAATCTTTCCTTGATTTTCTTTTAAAATATGCAAAGATTTTTTGGTTATTGATGCATTAGATTCTCCGGATTATGAGTACTGTATATTTAATTTATGGCTTTGAAGTATTTTAATCCCTTCAGATACTTGAGTTATTCTATGAGGATTGGTTTTAAATTTAGGCCACTGGTGTTAAGGTGTTTCATTTTTAACTCTCTACATAGGGACCCTAGTGACAGTGTAGTGGCTGTAATATCCATAAACAGTTACTATGATAACCTCATTATTTAATTGGTACACTAACACAATGGTTGTTGTGAAAATAAATGTATATTAACAATATAGAAATAGATTGTTTTTTAGGACCTTTATGTGAGAGATACCTAAATATTATTTATTCAGTGTGGATCATATTTTTAAACCATTGGATGATTCTATATAGACAACCAATGAGTATTAAATGATAGGGTTGTGATGATGACCAACGAAGTGATGAGGGCTTAATTCAAGGGCTTGTTCATAAGGGTTTTCTTTATGGTGGTTAGAGAGTAGCATTATCCCTCATTTTGTAGTGATAAAACCTAAATCTAGGGGAATGGACACATGTTTCCCTCCATTTGGAATAGAAAATCATTCCAGAAATGTATGATGAGGATGTGTGTAAGTTGAGTGCAGTATATGAGTTTCATAGGTAGAGACCACATGGGTTCTAGGGTTATCTAAACCACAAAAAATAAAGAAATATCTAGAGTTGATGGTCCATGTATTTTGTCTTGATCAAACCCTTTTGTATTATATAGTAGGTTTTATAGATAGTTATACTTATAGAACATTAAGAAAATGGTGAAGTTTATTCATGAAAACTCATGATGAGAATATTCTCCCCTATTCCATTTTTTATCATCTCTTTGAGTGGGTATTTTTCTGGTGACATTTCCTTTTCATAGATATGATAATTTCCAGAGTTGCAATAGGGAAGCACGACCATTTCATTGTATTAATTGGGATTCACCAACCTCAAATGATACTCTCTAGAAATAGTCCTTAATGGATTTATTTAAGTGATGAATATTGAGGGCAGACATCATTGAGATATTTATTATGGATTCCCCCTATATATCTCCAACTATGAGGGGGTGATCTTATGGGACTTGGTGGTTAAGATATTTTTAGAAAATAAATAGATAAAATTTGTTCTATTAGGTGTCACCCAACAGAAAATTCCTTAACATCAGGTGATCGGTGATCAAATTTGGTCTCATGGTGCATCAAAGATTCTCTCGAGTAGAATTAAATACAAGGATCAACAACTAAGAGATCCCATAGGGGGTATATTCATCCATGGGAGAGTTTATTCTACACATTTGACTACCATGGATACTTATCCATGAATTTCACAACACATTGGGTGAAAAAGTATTGACATATTGCGGCAAAGCCCTTATTGAAGAGGCAGTGATATGACTTGGAACAACCAAGATGAATTCAGGGTGGACCCTATGGTTGAAATTTTGATTTAGGAGTATGAGGAGTAATGGTATGTGGTTTATTCAATAATATAATTCCAACACCTCTATCATTCAATTATTTGTGCCATCTCAAAGAGATGGTGGTAGAGATAAGGTTAGTTACCATCCATGGACTGATTTGATCATGGTATGGATGATATGATTTGATGTATGCAATGTATCTTTTATAATGTTTCACTAGTTCTTATAAACATGTCATAATTAGTTCTTTAATTTATATATAATTTTTTAGAGATAATGTTGTACCTATAAAGGATATTTCTAGACCATTGTTGTTGGAACCCCTCACTAGGAGTGGTTTTATTATCACAATCATCTTCTAGTAGTACAAGACTTCACTCAAAAGATAGAGGTTCTCCTAATACCCTTGGATAGTTATGATGAATCCTTATTTTGTAATTATTTTCGAGGAATTGTTTTCAATAGTACATTATTGGATAAATTATTTTCATCAAAGGATAAGAGGCATTAAAGTAGACAACCCAATAATTTAGTTCTTTAGAAAGAGTGACTTCCAAAGAGTATGATCCTAGCTTATGTGTATATGGTCTCAAAAAATATATCATTAGTTGACTAGCATAACAATTAGTGTGGAAGTTTTAAAATATATCTAAATTCAATGTGAGTAGATGGCTATGTGAACATTTTCCATGAGGTTGTACATGGTTCGATTTTTTGTCAAGAAATAAATTTTAATATCAACCAACACCCTAAGGATGATTTGATTTCTTTTCTGACATATCATATGTACATTTCTGAGCTTTTGGAGAAAAGGGTAATAATGGATGATCTTCAAGAGAAAAGATTTTTTAGATCCAATGTGTCCCATTTGGGAGAACCAAAATTGTTCACCAAATTGGTGGATGATAAAATTATATTTTTCAATTACTTTCATCAAATAAATTAGGTGAAATTAAAAAATAAGTACCATTTTCTTATTATTAATGATCCCTATGATAAACTAAAGGGGGAAAAGTGGTTATGAAATTTTGACATTAGATCAGGCTATCACCATCTTCAGGTTCATAATGTGGAGATAATGAAGATTAAATAATAATTTCTCTAATTAATATAATATTTTCATATATTTTATTTTGTAATTAAATTTTAATAGTTCCACCACAGTTCTATTTATCTATAAATTGTCACATTTTTATATTTTTTGTGTATTTTCAGTTTAAATTAAAAAATGGCCTCATTTTGGAATTTTACAATTTTATATTTGTTCTGTATTTTAGACAAAAAATTCTATACATTGAATAAAATTTTGAAATTACATTATAGGGTTTTTAAAATTTTTGGTTTCATTTTATAATTATAGACCCAAAACTAATTCCATAATTTGAAAGCAAAAAACCAGATCACATGTCCGACCTCAAAATATATGTTCAGATCTGGTGAGTTTTATTTTTCAGACCATATACCATAAAGGGAATTCCAAAAAGTGCTTAAATTAGACATGAATATATAAAAGGAATCAATGAACATATTTAATTAATGTGCATGTGTGATAATTTTCTGTTTTGAAGGTCATTATGTCATGGGATAATGATGTTTTGTAATTTGAAGAGTAACTTGGATATAATTAATTTCATAGAGTAAATATGACATAATATGTTAATAAATTATAAAACAAATGTGAAATTTTAGGAGTAAATTATAGAGACAAAATTTATCATCTTTAAGGAATAAAAATATTTTTAATTCAACCATTTAATTGGTCATCCATGTATAATACTTTTGAGGACATATATTAGGGCCAAATGTTCTCAATTTTTTTTGTAAATATGTGTCTCACATCCCATTAAAATGGATAACTAATTTCAGGGTAAATGGTGGAGTTTTTTTATTAGATTTTAATATTTTTAAATTATATTTAATTATATATTCTTCTTCTTCATTCCAATTTTATTATGTTTTCAATTTTTTCTCCCACTTTGCTTCTTTTATCTCCATGATTGTGTAGAGATAACCCTAAATACCGTTTGAGGGGGGAAGTGGTGGAATTTTAGTTTATTTAGATTTTATGATTTATCATGATTTATTATAATATTTAAGTAGTGTTTTAAAATTTTAATGTGAGAGGTCTCCATACTTTTTATATAATTGTTTTCTTACTACCTATTCACTCATTTTCCTTCCCGTTGATATATAATTCATTGAGATAATGTAGTTTGGATTAGGTTTTTATTATGAAGATATTTATCCTAAAAGACTTTTTTTGGTGTAGGGTAATAAAATTGAAATGGAAGGGTGTATATTTAATGGTCTTTACCTCTTAATTTAGTAAAATAATGAGATATTGTTTCAAATTACTATGATAACACCACCATGAGACCTCAATAATAATGGTTTTGTTCTTATGACTTCTTTGTGTTCTTCTTCATTTTTTCATTGTGTTTTCTATTTTAATATATGTAAATATTAATATTTATATTTTATTAATATTTTATACTTTTAAACCTCCCATATATATTATTAATTTTAGCTTTGTATTCGTTATTTTTTAATTGTGACACTAGGAATTCAGTGTACCCTAATGGGACTCTTTGTGATTGGCCCTAGGGTGTTCCACTATAGTAAATTATTACATAAATAAGAATATAATTGAATAGTTTTTCATGTGAAAATACTATCATCAATTTGACACCATTTCCAATGAAGCTTAGATCTTATACATTCTTTTTCTTTTCAAAAAACAAATCAAGGAAATCAAAAAATTTCAAAAACAGAAATATGATGTTAATTTTTTATCATTCATTTCGTCAGCCATGATGGATTTATAGGTTTATTAAATTAATTATTTTCATATTGAAAACATTTATGATGATTCCAAAAGGTTAGAGAAATTTAATATTCAATTGGAATAAAATTCTTTATGCTTCTAGAAAATTTCAGTGTTCTCAAAAAAATCAATCAAGATGGTTGCATTACTAGCTGCCAATGTTGAAGAAGATAGAGTTATATTGGTGGAATTGAAATAAATATTATCACAAAAATAATTAAATTCACATTTCAATTATATATCAACAATAAATTGGTGTGTTCGAATCCAAACTTGAATATACACTTTCCCTTCCAAAAAACGAATTCCTAAATGCCCTACTAAAAGAAAAAGAGTTTGATGTTAACTGTTTTTAATGTCATTTAATTTCAAGAACTTTTTAATTATTAAAAAAAATTAATTTTTAATATCAAACTGACCTTTAATATTCTGAATTAATAGATTCAATACCATTATAGAATTCCCTCATTTAAAAAGATATATAAGTTGTTTTTATTGGGGAGAGAATAGAAGAGTTAGTCATGTTGTACACTAGTGAAAATGAGGATGATGGGAAAAAGAATAAATCACATTCGAATCATTTTTTGAAAATGAAGCAGAAGATAATATATTTTTAATTCTACTAAATTCAACACCATTGGATACCTCTCCTCTAGAAATGTTAAATAGGTATCAACCCAATATTATTTTCCCCCTCTCTTCACCTCAAAATATTTCATCCATCTCTTCTAGGGGTTGGGGAAGTTTTTATTTTCATTGGGAGTTCTCACTACTACCAGCTATTGATGGATTCTGGGAGAAATAAAATATGGTGGAATCTATGTACAACACCCTATCTACCTTTGGATCGGGGTGAAACCACTTCAACTGCCTGACTAGGGGTAGTAAAAACTTAGCACCCATATGAGGGTTCAAACCATATTCATTCATATATTCCCTTACTATTTCACCTTGTTTATTTGTATTATTATTTGTGTTATTTCATTATTTCTAGGTCTAGTTATATTAGATAGGATCCTAAATAAATTTTTTCACTATAAAATTGGTCTTCTATGTATATTTCATTCCCTTTTTAAGCCTTATTTTTATTTTGTTGAGCTGAATCAAGGGTTTGTACAATTTAATCTTGGGGAAGTGTCAATTAGCTAGTTAAATGTGTGTGTGATTTTTTTTCATATATATATGATCTTTGAAATTCAATGAATATTATTATAAGTTTTCATACTTGAATTTTTTTTAAATTGACATAATATTTGAAAGAATAAAAATTAAATGATTGTTGATGTGAAAGGCATATAATTGAATTGAATTTTCAAGCATTTTAATGATTTTGACTGAATTTTGAATTATGTTCCAATGAAACACCAACTCAAAATATTTTTCCAATACTATGAGGTATTATGACCCATTTTATCATATTATTTTCAATACCCACACTTTCTTTAGAGAAACTTCAGTTTTTTTAGAAACAAAAAATGTGACTTTTCTCCTTCAATGATTTCAATTTTGTGGAATATTTTTGATATTATTAAAGCACACCATTAGATAGACACATTTTTAATTGATACCAACCTTTATATATATCCTTCATTATCACTTATATTCCATTTCCTTATATGTTTAAGCCACTTTGAAAGCAAATGTTTCCATACTAATATGTAATATTATAATTTTTATGGATATTTCAAGTTTGAGTGCTGGGGAAGGGACTTTCAAGTGTCTTCATTGTGATGTGTTTCATATGTGGGTTGTGTGAGGTGTGTTTCATCATTTGGGATAGTGGATAATGGTATAATTTGTAATTATTAATAATTTCATTTTGGTTTATTTATTTCAGCCAGTTATCCTTCAATAAAAATGAAAAAAGAACGAAATAGAAAAAGAAAAAAAAGGAAATGAGATTTATTTTATCCCTATACTATCATTTTTAATGATTTATATCTCCAAAATCAATAGAATTTATTTTCATTCATTAATGTTATTCAATTTTCGTCATATCCTATATGAGAAAAAAAGAAAACAAAATAAATCTACTTCTTTCTGGATTTTTACAAAAAAAGATAAACTAGGGGGATAACGTGGATGGTATATTTTATTAAAATAATTCCATGGATGATGCCTGATTTTATTAAAAAGTGGGTTATATTGTGTTTTACAATGTTTAAGGGGAATTGAGTGAGGTTCACCCTATTTTTCCAATGAATATTCATACTATTGTACTTAAGAGTCTAACCTCCTCATTTTGGTCTTAAAATTTTCAATGATTTTTTTTTCATTTTTTGCACCAACCCTAAGACATAGAAATCAACTGAAAAAATACCTCATTATTGAAGCTATTTTTATATTTCATGTTGTGGAGAAATGAGTATAGTCACAAGCCTATGGTGCATAACTCTAGATTCAATTTCTCTTGGGTGAAGAGTAACATAAAAATAAATGTGAGGTAGGTTATGATTGGTCCCTAGATAGGTTTATGATGTTTATAGAAATTTAAATGTATGGAATGAAAATGATTGTGAATTGTTTTTCATAGTAGAGACATGAGAAATTTTTCTTTGAAAAATATAATGGATGTGTTCTCATTTTTGAATGTTGTGTGGATTTTGATTTGAATATATGATGATTTCCTAGGGGTGAAATGATTATGTTTCGGGGAGTGATAAATCCACCATTTTTATACATTATATTTGGTAATTAAATATTTATAATCCCAACATAGTGTTATTTAATGGAAAATTGTCACATATTTAGTTTCTCGTGATATTTTAAGCTAAAATGAAAAAATGTAATCAAAATATGATTTATAGAAACATTGATCTACCCTTTTGTCCATTTATAGGTTTTTTGAACTTCATCCCCCATCCCAAAAAAATATTTTTCCCACTAAATAGGATTTACCAATTTCATATAATCTTAGATTTTTGTAACATGTATAACTATAAAAATCATTGAAAGGATCCATGCATATCAAATATTGAAAACTATATTTATATAAAAATTAATCCAATGATAATTGGTTTTCATAATATCCCATGAAATCAAAAACATAAGTTTGAGGTATATTCTTTAAAATATGAATCTTCACCAATATTTGACAATCAATATGTGGGAAATATTTCATTTTGGGAATAAATTAATATATTTGGTATTTTTGATGACCTTTCAATAACTAGGAAATAATAAATGATCCAATTAAGAGAAAACCCCACAATGTGAAGTTTTATTATTTTTGGGATGGTGTATTTACTGAAATATCCAATTGAAAATGATTTTGGTAATTTTTTTGAAAACGTTCTAAAATCCAGGACAACATGAAATATATTTGAATAAGGTATCCAGAATCTCTTGAAGGTGTTTAGGATGTGGAATATTTAAATAACCCCATATTTATAAGGTTTTTGAGAGGTTTTTAGGAAGATAAATTTTCATATCGAAGTAAAAGAATATTTTTTTTCAAAACTGATAAGTTGTATGAACATGTGATTTTTTTATTAAATCGATAGTTAGAGGTTTCCACGTTAAAATTTTTCAAATGAAATAGTGTTGTGAATGTCTATAAACTTCATGAAATATGGTGTTTCTATAACTTGGTACGTACAATTATAAGGTTTCAAGAAGATAGTGAGTTGCACATGGAATGTAATTATAGTGGTGAATTGTTTTAAAAGTTTAGAATGTTTCATTAAAGGTTATTACAATGTTAATGTTTCAAAAATGGTCAAAAACTAAAATAAGTAGACAGATAACCCCCTCTTTTAGTGAGAGAGATATACTTTGATAATATGACTGATTTATTTTATGAAATACTTATTCAAATACACTTCTAACATGAATGATTTTAAACGAATGAATTTTTCATTGAGAATGGAACTTTTTTATTCATTAAAAAGTGATTTTCATATAGGTTTCGAGAGTTTTATAAAAACATGGTGTTTTGTAAAATTTCATGAGTTGTATAAAAGCTTCATCAAATTTACGCAAAGGTTGTGTAAAATTTTATATTTTAGGAACTTAATTGAAAATGACAATAATTTATATGGTAAAATATAATTTATCATTGGGAGGATGTAAAAGTTTAATTCAGGCCAATTTTCGAGTGATCCAATTCATAGCTGATACATATCATCAGGGGATTCTTCTCTAGTTGTAGTGAGTTGTTTTTAAAATGAAAGCTGTCTATTCTGAAGTGTCAATGATTGTAATCTATGAGAGATATGAGTCCACTATAAACATTATAACAATAATGTGATTAGTTATTCGTTACCATTTAAATATTGTAATTGTATGCTCATAGGATTATCCCAGTTAGGGTAAACCGAGTAAAATTGTTGTGTCTTTTTCATTCCATCACACACACACACAAATATATATATATATATATATATATATATTAAAAGAACATATATTAGTGTTTTCGTTTAAAAATTAAAGCTCAATAGTGGAGATTATTTTAATTCATCATAACCTAATTCACCCCACACCCTCTAATAGTATTTAACATTGTGATGATAACATATATCGATTGGAAATAATAACTAGAGGAACAACATTAAATTTTATAATTTCTTACATACATAATTTTCATTAATAGTCAACCTTCAAGAATTATATGATTTAAATTAAATGAAATTATTTAGTTCTCCTCTCAATGCTCAACCAAAATGGAAATCTTACCATGTGAGGTGCAAGGAAATATAATGAAAACATCCATGAAAAGCTCTTGTTACTTTTTAGTAGGAATGGGTAAGGAATTAATCATACCAAATATATCTTGAACTTCTACCTTCACATGTAGACTAGTGTGTTATTGAGAAATAATACTTGCCAATAACTACATTCCCAAAAATATATGATATTTCGGAATCAAATGGATAATAATATTTGACCTATCGTATATATCTTAGATGTTTCTCATTCTATGAGATGATATATCCTATAATCAAGCGATCAATGTAAAAAATTAAATTTGTATTCAGATAAATAATACAAACAATGATTAAAGTAATACAAAACATGATCAATTTTATATCATGGGTCAAGTAGTTTTTCTCACATGTACATAATTGGTGAGATACATACACCACCAAAACACCATTTTTCATACGAACTCAATCCATCAACCCGATCGAATCATTATAACAAACCACATAACCTTATATATAATCTAGAAATATTATAATTGGATTCAATTTAAATCTTTTTTTCAGTACATCAAATGATTAATGACATTATTGAATCTATATAAATATCACTCCCTTTTGGGTTCAGATTTACAATGGTAATGAAAACTACAAAATTATATTTTTTAACCTCTTATAATATCACTATTAGACTAAGAAATTTCTTATCCCAAAATTATTCATAGTGGTCTTAGAAGACCTAACAACATAAATGTTTTTAGTATCAATTAATAGGCCTTTTTCAAATTTCATATTCCCTAAGAACTGAAATTATTGGATCCAAAAAATGGAACTATTAGGATTTAGTATATAATCAATGATATAATATCATTCCCTACAAGTTGATCAAATAGTACACTTTCTCTTCCTTTAATATTGAATAAAAAATAATTTCATAAATAAATACAAGGATAATTGAATAATTATATATATTTAAGATATAATTTATGTAGGATATAGTGATTACCAAATCAATTTTTTATAAAAATTGTTCTATTAGATTTCCAAAATTTTCATAAAAACATTTTAATTTAGTCTAGTTAATGTATAATTCAATGAAACATTTCTAAGTATAACACTAATGAAGTTAATCATTATTGAACCACGTCACCAATTAAAATTCATCACAATGGTTAGGGATATAGGGAAACAGAAACATATTATTCATAGTTACCTAATCCATCATATGATTGTTAACATAGAGATATAGAATCCCATCGACATGTTTTGGAAAGAGTACTTGTGCTTCATTTGGTGACACATTAATATAAATAAATCCATTATTCATAACATCCTTTTAACAATTATTTAAATATATTAATTTCATATGAGATTTTTTATAAGAAGGTAAGGATAAATTATTCATCAATATATGGAAATCAATTTAAATCTTGAATTACTACTCTTGTGGAAGTCCATAAAAATCCTCAAGAAAGTCTTTGATATAATTCCTAATAGAAAGTGGAATATCATTCTAAAAATACCCATTACAAACATCAACCATAATAGATTCTATTTATTTTCATAAAAATATAAAATTAAGATATATTTTCCTAGATCACTTTGATCTATGATCCCATTCACCAAAGAATGTATGTTAATTACATTAAGATTTAAATTTTAACCCTTTTATTATAAAAAATGTATAAATTAAAATCAATCATTCAATCAAATGTAAATATTATATAAAAAATGTTGATCTCAAATAATAGTAGATATACGATAACTCTATAATAATATTTTTATTTTCTTTGAGGGATATATGAAACCTTGTTTTTTTCAAATAATAGTAGAAATATGAAAAAAAAAATATTTATTAAGAAGAAAATTAAACAAATATATAGGTTATGATGATATAAAATAGTGGGATTCACCTGTATCAACTAACTCATCTACAATTGAAGACAAAACAAGTATAATACCTAAAATTATATCTCGTGTCACTTCACAAAAAATTGAATCCTTATATAGTATATATAATCACTCAAATTTAGTTTTAGTTCATGATTTTACATTAATCTATAGATTACTTCGCAAATTACTTTAAAATTGTGAAGAATCACTCATGGAACAACATTTCCATGACTAAGAAACTATTACATTGGAAACATGAAATTTTAGTAGGGATAATTTAAGGACAAGAGTTCCAAAACAAATTTTTTATTTATGTATTTTAGTATAAAACCATTGATGATTACCTATATAGACACTTGAATGAATGGATTTTTGTGGTTTATGATGTAAAGGAATAAAATGTCATTGAATGTCATACTAATAGAATATAATAGGTCTATTATTTGTATAAACGAATTATTCAGATCACATGTTTTATAAAAATATTATCTTGAATTATTCCTTCATATATTATCATTTATTTTATCCTATTTATTGGACTTCACCACTTTAGAATGGTGCCTTCAATAACAAATAGGGAATATTTCACCTTAGATATATCTAGAGTTTTGTGTAATTAGAATATTCAATATATCTTATCTAGTTATGATTTTACTTCTTAGGGATCTTTGGCACATCTAAAATAAAGAATTTTTTTACTGATTTCCTAGGAGTAATATATAGATAATTATCATCTAGGAGTAATTTAACTTTTTATTTATAAACATGTTAAAATAATAAATTCTATAGAAACTTAATTAATGGGATTGTTTCTCAATAAAACATTTTCCAATTATCCATATAAAGGGTTGTCTTGGAGTATTCAAGGTATAAATACTCTACAAAATCCTTAAAATAAAAAAACTATATCGTTAAATATGAAAATATATGTAAAATAATATAAAAAAATATAAATAAAATTATCCTCTACAAAATAATTTCATTAAATTAAAAAAAATAATTAAATCACTATAAACGGATCTAAAATACCACATAATATCACATAAAATCAAAAGAAAATTAATTTTAAAGAAATAATTTTTCAATGAAAATGTATGGATGGGTATGAACAACACCCGGACTATGCATCCATCAATATAAAACCCATGTGTGCCTTGTATGATGCACATGAAATATATGTAACCCATTCACCTTGACTACATTTAATAATTTAATCCATTTTTACCCTTAACTTCCAAATTTTCCAAAACAAAACACCAAAATTCTAATAAAAAAGTTAATAGAATAGATTTATATCAAATAAACATAAAACAATAATTAATTTAAACATAAATGAAAATATTCATGGACCACATCCCATTGTAACTCAAATATAATTATGGAAAGTAATACCATATAATTTTTTTGTATCCTACCCCATGCGTTTTGGAAAACCTATTTTTCATTTACCTTATTTCGAAAATAACATAATAAAACTAGGGATATAATAAAACTTTACAATAATCCAAACTGATTAATCCTATGTTGACACTCAATATGACCCAATATAAAGCTTAAATCTCATTCCTAATCACTATATGAAAAAAAATGTTCCAATGGAATCAAAAACAATAATTATGAATTATTTTACCTATTTAAAACAAAACAAATAATGGATTGATATAAAAATATATAACATGGATACTAAATAAGATCAAAGCAATTTACCAGTATAATAAAATTTTTCCAAAAAAATACATTCTAACACAATATAATATGTAAAAAATATCAAATGAATCATATAAAAAAGAATGTATAACCTCAAATATAATCATAAATGTCATTCATCATAAGATATAAGTGTGTATCATTTATATAAAATAATAAAATTTAAATTACAAGGAATCAAAGGGGTTGAAAGGTCAGTATGGACCAATACATAAATCTATAGAACTTATATAAAAAAATAATAATTCTCATCTCTATATAACAAGTGTCCCCATCAACCAAACACATGTATAATAACCCAAACAAACTACATTTTTGAACCATAAATAATTTGGGATTTTATATTACTTATATCAAGTAAGAATATGCTTATTCATTTACCAAGGAATATACATAGTGTATTATCATGAATCTCACTAGGATACCACCAAGGACTCTCTATGTTTATATTCAAATATTATATTCATTTTCTTAGTTTTTGAATTAGGAAAATGTATACCTATTTTATTTCATAAATCAAAATATTAGAAAGAATGTGAAAGATTTTCATTCCAAATAAATATATTTATTTAGATAACCAAAACCATTATTAAATTAAACTTTTTTAAATATAAACTAAATATACCCCTATTTAGAAATAAATTCTATCAAATAAATTCATCATGGGTTAATCAAAACTCATATCTCTAACATGTCTCATATAGATATTACCCTACCACTAAGAGTGATGTAGTACCACATGCTCAATTGAATCACATGATTTAGAAATGATGAAGGGAACACATATTGAATTCATGATCTATGAATTACCAATGGAGAACTATGTCGAGGTACTCACTATGACTGACACATCCATGTGGTGTCAAATTTAAAATAAAATCAAGCTACTGATCACAAATATCATTTCTTTAAACCACTAAAATATTTAAAAATCCATAAATAGGAAATACATATTCTTATAACCCAATAAACATATGTAACACCACATATATTTATAAAATATATATAAGCGTGTTTAAATATAACATAATCTACTAAAAGAAGTTTATTTCCAAATAATTAATATTTTAAACCAATTTTTCATCCTTCAAAACCATTTTAAATTAAAATTTAAATTAAAAAAATTATAAAAATCCAAAAGGGTTATAACCCACCCAAATAAATGATATTTAATTATTTAAAAAACCTTAATCTAATTTTGAGTAACATACATGACACACCCATATAAAATAAAAACGTAATTAAATATTATTTGAACATATTTCATTGATTTTATTGAAAATGTATTTTGATAAAATAAATGAAACAAAATCATATTAAATAGAAAATATAAAGAGGTAATCATTATGATTTTTGAAATAAAGTAAGGTGGTTTTAAAGAAAACTAGGGGAACCTAGTGAAAAGATGTGAACAATGTTTATTAACCATGAAGAAGAGAACCAAGTACTTAAAATAAGACTAAAGGTCCAGAAATTAATAAAACCATAATTTATTTTTTATTTTATACATAATCATAATCTTCCATGAGAAAAATTCTCTAAATAAAAAGATGTTAGAGAAGAATAGTAGAATAAATAAGATTATTGTTCTAACTTTGAGAAGTATGAAGATCATGTATTACTAGATATAATAATGATGTAATTAATTGGTATATGATTTTGTAATTTATTTTATAAATTAACATATATGAATTTTTATAGACATGATCCACTCTTATTTAATAACTTTCACACATTTATGTAACTATATTAAAAATAAAAAAATTTAATAATTTTTCAACATTTTTCTCTAATAGGGTATGTTATTCTTTTTTTTTGATGGTTTTGTTTCATAGTCACAACTTATATCACTATATAAATTTATAGTCATTACATGTTCTTCAAAATTAAACACCGAGGTTAGGTGGGTATCATCCACTTCTATAATGAAATAGAGATATGAAGATACCAGGATCACATGTCTCTTAATAACTTCTTTTAATTTTTTAATTTGAATAAGATATACATTTATTTTTAAGATGAATCTCCATCTAAGAATAAAATATTATTCTTCAAAATAAATTCTTTTATTTCTAGAGAAATAATAATAGAACATCATACATGATAGAAATAATTATAACACTTTCACAATTATCAAACAATACACGAGTGTGTGTATATATACTTTAAAATTCCTCAATAAAATCAGGACACTGTATGATTATTAGAGGCTTATAATTTTTTTAAATAGATGATCAAGTAGTTCCAACCCTTATAAATATCCTCTTATCTCTCTTGGATATTGTATTTTTTTATAATTCAACATTAACAACTAATTAATACCTAATTATTTATATCCACATAATTTTTCATTTTAATTATTTTATATTGATTTAGTTTATTTGTATGGTATTATATAATTTTATAAAAATTCACCCATGATGTTTATTCATGTAATATTACTCACCGACCCTTATTAAAAGTATGAATGAATCTAACAAAATCTCATTATCTCTCAAAATATATGAATGACACTTAATAAATCTCCAGATAACCCTTATGATATCAATGTTTTTTTTAAATTTTCACTAAAAATGATATTTTGTTAGATAAAATGACTCTTAAAAATTGAAGTGAATCATAAAATGAATCTTACCCTAGATTTAAATGAACCTTACTCACTTCTTGGAATGAATCATATGGAATGTGTCATACCATAAATATCATAGTTTGACTCTTATTTTCTCATGTGGCCCATAATTAAATTTTCATTCGATTAAAAATTATCTACTCTATATCGAAAATAAACCCTCCAGATCCTATATTGACTCTTAAGGTCTCAGTGATGACACTTTAAAAAGGAAGTTTACAAATTTTCTCCAAAATGTTTGACTGAGAATAAATATAAGGCCCACTAAAAACCAAATGAAAAACATTTCACTATCCTCAACACTTCTTTAAAACATTAGAATTCCTTGGAAACCTATTCTCACCATATTCCACTGACATACATGAATGTTTAAAATAACTTCGACCCTTATATAATTCTATAGGTTATTCTATCTGGACTATTTTATTTATTATTAAGTTTAAATAACTCATTAAAAGGCTCAATAATAAAATATTGAATCATCTAATAATTCCCTTTCTCAAATATGAAGTGTACATTGTTTTTTAGATAATTCCATCAATCATTGATAATAAATTATTTTACACATTATTTTGAGGATCTCCATAACAATAAAAGCATTCAATCAACTATTTCTCTACTTTTTTTCAATAAAATAGTTTTTAATTCATAAAATAAAAGGTAAAAAGTTATGAAATTATTATCCCCCATTGAAAAAAAAATATAAGTATAGAGGGGGGTTTCACAAAGTCCCTAAAGTGAGTGGGAATGGTTGAACATTAATATAGAAACCCAATAAAAATATTCCTTTATATTAAATCATTTACAAAATTTATATATTGAATCCTGTAAGTAATAATAACCAAAAAAACTATTTGGTTTAGTGTTATTATAGACTTGTTATATAGTAAGATTAATTTTTGAACCTCATGATAATTTCTCCATAAACACACCATACTATACTATCCTATAGACTTATCATTAGTAAGACTACTCCTCAATACCCATGGAAAAAATATATATGAAAGTGTTGTGCTCAAATGATTAGTTTGGATTGAAAAAAAAAATTCATCAAGGATGAGTTAATAAGTATAGGAGAGAAACATGACCATAATGGGAATTATCCAGACAACATGAGTTATATTCAGATGAAATAATTGAGCTTTAAAGTATATATTATAAGAACATAATTCATAATTGATCAACATAGAAGAATACTATTAATAAAATGGATTAGAATCATCTAATAAAATACATGAATCATGATAACATAAGATTAAAATAAATAAAATACTTTAACTATGGTACACATATTATCATTGACAACCCTTACATTCACAGACCAAACCATCAATGAACATGTTTTTTTGAAACTAAAATGTAATTTCATATACCAATGTCATGAGATATGAACTATCAACCAATTTTTTTTGTGGGTGAAATAAGACCTAACTTTTAATCATCCATATAAATGTTTGACACTTAAAAACCATTAACAGATCAATTTATAAAGTGCCCAAGGAAATAAAATGGGTTTTTTAAAAACATCAAAATAAAATAATTCACTTTTCATAGAGATCATATGGAAATAAAAAATGGTTTTATTAAAAAAAAAATGATTTAAAATATCAACATAAATTAAATTGATTTGTACAAAAAACATAATCACCCAAAATAATCACATAATAAAAGAATCATATATAGTGACACATGAAAAATAACTCTGTAACATACCAGGTAAATATAGAACAAGAAATATTTCATATTTATTAATATTTTTGAATTAAATATTAATTATACTTTAAAGGGGTTTTTATGTTCGATAGTGTACCCAATACACAACAACAGGTTTCTTTGAAATCCTACGTTGCACACTAATAATATAATATTGTTATTTTAAATGGTAGTGAATTACATAGTAGTTTTATTGGCGAGAATGAAAAAAAATAACTACAATATTATTATACATGCTTGTTAAATGTATTTACATTTATCCAATAAAAATTTAGAGGCTTAAAATGTGAATGAATCTAATTTTATGCATAATTGACATTAAAAGGAAAATTTACCACCTTTTAATGATGAATCCTCTTTAAATATAGTTCTAGTAACATTAATACATTCTATTTACCAAATAAAATCCTTCTTTAGAATGGGGACATCAAAATTTACTCTGTGTAAATTTTTTCTATTTTTCTGATAATGTTCATTTTTTTAATGAATAGTGAAAAATATTGTATTTTAATTCAAAACTCCGTTTTAATATTATTTATTTATATGTTTATATTATCTTTTTAATTGGTTTTAAAGTTCAATTAGAATATATTTGTACCATTTAATCCAATGTTGGTTATTGGAATTAATTTCACTTTGAATTTGGACATAAACAAGTGTCAATCTTTTAATAGTTATTGTTTCGTAAGAACATGCTATTTGTTTTAACAACAAGAATTAATTTTAAATTAATTAATGAAACTTCTATGTATAGAATTTGGTAAAACATACATCATTTTTTAATTCCGAATATCAAATATATCTTAGGCGGAATTTTTGGTATTTTTATAAAAAACTTCAATTTTTGAGGAACAGTGAAACCACTTAATAGTAGTCAAATAAAGTAAATTTTTCATTTAAATAAAATTTTACCACTTCTATGAATTGAATTTATAAAATCCTACATAAATGGTTGTTATTAGTAAGTAAAATTTGTTTCAATAAGATGAAACTAATTTTTGGTGAATAGTAACTTTTGACTTTTATTTACCGTGGTTAAATGTAAATATGGTAATTCAAGGTAAAAAAAATATTATAATAATTCCAAAATACCTTAACACTTGTCATAACCTTATTGGATGAGTAATGGACGACAATGGGAATATTTGGGTTGATTTTCGGACCCCATGGAGGCACTTATGAATGATAATTACATTTTTGATTAATTAATTTAATGTAAAGTCAAAAATTACACAAACAAATATATTATTATAAATTAATTTTTTCATGGTGTTATATGGGACATATTTTCGACTATAAATTATCAATGTAAATATATACAGATTTATTATATCATGGAATTTTTTTTATAATTTTTATACATCGAATAAATTAAATTATTTATGACACAATAATGATGCAGTGTTCACCTCATTAATAAATCATTTAAACAAATAAGATTATAAATATTATAATAACATAAAAAACCTATCCATTTATTATTGGATAATTTTATTTCAACCATGAGTCATATTTTCTTCAACTATATTTATTTTTGGACCTTTATAAATCAAATATCATTTTATAATAAAATAATACTTTCAGAGTTTCCTGAAGAGCCCCTCCACCCCCTTATAAAATATTTTCACTTCTAACCAATTCCTGACACCTCTAAAGCCTTTTGGGTCATCCAAAATATTCCCAATTAATCTCCCTACATCCCTATACTCCTCCGAGAATCCATACA
The DNA here is from genome assembly GCA_963277665.1 of Viscum album. Lineage (NCBI taxonomy): Eukaryota > Viridiplantae > Streptophyta > Magnoliopsida > Santalales > Viscaceae > Viscum > Viscum album. The sequence goes on along the minus strand of OY728163.1, from coordinate 1,691,047,882 downwards.
TTAGGCATAAGGTGCTTTAACAAACCATTTTGGTTCAAACACAAGTGAGTTAACCAAATTAATGGTAACACTTTCTCTCAAATTCTTTTATTTTATTTTTTTTATTTTACTTCTCTGGCCACTAAACTCTTTTTATTATTTTATTTCATAACAAAACCAGTATCCACAATATACTAGGATGTTTTTATAAGAAGGATTCAAACAACACTTACACACACCTTTATCTAATGGGTGAAGAACATACTATTTCTGTGGATGGAAAACTAACGCCTCATGAGATGATGATTGTTCGATTATCTCCTACAACCTATCAAGGTGGCGATTAAGATGACACTATATTTATATATGATATATGTTATTTTTATTATTTCTTTATGCTTCTTTATTTTTTTTAATAGCATACCTTTATGGTTTCCATTATAGGTAAATGTGATAATTTCATTTGAGGAAGTGTGGACTACCACCCTCTCAATGTGATATGACTCATTAATGCAATATGTGGGACATATAAATGATGGCGTTAATGATATTGTATATGATATTATACTAGAGTTATAATATAGCTATGTCTCATTATGTTTTAATTCCATTTAACAATAAAAAGAAATGAAAGTAGCGTTCATACGTACGTACGACTTACCATCTCCATGAACAGTGCATTTCATTTCTTACCGACAAATGATATATACTGTTATAAATATAAAAATATATATACATATTCTGGATATATATGATATATATGATATCTAAATAATTAATATCATTCTAGATATAATGGACTATTGACAACATGGAAAACTTGTAAATATAAGCTGTTAATTTTTTACTCAAGTACCAAATATCGACAAAACAGACATTATTAACTTCAATGTTTACATAATATTTATAACATGGTAATGAGTGATATAAAAGGAATAATAAACTTGAAAAAAATATTATTAATCAAGTAGAAATTAACTTTAGTTTATCATTTAGGAGATTAAAGAGCGATCGAGTCAAGTCATACATGAGGTAAGAGTCTTCATCTCAATCTCCTTTCATTGAGGTATATTTAGTTTTACACAGAACATTATTTTATACAGTGTATAAACCCCCTAGACATTTCATTTCATTCAAAGGGAATATTTTTATATTAATTGTTTTACTAAATGAAATAAAATGAATGTTTTTTTAATGTAAGCGGTGACAACAACCTTTCCTCCTCCCATGAGTATTATTTGATCTTTGGCTTCCTTAACATGCCGAAATGCTTTTAATAGGAAAAATAAATACCATATACTCTTTTTACGTATTTTGGTATTGAAAATGATTTTGATAATTGATTTGTTATTTCAATATATTTAAACGATATATTTTTATTACAATGTGGGAATGTTATCTTTTCTTTATACTTATGTTATGTGTTATGATTATGTTATGGTTCTTGGGCATTGTTTACGTATACGGGTGGTTCTATGATAAACCTAAGGCAAGTGAGCCCAAGATAGCTCTCCAATGCATTGGGTAACATGATGGAGGTAAATGTGAATGTTTCTCCTAAGAGATTTCGGGAATATACTGTGATGAGTATTCCAACATAGCTCCCTATATAGCTATGATTTCTACATTGTATGTATGTTACAGATGACACATGTTACCTTTATGATTTATGATTTCTAGGTGTTATTCATAAATATTATGTTTTCATGAGGTAAGTAAAAGAGTTTATATTTTTTATGTATTTATGAAAAAATGTTTTCTTTCTTTGTTTTATAACCCTTAATGAATTTTTTATGCTCATCCCACGTTTTCCAATGTTTTCACAGGACTTAAAGATGAATTTGGTCAAGGATGAGATCAAGGAAAAGTCATGCTGTGTAAAACAGAGAACTAGAAATGACTCTTTTTTTCAAGAATTTTTATTTTATGAAAAAAATAGACACTGGGTAGAAGTGTACACTTTGTAATATTTTGAGATGTAATAGTTATATCCTAATTCTCTAAAACTCTAAACCTAAAAAGATCCTCAATGTGAATTATTCATTTAATTCAATATTATGTAATGTTTAAGTCCATGTCCTTATAATTGGTATCAGAGGTCGGTTTAGATAACTTTAGGAGTTAGGGTATTGTTAAATTAATATCCATAAAGTAATGTATGTTAATATTGAAATCATATATAATTTACAGATTACCATGTTGCTTTGCCTAAGATTTTTTGTGTTCATAATGGTTTTCCATAGAGAAAAAAGGGCAGCTATGTTGGGATGACATCAGGAGGAAGACAACCTTCCAAATCAGGAACCTGAGATGGTCAGAATCGGAACAGAACAATTTGTTGTAGTGATGGAACATTTGACTCAGGCTATAAATGGTGGTGGTATCCATGTATGAGATTATCCAAGACAACCACAGAGGAACATGTCAGTAGTGGAGAATTTCATGAGGCAACATCCCCATAATTCAGAGGATCATCTGACTCGGTGCTAGCAGAAGGGTGGATTAAAGTACTGGAAAAGATTTTTGATGCCATGGGTTGTTCAAAACATCAAAAGGTTAGTATCGTTGTTTACTATTTTGATGGTGAAGCTGATCAGTGGTGGTCGATAGTGAAAAATATCAGGGATAGTGAAGAGAATGATGCTCTCGATTGGGATGAATTCAAAGGTATGATTCATGAGAAATATTTTCCTAAGGTGGTTCGTCTTAGAATGGAAAAAAAATTGCTGGAATTGATGTAGGAGGATGACTCAGTGGCTAGTTATGAAGAAAAATTCACTCGACTGGCAAGGTATGCGCAAAATTTCATACGAGATCTTGATAGTAAAATCAACCGTTTTTTACTTAGGATTAATGCCAATGTATCTAAGGGATTTATCTTCTTGTCAGTTCAAAAGTTATGAAAAACTTGTTTATTGTGTAGAGAAGGTGGAAATCGAGTTTTCTGATGGTCATGTGTTCTTTGAAATACAACAGAATAAGTGGTCGGGGTGGCAAACAAAAGGGAAGAACTCTTCAAAAAAAGTCTGATGCTAGGAAACTTAAGTATACATTTTGTGAAAATTATGGTAAAAATAATGTTGTTGAATGTCTTTTCAATTCTTGTAAGTGCTACCGATGTGGTAAAATGGGACATAAAGCTCATAATTTCACAGAAAAAGATCAAGGTAATGGTAAGTCAATATATGATTTACATTTAGTAAAATGTTTTAAGTGAAATGAAATGGGTCATTATGCAAATGATTGTCCAAAAAAGATCTCAACTGAAGGAATTTTTCCAGACTACAAGCAGAAAGGGGTGGTAAAATCCTTTAAAATAATTTAGTAGATTTTTGGCCATCAAATGAATTTGTATCAGGTATACTATTTGTTTGTTCAGATTATGCCAATGTGTAGTTTGATTCAGGGTCTACACACTCTATCATTTCTGAGAAGTTTTCTAGTAAATTGGGAATTCCATATCAAGATATTAATATAGAACTTATGGTAAAAACACCTGGATGAAATGTTGAGACAAAAAAGAAAACATAAGAACTTTCATGTCCTTCTGTGTGGAAAGAATCTACCTTCAAACCTTATTGTTTTGCCTCTAGTAGTGTTTGAGGTTATATTGGGTATAGATTGGCTTTCTGTTTATCATGCTATGATTGACTGCAGAGCTAAAGAGGTTTATTTTCAGAACGATTTTCAGTTTGTATACAAGAATCGTCTCTTGATTTTGATAACATATGAGGAATCTGAGAAACTAGTAAAAGATGGAAATGAATGTTACCTTTAACATATTGTTGAAAACAAAGGAATTGTTCAGATTAATGATTGCCAGTGGTAAATGAGTACCTTGATGTTTTTTCTGATGAGTTTCCTGGTATTATATCTGATCAGGAAGTTGAATTTACTATTTACTTAGTTCCTGATGCTAAACCAATTTCAAAACCCCCTTATCGAATGGTTCAAATTGAACTTGTATAGTTAAGGAAGCAATTGCAGGAGTAATTAGATAATGGTTTCATTCGGCCTAGCACATCACCATGTGGTTCTTCTATCTTGTTTGTAAAAAAATAAAGATGGTTCAATGAGACTTTTCATTGATTATAGAGCATTAAATTACATCACTGTTAATAACAAGTATCCTTTGCCTCATATCAATGATTTATTTGATCAGATCTAGGGAGTTCAGTAATTTTCAGAGATTGACTTGAGATCGGGGTTCCATCAGTTGAAATTAAAGGAAGAATAAATTCTGAAGACCGTGTTTTGTATTAGATATATCAATTATGAATTTGTAGTTATGACTTTTGGTTTAACCAATACACCTGCTGTATTTATAGATCTTATGAATAGAATTTCTCAGGGGTTTTTGGATAAGTTTGTGGTTGTGTTCATTGATGATATTTTGGTTTATTCCAAAAGTAAAGAGGGACATGAAAGTCATTTAAGGGTTGTCTTGAAAACCTAGAAAGAAAATAAACTTTATGGGAAATTCCACATGTGTGAGTTTTGGTTACAATAAATTCCTTTCTTTGGTCACATTGTTTCAAAAAATGGCATAATTTTTGGTCCTGCTAAAACAATAGTTGTTGAAGAATGGCCAAGACCCACAAATATAACGGAGATGCGTAGTTTTCATGGTTCGACAGGTTATTACCAGAGGTTTTTTGAAAAAATTTCATGGTTATCTTGTCTGATGACTAAGTTAACTCTAAAAGTTATTATGTCCATTTGGACAAAAGAATGTGATGACTGTTTTCAGGAATTGAATAGAAGATTCGTGAATTCTGTAGTTTTCGCACTACCATCCAGAAATGGTGAGTTTGTTATCTATAGTGATGCTTCGTTGAAAGGGCTTGGTTTTTTCCAAATATAGAATTATCAGGCAACTTTTTATGCTTCACGTTTGTTGAAACCACATGAGTTAAATTACCCTACACATGATTTAGAAATAGTTGTTGTTGTTTTTGCATTAAAAATTTTGAGGTATCATTTGTATAGAGTAAAATATGAAATATATTCTGACCACAAAAGTTTAAATTAAATATTTACTTAGAAATAATTAAACATGAGATAGAGGAGACGGTTTGAATTAATCAAGGATTATGATTGCATGATCCATTACCATCTAGGAAAAGAAAATAAAGTGGTTGATTATTTGAGTCTAAAAAGTAATGTTTCATTGACCATGTTACGTTTAAAACAAGATCCTTTGGTCTTTGATTTGATAAACTTTGGCATTATAGTTTTCGGTGTAGAAAATTATTCTGTCATGTTTTAGGTGTAAGTGAAATCATCTCTATCAGATATAATAAAGAAAGAACATAAATAAGATAGTGAGTTTCAGAAAAAGGTAGAGTTGGTTTAGAAGGGTATGTTGCCTAATTTTAACGTCGATGATGATTGTTTTTTAAGGTTTGTGAAGAGATTATGTGTTCCTTGTTATTCACAAATAAAGAAAGAGTTGGTATGTGAAGCTCATAGTTCTCCATTTTCAATTCATTCTGGTAGTACTAATATGTACAAAGATCTTCGGGAGTATTACTGGTGGGATGGAATAGAATGAGATATTGCTGATTGTACTATGAAGTGTTTGACTTGTCAGTAGGTTAAAGCAGAGCGGAAATTACCAAAAGGAATTATTCATCCTTTTCTAGTGCCAGAGTGGAAATGGGAAAATATATACATGGACTTCGTTGGGGGATTACCGAAGAAATATCAAGGTAATAATTCAATCTGGGTTATAGTTGATCGATTGACTAAATCTTCTCATTTCCTTCCTATTAGAGATACATTCTCTCTAGATCAACTTGCTCGCTTGTATGTTTAAGAGATAGTCAGGTTGCATAGAGTTCCCATCTCCATTGTATCTGATCGTGATCCCAGGTTTACTTTTATCTTTTGAAAATGACTTCAGAAGACATTGGGTACTGAATTAAATTTTAGTACAGCTTTTCATCCACAATCAGATGGGCAGTCAGAAAGAACAATTCAGACCTTGGAGGATATGCTATGTGCTTGTTCACTGAATTACTAGGGATGTTGGGACCAACATATTTCTTTGGTTGAATTTTCTCATAATAACATTTTTCATTCTTGTATACAGATGGAACCATTTGAGGCATTATATGTAAATCATTGTCCAACTCCGGCTTTTTGGATGACGTAAGTGAAAGGATGATGATGGGACCAGAATTGGTAGAAGAGATTGTAGAGAAAGTTCAGTAGATTCAGAAGGACATGAGAACAGCTCAGAGTATAAATTTTTTTTTTGCAGATAACCCAATGAAGGATCTTTCTTTTGAGGTAGGTGATCATGTCTTTCTTAAAGATTCTCCATAGAAAAGTGTGATGATTTTTGGTAAGAAGTTAAAATTGAGTCTGAGTTTCTTTGGAACTTATGAAATCCTGGAGAAATTTTGGTTAGTTGCATATATAGTGGCTTTACCTCTATTTTTATCCCAGGTACACAATGTTTTACATGTTTTGATGTTGAGCAAATATATTCCCGATGCATCTCATGTTTTGTGTCTAGAGGTAGTTCAGTTGGAAGAGAATCTCTCTTATGAAAAACAACCAGTCCAGATTCTTGATCCAAGAGAGAACATTTTGAGGAATAAGTTAATTCACCAGGTAATTTTTTTTTTTGGAAAAACCATATGCTTTAATAGGAAACGTGGGAATCTAAAAATTCTATGAGGGATAAATAACCCTACTTATTTTGATAAGTAAAATTGTGAGGACACAATTCCCAAAAGGGGGGAAGGATGTAACATCTCAGGTAAATACAGAATAATACATATTTTATATTTATTATAACTTGTGAATTAAATATTAATTATACTTTAAAGGTGTTACTATTTTCGATAGCATACCCGATAAAAAACAACGGGTTTCTTTGAAATCTTATGCTTCACACTAATAATATGATATTATTATTTTTAATGGTAGTTAACTCCTAGTATTTGTATTGGAGGGAATGAGAAAATCTAACAACAGTATGATTATACATGTTTTTTAAATTTATTTGCATTTATCCAATAAAACGTTAGTGTCTTAAAATTTGAATGAATCTAATTTTAAGTATAATTTTCATTAAAAGGTCAATTTATCGCCTTTTAATGGAGAACCCTCATTAAATATAGTTTTGGTCACATTAATAAATTCTATTTGACCAAATAAAATCATTCTTTATAATGGGGAGATCAAATTTACATAGTGTAAGTTTTTTGTATTTTTCCGATAAAGTTCATTTTTTTAACGAATAGTGAAAAATATAGTATTTTAATACAAAACTGCGTTTTAATTGAATTTATTTATATGGTTATATTTTATTTTTAATTGGTTTTAAAGTTTAATTAGAATATATTTTTACCATTCAATCCAATGTTTGTCATTGTAATTAATTTCACATTAAATTCAGACATAAACAAGTGTTAATCTTTTGATAGTTATTGCTTCTTAGAAACACGCTATTTGTTTTAACAATGAGAAATAATTTTAAACGAATTAATGCAACTTCTATTTTTAGAATATGTAAAAACAGAAATAATTTTTGAATTCATAATATCAAATATAGCTTAGTCTGAATTTTTGGTATTTTTCGGAAAAACTTCAATTTTTGCTGAATAGTGAAACCACTTAATAGTAGTTAAAAAACTGAATTTTTCATTTAAATGAAATTTTACCACTTCTGTGAATTGAATTTTGAAACTCCTACATACATGGTTGTTGTTTTTAAGTAAAATTTGGTTTAATAAGATGAATATAATTTTGGTGAATAGTAACTTTTGACTTTTATTTACAACGGTTAAAGGTAAATAGGGTAATTCATGGTAAAAAGAATATTATAATAACTCAAAATTACCTTCACACTTGTACTAAACATATTATATGAGTAATGTCCGATCATGGACATATTTGTGTCCATTTTGGGACCCCATGGAGGCACTTCTGAATGATAATGACATTTTTGATTAATTAATTTAATGTAAAGACAAAAATGACAGAAACAAATATCTTTTTGTAAATTAATTTTTTCATGGGGTTATATGGGATATATTTTCGACTATAAATTATCATTAGAAATATAGAAAGATTTCCTATATCATGGTATTTTTTTTATAATTTTTAGACATCAAATAAATTGAATTATTTATGACACAATAATAATGCAGTGTTCACCTCATTAATAAATCATTTAAATAAATAAGATTATAAATATTAAAATAGCATCCAAAACCTGTCAAATTATTATTTAATGATTTTTTTTACCATTAATCATCCTATCTTCAACCATAATTATTTTTGGACCTTTAGAAACTGAATATCATTATATAATAAAATAATATTTTCACACTTTCTTAAAGAGCCCCTCCTCCCTCTTATAAAAAGCCCTCACTTCAAGCCAATTCCCCACACCTCTCATGCCTTTTGGCTTGTCCACAATCTACCCAATTAATATACCTACATCCCTATACTACTCCTAGAAGCCTTACCTTAGCCATAAGTCACTTTAACAAGCCATTTTGGTTCAAACCAAAGTGAGTTACCCAAATTAAAGGTAACAATTTCTCTTAAATTATTTTGTTTTATTTTGTTTAATTTTACTTATCCAACCCCAAAACTTATTTTATTACTTTATTTTATAGAAAAACCAGTATCCTAAATATACTAGTATGTTTTTATGAGAATTATTTGAACTACACATACACACACCTCCATCTAATGGGTGAAGAACATATTGTTTCTGTGATGACAAACTAACACCTAACGAGACGATGAATGTTCGATTATCTCCTACCACCTATCATGGTGTCCATTAAAATGAAACTATATTTATATATGATATATGTTATGTTTATGTTTTTTTAATGCTTCTGTATTATTCTTTTATATCATACCTTTATGGTTCCCATTATGCGTAAACATGACAATTTCATTTGAGGAAGTGCGGGCTACCGCCCCCTCAAAGTGGTATGACTCATTAATGCCATATGTGGGATGTCTAAATGATGGATTTAATGATATTTTATATGATATTATACTGTAATTACTATATACCTATGTATCATTATGTTTTAATTTCATTAAAATAATAATTATAAATGAAAGTAGCGTTCATGCGTACGTACGAATTACCGTCACCATGAGCGATTCATTTTATTTCTTACCTACAAATGATATGTACTGTTATAAATATAAATATATATATATATAGGATATATATGATATATATGATATCTAAATAATTAATATCATTCTAGATATAATGGACTATTGACCACATGGACACCTTGTAAATATAAGGTGTTAATTTTTTACTCAAGTACCAAATATCGACAAAACGGATGTTATTAACCTAAATGATTACAAAATGTTTATAACATAGTAATAAGTGATATAAAAGGAGTAATAAACTTGAAAAAAATTCTTAATAAAGTAAAAATTAACATTAGTTTATTATTCAGGAGATTAAAAAGTGATCGAGTCAAGTCGGACATGAGGTAAGGGACTTCGTCTCAATCTCCTTTCATTGAAGAATATTTAGTTTTATACACAATGTTATTTTATATGGTGTATAAACACCTTTGACTTCTCATTTCATTCAAATGGAATATTTTAATATGAATAATTTTACAAAATGATAAAAAGATATATTTTATTAATGTAAGCGGTGACAACTTCTTTTCCACTACCGCAAGTATTATTTGATATTTGGATTCCTTAACAAGACAAATTGTTTTTAAAAGGAAATATAAATACCATATAATCTTTTTATGTATTTTGTTATTGAAAATGATTTTGAGAATGGATTTATTATTTCAATATCTTGAAATGATATAATGTTACTACAATGTGGGAATGATATCTTTCCTTTATACTTATGTTTTGTGTTATGATTATGTTATGGTTCTTAGGCATTGTTTGTGTATACGGGGATAAACATGAATGTTTATCCTAAGAGATTTAAGGAATATACTGTGATGGGTATTCCAAAGTAACTCCATATGTAGCTGTGATATCTACATTGTAAGTATGTTATGGATTCCACAAGTTACCTTTATGACTTATGATTTCTAGGTGTTATTCATAAATCATATGTTTTAATGAGGTAATTAAAAGAGTTTATGTTTTGTTTTTATTTATGAACAAATGTTTTCTTTCATTGTTTTATAACCTTTACTGAGTTTTTTATGCTCATCCCAAGTTTTAAAATGTTTTCACAAGACATAAAGATGAATAGGGTCCAGGATGAGATCAAGGAAAGTCATGCTATCTAATACATGGAACAAGACATGACTCTTTTTTTCCAGAATTTTTATTTTATGAAAAAAGTGGAAACATGGTAGAAGTGTCTACTTTCTAATCATCTAAGATGTAATTTTTATGCCCTAATTCTCTAAATCACCAAACCTGAAAAGATCATCAATGTGAATTATTCATTTAATTCAATATTATGTAATGTTTAAGGTCGGGTCCTTATAAACTCAACAGAAAATGTATAATAAAAGGATAATAAATTCTAGATCATGAAATCTTATTTTTTTTATGAATTTTTGTATTCATCATTATAAAATTCATAGTAATGAGTATATTTCCAAAAACAATATTTTTTAAATATAAAAAAAATATGTGGAAATTTATTAGGATCAAAACCCTTTTTCCTAATAAATAAAATTGATTGAATAATTCAATATTTAATGTCTTGTAATAATGATGTTCAATAAAATAATTAATAACTCAATTAAAGGAGTTTTATTTAACTTGTCTCTTACATTAACCCTTGATTCAAATGGGTTTTACTAAAATTAATATCTCATAAATAAAAATATATTAATTACATATCTCAAAAAATAATTAATATACATTTTTTTATTTATACTCTTCATAAATAACAATTCCCTTCATTTATTATATTATTATAATATGTTTTTAATATTTTCTGTTAATAATCTTCACTGTTTTGAACCAGGTTCATAAGAGTGGTCTTGATATTCTTTATTCTATAAAATTTCATCACTTTAAAACAATTAAATTCTCTATAATTGATTTTTTTGAATAATTATAACGTTATAAGTCTAATACATTTTATTTTTTGTCACATTTTGTGAAGATGAAAACTATGTTGATCAAGTTTTAGTTCATTCACAAATATAGACGTATTACCTTATAACGATATTTAAATTTTTTTCTATTGACAAAAAACCATATTCAATATATATTTAATTATATATATATATATCATATATATTCATTAAATATAAAATAACAATATCCATGAATGTGGTAGTGAAAAGATAAGAGTATTTCATCATGGTGGCAATAGTCTGCCACTACTCATGGATGATGAATTAATTTTTCAAATGGAGGAAGAAAACATTAACATGGTTTATCATTTTAAGAACATAAATATGATATATATATATATTAAATATTTTTTTAATTTCCATTCTAGACTATAATGATTATGAATTGAATGAAAATGAAACAAGTTTCTTTGTGGAGACAACAATTTGCACGTACCCACAATTCACTTATTAATTTTTTTCATAAAAGAAAAGGGAAAGATGGATAATTATCATTACATTAGTGTAATAATTTAATAATATACTAATTTCATTTATGTTATCATTGTAATATGGTTTAATTGAATTTATGGATGAAGAAGTGAACATAAATAAATAAATATGAGAATGGAGTGGTTATAAATTCATACCTAAATTTTTTGATTATCACATTTAAAAAAAGGTATTATACCCTTAAGAGATAGTATTTTGATTAGAAAAAAACATTTAAATGTATGTAGGAATGTTTATGAGTTTTTTGGGTATAGTTTTGGAAAGACTAAGTGTGGTGTTATGTGAGGGTAATTGAGGAATGTAGTTTTCCATTTATAATTTAAATGGGATGAAATTTTTGTAAATACCCAAAAAGATGTTTAATAATAAGATGTAACTATCGGGGAAAGGTTCTCCAAAATTGAATAATAATGGAGAGGGGAAGGAATAAGGAAAAAAAAGGTTTGAACCACCATTTATCAGACTTATTTTAAACATTTTTCTGTCATTTCCAAATTGGTTAAATCATATTTACCACATTTTTTTTCAATGGTAACTCGTTTTTACCAATGTAACTTATTATATATACTTGAGAATAGAAGATTTATTATTAAATAATTTGGACCAAATGATTAAAAATTTCAATTTTTTATTATATTAATTTTCTAAAAGAAATAAATAATAATTTTAAAAATTCGAAATGAATATTGGATTAGTTTGATTTTCAAAAAATGTTACTTAAGTTTTAAAATGTAAAAAATTTGTTTTTAAATTGAAACTAAATATTTAAAATTAAAATTTTTTAAAATAAATACATATTTGGTCTTATAAAAAGTTTCTTGTATTTAAAATTTATATTTATACACTAACAATTTCATAAAATATATATTATTTGTAAAAATGGTATTTTAGATTATTCATATAAAAATTATCCTTTTTAAACAAAATAATAATAATTATTCTTATTTTATTATTTTTATGGATAGTGGAAAAATAAAATTTATTTTTTAAAATTTCCATTCTGAAATATATAATTTAAACTTTAAAATTAAATCACAAAAAACAGTGAAAGAATTATTTTTATAAGAAATAGTTTTTTGGTATATTAACTCTTTTTAAAAAATTAATGGTAATGATTAATATATCAATGATAAAAAATGTAAATTATATGAAATAATTTAAAATTATAAAATATATTTTATTATCTTCATAGCTATATGTTTTGAAATAGTATTAAATGTGACCTTAATTTCATAATATGGTTATAATAGTTTTCACCCTCTTACTCAATGGGTGTCGTACATTGGTCAATATCACTTTGAATAAAAATCGTTATGGTATATTGTATTAGAGTTCTATGGGGATAAACATATCAAAGACAATAATTATTTGAAGAGTTTGAAGTAACTAAATTATTAGTTTATTTTATTCTTCTCATCGTAAAAAATTAGTCTTGAAATTTTATTTCTATGATGAAAAATAGAGGGTAATTTTTCTTCATTACATCATTGGGTTCCCACATGGATTCCAAAATCTTGTGATTCTAGCAAAGGCTTTTTTATAAATTATTGGACATTTTCCGAAACAATGTGTATCTATGGTCTAGGATCTCCACTGATTGTTCCTAATATGAGAGACCATGCACTAGTTTCAAAACTTCTAAGATCTGCACATGTGAATGGTCCGGTATGCCATTTTTTGAAAAGTGATATATGGGACACATTGTTTACTAAGTAGTGTTCTGTAGGGAGTTTAAAGTGACATTATGAAACCTTGAACTGATCATGGATCTTTAAGTGACTAGTATACCTAGGGATCACCTTTCCTTTATTCCAAAACACCATGATGCGATTCTAAGGAGATATCTAGAGAAACACATATTCACTAACATAAAACTCCATATCTTATTAATGTTTATCAATAAAAATCATTCATAAAATACATTCTAATTTCATATGTCAATGAATGGTTTGGAAATTATCAGTATTTTCTTAGAAGAAGTCAATTCCTATAAATTTATTTCTCCAAATTCATCCCAACATATTAGATTCCTACATATCTTCCCATACAGAGACTCATGCAGTTCTATCTAAATTATATAATGAAAAATATTATTACATGATATCTTTACTGGTTTAATGTGATGAGCCCAACATTCATGAACCTCCATGAAACATTTTCTCATAAATACATCAAGTGTATAGAAGGCCTTTTCAAACAAACCATTGATCTGAAGGTGATATGTGGTATTTAAAGTAAGATATATCTCTAATACATTATAATGAACTATTTATAACCCCATTGTAAAACAAAAATATTGATAAAAAACAATAGAGAGTGGTACTCCTTGGGTCCTTACAATTTTTCTTATATATATCTTGGAAAGTTGGTCAAGTGATAAATGTTATTTTATATAAATAAAAAACTCTAACTTAGTAAGGCGATTTTCTACAACCAAAATAACAATATGGTCTTTTTAGTTTTGGGGAGTCCTATGATGAAATGTATGGTTATTTTTTACAATTTCTATACTTACACAAGTGGTGGTCGTATCATTCCCTTCTATATTTTCATTCAACCTTAACTTGATAGAATTATAAGCATTGAGATATGTATTCTATGATCTCCCATTTCATGATATACCACTAGAATATTTTCATTACACTTATATACATCTTCATCCTTCCATGATTAGTGAATAAATATGAGATATGAGCATCACCCAAAAGTTCCATCTTCATTTACGGTTTTTATAGAACAAATATTTGTGTTCTAAAAATTATAAATCCATCACTATAGACATTGAAATATTTAATATTTTTGGCCTTTTTCTGTAGCACTGCATCAAAATTCTAGGTTTCATTGACACTCACATGAATGGATTGTTAAGAAATTTATAGAGAATGGAAATATTTCTCACCCTCACTAATGATTTATGGATTAATCCCGTGTATATACTTAAATATTATGTCTCTTTAAAACCTCTTCATAAGTATGGTATCATGATATTTCTATCTCAAAGAATCAATCACTTGGTTTTCTTTCCCATTGTGGTTATTTATTGAGTATTCATATTCTTTGATCAGTTTCAACCGTCTTTTTTGGAACCTATTTAACCCCTGTGTTGTGTATATATATTTCAAACTCATGAGGTTAGTATAAATATTACACTTCTCTCTATATAGATAATATAACTAATTATCGAAATTCATGAGTAATTACCTTTTTATTTTTCCTATAGAATCATCCTAATACTTTCTTTAAAGCATCAATGTATATTTAAAACACTTCCCCATGGTAATATAATGTAGGTATATTATCTCTAACCAATCTTCTATTTCATTCCTTAATACATTCTACACATTCTATTATCTAAAGGAAGTTTAATACCTTCTATGTTGGCTAGTTTAGTTGATTTGATATCCATGAGAAATTTATCACAAAGAATCTATAGTATCCTATAAACCTAATAAATCTTTGTACCTTATTTTCTATGGATTTTTGTTCTATTATTCAATAACATATTTCTTGTATATATCAGTATATATTCTCTCTCTATTCATATTATGGACCATGAATGAAACCTTTTATAGAAATAATTATCATCTTCCATATTTTCTAAACAATATCAGTTTTTTTGTTAGGTCATCAACACAATACATAAATGTTGTTCACTGTCCCCCTTCTTATAATATATTAAAATATCATATACAAAAATAAACACAAAATGATCTATTTAGTCTATAAATAATATATTCATTATATCCATGGATATGGTGGGGGATTTAGTCAATATAAATATAATAACTATAAACATAATGTTTCCATACCTGATTCAAAAATATTTTTTTGGAATATCCTCAATTTTTACCCTTAATTAGTGACATCGAGATCACAAGTCAATCTCTAAAAAGTATTGATCTCTTCTGTGCAGATAGAACATGACACATATGTTGGGTAAATGATAATTTTTCTTAATAACGATCTTGTTAAGAATAACATACTCAATGAAAATGGATATTTATCTATGATTCTTCTCGAAAAAATTACTATTTCACCCCATGGTGAAGCATTAGGGTGGATAAAACCCAGGTCATTATTTTCATGTAACTAATTATTTAATTTCTACTATACAATTGGATCTATTCTATATGGATTACTTGAGATATGAATATATATAGGAATTAGTTATATTGAAAAATTAACAACTTTTTCTAAGGGTATATTGAGATGTTCCTATGGAAATATATCATTTTATTATCATAGAATAAGAGTTCCATTATTTCTAACATCATATCTAGTAATTTGATATTGAAACTCATAGTTTTAGGTATATATATTCTCATTATATAATTTTCTTCTCAATAATGTTCATGATCATTACTATATTTATAGTTGATAATGGGATTATTTCAGATATGAAATAAGATATCATTTCCCAAAAAAATTAATATGTTCTCTGTATAGGGAATGCCAATCATTTCCAAAAATTATGAAAAAGTCAATAAAATAAAGAAGGATTATATTTTACAAAAGTATGTTCCCTAAAATATAAATATGATATGATTTATATATGATAGATTTCATAATTATACCACCAGAAAATATCATAAATAGTATAACATCCTTCTAATTATCTAGTGATTACACATTCTTATAAAACATATGTGATGTGGTCGAATTTGATGAACCAGAATCAAATAATGTACTTGCAGACATATATTATAAATTAAGTATAACTCGCATCAATTCTTTATCTTGATCAACCTCAATTATTGTGACATTAAATTACCTTCATTATTCACATGGATTCAAAGTATGATAGGGCCTAGTTTCTCTATTGGTCAAAGTGTTGGGGAATTGATTCATAGTTTCTAAACTCCTTGAACTTGATTCATTGTAGTGAGGGTGGATCATTAACTTGTACCTTCTTCTTCCTCATTATGTTAATTGTCCTCTTAAACCCACTTTGGTGTTGTTAGGCTTGGTATCCATCATTACCACACTTAAAAAACATCCCTAATCATTTATGTAAATTTTATAAGGGATTACTCTCATGATTTTGGAAATTGGTGTTTGTTAATTTCTCCCCCATAGGTCTTACTACTGATGTTCCCCAAATATTCTACCTTTGTTTTTTCATATATAGTATTGAGATACCCCTTACACCCACCTTTATCACACCTCAAAAAAAATATTTATATATTCCAATTTCTATTATGAAAAAATCCTATAAAATAATTCTTTTTAATCATTTAATGAAATTATTGGTTTTACATTCTAGATTCATGATAAAATTGTAGCTTTATATTGTGATTCTTGTGTTTTTTTAAATGTATGTTCCAATACATTTACTAAATTTATTTTTAACTCCAATAATTACCTCTCTATCTTCATGTAAAGAGTTTAAGGAAAATATATAGTAATGATTAATTTCTTAAGCCATTCACATTCTATTGATTATATATCTAATATTTTTGTGGAATTATTAATCATAGTCTACAATTCATCATCCTCACATTCAATATAGAATAAATCCTGAGAAACCTTATCTTGTTTTGAAAACAATATAATTAAAATATATTTAATATCGCATAGATCCATTATTCTATAATAAGTGTATTTTAAGGGAGACTAAAATAGGGTGTACTCTAGAACATGAAGAACTCAAAAACAAGATACTGTTTCCCTAGTATGTTTAGGAATTTAATATGGTTTGTATTTTTCTTTATGGATTATGAAAATAGAGTGAGTATTGTTTAAATATCATTTAAATTTTCTCCCATTACATTTGGATTTTTATTATGGAAACCAGGTCGTTTTCGGTCACTGCCAATGTAAACTCATCTCCTTATGGTTCGATCCATTACTAATAAAAAAACAAGTTAACATAAGGGATGAACAATTAATATCATAAGTGAATAATAACTAAAATTGAATTATAAATTAAAAAATATTTCTATTTGACATATTCATGTTAGTCTATAGTTATTATACTTCAGAATATATCCTTCTTGGTTAAACTTTTTGTATTAGTTTTCACATACTTCATACCCTAATCCCTCAATGTAACTAGAAAATTAATCATTAATATTGGTGTGTAAAGAGTATATGGTTATCTAAATAAAATCACATAGGTGCATCAAACTAGGTGTTCTGTGAGGAATCTTTTTCCTTTATAGGTGATTATTGAGTTAATACCTAAAATGCCCAGTTTTGGGTTACTGCACCTAGATATATTTGTAATAGAGTTAGTATCCACTTGTGATATGAAAACAGGGATGTTGTGATGTCAAAACCCATATTCCAATGAATTGTGCCGAATTTGGTGGGCCATAGGTACTCAAGCATGCCTCATTATAGTCTTGTGCCTTCTAAATAGAAGTGAGGGTATAAGGTCATATAGTGGGGAGACTATACCCGCAATATTAGATTACCACAATGGTAAAGTAGTTAGATAAATAACAAAATAATAATAAATAAATGATTGTGGAAGGTAAATCCTCCAAACGAAATAATTATCCAAGAACAACTATAATCAGTATCATATACATAATGATGTAATATCATGTTTCTATAAAAATTAAATAGGAATACATCAAAACATGAAAGAAATACAATATATGTATCAAAATAACAAAACTACCAAAAATAATATCTCTAATATCCTCACGATCCATAACATTGTCCTATTTTTCCCTACCCCATTCTATAAATGAATCATGAATCAACTAGTGGGAGCTTTATTAAATAGCTACCCGCATCCACATAATCAGCTCAAGTACCATAGGTGGCCAAGATATGGTGTTTGATATACAGAGTAGGCCACCACAAATAGTTTCTATAAATATCAAGTCGATGTAAATCTTATGGAAGTGTTCTAGTAATAATGGAAGTAATAAAAAATTTGTAAGGGGGTACATCTTTTTCCTAAATGATAGCAATAGGACAATACCTAATTCAGCTTATGTTAGATAGTATATTAAAAGTTACCATGTATATACATATATATGGTTTTATAGGTAGTGATGTCTATATCCATATATATGGATACTTGAACTATATTTCACTTGAGGTGTAACTCAAATATCCATGGGCTATTGCATGAGTCTCATGAATATCAAGAGATATCATTCCCATTGTCACAATAGTAGGGCCTCTATGCCCAAATCATAACATTAGGGTCTCCATGCCCAATATTATATCAAGTAGGCTCTACATTCTCACATACAACAGTAAGGGTTATCATGCCCATGTATAACAGTAAGGGTTTTCATACTCAAATAGTAATAAGGTCTCCATTCCCAAATAAAAATATTGTTGTCATTTCCAAATATCATATTTCATAAGGGTCACCATACCAATTTATTATTATTCATAAGGGACACCATGCCAATGTGTCATTATATAGAGACTATATGTCCTTATCACAATATAGGGACGCCATTCCCATATCAAAACTATAGTAGATGGGATGTCATGCCCATAACCTAATAGAGAGGGTCGTTATGCCCCAATTATAATAGAAGGGTCTCTATCTCCTATTTGTCACAATAATTAAGGGTTTACATTACCAGTATCAAAAAATTGATATGTAGTCAAAGGATTTATTACGAGATGACTTTTAATTAATAACACATTAAAATTCAATAATAATGTGGGTGTAACCATTATTTTATTTAATTAAGATATATAGTCATACCACTCACCTACATTCAATTAATTTTAAATTTATAAATTTATTATCAATGATACACCAGAAAAATTATCCATTTCACTTATGATCATAGAATTTAGATGTCAATACCAAGAAATATAGAAAATCATTTGAAATTATAGAGGTTTATGATAATAATGAAAATTTCATCGACACACCTCATGGTGTGTAAAAAATTAAGGGGACCTAAGAGTGTCATTTGGTTATAAATTTAGGAAACCTATTAAAGGAAAATTCAATTTTGGGGAAACTCATGGTGAAAGAGACACAAGGAACAATGAAACATTATATAAAACATCTTGAAATTAAGGGATAAATACCATACCACGTATTGTAAGCCCGTAAATGATCACTCATCTAGTATCAGCCTTTGGATTATTCAAAATTAAAATAACATGGAAAAATATACGAACTACCTGAAAATAGGGATGAAGATCCTTCACCAAAATAACTCCATCAATAGGAAGAAATTTTTTTCATGGCATAAGATGAATAGAGAACTCCCTGGTTCACATCCAATGATACCAACAAAAGTCACATCAGAGTTTGGATGAGGAATTAAGAGAAAATACTTGGAGATGATGCTTGGGATCTCTTTAAGGGGGAAAATGAAACATCATAACCCTGGAAATAATAATTATGAGGAAACATTTGTTTTCTATAAACCACTAAGGAACAAATAGTCATTTCACATTAAAAAACTGGTTCTCATGGTTTGAATACACGATTGGACATACAGTACACCAAATGTGTGCACCTCACTGCCTTAATACATACCTCCCATGGTCATGGATCATGGTTAGAGAAACCATGCATCGAACGTGTATTTAGCCTCTTTCAAAAAACAACATAGAACCTGCATGAGTGTTCATCATTGGGTATGAGGTTAAGGAAAATTATTCACCATATTCTACTAATAGATAATCCCCTCACTTTTAAGAGAACTATGTAGAATGGGCTGTATGGTTTCTAATAACCCTACAGTCCAATGCTTTCTTTCACTGGTTGGGGTTTCGAGATCTAAAAAATCCCAAGACACCTGTGTTTCTTCTATAACATCACTAGGAACCATATTAGGTCAAAATTATAGACAGAGAAAAAAATATTAAGGATTCATACCTCATAAATAACTAGGTTCTTATAGCCTTCCCCCTTAAAAGAAATCATCTAATAGTTTCCCTTCCAATGGTGGAAGAATGATGTATGAGAATATCTCCGGCCACTAAGAATGTAAATCAGATTCCCTTAAAAATTCTCACACTCAACATTATTTTTCCAATATAGTACCCGTATTAAAGGGACAAACCAACCTCAACGAATTTTCACACTAATATCAATGATGTTTATGGGATACTTCTCAAAATAACCATCATAATATTAGTCAATATCACTAGGATCAAAAGAATGTGACAAAACAACATGATAAGGACGAATCAGTGAAATTTGGAAAACATAATGCATAGAATGATACCTATGAGGTTATATTAGCCAATATACTATTGGAAAAACTCTATAAAAATCTAAATATTCCTAAAAAATGTGGCGATGACTTTCCTTGCCTCTGAATTCATCTTTTACCATGTCTAGTTGAGACCTGCAAGAAAGAACGATCCCCAAACCCAAACTCTAGAGGTCATCAATGATGATCCGAATACAATTTATATTTACTCTAAGATGTATACAAACACTTTTTAATCAAATTATACTACTCTAAGGTCTCCTGCAATATATTAGGATCTAGTATCACTGCCTCATTTTCCTTTAAAAATCATAGTGGCGAACAGAATGGACTTCCATGTTGGACCTTATAAAGAGTCATATAAATCGTCACTTAATATATTTTATTATAAGAGAACTCAAAAAGAGGGAAATGTTTATCCCCAGAAACAAGGTAATTAATAATGCATTCTTGAAGCATATACTTTAAAACTTTTGTAGTAAGTTTTGAAAATCCATCGATTTGAGGGTGAAAAGATGTTCTCAAAATAACCGATGTATCCATATCTCTTTGTAACCCTTGGAAGAACCATGATATAAAATGATCAATGCTATCTAAAATGATAGGAAAAGGGGCCCCATGATGCCATATAATCTCATGGATACACATTTCTCTATTCTCATCAATTGGGGAAGCCTCCCAGATAAGAAAGAGGTGGGCTACTTTAGTCGTTCGATCTGTGACTACCCAAACCACGTCACTACCTCAAGGAGACCTCAGTAATATGAGTAAAAAATCTATCACAGTGTCTGCCAATTTACATTTCTTGACTGAAAATTGATATAATAATCTAGTAGGCCACTATTTCTCTACCATCAGCTAATTCTAGGTTGAACACCTTGTGAAAGAACCTGTTATATGATATTCCATTCTAGGTCACCAATACTAACAGTGAATATCATGATACATATTGGAGAAACTAGGATGAACATGCCATTGTGAAGCATGTTCCATTATCTTCAGATCCCCCCTATTACCTCTGTGAACCTGGATATTCCCATGTATATAGAGGATGTTATCATCATTGATGGAACAATCTGATAGTAGGTCCTCACCAGAAATAATCTTGCGTAGGACCAAGAATTCTTAGTATGAAAACTACCTCATATTTATTCTCTCCAGATGTGAAGAGGTAACTAATAGTGATACTATTATATAATATCCAATATGGACCATAAATTCGATGTCCATATCATTAAATAGGTCCATAATCTATCATTCACTACTATCTGCATGAACTACTTGTTTCTAATTCCCCTTTATTATAGACTTTTCAATAGCATTGCATTTCCTTGAAATATAGGTAATCTCAAAGTCAATGGACTATAAGTATTCAACACATATTCACCATCTTAGTTCAAAGGATCCCAAAGAAAAGATATACCAAAGGATTTTTGTGTGTGTAAAAACCATAAAATGATATCCTACTAGGAAATACCTCCAACAATTCAAGGTGTGTACAATAGCTGCCAATTCTGGATTGTGTTTCAGGTAATTCCCTTCATGAGGCCTCAACTATCAAAACCCATACATAACAACTCAATATTCCTATATCATAACTCCTCCTATCCCGATACCCAATGCATCCAAATAAATAATATAACTTCAGACCATCCCTTGAAAAATCAGGATTATAACTGAATTCAGTCTCCCTTTCAGAATCTAAAAGAATATATCATAGGAATATTCCCATAAAAACATCAAGAAATACTTATTAAATCACTTAATAGGTGATTAATAGTGTGGGAAGTCTTGTATTAAGAACATTAAATTATCAAATAGACCCAAGAAACTCTGAATGTCAAAGAAATTATTAGGCTAATCCATTTTAACTACAACACTCACCTTCTTTGAAATGACGGATACTAATGCCTCTACAAAAATGTGACCCATGAATATAACCTTGTCAATAAAAAAGTGGCACTTACTATTCTTAACTTTGATATGGTGAACTGTTATTATATTCATAATGATCTCAAGAGGTGTGAAATGTTTGCTTCAAGTAACATAAGACACCAAGATGTCATATATGAATACAACCAAAACATAATCCAAATAGGGGTGGAAAACCATATTCATCAAAATCCATAAAAATGGTAGGCACATTCATAAAACTGAAAAACATAACTATATAATCATATAAATCATACCAACTATATAAATCTATATTTGGTATATCTATGTTCTAACATAAACCTAGGGATAGCCTGACCTCAAATCGATCCTTAATAATACCCTAGCTCCTATGTGCTAGTCGAAGAGATCATCTATACAAGGTAATGGATACAAGTTCCTCAATATAATATAATTTATATTTTGATAATATACATATAGTTTGAGGGTTCAATCCACTATCTTGTAGAAAATGACCAGTGAACCCTAAGATGTTGTATTAGTCCATATAAAACCCATGACCTCTATATCCTATAGATACCTCTTAAGCTTATGCAACTCAGTAATATCCATCTTATAAGTTGGAAAGGGTACTAGTGAATCTCTAAGTACTAATTAAATAGTAAATTATACCTATCTCTCAAGAGGTAGTTTGGAAAATTCATCAAGGAAAACACTACTTCATCGATTTACTACAGGAGGGAATTTACTATGACGTAATCCCTGATCCTCCATGCAATGACTATAAATCTGGATACTCACTAAATCTTGGAAAATATGTTATGGTCCATATATACATACCTAGAAATACCACTTGACCTTGTGAGTATAAGTATTTATATATAGTGATGTGAAGGACACACTTTGGAGATAAAAGTCAACATTTGAAAGATTGGGAACCAACCAGTCCATCTCAAGAATGAATTCAAATCCCTTCATCTCCAACATAAATATGTCCGATATGAAATTGTAGCTTCTTACCTCATTGGGTAATTCCTTGAACTAGTGTACATTCTCTGAACATAGTCCTAAATATTTTTCAAGTACCATCACGCCATAGGATTTCTCAACATGAAGCCCAAGTCACTCGATAATAACCATAGAGATAAAGGAATGTGAATCATCCATGACAAATAATTATGAAAAAATAGTAGATGATACTAAAATAATACCTCAAAAGTATATGGATTGATGCCCTTCTCATCAGGTATAGGATACACATAGTAAATCTGGCCTGATTCATATCCTTGTGAAGCAAAACTGACTATCAGGATCTGGTCCACTCTGCTAGAACTATGTATAATATTTTTTTATACCTCATCCATGACCTCCTATTGTGCCCGTATATCCTGTAGTAATCCGTCTTCTTTCCTAGTGAGGTGTTATGAATCCTTATCATGATAGAGTAGTTTATATGGATACTTTCCCACTTATCAGAAATGGGATGGTCCTAAAAAAACTGATTACTCTCCAATATTCCATAGCCTCGACACTCAATTGCGTCTCTAGGATATAGGTATTTTTTATTCCAAGGATTTCTACAGGGGTGACAAGCCACAAAACTATCAGTTGGTGTGACCTGGTTGTGGCTTATCATATGTGCAGTCTCTAATCTTGTCTTCTGACTGCTAGTTGAACCTTTAATTTATCTTGGTTTTGAACTGTGATGGCTCACATTATATTTTTTCCATTAGTTTTTTTTTGTGATGAGATCCTAGTTTACTAGATTAGTCATGGTAGTAAACCATACAACCTTTACATGATATCAAATAGGATGTCGAATCCGATCCTAAAATCATCTCGCTTTAGCTAGCTCATAAATGGTATATATAAGAATACAGTATTGAATCTCTATAAAAAGATCTATGTATTCCATAACTATTATAGAATCCTACTATATGTTCATGAACTTCCTATCAAAATCAGACTGTAGGGTCTCAGGGAAGAAATTGTCATTGAAGCTGGATTGGAAATCCCTACAAATATCTTCTTTATATAGATATGTCTGGTTTAGAATATCACCCCAACATTTGGTGGATCCATGAAGCATATATGTAGTGAGATCCACTTTATATTATATGGTGTGTCAGTTTTCCCTAATATAGATAAGTAATTCCCCATCCCTAAATCATTATCATATGGTAAACTATCCCCCAAAAATGTATTTGGATGTGGATGCTACTGCAAGAACTCCCATATAATCTCTCCCATAGAAGGGGCATGTCACAGAGCTCGCAATATGGTTTTCATAATGCATATAAACTCCCCTAAAAACTAGAAATAATCAACTACATTAGTGATAACATTTGGTTCCACTGGTAGAACTACTACGGGTATGAAATGTGACATAGGGACCACCACCCCCAAAGCATGGTCATTAACATCCTTCTAGCACATTACTAGTGGACAACATGGTGGCATAACACTGTAAATTTCAAAAAAAACCCAATTATAGGACCAATAATGATATGTATCACAGATATAAAAATATTATGATTTTACAAATTACTATTTAATACTCACACCCCTCTGCCTACTTAAATATCTAGGTATGGGTGATAGGAACACATATACAAAACACAAGAGACGGTACCTACTACACACTACTAAGGCCTGGTCAGGTTTAAGATCTATGTTTTTTATGGATCCTAGTATATAATGTTTAATTTGATATTTATGGGTGAATATAACCTTTAAAAATCGAAATTATCATCCCTATTTAGTGGGAACCATGTAAATTTATAATTCTATTTAATTCCCATTTGTATAGAAATTGTTTTTAAAAGGTTGAAATATATGGATCACCACATAAAATTCATAAGGGACCATACAAATCATGAATTGATGTGTGTCATCCATTTAAGAAAAATCACTCACTTATCATGTACCTTCATTAAATGTTAGAGAAATACATGGACATAAAAATAATAAACTAAAACATACTGCAGACAATTCACATAATAAGTAAACATGGAAATGCATAATGAAAGACCTACAAATAATTTAAGTTTTCTAATGTGATTCATGAACATTGATTCCTTTCCATATTAGGCCAAGGATAAAATATAGTCCTAAATCATAAAAATAATCACCACACATCAGGTTCATCACCTAATGGGGGAACCAAAACAATTATAACAAGTATAAATCAGAACATAATATTACATCCTAGGTAAATAGAATTTTTCATAAAATTGAGTTAGTTACTCCTAGGAAGTAGTCATTACAACATTAATAAATATCCAAATATCCTTTATAATATTCAAAATTGATAATAAAAAAAGAAAATAACTTGCATTGATACCACTTTCTGACGTCCTGACCAGGATGCCACTAAACGGTTCCTTATTCTTGTCGGCCACATGGCCTGAAGCTATCCTCCCTAGATTAGAGAGGGCATAAAAATGCAACAAGGGTCTATGATGATACAAGGGGAGACTATACCCTCATTATTA
This sequence comes from Viscum album, assembly GCA_963277665.1. Lineage (NCBI taxonomy): Eukaryota > Viridiplantae > Streptophyta > Magnoliopsida > Santalales > Viscaceae > Viscum > Viscum album. The sequence goes on along the minus strand of OY728163.1, from coordinate 1,691,021,791 downwards.
TAGTTTCACACTGGTTAAATAAATAGATAAATATTGTAATCATTATAAATAAATGATTGTGGATGGTAAATCATCTAAACAAAATAAATAACAAACAACATATACAACCAATATCATATACAGAAAGATTTAAAGTCATGTGTCAATAAAAAGTAAATAGCTATACAAGAAAATAGGTATTCAATATTATACATGTATCAAAAGAATAAAAAGACCAAATATATATATAATAGAATCACAAGCCACAACTTTGTCGTTTTCTTCCCCACTCGCATGTTATAAATGAATTAAGCATCAATCAATGTGTACTTTTTCCTATCCATAACTGCATAAAAAATAATAATTTAGCGAACCATCAACACCATAGATAGTGTTTGAGATAAATTTAGTAGGTAACCACTAATGGTTTCTATAAACAACTAGTCATTTCATATAATATGGTAGTGCGCAGGTAATAATGGGAAGAATTAATAAAGCTATAAAGGGTCATATATGGTTCATAAAGGATAAAAGGATGAAAATACATTCTTCAGCCTCCACCAGATAGACTTTGAACAAGTAACCACATGTATAAAAATATATGGTTTGTATACATAGTGACATAAACATCCATATATATGGATATTGTGACTATCTTGGACCTTGGGAATAACTCAGGCGTTCATGGGCTATAGCATGAGTCTGGAGAGTATCAAGGGATTCCTTGAACAATATCCCACTAGTAGGTTCACCATACCTATATCTTAACAGTAAGGTTTCAATGACCAGTGTTATATCAATAAGAGCTGTTATGGCCATTTATAAAAGTAATTGTGTTCATGCCCATGTATAACAGTAAGGATTGTCATGCACGGATAGTAATAGGGTCTTTATGACTAAATCGTAATAAGTTCATCATTATTGTATATCACAATTTATAAGGGTATCCATACCCATTCATTATTATTCCCAAGGGTCTCCATGATTATTGTTCATTATATAGGGACACCATTCCCATATCATAATATAGGGACACCAGGCTTGAATCTAATTGTAGTAGAAGGGACACCATTCTCGTAACAGAATACATGACGGTCACCGTACAAAAATTATAATACAAGGATTTCCATTTTTGATTTATCATAATTATTTAGGGTCTTTATACCTATTATCATAAAAATTATATGTAGTCTAAGGATTTAATACAGTCCCACAATTAATTCCTAACTCATTAGAATTCAATAATAATAAGGGTGTACCATTTTTCTATTTAATTAGGTGATGTGGTTGATAAAAACACCTATATTGAATTTATTTTAAATTGATAAGTGTGTTATCTATTCTAAAACATAACAATTATCCATTTCATTTATGATCACACAATTTAAAAGTCAACCGAAAATCATATAGAATATTTTTTGGGCATTTAGACATTTATAATAAGAATGGAAATTTCATCGGCACACCTCATGGGTTAGAAACAATTGAAGGGGGCCTAAGAGATTTATTAGGTTTTAAATTATGTAAAACAATTAAAGGAACATTCAATTTAGTGATAATATATAATGATACCAGCATGCATCCCAATAAAAAATAATATAAAACATCATTTGTTTAAGGGATAAATACTAGACCGCCTGCCTAATGCTTGTAAATGAACACTATTCTAGTATCAGTCTTTGGTTTGGTCCATATTGAATCCAAATGGAAAAACCGATAAACACTAAGAAAATAAGTAATAATTTCTTGCATTAAAATTACACTATTTAGAGGAAGAACAAATATTAATGGTGAAACATGAATCAATAACTCAATAACTCACACCTAACAAGACAAGAAAAATTTCAATTAGAGTTCATACAATGAATTTGGTAGAAAGCCTCATAGATAAGGCTTAAGATCTCCCAAAGGAGGATGAATAAGTCTATAGTCTCTAGAAATAGAGAATAGTAGGAATTGATTTATTTTTATAAGTCATTAAGAGAAAAATTGTCATTTCACCTAAAAACAGTAGATCATAATATTTGGCCACATAGTTGGAAAAACTGTGTTCCAATAATGTGGACCTCAATGCCTCAACACCTCCCTCTCATGGTCATGGTGCATGGTTAGACAAATAGTGCACTAAACATTCATTTAACGTTTGTAAAAGACAAAAAAGAACCTACAAAAAAGTGTGAAACTTGGTACAAGGTTAGGGAAAACCCTATTCCCAATTATGCTCACATAGAATACCAACAGAGTTAGGAGAAACCATATAGAATGGTCTAAATGGTTCCTACTAACCTTGTGACCCAGTTCTTTCTTCCAATGTTTAGGTTTAGGAGCTCTAAACACGCCCTAATTTTCAATGTTTCCTCTATAACATAACTAGGAATCCATATTAGGTTAAAAAATGTTAAAAAAAAATTAAAGGATCCATATCTCATATAAAAACCCAGGGAATGGAAATATTTAATAATATTGAACACAAATTATCATTAATGGATGCATAAAAATTTTATCAAATAAGAGTTCATAAGAATAAGTATTAAAAATATGGATAAATGAAATATAATATCATGATGAGTGATAGTAATATTACCCAATTGATATTAAAAGTATAAAATATAATAAATTAAATCCACACAATGTAAATATGGAATTATAATATCTATAAAATGGCCTTAAATAATTAAAAAACACGAATCGTTAAATCATAAGATTCTAATGAAAAAATCCTCTAACTATGGAACAAACATTATCATAGAAAAATGATAATTTTATGATCTAAACCATTAGGGAATATGCTTACGAGTAATTAAAAAAGAATTTTGAATACCCATCTCATTAGATAGAAACTATTTACTAATTCATTCGAGGGTGATATAGGACTCTACCTATCAGTATCGGAATATATGTGTGCTATTTAAAACCATTCACATTTAAAATAAAAAATAATCCATGGAAATAAAATGGGTTTAAAAAACATCGAAATGAAAGTCATTCACTTTTTAAAAGAATCCTATTGAAATTAAAATGTGTTATATAAAGCATCGAGATGGTATAAAACAATATAATTAATTAATACTATTGATACCAATAACATGATCACCAAAAATAATCACATAATATAAGAAATATTTTTTATAAAATATAAAAAACAACACCTTTTGAGATATATCATTTTCATATAATGAAAACCATATAACAAAAATATATTTTCTTTATAAAAATATTTTATATTCAACATTGTAAAATTTATAGTTATGAGTTTCTTTTCAAAAAATCGCTATTTTTTATTAAATATTTTAAAATTAAAATATTCATGGAAATGGATTTGGATAAATTAAAAATTCCTTAGAAATAAAACAGTGATCATCATTCAAAATTTAATTTATTTAAAGAACAATGCTCAATATGAAATTTTATAAATCAATGAAAGGAGTTTTAATTTCCATATCCATTACCATTTTCCATTATTTCAAAGGAAATAATATAACTTCCACTATCATAAATAAGGAAAACATAATTAGCTATTTTAAAAACAAAATCATATACATTTCCATTTACAAAGTTAATTAAAAAATTATCTTTATGTATTAGATTTTTATAACACCTTTTGAACATCAGGTGTTTATAATCTTGACATTTTTTTACTTATTTCATAAAATTGGTGTCGATATTCATTATTTTAGCTAAGTTTATCATTTATAACCCTTTAAAGGTACTTGAATTTCTGTTTTTTAAAGACCAATAATGTTATAATTCCATTACATAGGGGTTTTAGTCATGTTTCATAGATATGGAAAAAGTGATTGAGTAGTTTCATTTTAATCACTAATATTGATGAATTACCTTATAATAATCATTAATTTTGGAGATATCTATAAAGAACAATAATAATGATATATATTAATTATATATATATAATATTCTCATTAAATCAAAACTAAAACCAACTATGATGGAGGTAGTGAAAAAATAATTGCATCATTCCATGAATGTAATGGTCTAGACAAACGTGTGGAAGATTATTTCATTTTTCAAAGGGAGGAAAAATTAAGTAATATGGTTCATAATTTGAAGAACATAAATATTATATATATTATAAATAATTAATTAATTCATATTTAAACCTTATATATTAGTTCTTTATGGAAGCAAAAACACATTTTTTATAGAGGATGTGTCTGCACGTACACACGATTCACATTATCTTTTTCTTAAAGGAAAGGGGAAAAGTATTTAATTATTTTAAAATAGTTATAATAAAATTTTAGTATAATAGTGATACTTATTTAACTAGTTTAATAAGCCATAAAATTATTTTATGAAGAACATGTTCACATTAATGAATATAAATGATAAAGGATAGTTTCGAAATTTATACCTCACTTATTGAATTATCTTCTATAAAAGAAGTTTATTATAATGATTGATATTATTTTGAGATTAAAGTATCCAATATTAAGTGCATTGGAATTTTGATGAGATTATTTAGTAATTTTCTACTAAATGAAGTGGGTTTTGGTGTGAGGGGAATTGAGTAGAGGATTATCCCATTTCAAAGTAGAAAGGTATGGAATTGTTCTAAATACCCAAAACTTTTAAATAATGAGATGTAAATATCCTGGAATGTAAAAAAATAGAGAAATAATGAAAAGGTGAAGGAATAATAAAGATAAATTCATGATCTACCCATTCCCACACATTTTTTAAACATGATTATGTTCTCTCCGTTGGGATTAAACCATGTTTACCCCTTCTAATTTTTACCTAGGTATTTAGTATTTAAATAGCTAATTTATATTTTATGAATGAATAGAAAATGTATATCATTAAATAATTTATAAATAATTATTCCAAATTTTAAATATATTTAATTATATCAATTTTAGAAAAGTGTTAAAATTTAATTTTAAAATACGAAATGTATATTTTATTATTATTTTTTTGTAAAATTCAACTGATGATTCAATATTTAAAATAAGGATTTATACATTTGAACCAAAATTTTTAAAATTATAAATTGACTTATAAAATAAATATTGGGTATTATAAAATTGATTAAAATTTTTAAAATTTATACTTATATACTAATAACTTCATACAATTCATGTTATTTGTAAAATGTAATGTTGTTAATTCACCTAAAAATAAATATTATTAGAAAAAACCCAAAAATTAATATTAGTAAAATAATTTCAAAAGAAATTTAAAAATGAACTTAATTTTATCAAATTTTAATTCTAAAATAAATAAATTTATCATTAAAATATATTTAGTAAATATTGTGAAAAAATATTTCATATAGGAAATAATTTTTTGGAATATGAATAATTTTTATTAAAATTATTGCTAATTATAAATATATCAAACTAGAAAATTATTCATTTTATAAAGTAAATTTTAAATATAATTTTTGAGCTACTTGGTAGTAGTTTTTTGAATAGTATTAAACGAGGAATTTATTTCATAAGTCGACACTAACTACTCGTTCCAGCTTATTCATAGACAATCACACATTTAACAATATCGTTTTCAATAAAAAAGGTTGTGGTCTATTATGGTATATTGTTTCATATGTAGAAATCTATCAAGAAAAATATTTATTTAACAAGGGATATATCACTAATATCTTGGGTTCTAACTATTCATGTACATCCTCAATGTATCAAATCTATATTTTATCCTTTCATTGGTGGATATATTAGGGAATTTTTATCATAAAATATTAAATTATATATTTATATCCCCAATAACAATATTCTCTTTGATAAATTGAAATATGATGTTATTTTTCTAAAATTGATAGTGTTATAAAATATTTATAGAGAGAGTCATTACACTTTGATAGTCAAATGCATGTTTGAATGGCTTATCCTTCATTATCCTTAAATAATCAAGAATTTATTTCTACCAAATCATATGTGTACTAAAACATATATCAACCTTATACTCTACCACTATGGTGCTCAATAAAATAAAATTCACCAATTTTATTATTTGTACTAATAAAGCTTCTTCCTATGTGGAGAATTCCCTATGATGTTGAATTCCTTTCATCACTTTCTCCTACCCAATATACATATATAAATTAATAAATATAAAAACTTCTCATATATTTTTTACATCATCCCATAGATCAAGGTTCCTTTGATGTACTTAAAAACATTTTTTCCAACCATCAAATTTTATTGTTTATGATCAATAAGGTGCCTTATACATAAGGTCACTATATAAACAATATTATATATTTATGTAGTTAGATAATTTAAGATTATAATCTATCATTTAACGAATTTTTATTTTCATTTAGTATTTGAAAAACTATTCCACACTTTATCACAACTTTAACGAGAGTAGAAACTAGTTTAGAGTTTTACTTTCCAAATTTCTTCAACAACTCACTTGCATAATTTTCATAGGAAATAAAAATAATGTAAACAATTTAAATCAGTTAATGTCCCAAAAAATATATCACTTCTCTCAACATAGATGTCCAATAATTAGCCTTTATTTGTCTGGAAAATTATTTCTATAGACCCTCTTGGTCACTTGAAATAAAAATATCATAAACATATATAGTTATAGGTAGAGTACATGAAATTATTTATTTAATAAAAAGTTTGATGCCCACTTTTTTACATCATGAAAATAATTTCTCTTACACAAAATTACATCTTAGAGTGTCATAATCTAGGGAGCCATTTATCCTATAAGGATCCTTTTTTAGCTAGAAAAACATTATTATATTTCTATTTATAAAAAATCCTTCAAGTTTCTCAATGTAGACATATTAATTTATATATTCATTCATGAATATAGATTTCACATACATTTAATATATCTATTAATTCATATTATCTTCCATACTTAATAAAATTATTATGGATTATATCTTTACAATATGTGAATAGGTTTATTCAAAATCAACTCATTCTATATATTAATAACCTTGCATAAAATTATGGCCTTGTTTCTTATAACTTTACTTTATCATTCAATTTTTTTCTAAACACCAACTTGGTTATAATCAATATTTTAACAATTTATTCTAGGAAAATGAAACCCTGTAAAAATAATCATAATATGATTTTGTTTCTTATTCATATTATCATCCCACTGTTTGTTGCAAATAGATAGAACCACAAAATGTGGTTATATTTGAGTGAAATTATTTTTTAGTTCTCAATCTTTAATATACTTATCTTTTGATTAAATATACTGTTACGATGCATGATTTCACTATATATTATTCGTATATAAATATTTTGTTAATAGAATTATTCAAACCCGAAACAAAAATAAATACCATTATTATTTTAATTATTATATATGGAAATTTAAATACAACTATTAAATTATCTGATATAAATCAATGTTACCATATAAAATAGAAAAATTAAGAAGGTAAGATGAATGACATGTGGAATTAGAATACTTCCTTATAAATAAAATTTATCGGAACTCTAAAAGGATGAACATTTTCTATGATTTTTACTTCACTCAACCCAACCCAAAGTAAAGAAATTATGGTCTGAGAAAAACTATCTATGAGACACGTTAAAACACTTGAAGATTTCTATAGGGTTCATGCTAGTTGATCCACCAATCAAAACTATAAATAGAAATTATCTAATGCCTAGGTATTATGTGGTGATTATAAGGGGTTATGTAAGTAGAAGATATGATTATATGAGAATTTAATTAATTATAAAAAAAGATATTACAAGAATTTATATACTATTAGAAAATTCATTTTTTAAAATTCACATTATGATTAAAAATGTTTTTTTTTTGAAATGTGAATTTTATTTCAATGAAGTAGGTTTATCTTGATTGAGTTATAATATAATATATTATCACTATATTAATTAGTATTTTGTAAACAAATTATTTATTATACTAAAAACATTTCTTCATTTACTATGATTTTTAAATATTTTTTATTTGTTTGATAAAATTTATAAATTTTAGGCTTTTAATTTGAAACAAATTAACATCATTTTTATATTTATCATAGTTTTATTATATTGAGATGAATTTTTTCTATTTTTTAGATATAATTTAATTTAAATAGAATAGTGAAATTCTGATTTTAATATCATTAATTTTATGAAATAATTTTATGATATAAATAAATTGAGAGTTATTTATACATGCTTTAATTTGGTCATAATATTCAACATTCTATAAAATGTTATGCATCTCATAGTTTTTTATTTAGAAGATAAAATATTTGTATAAGGGTTTTGTTGTAGCGGTGGCACTGTAGCAAAGGATAGAACTATAGTAGCGGTAAGTCATTGTAGCAGTGACAGAGAACTATAGCAGCAGCGGGTACTGTGTGGTATTATAGTCGGTGGTACTATAGCAGTAATATTCACAGAATGGGATTTGGGACAAAAATTTGGGCCTACAGGAAATGTATTGGGATAAATTCCCATTGGGCCTTAGGGCTATGTAATGGGTCTCGTTGTACTCTGTTAAAAGAGGTCTTTGCTTTGATTTAATAATAAATGAGGCTTCGGCCCCAACCTTTAAAAAAATATTATATTACCACCTCCCTTTCAAGGGAAATAATGATTCATACCAATGTATTCTTTCTTAATGAATCTATTGTTTTTTTAAATACAATTTCTGTTAAGAATAATTCCCATTTTATTTAATGGATTTTTCTTTCAAGTTTATGTTTTTACTCCCCACCAATGTTATCCTTTCCCCAGTGGAAATTAAAATTGATTTTACATACTATGATCCTTTTATTTCCCTTTATTCATTTTAAAATAATATTATCCCTATGTTTTTTTTTTCAATTTTTGGTTTTAATAAATATATTTAAAATTATTCAATAGGTTTCTATATCTTTTCAAAAAAACATCTATTTCAAAATTTATTTTCATAACCTTTATGTCTTTTTTCATGTTTCCATATTTAAAGAAACTTCTTAAATATAATAGTATTCAATGTATTTTTACTTACCTTTTGAAAAACATTATGTCTTTTTCATGTTTCCATTATTATTTATTTTATTTAAAATTAAATTTTATCTTGTATTTTTTACTTCCTTTTTTGAACAAATTATGTATTTTTTGATACAATATTTAATAATAGAGACTTAAAAAATACATAATTTTTTCAAAAAAGGACGTAAAAATACAAGAAAAATTTAAGTCATGTTTGAATTTGAAATAAGTAAGCACTTATTCTGAAAATGTATTTTTGTGTATATGACTTCATTCAATAAAATGGCATTAAAATTTTGAGCTCAGAAAAAAATGTTCTTCTATTTTCAAACTTCTATTAAATTTTTAACTAAACCATTAAATCAGGATGTGTAATGTTTAAGTTCATATGGTTTTGGATCCATTATTTTTTCCCTATAATTATAAACAGTGTTTTATTATTATTTCAAAATAATTAATACTTAAAAAGGGATTGGGTTATACATGATATGAAGAAAGATAAAGAAACAATATTTAAATATAATATAATATTATAATGAAGTTAAATGAAATGACATGTCACATAAAAGGGATTATTACAAAATATGGATGAATACATCCAATAAAATTTCTAACATTAAATGGGGAAAATAAATTGGAGAGAATAATATCATTAAATATTGGAACTCCACCATAACACCATCACCATTAAGAATCATATACAACGAAACAAAAACTATGATGATAAATAATTCCATTAAAATAGAATTCATGTTTGGATATTTAAAATTAGAACAATGTAAATGAGAACTATAAATTAATAAATATTCATAAAATGAATTAATTTAGTCAATAAATGTATATAAATGGAATTAGATAGTTGAAAATTTAGACATTGTAGGAATGGTCATTAGATATGAAATTTCATATTCTCATTCCATAGTTATGTATTTTTGGTAACGAGTTTAAACAATATGTTTTATAAATATTAATAAGAAGAAAAATATAATTTCTAATTAAAATATTTTTTTATGCGGTATAATATTATTATTAAAAGTAATATTTTAAAAAATTCATTAAAATATTTTAATATTAATATGTCTATCAAATTAAATTATATGATAAAAATAATACAGTATAATTATATTTAGTATACGTTCATTTTGTAATTAAAAATCTATTTTTCATATAATATGCATTCCATGAACTATTCATTTTTTAAGAGACTTAATATATTATTATGAAATGAATATAATGTTTATTAATGACATATAATATCATATATATATTTTTTAAATGATGTGAATATTGATTAATAACACATGAAATATGAAAACTCATTTTATCTATATGAGTTTTTTTTATTTATTCTTTGTTTCAAAATATAAAATATTTTTTTAAAATTATAGGATTTGAGTTTTATAAAATGAATATAATTTTTTAATTCCACATATTGGTGTTTGGATATGATTAATTTTTTTGGATTTTTCTAAAATAATTTATTTTTAGATGAATTGTAAAACATACCTTTTTTGCTAAAATAATGACTTTTATTGATTTATCATTATAAAAAAGGACTTAAAATTAAGTTAAACCATTAAATTGATAAAATATATATTTAAGGAAACATTTTATGAATTTTATTATATTTTTAAACCATAAAAAACCTATGTTTAAACTTTAGAATAAAATTAATATTTAAATTCTAATAAAAAACAATGCTTGATCATTTTATTTAATTAAAAATAATTTTTGTACAATTATTTATTGGATTTATTTTAAATATACATTAAATTTATTTTTCTATAATAAAAAAATTTATATCATGAAAATAAAGGACACTGATAATTTTTTCCAACAATTAAATGTAAATATTAAAATGACCATCCCATAAGAAACAATTTTTATGCATTATGTGGGATAATAATAAAACTATTTTATCTAACTCTAAGTAATTTTATTTTAAAAAATGTTTCAATATTTTAAATAAAAAATTTAAAATTTTAAAATAATTTTAATTTCAATTTCAACCTTTAAATGAGTTATTCAGGGTGAAAGTAGAGTTACTGTGGTATGGTTAAATTAGGGTAAAAGTTGTTTAACATAGCGCATATGGTAGACACATGAGAAAACATGTTTTATATTGGGTGTTATAGATATTCTCAAACATATATCTTTATCCAAACTATTATTTTACATTGTTTGATCATTTAACCATGAATAATTGAATTAAATCATTTAAAATTAAAGATATTTTACAAAAAACTTTAATATCATTATTTATAAAAGGAATTATTCTCCTCCCCATTTACCAACAAGTTGAAAATAATTGGCTCAACCAAAACTCTATAGTTATCACTATCAAACACCATCCTCATTCTATTGAAACCTTAATATGACTAAAATACTATTCTCAGGATCCTTGAATAGCTACCCTAGGGATAACATAAATGGGAGAGGTAATACTCTCAACCTAATTTTTCTTTTTCTTTTTATCATATAAACCCCACAAGTTATATATATCCTTGAAGATATTATACCACTATACTTTTTACTATGATGTAGTATTATTTTACTATTGTAATATCCATTTTATATGTTCCTCAAAAATCATTGAGAAAAAAGAAAACATCATGTTGTGTATGTGAAGATTATAAACTTTATGAATGGGATGTTCAGTTTTTAATGACAACCTTAAATGGAATTTTAAAAATAATTAATTAATTAAATAATATGATATTTTTTTAATTATTATAATTATTTCATTTCATACCCCTATATTTCCATGATAATTGAAAGTGGAATCTGTGCGTACATATAGACTACCAAATCCACAATATGACATGTTTTGTAAACCATTCCCACCTAACATGGATGACATTAAAAATGTATATAGTGTGTAAAAATTATATTTTTTAAATAATTAATATTAAAAAATAATATTATTAGGCATTATATATGTTTGATTAACAAGAATGGTTCATAGTATCTTTAACCACTTTACATTGTATTATCGAGGCTCATTTCATTACATGGATGTATTTTGGGATAACATTTGAAATTTTATAATTATGTTTCTAATAAAATAATAGGTTAATTATAAATAAAATTTAATGGATTTTGTGATATTATTTTACAACAACTTTTACCATGGTCCCCAAACTAGAAGTGTTTAGAATAAATTAATTGAATAACCACATGTAAAATATGTATGTTGAAACTATATTAAAAATTAATAACAACGGATAATAAATCGACATTACTAAATGAAATATAGATGAATAATGATATTTATTTTTAATTTAATGAATTAATTTAATTATTATGTAATTTAATCATAGTTTAAGAAAAAATTTAGACATTAGGTAAGAGATATTTCATACCACCCTCTTTACATGTGGGTTACATTTATCATTATTTTTCCCCATTTTACGTAGAATTATTCTCATGAAATTATTAATTTTTTATTATATGTATATTTAATATTTACATAGAAAAGTATCATTATAAATTATATGGTATATTTTTTTTTGTTTCCATTGAAATTCCAACTTTTATGTAAGATTAATTTAAGGGAACTTTCATATTTCATGTGTCATGTCAACCATAACACCCTTAAAATGTATTTAAACAATGTATATATTATAAAAATAAACCATAATTTAATGATAAAACTCATCTTAAAATTTTGGTATTATGGAAATTAATAATATCTTTTGTTTTTTAAAGTATCATCTTTTTATTTCACAATTCCCCACACAAGTGGTTTATTTTTAATAATTCTTATCCTAGATGCTTCCCATGAATTTTTTTATAATGGAACTACAAGTTCAAGAACAATTTTATACTTCAATAATTAATGACAGAAACAATTTAATGCCTCATTATTTCATGAATCCTTATGTTTTTTCCTTCAGTTATATCTTGACTAAAAATTATGAAGCCCACTTCCTTCTCATGGGTATGATCATGATTATGGATTATCTATGGTTTGTTTCTTCATGTGGGACTCATATATATGCTTTTATTAATTGGATGTGTCTAATTAGAATTATATATCCCTATAATGCATGAGTTAAAGCTTTATTTCTCATGAGATGGTATATATGGGATTAGTGAGTGAACCTAATACACATGGGGAATTTTTCAACTTTTTGATGATTATGGTATTGGGAGTGACCCTTGACATATGTTTATGATTTAATGTATTGTTTAGTTTCCACATATTCAATTATTAGTTATAAGATGATTTTATTTCATTATGTTATGTTTACATGCTTATCATTATTCCCATTATGATATATTATTATGGTTTTTGTCTTTAATCTTATGCTTTATTACCATTTTTATTCTAGTACTATGCTTTCTTGCTCACCCAAGGTATTTTTTCTAGTGAGTTATAGTATGTTTTATATAATTTATAAGAGTTGGTATAACTATTTGGAGAATTAAATGAATAAAATTTTGTTACATTTTAGTTTATAGATTTATTTGTCTAATCTTACAAAGAAACATTACCTCTAGATCTTTTTTTTTTGTATTTTTTGGTAAAGTTTTTTAAAAATTATTAAATAAGGTTTGTTTAAGTATTTTTTAACAATACTGGGTATCATATAACGTGATGTATTTTTTATGAAATTAGTGTGAGAGAAATTTAGTGAAATTCTTACTAATAGGTTGAATAACAGGATTACATCGTGATGTTTGGGTAAGGTTTTGAGTATGTGGTTTTTCAGGAAATCCCATCCATGTTTGGATAATCCAGGTGGATATAGGATCATACATATGTTTACCTAGAGTTAATAAAAATAAAAATGGAGGATTTGTTTGGAATTTTAACTTTACTAGGTGTATAATAAATATACTTAACTATAAACATAGTGTGACACTCCAAGAAGATATAATTTAGATAATCATATGATCATTATAAACCATAATTAATTATTGATTTCATTATAACATTATGGGGCTAGGTTGAGAAAAATAATAAAATCTATATTTGAGTAGCCTATGTTAATCTAGCACTGATATAGTTTAAACTAATGGAATTATGGGATAATGTGATGATGTAAAAGAGGAAAAGTTTTCAAGGGATAATACCATTTATTTTATTTATTATTATAACCCCTTAGTTTTAAATTTTTGTTAATAATTTTAATTCTTTTTGGTTTTGTGATGGACAGAACCCAAAGAAATCGAGTTAACAATGGGTGGGAGAGATAATGTAGTGACTATCCCAATATTACTAATATTTGAATAGAATATGGAATTTTAATTACAATGATGATTAAATAATGAAAATATAGATGAAATAATTATTTCTTAAAAAAAGATATGGTTGTAAATCCCAAAAAATCATGGAATGAACCTAATGAAAGAAGGAATATTTAATAAAAAATATACCAAAAATGTGGTATGATGCACCATGAAAATTTCCTCAAGGGGACTAGAAGATACTTTACATGTTGAATATGAGCTCATGGAGCATAAAAACCAACATAAAATTTAGAGTTCAGTTAGTACGAGTGGAGTGAAAAAATCTACCAAAAATAACATGTAATAGTCTAACACCTTATGTGTGGAAAACATGGACATTATACGAGTCAATGTATATTTCCTAGGGATGATGAGTATGACTAGCTGTAATAACCACCACATATATTGGAACAACTAATATCATATTAAACCACTACTATTGTGGTATATAGTGATAATTTAATAGTCTTAAGTATTGTTTTTCGTCGCATTATATTTCTTAATGTCATATGTCATTTAAGTTTTCACAAACTATTAAAAATTGAAATAAAAACTCTTAATGGTATAATTAATATATCCATGGTATTAAATCGAGTTCATGGATCATGGGATTTTGATTCATGAGGGTCATATTATCCTTCCTTTACATACATTAAATTCGATATTGGAAAAACAATTTCTCTATTCTTATAGGATTTTTTATCGGACTAATAATATAACATTTTATGTCAACCTATGATAGTTTATAGATGCAAGGATAATTAATTATTAACTCTTTACATAAAAGGGTTGATAAAATCACAATATTATTTATTATTTTATTATGAGGAAGAATATGTAATATTTAGAGATTTTAAAAGAAAATTAAATTTGATAACAGATAAATCACACAAAACAGAGCTTAAACGAACCATGAAATATTATTATTTAAATTTTATAGCTATAAACTAGAAATTAAATTGACATGTATGAAAAAAATTAATTTTTTTGATATATTCATATATAAAATTAGAATTTGTAAAAATTTATTGATTGATTCTTATGAAATAAGAACCCAATTTTTAGGTAATGTCATTGTATGCATCAAAACAATTCTTCCAAAATGGGTTATTTCTTTTTTGAGAGAATATTATAATTAATTTTAGGAACTTTTATAAAAAGCATTTATAAGGCCCCGACCTTAAACATTACTTAATCATGAATTAAATGAATAATTCACATAGAGAATCTTTTCAGGTTTAGAGTTTTAGAGAATTAGGTTATAACTATTACATCTCAAAATATTACATATTAGACACTTCTACTAAGTTTCCATAAAATAAAATAAAAAATAATTAAAAAGAAACATGACTAGTTCTATGTTTTAGATATAATGTCTTTCCTTGATCCCATCCTTGACCCTATTCATCTTTATGTTCTGTGGAAAACTTTTCAAAAACTTGGGATGAGCATAAAAAGCCCAGTAAAGGATACACAAAGAAGGAAAACTGTTAGTTTTTCAAAACAACAATTAAACCATGTGTACTTTACCAAAGTAATACTTTTCACCTTTATGAAGTAGTAAAAACTCATCACTGAATAAAAGACCATTACATACCCTTTTGTAACTAAAATATTACCATAAAACCCATATAAATAACACATAACATATAAAGTTAACTTGGGACATAAACATACTTAAATGGAATAACCATACGGTCGACTTACACACATACCTAATGGAATAGCCATACGACCGACTTCCATACCCAATGCATTGGAGGTTATAACGTAACCACCCATCCTAGTATTCACGGCACCACCCGTCATATGGTTTATCATGTTACCACTCATTAAATGTTCAAGTACCATTATAAAATCATAACCCGTAAAACAATTATAAAGGAAAGAAAACATTTCCACATTTCAAGCACAATATATCACATAAATATATTGACATAACAAATCCATTATCAAAAACATTTTCAATACCAAAAATGATTATATGGTATTTATTTACTTTTAAAAATATAACGGCTTGTTGAGGAATCCAAAGATCAAATAATACTCGCGGCGGTAGGAAGGTCATTATCACCGCGTACGTTAAAAAGAAACATACTTTTTGTCATTTAGTAAAATGCTTCATATATAAAATATTCCTATAGAATGAAAGTATAAGTCAAAGGGGTTTATACACCTTATAAAATATATCCTTCTATTAGAACAAAAATATGCCTTAATGAAAGTAGATCGAGACGAAGTCCCTTACAAAGACGGTATTCTTGGATTAAGGATAAATCAATTACATAATTATGTGTGACAAACGAATACACCAAATATAAGTGGATATTAAGTGTAAAAATACCATAGGTTATTCAAACATATTCATCTAACAACATATTCAAGGAGTATAAGTTTATCCCAAAGAATAAAAATTGGGTTAAGAAGTTCGCTTGCAAAAAATTTGACTGCCTAACAACGTCACTTCAAAATTCATAAAATGAGTTGATGAGAGATAAAAATGATATCTCATCACTTGGAAATAAAATTTACATCAAAAAGGATATAGAGGAACATATCCCAACATAACAATATGTAAATTAAAATACCCAACAAAAGAAGTCTTTTAAAAAGATGAGGGTGAAAGGTTCCCTTGCTGACTTGGGTATCTTATGAAACATACACCCCAAGAAAGAAAAATAATACAAAATTGATGTAAATACTCATAAAAAAAATTATATTACACAAATATTAGAATAATGGGTAGTACATATAGCAGTCAAAGAAAATTTTGGAAAATGTAGCATAAATCTCACAGGAATAAAAGTGAGATGAAAAATCCCTTATGAAATCTCGGCAGCCTAACGACGTCACTTAAAACATCCAAAAATTGATTGATGAGATCAAATAGGGTCTCTAATCATATTAACAAAAAATTTACAGCAAGAGGAATATAAAATAATATCCCCCAACATAACAAAGATGAGATTAAAATAAGTGACATAAAGGAGAGTACTTAAAAAGAGAGAGATTGGATCTCTTACAAAAATTCGGCAGCCTAACGGCGCCACTCAAAACATCCAAAAATGGATTGATGATAGAAAATAGGGTCTCTCATCATATGAACATAATAATTACAGTATGATTAATATAAAATAACAACACAATCATAAGAAATATTAGCTTAAAAGGAATGACATATAAGAGTGTACATAAAAAGAAAGAGAGGGGTTGGATTCCTTACCTCAAGTCTGACTTGTCTTGTTCGTTTCTTTATATTCCTGAATAATAAACTTTGTTCAATTTATAATTTCTTAATGAAAACTTTTAAATATTATTATTCTGTTCATTTCACATATAATAATGTTATAATAATTGGTTAATAATGTGAGTTCATATTAAACGTTTTTGTCGATGTTTGGTACATGAGTCAAAAATGAACTTGTTTGAAAATGATTGTCCATGTAGTTATAAGTAAATCATATCCAGAAAAGTATTAATGATTTAAATATCATATATATCCAGTACATATTCATTTTACACTACTCCATAACATTTGGAGATAAAAATAAATGAAATTCACCGTTCATGGAGACGGTAGGCCGTACGTACGCATGAACGCTACTTTCATTTCTTTGTCATATTAATGGAATTAAAAAAAATTGAGAGATATATATATTATAATTACATTATAATATATATTTTATATAGGTCAAATATTTTCATTAATTTCATTCTTTATACATTCCATGTATTGCATGAACGAGTCACACCACTTGAGGGGCGGTAGTCCACACTTCCTCGTATGATATTATCGCATTTGCACAACATGAAAAGAATAAAGGTATGTTTTAAATATAAAATTCAGAAGCATATAGAAAACATAAATACCATATATATAATATATAAAATATAGTGACATCATAATGGCCACCATTAAAGGTGTTAAGAGAATATTGAACAATCATCGTTTCGTGAGGCAGCAATTCGCCATCCACTGAAACAGTATGTTCTTTAACCATTAGATGAAGGTGTGTGAAAGTGTAGCTCGAATACTTCTCATAAAAACATCCTAGTATATTTAATATACTGTTGTTGTTACAAAATAAAGGAATAAAAATAGTATAGGGGTTTCTAGAAGCAAATAAAACAAAAGTACATAAAAGAAGACATTACCTTAAAATTGGGTAACTCTTTTTGATTTGATCCAAAGGATTCCTTGGCAAGAGTTTTTCCCAAAGTGAGGATTATAGGAGTAAGAGAGGAAATTTGAAAGAGTATTTGGGAAGATGTTGGCCGAGCCAAATGGCTTGGAATGGTGTGAATAAGGTGGTAGTGGTGGGGGCCTTTTATAAGGGGAGAGGAGGGGCACTCTTGGAAAGTCATGAAATGTTACATTATTATGAAATTATTTTCGGATTTTAAAGGTCCCAAAATTATATATTTCAAAGATAAGGTGATAAGGGTTATAAATCTAATCACCAAATAGGTTTTTGACAAGTTTAAGTCTTAGATTTTACATTATATTTTCATTTTATTTAAATCGTTAAGTAATGAGGTAATCGCTCCATCATCATTGTATCATAAAAAATTTAATTTATTTAATGTCTAAAAACTATAAAAAAATTAACATGATGTAGGAAATCTTTTTATATTTCCAAATAATATTTATAGTCTAAAATTTAACTAATATAACCCCATGTAATAATTTTTTTTAGTAAAACAACACATGTTTGTGACAATTTTATTTTTAAATTAATTAAAAAGTTATTAATGTCATTTTCTTACCCAAGTGGCTCCATGGGGTCACCAAGTTGACCCATGGATTCTATTGGTTGGCCATGACTCATAAAATACGTTTAGGACAAGTCCAAAGGTATTTTCATATTTTATATAATATCATTTTTACCTTAAATTTTACTAATTATCTTTAATTGTGATTAATAAAACCTAAAAGTTACAATTCACCAAAAAATTATTTTAATCCCATTGAACCACATTTTACATCATAATGACAACCACGTATGTCAGATTTTTGAAATTTAATTCATAGAAGTGATAAAGTTTCATTTAAATGAAAAATCAGTTTTTTAACTACCACTTAGTGGTTTCACTATTCATCAAAAATAGACATTTTTCCGAACAATGCCAAAATTTCACCCTAAGATATAATTGATATTCCAAATTAAAAAATTATGTCTATTTTAAAAAATTACAAACATATATGTTGCATTAATTAATTTTATAATTAATTTCCACTGTCACACCAAATAGTGTGTTTTTAAGAAACAATATATATCAAAAGATTGACAATTGTTTATGTCCAATTTCAACGTGAAATTAATTCTAATGACCACCATTGGAAAAAATGGTAAAAATATATTCTAATTAAACTTCAAAACCACTCAATATTATAATTTATCAATACAAATTATTTTTATTAAAAATTTTGTTTTTAAGTATTTTTCATTATTCATAAAAAATTGGATGTTCTCGGAAAATTACAAAAAATTTAACATTGGATAATTTCAATATTCGAAATTAAAAAAAGTCCATTTTGAAATAAAAAATTCATATAATTTCAAAAAGTTGGTATTACTATTCATAACAACTATTTTGATTGGTCGTGGTGTGTTAGAATCTCGAACTTGCGTACAATTCAAGTTATTGCATTATTGAAAGAGAAGCGTTTCGTGGATGCTTGGGGTGTTACATTCTCCCCTCCTTCAATAAATTGTGTCCTCGAAATTTGAAATTGTTCTTCGAAAATAAAAGGTTGAAAATAGAAAATACCTCTATGGAAAACCCACATCAGAAATAGGGTTAATAAAAATATAACTTTAAAAGAAAGAAAGTGAAGTACAAAGGTCACCCGAGTTAACCCATACTAGGATTCCATGTGTGAAAACATGGATATGGAGGAAAAAAACAAAGGGTCATGTTCTGAGGGAGTGTCATAGAAAACATGTTTTGGAGAAAGTTAACCACATGAAAATTACAAACTTGTGATGGGTTAAACGGTATTGGATTCTCTAGTAGGAAAAGTTAACAGACAACATTTTTTTAGTTAGTTTTCATTGAGAAATTTATTTTTGATCTTAACTAAAACATAAGGAAACATACTTAATTGTCATGTTGACTTTAAAATTTTACTAGATTTCTTACACGAACTCATATTTTCTCCAAAAGATGAGTATTTAGGATGACTTGTTTATATTAAGAGAGCCATAATCAACTTCTAGAGAATCACCTAATCCACAAAAGAGAACTGTATACTTCCCATGTCTTTAGACCCTAACCAAAACTAAAACCAACAAGGTTAGTGTGAGTATATCAACAAAACCATCATTTATTAATGAGGAAGATAAATACTATGATATACTTACTCATTCATTTTATCTAAAACTAGGACTCTTTCTAAAATCCTTACCATTATGGTAATGTCACTTATGATTAGAGAATACCCTAACCTCTAAAGTTATCTAAACCGACCATTGATACCAACTGTAAGGCCACAGTCTTAAACATTACTTAATCATGAATTAAATGAATAATTCACATATAAGATCCTTTCAGGTTTAGAGTTTTAGAGAATTAGGTCATAACTATTACATCTCAAAAGATTACATAGTAGACACTTCTACTAAGTTTCCATAAAATAAAAAAAAATACTTAAAAAGAAACTTGTATAGTTCCATGTTTTAGATAGAATGTCTTTCCTTGATCTCATCCTTAACCCTATTCATCTTTAATTCCTGTGGAAAATATTTCAAAAACTTGGGATGAGTATAAAAATCCCAGTAAAAGATACACAAAGAAGGAAACCTGTTAGTTTTTCAAAACAACAAGTAAACCATGATTACTTTACCAAAGTAATACTTTTCACCTTTATGAAGTATTAAATACTCTTCACTGAATAAAAGACCATTACATACCCTTTTGTAACCAAAAGATTACCATTAAACACATATAAAGAACACATAACCTATAAAGGTAACTTGGGACATAAACATACTTAAATGGAATAACCATACGGTCGACTTCCACAAATACTTAATGGAATAGCCATACGGCTGACTTCCATACCTAATGCATTGGAGGTTATAACGTAACCACCCATCCTGGTATTCACGGAACCACCCATCATATGGTTTATCACGTAACCACCCGTTAAATGTCTAAGTACCATTATAAAATCACAACACGTAAAACAATTATATAGGTAAGAAAACATTTCCACATTTCAAGCACAATATATCACTTAAATATATTGACATAAAAAATCCATTATCAAAACCATTTTCAATACCAAAAAAGCGTATATGGTATTTATTTACTTTTAAAAATATAACGGCTTGTTGAGGAAGTCAAAGATCAAATAATACTCGCGGCGGCAGAAAGGTCATTGTCACTGCGTACGTTAAAAAGAAACATACTTTTAGTCATTTAGTAAAACGCTTCTTATAGAAATGATTACTTTTGAATAAAAGTATATGTCAAAGGGGTTTATACACCGTATAAAAGAAATCTTTGTATTAGAACAAAAATATTCCTTAATTAAAGGAGATCGAGACGAAGTCCCCTACAAAGATGGTATTCTTGGATTAAGGGTAAATCAATTACATAATTATGTGTGAAAAACGAATACACCAAATATAAGTGGATATTAAGTGTAAAACAATCAGAGGTTATTCACACATATTCATAGAATTAAATATTCATGGAGTACAAGTTTATCCCAAAGAATCAAAATTGGGTTAAGAAGTTCCCTTGCAAAAATTTGACAGCCTAACGGCGTCACATCAAAATTCAGAAAATGAGTTGATGAGAGATAAAAAGGGTATCTCATCACTTGGACATAAAATTTACATCAATTAGGATATATAATAACATATACCAACATAACAATATGTAAATTAAAAGACCCAACAAAAGAAGTCTTTTAAAAAGAGGACGGTGAAAGGTTCCCTTACCGACTTGGGTATCTTACGAAACATACACCCCATGAAAGAAAGACAATAAAAAATGATATAAATACTCATAAACAAAATTATATTACAAAAAGAGTAGAATAATGGGAAGTACATATACCACTCAAAGACAATTGTGGCAAATGTATCATAAATCTCACGGGAATAAAAGTGAGATGAAAAATCCCTTACGAAAACTCGGCAGCCTAAGGACGCCACTGAAAACTTCCAAAAATGGATTGATGAGATCAAATAGGGTCTCTCATCAAATTAAAATAAAATTGCCATCAAGATGAATATAAAATAACATCCCCCAACATAACAAAGAGAAGCTTAAATGAAGTGACATAAAGGAGAGTACTTGAAAAGAGAGAGATTGGATCTCTTATGAAAATTCGACAACCTAACGACGCCACTCAAAACTTCCAAAAATGGATTGATGAGAGAAAATAGGGTCTCTCATAAAATGAACATAAAAATTATAGTAAGATTAATATAAAATAACATTCCAATCATAAGAAAGATGATCTTAAAAGGAATTACATAAAAGAGTGTACTTGAAAAGAAAGAGAGGGGTAGGATCCCTTACCTCAAGTCTGACTTGTCTTGTTTGTTTCTTTATATTCATGAATAATAAACATTGGACAATTTATAATTTCTTAAGGAACTATTTGAAAGATTATTATTCAGTTCATATCACATATTATAATGTTAAAATAATTGGTTAATAATGTGAGTTCATATCAGACATTTTTTTCGATGTTTCGTACATGAGTCAAAAATGAACTTGTTTGAAAATGATTGTCCATGTAGTTATAAGTAAATCATCTCCAAAATAGTATTAATGGTTTAAATATCATATATATCCAGTACATATTCATTTTATAGTACTCCATAGCATTTGGAGACAAAAAGAAATGAAATTCACCGTTCATGGAGACGGTAGGTCGTATGTACACATGAACGCTACTTTCATTTCTTTGTCATATTAATGGAATTAAAAATAACTGAGAGATATATATATTATAATTATAGTATAATATATATGTTATATATGTCACATATGTTCATTAATTTCATTCTTTATACATTCCATGTATTGAATGAATGAGTCACATCACTTGAGGGGGCGGTAGTCCACACTTCCTCGTATGAAATTATCGCATTTGCACAACATGAAAAGCATAAAGGAATGTTTTAAATATAAAATTCAGAAGCATATAAAAAACATAAATACCATATATATCATATATAACATATAATGAAATAATAATTTCCACCATGAAATGTGTTAAGAGATGATTTAACAATCATCGTTTCGTGAGACAGCAATTCGCCATCCACAGAAACAGTATGTTCTTTAACCATTAGACAAAGGTGTGTGTAATTTTAGCTCGAATAATTCTCATAAAAACATCCTAGTATATTTTAGATACTGTTTTTGTTACAAAATAAATGAATTAAAAGAGTTTAGGGGGTTGGGGACGCAAAATAAAACAATAGAACATAAAAGAAGACATTACCTTAAAATCGGGTAACTCTTTTTGATTTGAGCCAAAGGATTCCTTGGGAAGACTTCTACCAAAAGTGAGGCTTCTAGGAGTGAGAGAGGGAATTTTAGAGAGTATTTGGGTAGAGGTTCGCGAAGACAAATTTATTGGAAGGTGTGAATAAGGTGGTAGTGGTGGGGCCTTTTATAAGGGGAGTGGAGGGGCACTCTTGGAATGTCATGAAATGTTACATTATTATGAAATTATTTTCAGAATTTAAAGGTCCCACAATTATATATTTTGAATATAAGGTGATAAGGGTTCGAAATATACTCACCCAATAGGTTTTTGAAAAGTTTACGTCTTATATTTTACATTATCTTTTCATTTTATTTAAATCGTTAACTAGTGAGGTAATCGTTGCATCATCATTGTGTCATAAACAAATTTAATTTATTTAAGGTCTAAAAATTATACAAAAATTACCATGATTTAGGAAATCTTTTTAGATTTACAATTAATATTTATAGTCGAAAATATAACTTATATAACCCCATTTAGTAATTTTTTTAGTAAAACAACACCTGTTTGTGACAAATTTTTTTACATTAAATAAATAGTTATTAATGTCATTTTCGTACCCAAGTGGCTCCATGGGGTCCCCAAGTTGACCCATGGATTTTATTGGTTGTCCATGACTCATAAAATAAGTGTAAGACTAGTGTAAAGGTATTTTCATATTTTTATAATATCATTTTTACCTTAAATTTCACTAATTACCTTTAATAGCAATTAATAAAACTTAAAAGTTACTATTCACCAAAAAAATATTTTAATCCCATTGAAACAAATTTTACAACCTAATGGAATAAATGTATGTAGGATTTTTGAAATTGAATTCATATAAGCGGTAAAGTTTCATTTAACGAAAAATTTGTTTTTTAACTACCACTTAGTGGTTTCACTATTCATCAAAAATTGACGTTTTTCAGAACAATGCCAAAATTTCACCATAAGCTATAATAGATATTCCGAATTCAGAAATGATTTCTATTTTAAAAAATTTTAAACATATAAGTTTCATTAATTAATTTTATAACTAATTCCCACTGTCACAACAAATAGCGTGTTTTTAAGTAATAATATATATCAAAAGATTGACAATTGTTTATATCCAATTTCAAAGTGAAATTAATTATAATGACCACCATTGGATATAATGGTAAAAATATATTATAATTATACTTTAAAACCACTAAATAGTATAATTTATCAATATAAATTATTTTTATTAAAAAAGTTTTTTTTTATGTATTTTTCATTATTCATAAAAAATGGGAAGTTCTCAGAAAATTACAAAAAATTTAACTTAGGATAATTTCGATATTCCGAATAAAAAAATGAAGTCCATTTTGAAATACAAAATTTACATAATTTCAAAAGGCGGGTATTACTATTCAAAAATGCTATTTTTATTGGTCGTGGTGTGTTAGAATCTCAAACTGGCGTATAATGCAAGCTATTGCATTATTGAAAGAGAAGGGTATCGTGGAAGCTTGGGGTGTTACAGTATTAGTAAAAATAAAATTCTATTTTGAATTAATCATGTCAAAATTATCTTTGGATGAATTTTTGAGAATTTTATAAAAAAATTTCTTCTTCCTGAATAGTGAAAGATACTAATTTTTATTCAAAACTGTCTTTTCGTTTCTAGTAATTATGGAGCCATATTTTATTTTGGAATATTTTTAAAACTTAATCAGTTTTATTTTATTAACAATTATCTAATAAGTTTTTTTCAAACAAAATTATACCTGAATTTGGAATAAAAACATTTTTATATTTAAAATGGATTTTTTTTCTCTAGAAATTCATCTTCCTTCACATATTATGGGTTTATTTTATGTTAAATTATGAATATTTTTTATTCTAATTGGAAAAAATTATTTCATACTTTCACTGCCCATAATTAATACGATATAATAAGTAAAAATTAATATTTGTTCAATGTGAATAAGAATAATATTAATTTCTTACTACAATGATAAATGTAACATATGTTAATTAGGGTTAAGACTAATGTCATAAAGCTTAAAATTAATTCAAAAAGGTAGAGAAAATTTCATTTTATGAGTCGAATTCATCCATAAATATTAAAAAATTAAAACAATAACTTGTTTTTCATTTATCATTGATTTTTACCATAACTATTTTAAGTAAATAATAAAGTCAAAAATGTCACTCTCTTGATTTTAATATTTACAATATTCTTTAGTTATTATAAATATAAAGTATACAAAATTTTAAAAGGAAATATTTAAAAAAATTAATTTTTTTGACAATAATTTATTTTATCTTTTTTAGTGATGAAATCATTACCTGAAATTATTAAGAAACATCGACATAATTCTTGGGAAAATAGTATATAAATCATGTAATTGATTTTAAAATCACTTAATGTAATTTTTTTGGGTTAAGATATGGTGTCCTGTAAATTTTATATATTAATATAAAATATTATGTATTTTTAAATGGTTTATATTGAAATTCTATTACTAAATCAATGACTTTATTTTCAAATTAGAAGAGTAGTGTCAAAAAATGATATTAATGATTTTTAATGTTAAATGATAATTTATAAGAGAATTTCTAAATAATATAAATTCTTAACAAAATAGTTATAACGATAAATGCTCTAAAATTTATTTAATTCTCAGTTTCTGTGTAAATTTTCACCTTATAAGTAAAATCAAAACACATTATTATTGAAAGAATCATTACAATCACTAAGGATAAAATTTGTTTTCTAAGGGGTTAAACGAAATGATAATGTTTGAAATTATATGTTAACCTGTAAAATTTTTTTAGGTTATTATGTTAAGACAATATCTTCCTTATATTATAATCCATATAATTTAAAAACCAGTTCACAAGATTTTGGTACATATTATATTATAATATGTCAAATATTTCCAAAAATAACATTAATTAAATTGTATAATAATAAATATTCTATTAAATGAATCAATGATCATAAAAATCCTATATTCATACATGTAAATTTTATATGGTTTAATATAGAAACCATTGTAAATTTATGGATCAATTTTACTTTATTGTTTTCTTGACCCCAAATGTATACAAAAATCATGATATCCTATTAATTAGAAAAAGGGTTAACTGGGGGTCAAAATAAAGTGAAAAGGGTTAAAACATCCCCTAAAATTTTACACATTTTATTTTATGACATTATTTGGACTTATGCTCATTATATCCTCTAATTATAGCAATTTGAAGCCCCATGGACATTAAAATTGTTTTATATTAATTTAATACCTTAAAAAATTCCACGAATACCCCTCCCCTCACATACAAAAGGGAAGAAACTATCCTCTCACATCCAAATTTCATGATCCATTTTATTCATAAAATAACTAGAAAAATACTATAAAACATCACTTTCGACATTTTATAGATCTTTTGAAGAATACCAACCATAGAGGTCATAATATGTAAAGAAAAGGAGGTTGTTAGTAAAATATATGTAGCTTTTAACTGAATGTTTTAGTATTATTTATTCATTTACCTCTGTTAAGTCTTCTTCAACCATAACAAAATAACAAAATTAGTATCATCCATATACTTGGATGTTATTATTTTATATTCCTAGACTACATCAATATAATATTCCATAAAATGGAAAATATAATCATCATTTATGTGTAAATAGAACTACTGCCTCATGAACCGATGAAATTAATTTTCCATCACCTCCATTTATAGCTAGTTATAATGATGTATTTAATGTATATATATATGATATTTATAACAAAACTAATATTCTAGAAAGAAATTATATCATCTATTATCTTACCATTCAATCCATTGATGTAACACATCGATACATTACTATATTTCCATTTTTTAATAAACATATGTTTTTTGCTCACTGGATTTCTATGAAACACCATGTCAAGCTTACGCTACACACAATAATGAGTTAGCTTACATTATATGAAAGACTGAGTTTTATGAAACAACAATATTTTATTAAAAAATTATTATTTAATATAATATATCTTAACTTTTAAATTATCAATTATGAATAGTATTAACTAACTTACGAAAATATTTGGTTTATTAAAATATAAGATGAATTCATTGGTTAAAAATTAATTAGAAAAGAGAATATAAACCAATTGAATATAAAGAAAATAATTTTATGCTTATAAAGGCATATTTTATTAATTAATTAAATTAATTACAATTATTAAATGATATTAATTAAATATTTATGTTATATATTTAATAAAATATTTTCTATATTCATCCATTGATTTTATAGGAGTAATATATGAAAAACCCCAATATAATGCATAAAATTGATATTTCTTTAAAGGTAGTTTTACTGTATTTTTTGGGTGAATCTATTTTAAATCCATGTTTTTTACATTTTTATATATTCTAGATGAACAAATAAATTTCCCCTTTTAATTTGGATTATAAAAATTTATTTTTGACAAATGTTTGGTATTTTTTTGATAAGATTCTTGTTTTGATGAATATTGGAGAATACTAAATTTTAATTGAAAACAGTTTTTTTCATCGAAATAATTTATAGTGCTAAATTATATTTTTTATTATTTTTAATGTATAATTAGATTATTTTCTATCCATTAATACATTCTATTTCATTTGAATCAATTTCTCTATGAATTTTGATATAAAAACATTCCAATCATTAGAATATTTTCACTTTTAAAACTCATTTTCTCATTCTTTCAATGAGAATACATTTAGATTAATTACCACTACTTCTATGTTTGGAATATTGAAAAATTGATTTCATATTTGTAATTTGTGGGTCAAAATTATTTAAATAGGTTTATTTTATTTTTGGTTATATGAGTAGTAAATTTAGAAATATTTTAATTACCACGGTTAAAGGTATTTAATGTAATTAACGGTAAAAATTATATTATAAATTTTATAAAATTACCCTAAAACTTTTATTAAATTTATTTTAAGATAATGTTTCATTCATAATCATTAAAGTACTAGTTATGAGACCATTTATGTCTTTCCAGATGAGTATATAACCATATTAGTAATATATTCAATGGAAAGTCAATTTTTCTATAATTTTATTTTTAATTTGAGAAGTACTTCTAAAATGGGATTATATAATGGATATGTTAGAATATTGTAGGGTCCTGAAAAATTTTCAAAGGAGATTCTACCCAAATCCCCCAAATAATTAGGGAAAAGAATGAAAAGAAATCAGAGGAACAAAAGCAGGACCGGTCCCATGAAAACGCAACATAGTTGGGCCCCGCGAAGCACCCCCTCCACGAACCATCGTCATTTGCGAAAAGGAGGTGGAGATCCTATGTGGTCACGAGGCAGGATGGGAACCGATCCGGTTCATCGTCGTGAACCACCCCAACTACGGACTGCGTCGACCGGTTCAAGCCATATTCACGGTCGTTCGCGGAATGGAGGTGGAACCCTCCGTGGCCGCAAAGCAATCCTTGAGTTCGGTTCACGGGGGGGGGGGGGGGGGGGCGAAGCGCTCAATACCCACCGCAAATTACGGATTGACCAAGTCCGCTGTAAACCGGGTATTCGGTCATGGGCCTCCGCAAAAGGTGCCGCGTGACCGCAGATACATCTATTTACCCACTCTATAAAAGGAGACTGAGGGGGAAAAGAGAAGGGGGTCAGAGATTTGAGGATTCGAATTTAGACGATTTGAAGGTGGATGAAGAGACGAGCGATCGGACTCGGGTGGAAGGATTTCGAAGGAAGGCTCCGGATTTTACAAACAGCGAAGTTCCAGTTCTCAAACCAAAGCAGGTATAAACCTGAGAACGAACTAATATGGAACCGAAAACGCATAATAATTTGGTGAACGACGAACTCAAAATAACATAAAAAGAGAATACCGCGAACCATATCCCCTCCTGGGATGCACTCCCAGTGGACCAGGGTGTTTATGGCTTTTTACCGATCTGCCGCACCGCATAGTATCCTCTTACGCGGGAGAAGACTCGACCGATGAACCCCCGATCAGCGCCGCCCTTGGCCGCCGCTGCTCGCATGGAACCCTCCGCATACCCCCTGGTATGCGGCCCGAACCCGAAGCCGCGAACCACCCTGGTTCATGGGATGACCCTCAGTCTGTGAACCACCTTGGTTCATGGGATGCCAATCAGTCCGCGGACCCTCCTGGTTCGCGGATGGCTAGTCAGTCTGCGGACCACCCTGGTTCGCGGACGACCCCTCCAACCGCGTAGCACTTCCCTATATGAAGGGCACCAAAACCTTCAGAGTTTATGTTCCCCGAGCCAGATAGAATTCCTCCAATCCGGCTCGATCCCTCGTGACTCCTTCACGGGGATACTCATCGGCCTAGAGACAGGGCCTCCACCAGAGCCACCAAATCCATGTGGTGTAACCCTCAGGCGCATCAGCGCGCCATTTTGAGTTCACATACCCATGGTAAATAGGGGAATAGGGGTTTCCACAACCCTTGAGAAGATTTTCGAAGCATTCCAGGGTTCACATTCCCACGGTAGTGTGGAGTCTGAGCTCAGGAGTCCCATTTCTACCCCTCTACTTGTTAAGGGGACTTCGGGGGTTTAAAATACCCATCAGAAGGATTCCCTCATGTACTGTAAGAGAGGGGACAGGCACAAGAGAACCCCCATTCCCTCTCCCGCTTCACTTCCTCTAATGGGCCTCCTCAGATTGTAATCCCCAATCCATCACCATGGTAATCCACCTAGGAGTAAGCCCCAAGCTTATGGGACTCCCTCATGTGTAAGCCCCACTCCACTTCTCATGGAAGAACCTTTCATGACATGATCATCTAGTCCCTACCGACTCTTGTTTCTCACATGGAGCACGACTCACATGGGTTTAGAGTAATCATCGACCATGACCTCCTCTTATGGGCCTCCTCGGAGTGTAATCCCCAATCCACACTATGGGCCTCCTCAGAGTGTAAGACCCAATCCACACTATGGGTCTCCTCAGAGTGTATGCCCCAATCCATCATTCTGAGCTTCCTCAGAGCGTAACTCCCAATCCCATTCGAACTATGTGGAATTTGATCCCTATCCCCTAGGCAAGGTACGTAGGAAGCCTCCCTGAGGTTCAAGCCCAACAACCGATCGATCCGAGTGTCTTCACATCGGTTCATCACGCTACTCCTAGTGCCACCTCAAGTGAGCTCCGACTCTTCAGGGTCATTAATCCAATGAGGGATGGTAAACCTCCCGCATAAATGATTCTGAACCCCTACATCCAGTTGACCATTTCCCACCAGGGTTAAATCTGTGGATACTATGTTTGGCTATAAACCAATGATTCTCGAACATATGAATACGTCTTAAATCTATAAGAGAGTCCCGAAACAGGCATTGATTCACAGCAAAAAAGGGTGTGATGAGCCCGACTTCCCATCCTCTCGACCAATGTGAGTTCTTAAGAGTCGGTGGTCAGACCATCTGGTGAACGCCTGCCTTTGGAAAGAGGGTCCATCAATAATTGGATATGGAGCCGTTGGGCATTTCAAGGCCGAAAACCGTAACAAAACAAAAAATGGTGAACCTGGCGTGAATCATTAACCAAGCATGATAGATTTAACATAATCCCACCCTATGCCCCCATTTACTCAAAAGGTGGGCCACACAATGTCATTAATTGCGCATGGGATCATGAGATGCTTTTTTGACGGGTTTGCTACTTGTATTTGCTAAAATGTTTTGCAGGTACTACCTTCAGAACTCCCTTCGATCCAATGACATCACAAAGGAACTCGCAAGAACGTACTTCCGACAAAGCAATGACCGGACGTCCTCACCTACGGAGGACCCCATCACCCACCCAACTTCTTCAACACTAGGTCTCGGATGTACTAATCCAAGAGTATCATGTGAACGGTACTCTCACAATGGTGGAGGCGTCCATGCACGCCCTCAAATCCACCAGAACTCATCGGTCGCCTGCCCAGCAGCGGCTGCAAAGGCAGATCCAGACAGCCCCTATTGATGTCTCCAACCGTTTCAGGAAGTCTATCCCTGGAACGGAATAATGCGTACCTCATTTATCTTAGGGAGGCAGATGAGGTCGACGTTGAGGACATCATCCCTACAGAATGAGTATTTCCGCTCCAAGTCCCCCATTGGTAGACGTCATCGCGGTCACACCGCGACCCAACACTCTCACACCGAGGAGGATGTCTCCCCAAGGATTCCAGCGCATGATCCCCAAACTTCAGCCCCTCGGACCACCCGACGAGGGAGACAAACATAAAATCGGGGACCGGTCATCACCCTGATCCCTGAGGAGGAGCTCTTCTGCCCAACCATAGAGACGTACCACGAACAGGCACCTACACCTGTTCGCTCCTCCCGAGCCCGCTATCCAGACATGGCGACATCGTATGAGCCAGGGCGCACCCCCTCCGAGCTCTATCAAGCTCGTCGCTAATGCATTATGGAACTTACTAGGCAGGAACCTCTCCCTGCCCAGGGTCATGAAGCCCACCAACCTGAAGTGGTGGCGACCCGGCACCTATAGGACCAACTTCTAGCAGTTTCTTCTGACACCCGCCATCCTGATATGGTGGCGATCAACAAAGCCTGCCACCCAGATGTGGCGGCAAATCATAGGCGGGCATGTATCCATGCCAAAAAAGGCCATCGACTCATACGGTGGGAAACCAATATATTTAGGGCCAGCTCCCTGCTAATACAAGTAAAGTCCACCACCCCAATGTGGTGGAAAACAGAGAGATAAACTGGCATATCTTGGTACAGGGACATATTCATTCACCTACCCCAACACAAGATAATTTTCAGTACCCACTAACCACCGGAGGACTGAAGCAATATATTCCTAATCCGATACTGAAATGGGCCTTCATACCCGTTCCATACAAAGATGTCTCTCTACATATCCTAACAATGAGGGAGGAGTAGATATCGATCCCAGATCATATCCTGCAGGATTACCAGAATTTAATTGCATCAGCAGCAACCGAAAGGACTCAGTCCCGTGATCCCATCTCCCCAATTGAGGCGACTCATCTAAGAGATGAGATAGTTGCCTCGGTGCAGATATGCATCACTGCTTCTACCCAAGAGGCTCGTTGCCCATATTCCGCGACGCAAGGGCAACCAGATCGAGTAGCTTCACTCGTTCCAACTGGGGGACACCCGTCCATCACAGTGGATTCTCCAGAGCAGGCATATATCCCTTCTAAAAGTCATGATGTTCATCAGCGTATCCCAGCAACATCACAGGACCCAATTAGATAGGGACCCAAAAGTGAAGGCCATTGTCAACAGTAGACGGTCCCCGCTGCCCGCAAAAGAGTGGTCGGAACGCGCCGAAGGAAGCCGGAAAATAAAGAGGGAGTTCATGAATCCACTCGTCTAGAAGATGGGGTTCCCAATGACGCTAAACATACATCAAAGGCTCAGAACCATGCCCACCCATTACCATATTATGGGAGTGTAAGTATTAGTTGCGAAGTTCCTCCCCGCAATATCGCTACCATCAGCTCTGAAGGTCCTCCCCAGAGCACCCATGGGGGCCTCCCCCGCAGGCATATAACGATCGATCATAATAGCTCTTCTTTTGATGCGAGTCACGGAAACCCTCCATGTGACCAGAAGATCGAGAAGCAAGAAGGTCCTCCACTTACTGCAGTCCACCCTGAAGGTCCTCCACGAGGTATACACTACAGTCACTATTCATGTAGTGGGACCAAAGATTATGACTGTAGTCCTCTCTATCATAGTCGCAACTGCGGAGGCCATCCCCGCAGTGATGTATCACCATGACAAGAAGGTCCTCCCCTTGTCGTAGCCTGCCCTGAAGGTCCTCCCCAGGGGTTATGCTGCAACGGAACTCCACACAGTCAGGCATCAGATCATGGTGGTAGTCCTCACCACCCTGATAACGGAGTTCATCCCCATAGAGGCACCAAGAATTGAGAAGTTCCTCCTCTAATTGGGGTACATTCTAGAGGCCCTCCCGAGGATGTATCTCACTGATATTCTCCCTGCGGTAGTAGTAATGGTAGTCCTCACCATTTCCATAGCTGTGATGGTAGACCACGCCACCATGGCCGCTATTGCGAAGGTCCTCCCCACATTGTCCCCAAGCAACAAGAGGGTCCTCCCCTTGTCACGGTGTGTCCTGAAGGTCCTCCCCAGGATGCACTTCGAACATCAAGCCATGATGGTCATCCTCACCATGATGGTGTTTTTTGCGAAGGTCCTCCCTGTAACAACGCTATGCAGCCAGAAGGTCCTCCCCTTGCTACAACATGTCGTGGAGGTCCTCCCCAGGGAGTGCACTGAAAAATTATTATATGTAGTAAAGCATCAAGTATTAATGGTAGTCCTCGCCATTACGGCCTTCATTGTGGAGGTCCCCCCCCCCCCCCCGCAATGACATATCATATCGACTGGAAGGACCTCATCCTACCAAATCAAGCACAGAAAAGTCCTCATATGTCGAGGCACTCAGAAGGACGGGATCAAGCATGTCAGATTCCTAGTTAGTCACTAACGACAACCTTCTGTAATCAGAAGATAGTCCAGTGCTGTGCTCGTCATCTGAACTACCTCAGAATCGCCCACATAATGACTCAACACCTACCAGTCCCATTGCCTCCGACCAAATTGGCATAGAGCGTCTCAGTTGGGCTGACTAGGTAGAGGAGTCACTAGCGGAGGAGTATGACGATATGCTGCACCTGAGGAAACGACTTGCCTGGGATGATATACCAGTTATGTTTTGGCCTATGACCACCTCTTAGTTCAACATACCCAGAGAGTTGTTGGAATAATGCGTGCACGGCATCCGCCATAATATATGGACAACCCTCTGCCGACTGAAATCATGCTTCCGGCCCTACGATGGGTATTTAGACCACATCAAGATGATAGGAGACCTCCTGCGTCACATCAACCTGGAGGACCTTCCTACGGTGCGGCAACAGCGCCCCGAGAGATGTATAGGAAACATGGAGATAGCTTGCCTCTGTGTGCTACACCAAATGCACTGCCTCATCGGTGATCCTCCAATGGGAGTCTATATCAGGGGATGGGGGGAACACAGAGCTCTTAATTTCACTCCACTCTCCACCTAGAAAAACCCATTCGGCATGGTGTCTTGCAATGTCATCACATCAAGACGACAATTGAGTGGTCTCCCTATTCAGGAAATGAAACACGCCCAACAAAGTCAGGCCCTGAGTTAGTCCCAGAAACGTCAAGCCTGGCGGGAAAAATCCATTCAATAACTCTTGAATCAGGCCACCAAGAGCATACAACATGCCTCTCGCTTAAGAGAGGCCAATCAGAGATCTTTTCCAGCCTCCCCAGAAAGGATGGGATCACAGAAGAACTTGGAATCAAACCAAGTTCACCCACGAATGGGCTCATGCTAGATCCGACAGGTAGCGATAGCCATAGTGACTTCCAAAATCTAAGGTCAACCCCAGCCTGCAGGTCTGGGGGAAATTTTAACAACAAATTCCCCTATAAGACCAATAAAACCTGGAAGAGACCCAGTGTCCAAGGAATGGAGCCAACCCCATCCCTCAGGGCTGGGGGAATTATTACCCCCTCAACAACAACCTCCCCCTCAAGAATCAGTATTCTTTCATCTAGGGAGGATAGTAAGAAGAGGAGGTTCTCATCCTATCCCATCATTTGGATCATAATCCCCTCCGAGAGGAAGGTGCACCGTAAGGTCGTATCAAAGAACTCTCAGCATCACTCTTCCTCAAGAAGTCTGAAGGCAATCCCATGTTACAAGAGGGAAGGCCAGTAGAAGACGTGGGAAATCCTCTTCCCATTTGGAAGATGACATCCCCTCCACCCTGCGATATGCATTCATCAACTCCATAGAGGCTAACCCCTTGGGTGACACGGGGGAAAATGAAAATCAGGATGGGTCAGGAGATGATATTTCCAGTCAGGCTGTGACTCACAACGAACCACCAGGTGTGCACACCCAGAACTAGAGAGTCGCCTTGAATATGGTCTTCCTTCCATCCAACCCTCTTCTGCCTACCTAGGGATCTTCCAACAAGGATAGGAATAAAAGAATGGTTACTCTTAACCTACCTCCTTCTCTCGACAAAAATGAGCCACTCACGCTCGAAGAGAGATTCGCTCAACAGGAAGAGGAGATGAAATAATTTTGGCGGCTTAATGCCGAGCTACTCCAGAGGAACCACCTTATTGAATGTGTGTCCTAGGAGGAACCGCATCATGCACTCCTAGAAAGTGCACCTCAAAGACTAAGGTTTTCCTCGGCAAATGAAACACAGTCAGGGCTCTCGTCCAATGAGCCGCCCAGCCCGTCCAACTACCTAAACGTAGATTCAGATGAATAACAAGACTTCCATCCACTCAAGAAGTAACTGGAGTGAGTACACCTGAACCCTTCGAAGGTGCCACAAACGGCACACGCACCCTTGGTGTGGGCCAATCCGGATCCTCAGGCAGTGCCTCGGGCTACGCCTTTCCAGGACCGTGCCCAACAAGATGTAAACCAGGGTCTCACCAACACTATCGAGGCACTTATAGCTTGATTGTAAGTGATGGAAGGTCGACGTGCTCCGATAAAGCTAGAGAGGAAACCGTATCCAAATTGGGTGACCAACACACCACCTCCACCCAATTTTGGGAGCCATATATTCCGTATATTCAATGGATCGGGTGACCCGGCGCAGTATTTGATGCACTATGCATCCTATTGTGACCCTATGATGGGGACTCCAGAACAGCAAGAAGCAGTGAAACTCGGCTGCTTCGTATGGAACTTGCAAGGATCAGCCTTTGTCTAGTATACGAGTATGCCAGCCCAGTCAATAAAGTGTTGGGAGGACCTTCGGCAGCAGTTCCTGTTCCACTTCAGCTCAACCTTGCCTAAAACAATGGTCAGCAATCTCATGAACTGAAAGAAGAGGGAGAACAAGAGGGTCTCAAATATCATCTCCAGATGGAAAGGTCTGAACTATTCTATGAATAGGTCAATGCCTCAAGATGAGATGCTATCCATATGCATCAATAATCTTTGAGATGAGCTGCGAACACCACTCATACCAGTAGAGTGAACCACTGGATTCCGCCATCTCTCGGTAATTGCCCAGAGAATTGAGGAATCCCTACAGCAGACTAATTCGATGTCCTGAATAGCCTCTCATGCTTCTGCGAAAAGATCCCCTAGAGCCGAAGCGTCCGCTGTCACACTCAATCCGGTCCTTGTGCCCCCTCCACCGCTCAGGCCTCCACCAAATCGTGAAGGTCCTCCTGCATATCAGTGGTCGCCTCCGCCTAAACGGGATGACCAGAGAGGACCGAAGCAAAACCAGTTTGAGGAACGAATAAAAAAAGTATACTCATTCGAAGATGATCAAGTCTGGGGCTACTTCATTGCCCCCATGAACTGAAAATTGCACCACCTCCCAGAGCAGAGGAAAACTGAAGTGGTCAGCCGCAATGACAGTCCAGATTACAGCCCCTACCATCAGATGTTGGGACACAGTATCCAAGAATGCTTCTTATTCAACGATCTCCTACAGAGGATGGTAGACTCCGGGAAGGTCGAGCTGGGACCACCCCCAGCACATGTGTCATGTAACTCTACCACCGACTCCGACAAAGAGGAGGGGTGGAAGGAAGTCACCAGAAAGCAGGGTAATAAATTTGAAAACTGGATGACTCGGAAGACTATTAATCAAGCCCAGGGCATACTCTGAGCTCAACTACAACAACCAGTGTTTCCTCTAATATCCCCTCACGCCACGCAGCCGACAGCATCATCTTCACAACCCTCCACGAGTCGGTCATCCGGGCGTAATCAAAGTAGGAGGAGGCAATAAAAAGAAGACCAGTCCACGAAGGGGCCAAATTTAATCCCGAACCTGGTAGATTACATGCCCTAGAAGTTGGAACCAAGGGCAACAACCCACCAAATGACCCCATCAGGGACAACCGACCAGGATGACCTGTCAGAGGATGAAGAGCCAATCTTTTGTTCTTTTAACATTATCTGTCTTATGGAAGCATTCCCTGACGAAGGGTATGGTTACGAACCTGAGTTCCCTACACAGGGAGCCAGGATGAGGAATCGCAGAGGTAGGGGATACCAGGGGAGGTGCAGCTGCGATAGAAACTAGCCCAACGGTTGGATCCCGGACCAAACCGTTAATATTGCGGAAACCCGTGATAGAGCCCTTCAATAGACTCAGCCGGAGAAGGAATTCCCCTCCACCTCCACAAGAAGGCACTCTAGCCATGTTGATCTGCGATACCCAGCAGAGGAGGAGCAAGTGTCTGGCCGCCTAGTGCGCACAAATAGACCGGCCGAGCCAAGTCCTCAAAACAAAGGAGTTCCATCGATATCCGACCCTACGGCCGTTCCCTCCTCGTCAAATGATCCAACCCCTAAAGCACCAGCTAAGACTCTCCCGCCAATGGAGAGGTGTCGGCCGCTGGCACAGAAACACGATATCCTTAAGTAGTTGGCATTGGTACCAGCCAAGCTTTCAATGCTTGATGCCCTAAGTCTATCAACAGACCTCAGGGAGGCACTTATAGAGGCTTTGATCAGCCCCCAGGAGTTTCAAGCCAAGGTAGCTGCCACCGAAATTTACCAGACAGAGACTGCCCCGGCTGAATGAAATGTGGTGATTTCCTTCACCGAACAAGATGAATATGACATCATTAAATGACACATCAGACTACTATATGTGTCTGGCACACTGAATGGTATTGAGATCTGG
Organism: Viscum album; assembly: GCA_963277665.1. Taxonomy (NCBI): domain Eukaryota; kingdom Viridiplantae; phylum Streptophyta; class Magnoliopsida; order Santalales; family Viscaceae; genus Viscum; species Viscum album. The sequence goes on along the minus strand of OY728163.1, from coordinate 1,690,983,369 downwards.
AAAGTCTTCATAGACAATGGCTATGGAGTTAACATCCTTCCCTTATGGACACTCCGTAAGTTGGGCTACAGTGAGGACGACCTAATTCCCTCATCTACAACTCTATTGGATTATGACAATTTGAGAAGAAACTAATGGTAAAATTAAGCTGAAGACCCATTTTGGTGACCTGGTAGCCTACACGGAATTTCTGGTGGTTCGGCAGAGCACAACATTCAATGCCCTACTGGGAAGGTCGTGTCTCCATAAGCACATAGTCATTCCTTTATCCTATCACCAGTGTACCAAGTAATGCGTCAATGTACAATTGGAACATAGCACGCCTACAAGTCCCGTTTTGAGCTCTCTGAGTCACATTACATTGACATTGGGTTTTATGAGAAAAAAGAAGAAGAAGCCTTTGGTCGATGGTGTTGATTGGATCCCTACTCTAAATGGCCTGGAAATGGTTCCTGATGACCCCCTCAGGCAGCTTGGAAGAGAATATGTCCTTCCCATTAACCATGTTGAGAGTATGAGTTCAAGTACGGACACACACTCAAATGTCCTCATGATTTCAGCCACGATAGTTGTGCACATCAATGTGGGAATGTCCACCAACCCTCGATTAGGGGATGATTACCCAAGCGGGGATGCCCACGGTGCGTCTCCCTTAAACCCTCAAAAGGATCACACCAGAAACTCTCCCTCCGTCGGATCAATAAGATAAGGACTTGGGAGAAGAGGAGGAGGAATATCTCCAAGATACACCTCCCGCATTTGAGGAAGGTATATCCACCACTATGGACGAACTCAAGGAAATAAACCTGGGTACTGAGGGAGATCAAAGGCCTACTCTCATAAGTGCAGCCATGTCCCCCGAGGAGCATGAGGTATATACCTCTTTCCTGAGGAAACATCGCGATGTTTTTTCCTAGAATTACACAGAATTGCTGGGACTCGATCCCGAAGTGGCGACGCATCACCTAGGTCTTCCAGAATACCACCGGGGTTGTAAACAGGTCGCCAGAAGGATGCATCCCTCACATGCTGCCAAAATAGAGGATGAAGTCGATAATCTCATTAAAGAAGGCTTCATTCGGGAGGTCCATTACCCCATTTGGTTGGCCAACATCGTCCCTGTCAAGATAAAGAACAGAAAAATACGTGTCTGCGTCAATTTCAGAGATCTCAATCGGCATTTCCCGAAAGATGACTTCTCGGTTCTAATCACCGAATTATTAATTGATGTGACGGCTAGGTACGAGGATATATCCTTCATGGAAAATTATTCTGGATATAATCAAATTAGGATGGTCCGAGAAGACGAAGAATCCAATGCCTTTAGGGCCCCCCGAAGGGGTATTTTGTTACAGGGTCATGACCTTTGGTCTCAAAAATGATGGTGCCACATATCAGCGCACCATGCATAAGATCTTTAAACCATTCTTGGGGAAATTCATTGAATGTTACGTGGATGACCTAGTGGTAAAGTCCAGATAGTGCTCGGATCACCTGTCAGACCTTGAGATCTTCTTCAACATGCTCTGACAAAATAGCTTGAAGATGAACCCCTTGAAATGCGCCTTCGGGGTCACCTCAGGGAAATTTCGTGGCTTTGTTGTACATCAACGTGGAATCGAAGTTGACCCTGATAAGAAAAATGATGTCCTTAGATTGCCACCTCCCCTCAATCTCACCGAGTTGAGGTGATTCCAAGGACACCTTGCATATATTAGGCGGTTCATAGCCAACCTGGCAGGAAAATGTCTGTCTTTCACCAGGTTATGAAGAAGGGGGTCACGTACCAATGGACGGATGATAGCCAAGATTAATTAGACTACTTGAAGAAGTACCTCTTAATCCCACCAGTGCTGATTCCCTCGGTTGAAGTAAGACCTCTCATCCTATACGTGACGGCCTTAGATCGATCACTAGGAGCCTTCCTCGCAAAAAATAATGATGCTGGTAGTGAAAAAAGTCTCTATTACCTCATTCGAACAATGATTGATGCTGAGACTCGATACTCAAATATCGAGAAGAATTGTTTGGCCTTGGTCTTCTTAGTTCAAAAGTTGTGACATTATCTACAGCATCATAGAGTCCATTTGATCTCGCGGAGTAACTCTCTTAAGTACATCCTCAGCCGCCCGATGCTAACCGGACGCCTATCCCGATGGGCGATCATCCTGTAATAGTTTGACATCTGGTTTGTTCCTCAGAAAGCCATCAAGGGTCATGAATTAGCAGACTTTCTTGCACATCACCCTTTAACAGGGACCACTGCACTAGACACCGAGCTACCTGATGAAGACGTCTTCTCGGTTCAAGAGGAGTTCCCAGCATGGGAAATGTACTTCGACGGCGCGTCCTAAAGCCCCACCAAGAAGAGGATGGAGGATCCGAGATTCAACAAAGTGGGTTTGGGGATAATTCTCGTGTCCCCAGAAATGGAAGTCTTTCCATATTCCTTCCTCCTATCAGAAGGATGTACAAAAAATGAAGCGGAATACCAAGCCCTCATTGCAGGCCTCGAACTCGCACTCCAGGCACAAGTGCAGCACCTTAAGGTAAAAGGTGACTTAGAGTTGGTCATCAAACAAGTCAATGGTGACTATGCTATTAAAAAGGAGGAGCTAATCCCATGTTTGACCATGTCCAAGGTTTAATGGTAGAATTCTCCACAAAACCAACATTAACCTATAGTCCCCTATCTCAGAATGCCCAAGCTGATGCATTAGCCAATGCGGCCACAGCCCTAGAAGACCTGAGCCAGGATGAAACGGTTATCAGTATTTCTCACCATCGAATGGTATTGCCATTTATTCTTACCAAGACAGAAGAAATACACGAAGTCAGTCCTGTCCCCGAGCTATATGCTCCTGCCACCGGCTGGATGACCACCATTGCCAACTACCTTCAACGGGGAGAACTTCCATCAGACAGGGCTGAACGAGAGAAAATATAGAGAAGGGAAATCAACTTTGTCTTATATGGCAACATTGGTCGGTAAGAGGTCATCTACAAACGAGGCCTTGATTTAGTGCTCCTCAGAATCATTGACGGAGAAGAAACTACCATCATAGTGAATGAAGTACATGCAGGAGCATGTAGAGCACATCAACCAGAGACCAAGCTTTCCCATCAGGTTCGAAGGCTTTGGTACTACTGGCCCACAGTGGTAGGATACTGCAAGCATTTTACTGCGAAATTCTAGTCATGCCAAATTCATGCCAACTTCATACACCAACCTCCGGAGTTACTTCATCAAGCCAAGTACTCCTGGTCATTTTCTGTCTGGGGAATGGATGTCATGGGACTATATCCTCCCGCTACGGCCAAATAGTTGAAGTATATCCTCACGAAAACCGACTTATTTTCCAAATGGGCAGAAGCCATACCCCTCAAGGAAGTCGGGGAAAGGAATATTGTCAGCTTTGTGAAGACCAATATCATCACCAGATTTGGCGTCCCGCATACCATACTGACGGACAATGGCACCAACTTCTGATCTGCTTAATTGGAGAAACTATACCACGAGTATGGTATCAAGGCTAACCACTCATCACGCTACCATGCAGCGGACAACGGAAAGATTTAGGATTTCAACAAGACCCTATCGAACATTCTCTAGAAAATGGTGGACAAAGACAAGAAGTCATGGCCAGATAAACTCATCCATGCATTGTGGGATTATCAAACCACAATCCGCACCGCTACTCAGGCTACCCTGTACTCATTGGTGTACGGCACCGAGGTGGTCCTGCCCATTGAACTCCAACTTCCCTCACTCCGTGTTTCCATCTGTGATCAATTATCCGATGATGAGCAGTCAGAAAAGCGGCTAGGTGAATTGGAACAGCTGGACGAGAAGTGGTTGCACACTTTGCACCATATGGAGGTATACCAGAACCGGATCGCATGAGATTTCAACAAAAAGGTCCGTCTTCAGTATTTCTTGGAAGGAGAATTGGTATTGGTCCTTCGGACCCCAATGATACCCAGAAAGAAGCTTCCAAAGTTGGAGCCCAAGTGGGAGGGAATATACGTTGTACACAAGGTCTAATCCAACAGAGCATATACCCTGATCTCTATGGACAGAAAATTTACAACCGCTCCTAAAAATGCGAGTTTCCTATTGAAGTATTTTGCATAGAAACCAAAAGTGGATAATTTTTTTACCGCATGACATTAAACTTCACAAAAAACGTCTTTACCGGAAGACATTAAACTGAACGGAAAACGTCTTTACCGCACGATGTTAAACTGCACGAAAAACGTCTTTACCGCACGACGTTAAATTGTACGAAAAAATTCTTTACCTCATGACATTAAACTGCATGGAAAATGTCTTTACCGCATGACGTTAAACTACATGGAAAACATCTTTACCACACGATGTTAAACTACACGGAAAACTTCTTTACTGCACGATGTTAAACTGCATGGAAAACAACTTTAATGCACGATGTTAAACTACACGGAAAACGTCTTTACAACATGATGCTAAACTGTAGGGAAAATTTCATTACCGCATGATGTTAAACTGCACAGAAATCGCCCTCACCGCACGATGTTAAACTACGCATAAACCCCTTTTTCCTTTCACGTCGGGTCCCTTACGTCCTCACCACATGATGTTAAACTGCATGGAGTTCATCCAATCTACAAGACATTAAACTTCAAAGAACCCAACTGTCCAAACTCTATGACCTTAAACTAAGAGTAGTTCATCCTTGACACACGACATTAAACTGCACGAATAATAAGAGTCAATAATTCTCCCTCCCCCCGTGTACGGACCAGACCTGCACGGTGCGTACCCTTCACCCGAGCTGCATGACGTTAAATTTCCAAGCTCCTAACGTTCTAAACAAGATGATTTAAAAATTCCATCTTCCCCTATGTACAGACCAGACCTACCCGAGGTGTACCCATGTCCTCACCAAATGACGTTAAACTGCATGGAATATAATGATACCCTTCATCCTTACCACATAAAGTTAAACTATATGGATTTCATCCTCACCGCATAACGTTAAACTGCACAGATTTTAGAGAACTATGTATGGCTTGATTACTGCCCTCGCGGGATACATAGAGACGCGAGGATCCCTTATCCTAGCCCAGCCCCATAAATAAAAGATAAAATTTCCTTCTTCCCTCTGTGTACGGACCAGACCTGCACGGGGTGTATCAGTCGTCCTAACCGCACGATGTTAAAACTACATGGACAAGAAGTTTCAACAATGCCCCTCTCCCCCCATGTATGGACCAGACCTGCACGGGGTGTACTTCTTTCAGGGAACTACATGAGGCTTGATTCCTGCCCTTGTAGGATATGTAGAGATTCCAGGATCTCCCATTATTGGCCCATCCCCCTGAATAAATGATTTAAAAAAGAGGTCATTTTCCCCGTGTACAAAACAGACCGGTACGAGGTGTACTTCTTGTTCTTACAGTACGACGTAAAAATTCACAGATAGACAGATTTAAAATTTCTCCATTTTCCCCATGTATAGACCAGACCTGCATAGGGTGTATACTTCTTCATCACCGCATGAAGTTAAACTGCACGGACTTCGTCCTCACCACATGACGTTAAACTGCACGGACTTCATCCACACCGCATGACGTTAAACTGCACGGACTTCATCGCGACCAACCCAAGACACATAGTAATGAGAGATGGAGATACTCCTTGAACATTTGGATGCATCCTTTCCATACATCAGACTCCACGCCCCAGATAATTATGGATCTTCATAACCAATCATGGCCATCGGAAGTGGAAATTCATCGACCAATGGACACCTTTGCATGACTATGCCTACCAGGCCCTCAGCTGCTATGCATAATGATATCCCCTGGCTCGTCTACCAATGGTAAGATTTCTGAAGGCGGCACTCTTCCTAGCTCTGTATGCTTACCGACCTCAGAGCCCCCATACCATACCTCCTAATCTAGAAGTTTATGGTGAAGAGGTTTACAAGTTCATCCCCTCTCCACATCCAAGTGTTTCCAGGGTATCCCTACCTGGCTAGCCTATATGTCCACTGGTGGTTCACATAGCGACCTGCATCAATGAACATCAAGGTAGGACTAGACAACTTTGACACAACAGAAAATTGCATTGAATATGTTTCTGGTATACTCAGACACCATTATCCCCACGTGCCGAACTCTGCACTGTGAGCAATCGTGGATTCTCATGATCATTCATGTCCATCAAAAGTGGAAATTTATCGACTCGGGGACACCTTTGTACGACGATGCATACCATTCCCTCAGCGGATCTGCATAATGATAGCCCATGGCTCATCCATCAAAGGCAAGATTTCCTGGGGCAGTACTCTTCTAAGATCTGTACGCTTACCGGCCTCAGATCCTCCATGTCATACCTCCTGATCTGGGAAAACTCAAAGTTGCAGTTTACAACCTTCATCCCCCACCTTATTCCAAGTATATCAGAACATGTTGACCCAGTTATCCTTCGAGTGACTGCAGTAATAGTCACCCAATGGTCCGAGATCTATGACCGTTAAAATAGTAGTATCTCATCCTTACCACCCGACGTTAAACTGCATGGAGTGAAGGCACGCCCCCGAGAGAAAGATAAATCAGAGCAAGGAGCTCTCTAAGCTTTAACAGCAACCAGGGTCGAGTATGCCCGACATGTTCAAACAAATCATTCCTCGGAAACAGACTTCGTGGCCCGGATAATTGCGGATCCTCAAAAGAATTCATGGACATCGGATGTGGAAAGTCATCGACCCAGTGACACCTTTGTATGACTATGCATACCAGGCCCTCACTGGCTCTGCATAATGATAGCCCCTGGCTCATCCACCAAAGGCATGATTTCCCCGGGTAATACTCTTCCTATCTCTGTAGTCTTACTAGCCTCAGAGCCTCTGTGACATCTCTCCTGATCCAAGAAGCCCAGAAACCATGATTTACACCATCAACCCCCTCCACGTCATGGACATGCCAGGATACTCAGGCCTAGTTACATTCTAATCAAGAGAGGCATTTTCAACTACGTCCTCACAACATGACATTAAACTGCGTGGTCAATCTTCCTTGCTACATTACGTCAAACTGGACAACATTGGAAAAAGAATGAAAAATTCCCCTTGTCCTCGCAGCATGACATTAAACTGCACAACATCCTTTAATAATTCTCTTTTTCTTTACCACATGATGCTAAACTGCACAGTCAAACCCGCCACGAGTTCAGTATGGAACGGAGGCTTTTCTCTGTCCTTCAGTGCATGGGTCAGACCGGCACAAGCCACCATCTCACACCCGCGTCAGAAGAGATTACTTCACCCATTCTTGGGAAGTTGAGTCAAGATGTTTCCCCTATATACAAGAACCCTCTCATAATAAACCATACTCTACACTCAAAAAAGAGGAATTCTCATAAGCCACCCCTGGTGGTCCCATATCTCAACTTCCCTGAAGTTTCTAGGCTATCGGATGAATAAAATCATTGACCTAAGGATGCCTTTGCATGACTATGCATACCATGCCCTCAGTGGCATTGCATTTTGATCTCCCTTGGCACGTCAACCTATGGATATATTTCCTTAGGCAATGCTTCTCTTTGTACACCCCTTGGCCCCTGAGCCCCTATGTCTATCCCGGGATTCGAAACCCCTCTGAGCTATAGTTTACTAACCCCTTTCACAACCCTGCATGAATATGGTGAAACGTCTTTGACAAGATTACTGAGAACCAAGAGAAGTTGTTACATTTTATATGTTGTCCCAGCTACATGACATTAAATTGCACCAAGCCTCAACCATCCCTTATTCTAGATAAATGCGTTGGGAAGTGGTCTCCTGACAATGCTCCTGATTAGTACGGATGTTCCTAAAACCCTTTCAGTTGTCACACTACCCTTCTGAGCCACCCCTCGTGGTTTTCATAATTTTCCAAGTCACCCATCATGGTTTCCAGGAGCCGAACTTCCATGCAGTCCCCTGGACATCAGAAATGGATAGTCATTGACTTAAGGACACCTTTTCACAACTATGCATACCATGACCACAGCGGCTCTGCATACTGATCTCCCTTGGCCCGTCTACCAAAGTCATGTTTTCCTTAGGCAATGCTCTTCCTACCTCTGTACGCCGACACGGCTCCCATGCCTTGAGGCATTCCCTGCATGCCGTTCAAATTTAAACATGTTTCCCACCACGTGCATCTGAAGAGTATTAAGACATCTTTTAATCATATGAACCCCATTGGGTCCCTCACTCTCCCCACCATGTTTGGTCAAAGCTGTTTGACCTAAAACATCAGTAATGATAGTCTTTTCAGTGAGACTTTAAACTACTCACAAAAAGAGGCACAAAGCTTGTTAGGCCAAAAACCCGAAAAGGGAGACCTGAGAAAAAGTCGGGCCATACCCGCTATGTCCGCACTAAACGGGCCCAGGAAAAATCAGGGCATTAGAAAGAAAAAGACAAAAAGTTTGTGGGGATTTTCAACAAAACCCTAGAAATAGTCAAACTATGCTCACTATACCCCATGGTCTAGGAAAATGTTCGAGTTTGTTTTCCTGAGTTATGATTATTTCTATTTCAATGAATTGTTATTTACACAACAATTGTTCTACGTACCAATAAAATTTCACAGCAACAAGTGATTGACAGAGATTGTATTTCGTTTGAACAAAAAAAGGGAGGACGTCCACAAACTAGGGTATCACCCACACAAAAAAGGGTGAGATGGGTAAGTAAAACAGAGTGTTGAAGAGTGGATTTAATAATCATAAAGGAGCCTAACTCACTCTCTCCACTAGATCGGCAACCATGTGGCGGAAGTCGTTGCAAGATCGTTCCAATACGGCCTTCTCCCTAGCTTCAACCTCAGCCACCAGATGAGTATGCTCCAATATTGTTTGGAGATCATCGATTCCTTTTCTAGTGGCTTCGAGATGACCAGTCATAGCTGACAACCGATTCCTTAGCATCGCTGCCAGTTCATCACATTCATGCAACGCAGAAGATTGGACGACCACCTGATCTCGAGAGGTCACCTCCTGTGCCATCAGCTGATAGAGATGTATCATGGCTTCCTCCAGAGCTCGGGTCCCGCGATGAGTGGCAGCAAAGTGAGCAAGATTGTGTTCACTAGTGGCAGCTTCCTCACGGGTCGTGACAACTTGGCAAGCAAGAGTATGGAACTGTCGATAGCCAAAGCCACCCAACCCCAAGCCCAGGAAGAGCTGTCGAAGAGCTTAGGTCTTAGTTTCCATATCAGCTAGAGGATTTTCGGCAACGATTTCGCAAATCTGAGGCCAAGACCACCAGCGCACTGCTCGGTGGTCCACCATGACACGGGGATCTTTGGTATCCTCGTTGGATGGCACAGGAACGAAATCGGGCATTGGAACCAGTGCAAGAATGTGCTCACCAGAAGATGGTTTCGAAACTAGAAAGTCTGGACCCTCTAACCCCAGTTCAGGCTTGGGGATCAAGTTTCTAAGCCCAGTATCAACTGGAAAAACTTCCAAGATTGTCTCGCTGGGACCTGGAAGCATAGGGTCGTCCTCATCCACGTCCAAGAAGGATGAATCCGTCTGAGCTTCGGACACCATAGGGCTGGGAGAGAAAAATACCCGGAGTTTCTTTGATCGACGAGCCAGCAGTCGATCCTCCCTTAGAGCAGATGGGGATGGTGCGGTAGACGCGACAACCACAATACCTCCTGATTTGGGAATTTTCCGAATGACCTTCCCTAGGATCCCATCGGGATAGTATTTTTCCCATGCCTTTGCATACTCCATGGAAAGGCCGGCGGTCGCCCCAATGACAGGCAGGGGAATGCTTGAGTCGGATCCCTCCCTCGTTAGCTTTAGCCACCATTGACGAAGTGTGGCCGGTTGCAATCCTCGAGCCTGAGGAGGGGGAAGGGAACTGGGACTTGCATTCACCCAAACTGGCGAGAAAAACGATACGGGACATACATTTCACATAAAGAAACCTCGTCGATCCGTGCAGTCATAAATCCGTCCCACAGAGAGTTTATGTAAGAGCGCTCCTCCAGGATCCCCCAGAGGTTGTCAACTAAGACACCAGAAGTGGTGGGGTAGGGAGTGAATGAAAACTGGGAAAAATCAATCATAACATCGAGGACTTCACCAGGGCTGATGGATTTCAGGATAACTCTAGCTTTGTCAAGTAGGGTAGGCCGAAAAGCCGGGAGCGGGATGACCGTGTTGTGATGATATTCATAGCAGTGAAAATGATCCACTACCTAGCCATACAAAAATTTAAATGGCCCACTCAGATGAAAGGGTGACCGACCCTTCTGCGTATGACTTAGTAGTTCCTAAATACGCGCCCGTGTGGGCACGACCAAATTCACCAGGCGGCCCCCTTCCAGCTCTACTCCCATCATCAGGGTGCAAGCCCTGATGCACAGATTAATATCCAGGGAAGGGAATAGCCACCCGCTGAGGAACATAGCAAACAAACCAGCTAGCCAGAGCATAGGAGACACACTGGGGCGCACCTCATAACCCCACGAGAGGTAGTCACCCGCCTCCAGAACCACCCAGTAAAACCTGGTGAGGTTCGTGATTGCTAAGAAGGACGAGTCCTGGGGCACTTGATCTTTGGCACAAGACCAGTGGTGTTCAGGAATAACCCTATCCAAGTACTATATGTAATAAGAGAGCATGAATGCAACACCTGACCCAATGACTGATCCGCCCTAACCGGCAGATCCCTCACCAATAAAGGCACTTGTTCAACGTCGTCTCATGCATTAGGAGAAGGCATAAATTTGTCATACATTTCACAGATAATAGGGAGTCCTCCAAATTGATGGATATCCCACAAACTAATACCAACTTCACCATGGGAAAGGTGGAAAGTATTAGTGTTTGAACACCAGTGACTGAGTAGGTCTGGCAAGACTAAGGATGGTGGGTAAATGGAAAATTGGGAGGCCCACACTACGGAGTATAAATTGACTGCTTCTAGTGATTCAGGAGACTCCTGGTAGTGATGATGGACCCAAAAATACTAGGCACAATCATTTGATAAGAGCTCGCCAGATCGAAGATCCCACTTAGGAATCCACCCCGCATCAGGAACTACTCGAGAAAGGTTGATAATAGAATGGTAATTCTTGGAGACAGCTTCCTGAGAAGAGTTTCGAGCGTGATGATCACTTTGGGTCCAAAAAAAGCCCCTCAAAATGAATGTGTCTTTCTTGTCAGAGTTGGAAACCATCTCCCCTGATTGTGTAAGGTTCGCCTGAATACACTTGGATGATGCTTCCAAGAAAGGAGAAGGATGACCTAAGAAAGTGGGGGGAATAGGGAAATTGTCTTGAAGAACGAATCCATGAAGTGGAAGTTGACATGATAGTGGATAATCCTGGAGCTCAAGAGGTAGAAAATCATTCAAGCCACCATCGTCAGGAATGATGGACCGACTAGGGTCATCTAAGATGTTCTCTGATCTGTGAATCATAGCTAAACGTCTCCCTGATCTAATTGGGAGCGGCTCTACAGCGGGCCTCGGTGCAAAATGAGGGGGAACCATATATTATACCTGCACAATGAGATCCAAAAATTGGTTACTTTGGAATAAAAATCTGGACAAAGATACCAGATATATGGCTGAGGATCTGTTGAGGAGCCTTCCAAAGCAAAGTCCGCAAGGAGGCCTCGAAGGATGGTTTGTGCTGACAACATCCCATGAACCAGCCCTTCGTGAAATCAGTCTGTGAAACCCTGTCCCGCAGAACATTGTCCAGGAAACCGCGAGCCAATTTGCTCTGCGGAATTTGAATCTCGATTTTAAGTGATTAAGTTCGGAAGATTTAGAAACTTTTAATGTTCAGGATATTTTAGTCTGCGGAGCATCGAAACTACGGATCATTGAAACCTCAGAGCACCCAAACCGCGAATTAAGTTCCTCCGCATCCCGTCATGACTACTTTTTAATTAATTATGATTAATGGTTCGCGTTTGGGAAATTGGTTTGGGGGTGAAGGCGACCGTGAAGGTGGAATGGTTCGCGGAAGTTGTAGTCGGTTTGCGGACGAAGCACTTCGCGAAAGACAAGCGTGCAGAGGTGAGGGAGCTCTGGTTTCACGAAAAATTCGGTAAAGGACAAATAAAGGGCCCCCCAAATTTATAAGCATGGTCCCCTACTATGTCCACTACCCTACTGAAAACCATCTCAGTTTCCGGACCACTTTGCATCGGAATGGACACTTCTTCGTTCCGATCGGACCCCACTCCGATGGGGGGAATTTGTAGGGTCCTTAAAAATCCACAAAGGAGATTCTACCCAAATCTCCTAAAGAATTGTGGAAAGGAATGATAAAAAATCATAGGAACAAAATCAGGACCTGTCCGCGTACTGGTCCCATGAAAACGCAACGTGGCCAGGCCCTGTGAAGCACCCCCTCCGCTAACCATCGTCATTCGCGAAATAGAGGCGGAGATCCTCCACAGTCGCGAGGCAGGATGGGCGCCGATCTGGTTCATCATCGTGAACTGCCCCAACCAGAGACTGCATCGACCAGTTCTACCTGCATCCGCTGTCGTTCGTGGAATGGAGGTGGAACCCTCCGCGGCCGCGAAGCACTCCTTGAGTTCAATTCGCGGGGGGGGGGGGGGGGGGGAGCGCTCAATACCCACCACGAATTACGGATTTACCAAGTCAGCTGTAAATTGGGTATTCATTCATGGGCATCTGTAAAAGGTGCCACGTGACCGCAGATACATACCTTTCCCCACTATATAAAATGAGACCGAGGGGGAAAGTACAAGGGGGTTGGAGATTTGAGGATTCAGATTCAGACGATTCGAAGGCTGAGGTAGAGAAGAGCGATCAGACTGGGGTGGAAGGATTTTGAAGGAAGGCTCTAGATTTCACAAATAGTGAAGTTCCAATTCGAAAACCATAGTAGTTATAAACCTTGGAACGAACTAATAAGGAACCAAAAACGCATAATAATTCTGTGAACCGTGAACTCAAAAAATATATAAAAAGAGAATACCACGAACCATAACCCCTCCACAGATGCACTCCCCGTGGACCAAGGTGTTTATGCCTCCTTTCCGATCTGCCACACCGCATAGTACCCTCCTACGTAGGTGAAGCCTCGACCGACGAACCCCCAATCGGCACCACCCTTGGCCGCCACTGCTTGCATGGAACCCTCAGTGTATCCCCTGGTCCAAGGGCCAAACCTGAAGACGCGAACCACCCTGGTTTGCAGGATGTTCGCCAGACCGCAAACCACCCTGGTTTGCGGGATGCCCCTCAGTCCGCGAACCACATTGGTTCACGGGATTCCAACCAGTCTGTGGACCCTCCTGCATCATGGATGGCCAGTCAGTCCACAGACCACCCTGGTTTGCAGACGACCCCTCCAGCTGCGTAGAACTTCCCTACATGAAGGGCACAAAAACATTCAGAGTTATGTTTCCTCGAGCCAGATAGAATTCCCCCAATCCTACCTGATCCCCCCGTGAATCCTTCACGGGACTACTCATCGTCCTCGAGCCGAGGCTTCCACCAGAGCCACCAGATCCATGTGGTGTAACCCTCAGGCACATCAGTGCGCCATTTTGAGTTCACATACCCACAGTAACATGGGCATAGGGCTTTCCCCAACCCTTGAGCAGATTCCCGAAGCATTCCTGTGTTCACATTCCCACGGTAGTGTAGAGTCTGAGCTCGGGAGTCTCTTTTCTACCCCTATACTTATTAAGGGCTCTTTGGGGGTGTAAAATATCCATCAGAAGGAATCCCTCATGCACTGCAAGAGAGGAGATGGGCACAAGATCACCCCCTTTCCCTCTCCCATTGTGCTTCCTCTAACGGGCCTCCTCAGAGTGTAAGCCCCAATCCATCACCCTGGGAATCCACCTAGGAGTAATCCCTGACCTTATGGGCCGCCCTCATGCGTAAGCCCCACTCCACTTCTCACGAACGCACCTTCCGCAATGTGATCGTCTGGTCCCTACTGCATCTTGTTTCTCACACCGAGCATGACTCACGTGGGCTTAGAGTAAGAATAAACCATGACCTTCTCTTATGGTCCTCCTCAGAGTGTAATCCCCAATCCACACTATGGGACTCCTCAAAGTGTAAGCCTCAATCCACACTATGGGCCTCCTCATAGTGTAAGCCCAAATCCATCATTTTGGGCTGCCTCAGAGCTTAAGTCCCAAGCCGATTCGAACTACGTGGACGTTGATCCCTGTCCCCTAGGCAGGGTACGTATGAAGCCTCCCTGAGGTTCAAGCCCAACAACCGGTCAATCCTACTGTCTTCACATCGGTCCACCGCGCTACTCCTAGTGCCGCCTCAACCGAGTTTAGACTCTTCGGGGTCACTAAACCAACGAGGGATGGTAAACCTCAGGCATAAATGATTCCGAACCCTTACGTCCAGCTGACCATTGACCACCAAGGTTAAATCTGTGGATACTATGTTTGGGTATAAACCAAAGATTCGCAAACATATGAATACGTCATAAATCTGTAAGAGAGTCCCGGAACAGGCAATAATTCCCCCCCCCCCCAAAAAAGGGTGCGATGAGCCCGACTTCCCGTCCTCTCGACCAATGTGAGTTCTTAAGAGTCATTGTTCAGACCATCCGGTGAATTCCTACCTTTGGAAAGCAGGTCCATCAATCATTGGATATGGAACCATTGGGCATTTCGAGGTCGAAAACGAAAACAAAACAAATATAAATAGTATTCTGATATCTAAAATGTATATATACATTATGTGATTTATTTTTAAATTTAGTGATTAAATAATTACCTTAAATGGTGACATAATGATGATGTAGTAATTATGAAGGAGGATGAATATGGAGTGAATGGGAAGTTCCTTGCATTGAATCAGATATGTACAATCTTCTTCCTACTAAAAATACTCTTTCAACACATAATCATTCCACCTGAATTAGGAAATATCCTTTGAATCTACTATGAATGTCAATAGATCAGTGATTAATGTCGTTGTCCAACCTCGCAAAGCCAGTTCATTTGAAGATACCTTCTTAGATATAAAAATTCCTTTCTAGATGCAAAAAATCTCCCTCTATTTAGTGCCTAGGGGATGGTACAATATTGGTCGTTTCTAATTCAGAAGATCTAAAGAAATGGATTTTGATTTATAAATTCTCGATCCTTGGTTGTATCTCTTATGATAAAGGTGTAAAACCATGGTATTATGAGGACCTAAAGGACATGATCTCCCACCTATGGAGCTTTTCAAGATAGAGGCGAGTTCCTATTGAAAAAGACTATTTCTATGTCATCCCATAATTAAAGGTGGATTTTTTATGGCATGGAGATCTGGAATCCTCAACTGCAAACCACGTTTTTATGGTTTTTTGAATGGCACCCAAAGTTCAATCACCATAAATGAATTCACTTATTTTCTCATGTCTGGTATTAGATCCATGGGATTCCATAGGTCTATTGGATCCCTAAACTCGTTAATGATTTGGTTCTTAGAATTGGAATCCTATTGAATGTAGATCAATTGGCTCTTAATGGGGACACATGCCTATATATAAGGGTCCTTATTGAGATTAATACAGAATTACCTTCATAATAATGAGTCTCTATGGTTGAAAATGATCACTATATGGAGGTCCACTTTGAATTTGAAAATTTTCCTATATATTTGTGAGCACTTCCAAATGGTTGGTCGTTCCTTGCAGGACTATCATTTTTTTCAGAATATGGTTAGCCTTCTAACATAACTATGTCATTGGAAGAGGTATTAAGTGGTAAGAGGGTCAATGTAGTGGATACTGGAAACAAGGATGTGAGATATCCAACTGAGGAATTTAAATGGCACAAGGATGTTGGTGAATGCACATCATGGGAAGCACTGGTTGAGGAAGAAAAACAACAAAAATTTATTTCTGATGAAGCTGTTGTGGCAGTGCACAATATTTCTGAATCAGAAAAGCAATGTAACTTCATAGAGGACCTCCATAAAATAGAACCCTCCTCCAATATTCTCTCCACTACATATTTTATGCAAGCTGAGGAATACTTGTTAGAGATTATCACTTCTGATCTGAATGCTGCATTATCCCTTATTATGCCATTGGCATAAAATTATGAAGAATAAAAACAGATTCTACACACAGGGAAGGAACCAGATGAATGTCCCATCCAACAATAACCAAAAAATAAAAAAAATTAACTCTTTCAAAGGAATTTGGAGGGGATAGCTCAATCCAAATTCATAAACCATCAAATGAGGGTCCAAACAGAACACAACCTGTTAAAAACCACACAAAAAACAACTACATAAAATATAAATGCGTACAAAAATTGGAGAAGAAATAAAATAGGTGACCCATCCCCAACCAAAAAACCAAATGAAGACACATTTATAGAACTGTCTGGTGATATCCAAGACTATCATAGAGGGTTCCTTGAAGCTCTTTGTTGGTAGGTATAAACTTGATATTATTGACATCTCTGAGCCAATGAAAAATTAGTCCAGTTATAGTTATCATTCTGTTGTGAGTGACTACTCAATTTTGGCCACTACACAATCTGCTACTGATCTTGATAGGCTATAAGTCTTGGTTAATAACCTCCTGGATGAAACATCCATTATCCACTAAGATGAGAAGATCAAAACTTTTAGTTCTATAAAATATATAAAAAAATTTTTCTACTCAGTTATTTATGAAAAAAAAAATATATTAACAGATGGAATCTATGGATGTAATTACAAGATTTGTCTAGAAGCATTATGGAATCTTGGTTGATTATTGGAGACATTAATTGTATCCTTTTTGTTGATGAGAAAATTGGGCCTATGTATAGAACAATCTCCATCAATGACTTTAGATCTTGGGTTGAGGAAACCAATATTATAGAATTCAACCTTCATGGTGATAAATTCACCTGGTACAAAAGGCACTTGGGAAGAATAATAGCAAGAAGAATTTATTGGGATATTGTGAATGATGCCACTCTTAGAAATTATTGATCGATCTCTTATTCTACACTAGCCAAGAAAAACACTGATCATCATACCATTATTGAGAGTCTTATTGATAGTATAGCCAGGAAACCTATTCCTTTCAGAATCAACAATGTTTATTCCTCTCTCCCGGAGTGCCCAATGATTTTCTAAGATACGTGGGGATCAAATGGGTCAAATATCTATCCTCTGATATGTATCTCTAAAATAAAAATTCTCATGAATAGATTAAAAATATATAGAAAAAAATATTTTACCTTCATGAGGAAGATATTGATGCTCTTGAATGTACTCTCCATGGATTATAAGAATATATCACTATGAGAAATATTTCTGGAGATATTGATCAAGAAATTGAGATATCATCGAAGGTAAAAAAACTCATCAATCTCACGGAGAACATTAGAATAGAAACTCTAAAAATTCAGTGTCATACTAATGGTGATAGAAGCACTATTGTTTTAATTCTCTTTAATGAGTCAGAAGGGACAATATGAAACCTTCTCTTATCAGATATAGAGATCACATTCTTGAGGGAAATGAATGTTCTTTACAATCACATTGTCTCTTTCTATAGGGATATTTTCAATGGAACACCAAATACTATGTGAGTTAAGGATGGAATCATTCATAAGTTTATTATTGAATAGGAAAAGTATTTTCTTACCTCTAAACCTCTGGATATTGAAGTCAAGTATTTTTTCTTTGTCCATAAGATATAAAGTTCTCCTAGATCAAATGGTTTTACAAACCAATTCTTCCATGTGTAATGGGTTGTCATTCATATAGATTTTTGCAACCTTATAAAGAATTTTTTCAAGGGTGGTTCTTCCAATTAGTGGTTAAAATCCTAAATAATTTCTTCGATTCCTAAAATGGAGAATGCCTTTGATATTACTCAATTCAGCCCTGTTTCTCTTGTTAACTCCCTCCATAAAGTCATCACCATGATTCTTGCCAACAAAGTTTCCAGTATCTTAGAATAGAATTATATAATGAATCCATTTGGATTTTTCAAAGAAAGAAGCATCCAGGATTTCTTGCTCACTACATCAAAATGTGTCAAACCCCTTTGAAATTCCACCAATGGAGGATATGTTTCCCTAATGCTTGATGTTAATAAATATTATGATACTATTGACTAGGGTTTTATTGATGATGTTCTTCACATATTTGGTTTCAGTGTTATTTTAATAAAGGGTCTCAATGGTTTGATTGGGTCATCTTATATCGATATTCTCATAAATTGTATCCCTAAAGTAATATTTCATGTGCTTCAGGGGAATGAGGAAAGGATATCCCCTTTCTACTACAATTTTTTCCATTTTAGATGATAAGATCAGTGGTATTTTACTTCAAATGGTGGAAAAGGATGAACTTACCTTGGTCAGGGAATCAACAGGTACCTTTTCTCATTCACATCGCATTTTTACTAATGATGTTATTATATTGACTTGGGGTCATAGGAAGAACATCAATAATATCAAGAGTGCTCTATCACAATATTAAAATGTGTCAAGCCATGAAATCAATTAAAGAAAATCCATTATTTATATTGGCAAGATAATTAAAACTTTCAGAAATAACTCCATCGTTATTGAAATTGGAATTAGAGAGGGTTCTTTTCACATCAAATAACTCAGTTTACCCATGATTTGGGGTAATCCTTGGTATTTACACTTTGCTAATATCTTGATTCTGATTCAACAAACCCTCACCTCTTATAAAGGAAAGCCACTCTGAATGGTCATATGAGTGTGTCTTGGGAATCATGTAGATGTATCAAACTTGATCTACTCCTTCATGGTGTATTCTTAGCCATTCTTAGCCATTAAAATCATCATCTCGATGATGAGGATCTTTTTTTGGAGTTGAAGCATCTTAGGAAACAATTTTATTACTTTATCATCAAAAAAATTGATGCTTGCCTCATAATTTTGTTTGTCATGGAATAAAATTCTTGAATTATTTAATCAGGACCTTATTACTAAATTTTTATCGAGGATTTTCAATAATCACTATAAAGGTCTGGGATTATTTAGAACCAAACTTATTGAAAATCTAGTTCCAGGGCACTTATTTTTCCTAGAATCCTCCATCAGTACTAGTTTGAGAAAGGTTGATAAAATCATTCACATGCACTCGTGTTGGCTTGTTAACATGAATTATTCCTTGATATTCTGGCATGATAATTGGATTGGAACTCCTATTAATAAATTTATTACATCTACTGATCAAGATATTGATCACAACATCTCAATTAAGGATTATATGGAAAACGCAAATCTTCTATTGGATGATATAGATGATGTTATCTGCAACTATGAATTTCTTAACCAGGGTGACATGCTCATTAGGGAACCATCCCCCAATAGAATACTTAACTCCAAGAACATTTACATGCATATACTCCAAGAAAGTCACAAATGGATTTCATATCACAAGAAATAGCTCATGCCTTCCATATTCACTCTCATATGGAGACTTTCCATGAATAAAGTACCTATTAATGACAACCTACTACATGTGGGAATTTACCATTGTTGTAAAAGTGCCCTCTTCTGATAGACTAGGGAGGACATCAACCATTTTTTCCTAAGATGTAAAATATTAGCCTCCCTCTGGAATGGTGTCTTTGACATTTTCGAGGTTTCCCCTTTATGACGCGACTTCCTAGGAGTTCCTGCAGGCTATCCTTGCTATCCAGTTCTCAAAGAAGGCCACCCTTCTCTTCTATTTTTATTGTGAGGAACTAATACATGTCATCTAGAGATGACCTAACAAGGTCATGCATGAACAAAATCACTTAAATTATAGAGACACTATTTATGATTTTCTAGAAGTAGTCAACAATGATAATTCACTACTTTTCCTACAACATAGAAACATAGTGAGGGATTTAATTATCCTTCAATAACAGAATATTACAAGAATTTTTCCCCATCCTTGTGGAACTATCAAGATTTTTTAGACTCCTTCCTTTTCTAGATGGCTGAAATACAAAACATATGGAACATTGAGGGGAAATCAAATAACTTTAGAATATAGGGTTATCTTTCGTGATCAGAATTGTGAGGTGGTGGAATCTCTCTATGGCTCTTGTGTTCATGTCAATGCTCTTGAAGTGAAAATGACTGGATTTATTAGTGTTGTATATATTTTAAGGCAACAGAAGTGGAGAAACATCTATTTTGAATGAGTCTCTAACACCATTGATCAAGTTATCTGGATGGGATTGATTGACCTCTCATGAAAGATGATAGTTGGATGGGAAAATTTTCTAGATTTTCTTTCTTCCATGAGAAACATTATCACACATATATTCTACGAAGCATTTAACCTTGCTGATGCTCTTGTAAAAAAGGGGCTCACTCATGAAATTTACTACCATTATAACTATATCCCTTGTGATTTACATCCCATAATGTAATGTGAAAAATTATAAAATATCATATTTTAGACATTTTTAGTTTTTTATTACTTCTATTCAAGAGGCTTTGAGCACACTCTTTAAAAAAAAGATGATGTCGTAATTTTATATCTAATAGAAGGATCAAATAAATGATATTAAAAATGTTAAATTAAATTTAATTTGATATAATTAATTTCATCCATGAATTATCTATATTAATTTCGACATATTATAGATGATTTAAAAAAATTTGATCGAATATATCATGTTGTTATGATATTTTTTAAAATACGTGTAATGAATAGTGTTGAAATTGACAGTAATGATATTTTAAAATAAATAATATTTTATTAAATTATATAAAATGAATAAAACTATAAAATCAATTATAATTATTTTTTTGAAGTTATCGATGTCATATATTGTTCATTTATGTCTATTTTGGAATTTTATAGTTAATATATTATCCCATAAATAGTAAAAACCAATTTTATCATGGTATGGGTTAAAGAGTTTTACTAAGGGTTAAATCCCAATGATAAGGTTAAAATATGACATAAACATGTAAAAAAATAAATATTTTGTAGAATTTAGACCCATAATAATCATAAAATCGAAATAAATCACTTTTGAGACATTTTTAATTAGAAATTAATTTATATTAATTTAATATTTAGAGAGTTTCCAAAAGTGACCATCACCTCATTTATAATTGGAAACCTCCTCCCTCACATTATAAAACCACATTGAGCCTTATATATTATATAAAAACTACCAACATATCCTAATAAATAATTATCTATGTTCTGGAGGTCTAATATTGCAAAGAGACCAACTCTATATCCATTAATAAGAGATCTAAGTAGAGTCGGCTGAAGAAGAGGTAATCATTTTTACCAACTCATTCAAGTTCATTTATTATTATACTTCCACTTCATGAGTTGTTTCCATGAGAAAGTAATAAATAAAATATTATATATATAACTATATTTTATTATGATTTTTATACAACCATATTCCATGATTTATCAATCCTATAAAATATAAAATCATCATGCATGCGTATGTATAACCTATTATCACCAGGTTGTGGAGTAAAATGTTTTTCAACACTACTTTATATGGATGGGTATAATGATGGATATGATGGATATAAATATTAAATATTACATGATATTGTTTGCGTATAATTAATTCACCATCATATTCTTTACCCTTTTACCATTAATGGAATGATATTGTCGATTGTGCATACATACGATCGATCGTCACAACAACACGACGAGATTCATCTTCCACATTAACCATTTAAGAAAGATTAAAAAATGTATAAAATGAGTGAATATAATATCTATGAACATAATATCGTTATTTTGAAGAATGATATATATTATATGTATTATAAACACAACATTGATTATAAAATATGTATAGGAAAATGAAGTAGTTGGCATTTGACACCAGGGTAATGATAGAATATTATTAACGAAATTATATAAAAGCATCATACATGATATCATAAATATTAACATGGTTCTGGTAAAAATTAATAAACTTATACAAAATGTTCCATCATGCTCAATTAAAGTAAAGTGAATGTTAAGGTTTAATTTTAAAATCTCATTATTATTCAAGATTGTTTATACGTAAGTATCTATTGGGGAATATTTATCACCCATGACCATTTTTCTTAAAAATATTTTTCAAAATATTTTTACTGTTATCATAAATTTTAATTCATTTACACAAGCTCTTTGTTTTTTAAAATGGTTCGAAATGAATCTTTTTTTTTCATTTTCCAAATGATTTACTTTATGGATTCATCGACAAAAACATAGAATGAATGTTTTTTTAACTCACATGGATTGAGATGCTTTTACCACCATAATAACACCTTTTTGTTTCTATGATTAAATTATATTTTTTCAAAGTTATTCTTAAATAATATGATTACTTTTATAAATTCACGGGTTTTAAATAAATTATTTCAAAGTAAATTGGTATTTTTTAAAGATATATGAGTCAAAAAAATTAAAGTTATTTCATTTATTTCAACATCAATTTTGGAATATTATGTTTGATTGAGGTTAATCTATTATGGTAATATTTAAATTATTTTATTGATGGGTTTATGACTAGTTTGACTGTGGATGTTCTATTTTGATTTTATTCTTGCTTTATGGTTAAATTATTCAAATTTTAAATGCTATTTTTTCAATTAGAATGTCAATCTTATTTATTTTTTCAAAGGAGTAATGCATTAGACTTAGTTAGTGATGGTAGGGGTTTGCTATAGCCCCTTGATCTATCATTGGGTATCATAAGACAAACTAATTTGGGAATGGGTAGATGTCTTACTCATGTATGTATGGTTTCTTGGCCAAAGCCTTGACCGTATGTTTTTAATATCTAACATTATTTATTCCTTTAGAATGATATTAGTTATTGATATTCCATGTGATTATTTGACTTGTAGAATTTCCATGGTTATGATTTCTAGGTAATGTGACTATTTATATGGCATTATTTACTCCATAAATATTATTATCAAGATATGTTCAAATAAAATGTGTTTATGTTATTCAATATTCCTTATTGTTTATGATTATACGTTCATGATAGCTTCTGTTGTATAGTTACCCATATTGAGCATATGAGATCACCCCTTTCTTATGTTTTATTTGGAAAATGATACCCTAATGTGTGTTAATGACTGATATGCATGGTTAATCTAGGAAAATATTGATGCTATCAAAGGATCGATTGTAACACCCCAAGACTTCATATTACATTATCTCATTAAAGTAATTTAATAGCTTGTGCCACAGGCATCACTAAGTTAGAGCGCACCACAACATACCAAACTACCCATTCAAAAAGTGGTTATGAATAATATTAACTATATTTTTAATCCTATGTACTCAATATAATTTTTACATCCATATTATGTTATTATTATACATAATATAAGAAAAAATTCATTTTTTTAGATAAAAGAAGTATTTTTCGGAAAATGAAATTTTACTACCTTTTAATGGAGAAACTTTTTTAAAACCAACATTTGAAACTTTTATATATTTAATTTAATGAAATTAAAATCTTCTTTAGAATTGGGAGAAAAAAATTTTGTTTCGATAAATTTTTGTTACTTTTCTGATAACTTTTATATTTTGACGAATAGTGTAAAATACTATGTTTTAATTGAAAACAACTTTTTTAATCGAAATATTTTAAAGTGTTAAATTAAGAATTTTAATGTTTTTGAAGTGTAATTAGATTTTATTTTTATCATTTAATAAAATTTAGGTCATTATATGTAATTTCACATTTAAATTAGACATAAACACATGTCAATCTTTTGATTGTTTTTTCTTTTTAAAAACCTGCTTTCAAGTTTTAACAATGGGAATTAATTTTAAATTAATAAATGAAACCTCCATGTTTTAAATTTTGTAAAATAGACTTAATTTGAGACATTTTTATATAAATTTAGATGTACAAAATTTTATTGAAATTTTTAACCTCTTTTACCCACCGCACATTATGAAATTTGCATAAAACATAATTTTACCGCTTTTGTGAATTGAATTTTAAAAATATAAGAGATACAATTGACATCAGTAAGTAAAATTTGATTCAATATATTGAAATTAATTTTTTGTGAATATTAACTTTTGACTTTTATTTACCACATTTAAAATTAAATAGTATAATTAAAGGTAAAAATGATATTATAATCACCATAAGACACATCTAAATTTACTGGATAAGTATAATTAGACGAAAAACAACCTTAGGAATAAAATATGATCCTTTAGGTCCACTAGGATTAGATTAGAACATTTATTATTATTTCATTTAAAGGAGAGTTAAAAGTGTTAAATTCAAAGTTTATTAACTAAATAATTTTTAATATACGGTTATACACAAGATATATTCGTCAATAAATATTCATTAGAAAGATAAAATTATTTCCTACATAATGGTATTTTTTATAATTTTTAGAGATTAAATAATTAAATTTATTTATGACACAATGATGATCCAATAATTACATTTTTAATTAAATATTAAAATAGTGTATATTACAAATATTAAAATAAATAGAATTTAAAAGTTTTTATGCCATACAAGAATTTTCTAGGTTAATATGTCATGTTAGGGTTGATTAGATATTTTTTTTGGAAGTAATAAGGTTTTTATGACTCTCAAAAAAACAAAATACCAAATAGTTTCAAAATGGGAATAAATTAATTTTAAAAAAAACACTATATTATTTGTTGATATAATATTCCCAAAAATATAAGTTTCAGCCAAAAAGATTAAATAATATTATATATGTCATTAATTAACCGCTTTATGTTCTCTTAAATGTTTATAGTAGTCTCAATAACCATATATTTGTAAGAATACAAGAAGACAAGCTAAAAGTTAAACTATTTAACTAAGAGATAAATCTAAAATATATGGTTAAAATAGTAACCAAAACTTATCTAAGACTTATTGGTTGAGAGGTTTGTGATCCATAACCACCTGAATCTATAAATAAATTCGTTTGGATCCATTATAATCCAAATGTGAGTTTATAACAAATTAATATTTTAATCTTATCCTAAAGTTACCCTCACCTCTCGTATGAAAGGGAACTTCCCCTTCTCTCAAAATCACACCTCCAAAGCCATTTGGCTCATCAAAAACCTGCCCAAATATCCTACCAAATTCTCTAAAATCATCCTAGAGCTCATAGTTTTATCATAAAGAAAACCTAAGGATCCCTTTTGATCAACTCAAAAGGAAACAACCGAAGAAGAGGTAATAATTTCACCACCCTCTTTCAAGTTCTTTTCTTCTTCCACTTCCTATTTTTTTGTTGTTTCTATACCAAAATAATAAGTCCAATACCTCATAAAAACCTTGATGTTTTTATAAATTTTATACAAAAATATTCATTGTTATATCCATCCTATAAATTACAAAGTCACCATACATGTGTACGTACGGCTTACTGTCTCCACATTGGGGTGTCGTTAGTTATTCAAACACTTCATTATTTGGATGGGTATAATAATGAGTATAACTGATGTAAATAATAAATATAACATTTTAATGATTATTTATATATGATATAACTTCCAATTACATACTATTTCAACATCAATATAATGATATTGTCACTCGTTCATATGTACGGATTACCGTCTCCACGACGCGATGAGATTCATTCCCACGTTCACCAGTCAATGATGATTATAAAAATATATATTATTAATAAGTTTGTAATATATGAAATAATAATTCTATTATTGATATATATATATATACATATATATATATATATGTATATATATGTATGTACTTACATATATCTTTTTCACTTAATTCCGTTCAATACGATATGAAAACTGAAACAACGTTTATGCATACGTACGACCTACTATCTCCATAAAAGGTGCCTTCCATTTCGTATATATATCGATTATAAATATTTATATTTTAAATTTATATGATATATAAATCAAGTTTTATATTCTGGAATTATTTAAATCTTGATCTAAATGATAAGATCAAGAATAACAAGTTAAAACATGTACGATAAAGAAAGCAATTATTACCCAAAATGTTAATTTAGCATGGAAATCATAATTGAATGGGTAGTATAAAGTCATAAATGAATAATTTATTATATAATAAATATGGATATGATTTTATTATAATTTAATAACATACTATGGTCATTATACAAGAGATTAAACGTAAACTCGACCAAAGGAAAGTGAAAGGTAAGTGTTAATTCTACAATCTCGTTACTTATCCGAGGTTGTTTTTACGTGAGTGTCTACTGGAACCTATTTATCATCCACATCTGTTATTCATAAAAATATTTTGAAAAGCAATATTTTAAGGTTTTATGTGAGGGAATCTTTAACTAGATCCTCATTTTAAATGGTTGAAATATTTATTCTTCTAAATCATTCTCATTAATGTACATTTTTTCAAAATGGGTTTTAAGGATTTATTTATATGGACATTAATGATTTTAAAATTTTAATTCCTCTGAAAATATTCAATGTGGTATGAGACACATTAATTCAAAAATATCTTTAAATTTTTTCCTTTCTAAATTTTGTGACTTTTAAATGTTTTCATGAAAAAATGATATTTTTCTCAAAAAGTTTTACAAATAATTTTCTTTTATTTCAATATCATTGTATGGATTTTAAACCTTTTTAACGTTGATTTATTATGAAAAAAATCATCTATATTCTATTTAAGGACTTTTGATATGTTTGGATAAGGATTTTTTATTTTTAAACCATTCATGGTTTATGGATAAAGTATTGACATTTTGTATGCTAGTTTTAATAGGAATGTTTATGTTATGTATTAATCTTTTAATATAATGAATGCATTAGACTTAGAAAGTGATGGGTGGAGCTCGATATAGCTCTTTGATGCATCGGTAGGTCTCATGATATAAACAAGTGTCTAGTAATAAGGCCTTGAAAAAATCTTATTTGTAATCTTGGAATGAGTCCTTGACTACGTGGTTAATAAATATGGCATTATGCATTCCATCATTATGAAATTTGATATTGATATTACATGTGATTATTTGACTAGTAGAATATCCAAGTGAATATGGAAATGGAATTATTATATTTATCTTTTCCATATTATGGTGAAGTTTATTTTAAATGGCTTTTCTTTTATTCTTATACACTGCCTTTGAATTTTATGCTTATTTATTAAAGTTTCCACTATATTGGTATCCTTACTGAGCATCTGAGATCACCCCTTTCTATGTATTATTTTTCCAAGGATGAGAAGAAGTTTGTTATGACTGATCTGTAGGGATATTCTAAGGGATATGAATGTGGTAAATGAAGATAATGTTGTTTTTGATTTTGATTTTATAATGTAATGTAACGTTCATGTATGTAATATATTTTCCAAGACTGCTAAACTGATCGGTCTTTTGGGACTTGATTCCTTGTAATCATTCCAATGTATTAAAATAATTCACTGACTCTGGGATTTGGGGGTCGGTGAATTACAGTTGGTATTTAAGGAAGTTTAGCAACAACCATGGAAATCTATTTAGATAACCAGTAATTAGAGAACAGTTTCTAAGATAGACTTTGAGGATTAGTATAGAAAAACTTTCTAGAATTTTGATAATGTGTAGATTTGGTTTATCTTCCATGCAATACATCCCTATCTGGATACGAGCATGTAGAGGCGGCTCTGGCACAGTTTTACCTAGGAGTGAAAACTCAAAAAATGAGTTTTGGGCATGACCCGGGGTATCCTGGTACACGACAACGGGCCTTGCGACACTCTTAATTATGACACTCTTTGGGGATTTTTTTAGGATAATTCACATTTTCATTAAAATCCATTATAATGGATTTAAGAGTAAATATTTCCTCAAATAAAACATGTTATTATTATAGATTATATGCTTAATCTTTTCAATTTACGTTAGGTATTTTACAAGTCTGTAATTATGCATTTCGATTCATAAACTAACATAGTGTATGCCATTGTTTAAAAATGGTGCCTAGTAGATAGAATGAAAATTCTAGCAATACTCATGATCGAAAGATTATGAAGAATCATAACATTCATGGTATTAAGCCAAAATTTAAAATGGGAAATAGTCTCCCACATATTATCATAATAAAAAGAAATGGTATCATGTGTTAATTAAATAAGAAAATAATTCTTTGTGTCTTATGGATTTTAAGGGAATAAAGAGAATAAAGGGATGAATGAGAGAAATATATATAAAGGGAAGAGGAGAAAGAAGGATTTTACTATATGTGATAACTGTGGAAAGAATCACCTTAGTAAATTCTTGAAGGGAATGAGAGTTTTTTATAAGTGTGGAGAAAGAGGACACCAAGTACGTGATTGCAAGGGTATGAAAATGGTTTCAAATGTATAATGCTTCATCTGCAAGGAGTTGGGACACTACATGAGTCAATGTCCAAATCATCAGAGTATACCCCAAATTATGAAATTAGATAATAATAATGTTGTGATACTACCAAAGATGAAGAGGAATAACTATATTTCTTATGTTGTTATTAAATTATTATTTCATTTGATTATTGTATTAATGAAGTACATGTTATAATAATTATATAGTATGTAAGGATTGTACTTCAGTACTATTTCATTAAGGACTTGATATTGTGTGGAACCATGAAAAGTGACTCAATAGTAGCTTACTTTCTTGGGAATATATATGGTTGAGAGAAAGATAATCCATAATATGGTTTTGATACTGAGGTAGTGATTTTGGAATAATATATGATTGATTTGGATAAATTATATTGAATATTCATTACTACCTTGAAACTGATTAATGATTTGTATATTCCATCATTGTTGGATTTTACAACAGTTTTAGATAGAAGGAGTATATCCAGTTTTCTATAAATAATAAGGGAGCATGACTATAATCAATAAGGTTTTATGGTAATTCAGGGTGTTACAATGTTT
Source organism: Viscum album (assembly GCA_963277665.1). Classification (NCBI taxonomy): domain Eukaryota; kingdom Viridiplantae; phylum Streptophyta; class Magnoliopsida; order Santalales; family Viscaceae; genus Viscum; species Viscum album. The sequence continues at coordinate 1,690,954,458 of OY728163.1, read as the reverse complement.
TAAAAGAATACATGATGATGGTATTCACAATTTATTAGGTGGAAAAATGATCTTCATTGTGTTTAACTTCCTTATAAATTTTAGACTGTGAGTTTGGAAAAAATTATTTTGGATAAGTATAAAGGTTGGAATTGATTCAGTTTGACATTGGATACTTTTGTTAAGGTTAAATAATTTCATGAGATTATTTTTGGATTGTCATAAAAAGGACAACCCGGAGGTCGGACGACAACCCATCACATCTGGAAAGCCCGCGACACTTGAACCAACAATTGAAGGGTGACAAGGGTGGATCACCTACCACTGGAATACATGTTTTCTTGGTTTGTATAATTTAGTTTTTTTAAATATTATGACAAATTAATTATAAATTCATTATTTTTCGAACCCTATATGATTAGGATAGATTGATTATTTTTGAATTCTATTATCTTTTGGAGTGAAAGATGAGTTTGTGGTAGAAATTAGTTAAAGGATGAAACTCTAATTGTCTAGTATATTTTTTCCCTCTTATTCTATTAATAAATTAATTCTTAAACATTAGGGAAGGGATCTTAAGAACAAAAATGTGTTATCCTAATACCGTATGTTTTTTAGACTAATAATATTTTAAATCATCATAGATTGATGGCTTTGAAGACCTAAATTTTACACTTGTTTAGGATTAATGACCTTAATCACACCCTAAAAATATTTATGTTTTACCTCCAATTATGTGTCTCTAATTGCCACAAATGTTCTTCTAATCGATATTATAATTTTTTGGTGAATATTTCATTCACTTCCCCACTTATTAAAACAAAATTTTATTAACCAAATTTACGATATTGAGTTTTCCACAAAGGTAATTTTCTATTTTTAACCTTTTCTTTTCAAAGTAGAATTTCAATTTGATAGGATTAAATTTATGAAGGAGGGGATAATGTGACACAAAAATATTTTATATTATGTTATCTCATTAAAGTAATTTAATAGTCTGCGCTACACGCAACACCGTTTTCAAGTGCACCACAACATACCAAACTAGCCGCTCAAAAAGCAGTTATGAATATTATTAATTGAATTTTGAATCTTATATACTATATATAATTTTAACATCTATATTACGTGTTTCTTAGACAGAATAAAGGAACAAATTCATTTTTTTAGATAAATGAAGTTTTTTTCAAAAAATATAATATTACCGCCTTTTAATTGCGAACCAATTTTTAAAATCAATATTTGAAACTTTTATATATTCAATTTAATGAAATTAAAATCTTCTTTAGAAGTGGGAAATAAAATATTTTGTTTGGATAAATTTTTGGTAATTTTCTAATAAATTTCATATTTTGACTAATTTTGAAAAATACTATGTTTTAATTGAAAACAACTTTTTTAATGGAAATAATTTATAGTGTTAAATTATGAATTTGAATGGTTTTGAATTATAATTAGATTTTATTTTTATCATTTAATACAATTTAGGTCATTATAAATAATTTCACATTTAAATTTGATATAAACACATGTCAATCTTTTGATAGTTTTTACTTTTAAAAAACCCGCCTTTTGGTTTTGACAAAGGGAATTCATTTTAAATTTATAAATGAAACTTATAGGTTTTAAATTTGGTAAAATAGAATTTATTTTTGAATTCAGAATATCAAAATTATCTTCGAGTTAATTCTTGGTATTTTTTTGAAATCATTTAGTTTTTGATGAATAGTGAAAAACATTGTGTTATTATCTAAAACTGAATTTTTATTTAAATAATTATTTATTTTTTTTAATTTTATAATCAGTAAAAATAGATATATATTACCTATTTAAGTTAATTTTATTTAATTTGAGTCATTTTATTATAAAATTTGATGTATAAAAATTTATTGAACTTTTTTACCTATTTTACCCACCTTCTAGGAACGTTAAAAAATTTGTATAAAACATCATTTTACCACTTCTGTGAGTTGAATTTAAAAAATTTGAGATATTCGATTGACATCATTAAGTAAAATTTGATTTAATAAGATGAAAATAATTTTTTATGAATTGTATATTTTGACTTTTATTTACCACAGTTAAAAGTAAATAGGGTAATTAAATGTAAAAATGATATTATAATTACTCTACCACATGTCCTAATTATATTGGATAATTTTAATTTGACCAAAAAACTTTAGGAATAAAATATCATTCTTTAGGTCCACTTGGATAAGATTAGAAATTAATTATTATTTTATTTAAAGAAGAGTCAAAAGTGTAAAATTTAATGTTTATTAACTAAACAATTTTTAATATAGGGTTATTCATAAGATGAATTCAACTATAAATATTCATTATAAATACGAAAATATTTTATACATAAGGTTATTTTATTTATAATTTTTAGAGATTAAATAATCAAATTTATATATGACACAATAATGATGTAGTAATTACCTTCTTAATGAAATATTAAAATAGTTTATATTATAAATATTAAAATAAATAGAATTTAAAGGTTTTGATTCCATATAAAAATTTCCTAGGTTAATATGACATGTTAGGGTTGATTAGATAATTTGTTTTTGATGTAATAAGGTTGTTATGACTTTCACAAAACAAAATACCCAATAGTGTCAAAATTAACATAAATTAATTTTTAAAACAAATACTATATTATTGGTTAATATAATATTACAAAAAATCTTTGGTTCTTATAAAGGGCTAATATAATATTATATATGTTATTAATGAACCACTTTATGTTTTCTTGGGATTTTAGAGTATGTTTAATAACCATATAGTGTAAGAATACAAGAAGACAAAGTAAAAGTTACACTATTTAACTACGAGATAAATCTAAAAGAGAAGGTTAAAATGGTAACCTAAACTTTCCTAAGACCTATTGGATGAGAGTATTTCAACCCATAACCACTTAATACTTGAACTAAATTCATTTTTAGATATTATAAACCGAATATTATTGTATAATAATTTAATATTTTAATCTTTTCCAAAAGTGACTCACACACCTCTTATAAAAGGTAACTTCCGCCTTTCTCAAAATCACACCTCCAAAGCCATTTATCTCAGCCAACCCCTACCCAAATATCCTCCCATAGCCCTTTAAATTAACCTATATTCCTTAATTTTAAACAAAGGCAATCCTATGAAGACCTTTTGATCAACTCAAAAGGAAACACCCCCATAAGAAGTAATAATTTCACCACCTTCTTTCAAGTTCTTTTCTTCTTACACTTCTTCCTTCATTGTTGTTTACATAAAAAAGATAAATCCAGTACCACATAAATATTGTGATGTTATTATAAATATTGTACAACCATATCCTTTATTCTATCCATCCTATAAATGAAAAATTCACCATACGTGCGTAAGTACGGCTTACAATCTCCACGACATGGTGTCATTTGTTATTAAAACACTTCATTATTCGGATGGGTGTAATAATGAGTATAACTGATATAAATATTAAATATAACATGTTAATGATTATTTATATATGATATACCATCTAATTACATACGATTTCACAATCAATATAATGATATTTTCACTCGTGCATACGTACGGATTACCATCTCCATGACGCGATAAGATTCATTCCCACATTCACCACTCAACGGTGATTATAAAAATATATATTATTAATAAGTATGTAATATATGAAAAAATATTCTATTAGAGATATAAATATATATATATATAAATATATATATTTATGTATTTATGTACTTACATATATCTTATTCACTTAATTCCGTTCAATACGATATGAAAATGGAAACATCGTTTATGCATACGTAGGGACTACCGTCTCCATAAACGGTGAAATCCATTTCCTATATCTATCTATTATAAATTATTATATTCTAAATATATATGATATATAAATGAATTTTTATATTCTGTATGTATTTAAATCATTATCTAAAAGATACGATCATCAATAACAAGTTAAAAGACGTACGATAAAGAAAGCGATTATTACCCAAAATGCTAATTTAACAAAGAAATAATTATTATATGGGTAGTTTAAAGTCATAAATGAATAATGTATGATATAATAAATATGAATATGGTTTTGGTATAATTTAATAACATACTATGGTCATTATACAGGAGGTTAAACATACCCTCGACCAAAGGAAAGAGAAAGGTAAGGGTTAATTATACACTCTCTTTACTTATCCATGGTTGTTTTTACATGAGTATCTACTGGGTCCTCTTTATCATCCAAATCCATGTTTCATAGAAATATTTTCAAAAGGATTATTTTAGGGTCTTATTTAAGGTAATATTTAACTTGATCACCATTTTAAATGGTTTAAATATTTATTCTTCTAAATCATTCTCATTATTGTCCATCTTTTCAAAATGGTTTTTAAGGATTTATTTATATGTACATGCATGTTTTTAAAATGTTAATTACTTTTAAATGTTTCAAAGTGGTATGTAACACTTTGATTAAAAAATTTATTTAAATGTCTTCCTTTCTAAATTGTGTTTCTTTTAAAAGTTTTCATGAAAAAATGATATTTCTCCCAAAAATGTTTACAAATCATTTTCATCTATGTCAATATCCTTTGAAAAATTCTAAACTTGTTTAAAGATGATTTGTTATGATACAAATATCCTATATTGTATTTAAGGTTTTGTGATATGTTTTACTATGGATGTGTTCTTTTTATACCATTCAATGTTTATGGATAAATTATTTACATTCCATAAGCCATTTTTAATACGAATGTTTATGTTATGTTTAAACCTTATAATAAGAGGAATGAATTAGACATAGCAAGTGATGGGTGGAGATTGCTATAGCTCCTCTATGAATCAGTATGTTTCATTATAGAAACTGGTGTCCTAGCACAAATCCTTGAAAAAATCTTATTTTTAGTCATGGCACGAGTCCTTGACTATGTGGTTTTGAGGTCTGGCATTATGCATTCCATCATTTTGAAATTGGATATTGATAATACATGGGATAATTCGACTATTAGAATATCCATGTGAATAAGTAAATGGAATTATTTGATTTATCTTTTCTATATTATGCTGATGTTTATGTTTAAAAGGCTTTTGTTTTAGTCTTATACATTTACTTAAATGTATATTATTATTTATGAATGTTTCCACTATATTGTTATCATTATTGTGCATCTGAGCTCACCCCTTTCTACGTTTTATTTTTCCTAGGATGAGAAGAAGAATATTATGGCTGAATTACAGGGATATTCTAAGGTATATGAATATGGTCAATGGTGATAATTTTGTTGTTGTTTTTCATTTTATAATTTAATGTAAATTTCAAGTATGTAATCTATTTTCCAAGACTGTTGAACTGATCAGTGTTTCGGGACTTGATTCCTTATAATCATTCCAATGTATTAAAATAATGCACTAACTCTGGGCTTCTAGGGTTGGGGAATTACATAGAATATATTTTATTTTATAGTTTCAATTATAATGTAAGGTTCAATTATGTAATATGGATTCTAAAAATACTAAATCTATCGGTCCTTTGGGATTTGATCCCTTGAAATTTTTCCAATTTATTTAATTTAGGCACCGGTTATAGGATTCTGAGGTCATGTATTTACAATTTCTATCAAACAATGTTTAGTAGAATCCTTGGAAACTAGATTTAGAAAACATATATCAAGGAACAAGACCTTAAGATATATTTTGAGTGCAATTATAGAAGAAAATAATAAAATTTTGGTAAGGTAGAGATTATGTGGGTATTCCTAGAAATACATGCTTGTTGGGATACAACAAGTGGATATGGTCCTAGAATAGTTGTATATAGGAGTAAAAACTCCGACAAGGTGCATTGAGCCTGACTTGGAATAACTTGGTACAAGAAAATGGGACTGACAACACACCTAGTTTGACATTCCTAGGGGATATTCTTATAATAGTTAACCTTTTCTTTGAAAATAATTAAAATGGATTTAAAAGTAAAAATGTCACAAAAGAAACCATTTTTAGGATTAGTATTTTATCTATGAATAAATTCTACAATTAATGATATATATTTTACTATTCATGGTATTTTAATTTTGTTTTATAATAATATTCAATAATATAGTGTATGCCATCATTTAGAAATGGAGCATAGAAGAAGGATCATGAACCTCACAAATGTACATGATCCAAAGAGTAATAAGGATCATATCATTTATTGTATTAGGAAAATATTTCTAAGGGATATATTCTCCAAGGTATCCTCATCATATAAAGAATATAGTATCATGTGATAATGATATGGGAAAAGATTTATAAAAGTAATAAGAATTAAAACTAAAGAAAGAAAATAAGAGGATTATAGGCCAAAATAGTAAGGGGAAGAAGGGAAAGAATTATTTTCCTACATGTGATAATTATTGAAAGAAACAACCTAGTACTTTCTTGAATGGAATGAGAGTTTGTTATTAGTGTGGATAAAAATTTCACAAAGTTCTTGATTATGAGGTAATGAACTAAAATTTCAATGTTCAGTTCCTTCATTGCAATGAGATTAGTCATTAAAAAAATCAATGTCTAATGTAACAATGGAATATATCTCGAAGAGGATAATGAATCATGGTTAAGATTATGCTACTATAACATATGACATGGAATAATTAATGTTCTTAATTCTGGATTATGAATATTTTCATTTGAGTATTTTATCAATGATGTACTAGTTATAAGAATTATAGAATACATGTGAATTGTGTTGCAATAACTCTTTATTAAGGATTTGAGATCATATGTTGAATGGTACAAATAAAAATTATTAGGTACAAAGTTAAACATTTTGGAACACACATGGTTGAGGAAATTAAAACCCTTAATATGGTCCTAATGATAAAATAATGATGTTGGATAAAGATATTATTGATATTGATAAAGTAATTTGGACAATAATATCTACTATGGAAATTATTCTAATGTTTTGGATAATGATATTTTGAAAAGGATAACTATTTATGAAATTGTTTATGTTGAATTTTGGATGATATTTTAAAGGTTAATGTATTTATTCACCATATGAAAAAACCTATGCTATGAGATGAAGTATAATTTGTTCAGGGCACAACCAAAGGATAATATTTTTCTTCGAAATAGAAATGTATCATGTAATTATATTTATTTACATTATTAGAGAGTAAAATAATTTATCAACTCTAGGAAAAAGAATTTTTAATTTTTTTGGTAATTATCATCATTTTTTTATGATGTCAATGACTTTTTCTAAGCCATTGGTTTATGGATATGTGGAAAACAACTTTCTCATGTACACGTTCTCTATCATTCTCCATAAACAAAATGATGGTTAGAGTTTTCTTACATGTATAAGTTTTAATGAATTTTCTTTTATTTGAATTCTTAGATTTTTGTTGACCTTCGCATTTAATTTTCTCTATTATTAAGAAGATATGTTAAGAATTTTATTTTAAAATTCACTCTTCAACAATTTTTTATTTTCAAATATCATACCATTGACTACCAAGATCGCGTTTAAATTACATGGATGAAATTTAATTAAGGAAGGGAGAATGTAACTCCACAAGACTTTACAATATTTTAATTTTTTAATAAAATTAATTTTTATAGAATAATTTATATGCAACACCGTGTTTTTATTATTCTACACACAACAATTATTTTTCTTATGTTAAATGCAAGATAAAGTTTTACCAAATAACAATATATTATTAAAATATTTTTATTTAATACAATATAACCTAGAATTAAAATTAATAGTTATTAATATTATTAAATTACTTATGAAAAAATATTTTTTATAAAAATATAATATGAATTCATTGGTTACTTATTAATTAGAAATGAAAAGAAATCCAGTTGAATATAAATGAAATATTTTTATACCTCCAAAAGAGATTTATGATTATAAATTAAATTAATTACACTCAGTAAATTATATTAATGAAATATATATGTTATATTATATATAAAATATTTTTTTATATTCATCTAATATATTTTATTGTAATATTATATGAACAAACTAAATTTTATGCATACAAACATATCTTTCTATAAAGGCTGTTTTACTATCTATTAATGGAAAACCCATATTATATCAAATTTGGGATAAATTTAAAAAATTTATTTGCAAAAATAAACTTCTTATTTTAAATAATAATATAAAATTTTATTTTGGTCAAATTTTTGGTATTTTTTAGATAATTTTTACATTTTGATTAATAGTGAAAAATACCAAATTTTAATTTCCAAGAACATTTTTCATTGAAATAATTTATAGTGTTAAATTAATTTTTATTGGTTTTAATGTATAATCAGATTATTTTTTTCATTTTATCAAATCAATGTCATTGTAATCAATTAGAAATTTAATTTTTATAAAAAAAGATTTCAATCTTTTGAACATTTTCACATTTATAACTCATTTTCTTATTCCGTCATTGAGATTAATTTTACATTAATTATTGAAACTACTGTGATTTTAATTTTTAATAATGGATTTAATATTTATAATTAGTTGTTAATAATTATGTAAATATATTTATTTTATTTTTGGGCATATGAATTGTTAATTTAGTAAAATTTTAATTACACCAGTTAAAGGTAAATCATGTAATTAAGGTAAAAAAAAATATTATAAATATTATAAATGTTACGTCTTGGTTCCAGAAGCCACCGAGAGGCACCCCATACCCGGTTGGTCACATGGACTCAAGTGCATTTCCCCAAACTCTAGATGCTACTGACTAGTAGTGAGGGCCTTGGGTGCGATAGTGGGGAAACTATGCACTCATTGGCAGAGTAACACAACGTAAGTAAACAGATAGCAATAGCAGAAGCAGTAATAATACCATACAATAGTAAACAGTTGAAAACTAAAAGTAAGAACAACTAGAGAACATATATAAATGTTTCATGATACACATATCTTGGAAAAATTCCAAACAAGTCACAATGCTGGAATACAGTACTAAACCAAGTAAAAAAGAAAAAAAGAGTCAACTCCTCAGCATCGTAAGCCGTAGCTTGGTCCCATGATCTCCATCTCCAAATTAGTCAAGTACCTGAAGTAGAATGGAGCTTTCACTTATATATACATGCAACAATATAATCTATTTGGGCACCAAAGCAATACCAAAATAGGGTGTGAGACTAAATTCCAGTAGGCAACCACCGTGAGATATGTTCCCTATAGTCAGGGAATATATATGGTCGACAATAAGGAAATAATTAGTAAACAAGGAAGTACTCAATAGTGAACATTCTTGCAGTTTCGAAGCATTCAAACACCACATATTATGTAAGCAGATAATACAAAATAGGTAACCCTCTGGGATGTTCTCACAGCCTAAACCCCTCTGTTCTTACCTAAAAAACATCAGCAACCCTTAAGGAATTTCACAAATTCTAACCCCTCTAGTTCATCTTTAGTATAGACTCTCTGGGGAATCACTCACTATCAATACCCCCTATACTCTCATATCGATAAAAAAACGTGCTCTGGGGAATAACTTTCATCACATTCCCCCTATGGCCCATGTAGAGGAACTAAAGACACTCGGAGTAAGAACATAGGTCAATTGCCCATATGGTCTCTTATCCTAAAAGTAAAAATAGACACTATGGAGAAGCCCTTACATCCATTATATCTATGGTCTACTACACCAGGTTCTCACGACCCTGTGTAAGTCAAAAGAGCACAGAAATTCAATACTGCTAAAGTAAACCTCAAGAATTACTTTCCTAACAGTCTATAACATAACAGTATTCCAGATAATAAACCCTCCATCCTATAATTCTAGGCGTGGAAAACAGACAAGGAATCCTAACAGGCTATGCAAGACTAAACGGTCATATACAAAAAATGCATGAGAAAACAATTCCAAATCATAGAAATTAACCCTATTCACATTCAATTATCCCTTACTCAAGCATACAAGCATATAAGGGAATTAACAGGCTAAAACCATAAACACGCAATACCCCGTTCAGGGGAATTGGGAATGTTTTTACATATAACTCAAATAATTTCAATTGAAAGTCACAAACCACCTACATCGGTGTTTTAGGATCGTTATACGTGAACCTCAAACCTTGAATTCCCAAGAACACCATAGATCTAAAAAAATGCTAAAAACTCTCAATCGAAGATAAGTTGTGAAAGAGGAGGAATTAGGAAACAAAGATCTAGGAGAAGAAAGAGCTTACCATGGAGATCCCAACATAATCGACTATGGTTGCTTCAGAGAATTGCTGGTCGATCTGGTGATTAGGGAAGAATCACTGCCGTACGGATGCTCTCGAAAAAACTAGGTTGAGAAGGAGGTGATTCTGTCCGTCATACGCAACCCGGATACGTTAAATGAAAAAATAGTAAATGACATGTACTTTTGAGGTACATGGTGTGAACATTACCTTATTGATCCCTGAATTAGGCGGCCTCCAGGTCACCACACAGAGCTGTTTTTATAGCCATTACACGGTCACCACACTCCTACCTACGGTAACTGAGTACACAACGTGTACTCATAAAGTACATGGTGTGTAATTGATATTTTTTATAGAAAATCCACTTTCTCTAAAAAAACACAAAAAAAATAGAAAAACATACCTGAAAAGAAGATATGGGTTCTTAAAAACATCCCACCTTAAAGAAATTCATCCTCGAATTTCCCTAGTAAGGTGGCGTAGATGAATAATCCTCAAACATCTCGGGCCACTGCGATCGTACATTGGCCTCCCACACCCAAGTCTTGTCTTATACATTCCTTTTCTACCATATCACTCATACCAGAGGAAAAAACCGGCCATGGATAACCTTTATACTTCGATCAATAATCCGGATAGGATGCTCCTCGAAACAGGCGTCCACCTCTAACTCAACATCTTGAGGTTGAAAAATACAAGACGGATATGAGATGTAACGATGAAGCTGAGAAATGTGGAAGACATCATGCATAGCCCAATACCTCTGAGGTAATTGCAACTGACAGGCAGTAGGCCCGACTCTCTCTAACTACTCAAATGACCCGATGTACCTCAGTGAAAGTTACCCTTCCTCTTAATCCTCATGTGTCCCAACCTCGGAGTGACACACAGTAAAACCTGATCTTCGACCTCGAACTCTATAGGTCGTCTCCATAAATCAGAATAAAACTTCTGTTGAGACTATGCAGCATCCATCCTCTTCTAAATCTACTTGATCTGCTCTATGGTCTCCAGGACAAGATGAGGTCCCAGCATATCTTCCACTTCTGCCTCCAGCCATCATAAGGGTGATCGACATGGCCTACCATACAAAGCCTCGTAAGGTTCCATTTGAATAGTTTCTTGTAAACTATTATTGTTGGGAAACTCCAAAAAAAGTATGTGATTCTCCTAAGAACCTCCAAAATCTAGGATGTGTGCTCGAAATGTTACACCCCGAGCTTCCATGATACACTTCTCATTCAATAATGCAATAGCTTGCATTGTACGCAACTTCAAGTTCTAACACACCGCAACTAATCAAAGTAGCTGTTATGAATAGTAATACCCACCTTTTGTAATTATATAAATTTTATATTTCAAAATGGACTTCATTTTTGGATTCGGATTATCAAAATTAGCCTATGTTGAATTTTTGGTATTTTTCTGAGAACTTCCAATTTTTTATGAATAGTGAAAAATACTTAAAAACAACTTTTTTAATCAAAATAATTTATAGTGATAAATTATAATATTGAGTGGTTTTAATATATAATTAGAATATATTTTTACCATTTTATCCAATGGTGTTCATTATAATTAATTTCACTTTGAAATTAGACATAAACAATTATCAATCTTTTGATATATATTGTTTTTTAAAAACACACTATTTGTTGTGACAGTAGAAATTAATTATAAAATTAATTAATGCAAATTATATGTTTGTAATTTTGTAAAATAGACATAATTTTTTAATTTGTAATATCAATTATAGCTTAGGGTGAAATTTTGGCATTGTTCTGAAAAACATCAATTATTGATGAATAGTGAAACCACTAAGTGGTAGTTAAAAAACTGATTTTTCGTTTAAATAAAACATTACCAATTCTGTGATTTGATTTTCAAAAATCCGACATTCATGGTTTTCATTAGGAAGTAAAATGTGGTTCAATGGGATTAAAATAATATTTTGGTGAATAGTATCTTTTAAGTTTAATTAATTGCGATTAAAAGTAATTAGTGATATTTAAGGTAAAAATGATATTATAAAAACATGAAAATACATTTACACTTGTCCTAACCCTATTGGATGTGTCATAGCCGACCAAGAAAATCCATGGGTAAACTTGGGGACCCCATGGAGCCACATTGGTAGGAAAATGACATAAATAACTTTTATTTAAAGTTAAAATAAAAATGTCACAAACATAAGTGGTTTTACTAAAATAATTTTTAAATGGGGTTATAAAAGTCATAGTTTTGACTATAAATATTCTTTATAAAGATAAAACGATTTCCTACATCATTATAGTTTTTTTATAATTTTTAAACATTAAATAAATTAAATTATTTATGACCCCATGATGATGCAGCGATTACCTCATTAATTAACGATTTAAATAAAATGAAAAGATAATGTAAAATCCAAGGCATAAACTTGTCAAAAACCTATTAGATGAGTATATTTCTAACCCTTATCACCTTAGGCTAGAATTATATAAGTGTGGGACTTTTAAAATCCGAAACACATTATATAATAAAGTAACATTTCATTACATTCCAAGAGTGCCCCTCCTCTCCACTTATAAAAGGCCCCCACCACTACCACCTTACTCACACTTTCAAAGCCTTTTAGCTCGGACAACCACTGCCCAAATACTCTCCAAACATCCCTCCCTTACTCCTAGAAGCCTAAATTTGGGCATAATTCTTCCCAAGGAAGCCTTTGGCTCAAATCAAAAGAGTTACCCGATTTTAAGGTAATGACTTCTCTTATGTTATTTTGTTTTATTTTTCTAATCCAACCCCCTAAACACTATTTATTCATTTATTTTGTAACAACACCAGTATCCTCAATATACTAGGATGTTTTTATAAGAATTATTTGAGCTAAACATACACAAACCTACATCTAATGGTTAAAGAACATACTGTTTCTGTGGATGGTGAATTTTTGCCTCACGAAACAATGATTGTTCAACACTCATATAACACCTTCAAAGGTGGCCATTAAGATGTCACTATATTTATATATATGATATATAATATGTTTATGTTTTACTTAAGGTTCTGTATTTTTCATTTATGGCATATATTTATTTTTTCCATTATGGGTAAACGCGATATTTTCATTTTAGAAAGTACGGACTACTGCCCCCTCAAAGTGATTTGAATCATTAATCCCATTTGTGGGATGTATAAAGGATTGAGTAAATGATATTATATATTATATTATACTGGAATTATAATATACCTTTATATCATTATGATTTCATTAAATACGAAATAGAAATGAAAGTAGAATTCATGCGTACGTACGGCTTACCGTCTCCATGAACGGTGCATTTAATTTCTTACCTCTAAACATTATGGAATATTATAAATGCATGTATATACTGGATATATATGAGATTTCAGATATCTATATCATGAATATAATTCTGTATATAATAGATATATCACAACATGAACAACTTGTAATTATAAGAAGTTTATTTTTGACTCAAGTACCAAAGATCGAAAAAATGACCGTTATTAACTTAAATAATTACATAATGTTCATAACATGGTAATAAGAGATATAAAAGGAAGAAAAAACTTGAAAAAGGTTCTTAAGAAATTATAAATTAACTGTAGTTTATTATTCAGGAGGTTAAAGAATGGTCGAGTCAAGACAGGACGCAAGGTAAGGGAATTTCTTAACCCAATTTCCATTCTTTGGGTTAATCTCCTACTTTCAAATTATGTCATGATATTATTATGTCCTATCTTGTATTTGTACTTTATTTATGTGTACTTATAGTGAATACACATAATAGATCTACTTTATTTTTAAAAATGATCTTTGTAAGGGTCTTCGTCTCAATCTCCTTTCATTGAGGCATATTTTGTTTTATACACAAATGTATTTTATACGGTGTATAAACCCCTTTGACTTTGACTTTTATTCAAAAAGGAATATTTTTTTACAAATAATTTTACTAAACAACAAAAGGAATGTTTTTGTCTTACGTATGCGGCAACAATGACTTCTCCGCCGCCGTGACCATTATTTGTGTTTCGGCTTCCTCTACAAGCCATAACTTTTTTTAAATGAAAAATAAATACAAAGTTTTAATTTTCCACTATTTTGGTATTGAAAATGGTTTTGAAAGTGTTTTTATTATATCAATGTGTTGTATTTATATCTTGTGATTGAAATGTGTAAATGTTATGTTTCCTTTATGCATGTTTTATGTGATACGGTTTTGTTATGGTTTATGATATGTTTAAACCTATTCATATGAGAAATGCATTGGACTTAATAAGTGACGGGTGGAGACCGCTATAGCTCCTCGATGCATCGGTAGGTCTCATGAGACAAACTAGTGTCTTGGCACAAGGCATTGACAAAATCTTATTTGTGGTCTTGGCACGAGGCCTTGGCTACGTGGTTATGATAGTCTGGCATTATGCATTCCATCATTATGAAAGTGGTTATTGATATTTCATGTGATTATTCGACTAGTAGAATATCCATGTGAGTAAGTAAATGGAATTATTTAATTTTATTTTTTCCATATTATTCTTAATTTCAAGTTTAAAAAGGCTTTTGTTTTAGTTATACATTGCCTTAAATGTTAATATTTATTTATAAAAGATTCCGCAATATTGTTATCCTTACTGAGCATCTGAGCTCACCCCTTTCAATGTTTTAATATTTTCCAGGATGTGAAGAAGTATTTTATGAATGACCTGCATGGATAGTCAGAAGATGATATGAGTGTGGACTATGGAGACTTTGTTATTGTCGTTTTTCACATTATGATGTAATGTAACATTTATGAATGTATCTAATGTTTCCAAGGCTACTAAACTAATAGGTCTTTCGAGACTTGATCTTTTGTGATCATGCCAATGTTAAGAAATAATGCATCGACTTTGGGTAACTAGGGTCAGGGCGTTACACGAAGCATGTCTTCAAGCACGTGAATCGTACGCTCAGACTTGACATATGTCAGGGAATGGTATGTAGTACTAAAAAGTACCTGTATACCCAAAGCCTACTGAATCCCCTGCTAGAACCAAGAAGTAAAAGAAGAATCCCTATCTGATACAATGGAGTGTGGAACCCCATGTAGACGTACAATCTCTCAGATGTACAACCTCTCAGCTCATAAACATTGAATATATCCTTGATCATAAAGAAGTGAGAAACCTTCAAGAGTCTGTTAATGACAACCCATATACAATCATTCGCTCGAGGAAACCTCAGCAACCTTGTCACGAAATCCATCGTGACATCATTCCACATCCACTCGGGAATGGGTAACTACTGCATAACCCCTTCTATTCACTGATGATTCGCCATCACCATCTGATAGTTGGAACACATCCTAATGAACCCAGAAACATATTTCATCATACCTGGCCACCAATACTGATGGTGTATACCACAATACATCTTGGTGACACCAGGATGAACTACACAAACTGAGTAATGAAAGTCCTACATCAGCTCCTCGTGTATATCTGTTGACACCCATATGCTCCCCTGAAATCACAAGATCTCATCCTCCCCTACTATCCATCCAGGAATATGGTCCTCTCCTGACATGATTTCCCATAGGACTAGGCCTTCAGAATCCGATAGTGGCCTCATTCGCACTTGATCAAGAAGAGTAGTGGTAACAACTATAGAAGATAGAAATGTCTGCCCCTATCTATCATGCATCTCTAAATACATCTCAGAGAACATAGCTATAAGCTTCCACTAATTTCTAGCCTCATGAACTACTTGTATCTGAGTCCTCCTGCTCAGTGCATCAGCCACTACATTGCCATTCCAAGGTGTATAGGTATGCTCAATGTCAAAGGATTGAAGGTACTCAACCCAACTCTATTGTCTCAAATTCAAGTCACACTGAGTGAATACGTACTTGAGACTTTTGTGGTCAGTTAAAACCCCAAAATGCTCTCCCAAAAGATAATGTCTCCAACAGTGTAAAGCATGAACAACTGTAGCCAACTTGAGATCATGTGTCAAGTAATTCCTCTCATGTGGCCTCAATTGCCGAGACGCATACACAATGAATCCCCCCCCCACCTTCACTAGCACTACTCCCAGCCCAATTCCTGATGCAT
Source organism: Viscum album (assembly GCA_963277665.1). NCBI lineage: Eukaryota > Viridiplantae > Streptophyta > Magnoliopsida > Santalales > Viscaceae > Viscum > Viscum album. The sequence continues at coordinate 1,690,938,165 of OY728163.1, read as the reverse complement.
CACAATACACGGTATAGCTCTTTCCCAGCTCTGGAAACACAAGTATCAATGCTTAAGTCAACCCCCCTTTCAAATCATGAATGACTGAATCATAAGAATCTGACTACAAGAACTTCACTCCATTTTTAGTCAGACTTGTCAATGGTGATACTAAAGGTGAAAAGTCATGTATAAAATTCATGTAGAATCCATCCAGTCCAATAAAACTCCACACCTCAAATATGTTCTTTGACTGCTCCCAGGAAAATACTGCTCTCACTTTCTCTAGGTCTACTGATACTCTTGTCTCTGAGATAACATGACCCAAGAAGTGAATCTGGTCTATCCAAAAGTGGATTTTATAGAGCATAAAATAAAACTAATGATCACTTAGTGTACTCAAAACGATCTCAAGATGTGTATTAACGTCGTGTCGAGTGTGAGAGTAGACCAAGATATCGTTCACAAAGAATACCATGAAAGAATTAATGTATGGATGGAACACTCAATTCATCAGTGCCATGAAAACTGCAGGTGGATTCTTGAGACCGAAATTCATAAATGTATACTCGTATAGACCATAACTAGCCCAAATGTCTATAAGAGGTATATCTGATAGTCTAACGTGCAACTGATGGTAATTGGACCTCAATTCAATCTTCGAGAACACACGGGCTCCTTGAAGCCGATCAAAGAGATAATCAATCCTTAGCAAGGGATATCAGTACTTGACTGTCAACTAGTTCAACTTCTGATAATCCATAAAATCATGAGGGTACCATCTGCCTTATTCGTAAACAGGATTGGTGAACCCAAAGGGTAAGTACATGGTCAAATGAAACCTTTTACCTACAACTCCTCCAACTGATTCTTGAGATCCAGAAATTATGGTGTAGCCATCCTATTAGGAGGAATTGACATTGGTGTTTCTCCTGGCACAAGATCATGTAAAGACCCAGAATTTCCCTGAAATTTTAATAAATATATGATAATTTTACGAGTCCACAAAAATTTACAGTGTGTGATTTCAAGGCGCAGTGTGCCCAAAATGAATTTCTGAACAATGTTTCGGGTATGTTCCATAAACATGGGAGTGTGTTTTTGTAACATTTAAACTGGTGATTGGAAGTTAAATATGAGGGAATAGTTGAACTCGTAGTGCTGATATTCTCTTAAGGAGACTTCCACCTCGACAGTAGTTGGTCGAGGGTGAAAGTTATTTTTTGGGTTTTTTGTGTAAACAGAACTAAAATAAAATAAACTTTTTTTTATTTTCTTTCTAGTTGAAACCTCCCATGTGGATGGTTTAAAGGTGGGGACCACCTGAACATAAACCTCCCACATGCATGATATGGATGTGGGGACCACTGAGCCAAACCCCCCACCCTATTTTGAATATTGATGTGGGGACCACTCGAACACCTTTAATGAGAGAAAACCGCTCAACTCTCCTACTTTAAATTTGGGCCACACCATTCATTATTAGGATAATTAATTTTTCCAACATGGTAAACTTAAATGTGCCAATTAATTATGCCAATGTGCAAAAATAATTAATCTACTTAATTTTATTATATTGGAACCTCTTTTTTTGGGAGGATTTTTGGTTGGGAAATAAGTTCCTTGGTGGGAGAATGTTATCCAATGAAGAATTTCATTGAATAATGTACTTCGAAAATCAAGGAAGAGGACGACGTATGATCCCAAAATCGAAGCGTGGTTTCAGAAGTGACGATCGTTGGCACACTCTTCACCTTATTCGACTTCTTTCTCGTTACCATGTCAACGAACAATCAATGTAGGGGTTTAATTAGGTGTGATTATTGTTACCCAAGTTCTTCCCTTCTAAAAGAAAGATCGCAGATCAACTCTCTAACCAGTTGATCCATAGATGATTTATTTTGCGGGTTTGGGAAAAATCAATTACGAGAGTTTTTAGGGTTTGACGTTCTTCATTCAAGTTTTTGTTGAGCTTCTTGCTACCACTATAACGTGGATGGTGAAGGCCAAACAAATATGGCCCGAACCCTCTGCCATTTTTCTTGAATGGTGTGTTATTCATAGTGGAAGAAGACAGTAGTATGCCACAATGACAAATGGATACAACATCTGAAACATCACTGGCTGCGACAAAGGTGATGGCCCCACGGCTCCTCACTGCACTGTGACCCTCTGTGCCGCCCCGCGACCTCATTGCCATGCAGCCTCACCGCCTTGCGGCCCTCCATGCCGCCCCGCGACCTTGCCGCCCTGTGGCCTCACCGCCTTGTAGCCATCTGCGCCGCCCTATGGCATCACAGCCCCGTGGCCCTCCGCACCACCCTGCGGCCTCGCCGCCCCGTGAACCTTCGCACCGCCCTCACTACCTCCATAGCCTCCGCCACCCCGCAGCCTCCGCACCGCCGATGTCGGGCCACCCAGCACATACTGGGCTAGACCCAGTAGGCCGGGCCACACCGCGGGCCCACTCGGACACAGTGGGTTGCGCCGGGTTGACCCAAACCAGGTCGGTCCGACCGAGACTGACTAGAACTGGACCCACATCAACCCATTTACGCTTTTTTGGTCATAACTTTGGCACCAGATGTTTGTTTAATGAACCGTCAATGATGTTGGAAACCATGGAGCGAGACAGTCCATTTGGTATACCCCACTAGAGATTTGGATAATGTTGCGGTATGGTCAGGTTGGATCGACCACGAATATTACCAAGCCATCGGGATAAAAAGGCTAAGAACTCATAGACCGGGCATCTGATTGATGCACCATATATTTCATTGAGACCCCTAATAAATGGTATACCTTTGGGATACTTATTCATGGGACTATGTGGTAGGTGAAGTATTGACTAGTGGCTTGAGGAGTGGAATCTCTTGGTGATGATCAAGAATAGTTTGGGAACCCGGTAGTTGGCTGTGATGTGAAGAATGAAGAGTGATCCTATGTAGGTCAGCACCTAGCAATCTTGTGTGGGTCAGCACCGAGAGATCCAGTGCGGGTCAGCACTGAGTGATCTTGTGTGAGTTAGTACCTAGAGATCCTATGTGGGATAGCACCAAGCGATCCTGTGTGGGTCAGCACTTAGAGATCCTGTGTGGATCAGCACTTAGGGATCAATTGTGGGACTACCTCTTAACAGAGTAAGATGATTCAATAGTTACATATAATCATCTCTACTATAATACCTAATAAATATCTAGTGTGATTTGAGTCTTTACCTTACGGTACATTCCATCGTGGTAATACCTTGGTGGTATTATTCTGTGTGGCGTACATGTGTGGTACTTACCATCATGGTATTCCTTCCTTTGTGGAATACTTGAGCTTTGGGATTTGAGTTGGACTCTGTGTTTTCCTCATGATTAAGATGGGTATACTTGATAACTTAGGTATATGTATGGGCATGTACCTAAGTAGGGTTGTTAGTTGTTTTCATGCTTGGTGGTTTATCCTCTCTGGATTTTGTGAGACCTTGAGGGTGTTGGGGTCCCTACTGAGTATCGTTAAACTCACCCCTGTATGAGCTATGCCTGCACCTTGTTGTGTTTGGTGCAGAATACAGACATCACTGATTGAGGCTCAGAGTACCAGGGCTAGACGGGGCCCAGAGGTGGACCATACGGTGTGACAGTATGTAGAGGAGATGGACGGATGTGGAGTGCTGAGGAGACGATCTGTACCTACCCTTCAGGTAGGAACCTCGGAAGATGACCCAATAGCTTCGTTTCTTCTTCTTCAGTTGTATTTCATTTTAGTTGTACTTTTATTATTACTATTGGGATTGTATTCTAAACCCTTTTTACCTTCAACACTATTTTTTATATACACTTAACTTGTGTTCATATCTTTTGGTGTGCTTGGATGCATGTGTTTACAGGTTATAAAGGAAATACCTTCCCAGTTATTGGGAATACGCCTTTCAGTGCTAGTCTCCAGCCCATGGCCTATGGAAGGCGGGCTTGGGGTAGTCATCGTACGGGCCCCGGGGGCGGGTCGTGACAAATTAGTATCAGAGGAGTTGGTTCTTCCGTAGAACATATGAATCTGGTCTTTCTATTTAACTACAGTAGTGTTTAGAATAGTGAGGGTGGTTATTAGTTTAGGGAATAAATTGTTGGTGTGGTGGATGACGTATCCATACACAAGGACCATGACTTATGATATCTGACTTAGTACATGAAAACACTGATTATGTGTGTGTTTTCAGGAGTTTTCTTTGTGATCTCTTCAGTCAGATCACCAGGTATAACTTTTTGACCGTGAAACACCTGTTTCTTTTCAGGATGCCTCTCTGTAGACATCCAACTAAGGTTCTGAGTGTAGTACGCACTGATACCCCACCGAGTAACAAGACTTCGGTGTGGGGCCCTCTTCTAGTAGAGGCACCAGCGGAGGCACCATCAGTACCATTACCCATTGGGCCACCAATGCCACTAGCCCTAGCAGTAGAGGGTGCATGCCACTTGATCATGTTGCACAAATTCCAGCGCCAGAGGCTACCCGGGTTTAGGGGAGAGACAAACCCATAGGCTACTGGGGATTGGACAGAGGTTGTGGTGAGAGTATTTTCACTAGAAAGGACACCAGCCGATCTCATGGTGGTCCTTTCCACCGGTCTTCTACAAAAAGTAGTAGGTAGATGGTGGATCTTGATGCACCAGGTTCACAACGAGGTGACGCTACTCTGGGAAGACTTCGAGAGCCTTTTTCTGGCAGAGTTTGTTTTAGAGACTCTTCACACAGTGCCCATATAGGAGCTTCTTTATCTGGAGTAGAACAGCATGACTGTGGCTCAGTACTCAGTGAGCTTCACTGACCTCTCATGCTACTCCACTGATATGGTTCGTGACCTATTTTTCAGGGCTCTGACCTTCGAGTAGGGGCTCAGGCGAGAGATCAGGGCTTTGATTATTTCTCATAGCATCCTGACACAGGTGGGGGTGTTAGAGAGAGCCCTCTTAGTAGAGAATTTCTTTACTGAGCAGTCACTAGTAGCAAGACCCACCACCAGTCTTCATGTAGCAGAGTCTTCTATAGCTGGAAGTAGATGGATTTCACTGAAGTCCAAGTGTACCAGACCTATATGTGGACAACCAAAAGATTCAGGGTCAGTTGTGCGGGGCACCTAAGGTAGATCCAGTCATGCGAGGATCGAGCAGTGTTATGCATGCGGTGGGTAGGGTCTCATGTCCCGTGACTGTCCGACCCATTGTACGTATGATCAGAATACGGTCGAAGGACAGCTGAGGCAGAGACAGAGGTTCCACCAAAGAGTTCCACATGGTGCAGGCGGACATGGTAGATGAGTTTTCCATACAGATGGCAGGGAGAGACGATCTAGGATTTTACCGCCACCACCACTAGGTGGTCCACCCTACGATCACGGTGCTCTTTAGATGATATGAGGTACAATCTGTGTCTACTCCACCTTAGCTACAGTACTTGTAGACACATGTTCCAGTCATTATTTTATTTCCACTTCCCCCGTTCAGTGCTCGGAGATTCCGATGGAGCCATTGGCTCAATCCTTATGGCTAGAGACTCTTATGAGAGTGGATTTGATGATTACGCACTGGTTCCGGTAGGGAAATGTTACTCTAGTAGGCGAGAGCTTCAGCTGGGATCTTCTAGTAGTGGCATAGAGGCCTTACGAAGTCATCTTGGGTATGGACCGGTTATCTGCAGACCATGCTCAGATTGATTGTATTTGGCACAAAGTGTGGTGTGTCCGCCTAGATGGGACCATGTTTACCTTAACCGACGAGAAGGGAGCCTTTGTAGTATAGGATGGACTTATCTGGAGGAGAGTGAAGCTGATCACTCATCAGTTGGCTAGCCTTACACTCGGAGTAGTTGATGTGGAGTGTCCGAGTTATCCAGTAGTGTTGGACTAGTACATTTATGTTTTCCCTGATGATTTTTTCGGGGCTACCTCCTCATAGAGAGGTGGACTTGTACATTGACTAGTACCCCGAGATGGTATTGATATCTACACCATCGTATCGGATGGCTCCTACTGAGCTTCGTGAGCTGTGGGTAAAGCTAGAGGACTTGCAAGTGAAGGGATTCATACAAATCTATGTTTCTCCTTGGGTAGCCCCGATTTTGTTCTCCTAGAAGGAAGATGAGAGTTTGAGACTTTATGTTGACTATTGATTCCTGAACCAAGTTACCGTGAAAAACATGTACCCACTTATGAGGATTAACAATCTATTTGATCATCTAAAGGGATCATGGTGGTTCTCTAAGATACACCTCAGATCAAGCAATCACTAGGACAGAGTGGGAGACGAGGATGTGTAGAAGATGGACTTCAGATGTCGGTACGACCATTATGAGTTCTTGGTTATGCCATTCAGCATCACAAATTCTTCATTAGTGTTCATGGAACTCATTAAAATGATCATTCATCCATACCTTGATTTCTTCGTTGTAGTCTTCATCGACGACATTTTGATCTACTCAGCTACTCATGAGGAGCATGCCTATAATTTACAGGTAGTACTGAACACATTTCAAGTGCACCAGCTTTATGGTAAGCTCTCGAAGTGCCAGTTTTGGATCCAAGAGGTTCACTTTATAGGACACATCATCTCAGAGGCTGGAGTTTCAATGGATCCAGCAAATATTGAGGCGGTACTTGATTGGGAACAACCCAGAAGTGCGACAGAGATACAGAGTTTTGTGGGTTTGGCTAGATATTTCCATAGATTTGTGCTATATTTATCCAGAGTTATAACACCTTTATCAGCATTTACAAAGAATTTTAAACCCTTCGTTTAGTGGGAGAGATGCTAGAGGAGTTTTCAGGAGTTGAGGCAGAGGCTGACTAGTTCCCCCATCTTGGGGCTTCTAGAGGAGGGTGTAGTGTACGTAGTCTAATACGACGCATAAGGGACCAGACTCAAATGTGTCCTGATGTTGGAGTGAGCAGTGATCACATATGGTTCTCAGCAGCTGAGACAACATGAGCAGAACTACTCTACCCATGACCTGGAGTTGGCAGCATTAGTCTTCGCGTTGAAGATGTGGTGACATTACATGATGGGAAATAATATTTACAGTATAATCTGATCACAAGATTCTAAGTTATATCTTCTCTCAAAAAGACCTGAACCTAAGACAATGATTTTGGCTTGAGTTCCTCTAGGACTATGTCTTAGAGATAGTCTATACTCTTGAGGAGGGGAATGTTGTAGTAGATGCACACAGCCAGAGATCTAGTATACAACTTCTAGGTGAGGCGACAGAGAAGCAGGAAAATTTGCAGATATCCTTCATGGAATGTGATGCATCAGCTTTCATTTAGTCTCTTACATTCACTCCCCCACTTCTTCAGCGAGTTAGGAAGGCGCACCATGGGGATGCTGACTGTGAGGCTTGACATGCTCAAATATCCATAGGGTAGTCACCTGATGGATTTTCTGAAGGTGGGGAGAACATCATACTCTTCAGAGGACATACCATGGTACCAGTGTCACTTTTAGAGGAAGTGTTGAAGGAGTTCCACACATTGCCTCTAGTGGTACATCCAAGAGTGGTGAAGATGTACTAGGATCTCCGAAAATAGCACTGGTGGCTGTGAATGATGAAAGCAGAAGTAGAGTTTGTCTCTCAGTGCCTCACTTGTCAGCAAGTGAAGGTGAATAATTAGGTACCATTAGACTTGGTTCAACCTTTAGAGGTCCCAGAGTGGAATTGGGATAGGATATCCATGGGCTTCATGACAAGACTTCTACACACATCTAGGGGTCATTACTCGATTTGGGTGATCATCGACCAACTCACCAAGTCGTCCCATTTCTTACCAATCAAAGAGCAGGGTTCAGTATAGAGATTGTGACGCCTCTATGTGTAGGAGATTGTTAGGTTACATGGAGTAACCTTCATGATTATCTCTGACCATGATGCACGTTTTACTTCCCGACTATGGATGGAGTTGTAGTAGGCTTTTGGGACGCAGCTTCATTTGAGCATCGCCTTCCATCCTCAAACGGATGGCCAGACTAGGCGAACCATTCAGACACTCGAGGACATGTGGCGTGCTTGTGTCCTCAACTTCAGTCATAGCTGGGAGAATCAATTTCCTTTGGTAGAGTTTGTATACAAAAAAATATATCACTCCACCATTGGGATGGAACTTTTTGAGGCATTGTATGGGCGACCTTACAGATCACCTTTATACAAGACTAACCCAGGGGAGTCAGCACTAGTGGGACCAGTGATGGTACAAGCTACCATAGAAAAGGTGCAGATCATTCTAGAGCAGATGAAGACTACACAGAGTAGGAATAATACTTATGCCTACAGGAGATGGAGACCTCTGGAGTACAAGTATGGTGACCCCGTCTTTTTCAAGGTCTCACCCCGACGAGGTTTACAGAGATTTTTCCATGTAAGCATGTTATCCTTGAGGTTAATCGGACCTTTTCATGTCCTCAGAAGAGTTGGCGAGGTGGCTTACCTCTTAGCTCTTCCCCCACAGCTACACAGGGTGCATGAAGTCTTCCACGTATCCCAAATGAGGAGATACATGCACGACCCATCCCACGTCATCGACCACGGTGATCTAGACATCGATGATGGGGCGTCATTTTTAGAGGTTCCAGTTGAGATTGAGGATCGACAGGAGATGGTCCTTCATGGGTAGTTGATACTTCTAGAGCGCGTTCACTGACAGCATGAGAACCTCTAGGAGAGAACATGGGAGTGGGAGGCTCAGATTCATGCTCAGTACCCCCACTTGTTCCCTTCGTTTGAGTTTTGGCTTACGAGGAAACAATGCCCTGAGCATTGGAGAATTTAAAGACACAAAATTTCAATGTAATTGTTTTTAAATATATGGGAATTTTATGAGTCTGTGAAAATTGACGGCACGTGATTCTGAGGCCTGGTGTGTCCATAATGAATTTCTGAACTTTTTTTCGGGTACATTTAGTAAACATGCAAGTGGGTTTTTATATCTTTTAAATCTATGCTCAGAATTAAAATCCAAGGGTACCATTGAACTCGCAGCACTGATATTCTCTTAAGTAGAATTTCACCTCAATGATAGTTGGTCATGGGTGAATGTTAGTTTTTCAGTTTTTCATGGAAACTGAAATAAAATAAACTAAACTCTTATTTTATTTTATTTTTAGTCAAAACCACCCATGTGGATGGTTTAAATGTTGGGACCACCTGAACTAAAACATGCCACATGTATTTTATGAATGTAGGTAACACTATCCTAAAACCCCCCATTTTGAATTTAGAGAAGGGGACCACCCCAACCCCTTTAATGAGAGAAAACCTCTCAACTCCCCTACATTAAATTTTTCCAACACCATTCATTAATTTGGAAAATTAATTTTTCCAATGTGGTACAATTAAATGAGACAATTAATTTTTCCAATGTGCTAACATAATTATTCAAATTTATTTAATTATATTGGAACCCCTTTGTTTGGAAGGATTTTTGGTTGGAAAAGAATTTCCTTGGTGGGAGAAAGTTCCCCAATTAAGAACTCTATCAAAGAACGTTCTTCAGAAATCAAGGAATAGGACAACATACGAGCCCGACATCGAAGCATGGTTTCAGAAGCGATGATCGTTTTCACCCTCTTCGCCTTCTTCGACTTCTTTATCATTCCCACGTCAATGAACAATCGAGGTAGGGGTTTAATTATGTGAAATTATTGTTTCCCATGTTCTTCCCTTCTAAAACAAATAATGTTTATCAAATCTCTAACTAGTTGATCCACAAATAATTTCTTTTGAAGGTTTGGGAATAATCAATTTTAGGAGGTTTTAGGGTTTCACATTCGTCAGTCAAGTTTTTGTTGATAATCTTGCTGCCGATCAAACTTGGAGGGTGCAGTCCAAACAAACATGGCCCGAACCCTCCACCATTCTTATTGACTGGTGTGTTCTTCATGATAGATGAAGGCGGATTTATGCCATGGAAACGAACGGATGTGGCGGATGGAACATATAAAAATGATCTATGAAACATATGTCTAGGAAAATACCCAAAGAAGTCACAATGCTGGAATACAGTACTAATCCAAGTAAACAATAACAACAGGAATCAAATCTTCAGCATTTCGAGGCTCATCTTTGTCCCATGCTCTCCATCTCAAAAGAAGTCAAGTACCTAATGTAGAAGGGTGCTTGCCCTTATATATACCTGCAACAATATAATCTGTTTGGTCCTAAAATCAGACCCAAATAGGGTGTGGGGATAAATCATAGTAGGCAACCACCAAGAGATCTAGGCCCTACAGTCAGTGAATATGTATGGCAGGTAATAAGCAATGAAGTAGTAAACAAGGAAGTACTCAACAGTAAACATTCCTCTAGTTTCAAAGTATTCAAACACCACATATTAACTAAGTAGAAAATCAAAAATAGGTAACCCTCTAGGATGTTCTCACAGCCTAAACCTCTCTGTTCCTACCTAGAAAACATAAGCAACCCTTATGATGGTTCACACAGTCTAACCCCTCTGGTTTAGCTTTAGTATAGACTCTCTAGGGAAGCACTCGCCGTCAATTCCTCCTATAGTCTTGTATCGGTAACAAAAACGAGCTATGGGGAAAACTTATGTCGTATTCCCACTGTGGCCCACATCAATTAACTATATAAGCTCTGAGGAAGCACTTACTTCAATTCCAACTATGGTCTCGGATCATAAAAGTAAAAACAGACACTCTGGAGAAGCCCTTACATCCATTCTCCATATGGTTTACTACACCAGGCTCCCACAGACCTGTGTAAGTCAAATGAGCATAGCAGTGCAATACAGCCAAAGTAAAACTCAATAACTACTTAGATAACATTCTACAACATAACAACATGTCAGATAATAAACCCTCTATCCTACAATACTAGACATTGAAAACATACAAGGCAGCCTAACAGGATAAGCAAGACGAAACAGTCATAAACAAAATATGGCTAGGAAAATGCATCCAAGTCATAGAAATTAACCTTATTCACATTGAACTAACCTTTACTCAAGAATACAAGCATATCAGGCAATTAACAGGTTAAAACAATAAAAACACAATACCCCATTCAAGGGTATTGAGAAATGTTTCATATATAACTCAAAGACATTCAAATAAAGGAACAAACCACCTACCTTAGTGTTGTAAGATCATTATACATGAACCTCAAGCCTTGAATCACCCAGGAACAATATAGATCTACAAAAAGGTAAAAAATCTCAACCAAAGATAACTTGAGAACGATAAGGAATGAAGAAATAAAGCTCTAGGAAAAGGAAGAACTTACTGAGGTGATCCCAATGCAATCGACAACGGTCGATTCAGAGAATAGATGCTCGATCGGGGGCTCGGGGAAGAATCACGGCCGCACAGATGCTCTCGGATGAACTAGGTCCATAAGGAGGTGTTTCTATCCATCATACAGGACCCCAATACATTTAATGAAAAATCAAATGTACATGACGTGCACTTTTGAGGTACACGTAGTGTACTTTCCCTTACCGAGCCCCGTTTTAGGCGGCCTCCAGGTCACCACACATGGACTTGTGCACAACCATTACATGGCCAACACACAGCTTCTAGTGGTAACCGAGGACACAAGATGTGCTTATAAAGTACACGACGTGTACATTAAAAATTTCCAGAAACTCCTCTTTTTCTAAAAAACACAAGAAAAGGGAAAACATACATGAAAAGAAGATTCGGGTTCTTAAAATAAAATTCTCCTAAAACATGTAATAATTTTATAAGATGTGTATTGTTCATCCCTAAGACTGAATGGATCAGTTATGAGACCATTTATGTCCTTTTTTATGAGAGTATTACCTTATTAGTATTACATTCTATAGAAAGTCAATTTTGTCATACTTTTGTTTTTAACATGATAAATATTTTTATTATGGGGTTATATAATGGGTATGTAATACTATAAATATTATTTGGAAATATAAAATGTTAACTAAATCATTGTAATTTACTTTTAATTTTTAGTGATCAAAAAAGTACTTTAAATGGTGACATAATGATGATGCAATAACTATTTAAGAAATAGAAGGATCATATTATTGATATTAAAAATATTAGAATAATATAATTTGATATAATTAAAGTAAAAAAATGATTTTATCGATTAATTTGGAATATTAGGTTTTAAATAAATGATTTTATACGAATATATCATGTTTTTATGATATTTTGAAAAATTCATGTAATGAATAGTATCAAAATTGACACTAATGATATTTTAAGATAAAAAAATATTTTATTAAATTATATAAAATTCATAAAAAATATAGGATTTAACCAAATGATTAGTATGAATTTAAATATGTTATAATTGGTAAATTTATGACTTTTATGGTTTTTATAGTAACTATATTAATTCATAAAGAGTAAAACTCCAAGTTGTCATGATAAGAGTCAAAGTTTTTGACTAATGGTTAAAGGAAAAACAATAAGGTAAACACTGTAACCTAAACATGTCTAAAAATAATTGGTTAGATAATTTTGAGACATAATCATATAATCTTTTAAATAACTTTATTATTATCCATTTGGAATTGGAAATTAATTTAATATTTTTAGAGTTTCCAAAAGTGACTCTCACCTCAATTATAAAAGGAAACTTCCTTCATCACCTCCTCACACCACATTTAGCCTTATATATCAACAAAAAACTAACCATTTTTTCCAAAAACCAAATACATTTTTTGAGGTCCTTTTCTTCCCAAAATACTAACACCAAATCCCTTAATAGGATATCTAATTAGAGTTTTCTAAAGAAGAGGTAATCATTTTTACCAACTCATCCATGTTCATTTATTCAAATACTTCCAATTAATCAGTTGTTTCTATGATAAATAAATAAATATATTATCATATACATTATGATATTTTATTATGATTACGGGACAACCATATTACATTATTTATCCATCCTACAAAAAATGAAACAACCATGTGTGCGCAGGTATGACCTACCATCTCCATGATGATGTGTAATTTGTTTTTATTCACCACATTATTTAGATGTGTGTATTAATGGATATAATGGATAAAAATAATAAATCTTACATTATATTGATTATATATAGTTAATTTATCATCCAATTCCTTACCCTTTTACCATTAAGGAATGATACCATCATTCGTCCGTATGTACGACATGCCGTTTCCATGATGGGATGGTATTCATATTCCAAATTAACTATTCAAGAATGATTATACAAAATATATAATTAGTAAATATAATTTTGATGAACATAATATCATTCTTTATCTGAATTATATATATTCTATGCATAAAAACATGACTTTTATGACCAAACATGAAGAGAAAAATGAAGTATTTGACACCCTAAACAAGTGTTATAACGAAATATTATCAACAAAATAATATAAGAGAATCATATATGATATCATAAATATAAATATGGTTAAATTATAAACAAATAACTTTATATTAACCATTATATTAGAGGTTAAATCATGTTCAATTAAAACAATGTTCATGGTAAGAGTTAATTTCAAAATATCATTACTATTTGGTATGGTTTATAAGTAATCATATTCTATCGAATATTAATAATACATGCCTATATTTTTTATAACTATTTTTATGATTAACCAAAAAATATATTTAGTCTATTATCCATGTTCTAATTTTTATAAATTGGTTTGAAATGATTCATTTTGTCATTTTCCAAATGACTTACTTTATGAATTTTTCAATACGAATATAGAAAAAATGTTTATTTTTAACCTATAAGGAATCAAAGCCTTTTACCACCATCATGACGACTTGATGTTTTTTATATTAGATTCCAATTTTAAAAAGTAATTTTTAAATAAAATATTTTCTTTCATAAATTCATGTCTTTTGAATAAATTATTTCAAAGTAAATTGGTATGTTTCTCAATATATTTAAAACAATTTTATTATAGTATTTTCATATATTTGAAAATCCTTAGTTGAATATTATGTTCTATTGAGTTTGAACTATCATGATCATGGATACCTTATTTTAATGAAGGGTTCATGATTAGTTAGTAAATGAATGTGAAATCTTGATACCATTTATGGTTGGTGGTCAAGTTATTCATTTTTTATATGAATTGTTTTCAATATAAATTTTTATGTTGTTTATGTTTTCACATAAGGAATGAATTCCAATTATTATGTTATGGGAGGGTCTTGATATATCCCCTTGATGTGTCGTTGGGTCTCATGAGACAAACTCATTTCGGCATTAACTGATGTATTACATGTTTATGTATGGTTTTTTTGTTGAATCCTTGATGTCTGGAATTATGCATTCCCCCATTATGCATTCCCTCATTTTGATATTAGTTATTGATATTCAATGTGATTATTAAATGACAATAATATACATGGTTATGTTTTTATATAATTTAGTTATTTATATGGTAATGTTTATTATGGACATATTATGCTTAAGATATGTTTAAATGGAATGTGTTTCAATTAACCACCCTGCCTTATTGATTATTCATATACGTTCATTGAATATTTTGTTTTATGTTTATAATTATTGAGAATATAAGCTCACCCCATTAATATGTTTTATTTTTTCCAGGATTCCAAGATATGCATTATGACTGATATGCATGGTTACCATAAAAGAATATTAATTCTCTAAATGGTTTGACTATATTTTATTTTATAGTTTCAATTGTAATTTAAGTTTCATGTATGTAATATGGATTCAAAAACTATTAAATTGATCTATCCCTCAAGATTTTATTCCTTGTAACAATGTTAATGTAATAAAGTAATTCATTCAAACTGGCCTTCTGGTGTCGAGGTATTACAATTGAAAAGTGATAATGACATTTATGTGTACGTGTGGATTACCACATCTATGAAGAGATGTGATTCTTTTTTCATATTTTTTTTTACATGGATGATATATATAAATACATTAAAATAGATAATATTATTTTAGTTTATAATAATATTTATTTTATGACACACCATCTCTATAAATGAACACAATACATTTTTAATTACAATATTTCATGGTAGGATTTAAAAGTAAAATTGATTGGTAAAAATTATAATTTTGTAGTTATTTTTATTTTGAAGATTGTGGAATTAATATCACTTTTACCACATTGAATATATTGATATCAATTTTAATTTATGAATCAAACATCCTCAAAACACCTGAGAGGGATTTATTTTATTAAGTATTTAAATATATAATTTTGAAAAATAATATAAAATTTTTAATTAGAATTAATTATAAAGGGTAAATGTCATAAATAATGAAAATAATTAATATAATTTTATTATATAGGATTTAAAGGACATATAAGGAACGTTCGGACAAAATGTAATGGGTTTCATCTAAATTTCACTCCATTGAGGTATTCTTCAATGTTATCTACCTAATTTCTTTTATATGGTGTATATCTTTCCCTTTTTACATGTTATATCATGAGTAATTTATATTTCATTGAATTTCAATTTACAATTAATTTTTTTATCCAAGGGGTTTTTATTAAAATGTTACCTAAGTGGTAAATGTTTTATTAACACTTTTCCTTTTATTAGGTTATATCACTTATTAATTGTTTATATTATTTTATCACTCTACGTGAAATTTAAATTGCTTTATTTTTTATTTTTCAACATTTGTTTTTTGTATTTACATTAGTTACACCAAATCTCTCCATTTATTAATCCCCAATTCAATGTTATTGTATTTATAACATTATTTCATCTTAATTTTTCCTTCTTTGGGACATATGTTTATGTTATACACCTATATTATTTAATAATATGTTTATACCATTACATAGACATGTAAAATAAAAAATTACATTATTTTCAGGATATTTGATGATTTATTTGAGGTCATTATTACATGGATTTTAAGATTCAGAAGTTACCAAAGTGAAAAGGGAGTTATGTTTCAATCCCTTCTCAATCCGGATTTTATATCCTTGAATTTCCATTGATGAAATTATATGATCACTAAAAACATATTTAATTTTTATTATACTCTAGTTATTTATATAATTTTTAATTCTTAGTACCAATTTTCTTTCTTTGGTACATAAAATTATTCAGAAAATGTTTTGAATAAAATCTTACCATATTTTTCTTTTTATGATTACTAAAAAATTAGATATCTATGTTTTTTAATATGTTTTTAAGATTTTTTTACTAAATTAATACTATTTTATAAATAAATATTAACCCATTATTTAATTTTTACTAAAAGGTTTTAAATTAATATTTTTGTCATTTTCTAAACAAGGTACTTTTCACCATAGGTGTGAACAAAATCTATGTTTTGATGATTATGATAGGAAAATAGTTTCCTACTATCATGACGACATAATGAATTGAATATTACATTAAAATTTTATATATTTTTTTTCAAATATTTTTTTTTTCAATATTATATAATTTTTCTATTTTTAAAATTTATTTTAGAATTGAAATGTTTATTTTCCACATGAATTATTTTGATGATATTTTAATGGTTTTTATATTACTCAGTGAGACCAACCCTTTATGTTATATATGATTCTCTAGGTATATGTTGTAATGTTACCATAATTATTATTTCTCTAGTTATATTTTGATATTTTCAATAAATATTTTCCTGGAACCCATTTCTTTTTGGGATAAATCAATGCACTAAATAACAATGGTTACTATTATATTGAGAAATAAATGATTTTACATGTTATGATTTAGTTATGGTTCTTGTACATTGTTTATGATGATGGATTGTTCCATTATAAACCAAGATGTGTAGTTTTTTATAAATAAATCATTGGTGGTTATGATATAAATTATGAACGTGTGGTTCTGTTATAGCCCTCCCATTAATTGGGTAATAAGACGGAGTTAACAGGTTAGGTTTCCCATAAATGATATTTTTAATTTATGGAGTAGTTTATTCCATTTTTATGAATTAATGGATGAGTAGTATGAAAATTATGTTCAAATTTACCAAGGTGTTTTCATTATCCTTGCATCATGTTCAAATGTTTCTAATACTTAAGGATATTTTTCACATGATCCTGATTTTTGACTAAAAATTCCATTGTCCTATTATAAAACTTTATTTGGTAGAACATGTTTAATAATCTAGGTTTTGATGAGAATATGTACTCTTATGTTATGATTAAGCACTTTGATTATTTACCCACCCCCTTTTATCATCTTATACTAATTTGTGTCATTCTATTGTTAATTTTTATATTTACCCTTATTTAGTTTTTTGGTCTCACCAATCCTATGTTTCATATTTCCTTTTGTTTTGAAGAATTTCATCAATTATGTTATGGCTAAGAAGGATTCTAGATTAAACAAAACCTGTGGGATATTATATATATTTTTAGGAACTAATTTTCTTATTTATCGACGTTGTTGTGTAAGAGTTTTTACTAATTATCTAAAAATATTTAATTAAAAGTTCATTGGGTATGCAAGTAATCCAATATTCCTATTTGAATTTAAATGTTTTGAAGGGTAAAAATTTATTTATGTTTATCAGTATCAAATCCAAATATGTAAAGAGTATGTTTTCAGCACCAAATCCTTGAGTGAGAATTAATGGATATTATTGTTTATATCAGAGGAAAGGGTTAGATAAATTTGGTGACTAAGAGGTCTTTATGTGAGTCTAAAATAATAATTACAGATTCCATCTTGGGTTTATATGTTTAGGTATGATCATAAGTTCAATTAAATAAACACAACTTTTTAGGTACTAAGTTGTGTGATTTTGAGGTGATTAATGATATTTTTGGAGAAATTTTATTCAATTAAGGTAAAATTAACCCTTAGGTATACCTTGTGGTTTAACATGAGGGATTATTTCAAAAGAATGATATTAAATTTTTAGAGATATAAACTAAATGGTATGAGATAACATTTGAGGATAATTGGGTTATTTGATAATTATTTATGTAATTAACTATATAGATCATTTGGTGTTATTGTTGATGTTTGGATATTAATGTATTATTTCATTATATAATGGTTTATTTGCTATGGATATTATCTTACCTTATGTTAACTATTTTAGGTTTGGTTAATATATTAATACAATATGAATAAATTTTTATTCTTTTAAGGATTATGAAATCCATTTTATGTTTATTTAAGTGATCTAGCCATGAAAAATTCATTTTTGATTCTCATAGTTTGGATAAAATTATGTGATTTTTGAGGAAATTGATTAAAATTTGAAATTATATATGTGAACTAAATATATTTCTTTATGTTCATAGTATAAATGTAACTATAATACCTTAAATCTAGAAAAATTATCTTCAAACAAAAAATATATCATATTATATTCATTTATAATGAATCTATGTTCTTTTTTACTCCATGTTGGTTTATTTTTTTTGGTTATTAACTTTATACTGATCAATAACACTGTTGTAATCAATGATTTATATCTATCCATATCAATATGTGGACATTAAATTTTTTACTATGTTCATATTTTCAATTAACACTAATATTATCATATTTGGAAACATAGTTATGTGTTATTCCAAATGAACTATATATTTTTGTTTACCTCTTTTCAAGAGGAAGTTTGGTTAACACTTTTTATGATGTTGGATTTCAAAAAAAGTATTTTAAAAGTTCAAACCCCTTATTATCGATCACATATTAAAATCTTTTGGATGTAATTTGTTAAAGTATTATAGGAGGATAATGTAATATCATGAAATTTTAAATGAACAGTTTGTTTGACAATATATACAACATGTAACACTGATCTTAAACGAACCATGAAATAACATTATTTAAATGCTAAAGTTATAACCTAGTAATTAAATTTTAGGTTACAAATAGGAATAATTATTTTAAAAAAAATATATACAAAGTTCCTACAAAAAAATTTTATTGATCAATTATTAAAAAATCCTCACTTAATTTTTCAAGAAAGTATTTTAATTTTTAAAAAAATGCTTCCCAAAAAATTGTTTTCATTGTTTTTGTGAGGGAATATTATGATTAAATACTAAAACTTTTAGAGAATATATTTGAAAAATTGTCATCATTTTATAATTTATCATGTGAATATTATCTGATGATGATTTTCTGTGAATTTTCTTAAAAGTTTTATTTTTCAATTAAAAGTGGAAAATAGTGTTTTTTATTAAAAATGTATTTTCTTTTCATGTATATAAAATGAAATATTTTTTTGATTAGTTTTAAAATTTAATTAGTATAATATTTTTAAATATATTTCAATTTTTTTTATTGAAATCAATATTATACTTGAATTTCATATAGAATGATTTTTATACTTAAGGAGGCATTTTTCGAGAAAATCATTTTTTACCATATTTTGCAAGGTTAATATTAAACTAAATTATTCCAATTATAATAATATAATTTGATAAAATACATTCCATATTTGGTATTATAATATTTATTATTAGCTAATAAATCTAAATTAATTTTTGGTCATCATGAATAGTAATAATAGTAAATTTATGTAACCATGGTAAAGGTAAAATTGGTTAATTTTGGTTATAACAGTTGTTATAATTATTCAAATTCTTTAAAAACCTTTATTTTTTTTATTATATGAGTTTATTTCATCCATAATCATGTTTAAAATAAAAATATGACGATTTTATGAAATTTATCTTTGATTGTTTTATTTTATAATATTTTAAGTAAAGAATAAATTAAGAAAATTCACTCAATTACTTTTAGTATTTATAATTTAATGGAAAAAACCTCTCTAGTATATTACCTTATGAAAATATGATGGTTGATGTGTTCTAGGAGGTTATTGTGGCTTATTTCAATAGGTTGAAAAATTTCTAGTTTTTCAGGTCTCCAACGGTAGGTCACTGGCAGCGACTCGCAATAGTGAGTCACAACGGTGAGTTGTGACGATAGGTCATTTATGGCGGGTATTGAATGGTGAGTCCAAGTGGTGAGTCTAAATGATGGGTCAGTATTGGTAAGTCAAGACTGGTGAGTCAGGACTGATGATTCAGAAAGGTGGGTCAGGACCGGTGAGTTAGGACCGATTATTTAGGACTGTGACTCACAACAGTAGCTTACAATGGTTACTCACACTAGTAGCTCACCAAATGGTAGCTCACAATGGGGTCTCACAATGGTGGTTCATCTAGTGGTGACTCATCCAATGGTAGATCATTCCAATTGTGATTCATGAATTGTTTTTCCATCTTCGAATGTTTCTCCCCTTTAACATTTTCTTTGATGTAAAATAATTTTAATATAGTATTTAATAATTTCCAAAGCCGTTTCAATGTATATAAATAATATTATTAATTTTTTAAAAGTATGGGATCCTATTAAATGGATAAACAATGTGGTTTTGTTGTGAATTTGTTTTAATGGAAATTCAAACCATTTCATATCCCAAGATTCTCAAATCCAATCGTTCTCAGCTGAGGGGATTCCCTTCATTCATTACTTCTCCTTTATCATGATACCATACATTCATAGAACCTTTTTTACTAGAGGAGTTGTGCTTATTAATAGCCTTTGGATCATGTTTTCCCAAGAGTCTCTTCCTGCTGCATTTTCACCCCTTGCTTCGGTATAACAAGGAAGTGTTGAACACTTCATCTTCCAAGTAGGTTTCCTCCAC
Organism: Viscum album; assembly: GCA_963277665.1. Lineage (NCBI taxonomy): Eukaryota > Viridiplantae > Streptophyta > Magnoliopsida > Santalales > Viscaceae > Viscum > Viscum album. The sequence goes on along the minus strand of OY728163.1, from coordinate 1,690,917,554 downwards.
CATATTAAATGTGTATTATGTGGGGTGGGTGTACTAATGTCTCATTGTGATTATATTTGAATCCAAATTCATTAAATATAATCAAATCAATTTCAAATCAATAAATCGCTGATGGGGAAGGGTGACATATGATCTTTTTGTTATTTGTTTTTTTTTTTTTGTGAATTATTCGGGCTAAAGACCCTACTAGAAATCATTATCATTTGGGGTATTTGTTTGCAAATGGGATGGTCTATAGAATGGATGTTGTTTGTTTTTTTCATTGAAAATACACATATAAAATTTCTAACACATATACCCAGCTAATCAATGGTTTCCCTAGGATCAAAACTTCTATGATAACCCTATAATTTAGAAAATTGAATAAAATAATGGATGGGTTTTTAAATATGAAATATGTTTTTTGGTTTTTATGGTGGTGTGGTTGTGATAACCATTACGTGTTGTGGGGTGGTTCAGAAGGTGTAATAGAATCTCAGTTTAAACATTTATTTATTGTGGAATGGATGGTAAGTGTTGTACATTTGGGCTGTGATCAGGTTTTGTTATGTTTCTATTTCTAAATGTAATGGGTGTGGGGTGGTTATGAAACAATGTTTCCATGAATGGTTGTCATGAGATGTGTTTTTGTGTCTGGCTATGAGTTGGGGGTTTTATTTGGTGAGAGGATGGATTGGGAAGAATGACTTTGAATAATGATGAAGGAAGTGGTTTTCATGAGGGATTTACCATTAATTACATGTCAAAAGATTTCCCATATATCAGGATCGGTATTTTATGGCTGGAATGGGTGTTAAACATATATGAATATAAAGTGGGTTAATCTACCATGGGTTTTTCCCTCGGTGTGACCTTAATTATGTTTAATGTTGTTCCTTTTAACAGGTATTTTATAATGTAGTGATAGAATGAATAAATGTATTATTCATATATAAGGGTAATTAGTTAAATTAATTGGGTGGGGGTATGAAATGAGTTTGGGGATTTTTTTTGGTTGTCCATTTAGAGGGAGAAACAAAGGCAGTTCTATGAGTTGTTTTTTTGGTTGAAATCCAATTGTTTGGGCTTGAGTATTTGGTATCATATATGTATTAATTGTATTGTACTTCAATTTTCTATACGTACCACACCCTAGTTGAGAACTATATGTCGAAAACCCCCATTTTGTTATGGGAGGGTTCCATTACCAAACATCCTCGTGAAAGGATAGAAGGTTAGACACCATATCTTCTCTACTCCTTCTTCCAGGTGGTGGTTTCCCATGATTATTTTTGTAGATTGTGGTTTTTCAGAACTAGATGTGTATGGGAGAGTTGTGCTTTCCAGGGTGTCTTTGGGATGAGATGGTTTGTGTTTTCCTTGGTGTCTTCGAGATGAGATGTATTGTTATTTCTATTTTTTTTAGGATATGGCATGGTTAGTGGACCATGTGTATATGGGAAGAATATAGTGTGGTTTGTGAGGGACTAGGTTTGTGCTGACATGATATGATATGTTTGTGAATTAGGTGTCTACTGGTGGGATGTTATTTTCTTTATTTTCTTAAGTGATAGAAATATCTATATGACCCAGGTGTGTGATGGTAGGTTATGATGTGTTACTTTCAGAAGAGGTGGGAGCGTGAGGAAATTTTACGTAATGAAAGAGACACTAAACTAGTGGGAATAGGTTCCAAGTACCCAAATCATAGATTTTTTTACTATATTACATTACTTGACATTAGTTACTTGGTGAGTGTGTCTTGGGGAGGTTGGTATGGCTATTAAACATTATCAAGTTCTATTGGGTTTTACTATTTTCTTACGGGAGCATTAGTATGCTTATCTCACGTGTGTGTGAGAGACTTTGGTTTTCCTAGGGAGTATATCTATATTCTCACCCTACATATATAAAACAATTTTCAGGTTTCTAGGAGGATTACATGGACCATGATGGACTATAATATCTCAAACTTTGGGAGTGTTTTCATCTTGTTACATAGCTTTTATTTTGGTATTTACTATAGAGTTTTCGTTGTATTCATAACAGTTATATTTTAGACATGCATGTGGGATGGTTTTGGATTTATTATATATATATATAGTACATGGAGATATTTTGGGATGAAACATATTTTCTCCCAACCATGTTTTCTTCAAAAAGGGAAATGCCTTCCATTTTGTGAGATTTTACACCCTTGGTGTTGTTCAGCTCCCCAGGGCCAATTAGAGATGGGAATCAGGGGTTATTATCTCCCTTTATTCATTTCCATCTCAAGAGGGAAATATTTGGAGGGATGGGGGCATGATAAAAAGGTATCAGAGGAGATGGATGAGAGATAGGATGGAGTTTAGAGTTAGGTATAGTTAGGATTTCATGTTTTGGTAAGGAAATGGAGTCAGGTGACCTCGTTGCATGATATTGGCCAGGGAAGACCAACTAGGACACGAGATATTAGGGCCCCCTATAATACTATGCATGGAATTTGGGTCAAAAAAATAACTAAGTGAGGCTACACCATTTGTAGGGTAGAGACCCTAAGAAAGGTACATGCTTAATAATGACTCATGTTCATGTATAAATTGATATGTTTTTTGGAATTTTAAATGGATAATGAAATGAGTTTAATGAGATAAAATGAATATTAAAAAAAATTACATACTAATTTGGCTCTCTAATTACTTATTTACTATTTTTAGCTTTGGAAATCCAGCTTCCTCCATGTGTGACTTGTTCAATTGAGGCTCATCAAGCTGATCTGGTTGGACAATAGAGGGTTGTTCTAGTGAAGCATGATGACTAGTGGCTAGGAATGTTACTTTTTTTCTAGGGGCGTGCCTTGGGAATGTACGAGGGAAGTGTTTTATACATAGAGATGGAGAGATGGATTGAGGATCTGGAGATCACATTTATTATGATCTAGGTTCTGAATGATTATTGAGTTCCTTTGGCAGTGATCCAGATTCAGGGAGCTATGCATGAGTGGTGTACATTGTTCCAAGGGAAGAGGAAGGAGGTTGAGGTTTCGGGGGTCGATTTTTAGAAGAAGTTCTGAGAAAAATTCTTTAATCGTCCATGAAGGTTGAGAAGAGGAAGAAGATAATCCCACTCTAATAGGAGAGTATTTTGGTATGGGAGCTAGGGATTATGTTCATGATCTCCTTCATTTTTACCCAGATCTCTTTCAAGATGACTAGCCTCATGCGAGATGCCAAGAGGAGTCACATCGTCCTTCTATCAAGTACATAGTTACTCCATCCACATTTCTGACGTACATGAAGGTTCATAAGAAGTAGATAGTTATTTAGCATATGTACGCACTAAGTGGTCTATTGTGAGAGGGGAGCTAGTTGGGTTATTCAAGAGGAAGGGTTTCTAGAAGAAGGTTTCAGGCGCTAGAGCCTTCGAGGTTTTGACTAGTGGGGTGTCTACATCATCATTTTTCATTTCAAACTTCTGGTCCTTGTGCCTTTCACATGGGCTTCGGACTGAGGTGTTCTATCTATGGAGTTTGTTTCCATCCTTAGAACTAGTGCATCATGGCCATTCGATGTCTGTTTGCTAGAGGTGTTAAGGTGCAATGCCAGCCTCAACAGAAGTTTCAAACAATACTGGAAAAATCCGTATTTTCAGCGGGTTATTTGCGACGGGATCTCTTCTCGTCACAAATAACCCGTTCAAGAATCTATTTACGACGGGGAAAGTAGCCCGTCGCAAATAGTTTGGCGCGGTTTGGCGCGCAAGTCGCGCCTAACTATTTGCGGCTTGCATGCCAAACCGCGTAGGTGTATTTGCAACAGGACCCGTCAGAAATACCCAGCGGCGGTCAATACCCTTTTGCGACGGGATGTCATCCCATCGCAAAAAGACTGTCGGCAGGTACTATTTGCGACAAGTGTTGTCACAAATAACCTTTTAACGGCCGACTATAATTAATGCGGATGAGGGTAATTGCAACGGGGCCCGTCGCTAATAATCTCGTCGCAACTAATCTAACCTATATACCCCAATCCGTTTTTTCACAAATCATTTAGATCATTATTTCTCTCTCTTTTCATTCTTCAGTTTTAAAGAGAAATTTATCTTTTAGTTGATGTTTTTTATACGAGATCAATCGGAGGGCGTCAATATCTTCAGAATATCAAAGATTAAGGTATTTATATTTTATTTTTTTATGTTTATTTTATTTTATTTTTGTTAATTAGTTGATGTTTATTAGTTTGAATTTAATTAGATTTTTATTGATTTTTATTTATATTTAGTTTTACAAAGAATTTGATGTTGTTAGTTATAATTATAAATAATTAGTTATAATGAAAATTATTTAGATATAATTAGGAATAAATAGATATAATTATGAATAATTAGATATAATTAGGAATAAATAATATTAATTAGGAATAAATAGTATTAATTAAAAATAAATAGTATTAATTAGGAATAATTAGTATTAATTAAAAATAATTAGTATTAATTACGAATAATTAGTATTAATTAGGAATAATTAGTACTAATTAGGTATAATTAGTAATAATTAGGAATAAATGGTATTAATTAGGTATAATTAGTAATAATTGGTATAATTAGTAATAATTAGGTATAATTTGTAATAATTAGGAATAAATAGTAATAATTAGTAATAAATAGAATTCATTAGGAATAATTTGTAATAATTAGGAATAAATAGTAAAAATTAGGAATAAATAGTAATAATTAAGAATAAATAGTAACAATTAGGAATAATTAGTAATAATTAGGAATAATTAGGAATAATTAGGAATAATTTGTATCAATTAGGAATAATTATTAATAATTAGGTATAATTAGTAATAATTAGGAATAATTAGTAAAAATTAGGAATAATTATTAATAATTAGTAATAATTAGGAATAATTAGTAATAATTAGGAATAATTAATAATAATTAAGAATAATTAGGAATAATTAGGAATAATTAGTAATAATTAGGAATAATTAGTAATAATTAGGAATAATTAGATATAATTAGAAATAATTAGATATAATTTGGAATTATTAGATATAATAAGGAATAATTAAAAATATTTAGATATAATTAGGAATAATTAGTTATAATTAGTAATAATTAGTAATAATTATTAATAATTAGTAATAATTAGGTATAATTAGTAATAATTAGGAATAATTAGTAATAATTAGTAATAATTAGGAATAATTAGTAATAATTAGGAATAATTAGTAATAATTAGGAATAATTAGGAATGAATAGTAATAATTAGTAAAAATTAGGAAGAATTTGGAATAATTAGAAATAATTAGAAATAATTAATAATAATTAGAAAAATTAGGAATAATTAAGAATAATTAGGAATAATTAGGAATAATTAGTAATAATTACGGATAATTAGTAATAATTAGGTATAATCGGTAATAATTAGGTATAATTAGTAATAGTTTGGTATAATTTGGTATAATTAGGTATAATTAGGTATAATTAGGAATAATTAGGAATAATTAGAAATAATTAGGAATAATTATGAATAATTAGGAATAATTATGAATAATTAGTAATAATTAGAAATAATTAGGAATAGTTAGGAATAATTAGGAATAATTAAGAATTATTAGTAATAATTGGGAATATTTAGGAATAATTAGTAATAATAAGTAATAATTAGTAATAATTAGTAATAATTTGGTAATAATTTGTAATAATTTGTAATAATTTGTAATAATTAGTAATAATTAGTAATAATTAGTAATAATTAGTAATAGTTAGTAATAATTAGTAATAATTAGTAATAATTAGTAATATTTAGTAATAATTAGGAATAATTTGGAATAATTAGGAATAATCAGGAATAATTATGAATAATTAGGAATAATTATGAATAATTATGAATAATTAGGAATAATTAGGAATAATTAGAAATAATTAGGTATAATTAGGAATAATTAGGAATAATTAGGAATTATTAGGAATAATTAGTAATAATTAAGAAAAATTAGGACTAATTAGGAATAATTAGTAATAATTAGTAACAATTAATAATAATTAGTAATAATTAGTAATAAATATGAATAATTTGTAATAATTAGGAATAATTAAGAATAATTAGGAATAATTAGTAATAATTATGAATAATTAGGAATAATTAGGAATAATTAGGAATAATTAGAAATAATTAGAAACAATTGGCAATAATTAGAAAAAATTAGCAAAAAAATTATATTATCAATATTTATGAAAAAACAATATTAATATAATTAAAATAATAAAAAATTTATAAAATATTAAAACTATCAATATTCGTAATAGGTTTTGCTCTATTCTTCACATGTTCAAATCTTAAAGGGTCGCCAATTGTCAGGTTATGTGTAATAAAAAGTTTGTGTCAGCCATGTCCAATGTAAACTCTGTAATTGTCCTTGCATAGTTGATCACCTCACAAGTAATGTTGCAACCAGACAAACCAAGTCATGACCTTCTTACCTATAAGAATTATCTCACATGAACCTTTACATAGACCATTCTTCCTTGAAAATTTAAGGGAAAAATATTGATATCTCCTCAAATTTTTAAAGAAGAATGATATATGTAAAGTGTCATTTGAGATGATTCTTAGAGACGAGAACGTCATTACTTTGGTCGTCTTATTGCAACACTACTTGCAAGGTGATCAACCATGCAAGTACAATTATAGTGTTTATATTGGACGTGACTGACATAAACTTTTTATTGTGCATGACTTCACAATTAATGACCCTTTGAGATTTAAACATGTTATGAATAGAACAAAGCCTATTTTGAATATTGATAATTTTAATATTTTATAAAAAATTTATTATTTTAATAATTTTAATATTGTTTTTTCGTAAATATTGATAATATAATTTTTTTATTTTTAATAATTAGTAAACAAAATCTTCTTGGATAATGAAGGGAAAATTTTTAATCATCCCCACAATGATGATTACCAAATTTCCTTTCATTATTCAAGAAGTTTTCCTTTTGTTATGTATTTCTATGTATTGAAAAATTAGTAATAAATAGTAATAAATTGTAATAAATTGTAATAATTAGTAATAAATTGTAATAATTAGTAATAAATTGTAATAATTTATAACAATTAGTAATAATTTGTAATAATTTGTAATAATTAGTAATAATTAGGAATAATTAGGAATAATTAGAAATAATTAGCAATAATAAGCATGAGAAAGATGCAATTAAATGAGTTGTCGGACAAAAGTGTAGCCATCAATATAATGGAAAATTTTTCATCCATAACTAATGATAATTATTAAGTAGTTGTAATTATTTATCTTCTTTTTAAAATAGTGTTTTTATAATTTCAAACTATTCAAAAACAGTGAGGATTTTATATTTTATGTAGAAAAATATGGAACAAGGAAGTTGACATCAGTCATTATTAGATGATCGAGCTTGGACAAATCAGCGCAGAAATCCCTATGGTTCTAATTTAAATCATGTATACATTGAGGGTGTTGAAGCTTTCATAGCATTTGCATCATCAAAACCAGAATATGTCTAAGAAGTCACAATTAAGTGTCTTTATAAAAAATGTGCTCTGAGAACATTTGACACATTTGAAAAGGTTGGGGGACATCTCTTGCGGTTTGGCTTTCAACCAGATTATGTTTTTTGGTATCAACATGGTGAATGCAGTTCTAGAGAATATCTTAATAACTTGATTCCAGATCCATCACGATTTCAAAATTTTGTACACGATGTTGTAGGTCCATGTGTGCAACAAACTGATACTCACGATGATATGGATTTAAATCCTGAGTTGGAACCATCCGAATTTTATGAGTTGTTGAGGTCTGCTGAGGATGCATTATATCCTGGTTGCAAGATAATCAAATTAGAAGTGGTTGCAAAATTTATGGCTATTAAATCAAAAAATGCAATGTCAAAAAACTGTTTTGATGAGATATTTTCTTTGGTTAAAACACTGTTAACTAATGGAAATGTGTTGCCTACAAATCACTATGAGAGAAAGAGGTTGATTCCTAATTTGGGCCTTAGATATCAGAAGATTCATGCATGTCTAAATTATTGCATCTTATATTCTAGAGAAAATGAGTCATTTGATATTTGTCCCACATGTGGACAATCAAGGTATAATGAATCTCAAACAAGGAAGTCTAGATAAATTCCAGTAAAACTGGTGAGATATTATCCCCTTACACCCAGGTTGCACCGTTTATTTATGTCTCAGAACATTTGTCAATGATGTCATGGCACAAAACCAAGATTTCAACTGATAAATGCTTGAATCATCCATCTAATGGTGACTCATGGAAAAATTTTGACTGTCTGCATCCGTCTTTTTCCATAGAAGCCCGAAACATGCGATTGGGTCTTTATACTGATGGTTTTTGTTCGTTTGGTTCTTATGGTAGTTAGTATTCATGTTGGCCTATCTTTATAACTCTGTAAAATTTTCCTCCATGTATATTTATGAAGGAGGATTATATATTTTTGACTATATTATTCCCAAGACATCCGAAAAGGAATATTTATGTTTATTTGAAACCATTGATTGATGAGTTAAATGCATTGTGGAGTGATGGTGTTAATACATATGATGTTGCTGTGAAAAAAAAAATTCAAATTAAAAGCTACATTGATGTGGATGATTAATGACTTTCTAGCATATGGAATGTTATCTGGTTGGAGTACACATGGTCCGAAATCATGTCCTCACTATATGAAAGAAAACAAAGCCTTTATGTTGGTCAATGGAAAAAACCTTTCTATTTTGATTATCACCGTAGATTTCTTCCATCCGATCATCATTTTCGTATGAACAAATTTCATTTCCGAAAAGGTACAATTGAAAGGGATGAACCTCCAAAGATGATCTCAGGTACAGAGTTAAAATCAGTTGTATTTTCATTACCCCCCATCACATTTAGACCAACAGCAAACCAACCAAAAATTCATGGTTTTGGGAAAGAACATAATTTGATAAAACAGAGCATTTTTGGGGATCTTCTGTATTGGTCTGATTTTTTGATCCACCACAAGTTGGATGTTATGCATATTGAAAAGAACTATTTTGATAATTTATTTCTACAGTTTTGATACATCAGGTAAGACCAAAGATATTGTAAAGGCATGACTAGGTCTTGCCATAATTTGCAAACGAACAGAACTTGAATTATTTAAAAATGTCAGATCACAGAGGTTAATGAAGCCAAAAGCAGCTTATACACTATCCAAAGAGAGTCACTTATTATTTTGTCAGTGGATTGTAGATTTGAGACTTCCAGATGGCTATGCTTCCAATTTTGAAAGATGTGTTAAGAATGGTTATATAACTAGATTAAAAGGTCATGACTGTCATGTTATAATGGAAAGACTAATGCCGATTGGATTCATAGGTTTCTTGAATTCTATGATTTCAAATTCAATAATAGATATATCATATTTTTTTCGAGACATTTGTGCAGCGACAACAGACTATGATGCACTAAGAAAACTGGCATAAGATGTTGCTGTAATTCAATGTAAACGGGAAAATATCTTTCTATCGGCTTTCTTTGACTCAATGGAACATCTCATATTACATTTTCCACATGAAGCTAAATTTGTAGGTCCATTATAGTTTCGATGGATGTACCCATTCGAGAGATGCATGTAGAAATTGATGAAGAAAATACATGACAATGAATCAGTTGAAGGCTCAATTGTTGAAGCTTATTTTCAAGAAAAATTTGATTTTTTCTACTCTCATTATTTTGAAGCTCAATATCCCTCAAAACATAATCACATGAGGCGAAATGAGGGGAATGTTAATGATGAAAGGGAAAATCAATTAATAGTTTTTAATCAGCCAAATCTTGGTTTCAGTGGAGTTCATGAACGATGGCTTTCAGATGATGAACATCACAGAGCTCATACATACGTTCTGCTAAACTGTGAAGAAATGAAATCATTTGTACTGTGAGTTCTTCTATCACTTATTCTATAATTTATGTTATAGTATTTAAACTTATTTTATTTGTAGGTTATATGATAATCATATTAAGAAATAAATTCCACAAATTACAGCAGCTGCTCTTGAATAATGCAGAAAAAAAAAGTCTCAATGGTTTCAAAAAATGGTTACATAAATTATTGATGGTTTAATATCAATTCCATTTATTATTTATTATATTGATAATTGTGTTACAAATTTTCAGATGTCTCAATATGCTAATAAAATTGATAAGCGACTGTGTATATTGATTAAGACACCATCGAAAATGGTTAAATCTTATAATGCATATGTGGTGAATGGTTTTTGATTTCATACATATGCATACGGGGAATAAAAAAAACAATCAAAAGTGGATTTTACTTGAGAGGATCACATCACAAAAAACTGAAGTTGACTTTTATGGCATTTTGGATAAAATTATTGAGCTATGTTATTTAGGATAGAATTAAATAAAAATGTTTAAATGTCATTGGTTTCATACTGAGTGAGTCTTTTGTGTTCATCCGGCTCATGTAATCGTCGATATTAAATATAAAATTCTTCTTGTAGTAGATGAACCATTTTTACTTGCTCAACAGGCACATCAAATTTATTATGCAATGTATTTTTCTACTTCAAGAGACTTAAGCGATCGGTGGAGCATAATAAAAATGAAATATCTGGTAAATCAGTTTACTCAAACTGAATGTGGTTCTGCTAAAGTGGAAGGAATTGAAATTTTTCAAGAGACGGCTCAAAATCCATCTGATTCACAAAGAGACGTGAATATCGATGATGACAACCTACAATTAATGATCGATGGTGATGAGGATGTTAATAATGTTATAAATGAATTTTAAATGACAATACATGTGGAAACTGAAACTCATATGGATATTGATGATGCTGAGGAGGAAGATGAAGAAATTGACATTGAAACTATGGAGAAGAGGATGATGGTGAACATTGACACAATTAAATGTTGGTTATAATCATAACTAATATATATCTATATATAATAGTTATATTCAACCATCTGCTAACAACAATCATTTTGTGTTTCAAATGGACTCTGATCAATTGGGTGATTTGGAGGTGGCTGAGCTACCTTTGGATGATGAGGATGTGGGATCATCTGACCCTCAGCCTACTGGTGGTTCAGGAAGTACGCGGAGGGGGCGTGGTCTTGCACGACTAATGATTTCTGACCCCATCCTCAAGCGACGTCCACATCATGGTTTCGATCCATGCACACGGTGGTATGGTAACCTATATATTTTAGTTATATTTCATTAATTTATATATATATATATATACTAATTGTTTGATTATTTATTCCTTTTTCATAGTTTTCAGCATGTAGCTGTTGGACAGGGGAGTGCTATATTTTGCAATTATTTTTCTCAGTCATGGATCACATGGGAATAGATTCCCGTTGATGTGTGACGTGACATGTTCCAGCATTGGCTAGTAGGTCAATAAATAATATTTATTTTGAAATTTATTTTATTAACAACTTGATGTTATAAATTATTTGTAGGGTTTATGGCATCCTATCAATTATAGCATGCACGATGCTACCCACACGGCATGGAAGGTTTCAATACGTGACCGTTATCACCAATTTTTGCACAATTTGAGAAGGACAACCATTAAGAAAGCAGGGGTGATAGAATTTGATGAGTTATGTAGAGCCCACCAACCAGAGTACATTTCATCTCACGTTTGGGATGGGTTATGTTTACACTGTTTGGGTGGTGAATTTCAAAGGAGATCTTCAGTGGGAAGACAGAACCGGGGGAGACATGAGGTGACACATCGAGCTGGTAGTCGTACATTCAGTTCGTATAGAGAGCATCTGGCAAGTATATTTTTAAAATTTTTTATATAACTTTAAATATAAACAGTTTATTTTATATTTATGTAGGTAGTCGAGCATCCCGATATTATGGAGTTCGACGTTTACCAGAAGATGTACAGTGATCCAGCTACATGAGAGATTAGAGGTGATCGCCAGTATTAGATTGTGGTTAGTATTATTTTTTAGTTTAACAATTAACAGCATATAATATTTTGAAAATTTTAATTTTAAATTGGAATTGAAGGAGTCATATGAGGCTATGACCCTCTCAAACACAGGCTGAGGGTCAGGATGAGATGGCTGAGCAGACCAGTGGTCACCATTTCGATGAGGCGGTATGGATGCAGGAAACTCAGTATGGCTTTGAGAATGGCAGAGTAGTTGGAATCGACTCTCATTTGACTCCTGGTACTTATTATGGTACTGCTACGATGTCAGCATCCAGCTTGAGAGGAGCTCGTGGAGAGGCATTATCTTCTGGCTCACAATATCAGGAGCAGTTGCGAGCTCAGGCTAAGCATATATAGACTTTGCAGAAGCAGCAAGAAGAGATGTGTCGGCGGTCGCAACAGCATGAGAAGCATTACGAGGAGTAGATGTGTCGATTCCAGCAGTATCATCATGATCAGATGGAGTACATGCGTCGTCTGACTCGTAGTTCAGGGTTGGAGTTCCCTCCACCAGCTCCTTCAGATCCTCCACCTCTTCAAGAAGACGACCCCCACAATGATTTTTTTATGTTACAAACATTTGAATTTAACATAGTAATATTTATTATTTACATTTTCTGTCTTTTATATCGGTACAAATATTACATAATTTAATTTTTAATAATATTTTATTATTTTTTATGAGTATTGATAATTTTAATAATTTTTATTTTTTTTATTGTTTTAAAAATAGTAATATCATTTTTTCATTAATCGTATTTTTATTAAATTTTATTTTCATAAATTAATTTATTATTTGTGACGTGACCTTTTGCGATGGGGTCCCATCGCAAATAGTCTAACAAAATATTTTTAAAATCATATTTGCGATGGTCAAGTAGTACCGTCGCAAATAATTTGTTACGATGGGCCTGTCATAGAATGTGTTATATATATATTTTCTGCGATGGGACAAGATCCCATCACAAAAAGTTTTTGCGACAGTCCCATTGCAAAAACGTTTACATATATATAATACATATAATTGGAAGCTTATTTGCAATAGAGATGTTTCCCGTCGCAAATACCTTTTTTTACGACAGGCCCATCTTAAATACTTTTATTTGCGACACCGTTTTCTACAACGAGCTATTTGGGACGGGGCCCCATCACTAAAGCCTATTTGCAATGGGATCCCTTCGTAAATAGTCCGTCGCAATTACCAACAATTCCAGAAGTGAAACTAGTTCATTTTAGCAATAAGGACATCTGGATCATACCCCACTAAGGGGAGATAGAACAGGTTGAGGAAGACCACATGGTGTTCCTCAGGGACCTCTACCCAGGTGGGGTCATAGAGGTAGTCGTCAGTAGAGGGTTAGACGGGGTGGGTGTGGTTAGTTGAATGCCATAGTGGTACTAGTTCCGCCCGGACTAGATATCGGTAGAGGTACAATCATCTTATTTAGTACCATTTCTTATGACTTTTTTTCTTTTGTATATTCAAACTATTTTTTTCACACACTATATCCCATTATATAGGGCTAGATATAGTGAGTGCTCCCATACCCCTAGTGTTGAGTATGCTAGTCGAAAGTCAGAACAACTTGTTTGATGTGTTCTAGGGATATAGACTTGTGATCGGGCCGCATCAGTCCCATGGAGATCTCTTACTACTATAGATGCAACCATTCATTATCATTATCAGAATCAACTGTTTGTATTTCATGTTTTCTATTTTCAACTACTTCTAGAGAAGAGTTTTGTTTTTAGGCATGGATAGTCAACATCTGGTTTAGTTGTTGAGTGGAGCTATTAATTGGGAAGTCATGATATGGAGCATCTTCCTTTCTTATTGACTAATTTGTTAGTGGAATTAGTGGATGTTGGGATGGTGGGCATCCGCTGAGTTGTTGGAGAGTCCCTAGATGTTTCTCCCAAGGAATTTATGACTCTACACCCTCAAAGTGAAGTTGGTTTTAGGATAGACTTGTAGCCTGGTTTTTATCAGATATTGATGGCTCCTTGTCAAATGGAACTATCTATGTTTTGGGAGTTAATGATTCAGATTGATGATCTAATGAAGAAGGTATTTATCTGGCCTAGTTTGTTGTTGTTTATTTATTTAGTGTTGTTCAAAAAGATGGTGGATGTTGGTTTGAGGTTATTCATAGACAACCATAGGTCAAATTAGGTGATGATAACGAACCATTACCCTATTCTGAGGATAAAAAATCATTTAGACTAACTAAGAGGGGAAAGTTTCTTTTCTATGATTAATATGATGTCTAGATATCACCAATTGAGTGTGAATGAAGCTGATATCTCTAAGTCTACATTCAAATGTATGTATGTTTACTCCAAGATCTTATTCAGGCTATTCAGTGTTACTAACACACCAACCATGTTCATGGGGCTTATGAAATCTATCTTTCATGTGTTCTTAGATTGGTTCATCATCATATTCATCGATGACATCTTGATATATTCCATGTTATAGGAAGAGAATTCCAAACATATCTAGACTTTCTTGAATGTCCTTAGATTCCACTATATCTATGGAAATATAGAAAAGTGAAATTTATGGACATGAGAGGTACATTTTTTTGGACATGCGGTGTTTCATCAGGGTTTAGAAGTGGACCCATCGAAGTTTGAAGTAGTTATTTCTTGGGAAGCCCCCAAGAATGTGGTAGAAGTCTGCAATTTTCATGGTGTCGCTTGCTATTAGAAAAGGCTTTTACCAGATTTATCTTGAGATTTATCTCTATTTACAACTTTAACTAGAAAGGACCAAGATTTCGTGTCTAGTGAGAAGTTCCAGATGGGGTTTGTTTATTTGAATATAGGTTGGTTAGTGCTCCAATGCTCCAGTTTCTAGGGGAAGGTGTGATATTTGAGGTGTTTTGTGTTGCTTCACATCAGGGATTGGGATGTGTGATGATGAATAAGTGGTCTGTGACAACTTATGGGTCTAGGATGTTATGTCACCATGAATGTAAACATGTCATGCATGATATAAATCTAGTAGAGGTTGTTTTTTTCAATGATGATTTGGTAGATTTACATTATTAGGGGGCACTTTGTAGTCTTCACTGACCATAATATCATGATGTACATATTATCCTTTTGTGATATGAATCAATGATAGTGGAGGTGTATTGAGTTTCTTTAGGACTATGATTTTGAGATCTCCCACACCTTATTAAAGTTGAATGTTAGGGATAATGCTTTGACTAGGAAAGTAGGAAAAAATGTTATTTAGGAATATACAGATCTTGGAATGCAATGGAGGTGTTGGTATCCTTGCACCTGGATGTAATAGTGGAAAAAATAGAGGTTTTTCATTTCAGATAATGATGAACTATTATATGATGCAGTTGGTGGAGGAGTCAAAGTGGGGAAACTCAGAGGTTGAGGTGATGCATGATTGGGTTGGCCATGGGGATACTCTAAAAGGATGGTCAGAGGATGGTCAGAACTAAATGTTCTCTCTGGGGAATTTTTTTATTTTGGAAGTGTTGAATGAGGAATTCCTCCTTGAGTTTCATAACTCACCTTTACTAGCACACCTAGAAGTTTATATTATGTACCCTAGACGGGGGATACAGTTTTTGTGGCCCGAGATGAAAGGGGTAGGGGATATGTTTGTGGTGAAGATATTAGTACACCCATAGGTGAATGTAGAGAACCATCTTCCTGGTGATTTGTTGCATCCCTTAGATGTCCCTGAGTGGAAGTGGGATGAAATATAAATGTATTTTGTCATAGGGTTACCCTGATATCAGAGAGCCCATGATTATATCTGGGTATTAGTGAATCAGGTGAAGAAATCGGATCACTTCATAGTGATCAAGAAATCGAGTGAAGTGGATGTCTTGGAAAATAGATATGTGGATGAGGTTGTACGATTGCCTGGAGTTATAAGATCTATTATCTTAGGTCAAGACACACATTTTACTTTACAATTTTGGAGGAGATGAAAAAATTATTTAGGATCATAGTTATTCCTCAAAACTACCTTACACCCCCATAAAGAAGGTGAGATAGAACAAACTATCTAAATGATAGAGGATATTTTGCGACCATTCGTCTTGGACATTGGTGGATCTTTGGTGCATCACTTTCCATTGTTACAGTTATCTTATAATAATAGTTTTCACTTTTCTATTATCAAGGCTCAATTTGAATCTTTTTATTAAAGACTGTATTTTTCACCTTTTTTCTGGATAGAGGTTTGTGAGAAATATGTTCTATTCCTTGAGGTGGTGCAGAGCATGAAATAGAAGGTTCACCTTGTATGTGAGAGGACAAAAGAAGTGCAAGACTGAAAAACATTGTCTGTAGATCACAGGAGGATGACCTTAGAGGTTTCTGTTGGGGACCACATGTTCTTGAAGGTTTCCCCTCGACGTGGGAAGCAGATGATTGGAAGAGGGAGTAATATTTCTCTCAGGTTTGTTGGACCCTTTGAGCTATGGTGATTAGTTGGAGAAGATGAATACCAGTTGTAATTTAAACTTTAGTTAGAGAGGATCCATAAGAAATTTCACATCTCTCAACTCCATCAGTATCTTCACTACAACTCCCATGTCATTTATTAGGGATATTTAGATATCTAAGATGAGGTGACATATATGGGGCCACTGGTAGAGATCCTTGATCGTCAAAAGAAGGTGTCATGTGGATGGATCATTCCTTTGGTACGCATATTGTGGAGGCTTTGTGGCTTGGAGGGTAGTACTTATGAGTAAGAAACATTGATGTTTTCTCAGTACCCAGAGCTATTTTTGAGTTTTCCTTGTTCAATTTGGTTGTGAAATATTATGTTTGAACCTTGTTTTTATGAGATTATTTGTTTCCTTGTTCTATAATGTGTGATAATTTCCTGAAATTGGAATGGGGAGGATCTAATTCTTAATCAAGATACAATAATTGAGTTGTGATTAAACCCATGTGGGCGGGTCAGTGCTACCCAGGGTAGATAATATCTTGACAGGGAGAATGGAATCCCCTGATTCATGAGTTTGGGATGGTATGGTTGTTGTGATTGAGTGGTGTGTTTTGTGGTAGTGTGGTTTAGAAGATATTGGAGGAGTTGTTCTAGGATTCCATGTTTTTACACCATATTTCGATCAACACAAGTTTATTATCATTGAACATTGATTTTAGTAGTAGTGCTTCAATCATAGTGATATCTTTGAGTGGTATCTCATGGGGTGGTTTTTTGGACCCCTATTTTCCTTTAGGGTGTGTTTTTGAAATATTTGGGGAGATAATAGTTTGATAGGCATTTTATGTAATGTCCCATAACTCTCTAGTCAATTAATTTGTGAAAATCTAGTGGTTGAAGTGTTCAGTGAGGACACATGACATATTTCCACACATTGAAATTTTTTCTCTTTTTCACATCTCCAACGTCAGGTCATTGGTAGTGAGTCACGATGGTCAGTAACAAAGGTGAGACGTGATGGAAGGTTTCTGACGTTAGGTCAGGACCAATGAGCTGTAGTGGTGAGTCAGAATGGTGGGTTAGGATCAGTGAGACCGAACCGATGAGTCAAAATATTGGGTTATGACTGGTGAGTTCGGACCGGTGAGTCAGGATGATTAATCGCAATGGTCTCTTGTGATGGTTTCTTGTAATAGTGACTCACATTGGTAGCTCACTGAGTGGTAGCTCACGATGCTAACTGATAAATTTGATTCATCTAATGGTGACTCGTCCAATGGTAGTTCATTCCAACGGTGAGTCATGAACAATGTTTCCAACTTCTTATAGTTTCACCCCATTCATATTTTCATTGATATAAAATGATTTTAATACCATATTCAATAGGTTTTGAGTCCTTTCAAAGAATATAAATCATAACATTAATTTTTTAAAATTCCCAGATCCTTCTAAGTAGTCAAAAAACATGGTTTTTTTGAGAACCGGATTTAATGTCTATTCAAACACATGTCATCTCCCAAGAGTCTTACATCTAATCCTTCTAAGTTATATGGGTCTTACACTCAATCATTCAGTCTCAATTTTCTTGAAACTAGATGTACCTAGAACCATTTTTCCTCAAGGATTTGTGTGTTTGGTTATAGAATTTGAATAATGTTTTTCTTAGAGGCTCTTCCTACTGAATGTTCACTCCTCGCTTTGGAGAAACTAGGAATTTTTTATCTCTTCTTCTTCCAAGTAGAATTCCTCTATCCCTCTAAATTGTGTTTCAGTTAGGGTGTGTGTATGAATGTATCCTTATGAATATATTTGAATCAGAATTCAATAAAGATAATCAATCCAATTTTAAATCAATAAAAAAGGAATGGAAAAAGGAGATGTGTTATATGCTTTCTATTTTTTTGGTTGTTGTTGGGAATTATACGGGTTTAAATCCCTATTGATAATCTTGGTTTCTGGGGGTCATTGTTTGCGAACAAGATAGTCTATGGAATGAATGCGTTTTGTTTGTTTTTCATTAAACAACCTTATATTAAATTACTATCCATATATGCTTAACTAATAAATGTATGCCCCAGTATCATACCTTCTATGAGATGTTAACAAGAAGAATTAAAAAATGATCAAATTGTTAAATCTAAAATATGTTTTTTTGGCTTGTGTAGTGGCATGGTTGTGAGCACTGTTAAATTTTGTGGGGTTGTTTGGAAGGTGTTATGGAATCATAGGTCAAGAGGTTGATTGATTTGTAATATATGGGTAGTGTTTTGAAATGAGGCTATAATTGGGTTGTTCTATGTTTGTGTTGCTAGATGTTATGTGTGTGGTGTGGATATGAAGCAGGGACATTGAGAATGGTTGTAATGAGATGTGTTGCATGGTGTGGATGTGAGTTGGTAGTTTACATTTGTGAGAGGATGGATTTGGAAGAATGAATTTGAAGAATGAATATGGTTGCATTTGGAATGACTGCTTCACCATTAATAACTTATAGAAATATCTCCCTTGTCTCATGACTAGTATTTTTTTTATCATGAATGGGTGTTAAATGGAGACGAATGTGAACTGGGTCAATTTATGATGGTTCCTCTTCCTCGGTGTGACCTTCGTTGGGCTGGTTTTTTTCCCTATAACCAGTACTTTCTTTGGTAGTGATAGAATGAATAAATGAATTATTAATAAAGAATGGGAATTGGTTAAATGAATTTTTTGGGGGTATGAATTGAGTTTGTGGATTTTTTATGGTTTTGAAAGTAGAGTTAGTAGCAAGGAATGTTTTTTGAGATGGTAATTGGTTAAAGACACCTCGTTCACACACACATATTCCTCACAAACCACAATATTTATATGCACCCCACCCTAGTTGAGAAAAATGTGCCAAACACCCCCATTTTCTATTTAGGTTATAGTGTACCATTAATTTTATAAATAAACATTACATGTTTGGTATGTTTTATAGGTTTATATTCTAAATCCATTATTATATTGATGGATTTAAATTCAAATTAAGTTAATAGTTCAAAAATAGAACTTGTGATATTTTATGCCAATTAATATTTTATTAATTATTTTATAAATTAAAAAAATCATGAAATAAAAAAATAATCATTATAAATGGCGTTTAATGTCCTATGATTTTAATTTATGGGACAATTATTACCTTATAAGTAAAATTATGACCCTTTAATTTTGAAAAAGTCATTACAATGGTAAAGGTTAAAACTGGTTTACCAAGGGGTGAAACTAAAATATTAGATTTAAAATGAAATAAAATACTGTATAAATATTATTGAGTGATTATATTAAGAACATATCCTCTTATATTTTAATTCATGTTATTTTTGACCCATTTTACATGAGTTATAATTTTTTTTCTTATAATATACCTTTTATTTCCAAAAATTACATATACAATATTTTATTAAGTGATTTATAATTCCAAAAAATACTATATTTAGACAAGTGATATTTATACAACATAACATATAAAATCATCCATTTATGGGCCACTTTCACTTTTATAGTCACTTTATTGACCCATGGAGAGTAAAGAACACTGATATCAAGATAATTTTCAAAAGTGTTAACTAGGGTAAAAACAAAGAGAGAAGGGGAAAATATCACATAAAATTATCCACATTTTATTATATGAGATTATTTAGAATCATAATTTTAATATATTTTTATTATCAAATTTGGATCCAATTTTACATGAAAATTAATTTATATTAATTTAATACTTTATGAAATAAAAAGAATTCCCCTCCCCTAATATGTAAAAGGTTAACATGTCTCCTATCCACTTCGCATCAATATCCATTTGGTTGATAAAATTACATCCAAAAAACATCTTAAAATATATCCCCACATTCTATAGGTATTAGTTTTTTTTAAAAAAATACCACCCTTATAGGGTGTAATATGTTAAGAAAAAGAAGTTGTTGGTAGAAGAGGTATAACTTTTAATTGAATTTTTTAGATTTATTTCTTCTTCTACCTCCTCCAAATATTATTCAATCGTGATGAAATAATAAACTAATTATTTTAAATATAATTATATTTTATTATGTTAATTTAATAACCTATATCCATCTTCTATTCTATCAAATTGAAAATGAAACCATTATTCGTGTGTGTGGTGGACTACCGCCCGACGAACTGATGAAATTTATTTTCCACCACCGCCACTTATAGATGGTTTTAATTATGGATTTAATATATATATATATATATATATTATTAATTAAACAATTTTAAATTTATAAATATAATATACCATCTATTTCCCTAGCTTTCAGTCTATAAAAAATTGATAGCATTATTCGTGTGCAAATGTGGATTACCACATATGTGAAGCAATGTGATTCGCTTTTCATCACCACATATTATGTTTTATATATTTAAATTTATTTGAATATAAAATATTATATTTAAGTTATAATAATAATTATTTTAAGAAAAATTGACACTTAACTTCATTATCATATGTACATTGAAAAATTGAAACGATACTCATGTGTCTGTAAGACCTACTGCTTCAATGATTGTAATATGGGTCATTTTTCATAACCTTATTTCATGGTTGGTTTTAATAGTATAAATAATGTATAAAATTATTAATTTTTTCATTATTATTATTATGGGTTTGTTGCAACAAATAACCGTTTGACCGAGGTCAACATTTTGAAGTCATTTTAATGTTATGAACCGAATATAATCAAAACACCTGATGTGGACTTAAGATATTACATAATTAAATATATCAGTGAAATAAATGATATAAATGGTTTACTAATAAATGATTAAAATTAATATAGTTTATTATGAATTCAAAAAACTAATATAATCTTATTATACTTGCAATAAAATGTAAAAATGGAATCTTTGGACGCGAGGTAAAGGATTTTGTCGCAATTTCCCTTAACTGAGGCATGTTTTAATGTTATGAAACTAATTTATTTTATATGGTGTATATTTTTAAAGTTTTAAAACTTATAGAATTAATAAATCATTAATAATTGTCGTTTTATGTTGCAATTCAGTTTACTTCATCAAAGGGGTTTTGATTGGGAAGTTACTAAAGCAGTAGATGTTTTCTTGAATCAATTTCCTTTTATTGGGTTATATCACTTATTCATTATTTATATTATGTAAATATTTTGTGTGAAATTTAATTTTTTATTTATTATGTATTTAAATTCTTTTATTTAAATTTTTTATAAATAATATATCCCGTAATTAATTATCAATTCAATGATATAATTTTTTGTAAGGGTTATTCATCTCAAATTTTCATTCTTGGGGACATAAATGTATGTTTTTACCCTATATTATATTATGAGGTGTATATACAACACCATATAAATGTAATATCGTAAACATACTTATCTTAATGATATTTAATGACCCATTTTAGGTTATTGTTATCACAACCCACAACCCACAATCTAAGATCTTGTGATGAAATCATGAACATTACATTTTCGGCTTTAATGCCTGAATTTTTGACACATTGTTTTCTTCTAAACATTAAAAAATTGAAGGAAAATAGGATCACTTACAACCTTGAGAAAAATTTAGTTCAAAATATTTATATAATTAATAAAATATCCTATTTAAAAAAATTCGCATGACTTTGAATAGTCATTTCTCCAATGTAACTCAACATTTCATATTACAAATTTGGTCATCAACAAAACCCTTTTTAAATAAATTATAGACATAAATCATTCAAACTAATTATTTATAATCTATGGAAGAAGAAAAATAATAACAGTGAGATAAAATTCTCAATAAGAGAAAACATAAACATTATCAATTGATTATAATTAGTGAGCATAAGAGTGCATAAGGGTATGATGACATAATCAAAGTTCAAGAGAAAATAATAAAATAATTCATATACATCATTACCTAGATCATTAATTATGAAAAAAGGTTATGTAAATAGTCGTGATAATATAAAATCATGATCCATGTGATACCACTATTGATTATGAGAGGCATTATAAAACCATAAAAAGCATTTAAAAAATGTACGTAACATGGGAAATCATTTTCAGTTCACTCATATAATCACTCTAACAAATGGAATAACTATATGACCGACATCCATACCCTATTTATTAGATAACTTTCAAGGACCCACCCATCCATGGTTTATCATAGAACCACATTCTATTAGTTTATATTGTAAAAAACATTCAAATGTCCAAGTATCTTTTCATAATCATAACAAATAAAAGATTTCATTTCATTATAATATCATATGAAAACCCCTAATAATTTTCACAACATTATTATCCCATGGAAAAGAAATTGATTCTATAATTATCTATTTGAAACATGATTAAACCCTATAAAAGAACTGGGTTCAATAAAAATCTCTTTGAAATATTATTAACATGTGGAAAAGAAATGGGTTCCATAGAAATATGATTGAAATAATCTCATTCCATCTAGAAAAGAATGTGTATTGTATCAATATAAAATACCCCCATTGGGGGATAAGTAAAAACAAGGTTTTTTTACATTTATTAAGGGAAATACCATTAAAATATCCTTAAAAATAACTTTAAGTATAATTAATTTTTCATTTTAAAAATCACATTTTAAAACATAAAATATTTTGTAATTACATTCCATTAAAAACAACCATGAAAAAATATAATTAATGTATTTAAAATAATATAATTAATATTTAAAACATAAAACACTTATAAAATAAATTACCTAGAAAAAAGATTAATATATCATTTAAAAACATTTTGAAATCATTGTTTTGAAATAACATAGATTTTTGTTCAAGAGATAAATGAAGATAGATTTTTTTAAAAATTGTTCTAAATAATTTTGATGACATAATTATTGAAAAATTGTTCAATTACATGGAAGTATCATGAATAAACGTAATAGAATATAATTCATGGAAATTAAAATAATTTAATAATAGATGCTTAATCACACCAAATTCTTATAAATAACGAGATTGTAACTAACAACTCTTATTACTTTGATAAATTTGAATCATAAATGCCATGAAATAATAACACTAAATGAAACATATACTATTATGAAAATAATTATATCCATGATATGACATGTCAATGGGGTGGTATATACACCTTATAAAAAAAGATACGTGCATTCTAAGATAAAAGTCTTAAGGATGGAAAATTCTGAC
Organism: Viscum album; assembly: GCA_963277665.1. Taxonomy (NCBI): domain Eukaryota; kingdom Viridiplantae; phylum Streptophyta; class Magnoliopsida; order Santalales; family Viscaceae; genus Viscum; species Viscum album. The sequence continues at coordinate 1,690,893,959 of OY728163.1, read as the reverse complement.
AAAAATCTGTTGCTGCTTGGGTATCATTGAAACTATTACCCCCATGAAAGATAGATAATAAAATTGATATGTAAATACCCATAAATATATGTATAATAATAATTAAATATATCCATGTGAACTAAACACTTCTAACAACAAAATAGGTTCTGAATATGTTATATATATCACATAAATGAAAGTGAGATGAGAAAAACCCTTACCTTGAGTCTGATTCATCATTATTGTTCTATATCTTCCTGAATAATAAATGTATGTAAATTATTTAAATTATTTATAACACTTTTCAGGTTTTTATTACTTTTATTTGAATTATTACTATGTTTTAAAAAATTTCTTAATCAATTAAGTTTATGTCATATGTTTTGACTATATTTGGTTATTTGTCAAAATTACTTTGGTAGGTTGACTATAGTCAAAGAGGTCATTATTTAATCATATAAAAAAAATCCAGAATTAATTATAATATTTAATCTTAAATTAATCTTTTATAACCAATCATGTAATATGTTCTTGAATGAAAAACCAATGTTACAATCCTTGAGAGGGTAAGTCATACACACGCTTGAGTAATGTTCCCATTTTTCAATAATCATTATGGGAAAAAGGTATGAAAATTTATCATTATAGAATGATCATTATAAGTGTATTATTTAATTATATATACTTATATATATTATTCTTATGATTTTGTGATGAAGAAATAATAGTCACATCACTTCAATGAGATGGTAGTCCATGCATCAATGAACGATGTTATCACTTTTTTAGTGTGTGAAAATGTAAGAAAAAAATATTATATATTATTTTTAAAGAAATATAATTTTTTATTGAATATAATAAATATATAATTATATTTTAATATATTAATTATCTTTACCCATATTATATTCCATGTAAAATGTTAGTGAAAAATGCTTCAAATAGCTTCACGAGGCGGTAGTCCGACATACACATGAGCGCCATTATCCTATCCCCTACTTCACGAAATGTAAAATGGGTTCATAATATATAATTAGTATATAATTACTATTATTTTATAAGTATCATAAATATAATATATAAATAGTATTACAATCATAATTCCAATCCAAGAGATTTGGTAAAGAAAAATGAACGACATCATTTCGTGAAGGGATCGTCTACCGTACACACGAATGATCATTTCATAACCCATTAGATGGAAATGACTGTGGATATAGGTAATAAACTTAATTCCTAATAATATAATTATATTTATTATATTTATGATATTATATAATCATCGTATAATAATAAATGAAGGGGTGGAGTCAAAAACAAAACAGAGGTTCTCATTGATGAATGCCACCTCTTCTTCAGGTAAATCTTTTTGGATTGTTCCAAAATCCATCCTAGGTTTAATTTATGTCCAAAATAATAATATGTTTTTAGGTGATTGATATTGGTATTTTATTTTATAGGGTTTTGTAATATAAAAATGTTTTATATGTGTGCTGAAAAGGGAAGGGTGGTGACTTTTTTATAGATGAGCTTGAGTCATGTTCTTGTCAAAACTCAAAAATAATTTCCTTTGGGGGGTATATAATAACGAATTTTCCTAAAAAATTAAATAATAATAGAGTATAGTTATTATTTTATTGATTCAAACCTCCATGAAATAATATAAACACATTTTTTAAACATTTTGTACCATAAATCTTATGTTTCATTATTTTTTTTACTTTGGTTTTTCATTATGGTAACTAGTTTTCTATACTATGTAATTCACCCTTTAATAATAAATTGTAGTTATAATTATTAGATAATTAATACCCAAATATTTTAAATATTAAATTAAAATTATAAAATAAAAAACCTCTGTGTATTATAAATTAAATTTAACATAAATGCATATAACACACAAAACACTACTTTAACCATAACCATGCCACCAATATTTTTACAATTTAGGCGTCAAAGAGTTTATTGTAAAATTTAATTTTTTCAATGACTGACTATATTTAATAGTAACTAAAAATTTAAAAAAATAATTTAGAAAATATTATTTTTTTGTAATTTTAAATCATTTAATAAAAAAAATTATTATAAAACATCATTAATAAAAATTTTGACATTATTTATTTAATTTGAATTTAAAAATTATCAAGTAAACAATGGAATTAAAATATTCAAATTTAATATCTTTTTATCATGATATAAGCATTTTAAAAAATAATGCATCACAAATATTCATTCAATTTTCCACACTTTTAATAATTTTAGTATCCTTATGTTGTTTTATTATTATCTAAATAATCCAACCATTGGGGTTTCATAAAAATTTAATGTAATTATATCATCCTTAAAAATATAAAATAAAATATTATGATAAAAAATTACTCTTTATTTGAAAATAATATTTATAACTGAACCTATGTTCTTTTCCCTATATTTAATGTAGTATAGTAATTAAAAATAAGAAAAATATTTTTTTATTTTTTTATCAAATTTTTATATAGATAAAATTCAATGAAACGTGTCCCAAAATTTTATGTATTTTGATAATAATGAAATAAGGGTATAAATTTTTAATTAATATTGTTTTTAACATGTTTATATGTCATTTTCCCCTTACGATTGAAGTTTCTCCACTAAGTAAATTCATTTTTAGTATTCCCATTGTAAATAATTTTAATTGATTTCTCTAATATTTTTGGCCAAAAAAAATTTTAAATTAATATAAAATATCAATAATGGTGATTAAAAATATGGAACCAATTTAAAAAAATTAAATGCACAAAAGTTTTTAATGTAATGTAAAATTAATCTCGTGGATGAGATGTGAAAGCAGTGTTTTAAAGTGAAAATGTTCAAAATTTCATAAAGTTTTCATATCTAATTTAAATAAAATACTGATTCCAATGAACTAAATAATACTAAAATATGTATAATCAAACAGTTTTTATATTAAGATCTATTAAAAATATAATTTTTTCACCATAAATTATTTAGAAGAAAAGGAAGTTTTATATTAAATTTAGTATTTGTCACATTACATCTAAAAATGAATATTATTAGAAAAACACTAAAAATTCACCCTAATAAAATATATAAATTATTATTTAAAAAATGAGTTTTGTTTTCAAAAATAAAATTTATAAATGTGTTGAAAGTTAATTTTAAAAAATTTACACCATTAAAATCCGAAAAAATCATCTTTATAAAAACAAACATCTTTTTATGCAAAAAATTCAATTTATTTTTATATCAATTCTAGAAAACACATATAATTAATGGTAAAAATTATATTTGTTATGATATATATATATGATCAATATAATTAAAAAAATATTTAAAATAATTTATTAAGATATAATTCTTTTAGGCCCATAAAAATATTTTTTTATAAAAATATTTCTTTTCTATTCAATTAGTTTTTATTTTCTTTTATATTTAATTGGAAACAAATGACTTCATTAGATAAATATGTGTAAATAATATTTTCATAATTTATTTTATCCTATTCATATCTTCGATTCCAATAGCTAGTTAAAAACTATTATAGGTAATAACAATATTTTTATAATATTTGACATTATTTTTAAACAAAGAGTAGCGTGTAACGCATGGAAAACTCAGAATTTTGTCTAATTAAAACCATTAAAAATATTTAACATAATTAAAAATAAATATTTTATAAATTATTGAAGTGTTATTTTCCTTTATATGCTAGGTTTTGTGTGTCATACATGCAATCAAACACGATTTTCATCTTTTAAAATCTGGGGGGGGGTCTATCCTACCCCCCTTAAAATGAATATATCCATCAAAATTCATCTTGGATGACAAAATAGTAATTATTATTTGAATTTCTTTTCTGAAACCCATATCATACGAATTATTTAAATAAAACAACCCTTAAAAAATCGTGAGAAACATAAAGTCCACCCATTGTAATGCATAACTTGGGTTTCAAATAAAGATAAGATTTGTGGGAAATGAAAATAAATATTTGAAGGGAACCTAAGTCCCATGTATCATTATAGAGTGATAGAGTACGCGTTTTAGAGAAATTAAATGACAAAAAAAAACTACCAAAAAATAGGAGTGGAAAATGCCATTATTGTCATCATAAAAGATGGTAATTGAATAACATTTTATTTTCAAGATAATTTTCCTAAATTTGAATGTTTTTTCACCATATAGACTAAAAACACAATGAAATATACTTACTTAACAAGTATAATTTATTCCATAAACCAATTCACAAACAATATCACCTTTTCTTTAGGTGATGTGTATTAGAGATGAATTTTTCACACATACAAAACGCAAATATAATTTTAAAGACCATATAACTATAATATGGATTAAAATTTATTCCAACAATATTTAATCATTAACAAAAACAAAAAATGTTATATAATTGTAAAATAATCCATAATATAAATAAGCCTTCTTATATTTAAACAATCTTTAAAATTCAACAACAATACCCAAAAATGAAACTAAATCACTCCATGACCTTATATACCCAATAAGCTCAATATCCTATAAATAAAGTAGTGTTTTAATCTCAAATTAATTCTCATAGAATTTAAATTTCAAACATAAAAAATCATGATCTTATTTTGAAATAACATTAATCACATAGTCACCGAATCAATTTTCAATATTGTGATTATTTATAAGATAAGGCTTGTGTTCACATCATTACCTCAAAATCCAAGATCATATAAACCCTAAATATTTTCAAAAACTTAATTTCTTCCAAAAAATTAAAGGAATACTTCACATTAAATTGATGTTTTACATATACTTCATCCTAATACAACATATAAAAATTTCCATTAATAAGGTTTTTTATACTTAAAACCCTCAAATATTGTTTATAAGATTTTGAATATTTGATAATCCTTAATCTTATAGACCTAGTATGGTATCAAAAACTATTTATATAAAATAACATGAAAACATATATAATATCCAATGTTATCTCAACTAACCTTTGATACCAACTATAGTATCCCAGAACCCACTCTCCCGAATCTGGTGATGAAATCTTAAACATTACATTTCTAGCTTAATATTAATAATTGTGGTCTATATTTTCATATAAAACATATAAAAAATAATAAAATTGGATAAAATATAGAATATATGAAAATTTTTGTTTAGAGTTTTAGATAATTAGAAAAAAATACTACATAAAAAAATCAGATGACATTAAATATTAATTTCTCGAACTAAACCCATATTTTGTTATTTGAAATTAAGTCTTCAAAATAATCCTTGTCAATTAAATTATAGATATATATATAATTAAAAATTATTCATAATAACTTGTGGGAATGGAAACATAGATAAGGTGATCTCAAAATCATATAATGGGTAATCCAGACAATTAATAATTGAATATCATCTATGAGAATTAGAGTATATAATGGTATGATGACATAATTGTAGTGCATGAGAGAATCATAAAAGAATTAATTTCCATAAATAACTAGATAATAATATATTAAAACATATAAAATGTAAGAGTCATCAGAATCAATGATCGGGAGCTATGTAATTCTAATATTGATCATGAGAATCTATCTGAACCCATAGAAAGAATAATGAAAAGATGTATGTAATTTTAGACATTATTTTCACTTAAATCCCACAATCAATCTTAAGAATAGAATAAACATAAAGGTTAATTCTTTAACCAGTTCATTTGAGGTATATTATGGACCCACTCATCCTTCATTTACCACAAACCCAGTCTTCATTGGTTTATAACATAACCACTTTTCTAATATATAAGTACCTTTACATTATCATAACACTTAAAATCTTTCATTTCATAAAAAAATCATAAGAACAGCCTTTATCCATTTTGTAACATGATTTAACTATTTAAAATAAATATTTTCTATAAAAATCTATTTGAAACAATAATAACGTGTGATTAATAAATGGTTTGTATTAAAATCAATTTGAAACATGGTTAACCTGTGAAAGAAAACTCATTCCATAACAATCTATTTGAAACAATATTAATCCATCCAGAAAAGAATGAGGAGGGAATCAATAATAAATATTCCCATTGTATGATAAGTGACAATAAAGGTTTTTGAAGTTTTTGAGTTTTAATATAATTAAATGACCATTAAAAACATTCTTGGGTAAAATACACTTTTCATATTGAAAACCACTTTTTAACACAAAAAACATTTTGAAAATAGTTTTCCTTGAAAAAAACCATATAAATAATTAAATGATATTTTTAAAAACATTTTAAAAAATATAACTCCTAATTTATTAAAAAATAAGTTATCTTTAAAATGATCTTAAAAGGTCATTTAAAACTTTTTGGAAACATTTTTTTGAATAAATACATATTTCCATTTGAAGATATAAAAAAATTTGGGTTTCTAAAAAAATATTATTTCAAACATTGTAATTACTAATGATTTGAAAAAATAATAAAATTACATATAATTATCTTGAATAACTTTATGATAATATAATTTATGAGAATTAATAGAATTCAGTATCATAGAGTTAATCACACACAATCCTGATAAATGATTATATTGTAACAATAGAACCTAACTAATTTAGTAATATTCAATCAGAATACCCATGAAATAATAACATTAATTTAAACATTTATTATCATTAAAATAATGGGATCCATTACATAACATGTTAATTATGATGCATATAAAAATCATAAAGTAATATAGGTACATAACATAACATAAGTCACAAAGAAAAAAATTGTGACAAAATTCATTACCACTGTGGAAAAATTGAAACCATAAACCCCAAAAAGAGAGTTCCTGAAATAGATATGTAGATACAAATAAATTTAATTATAATAGTCATAAAATACATTAATAGTCATCATATACACCACAATTCAAAAAAAGTGTTGAATATGACATATATCTTATTCAAATAAAGGTGAGATGAGAAAACCCTTACATTGAGTCAGATACATCATGATGGTCCTTTATCTTCCAAAATAATAAAACTATACTAATTATTTACATCCTTGGGATCCTTCTTAATGTTTATTTTTTCTTTTTTTCATATATTTAATTTTTTAAAACAATTTCTTAATAAATATTATTTTTGTCCGATGTTTTAACCATTTTCAGCTTATGTGTCAAAATGAGTTTGGTAGGTTGAATATGGTGAAAGAGTTAATTATTTAAGCATATATAGAATAATAACCATGAATTAATCAACATATTTAGACAGAAAATTTTATTTTAAAACAAATCATGGAACATGGTTTTAAAAAATGAACTAACATTACAATTAAAGAGACGGTAGGTCGTACGTACGTATGAGTAACTTTCCCATTATTCAATGATCATTATAGAAAGAAGTTAAGTAAAATTTATATATATATATATAATTCTGATTATAATTTTATTATTTAAATAAATTTAAATATTTATATATATAATTATTTTTATGTGGTGAATAATAATTAATAAACACAACTCTTTGAGGAAGTGGTTGTCCACACATCCATGAACGACATTATCACCTTTTTAATGTGTTAAAAGGGAAGAAAAAATTATATATTATATTTCTATATAAATAAATATGTCATAAATATAATACATATTTCATTTATATCATATATATTCATTATATTTACTCTTATTACCTTCCATGTAACAGGTTGCCAAAAAACACTTTACCTCTCTTCACAAGGCTGTAGTCCACCATACACACAAGTGATGTTATTGTAGCACCTATGATACGAAATGTAAAAAATGTTAGATATGATATAATTAATACATAGGTATTATTATGTTATAAATATCATATATATAATATATAAAATGTTTTTCTATCATAATGACCAACAATGAGAGGTGGTAAATGAGAAAAAAATTACATCATTTTGCGAGGTGGTAGATTTTCAAACACACGAACAGTGATTTCGTAACCCATTTGGTTAAAGTGTGTGTGGGTGAAGGTAACAACCTTAACATAGAATCATATCACCATATTTATTATAATAATATTATTATATAATCATTTTATAATAATAATTTAATGTTTGAATGATGAAATAAAACAAAAGTGCTTGTTGATAAACGTTACCCCTTCTTCAGGTAACTCCTTTTGGTTTCTACCAAAATCATTCCATGGTTTTATTTATATAAAAAAATACTATATAATTAGAGGTAGGATGATTTAATTTTATTTTGTTAGTTTTTTTATGAGATAGAATTATTTATTTCGGTGAAGAACTTCAGAGAGTTAGTTTCTTTTTATAGTTGAGGAGTAACATTGTTATAAATATTCAAAATTATTCACTATTGGGGGGACTTCATTAAAACATATACATTAAATTTGAATAATAATGTATTTAGGGATTATTTTTTCTATAAAGATCTCCAATATATAAAATAAATAAAAATTTTAATCATTTCTTCCTTACCTCCCATGGTTTATTATTTTTTTCACCTTGGTTTTTCATTAAGTTAACTAGTTTTCCAACCTTTGTAAAAAACACAATAAGACTAAATTAAAGTTATAATTATCATAAATATGAGACCAATATATTTATTTTATATTAAATAATAATTATAAAATAAAATTCTCATTTGTGTTGGAAATTAAATTTTATAGAAGCACATACAACATGCAAAAGCACAACTTTAACAATAACCTTTCTAGTGATGCTATTAAAATTTAGGGAGCAGTATGTTCATTATAAAAGATTAATTTTTACAGGAATGAACCATATTTTATATTTATTAAAATTTAAAAAAACTTTACCGAATATAGAATTTTTTGCAATTTTAAATCATTGATAAAATATCATTTATTATAAAATAAAATTAATGTCAATATTTGAAATTAATTATTTAATTTTAATTTTAAAATTATAAATACAATAATTTAATTAAGATATTATAATTTTATATCTATTTTTATTTATATATTCACCTAAAAAATAATGGAATATAATCATTCTATGTACATCAATTTTTATATTTTTAGTATCATTTATTTATTTAATTATTAAATAAATAATCCTTTCATTGGTGTTTCTTAAGAATTTAATGTAATAATATCATCAATAATAATTAAAGATAAATCATTATGATAAAAAAATAATTTATATTACCAAATAATATTTATTACTTAACTATTATAGTTTTTTCTTATCCATAAATCATTATAGTAATTTAAAAGAAGATAGGTACATTTTTAAATCATTTTCATTTGTTAAATTATTATATCTATCAATTTCATGGAATAGTGTCCCAAAACTCCTAAATATATATAATATGGAAATAAGTGTAAAGACCCATAAAATTCAAGGAAATATTTTTTTCTTAGTTTTTTTGGGTATTTTACAAGAACGCAGTTTCTGACGGCACCTGATTCTGATGCCCGGTGTGTCCGAAATCATTTTCTGAAGTTTAGCTCGGGTTCGTTCAGTGAATGAACGAGCGAGTATTTCTAAATTTTGAACCAGTGCTCGGAATCGAATTCTGAGGGCATCAATGGAATCACATCGCCAGTAATTGCTTAGAAACACCTTTTTTGGAGTTGCGTTTGCTCAGGTGTGGTTTTTAATTTTTGGAGTTAAGTTAAAGAATAAAATAAAGTGGTGCGACAATTTATTTTATTTTACTTAAAGCGGCTTAACCTAAGTTAAGCGGATAAGGTGGGACCCACAATATCTTACCCACTTGGTAGGATATTTGTGAGCTGGGGCCCGCACAAGCCCACCATTTCTTTCCTTCTAATTAACGCACCCAACCCCCCCCCCCCCCTTAATAAAGTCAACCATGCGTATATTTTGGTTAAGAAATTCCTCATTAAATTGGGTGGTTAAATCGTTACAATTAATTCATTGAATTAATTGTTCATTTCTTATCTTTTGAATTTCAATTCTTATGTTATGATAATAAAATAAGGGAAGGACTTATTTTATTATGTTGGGTTTTGTGTTGTGTTAATACTTTGGGAGAAAAAGAGAGGATTCTTCGTTCTTCGACGAAGAACGCGAAGAACGCACCGCCGCCGACGAAGAACGCCGACCTCCACTGGCGGACGACTGCGAGATATGCCTTCCTCAGAGAACACCTAATGCCAACGACGTTCCTTCCGCGGTGATTCTCTTCTTCCACGATGATCCTCTTCTTCCGCGACGAACGCTCGTTTGACGACAACGTTGAGGTAGGGGTTTATTTTGTAATTTTCTTCCATCACTATCTTCCTTTATTTTGAGCCGCCTGATATCGCAATGACAGGAGGAGGTCGGACCGCACGAAGACGGCCGACCCTCCTCCCCCTTGTTGGTTTGATTTTGATTGCGGCACGAGCAAGCCAACGCGATGCCGAAGCACCGCGTGGAAAATATTAAAGAAGGGGGAGAAGGGCGGTGTCGTCGCGTCGTGCGGTTGAAAACGAACCAATGATACGGCGCTGTCACGGCACACCGGAGAACTATGAAAGCACCACGGCCAGAGCGGGGCCGCGGCGGAGGGGCGCGGCGCCATCACGCCGCACCGGACAGACGAAGGTCGCGGCCGGTTCCGGGCCGCGGTGGAGCAAGGGAACCGGTGGCCGGTTCCGGAACGCTGACATCAGAGCAGGGGGATTGCCCTTTCCATTCCCGGGGTGGCATAAGTCGGTCGGCCGGAGAGGGCCGGCCAGACTGTGGAAGAACTGGTGGTTCAAAACCCCCAGCTGGCTGAACGTAGCGGCCCCATTAAGGGGCCACAGTTTCTACACGCGGGGGCAACGCCCCCTGCATCCGAACGGCTCAGTTGTTCGGCCGAGCCCCTGGCCAGTGCACCAGCGCGCCAGGCCGGGCCGCGCTAGCTGGGCCAGGCTGCGCCCAAGCGGGCTGGACCCAGACCCGGACCCAGTTTGGGTCGACCCGGTTCGGGCCGACCAAGAGGGTATCAGGCCGGGTCGGACCGGGCCCGAACCCCCTAATACCGAACCTCTTTCAGTCTGTTGCCCATAACATGAGATACGGACCACCGATGGAGGCACCGTCAACGGTGATGCGATCCTTGGATCGAGACGGTCGTTTTGGTATACTACACTCAAGGTTTCAGAGTACTTTGAGTTTGGCCGGGTTGGTTCGTACACGAAACCATCCGGGCCCTCGGAGTAGAAATGCTTATAACTTGAGCTCCGGATGTCTGATTGACATGCCGTCGACTTTGATGGATTCCTCTTAGTGATACAGACCTTTTCACTTACTCAGCTTGGGGTTTGGATGTAGTTGGAGTATAGTCGGGTTGGTTTTGACTTAAAAACCAACCGGACCCCGGGGACGAAAAAGCCAATAACTCTCAGACCGGGCATACGATTGACGCGTCGTCTGTGTCGTTGAGTTCCTTTTGATGATACAGAACTTTTGGATACATCAACTCTGGACTATATGTCAGTTGATGTATCAGCCTCCCGTCTCATGGAGCGGACCCTCCCGAACGACCTTGCTGTGTGCGGGAACGCTAGTGTTGGCTGCAACGACGACTACGATGACGACTATGCAGAAATTCTCTGTGGATTCGATGGCGATGACTACAACACTCAGTGATCCTACGTGGATCAGTGCTACCGATCCAGTGTGGGTCAGATCCTGTGTGGTTCAGTGCTCAGGGGTCCTATGTGGGCCAGCGCCTACAGATCCTATGTGGGTCCGATCATGTGTGGGTCATTGTAGGGGTTAGTTACCTATCGATCCTTTGTGGGTCATTGCGGGGGTTAGTTACCTATCTATCATGTGTGGGTCAGATCCTTTGTGGGTCATTTCGGGGTTTAGTACCTATCGATCTTTTGTCGGTCTGACGGCTTAGATGAATTAGTGGCTATATATGATCATCTCTATCGTCATACGAAGAAGTATACCTGTGTGTGCTGAAACTTGTTTTTCTTTCCTATGTGGATTGTGTTGTTCTATCCTGTATGGATTACGTTTTTCTTCCTATGTGGACTGGGATGTATTTGGGATCGGATGTTGGAGCTGTACTGGGAATTGATGACTTAGGTATATGTATGGGCATATACCTAAGTAGTGTCACTTGTTACTTCGTGATTGTATCATCCCTTTTGGATTATCCATTGTGGATTCTAAGAGACCTACGGGAGTCTCGGGGTCCCTAATGAGTATCTTATACTCACACCTCCACGGGCTATGCCTGTACTACGTTGTGTTGGTTGCAGACGACGGATAGCGCTGATCGTGGTTGAGGCTTGCGGAGTAGGATGGTACCTGGAGGCGGACCACTGGGCGGGACATACTCGGAGCGGACGGTTGGACCCGAGGAGCTATGGAGGCTATCTATACCCACCCTTGAGGTGGGAATTCCAGTGTATGGCTCAAGGCGGCGACTTTTATTTCAGTTTCTATTTTCCCTTTCCACTAGTACTTTACTTTTAGTTTGGGTTTGTATTCTGGCCCACTTACTTTTCCGCACTTTTGTATCAGTTTTTACTTAGTGTTTTCTTCTACTGCTTGCTTGCTTTGTGGTGTTTGTTTACTTTACAAAGGAAATACCTTCCCTTTTTACTGGGAATTACTCCTTGGTGCTAGTCGCCAGCCCCTGGCCTATGTAAGGCGGGCTTGGGGTATCACGGCATGGGCCCCGAGGACGAGTCATGACAAATTGGTATCAGAGGAGTTCGTTTCTACCACAGAACTCAGGACTCTGATCTTTTTCAATGTGAATCAATATTATTAAGAGCATTGAGTGTGGTTATTAGTGCAGGGAGTCCAGTGTTGGTGCAGCGGATGACGTATCTGTACACCAGGACCCTGACTTCTGATTTCTGACTTAATGCACGAAAGCATTGATTGCATGTGTGTTTGAAGTTTTCTTTGTGATTACTTTATGTTAGCTCACCAGGTATACTATTTTATCTTGGCGCACCTATTTCTTTTCAAGATGGCCCCACGAAGGCAACCAGCTATGGTTCCGATAGTTGTGCATGACGAAAGCCCACCGAGCGATGAGGCCTCGGTACATGGCCCTTTTACAGCAGAGGAACCGGCGGTACCGCTACCCGCCGAGCCACCGATGCTACCAGCCCCAGGAACTGACGATGCATGTTGCCTTAGTGCACTGCATGAGTTTCAGCACCAGCGAGTGCCCATGTTCCGCGGAGAGACGGACCCTCAGGCCGCCGAGGATTGGCTGGAGGCAGTTGTACGGGTTTTCAGGTTAGTGAGGACACCAGCGGACCTCATGGTGATCCTCGCAGCGAGCCTGCTACACACGGCAGCAGGCAGATGGTGGATCTTGATGCTCCAGGTTCATGACGAGACATCTCTTCTCTCGACGGACTTTGAGAGCCTCTTTTGCTCAGAGTTCGTCCTAGCCACCATCCTTGCGTTGCACATCCAAGAGCTTCTTCAGCTGCGGTATAGCAGCTTGACGGTCGCCCAGTACTCGGCGAGATTTACCGATCTCTCGCACTACTCGACAGACATGGTACAGAACCCATTCTTCCGGGCCTGGACCTTCGATCAGGGACTGAGGCCGGAGATTAGGGCATCACTGATCTCCCTTAGCATTCCGACCTAAGCAGGGGTACTGGAGCGAGCCCTTTTGATCGAGAGCTTCCTTGTTGAGCCTGCATCAGCAGCGAGACCTACCGCGGGGCAGCACGTAGTAGAGTCTTCTACAGCAGGCAGTCGACGGATGACTCATGCATCCAGGCAGACCAGACCCTCAGGCAGACAACCTCAGGACACTGGCTCAGCATTGCGGGGCACATAGCGCAGAGCCTGTCATTAGAGAGGCAGACAGTGCTACGCATGCGGCGGGCAGGGCCACATGGCTTGTGACTGCCCGACCCGTCATGACGAGGAGCAGCAGACGGTTGAGGGGCCACCCAGGAAGAGGTAGAGGGTCGACCATGGGAGTCCGTAGGGAGCAGGAGGACAAGGCAGAGGAGCTTGCCGAGCAGCAGGTGGTGGGCGACGCTTTGAGGCTCTACCACCACCTCCACCAGGAGGTCCACCCCAACCACAGGGAGCTGGAGGGCAGAGATAGGCACATCTCCAGGCAGTAGAGGTCTACGACCACGGCTCTCCCGAGATGATTTGAGGTACTATCTATGTCTATTCCACCCTTACTACAGTTCTTATAGACATAGGAGCGAGTTATTCTTTCGTAGCCGCTTCTCTTGTTCAGAGCTCAGAGATTCCGACGGAGCCATTGGCTCGATCCTTACGGCTAGAGACTCATACGAGAGTAGACTCGACGATTACACACTGGTTCCGGTAGTCTTAGCTTACTCTAGGAGGCGAGAGCTTTGGCTTGGATCTTCTTATAGTGGCATCGAGGCCTTACGACGTCATCTTGGGCATGGATTGGTTATCTACAGTCCATGCTCAGATTGACTGTATTTGGCGCAAGGTGCGATGTGTACGAACCGACGGGAGCAGTTTCACCTTCACCGACAAGAAGGGAGCCTTTTCATCATAGGATGGACTCCCACAGAGGAGAGGACAACCCATCACTCATCAGTTGGCTAGTCTCTTCCTAGGAGCAGTTGACGTGCAGAGTCCTAGTTTTCCTATAGTGGTGGATCAGTATGCGGACATTTTTCCTGATGACGTCCCAGGGCTACCTCCTCATAGAGAGGTAGAATTTTATATTGACATGTACCCCGGGACAGCCCCGATATCCACCCCCGCATATCGGATGGCTCCTGCTGAGCTTCGAGAGCTACGAGTACAGTTAGAGGACTTGCAGTGAAAGGCATTCATCTGACCCAGTGTTACACCCTGGGATTCCCTGATATTGTTCTCCAAGAAGGCGGACGGGAGCTTGTGACTTTGTGTTGACTATCATATCCTGAACCAGGTGACAGTGAGGAACAAGTATCCGCTACTGAGGATTGATGACCTCTTCGATCAGCTCAAGGGAGCACAATTATTTTCAAAAATAGACCTCAGGTCAGGCTATCAACAGCTCAGAGTTCGGGATGAGGGCGTGTAGAAGACGGCCTTCATATGTCGGTATGGCCACTATGAGTTCATGGTTATGCCCTTCGGCATAACCAATGCTCCAGCAGTGTTCATGGGCCTCATGAACAGGATCTTTCAGCCATACCTCGATCGATTTGTCGTGGTCTTCATCGACGACATTTTGATATACTCGAAGACTGAGGAGGAGCAAGCCTACAACTTGTGGTTTGTACTAGACACACTCCGAGAGCACCAACTTTATGGAAATCTCTCGAAGTGTCAGTTCTGGATACGTGAGGTCCACTTCTTGGGACACGTCATCTCTGAGGTGGGAGTTGTGGTGTATCCTACAAAGATCGAGGTAATGCTAGCTTGGGAGCTACCTAGGAGCGTGGCGGAGGTGCGGAGTTTCTTGGGTCTAGCGGGATACTACTGGAGATTTGTGCTAGACTTCTCCAGACTTGCGGCACCACTCTAAGCTTTGACGAAGAAGGGGAAACCCTTTGTGTGGTCAGACAGATGTCAGCAGAGCTTCCAGGAGCTGAGACAGAGATTGACCAGCACACCTATCTTAAGGCTACCAGAGGAGGGAGTAGGGTATGTAGTCTACTGCAATGCATCAGGGACCGGAATTGGATGTGTCTTGATGCAGGAGAAGGTAGTGATTTCCTATGTATCACGTCAGTTGAGGCTGCATGAGCAGAACTACGCTACCCATGACCTGGATTTAGCAGCAGTGTTCTTCGCTCTGAAGACATGGCGACACTATCTGATGGGTGAGCGCTTTATAGTCTATTCTGACCATCAGAGTCTTACTTAAATATTCTCTCATAAGGACCTGAACCTGAGACAGTGGCGATGGCTCGAGTTCCTCCAGGACTATGACTTTGAGATAGTCTATACTCCTTGGATGGGGAACGTAGTAGCCGATGATCTCAGCCGGAGGACATGCA
Source organism: Viscum album (assembly GCA_963277665.1). NCBI lineage: Eukaryota > Viridiplantae > Streptophyta > Magnoliopsida > Santalales > Viscaceae > Viscum > Viscum album. Next base: position 1,690,878,077 of record OY728163.1, on the reverse strand, counting down.
TTCATCTACTTGGGGAGGCGATAGAGAAGCTAGTCTCTTTGCAGATATCTTTCATGGATAGAGATGGAGAATCCTTCCTTCAGTCACTCATAGTCACTCCTCCACTATTGCAGTGGGTCAGAGAGGCACAGCGTGGGGACGCTGACTGTGAGATGCGGCGTGTGCAGATATCCTCAAAACATGCACCTGATTGTTTCTCTGTTGGAGGAGAGCACGATGTCCTTTTCAGAGGACGTACCTTGGTACCGGTTACTTTACAGGAGGAGGTGCTGAGAGAGTATCACACTTGCTCTTTGGCAGTACATCCTAGAGTGGCGAAGATGTACCCGGATCTCAGATGACATCACTGGTGGACGGGTATGAAGAGGGCTATGGCAGAGTTCTTTTCTTGATGCCTCACCTGCCAGAAGGTGAAGGCAGAGCACCATGTACCAGTAGGCTAGGTACATCCCTTGGAGGTCTCGGAGTGGAAGTGGGACGGCATATCTATGGACTTCGTGACTAGACTTCCACGCACTTCCAGAGGTCATGACTCCATTTTGGTGATTGTCAACTGACTCACTAAGTTGGATCACTTCTTACCCATCAAAGAGTAGGGATGAGTGGAGAGCTTGGGATGCCTCTACGTTCAAGAGATTTTACGGCTTCACAGTGTGCCATCATCTATCTTCTTCAGTCGAGATGCTCGCTTTACTTCCCGGATTTGGAAGGGGTTGCAGGAGGCGATCAGGATGCAGCTACGTCTGAGCACCACCTTTCACCCTCAGATGGATGTTCAGATGGAGATGACCATTCAGACTCTCGAGCACATGCTCTGTGCTTGTGTCCTCGACTTTGGTCGTAGCTGGGAGGACAACCTACCCTTGGTGGAGTTCGCGTACAACAACAGCTACCACTCCACCATCGGGATGGAACCATACGAGGCATTGTACAGGCGACCTTGCAGATCTCCTCTATGCTGTACAGACCCTGGGGAGTCAGCATTTGTGGGACCGAAGATGGTTAATGCCACGACAGAGAAGGTCCAGGTCATCCATGAGCGGATGAGGACAGCTCAGAGCCGGGAGAATTCTTATGCTGACAGAAGGCGGAGGACACTAGAGTTCGAAGATGGCGACCACATCTTCTTGCAGGGCTCACCTAGATGTGGATTACGGAGATTTGGATGAGGCAGAAAGTTGTCTCCATCCTTCATCAGACCATTCCAGGTCCTCAGCAGGATTGGCGAGGTGGCTTATCTCCTGGCTCTACCACCTCAGTTGCACCGGGTGCACGACATCTTCCACGTATCCCAGTTGAGGTGATATGTACACGACCTGATGCATATCATTGACCATGGGGAGATGGACATTGATGATGGGGAGACTTTGTGGAGGTCCCAGTGGAGATTGAGGATCAACAGGAGCAGGTCCTACGTGGACGGTCGATTCCTCTAGTGCACATCAGGTGGCAGCACGGGAACCTCCATGAGAGCACATGGGAGCGGGAGGCTCAGATGCATGCTCAGTACCCGCATTTGTTTCCCTAGATTATGATGTATCTTTATGGGGACGTAAATCCCTGAGGTGGGAGTGATGTAAAGACACGTAAAATTCAAGGAATTTTTTTCTCTTAATTTTCTTGGGAATTTTACAAGAACACAGTTTCTGACGACACCTGATTCCAAGGCCCGGTGTTCCCGGAAACATTTTCCAAAGTTTAGCTTGGGTATGTTCAATGAACGAATGAGCGGGTTTTTATAATTTTTGAACCGGTGCTCAGAATCGAATTCTAAGGGCACTAATGGAATCGCAACGCCGATAATTGCTTAGAAACACCTTTTCCGGAGTTGTGTTTGCTCGAGTGTGGTTTTTAATTTTTGTGGTTAAGTTAGAGAATAAAATAAAGTGGTGCGACAATTTATTTTATTTTACTTAAAGAAGCTTAACCTAAGTTAAGAGGATAAGGTGGGACCCACAATATCCTACCCACTTGGTAGGATATTTTTTGGTGTGGGCCCGCATGAGCCCCACCATTTCTTTCTATCTATGTAACGCACCCGCACACCCCCCTTTTTAATAAAGTCAACTGTGCGTTTATTTTGGTTAAGAAACACCTCATTAAATTGGGCGGTTAAATCATTACAATTAATTCATTGAATTAATTGTTTGTTTCATATCTTTTGAATTTCAATTCTTATGTTATGATAATAAAATAAGGGAAGGACTTATTTTATTATGTTGGGTTTAGTGTTATGTTAAGACTTTGGGAGAAAAAGAGAGGATTCTTCGTTCTTCGATGAAGAACGCGAAGAACGCACTGCAACCGACGAAGAACGCCGACCTCCGATGGCGGATGACGGCGAGAGACGCCTTCCTTATAGATCATCTAACACCAACGACGTTCCTTTCGTGGCGATCCTCTTCTTCCGCGACGATCCTCTTCTTCTGCTATGATCCTCTTCTTCGGCGACGGTTAATTCCACGACGAACGCTCGTTCGACAACAACGTTGAGGTAGGGTTTTATTTGGTAATTTTCTTCCACCGTCATCTTCCTTCATTTTGAGCCGCCTGATATCAGAATAACGGGAGGAGGTCGGATCGCACAAACATGGCCGACCCTCCTCCCCCTTGTTGGTTTGATTTTGATTGAGGAACGAGCAAGGCAATAGGGTGCTGAAGCACCGTGTGGAGAATATTAAAGAAGTGGGAGAAGCGCGACACTGTTGAAAACGAACCAAAGATGCGGCGCCGTCGCGCCACGCCGGAGAACGACGAAAGCACTGCGGCTGGAGCGGGGCCACGGCGGAGGGGCGCAGCGCCGTCGCGCCGTGCCGGACGGACGAAGGCCTCGGCCGGTTCTGGGCAGCGGCGGAGCACGGGAACCGGCGGCCGGTTCCGGGCCATTGGCATCGGAGCAGGGGGACTGGTCTTGCCGGTACCGTGGCAGCAGAAGTCGGCCGGTCGGAACAGGCCGACCGAACCGTGGAAGAACCTGGGGTTCAAAACCCCCAGATGGTCGGACGTAGCAGCCCCATTAAGGGACCGCAGTTTCTACACATGGGGACATCGCACCCCGCATCCGAACGGATCGGCCATTCGGCCGAGCCCCTGGTCAGTGCACCAGCGCGCCGCGAGCCGGGCCAGCTGCCCTGGCCGGTCCGCCAGACCGGGCCGCGCCAGTAGGGCCGGGCCGCACCAGCCGAGCCGGACCGTGACCAAGCGGGCCGCACCAACCAGGCCGGACCGCACCCAAGCGGGCTGGACCCGGACCCGGTTCGGGCCGACCCAGAGGGTATCGGGCCGGGTCAGACTGGGCCCGAACCCCCTAACATCGAACCTCTTTCTGTCTGTTGCCCATAAATTGAGTTGTGAACCTCCGATCGAGGCACCGTCAGTGGCGATGCGATCCTTGGATCGAGATGGTCATTTCGGTATACTACACTGAAGGTTTTGGAGTACTTTGAGTTCGGCTGGGTTGGTTTGAACACGAAACCAACCGGGCCCTCAGAGCGTAAACACTTATAACTTGAGCTCTGGACGTCCGATTGACGTGTCGTCAACTTTGTTGGATTTCTCTTAGTGAGACGGGCATTTTGGCATACTCCGCTCAAGGTTTGGACGTAGTTTGAGTACGGTCAGGTTGGTTTTGACTTAAAAACCAACAGGGCCCTTGGGATGAAAAAGCCAATAACTCTCAGACCGGGCGTTTGATTGATGCGTCATCTGTGTCGTTGAGTTCCTTTTGACGATACAGAACTTTTGGATACATCAACTCCGGACTATGTGTCAGTTGATGTATCAGCCTCTCAGCTCATGGAGCGGACCCTCCAGAACGAGCTTGTTGTGTGCGAGAACCCTAGAGCTATCTGCGACGATGATGACTGTGCATAAATCCTCTGTGGATTCGACGGCGACGACTACAGCACTCAGCGATCCTACCTGGATCAGTGCTGTCGATCCTGTGTGCGTCAGATCCTGTGTGGGTCAGCGCTCAGCGGTCCAGTGTGGGCCAGTGCCTACAGATCTTGTGTGGGTCCGATCATGTGTGGGTCATTGCGGGGGTTAGTTTCCTATCGATCCTTTGTGGGTCATTGTGGGGGTTAGTTACCTATCGATCCTTTGTGGGTCATTGCGAGGGTTAGTTACCTATCTATCCTGTGTGGGTCAGATCCTTTGTGGGTCATTACGGTGGTTATTACCTATCGATATTTTGTGGGTCCGACGGCTTAGATGAATCAGTGGCTATATCTGATCATCTCTATCGTCATACGAAGAAGTATACCTGTGTGAGCTGAAACTTGTTTTTCTTTCCAATGTGGATTGTGTTGTGCTATCCTGTGTGGATTACGTTTTGCTTCCTGTGTGGACTGGGTTATATTTGGGCTCGGATGTTGGAGCTGTACTAGGAATTGATGACGTAGGTATATGTATGGGCATATACCTAAGTAGTGTCAGTTGTTACTTCGTGATTGTATCTTTCCTTTGTGGATTATCCTTTGTGGATTCTGAGAGACCTATGGGAGTATCGGGGTCCCTACTGAGTATCTTATACTCACCCCTGCACGGGCTATGCCCACACTACGTTGTGTTGGTTGCAGACGACGGACAGTGCTGATCGTGGTTGAGGCTTGCGGAGCAGGACAGTACCTGCAGGCGGACCACTGGGAGGGACGTACTCGGAGCGGACGGTTGGACCCGAGGAGCTGTGGAGGCTATATGTACCTATTCTTTTGGTGGGACTTCCAGTGGATGGCTCAAGGCGGCTGCTTTTCTTTCAGTTGTTGTTTTCCCTTTCTAGTGGTACTTTACTTTTAGATTGGGTTTGTATTCTGGCCCACTTACTTTTCCGCACTTACTTTTGTATCAGTTTTTAGTTAGTGTTTACTTCTACTGCTTGCTTGCTCTGTGGTGTTTGTTTACTTTACAAAGTCAATGCCTTCCCTTTTTACCGGGAATTATGCCCTTGTGATAGTCGCCACCCCCTGGCCTATGGAAGGTGGGATTGGGGTAGTCACGGCACGGGCCCCGAGGACTGGTCATGACAATAAGGGTCGAATTTGTTTCAGAAAATAATGTCTTGACATGTTTCTAGTCATTAGGCCCCTTAAAATTACAGTCTAACCACTATGTAAACTGGATTTTTCCTTCATCATTATAATTAATTTTAATTGCATATACTAATTTTTCTTTTTCAAAAAATAAGTTAATCATATTATAAATTATAATTATTTCTATTACATATAATTAATACTGTTTTTCAAATTCAATTCACAGAGGATTTTGAATTTTATTTAAAATTAACCACATAGATGTGACATGAAAGTACTGTTTTAAAGTGATAACATTCAAAATTTCACAATGTTTTATATCCAATTTCTGTAATAACATAATTAAAAAGACCTAAATTGGATTAATATATTTTTAATTTTACTATTTTGACTTTAAACCCAATTAATAATATAATTTTTCATTATAAATTATTTTTTTGAAAAGTATGTTTTCAATTAAAATTATGTATTTTTCACTATTCATCAAAAGCAAAACGTCTCAGAAAAATACCAAAGATGAATCCTAATATAATTTTTAAATTTATATTTAAAAAATTAATTTAAATATTTGAAATAATATTTATCAAGGTGTCAAAATATAGTTTCTAAAAAAGCACGTTATTAAAATTAAAAAAATTACATTTAGAAAAGTAAAACCTTTTGTGCGTAAAATTGGATTTATATTTATACCATGACTAGAATAAACATATGATGAATGATAAAAATTGTCTTTAATATATTATATATATATTTAAAAAACATAATTCAATAACAGTATGTTTTTTATATATTAACATAAAACACCTTTGGGAACATAAATATTGTTTTTTAAATATTTATTTCTTTTTAATTTTTTTTATTTTTCATTTTTAATTAATTGGAAATCAATTTATTCATTATATAAACTTTTTTAAACCATATTTTCATAAGTTATTTAATACTAGTCCAATCCTCTATTCCAACATCTATGTAAAACTGTTATATTTACTAATAGTATTTTAATACAATTTCACATTTTGTTAAAAATCGGTGTAGTGTGTAACACATGGTAAACTCAGCATTGAGTTTAATGAAACTATTTAATAGATTTAATTTATATTAAAATAAAAATTTCATAATGTCTTAGTATTTTATATTATATGCTATTCTTGGAGTTTTATTTCATACATTTTATCAAACATAATTTTCTTCTTTTGAAATTTCAGAGTGTTGCAAATATAATATTATTTATGTTTTTTGGTCATAAAACATTTTTATTCTATATCTATGTTTTCTAAAATTATTTCAATAATTGTTTTTACTATTATAATGATTATTTAGATTCATTTTTACCCGTGATTTACTTTAAAAAAGAAGGATTAAAAGGTCTCATCTTGTAATTTTCTAAAAAATGTCCTTTTTACTGAAGGCAAGAATTTAAAAACTATTTTAATGATTATAGCATGAATTTAATTTATAATTATCATGACAGATCAAATCTTCAAATATTCATTCAAAATATTCCATGGTTCTTTCGAAAGAAATATTTTTCCAAAAGATCAATGATTTTTTTTTCTGAAATTTATTCTAAAATTAAAAAGATTATTTTCATCTATAATGTTTTTAATGATATTTTAATGATATTTATATTCATTAATCACATTAAACCATTATGTTACTAATTCTAGAATAGGGGTATATTTTGATAATACCATATTCATAAATATTCTATATGGATTATGATGGTTTCAAAGATATTATCATGGAATGTTTTTCTTTTATATATGAAAATAAATCATTGAAAGAACAATGATTATTGTTATTTGAAAAAAAAAGGTGTTATTTTTTATGGATCTTAAAAATTTATTTTTAATTATGGTTGTTACATTATAGAAAAGGACATTTAGTTCCATTATAAAACAATAATGTGTGGTTATGTTATAAACCAAGGATGACTGGGTCTATTATATCACATCAATGCATTAGGTAAAGGGAAAGATTTATCCTCTTAGGTTTATCCTATAATATTTTCATAATTTTCTGATTCAGTTATTCCATTTGTAATAGTTACTGTAAGAGTAATTTTAAAATGATATTAAAAGTTACCAAGGTTATTTCTCTATGATGTATCATTTTCTAACGTATCCTTTGATTAAGGTTGGTTTTCACACATACCTTGATTATTTATTTTATCACTCTTATATTATGTTGAATATTTATTCCATGTCACATGATTAATGATCTACATTTTTATGGGTATGATTTTTCTTATGTTATTATCAAGCACATTTATTATGTTACCATAACCTTAATCTCATCTTATGCACATTAATGACATTAAATTATTAATTCTTATATTTTCCCTTAGTGAGTGATTGAGATAACCCTTATTATGACTTATTTTTCACACAATTGTGTTTATTTGTTTTATGTATTCTATATCTTTAAATGTTAATAGACGCAAGAAATGTAGAGGGTGATGATATAGACTTTTATGAACTAGTTCGTTGTTTATCCATGTTTTTATTTATGCTTTTTCCTAATTTTATAAAAATACAATACTAAAAGGTCGTTGGATATGTTAGTGATTGAATATTTCCATTAGGTGTTAAATGTTTTTAATGATTATCATTGGGTGACATTTTTCAATATCAAATCCAGAAATATAAATATTAGGTTCTTAACACTGGATTTGGCTGTATGAGTGAAATTATATTTCAAAATATATCTTTCCTATGATTTTTAAGTTGTCAATTCTCAAGAAATAATAATTTCAGTAATGACTACATGTTATATACCCTTATCTACTTTCAAAATTATAATATAATTAAAATGTTAAAGACACAACTTTTATAGACCTGAACCAAAAACATAATATGATATTTAGTTTTTAATCAAAAAAATACAATTATACATTTTTAGGATATGTTCAGTTTAGATTTCTAGATAAATTTACTATAAATATTACCTAAAAAACCCATATATTAAAAATCTTACAAATTCAATAAGTATTCAATTTTCAAAAAATATTATGAATTTAGAATTAAATACATTTTTTTCCAAAAAAAAATTACTATTTTCAACATGACTTCTTATTTTTTCCTTACTAATTATTTAAAATATAAAAAACATTTTAAAATACTAGATGTGTGAAAAAACATAATAAGAGACATAAAATAAATAAAAATACATTAGTCAAGTGAAAAACATGAAAATCGATAAATTGGTTGACTTTATCAAAATTTCAATGAGTGTATAAAATAAATCATATCCACATTAAGAACACACAAATGTATCTAAAAAAATAAATTATATATAATAAAACAAATGGAAAACTCATGTAGGTTACATAAACCATTATATTCAATAACATTTTTAAAATAAAATATATTCCATTTTAATCTATTGGATAATTCATCCCAGGTAACTCCATCATTCCTGCATATAAATTTAAGTAACATTACCCTACGCATTAGAGTGCTCTCTGGGAACTCTCATCGAATAATATATTTTGGGCTCACCCATCATATAATATGTATTAGGATCACCCACTGTATAAGATGTATATGTTTTACCGATCATCATATATAATTCTCATATACCATATCTTGAGTAAAACATTTTTATTCTTACATATTTCATCACAAAACCCTTGAAAACTATTTTTATCCAACAAAAAAACTATTTTTTGGATATCAAAATACACTTACCTTTTAAAAACACATTACAAAAATAAAGTAACAAGAAAAAATTATTTTATTTTTAAGAATTCATGGAATATTGTAAAGTAATACAAAATTTAAATAATGGTTGCAAGAGTGGGAATAACAATTGATGTCCCATATGTTAACATGGAACATTCCTTTTTTCAATTTTTGTAAAGAATGTCAATATTATTTGAGATGATTCATTTTCAATTTTTTTAAAGAAAATCAATTTTTACATAAAATGGTTTTTAAAATTATTTTATGACTATAAAAATACATTAATTAAATATATTGTTTAAAATATAAACATAAAAGAAAAATATAAGGATGGGAAACATTAAGAGGATTTTTAAAATAAAGTCTCATACTTCAAGTATGACTAATCATGTATGTTATTTATATTATTGAATAACAAAATTATGTTAATTATTTACTAGTTTAAGAAAAAAAATTATACTTCTTTATTCAATTTATTCTATTTAATACTATGTTATATATAATTACTTAATCAATTAAGTTTACGTTAGACATTTTGATGATATTCATTTCACATAACAAAAATATCCTTGGAAGGTTGAGTATGGTCAATGAAGTCATTATTCCATAACATAAAAAATAATAATAATGAAATAATTAAAATTTTATACATAAAATATACTTTTAAAATCAATCATGAATCATAGTTTTGAAAAATTAAATACATTTCTATCATGCATATGGTAGGCCATACATACGCTTGAGTAACATTTCTATTTTTAGATGATCATGATGGAAAGAAGGTAAATATGATATTATATTTGTTGAATGGAAATTATATAATAGATACCATATTATTTTGTTAAATATAATTATATAAATTATCTATGTGATGTGGTGTATAAAACTGAATCACATCGCTTCATAGAGGTGGTGGTCTATACGTACGCACAAACGACGTTATCATTTTTCAATGAATTAAAAATTAAAAAAATAGATTATATATTAATTTTAAATAATGATAGTTTTAATGGATATCATATATATATATATATATATTAAATCCATCATTATAATTCACCATGAGAGGTGTTGATGGAAAATAAATTACATCAATTCATGAGGGGTAGTCCGACGTACACATGAATAATGTTTTCTTTTCCAATTTGATGGAAGAGGATAGAGACATATGTTATAATTTTTCATAATATCCCAATTTTATTTTTTATCTAAATATTTTATTACCTCAATAATTTTTTATAAAATTAGAATGATTTTGAAGAAGAAATAAAACTAAAACATTCAGTTACAATCTATATCTCTTCTTCAGATAAGGTCAATTTATTTTCACCCTAAAAAATAAAAGGTTGGTATTAGCCAAAAAATAAGACTACCATTACATGTGGATAGATTTTGTTAAGGGATTTTAGTATGTATTTGATGACCCAAATGGTTTATTAATTGTTGTGAGGAGAGGGGAAGAGGTCCCCTTTTATATGTGAGGGGAAGGGCACTATTAAAATTTAATAAAGTATTTAGAAAATATAAATTAATTTTCATGATCTATTGGATCCAATAAAAATATAATATTTGTATGATTATAAAAAATAACATAAATTAAAAAGTTTTAAAGTTTAGGATATGTTTTCACGCTTATTATTTTGTTTAAACTTGTGTTAATCCCTTTTTAAAATTACAGGGATAATGAAATTTTTAGAATTTAGGGGTCAAGATATTTATTAGAAAAGTACTATTCAACTAAAACTACGCAAAGGTTGATTTTTCAAACCATATAACAAAAAATTGGGATAAGATTGGGTTTTTTTAAATTATAAATAGTCTTATAAAATATTATTTTCTACAAGATATATTTAATTTTTTTGTACAATTCAATAAATTTCACATTGAAAACAACATGAAAATATAGTAATTAAAATATAATAATTTAACATTTAAAAAATTTTATTTTTATATAATTTTTTTAAAAAATATTTATCTAAAATTATATTACTTTTAGTATTTTAGAAATAATTTTTTTATTTTTCTATTAATTGAATTAATATTGTGTCATCCTTTCTTAAGAGTTTAAGGTAATTATTTGATCACTAAAAATTAGAAATAAATTACCTTGAAAAGAAATATTTAATATTTCAAATATCCACTTTTCCTAAAAGTAATTTTTTTCCTTCACAAAAATTTATTATACATATAAATAAAGTAAAACTTTTTAGTTTATCTTCTATTTAAATAGTATAATTTTCCAAACCAAAGAAATATGGCACTAATTTTCCATATTTTATAAATTTGGATAGAAATTTAGGTACTCCAATCATCTAGAATGATAAATACCAGTATTAATATATTTTATTTGGTCTTCATTATATTATTTATAACTTTAATAATGTGATTTTCCCTTACTATGGTGACAATTATTTTCTAAATTTACTTTTCATAATGACCAAAATTAAAAGGGAAATATTTACTAAATTTTCACCTATAGATTAAAAATATTCAATTCATTATTCAAGATTCAATTCATAGAAGTGGCATAATTTAGTTTTAAATAAAACTGGCAAAATGTGATGAAAACTAGTTTTTTAAAAATCCTTTTAAAATATAAATTTATATACTAAATTAGTATATTAAATCCATTCCGAAGATCATAATTGGATTATTTTTAATCAAAATAAAATAATATAATTTTACAGTTAATATGAAATATAAATTAACTATGTAAATAATTTAATAGAATATAGAGTTCCCAATAATGATCTGTATTTTTCAAAATTCATTGAGAATGATTCTTTCTTAAAAAATCTCATAATTTCAACCTATGTTAAATTTGAAATAATGATTTAAAAAATTATAAGTTTTTATCCAATTTTTTAAAGAATTATAGATATTAAATTTAATATTTTTTTACAAAAATAAATAGAAATAGTTCTTGAAGAAAATATATTTTCAAAGTAAGAAATGACTTTTAATAAAATAAATGGGTGATTTTTATTTAAGAAAGAATCAGTATGTTTTTATCAAGTAAGACATTTATTTATACATTTTAATGTGTATTTCTATTCATATCCACCATTTTGATGGCTTGGTTAGAATGATCATATTTAAGCTATAATACTTTGTGGTTCATCTAAGATCTATATTGTGTGTCGTATACTCTAACAGACATAATGATATTCTTTTAAAATAAAAAGATTCTATATTCTCCCCCATTGATAAATTGAATCCTTGAAATTTAAAATTTATCTCATTAATAAATGGGTTGAAATTAAAAAAAAATTCAATTCCAACTTCATACAAATGATTAATAATATTTCCTCTTGAAATTTTTGAAAAGGAAAGATAAAGGACAAATACAAGAAGAGAAAACAAGGTTTCCAAACACGATAATATAAGTTGATAGTGAAAATATGGACTTGAAAGAGAATCTTAATTTTCCTACAATGATGGATATTTATAGAGGTCATTCATCACAATAATGTGAAATATATTGATAAGGTTAATGATCTTAAAACTATAAATTAATGAGGTGTGTAAATGACAATTGATTTATTATAAATGAAGTTAATATGATAATTTTTTTTTTCAAAAACCTATTCCTAGAGTTGTGTAATTATTTTTTCATAAATACTGATTAAATTAAAATACTATACTTTATTGGGAAGTATAATTTCATCCTTTAAAAAACATTTATCACAATATTATAGTTTTCTACAAAATATGAGTATTAAAAATGAAATATTCATGGATGAAGAACTAAATTAAACATCAAATGGAAAACATAATAAGTTTATAAGATAACAAGGTATTCCTATAATATTTAGAAATTAACTTACACAAAAAAATTTTTTCCCAATTTAATGTTATTTCCCAAAAGAATAAACCGTTACAGGAAGAAATAAAACATTAATCTCCAAATCCTCAACAGTTATGACAATGACTTTTCATTAAAAATTTAATAAATAACTAGCCTCAAAACCCTTCCAAATATTACCAATTGAGTTCAAAACCCAAATATGTGATGTATTTGATCACATATTCTTCCATGACTAATTAAATATTTATCTAAAATATACATTTGTCACCAATTAAGAAATATATTAAAAATGTATATTATATAATCCTATCATCATAAAAAAAATTTAAATCATTTCTATAAATAACCTTCATCACCAAAAATCAACATTAAAATCATATTTTCATCAAAAAGATAATTTTACCTTTACTCTTAAAATAAATTCTCAAAATATTTTGTTTACCTTAATAAAATAATGCTCCCCAATATAATAGTGATCTTCTTTAGAAAAATAATAATAATCACTTAATATCAAAGTCACTTTTAAATTCTATGGTTATATATAAGATAAAAAATATGTTCCCAAAATAAACAGAATGATCATTTTTCAAATAATTTAATAAAAAACCCAATTTCATACTACCGAAGACATCATGTAGACTAGGGGTGGTACTTTTTTCCCTAAAACAAATCGATTGTGGGTTTATAACCCATGTTCATTCCCCATGGCCTTGTTGGAGGTAACGAGTTATCACACAACCTTTAGGTTTTCCTTTTTATTAAAACCAAACTAATATAATTCATTTAAAATTCCATAAAATATGACAAACATCCCAAAACATAACCTTAATAACATTAACATTAATGAATGTTTTAACCTCAATGGTTCTCCCATACCATTCAGCATGAATCCCAAAAATGTAAATGTATTCTTCTGAAATAATCCTTCACATTAAACATAAGTTTTATATAAACCCCAACCTAATAAAATAAATCCCAAAATATCATTAGTGAAATTGAAATCCCATTAATTAGATCCTCAAAAGGGGTCTATAAAACATTGAAAATATGATCAAAATTAAACATATACATGCCTAATGGTATCCATAACTCTTAATTAAACCTCAAATGGGAACATCATAATCTCTAATGTTATATAAAACCTTCCTATGGTACCAACTATAAGGATCCAACCTTAATAATTTACATGATATTTTGTTTTTAGTTAACAATTGAATTTTATACTTTTTTTCGGATCTTTAAGTATTAGTGTTTCAGAGAGTTATGCCATGAAACATTCATAATATATATATATATATATTAAAAAGTGTAAAATTATACTTAGTATCCATTTTTACCATAGTAAAAATTATTTTAAAAAAAATGTTTTTTTTTTTTGAAAATTATTCACGACTTTCAAATTTACTTATTATTTATCCTTATCCATCCTTAAACCCGATGAAATTATTTTTAAAACAAGGGACAAGAATTCTATTACTAAGGGACATATAAGAAAGAGAAATCCATTAGACGAGTGAAAAACAACAATGAACACTAAGTGGATACCTTTATCAAAATATTCCATGATCAAATGAAATAAATCATATCCACATAAAAAAACATTGGTTCTCAAATAAAAACATTAAAAATCATAGAAAATAAATAGAACCCAATTTTATGTTACATAGAGAATTATATTCATAATACATTTCAGAAATAACAAGTTAGTGTTAAATAAATTTGATGAAATTATTCAGTTATCACTCTCATTATTTCCTATAAAGAAAAAAATTCATTACACAATGTATTGTTGAATTATCTTGGATCTCCAAATATATAGTCTATATCGAGCTCACCTGTCATATAAGCTATCTGGGGTTCACCCATCATATAAGTTGTATCAGGATCACCCATAATTAACTATAATTCTCAAGTATCAAATCATGAATAAAACGTTTTTATACTTGATTATTTTATAATAAAACTCATCAAAACACTTTTGAACACAAATGCAAAACCTTTTTCATATATCGAAATACAATTTAATTTTAAAAACCCATTTAGAAAATAAATTACCTCTAAGAAAATGTTTTTATTTTAAAAAAAATCATTGAATGTTATTAAGGGGACCGAACTTTAAATAATGGTTATGGTGGTGGTAAAATCCATTGATGTCATATATGTTAAAATAGACCATTTCTTAATTCCTTTTTGAAAAAAGTAAAAAAATACATAAAAATATTCAACATGTAAACTTTTAAAGAAATTAAAATGAAACATAAAATTTAATTTTATAATTATTTTATATCTATATAAATACATTTACAAAATATTTTTAAAAAATCATAGACATTGATGAAAATTTTTTAAAGGGAAACCATAAAAGAAGGATTTTAAAAGAAAGTCTCATATGTTTGATATGAATCACAACATATGTTCTTTATCTGCATAAATTAAAAACTAATTTTAATTATGTACATTATTGAGACACTTTTTGATGTTCAATATTTCATTTTTTATTCAATACCATGTTATGAAGAATGGATTATTCAATTAAGGTCTGTTAAACATTTTGATGTTATTCAACTCATATATCCAAAATGACTTTTGTAGGTTGATTATGGTTGATGTGGTAATTATTCCATTTTATATAGAATAATAATAATGACATAATAATAGTTTTATAAATGAAATATAATTATATAACCAATCATGAATATCAGTTATGAAAAATGAATAATACTACAATCATGGAATGGTAGGTTGTACATACGCATGAGTAACATTTACCTTTTTCAATTACAACAAAGGATATAATGTAAGTATTATTTTATCCTTATATAATCATAATTATATCATAATTACTATATTATTATTTTATATATACTTATATATATCTTCAATGTGATGTAGTGATGAAAAAAATTACATCACTTCATGGAGGTGGTAGTCAACACTTACACACGAATGAAGTTATCAATTTTTAATGAATGGAAAAGTAAGAAAATATATGATATATTAATTTTGTATAATTATGTTTTCATGAATATAATATATATATATATATACTAAATAAATCATTATTACTATCCATGAACGGTGGCGATGAAAAATGAAGTACATCTGTTTGCGAGGTAGTCCTCCGTACAAAAAAATGATGGTTTTGTTTCCCATTTGATGGAAGTAGAGATAGATATGGGTTATTAAATTAATATAATATCATCATAGAGTATATAATAAACATATTTTATAATTTCATGGTTTTTTATATAATATTTTACTGACTTAGAATAATAAATAAAACTAAAATATTCAGTTAAAATTTATACATCTTCTTCCAGAATCCTCTTTTTGATTTCACCATAAAAAATTTAATGATTGTATTATGAACAAAATAGTACCTATATTTGAAATAGAGGAATTATAGAAAAGAATTTGGGTAATTATTTCCTTAAACAAATGGATCCTGATGTGTGTAGAGGAGATGATATGAGGTTCTATTTTATAAGTGAGTGGAGGGGAACTCGTGGAATTTCTCAAAGTAATAAGTTAATATAAATTAATATTAATTTTAAAATGGATAAAAATTAATATAATTAAAAGTTAGGATTTTAGTTAGTCAAAATTACTTCATGTAATAAAATTGTTACATGTTTAGATGATGTCTTCACCCTTATCAATTTTTAACCCACATTATACACTTTCGAAAATAACCATGATAACATTGTTTTTTACTCTTTAGGGATCATTTTTTCTATTTTAATATTATTTTAACCTTAATTACTAGGTTTAATTTCTTCATGGTTATAATTATTTAATACAATTATTATTTATAATTAAAAATTAATAAGGGCATATTTAGAAAATTTTTACCACCAAATTAAACATATTTAATTTAATTTTTATAATTCAATTCCTAGATGTGGAATAATTTAATTTTAATTTAATCTCACAAATAGTGATGAATTTCTTTTCCAAAAAATGACTTTTTATATATTGAAATTTTTAATAAAAAATTCATTTATATAATTCATTAAAAATTCCATAATTTATTTTTTTAATTTTATAGATGTAATGAAGGTTTAAAGTAAACCAAAATAGATTTTGATAGTTAGAATACATTAAATGATAATTTAGTTCTAAAAAATTAATATTTTCACTATTCATTAAAAATAAATATTTTTATATAATATCAAATTTGTACCCCAACATAATTTTGATATTTTGAATATAATTATGAAATATTTTTTAAAAAACACAATTATACGAGTTCTAGAAAGTAGTTATAATATTCTTTCACAAAAATGAAATTAAAAACACTTTTGAAGAAAACATATATTTGTAGCATAAAATAATTTAATAAAAATTTAGTCCTTATTTCCTAATAAAAAATTAATATGTTCGTTTTGAGTAGGAAATATATATATATATACATATATTATAATGGGATTATTTATTTTCATAACCACTAATTCAATTGTTATATAATATTGGTAGTATTTTAATAATAATATTTCATAGTTCATTTAAGCTCTTTATTTCATGTTGTATACTCTATAAAATATGATGATATTCCACTAACAAACCAAGTTGATAAAAATTTTATTTAGTGGTGTGAGGAATTTAGTTACCCAGCTTTTAGGAGCCATTAATTTATTTCCTATAATTATGAACTACGTTTCTCTATTATTTCCAAATAATTAAAACATAATTAGAGATTGGGTCTAGAAATGATAGGAACCAAGATAAAGACACTTTATTAAACTATAATGAAACATTAAAATTAAGTTACATGAATGAATTAATCAAATACAATGGATTTTTACACATTATGGATGATTACATCCACTAAAACTGCAAAAAATAAAAGAGCACAATAAATTGAAAAAAAATAATATCTTCAGAACCGGAAAACTCTAATTGATGATAATCACCTTAAAAAATCACAATTAATACAAAAACAAATAATGATAAAGAAAATAATTACAGGATAATTCTTGGGGTCATATTTAAAATGATAACTGTTGAAATGAGATATATGAAAATAAATGTTTGAATAAAATTAATTATTTTAGTAACACAATTTATATAAATGGTAGCTAATCATTGAAAATGTGTTAATTTAAAACAATTTCATTGAAAATATGGATGTTATAGAAATTTTCATCAGATATTTATATATGAAATAGGTATACAAGAGCTACATATTCTTATAAATTAGTTTATAAAATATATTTAAAAAAATAAAGAAAAAATAAATTATATAATTAAAATATTTTATCTGCAAAAATATTATTATTAAAATAATTATAAGGTAAAATTGAAAGTAATATTCCAATATAAAGATAATTAATTAATTATATAATTAGGGTATAAATAATATGTTTTTATTATATTTTCATTAATATCATTCTATAATTAAAATATTATTTTTATAATAACTATATTTTCATGCACTTTACATTTTTAAGAGACTAAATACATTTGGTGAAATGAAAATGATGTTTATTATTGATTCTATTAGATTACTCCATTAATTGATTTTTTAATGATCCTAAAAAATGATTAATTTATAACTAATTGATTATGTGTTGTGTGATAGAAAACTCTATTTATATCAATTATTTAAATTCTATCATTTATGGTATGTGACTTTAAGAAAAAAGTGAGACCATGAGAAGAAGTTTTCCAATACCAATGAGAATAAAGATTGAACATATAAACAATTATTTCTATAACCTAAGATAAAAGTGTGGCCATTAGAAGATTTATTCCAATAACCATCATATGAATGTGTGACATTAATGAGATGAATTTTTATGATTGTGCGAATAGTTTTTTTTCTTGAAAAGGTGTGTCCATATGACAATTGAAAGGAATCGTGACCATGAAAAGGTTATTGAAACCAAGGGGGTTTTTTTGACCATTCCATTAGTTTGGATCTATATCATTTTTATACCTAATTGAAGAAAAAGTGAATTTATTATAAACTAAAAATAAAAAAATATTATATTCCAATGGGATGTTTTTATTGAATTAAATTATGGTTAGAATATTTAATTATATGAGGTAAATTTCTCAGTAATATTATTTAAGAGTCATTGATCTTATAGTGCTGTTTTGGACTACGGTAATGTATAAATAAAAAAGGATATCAACACATGTAGTATACATAAAACTAAGAGTAAAATACAAGGATTACAATCCAACTTCCTCACTTTATTTTTCAAGTCACCACTGTCATATTTGATATGAGATATTATGTGACTTTGAACTTGGTTCATTGATCTTAGTAGTGATTTTTTAGATGCTAAAGAATTTTTCCTATAAAAAAATCCATCATAAGGGAAGCATCATAAAATTATCACATTTGTTTCACTATTTCTCAATTTTTTATTTACACATTGAGTAATGATTATATATAATGATTATTTATTACCACTCCTCATATATTATAAATATAAGAACTCATAATCTAATTCAAACTTGGTTTTCAATTCTTATCCAACATGAAACTGTTGTGGAGGCTTGGTTAAGCCTCGAGATCATTTTTTTACTATGGTTTTTTGTAGAAACTAATCAAATTTGTGCACCAATTTTTTCGTTTTACTAAATATTATTGGTAGCGGGGTTGTAGTCAAGTGAATAGGACTTGGTTCCATCTTGGAATTGAACAT
The DNA here is from genome assembly GCA_963277665.1 of Viscum album. Classification (NCBI taxonomy): domain Eukaryota; kingdom Viridiplantae; phylum Streptophyta; class Magnoliopsida; order Santalales; family Viscaceae; genus Viscum; species Viscum album. Next base: position 1,690,858,900 of record OY728163.1, on the reverse strand, counting down.
CCTGTATATTTAAAATTTCAACTATATGTTATTTATGTTTTTATAACAATATTTTTAAACAATATTATATTAAAAATTATATGTTTTAAGAATAATTTTGGTATGTATTTAAAAAACCCATTAGATAAATTAAACTATAATAGTGGGCTTCTATAAGTATTATATATAGTGTTTGGTGCGAGTAAATTTGTTTCAAAGTTAAGGTGATTTTAAAATTTTTATAACAATGTTTTGATTAAACCATTGAGAATCTAATAAAAATTTCAATTTATATATCTACTATTCTATTTAATTAGTGTATTTAGTTTTATGATTATTTAACAAAAAAATTATTGGATTCTCAATTTACCCCCTATGATGTCCATAGGGATAAATATTTAGTATCAGAGCCATATTTCAATGCTCTAATATATTTTCATAAATCATGTTATAATAAAAATATATTTATAACTGTTATTATTATTATTATTATTTGGTATATATGAATTCATCTAGATATTATGGTCATGATACAAGTATATGTCATTATTTTAATATAAAAAATTATTCTCAAATGAAAATAAAAATAAAAACTTATCTTGATAGAATGGGTTTTTATATTTAGAATAATATCAATGAAAAATATGAAAAAAATATCATTTAAATGAATGTAGTGATGTTAATAAAGTTACTTATGATTGTAATTTCATCGAAATAATTACAATAAAATATACTTTAAGAGAAGATGAGAATAATATATTATCGTCTTATGATACTATTTTTCAAATATGTTATTATATTTTTGTATCTTAAAAAGGATATTCTAATTTTTATTGAATGATATTAAATAAATATTTTATTTTATATAAAAAATTTAAAATTAAAAAATGATGAATGTATTTATGACTTGAATATCTTGTTCAATGATATCATAAATACCAGGTTTTTACATGGACAAAAAATTGATGGAAATCACAAGTATATAGGATCATGAGATATCATCCTAACCACATGGGATGTACTATTATCTCTATTATAGAGTCATGTGATATCATAAACTAAATAGTACAAGAACTAATTATAAAACTAATTATGTACAATAAATAATAAAAATTAAACAATAATGAAGAAGTTGAAACTAAAAATTCTATTTTATTTAATGTAACGCATTCAAAATTAAAGGAAGTTGTTCAGGGAAAAAAACTGGAGTTATTAATGATTATTTAGATAGGTATGAAGAAATGGGTCATCTAGTGAGAAGTTTCAAGAAATTTTATTTAAATATAATCTTTTATTGGAAATCAAATTAAAAAGAAAAGTATGATAGAAAGAGAAATTGAAAAAATGATTACCAGTACGGTGAAGTAACCTGTTAGGAATGAAAATGAAAAAGCACGTGTTAAAGTAGACTCTACAATACTTAAATGTAAGAACTATTTTGATGATAAAGGAAATAAATTCTTCAAATAAATATAATATTATTGGATAGAATCATAATATAGATATAGTTAATTATATAGATAAAAGAGTGAGTCTACATAGAGAAAAAATCAGAGTTCTATAGATAAATCATCTAACATAAAAAATACTACCACATCATTTACTAAAAATGAATGTCATATTGAATATAATTTTAATAGTGATTTATTATTTTAATACTGTGTATTTTTAATGAATAATGATTACCATTATATAATTATTTAATCTAGATAATATATATTTCACAAATATTATTATATACTACTCAAGTTTCATGAATATTGTGAAAGTTTATGGTGGACATGCTGCTTTTCTGGAGAACACTAAATGACAAATATTCATCTTGAATAAACCATAACTCTGAATCTATTCTAATTTCAATAATTTTTTATGATAATAGATTAGAATGTTATTATCTTATAACGTAATTGTTATATGATGCTGGTATTCATACGATGTACCATTTTAGATTTATATAATTTTCATGAAAAAATAATTCACGCATAATGTCATATATTTAAAATATTTATTCAGTCTTGGAGGAGGACTTATGGGCCTTTGAATCTAACACTAACTCAGAGTCTGACTCTGAAAATATTTCATTGAATATATCCTAGTAATAAATGGTATTTTCACCTCATGAATACACTTTAACACATTATTATGCTATTTCACTAATAAATCATTTTTTCCCATATAAGATATTAATAATTTATCACAATAAGTTTTTTTTATCATTATAAAAATGTGGATATTTCAAATCGCCCCTATGTAGAATTTTAATCCTAGAGAATAATTTCTAGTTGTAATGATCAAACAATTTATACCACTAAGCTCGAACGTTAGACTCACATTTCCATATATTTTCATGGATCTTTCTATGCCTCCACTGAAACTGGACTAATAGTATCATTTTCACATAGATTTTATTCTCAATATGGTCTATAATCCACATAGGATATTCATCATAATATTTAAAAATGTCCAACTCAATGTCATTGTAATATATTATAAGAATAGGACTGGGAAGGTAACATCAATGTTTAAAAACAATGAACACATCATGCATACCATGATATAGATAAGGGAGGTCTAGATGATACACTACTACCCCTATCCACTCAGTGAGTCCTCATCAGTATCTTATTAAAATAAGTACTAATTATTTATCTATCTTATACTAGGATTTCATGTAATCATTCAATTATATATTATAGGAGGGTAAGTTAGGGAAACATAACTCTTCTAGTAAGTCATGTCTAGAAATTGCTTGTATATATTAGGAACACTGCAATATTAATATAAGGAAGAATATAAATATGTTCTCTAGCCCGTACCTCATATATTAAAATGTTCATTATCACCATATGTTGGTACTAGGTCCATTGAATAGCCAGGGCATGCCTTTACTCCATGATCATACCCACAACATTCCGGAGTCATCATCATCAGGGGAGTTCGTATCCTCTGTTAGGTTTCTCCACTCCAAGCCTGTCTTAATATCCTAGAACTTCTGGCTCAAACCCAGTGGTTTGGTTTAAGATGTTATAAAATGGTATCAGAGCATATGACTGATAATAATTAATATAACAAAGAATAAACAATCATAGTAAATGCATAAAACAGAATAACGACATACACCTAAGAGAACCCAGAGTGGTAATCCTATCTAGAGTATAAAGAAGTAGACAAATAAAAGATAAAAGTAAATAAAAAACCATCTATGGGTACTTTGGTTTCCCTTCTTTTATGCTCCATCTCCATTCTCCACCACTCAATTATCTTCCATAGGGCTGTTTCCCTTCCCCGGATCTTAGGGAAGGAAATATACAAGCACAGAGAAATGGATTAGTAAAGTGTGAGTACAATACTCATTAGAACTCCACCAACATGTCCTTACCATATGTCATCAAATATATATAATAGTGTATATCATGAAATAAATAAAGGCTCAGCAAACATACATGTTTTGAGTCATCATGCACTGACCAAGCTTACAGGAACCCTGGTCCCACCCACTTCATCTAATTTCCAGTAACTAAACTCAAGAACATGTGTACCTCCATATATGTCACATGGATTAAACCACACTATAGGTTATTTTTATAGGATCTTCAAATGTTTTATCAGGTCCATTTTTGGCACTCTTATCCTTTCAATAACCCCACCCAACTTAGTAGTATTTCATGACCAGTATCCACCGGTATGCCACTATTATTTCCCCTCTACATGGGTAGCCACTTTTCCCTTTATGGTCGTTAGGACTACATCAGGATTGGTAACCGGCCACTAGACTATGTAACTCCCACCCTCAAGGCTTCAATTATGTATCTTAGTATCTTCCATCTAGCCACTATTCTTTCTCCTCAATAGGGTTAGTCACGCCCTCCATTAAAGTTATTAGGACTAATTCAGTTTGGGTAACCTCATACACCCAACCACAAGGATAAATTTGAGTATATTGGTACCTTTAATTCATTTTCACGGGCTATGAAACACATAAAAAATGTGTTGTGGAAAGAATAATAAGTCACACCAAGATCAAAGTCATAATAATCACACATAAACAAGTACACACATGACTACTAACACACACTAGAAATTCATCACAAGAGTGGGTTATTCAAATATTAACATCACATAATGATAAATATATATATATATATATATGGCCCAAAATGGGAAGGAACCACCTACCATAAAAGTTATAAAATCATCTTCATGGTTTTATAATTTTTAATGGTGACAAGTTAAAGTCTCACCTTGTCAGTGCGTCAAAGCTCGAGTTATTTCAATGGTCTATAAAACCAAAACCATCTATTTTATTTGAAAAGGAATTATAATATCACATGTGATGATACATTCTCTCTCCTAGATAATTTTTAAATCACTAATTAAAATATTTCAAGTGATAATATTTTCTCTCTTGGAAAATTTTGAAATTATTGATTAAAATATTAAATTCCATAATATTTTATATCTATAAGATAATTTTTAAATTATCAATTTTTAATTATAAAAATTATCCTTTGAAAATACACATAATTATATTATGACTGATAATCCTTTTATGTAGTAATTAACTAAATATTATCCATAAAAAAGGATGGTAATATCTCAGATGATCTCATGTAATCATTCATTGATAATTCATTATAATTATCAATTGATAATATTTCTAACAATTAATCCTTTGATAAATTCAGAAAAAAAATTATATCCTTTCAAAATTCTAAAAAACGTCCTTATATAATTTAATAAAATTATATTTTGATAACTTTTTATAAATTACCATCAATAATTTATTTTTTTCTCCACTGATAATTTTAATAAATTATTCTCCGATAAATTATTCCAATTATCATTTAATAATTTTACAGAAATATATTTTAATAATTTATTTAACAATTATATTTGAGAACCTAAATATTTATGCCCCTATAATTAAAATAAATTTTCATTTATCATTGGATTTGATTTTCAAGTTTTAAATCAAAATTATCTTCTAATAGTTCTATTAATTGTCTTTTGATAATATAGTAGATTACTCCCTGATAATTTCTTGATTAATCATTTTAATTGGAAATCAATAATTTATTTTTATAGAGGATTTAAGATGGGAAAATAAAATTGAATAAATTAAAATAAAAACAAATAAAAACAAACCTGAATAGATTTTGGCGCCTTACAGGGATGATGATGACCACCTATGAATACTCAGTCTAATCGATTGATTCCTTTTTTTGCATGAAGATGAGATTTGGGGTGTCTTAGACTCAAAAAATACATCAATCATGAACATCTGAGATACTATAGTTATATAAACCCTAAACTTTGTGTTATTATTTGAGTAATTTAAAATACCTAATATCAACCACTAGTCAACCTAAAAATCAAAGTGGAGTCATTGATTTTCACTTATTTGGGTGTTAATAATTTATTTGCAGTTGGTATAGTGGTATATCAGAGGTTTGACAATCCCCAATGTCTTTTAATGGAGGTTTGATGCTGATAAGAGAGAATATTAATAATAAATGTATATATAGTTAATTTAATAAAATTAGTTATTTATCAAAAAGATTAATTAATTTTAAACGCCCATTGCACCCAAAAGCTAAACCTGAAATAGTGTAAAACCTCAATTCTAGAGCCATTGGGGGTATTATATTTCTCATATGACACGATATTTAAGAGATATTAATTATTTTTTATCAAAAAAATCAGATTAAAAAATTAATTAAATATAATAAGGTTCTTGTTACAAGCGAGGTGTCCAAACACCTGATGCATACAAACATTATACCTCACCTTGGGTAAATACAACATATTAGTCTTAACAGTGTTCTCAAATTTTATCACAAGATGCACCATTTAAGATATTAAATATTTTTTGAAAATAATAGACTAAATATTATTTAATAACCTTATCTCATGAGTGAGTCATCCAAATGTCTGAAACATTCAAATATTACGCCAATACTAAGGGAAAAATAGTGTTTTTGACTAAATAGTGGGTTCATAATTCTAACATGATTCACCTTTTTGTATTTTTCCAAAAAAATAAAACAATTACACATGTTTGGGATAATATATTTAATATTTTTATTCAAACATTGTCAATGATTTTAGGGCCTTTCAATCATGAACTAACTTAGTTTCTAACTCTGAAAACAATCTATTAAATATTTTAAAGACTTAACTAATATTTTTCTCTTATTCACATCATTTAACACATTATTATGTTATTTAAATAATAAATCACTTTTCCACTAAAGGTAATGATAATTTATCCCAAGAGGATTTTTATTATGAATGTAAAAAATTGGTATATAAGAGGAGTTACCTGAAGGTTTCTCATTTTTATTTACTTAGGCTATAGTTATTTTGGATGTGGGTTTAATATGATTTATGAAGAAAAATTTTCCATGATACCAACACGTTTTTTTACTTTCTATGGGTTTATAATGTTTTTTATAATCAATATTATTATTACATAGCTCATGATTATTTATTTTAATTACTGTTTCCTTTACGAAGTTTTCATATTTGATGATCCATGTATTGAGGTCTATGATTTATTTTATGAATCACTCTTACAATCTAAAAATATTTTCATATCCCAATACACATCCTATACACATTGATGAAATTCCATTTTTAGTTCTTATAGTTACCCTTATTGAGCATTTATGATCAACCTTCTCATGTTTCCTCTTGAATAGTTTAAAAATAATGGTTTTTAATGGATTAAATTCTAGAAGGTATTTCATATGCATGATGATGATAACTTATTTTGAAATAATTAAAGTTAGGTTAAGTGGGTGAGATTCTTATTTGAAAATAAGGTTATTATTTATGAAGTAGTTTACCTGAATTATCTAAAACTAGAAACCTAAAGGGTACCCAAGAATGTATGTGATCCAATTTTTCCATTTGAGGTTGTATGATTGGAATGGAAATAATGGTCTATAGTCAACAACATCAAATCCAAAAAAGTAATGTTTTGTGATTTCACTATCAGATCTGGGAGTGAAAGTCCAAGCCTATTGTAGTTGGTTTCAGAGGTCTATTTAGATGGCTTTGAAGATTATTATGTTATCATTTGAGGTTATCTTAAGATTTGTGGATACCATACTAGTTAAATAATATTAATTATTATCATATTTTCAAAATCTTAGACACCCCTATGATGTTTTAAGTGATGAGAACATGATGTTATTATTGTCACTTTTGGAGATGTAATATTTTTTTAAAGTGTATGTGAAGCTTCATTTTAATATGAATTATTAATTTACATTTTTGGGAACAAGTTTTATGGATTTGATAACATTAATGGTATATAATATCTTAGATATTAAGGTAATTATGTTAACAATGGTTTTTTGATATAGATATACTAGATATTGAAAAGTGATTTGATGACTAAATTATTAATGATATATATATATATAATACATATCATGATATTTTAACAATTGGAAGTTGAAATTAATGATATGACACTTTCAATTAAAAATGTATTTTAGTTTGAAGTTATTTTGGAATGATTTAGTTTGAACTAGGGGTATTATTGTTAAATTTTTAAAATTAATGTATCATATGAAGTTTAATTATTTTTTGGAATTATCTTACAATGTGCTAACCATTTTGATTTTGGATAAATTATAATGATATGTGGAATATATTTATTGTCACTTTTATGGTTATGTGGTCTTTAAAATTTGAATTTAGTGCTTTATGCATAAAAAGGCATCCTGGATATGCATCATTGGAGAAAAAATGCAATTCTTGAGTAAATTCATTAAATGATGAAATTCAATTCATCAAGTAAGTATATTTCCTTATTCAGTTGGTCTATATAGTAATATAACTACTAAACTCTAGGAAAAGGATATCTAATTAGATATGTTATCCTAGTAACTTTAATTTTTATTAACATATGGTCTTTTTTATCTTCAATGATTTATGGTTTTGAGGCCCTTAACATTCAATTAATCCTTAAATTTCATATGTTGAATGACCTCAATCACTTTATATAACTATTTATGATTTTCATCCATTCCCACTTATGTTATCATATTTGGAAACCTAGGTAGTTGTTATTTCATATGACATTGGTACTTCCCATTCTATTTTATTAAAAGGATGTTTTATTAACCATTTTTACAATGTGTGTTTATAAAAAAAAGTATTTTCCAATATGCAACCTTTGATTAAATATATACATTTTAAAATCTGACGATGAAATTTAATAAGTGGGGGTATTATGTTAAACCCCAATATTTTTAAGTAATTATGTTATATTCTATATCAAATTCCACATGAAACATCAAACTTAAATGACCCATGATATATATTACTATTATAACCTAGCTATTAAATTAGTATATATTAATATTATTGACTACTTTATATTATATATCTATATAATTATTAATCAATATATATTAATGATAAATGTTTAACACATAATTGATCAATTTAATATAGTAATTTTATTCTTCAAAAATATGTTTTCTTCAAAACTATTTTCATTGATTTTAAGGAAAAAATATTATATTATATTTTATAATTATTAGAAAACTTATTTTATAATATTATCTTCATATTTAAATTTTAAATATCACTATTAACATTGGGCTATAATTTTTAATTTTTCTAAAATTTTTATTTTCCCATGAATAATGAAAAATAATTATTATTGTCAGTAGTCTTTTATTTTCAATAAATTCATTAATTTAAAAGTGTAAATTTTATTTGAATAAGTTTTCAAGTAATAAATTTTTTTATTAGTAATATTTAATATAATAAATTACATTTTAACCTACTTTATTTGGGTTTTAGTATATGTCGGTTTTTTAGGTTTTGAAATGTATTTTTTCTAAAAAATTATTGGAAAATGAATAATGTTTCTTAATTTTAATTATTTAGAATAATACCTAATAAATAATGATTTAAATTAAATGTATAGATTTTATATCATAAAATAATAATTTATTTTCATACTATGATTATTATTATTCATCGATCTAAGATAGAATCGTCTTTTCTTAAGAAAATACTCTTCTTAAATACCCACTCTCTCTTTTTATTTTCGGGACTAATTTTGAATTATATTATTTCACTTATGTGAGTTGAATTTGGAAATAAAGATTTCATATTTTTAATCAGTATTGTTTATATTATCTAATTTTTTAAACTTATTTTTTACCAAATTTATTAGTGAAAGAAATTAAAATTAATTGCAATGATTAAGAACAAATTCAGTTTATGTAGTGATTAAACATAGAATATAAGGTGTAAAAATGACATAAAACATTTAAAACACCAATTATATGGCCATATTTAGGCCATATACCATCTTTCATTTATAATTTTCCATTATTTGGGACTAGTTACATGAAACAAACAAGGGTGGAATTCACTCTTTCAAAAAATTACATGTGTGCCACTCACCCCACTTATAAAAGGTTACCCACTCTCCTCTCTTATTCACAACATCAAACATCTTGGGTTAAGAAAATACTAGCCCAAATAAAATACCTAATATCATCGTAGAAGAATTATTTTGGTCATAAATCCAATCTATGAATGCATTTTGTGTAAACCTAATGAGGATACTCGAAGAAGAGGTAGCGTTCTTCAATGAGAATTTTTATTTTATTTATTTACCCACCTAATTATTTTCCTATTATAACATGATGATATAATATCCTCAGTATCATAATTATAATTATATGTGTTTATTTAGTTGTAAAAACCTTCATCCCAACAGAATTCTAATAAATGGGTTATCAATTCATCATTTGTGGGGATGAAACACTACCGCCTCACAAAATAATGTCATTTTTTTCCATTACTACATTTGAAAGTTGGGTATGATCACTGATATAAAGTTAATTTATGATATTTTTAATATAATTATATGTATAATGTTATTATATAATTTATACCCTTTTAAATTTTATTCTCTAAGGGATACAATATCATTTCTCTTATGAACGGTGGACTACCACATCACAAAGTAATATGATTCAATTTTAACTAAGACATTACACCTAATTTAAAAATGGGTAAACATAGTAAATATAATTTAAACAAATGACATAGTTATAATATTAATGAATTTTTTTCATTCTTGAATTATTATATATCATTTTCTTCTTTACCGTTTCACTCACTGAAAAAGTGATAACATCATTCAAGGACAAGTGGATTACCGCTTCCTCAAAGTGATGTGATTCATTTTATTCAACATGACATAATAAGAATCATATATAATAAAATATAATTAGATATTATGTAATTTATCATATAATAATAATTCTCCAAAGATAAAATTATAATTACCTTCTCTCCAAAATGATCATCGAAAAATGGAAATGTTACTCTTGCATACATACGACTTACCAACTCAATGATTTTAACATCGCACATTTTAAAAAAAATATTTCATGATTGGTTTCAAAGTATAATAAATGTATAAATATGATAATTATTTAATCATTATAATTTTATATATTTTTACATGATTACCTATTTGACCATATTCAGCCAACCAAAGTCATTTTTGACACATAATCCAAATATTATCAAATCATCCGATGTAAACCTAATTAAAATTTTAATAATATATAAAATTGTAATAAGTGAAATAAGATGAATATTAAATTCTAAAAAAATATTAAGAAATTAAATAAATAACATTCATTTATTATTCGGGATTATTAATAACATGTGTAATTAATCAAACTTGAGGTAACGATATTTTCTCTTCTCAATTTAATTAATGCGAGACATATTCGAAATATACCACCAATTTTTGTTGTGTTGTTTATAATATTCCCAATAATTTACTGAATTATTATTATATTTAAATTTATAGGTATTTATGTATCCTTTTATTATGTCTCATTAATAGGGTTTGTGGTTTCAAAGTTTCCAAATCGATAAGGGATTTTTGTGACAATTTTCCTTCTTTGAGAATTTTGTCATGTTACAAACCTATAATCTTTTATGTGGTATATATACCATCCATTTGACTAGTAATATCATGAATTTATTTATTAAAATTATAATTCAATTTTCATTTAATTTAATTATTTCATGGTAATTATTATTTAAAGTTACCAAAGGTGTAAGAGCTTTATGTTACAATATGATCGTTTATTAGGAGTGTTTGTGATTAAGTCTCAAATATTAAAATATTATGATCTACCTATAAAAAATTTTCAATAATTTTATTCTCCTCTATTTATGTAATTAGAATACATTTTTTCACTTTATTTTTATCTTTTTATATACTCAATAGTTGAAAATAATACTTGTATGAAAATTTTCATTTCAATTGAAAATTATTTTTCTTCCAAAACAATGTTTCCTAAAAATGTTTTAAAAAATGTTTTGAAAAGTTTTTTTTTCAAATGTGAGAGTTTATTTTACTTGTAACATGTTTTAACCTATATTTATAATATTCATTTATATTCTTTCAATGTTATTTTCAATGAAATTTATTTTCAAAATGTTTTATGTTTTAAAAAGTGATTTGGATAATGAAAATATAAAATTCCTCAAATTTTTTTTAATGATTTTAAAATTTTATTTAAATTCATCAATACTATCAAACCCTTTTGATACTTGTGATTTAAAGGGGTTATTTTTTATTGATATAACCCCAATTCTTTATCTGTATGGATTAATATTATTTTAAAGAGTTTTTAGGGACCACATTTCCTTTTTATAGATCAATAATGTTTAAAAGAGATTGCAATGAGACCCATTTATTTTATATGGGTTAATCAAGTTATAAAATAATAATGATTAATTATATGAGTTTTATGATAAAATATCTATATAATTTATTTATTTCATAGATCTTGGACATTTCATATATGATTTGAAAGCCTAGATAGCTTCAGGTGATTCCATTACATCTTTTACAATGGGCAGCCAAGATACCTCTCGAGGACCCCATTATATTATAAAAAATAGTTTATTATAGATAATGCATTAATAAATTGGGAAATGTACCTTCAATAGAGAGTAAAGAAAGAAAAATTTGCCTAAAGTTTTCTCTTATTGATTTAACAGTGCTTGAGATATCTCTATCATGGGGTTCACATGAGTTGTGAAGAAAAATTTTCTAAGATACCAAAATGTTTTTTATCCTTCCCATAAGTTTATAATATTTCTTATGATCATGATTGATACCACATTGATCATTATTATTGATTCTAAATACTTTTTTTCTTTCTACATTTTCATATTTGATGATATAGTTATTGATGGGTATGATTTTTTTTAATTTTTCTTACACTCTAATTTTTTTCAACATACACATATATACTTGTTATTCTAATTGATGATAATAATTTTTTATTTATTATTTTTAAACATAAAAACCATTTTTTCCCACCCTTATTATGATTCCTCTTCCATAGGTTATGAGGAATGATGTTTAATGAATTTTTAAATATAAGGTATTTTTAATGGATGATGATGATGAATTACTAAGATATAAATTAATCTAGGTTAAGTGGGATAGATGATCATTTTATGACAAGAGTATTTTTTATGTATGAGTTTTTTCTACTTCAAAAAAACTCTAAACATAAAATTTCATTAAGAATGAAAGTGATCCAATTATTCCTTTTAATTTTATAAGGTTTGGATGGAAAAAATTTGGTCACAATTATTAACATCAAAGTTGGAAATGTAATGTTTATGATTTCAACATCATATTTCGGATTATGGGTCATGGGAAGTTATAATATCAATTTTTTGATTTCTTATTTTACCCGGATTACTTTTTTATCTTGATTTTAATATTTTATTCAGTTTCTTCATTCCTATTTTTGGAATATCAAGGCTATAATAACCATCGATGATACTTAATTTTTTAATTATTTGTTTTTTCTCTGACTATTTAACATAATCATTATTTTTGTCTATGATTTAGCTGATAATGCTACCATTTTTGATCTAATTAAAATTATTATCAAACACTCAATCCTTTATTAAAATGTTTTTGAAAATAAATAGAGACAATTGGGGAAAATATATTTGTAAACATTTACAAAAATGTGATAGGTGTATGACATGAGTGGTAATTTTTGAGAGGAGTAATGTGGGAGCAATGAGATTTAGACATGGGGTTCCATTTTAATGAATAGTTGTAGGAAACCAACTTTGAAAGATGTTTCTACATGAATTGGGTTGGATAAAAATGATTGTGTAGCTATTTGGGGGGTGAATATTCTATGCAGTGAATATTTATAGTGAGAATATGAAAATATAGAAAAATCCTAAGTTCATGGAACATAGTTTGGAAGAACACGCAATTTTTATCTTAGGATCTATGGATGAAATAATTTCTATAAAAACATAAATATCACATGTAGTGTGATTTAATCACCTAATGTGTGGGCCTTTGGATACTGATTGGTGTGTAAAGGGGGGACATGTCCCAAAGGATGTTTGGTGTTACACACCATGTGGGGAAGGACCACAATCCATATGAACCACATCTATAATATTTGGAATGTATTGGGATTAAATGCCTAGAAAACCAAGTGGATTTAAATTCCATATGTGTTAAGACTAATTTTTTTGTCTCCTTAGTGTAACATGACACAAAGACCATGTTGCACATAAAGAACCACCCAAGGTCACAGACAATAGTTACTCCAACCTTTAATCCATGTACACGCACACTTTAAAGTCACATGTCTAGGAGAATTCTTATGGGATACCCACTCTATACCATAGGAACATATAGTTTACTTATACCCTAGGTGATTATAGCACTAATTTTTTCATTCAGACTAAAATTTCGGAAAAAGTTGTTCATTAGGGTTGTTTTCATATATGGAATGCGATTGTGGTATTTTATTTGATTATTGAGACATGAAACATAGTGAAGTTGGCATAATGAAAAGTATCAATACAACAAAGAACATTATTGGCTCTATGACATTATTGTTAAATGGAATCCTTGTCTGGTGGTTGAGATATGTTAAGAAATAGTTTTTTCTTACCATTTGTAGGATAGGATGGTTATTCCCCTATTTTTTAGTGTAGTCCTGATTATTATGATCAGTTAAATTCATATCAGACAGGGTCAGTATCCCCCCTAACATACAACAGTCAAGGATTCCCCTATCTATAGATTTAGTGTTCCCACTATCTAAAGAGATTATGAAAGGCATGGTATCCTACACCATATTTAGTTTTACATATGAACTAGTAGGGGTGTGGTATCTTCTACCACAGGTGTAGATAGGTTAATCAATTTGAATGTTTGGTTGGTTTGGGGGATTACAAATTCTAGATCATATTACATCATGTGAACCTCTAAAATAGATTCTTATGTGGTTACAGGAGTTGTAAAACATGGGTAATCATGAATTCATGATTGATATTGATATTCCAGAGGATAGTGTATTTCCATATCAAATGATAATTTTTTACGGATGTGTATATTCTCATACCATTATTTTAGAAAATATGTGCCTATTGAAAGTATAGATAGTATATACTTATACGAGAGTGATTCCACAACCCATTAGAGGCTTCATTCAATATTCAGAACACTGATGGATAATGGACTCAATGATCAAGGTCTTTTAGTGTTTGTATAACCTCTATTTACTTATGCTATGTGGATTTAGAGGACTGAAGTTGAGATTATTGAGATTACTTTATGTCATTGAGACTTTATGTGATTGACCATATCAGAATTATGATTTTTAGAAATAATTTTAGTTAATAATTTAGGGAAATCCTAGGAGGATTTAGAGTTGAAAGAACTGTTCTAATTGAAATCCATGTGATTCATGGTAATGCACAACAGATGTATTATAGTATGTAATTATAGTGATAACTATTGTGGCTAGAGAGTGATTTAGAAGTAGATGTATCATGTATGATCTTCTTCATGACCTATATTTTAAGGGGTTATTAGATTTATTCTTTTACGTATTATTATATATTGATAAGTAATTTTATTTTTTGGTTTATGAATAATTTTTTTATAGTTCAATTAATTATATTAATATATACATCCTTCTAGTTTTCTGGAACATCTTATGAATCATATATTTATTATCCAAGTTATTATATTCCATGGCCTCCCATATTGTGAAATATTTTTAATAATTTCTAGAAACATTCACCTGGACTGCTATAGATAATATTATGGTTCCACATTCATATTATTACTAACTTAGGAAGATTCCCAGTTGGTCAGATTATGTAATAGTGGAATTAAAGAAGGTATGTCCTGTGGTCAGTGAATAATTATTGTGGTCACACGGGAAATAATTTTGGGAACATAGAGAAATGTTGTTAACGGGGTCCTACATTTAGTTATATGACCTATGTGATTATCTTAGTAGTAGTGGGTAAGATAAACATTCTCTAAGACTCTGATAACAATATGGAGAACCAAGTTCTCTATGATATCATTAAATTTTACAACTAAGGATGGTACATTAATCATATAGTGTCTAGTCATTATTTCCCATGTACTTTCTATGGTAAGGAATAAAGATATTCACTAACCAATATTGGTTTATCCTATCAAATTTATGTCACCTAATAATAGTTATCTTGTTTGTGTAGGAAAGGTTCTAATGCACCAATCCCGGTAGTTATGTCTCTCATCATCCATTGGTGGTTTACATTGTGATATTTTCAGATAATTGATCAAGAGATGTTTTCTCCCCATGATATGATGTAGTCTTTATCCCATTGATCAAACTATGGATCATCCTTGAATAGTGCATGATAGTACCAACTTGGTTGGATAAGACAACCAGTAGGCTGGTTATACTTCATTCAATTGATGATAGAGTCATTACGAGTTTGTGAGTTGATCATGATACTTAGGTGATATGTAATTTATGATGTTTGGGACTCAAATTTCTAACAAATTTAGACTCATAGTAGATTTTTTTTGGTTGTACGAGTCTTCTAATAGGTAATTATAAGCCATTAGTGGATGACTCATTTCTCGAACTCACAATGGGCATTCTATTCTGTGATTTGTTTTTGGGCCCCTGTTATCGATAGAGCTTCTAACAGAGGAGATCAAACCATTCATTGGTATGTGTGACTTTATATACATAAGAATTGAGGATAAAGACATTTTTAAGTGGTTTTTAGAATGTTTTTTTGATAGAATTGGTCATGAATAGTGACTCAAAAATACTCTTGATATAGATATTTACAAGTTGGGGTTCATCTTTCCTAGAAGAAAAACAATTCCAAGGACACCTGAGTGAGAGGTGGAAGAAATATACTTTTTTTCAAGTGTATGTTAGCTTTTCACATGAATACATCTAGGGTAGTTCCAGGCAAACAACTCCACATTTTTATTGTTAATGAGGTTAGAAACCTCCAAACTGGTGACCCAACTAATTTATAATGAATTTCTTGGTAATGGACCAGGTGGTGAGAGAGTAGTTGAATATGGAAAAATAATTTAATGTATTCTATCCTTCTACTCTTTTAGTGGACCCTTACTTAACATTGAGTGTTGATTATCAAAGATATGTAATGATGTGCATAGGGGATTCCCATAAATGGGTGACTCACGTTTGAAATGGAGTAATAATTGAATCTATTATTTATAGATAGGTATATTGGTAAATTTTGGAGTGATATTTTCCTCTCATACTATAATACACTATTATTTTAAAATACAACAACGTTTGATAGTGTACGAGACATCCAATATTCTGCTCCAATGACTGTGAAATATTATAATTTTATATGACTTTTATAACAATATCCATTCAGCAGGTGGTTATGAATATAATAAACTATATTATAATATATATATATATCATTCCCAACAAAAAATTATTGATTAATTTTATGGAAATAAATAATCAATTTTTTTTGAAGTCATTTTACGTTTTAAAAATACATTTTCTTCAAAAATTGGTTTTTTATTTTTTGTGGGTGAATATTATATTATTTTCATAAAACATTTAAAAACTATATTTTATAAAAAATATATCATTTCTAAAATCATCATATGAAAATTATTTTTTTTGTTAAATATTTGTACTTTTCGAAAAAGATTGATCTTTTTTTGTGAATGGTGAAAATACTGATTTTTTTTGAAAATTGTAATTTTATTCCAAGTATTTATAACATTTCAATTTTTTGAATTAGTTTTTTAATTTAATTTTTTCATTATTTTTATTAAATTAATTTAATTATAATTGAAATTTGGATTAATTTTGCTACAAATTTATGTTTATACATAAAAATCCAATTTTTGTAAAATCATTTTTCATCTGGTTTTGAAAGTTCATTTTGAATTGATTTCTTCATTTTATATGGATTAAATTTTAAACAATTTATTGCATATTTTTAATCATAACTTCAAAAATTTTATAAATAGTACAATTTTTTAATTTATCAGGAATATTAACCATCGTAAACATTTTTCACCATAATAATGTGAAAATAGGGTTCACTATTGTTAATACTAATGTGAAATATATTTAAATTCACTCTAAAAAATTATTTAATCTATTTTTCTAGTATAATTAGATGAAAAAAAATATATATTTTGAAATAGAGAATTGTTAATACATTTTTCTTTAATAAATGTTTTTATATTATTATGAGTAAAGGAAAATTCCAAAATATATCATTATTTCTTTCAATATCTACAATGTTTTACGAATGAGAAAAAAATTCAATATGAATTTTTTTTTTAAATAAGAAAAATTATTTTAATGATTTTAATTTATTATAAATTTTTAGTGAGGAAAAAATTACCTTGAATTCTCATGCAATGCTGAAACAGTACTGGTTCTAGTAGTAAGAAAATCAAATAAATAATTTTAAAAACATTAAATGGGCTATATTTTTTCGACTTATGAATTCACAAGAATATTTTATGTAAATGTAATTTATTTTTTATGTGTTAAATATTTTTATTTTAACAAAATTACTGCCTTTACTTTTTAATATCAATTATGTGAATATTTTGGAAAATGACATTAATGGTTTTCCATATTATATAATATTTTATTAAAATATTTAAAATTTATACTAATATTTTATATTGAAAATTAATAGTTATAAGGTCTATTATATCAACAATTTTCCAATTTTGATTCAATTACCCTTGTATTGTTAATTTTTTTACCCATAAAGATAAAAATAAATTTTTATCACAATAATCATTAAAATGGTAACATGAGGATTGAAACGAAGAGATAAGTGTTAAAAAAATTTGTAAAGATGTATATATTTTCTTATATGACACAATTTATACTTATCATAACCCTATATTCAAAATATATATATTTTGTGTGTCATGAACTTGAAAAATAATTTATATTAATTTAATATCTTATGTTATTACAAGGGTGATCCTCTCATGTCTTATATAAGGACCCACCTATCCTCCCATCCTCACGTTAAATGAGAAACTTTTCTTCAAAATACCATAAAAATATATATTATTTAATTACTTATTAAATTTTTTAGTGTAACGCCCCGACCCCAGTTACCCAGAGTCGGTGCATTATTACGTAACATTGGCATGATCACAAAGATCAAGTATCGAAAGACCGGTTAGTTTAGTATCCTTAAAAACACTAGATACATTCATAAATGTTATATTACATAATAAATTGAAAAACTACAATAACATAGTCTCCATAGTCCACACTCATATCCCCTTCAAACTCTCCCTACAGGTCAGTCATAAAATATTTCTTTACATCCTGGGGAAAATAAAACATAGAAAGGGGCGAGCTCAAATGCTCAGTAAGGATAAAAATATAGCAGAAGCTTTCATAAATACACATAAACATTTAAGGCAATTTATAACTAAAATTAATTCATTTTAAACTTGAACTTCAGCATAATATTGAAAAAATAAAATGAAATAATTCCATTTACTTATTCAAATGAATATTCTACTAGTCGAAAAATCACCTGCAATATCAATAACCACTTTCGTAATGATGGAATGCATAATGCCAGACTATCATAACCACATAGCTAGGGCCTAGTGCCAAGACTACAAATAAGATTTTGTCAAGGCCTCATGACAAGACACTAGTTCATCTTGTAAGACCTACCGATGCAT
The DNA here is from genome assembly GCA_963277665.1 of Viscum album. NCBI lineage: Eukaryota > Viridiplantae > Streptophyta > Magnoliopsida > Santalales > Viscaceae > Viscum > Viscum album. Next base: position 1,690,839,822 of record OY728163.1, on the reverse strand, counting down.
CGAGGAGCTATAGCGGGCTCCACCCATCACTTATTAAGTCCAATGCGTTCCTCATATGAACAGGATTAAAGATATCATAAACCATAACAAAATTATATCACATAAAACATGCATAAAGGAAACATAACATTTCCACATTTCAATCACAAGATATCAATACAACACATTGATATAAAAAAACATTATCAAAACCATTTTCAATACCAAAATAAAATAAAATTAAAACTTTGTAATTATTTTTCATTTAAAAAAAGTTATGGCTTGTAGAGGAAGCCGAAACACAAATAATGGTCACGGCGGCGGAGAAGTCATTGTCGGCTCATACATACGACAATAAAAACATTCCTTTTTGTCATTTAGTAAAATGCCTCATATAAAAATATTCCTTTTGAATAAACATAAAAGTCAAAAGGGTTTATACACCGTATAAAAGAAATTTGTGTATAAAAAAAATATGCCTCAATGAATGGAGATTGAGATGAAGTCCCTTACAAAGATACTTTTTTAAATAAAATAGATCTATTATGTGTATTCACTATATGTACACAAAAATAAAGTACAAAAACAAGATAGTACATAATAATATCATGACATAATTTTAAAGTAGGAGATTAACCCAATGAATGGAAATTGGGTTAAGAAGTTCCCTTACCTCATGTCCGACTTGAATCGATCATTATTTAACCTCCAGAACAATAAACTAGAGTTAATTTATACTTTCTTAAGAACCTTTTTAAATTTAATTATTCCTTTTATATCACTTATTACCATGTTATGAATATTATGTAATTATTTAAGTTAATAACGGTCGTTTTGTCGATCTTTGATACTTGATTCAAAAATAAACTTCTTATAATTACAATTTTTTCATGTGGTAAAATATCCATTATATCCAGAATTATATTCATGATGTAGATATCATATATACCATATATATCTAGTATATACATTCATTTATAATATTACGTAACATTTAGAGGTAATAAATGAAATGCACCATTCATGGAGACGGTAATCTGTACGTACGCATGAACACTACTTTCATTTATATTTCGTATTTAATGGAGTGAAATCATAATGATATAAAGGTGTATTATAATTACCATATAATATCATATATAATATCATTTACTCCATCCTTTATACATCCCACATATGGCGTTAACGATTCAAATCACTTTGAGGGGGTGGTAGTCCGCACCTCCTAAAATGAAATTATCGCGTTTACCCAAAATGGAAATCATAAAGGTATTCCATTAATGATAAATACATAAGCATAAGGAAAACATGAACATAATATATATATCATATATGAAAATAGTGTGATCATAATGGCCACCATGATAGGTGTTAAAAGATGATTGAACAATCATCATTTCGCGAGGGAGTAATTCGCCACCCAAAGAAACAGTATGTTCTTTAACCATTAGATGAAGGTATGTGTAAGTGTAAATAAAATCCTTCTCATGAAAACATCCTAGTATATTTTATATACTTGTTTTGTTACAAAATAAAGGAATAAAAATAGTTTAAGGTGTTGGAGAAGCAAATAAAAACAAAAGAACATAAGAGAAGACATTACCTTAAAATCGAGTAACTCTTTTTGATTTGAGCCAAAGGCTTCCTTAGGAAGACTTCTGCCCGAAGTGAGGCTTCTAGGAGTTGAGAGAGTATTTTGGTAGATTTTGGCTGAGCCAAATTTCTTTGATGGTGTGAATAAGGTGGTAGAGGTGGGGGCCTTTTATAAGAGGAGAGGAGGGGCACTCTTGGAAAGTCATGAAATGTTTCATTATTATGAAATGATTTTCGGATTTAAAAGGTCCCAAAATTATATATTTATAAGATAAGGTGATAAGGGTTATAAATGTACTCATCCAATAGGTTTTTGACAAGTGTATGTTTTATATTTTACATTATCGTTTCATTTTATTTAAATCGTTAATTAATGAGGTAACTGTCTCATCATCATGGTGAGATAAATAAATTTATTTATATAATGTCTAAAAAATATAAAAAAATTACCATGATTTAGTAAATATTTTTATCTTTCCAATGAATATTTATAGTCAAAAAGTTAACTTATATAACCCCACTTAATAATTGTTTTAATAAAACAACACATGTTTGTGACAATTTTATTTTTACTTTAAATAAAAAGTTATTAATGTCATTTTCTTAATCAAGTGGAACCATGGGGTCCCCAAGTTGACCAATAGATTTTATTGGTCGGCCATGACTCATACAATAAGGGTAGGATAAGTGTCAAGATATTTTCATATTTTTATTATATCATTTTTACCTTAAATTTCACTAATTATCTTTAATCGTGATTAATAAAACTTAAAAGTTACTATTCACCAAAAAATTATTTTAATCCCATTGAACCACATTTTTCTTCATAATGACAACCATGTATGTCGTATTTTTGAAAATCAAATCACAGAAGAGGTAAAATTTCATTTAAATGAAAAATTAGTTTTTTAACTATCACTTAGTGGTTTCACTATTCATCAAAAATTGAAGTTTTTCAGAAAAATACCGAAAATTCACCCTCATATATAATTGATATTATGAATTAAAAAATGATGAATATTTTACAAAATTTAAAACAAATAAGTTTCATTAATTAATTTTATAATTAATTCCCGTTGTCAAAACAAATAGCCTGTTTTTAATAAACAATATCAATCAAAATATTGACAATTGTTTATGTCCAATTTCAAATTGAAATTAATTCTAATGACCACCATTGAATAAAATGGTAATGTTATATTCTAATTATACTTTAAAACCACTCAATAGTATAACTTATCATTATTAATTATTTTTATTAAAAAAGTTGTTTTTAATTAAAATTTAGTAATTTTCACTATTCATCAAAATATAAAAGTTCTCTGAAAAGTTCCAAAATTTCACCCTAGGATAAATAAGATATTCCAAATCCAAAAATGATGTCAATTTTGAAAGATAAAATTTATAAAAGTTCAAAAAGTAGGTATTAATATTCAAAACGGCTACTTTGATTGGTTGTGGTGTGTGTTAGAACTCGAAGTTGCGTACAATACACGCTACTATATTATTCAAAGAGAAGCGTGTTGTGGAAGCTTGGGGTGTTAAATTCTCCCATCCTTTAAATAATATCATCCTCTAAATTTGATATAATATCACTGTATAAAAATACTCAGGTGATTCTTCATCATAAGTTCCTCGGGTTCCCATGTTGTCTCCTCCATCTTATGGTTTCCCTATAGAACTTTTACCAGAAGAGTCGTCCAGTTTCTCAGCACTTGTTCTCTTGTATCAAGAATCCTGACTGGCTCTTCACAATAAGACAAATCGGGTTCCAGTTCTAATTCCTCATATGTGAGTACATGCATTGGGTTAGGCATGTATTTTCTCAACAGTGATACGTGGAATACATCGTGAACTTTGGAGAGATTTGGCGGCATTTCCAAACGGTAAGCTACATCCCCAATTCATTCTAGAATTTTGAAGGGTCCAATATACCTGGGACTCAATTTACCCTTCTTACCAAAATGTATAACTCCCTTCCATGGAGATACCTTGAAGAAAACATGATCTCCTACCTGAAATTCCAAATCATTCCTTCAGTTGTCAGCATAGCTCTTCTGCCTACTCTGATCTGCTTTGATGTGGTTTTGGATTACCTTCACCTTTTCCATCATTTCCTCCACCAGTTCTGGGCCTATAAGTTTTTTTTCACCAATGTCATCCTAACAAGTTGGTGTGTGACATCTCTTTCCGTATAACACTTCATATGGTACTATCTGAATACTTGAATGGAAGCTATTATTATAGGAAAATTCTACCAGAGGTAACTATTTATCCCACGTACCCTGAAGGTCAAGTGAGCATGATCTCAACACGTCTTCTATGGTTTCAATAGTTCGTTCTGATTATACATCAATTTGAGGGTGGTAAGCAGTGCTCAAACGAAGTTCAGTATCCAAGGCCTTCTGATGACTTTTCCTGAATCTTGATGTAAAATCGGGATCACGATCTAAGACAATTGACAGGGGTACTCCATGAAGTCTCCCAACTTCATTAATATATAGTCTTTCTAGACATTCAAGTGGTAGATCATCTCTTATAGAAAAAAAATTTGCTGACTTCGTTAGATGATCAACAATGACCAATATTGTATCATTCCTTCTAGGAGTCTTTGTTAGTCCCATGACAAAATTCATCTTAATATTATCCCATTTCCACTCTGGTAAGGGAAGAGGTTGCAATACTCCACCAGGCAGTTTCCTTCTAGCTTTCACTTGTTTACAAACCATACATCTTGACACAAAATCAGCAATCACCCTCTTCATTTTGTCCCACCAAAAATTTCCCTTTAAATGTTTATACATTTTTGTGCTCCCAAGGTGTATAGAGAAATTAGAACTATGAGAATCATCAAACAATTCCTTCTTTAAATCAGGTATATCGGTAACACAAAGTATCCTCCCAAATTTCAAAATTACATCTTCATAAACAAAGTTACTCAATCTCCAATCATTCATAGCTTTAATCTTCTTTTTGAACTCTTCATCATCGGCCTGAGAACACTTTATCCTTTCTAGTAAAGATGGTTTGGAAACCATTTAAAAAAGTTTTGATGTTTCACCCTCCATGGTGATTCCCATATCCATCTTTACTGGATCCATGAAAATAGGATCCCTTTCCACTATCATCATGTTCAAAACTCCATGATCTTTTCTTCTCAAAGCATATGCAACCTTATTTGCCTTCCCCGAGTGGTAGTGTATCGTGCAATCATAATCCTTGAGTAGTTCAAGCCATCGTCTTTTCCTGATGTTGAGTTCTTTTTGTGAGAAAATATATTTCACACTCTTGTGATCGTTATATATCTCACATTTTCACCATAGAGATAATGTCTCTATATATTCAAGGAAAAGATTACAGCTGCTAAGTCGAGATCATGAGTAGGATAGTTCTGCTCATGAATTTTTAGATTTCGTGATACATAGGCAATAACCCTATAATTATGCATAAGGACACAACAAACTCCTTTCATTGATGTATCACTATAAATAATAAACCCATCATTCCCCAATGGTAGATTCAATATAGTATCATTGACTAATCTTCTCTTCAGTTTTTCAAAACAGTCTTAACACTCTTTTGTCCAGAAAAATTTAACCCCTTTACGTGTGAGCTTCATTAATGGGTTAGCCAATCGAGAAAAATTCTAGACAAAACGTCGATAATAACCTGCCAAACCAATAAAACTGCACACCTCAGTTATACTCATCGGTGTTGGCCATTCATGGATTGCCTTGGTCATAGAAGGATCAACGGAAATTCCATCCTTAGAAACAATATGGCCAAGAAAAGTAATCTACTGAAGCCAGAATTCACCCTTGCTAAACATCCCATATAATTCATGCCTTCTAAGAGTAATAAAGATAATGGGAAAGGGATTTTCATGATCTTTGTAGCTTTTGGAGTATACCAATATATCATCAATAAATACCACCACAAAATCATCAAGATATTCCATGGAAACACTATTCATTAGATGCATGAATACAGAGGGTTCATTAGTCAATCCAAAAGGCATTATTGTAAACTCGTAATGCCCATACCTTGTTCGAAATGTTGTCTTCGGAATGTCTTCCTTCTTCACACACAACTGATGGTATCCAGATCGAAGGTCAATATTTGAAATGTATTGAGCTCCTTGCAATTGGTCAAATAAATAATCAATGCATGGTAGGGGATACTAGTTCTTTATTGTTATAGCATTGATCTCCCGGTAGTCAATGCACAACCTCATAGATCCATCTTTCTTCTTAACAAAAAAGGACAGAGGCTCCCCATGGAGAAACACTAGGGTGAATAAATCCCTTATTACTCAATTCCTGTAGTTGTTTCTTTAGTTCAACTAGGCCTTGATCTAGGAATTAAATCAATAGAAAACACAACTTCTTGTTCTGGAGGATGTCCAGGTAAATCATCCAGAAACACATCTACATATTCTTTCACAATAGGTACATCCTCTATTTGAACATTTCTTTCCTCGCCCTCAGTCATTTCATACTCTTCCTCCCCAATAATTGAATTTAGTTGAGCTACTGGGGGTGGATGTAAATAAGAATTAGGTGGTGACGATTCTTCTCTAAAGTTAAGGTGTTCCTTATCATCATCATCAAAAATCGTAACATCCTTCTTCTTTCAATTAATATTTGCATCTTAGTCTGAAATGCAATCCATACCGAGGATTATATCAAAATCAATCATAGGTATGACAATGAGATCAGCGGATAAAGAACATTTATGTGCTCTAATGGGGACTGATTCACAAAACATTGTTGCAATGATACTTCCCTTAGTAGTTTTTACTGACAATTCTCTTTCTAAATCAAATTGGAAATATCTAATTTTCTTAGAAAACTGGGAATATATGAAACAATGTGATGATCTAGAATCAAATAATGCATTTTCTAAACTTTAGGAAACCATTAAATTACCTACCACCATGTCTTTCAGAGCTTCAACCTCAGTAGTAGTGATAGCATAAGCTTGGCCTTGATCCCTTGGCCTCTTATGAGGTAAGTTCCCCTAAATATTAGGACATTCATTTTCATAATGTCCCATCTCTAAACAATTATAGCATTTCACATTGACAACAAATCTCTTTCCCTTGCAATCATGAGCTTGGTGGCCTTTTTCGCCACACTTGTAATAGACTCCCATTCCCTTCAAGCAAGTACCGGGGTGTTTCTTCCCACATTTACTACAGGACTGATATTCATCTTTTCCCTACTTCCCCTTATTTCTATTTCCAATTTGATCAGAATATCTCTTATTCTCTTACTTTGCTTTAATTTCCTAAGACTTATAGAATTCCTTTTCCATCTTGATAACACATGAGACAATATCTTCGTATGACGAGAAGGTTTAAGAGACTAATGCTCAATGGAGAAATGTTTTTAACACATCAAAGAAACAATCAATATTACTTCTTGGGTTACGTATATAATCTGGAGCATGCCTCACTAACCTTGTAAAGTTAGCCTCAAACATTGTGACATTCTTATCCTCCTTTTGCCACAGACTCAGAAATTGCCTTTCCATATCTGCTCGATGGTCATGTGGAAAGTATTTTTCTAAGAAAATTTCCATAAACTACCTCCATTCCATACTTGATACTTCTTCATCTTCCATTGTGTTTTGAATCACGAGCCACCATTGATCGGCATCTCCAGTGAGGCAGTAAACTGCCCTGACAACCTTCTCCCTTTTGCTACTCCCCAAGGCGTGGAATATTTTCTCTAAGGAGTTTATCCATTGCTCAGCTACTAATGGATTTGTACCCCCATTAAATGTTGGTGGTTGTTTCCTCATTAAGTGGTCTAACATTGATCCTCCACATTGCTGATCACGGAGCTCCATACGAGTAAGGTTATTATTCATAGCCTGAGTGAGTTGTCCCAGTATGGTGATAAGTTGATCAGCACCAGTTTTATCTCCATCTCCACAATAATTATCTTGAGTAGGAGGAAAATCCCTACATGGAGGGCATGAATTGATATGGTTTCCATTCCTCCCACTAGGTGCCATTTCTAAACAATGGCATAAACTAGATTATTTTATGAATCAAAATACATAATTCCATACTTGTAAAAAACTTAACTTAAATTGAACTATAATCATAAAAATGTTTTCTTTGAGGAAGTATATACTCATAATCCCTTCATAATGGTTTGTAAAGAAAATGAGAATTATCCTAAGCATATCCCTCGGGAGTGTCATAACCAAGAGTGCAGCAAGGCCCGTTGTCGTGCACCAGTTCCCGATCGAGTCTAGCTCAATGCGGTGTTTTTGGGTTTTACCCTTAGGTACATCTGTGCCAGATCAGCCTCTACCAGCTCAAATCCAGATAGGGATTTATTTCTCCGAAAACTCAAAAAATCTCTATAATACCAAAATTCTTGGAAGTTCTTCTATACTATTCCTTAAATTATATCTTTGGGCTATGTGCCCTAACCAGAGTTTATCTAAATCTAGCTTCCAAGGTTAGTACTAAACTTCCTCTGATACCAACTGTAATGCCCCGACCCTAGTTACACAGAGTCGGTGCATTATTATGTAACATTGGCATGATCACAAAGATCAAGTCTCAAAAGACCGATTAGTTTAGTAGCCTTGGAAACACTAGATACATTCATAAAGTTTACATTACATTATAAAGTGAAAAACTACAATAACATAGTCTCCATATTCCCCACTCATATCCCCTTCAGACTATCCCTGCAGGTCAGTCGTAAAATATTTCTTCACATCCTGGGAAAAATAAAACATAGAAAGGGGTGAGATCAGATGCTCAGTAAGGATAACAATATAGAGGAAGCTTTCATAAATACACAAAAACAATTAAGGAAATGTATAACTAAAACAAAAGCCTTTTAAACTTGAACATCATCATAATATGGAAAAAATAAAATGAAATAATTCTGTTTACTTATTCACATGGATATTCTACTTGTCGAATAATCATGTGTAATATCAATAACCACTTTCATAATGATGGAATGCATAATTACAGACCATCATAACCATATAGCCAAGACCTCGTGCCAAGACTACAAATAAGATTTTGTCAAGGACTCATGCCAAGACACTATTTTGTCTTATGAGACCTATCGATGCATCGAGGAGCTATAGCGTGCTCCACCCATCACTTTTTTGTCCAATGAATTCCTCATATAAACAGGTTTAAACATATCATAAACCATAACATAATCATATCAGATAAAACATGCATAATGGAAACATAAAATTTCCGCATTTCAACCACAAGATATCAACACAACACATTGATATAATAAAACATTATCAAAACCATTGTAAATACCAAAATAAAAGAAAATTAAAACTTGGTATTTATTTTTCATTTTAAAAAAATTATCGCTTGTAGAGGAAGATGAAACTCAAATAATGGTCACGGCGGCGGAGAAGTCATTGTTACCGCATCCATACGATAAGAAAAACATTCCTTTTTGTCGTTTAGTAAAACACCTCGTATAAAAATATTCCTTTTGATTAAACGTAAAAGTCAAAGGGGTTTATACACCGTATAAAAGAAATTTGTGTATAAAACAAAATATGCCTCAATGAATGAAGATTAAGACAAAGTCCCTTACAAAGATAATTTTTTAAATAAAATAGATATATTATTTGTATTCACTATAAGTACACATAATGAAAGTACAAATACAAGATAGTACATAATAATATCATAACATAATTTGAAAGTTGGAGATTAACCCAAATAATGGAAATTGGGTTAAGAAGTTCCCTTACCTCGTTTCCGACTTGACTCAATCATTCTTTAACATCATGAATAATAAACTAGAGTTAATTTCTTCTTTCTTAAGAACCTTTTTCAAGTTCATTATTCCTTTTATATCACTTATTACCATGTTATGAATATTATGTAATTATTTAAGAAAATAAAGGTTGTTTTGTCCATATTTGGTACTTGAGCCAAAAATAAACTTCTTAGAATTACAAGTTGTTCATGTGGTAAAATATCCATTATATCCAAAATTATATTCATGATGTAGATATCATATATATCATATATATCCAGTATTTACATTTATTCATAATATTACATAACATTTAGAGGAAAGAAATGAAATGCATCGTTCATGGAGACGGTAAGCCGTACGTACGCATGAACACTACTTTAATTTATATTCCGTATTTAATGGAATGAAATAATAATGATATAAAGGTGTATTATAATTCCAGTATAATATCATATATAATATCATTTACTCCATCCTTTATACATCCCACATATGGCGTTAACGATTCAAATTACTTTGAGGGGGCGGTAGTCCACACTTCCAAAAATGAAATTATCCCATTTACCCAAAATGGAAATCAAAAAGGTATTCCATAAATGAGAAATACAGAAGCATAAGGAAAACATAAAAATAATATATATATCATATATGAAAATAGTGTCATCATAATTTTGTCCATGAGATTTGTTAAAAGAGGATTGAACAATCATCGTTTCGTGAGGCAGTAAGTCGCCACCCACAGAAACAGTATGTTCTTTAACCATTAGACGAAGGTATGTTTAAGTGTAAATAAAATCCCTCTCATGAAAACATCCTAGTATATTTTATATACTGTTTTTGTTACAAAATAAGGGAATAAAAAGAGTTTAAGGGGTTGTAGAAGAAAAATAAAACAAAAGAACAAAAGAGAAGACATTACCTTAAAATCGGGTAACTCTTTTTGATTTGAGCCAAAGGCTTCCTTGGGAAGACATATGCCCAAAGTGAGGCTTCTAGGAGTAAGAGAGGTAAGTTGAGATAGTATTTGGGTAGAGGTTGGCCGATTCAAATAGCTTTGATGGTGTGAATAAGGTGGTAGAGGTGGGGGCCTTTTATAAGAGGAGAGGAGGGGCACTCTTGGAAAGTAATGAAATGTTACATTATTATGAAATGATTTTCGGATTTCAAAGGTCCCAAAATTATATATTTCGAAGATAAGGTGATAAGGGTTCGAAATATACTCATCAAATATGTTTTTTACAAGTGTATGTCCTAGATTTTACATTATATTTTAATTTTATTTAAATCGTTAATTAATGAGGTAATCGCTGCATCATCATGGTTTGATAAATAAATTTACTTATTTAATGTCTAAAAATTATATAAAATCACCAAGATGTAGTAAATATTTTTATCTTTCCAATTTATATTTATAGTCGAAAAGTTAACTTATATAACCCTATGTAATAATTGTTTTTGTAAAACAACACATGTTTGTGACAATTTTATTTTTACTTTAAATAAAAAGTTATTAATGTCATTTTTTCACCCAAGTGGCTGCATGGGGTCCCCAAGTTGACCCATGGATTGTCTTTGTCGGCCATGACTCATCCAATAAGGGTAGGACAAGTTTTAAGATATTGTCATATTTTTATAATATCATTTTTACCTTAAATTTTACTAATTACCTTTAATCGTGATTAATAAAACATAAAAGTTACTATTCACCAAAAAAAAAATATTTTAATCCCATTGAACCACATTTTTCTTTTTAATGACAACCATGTATGTAATATTTTTTAAAATCAAATCACAGAAGTGGTAAAATTTCATTTAAACGAAAAATCAGTTTTTTAACTACCACTTAGTGGTTTCACTATTCATCAAAAATTGATGTTTTTCCGAAAAAAAAAACCAAAAATTCACCCTAAGCTGTAATTGATATTATGAATTCAAAAATGATGTCTATTTAACAAAATTCCAAAAATTTATGTTTCATTAATTAATTTTATAATTAATTCCCCTTGTCAAAACAAATAGCGTGTTTTTAAGAAACAATATCAATCAAAATATTGACAATTGTTTATGTCCAATTTCAAAGTGAAATTAATAATAATGAACACCAATGGATAAAATGGTAAAATTATATTACAATTATACTTTAAAACCACTCAATAGTATAATTTATCACTATTAATTATTTTGATTAAAAAAGTTGTTTTTAATTAAAATTTAGTAATTTTCATTATTCATCAAAATATAAAAGGTATCCGAAAAGTTCCATAATTTCACCCTAAGATAAATTCGATATTCCGAATCCAAAAATGAAGTCCATTTTGAAAGATAAAATTTATAAAATTTCAAAATGTAGGTATTACTATTCATAATGGCTACTTTGATTGGTTGTGGTGTGTGATAGAACTCGATGTTGCGTACAACACATGCTACTGTATTATTCAAAGATAAGCGTACTGTGAAAGCTTGGGGTGTTACATTTAGGGTTCTGGTATTCATAAAATACTATACATGGGGTCTTTAAGGAGATATCCAATTAACATTCTTCAAAGATGAGGTAGTCATCTTAACCGTGCATTTTCATTTTACTGATTATTCTACCTACTTCAATTATGTACAAAACATTCCAATATAATGAAATTAATATCTACCATATTCATATATATTATTATAAAAATATCCTAACCATATTAATCACATTTTTCCATCAAACGGGTTACCAACCAATCATATGAGTGTGAGTGCACACTACCACCTTGCAAACCAATGTATTTTTTTTCTCATCATCATCTTTCATAGAATTAAATTTTGATAGATTTATTTTAAATATAATATATTTATTATATAATTATTACTCTATGAATATAATAAAATATCAATTTCATAACATTGTAATCATTAAAAAAGGAATCATCGCATGTGTGTGCATTCAAACTACCCCCACCACGTAGCATTGTACTTTATTTTTCACTAACCCACTCTCAAGGATAGTCATAGGGATGTATTTAATAAATTTATAAGATGTTTAAAAAATGATAATTATTATATAACTATTACATTAAACATTATATATTTATTTTTCCTCTAATGAAATGTTAAAACACAACTTATCCGTATGTGCATACAACTACCTCCCAAGTCGATGTATTCTTTTTTCATGACATATTTTTTTGGATGTCACAAAAAATGTATCTATGTTTAAAATTGATACATATTTTATTATTATTATTATAGATAATATTGAATAATGATCCCTCATACCATAGTTAACCTATAATTTTTTGGAGATTATGACTGAAACGTCATAAAAAAGACTCTCATGAACTTAATCGACATAATAACTATATAGTACAATGTAATAAATGAAATAATAGATATTATTATATGTTAATAAACTATAAAAAATTTAATTATCAATTAAATAATAAAAATCACTTTATTAATCTAAAAGATAAAGAACGTACATGATAAGTCAGACTGATGGAAATTGATATTCTATCTAAAAACCTAGTATTAAAATGTTTTGAAGATTTATTTCAAATATTTTTTTATCCATATAAATATTATTTTATGGATGAATAAATATTTAAATAAATGAATTAAAATTTTCATTTTACCTATACCTTAACTTTATTACAAAGGTCTTTAAAATGAATCTTCTTGTGTATTATATTGAGAATGTTTTATTGATGAAAAGGGGCACTAGTCGGTTGGTTTGTTAGGGTCGCGTAGTGAGGTTGAACCCAGCGGGGGTCTCCGGTTGCAGGATGCAGTCATGGAGTCACCAGAGGGAGAGGCCATGATGGAGGTCTATAGGTTTCATTAGAAGGCTTCGAGATGAAGCCTTTGCCCGAGAGGTGTCGTCATCACACCAGCAGTGGAGTCCTACTGAGACCATTCGAGGTACGGGATGCAGTTATTGGTGTGGCTATCAGTGAGGAGTCCGAGTAGGTTAGGGTTTCGGTTTGTTTGATCTGCATGGTAGGTCTCCTATTTTCATTTTTAGGTGTTATTGTCTGATACTGCCCTGCCTTTAGATTATGAATATAACTCTTATTTTTGATCTGAAAATTTTTGTATATTCTTCATGAAGTATAGAAGAAGTGTTTTTGTATCATATACGATGTCAATATTTTTTTACTTCAGAAAACCATATTTTATAGTTTCATTCCATTAAAATCTAATACTTATTTTTCAATTAAAATCCTTTTTTCCATTTGTGATGGTTATTTAAATTTTTGAATGTGGATTTAATGGAAATGGATGAATAAATATCTGAAAGTATTTTTATTATGGGTTTAAAAGTATATTTTTATTAGCTTGATAATGGAAATTAAACATTAATGCTCTTTATGAATGATGTGGTCCTTTAAATGTTTTTATTATGATTATTGATTCTGATATGTCTATTCAATATATTGGGTAATGATTATATTCTTTGGAGATTTTTTTTATTTAATAGATTAAGATATTCTATTTATAAGGCTTCATCGTAGGTTTATATATAGATTATGTCCCCATGCACCTATACTATTTTTATATGCTAAGAATTACTTTTTATGGAAATATTTTTTTAAAAGAAGGTATTGTAATTATTCTTTTATAGTAGTGATTATGACTTTTGATGGTAAAATGCATGTTTTTAGAATAATTTCTTCAAGGATTCCCATGTCTTCAAAGAAACACTCTTGATTGTGATTTTTCTTTTACGTATTATTATAACGTTATTTTTAAAAATCATTAGGAAGTAAATCATATTTTATGTTTTTGTGAATGATTATATGAGATCAATGTTTATTTTTTCAAAGGAAAAATATTATATATCATCTCAATGTTTTGAAATGAAATAAAATGTTTGTTTTATTTTTTTGCATGTCCATTAATAAGATCTTTTTTTTCATCCCATGTTTTCAAGTTATTTTAACAAGTCTTAAGGGTGATTATAATTGTTAATAATTTTATAGTTATATATGTGGGAGTTTCCTTGATTGAATCAAGAGTGTTTTTATAAAGATCTAAGATTGTTGGAAAAATAAATATTGAGTTGAAATATTTACTTTTTTATTTAAAATTTTATCAAAATTTTTTACAATTATAAACCTAAGATATATTTGGGTATGTAAGTGATCCATTATTATTTTATTGATGTTTTATGTTTTTTATGGATAATATTTTTCCTTTTTATCTCAATCAATGAAAAAAATTACATATTAAATTTTTAACACTACATTCAGGAGTGTGGGTTTAGGTTTTCATATTTGGTATTATTGGGGGGTTTATATAACTTTTATGATTAGTATGTTTTCATGTGAGGATAAATTTAGTGCCATGGATTCCATAATTTGTTTATAATTTTATGGTTGATCATCTGTTCAGATCCCTAGACACCCCTTTCTAGGTATTATGTGATGGGATTTTAAGGTTATTAATGATACTTTGGGAGACATTTATTGAGTTTTGATAAAAATTTTAGGTATATGTATCACTTAAGATTAATTTTTTCATAGTGAAAAGGTTATATAAGGATTAATGATTTTATATTTTGAAGAGATATGTTGAAGGGAATTCATAACCTTTAGGTTTTTGATGATTAATGATGTTGAGGTAAGTGGGGTTAATTCAGATAAAAGGATTATACATTTTGGGATAATATGTTTTACAATATAATTAATCATGGGATTGAGAATTGAATTTGGGTATATGAGATTAATGTTATTTTTTAATAATTTCACTATATTTGGATCATTATATGATTAAGGTAAATAGAAATAATTTTGGTTATTATCAGATTTTATTTATAGAGTAAAGGTTTAATTATATTTTGGTTGTACACATGAATTTATTTTGGATTTATGGGGATTCAGTTCACTTATAGAAAATAGTAGTGTATTTTGATGATTAAATTATTGGGATAGATAAATTTTGGGGTATATAACAATATATGTGACTATTGATGTTTATAGATAAATTTTATTTTGATTTCATAAGAGTATGTGTTCTTTTACTTCTGAATTTTTTTATTTTGAACTTGGTCTGGTATATTTTGAAAAAAAAATTATGTTAGTTATTTATGGAATGTTTAGTGTTTAATTATGGGTATTATTGTTCAGGATTTTATGTTTAATGTACAATTTTTTATTTCATTATATCTTAATGTCAAACTACAAGAGGATTAACCTGTTATTATTTTTTAGATCATGTGATTGGTTATGATGATAATTTTCATGCTTCAAGAATGAATATTTTATCTTTAATATTAATTTCATGGAATAAGATACCCAATTGATGTTGAAATTGATGAAACCACAATAAAAGGATTATATTTTTCATATGAATTGGAAAGAAATTAAGTAGTTATATTTTCTTTTTATACTTATCCTGATGGTAAAATTATCCCAAAACTATATGAAAATGATCATGAAATAAAAAAAATTATGTTTTTTTTATTTCTTATAATGAATTGGTGTTCTATTGTCCTCTAAAAATAATTTTGTTACCTATTAAATATGACTACTTTCCATGTCCATGATTTCACTTCCCACTAATTTTATTCTTATAAATGAACCTGATTATGTGTTATTCTATCTGACCTTCCAATTTTACTATCCTATATTAAAAAATTTGTTTTATTATCCATTTTTATGATGTGACTTTTAAACAGTTATTTTATAATAAAAAATTATTTTTTTTCCTTTCATGGTCATGAGTTTTATTATATAGTCCTTGGAATTGACAAGTAAACGTTTTTAACCCTTTTCAACGGAAACGATATAAAATTTCTAGGAAAAAATTTATTTGTGTGTATAATGTAATAAACTAATATTTTAGAATAAGACAATTTTTTGTGGCATATAGGACACAAAACACTAAGCCTTGACTACCATGAAAAATTATTATTTAATATAACCATTATAAAATAGTAATTGAATTGGTTGGTATAGATATGAGAAACAACATTAAGATATAAATATATATATATATTTATTTATTTTAATAAATAAAAATGTATTAATTTGTTCTTAGGAAATAATCACTCAGTTTTTTGTAATATCATTATATTCTAAAAAAATATGTTTCTATCAAAAATGGCTTTTACCGCCTTTTATGAGTAAATATTATAATTAATTTCTAAAATTTTTAAAAAATTATTTCATAAAAGTGGTATAATTTTTTAAATCAATATAGAAAAATTATAATAAGATTAATTTTTGGGTGTTCTTAATAGTTGGATTATTCAGTGAATAATGAAAAATATCGATTTTATAGATAGCTGTGATTTATTTTCAAGTATTTACAAAGTAACATTTAGTTTGGAATTAGTTTTTAAATTTCACTGGTTAGTTTTGATGAAACAAAATACAATTAACTTTATTTTAATCAACATTATGCTTAATTTTGGTTGAAAAACATTTGTATACATAATAATGCATTTTTCCGCAAAACCATTTTTTTCATGTTTTGCAGGTTTAATTAAAAATTAATTTTTTACATTTATAAATAATTAATTTAGAAAATTGATTCTATATTTTTAATTTTTATATCTAAATTTGGTTAATATGATTAATTTACTTTTTTAGCTAATTAATAGTAACATAGTGTTTATTTATCTTCACAATAAATGATAAATTTGGTTATCTAGGGTTATATTTAATGTGAAAAGGCTTTAAAAATTCCATAATGCTTTTCCTTAATCTATCAGATGATTTTAATTACACAAACCACTAAAAATAATAAAAACTATCTAATTTTTAGGTGAATGTTTCTTGATAAATACCGTTATATTATTTTATGTAAAGGAAAATTCTAAAATAACTCTTTCATGCTTTTAGTATATCTAATTTTTTTATATGGATATAAATAAGTTATGAATGGTTACATATTATTGTTTTTAATATTAATATTTTTTATATTGGTAATTTATTTTTAAATATTATTAATGAAATTATTACATTGAATGCATACACAATGTCGACTCTGTACTTTTTCATATAGTAGAAAAATTAATTAATTCATTTTAAAAAATAAAAAAAATAATTTTTTTTTCATGAGTTATGGTGTTCTATAATTTTTTTATAAATATAATTAATTTTTGATGTGTTAAAATTTTATATTTTAATGATATTACTATATTTTTTTAATTTAAATTATTTTAATAGTCTTTAAAATTACTCTAATAGTAGTTTATGTCCAATAATCTTTTATGAAATGATTTAAATAGAAAAAAATATATTTTTCCAATTGAAAGGGACATGATCGATAATATCATAAAATTTACTCTTATGGGTAACTTATCCATTTTTTAAACCTTTCATGACCTCTACATAATAAAAATACACTGTTATCATGATAATTGTTAAAAGGGTCAACATGGAGATTAAAAAAAAGTGATAATGTTTTAAAAATCACAAAAACCTTAATATATATTATGAAATGAGAGTATTTAAACATATAATCACCCTAGATTCAATATATATCAATTTTTTTACATGAAAATAAAAATTAATTTATATTAACTTAATAATTTAAGTAATTCCAATGGTACCCTACTCCTCTCTCATATAAGAAAACCACATATCCTCTTCCCCACACTTGATGATCTACATAGATTAAAAAACACTATAAGATCCTATAATTAAATAGATTATTCAAATTATATTGGTATTGGTTCTCTTAAATTACTATCCTATGGGTCCTTAAGGATATATATTGTTGTGGTTCTTCGAAGGGGAGGTAATCATCGTCACTGAGAGTTTTTATTTTACTTATTATTTTACCTCCTATAGTTTTGTACTCAAAATTACAATATATTATAATCATTATATAAAATATGATTTTATTTTATTATGGTAATATCCTTATATTATTCATCACCATTTACATGAAACTAGAAACAAAATAATCATTTGTGCATATGTATGGACAATTGCCTCATGAATAGATGTATTTGATTTCTCATCACCAAATTTAATGGATGATTATTATGTTTTATTATTGTAAATATCATAAATTAATGACATAATTGTGATTTAATAAATATAAAATATCTTCTACCATCATACCATTCCAAACAAAAAAAATGATATCATCATAGGTTCATATATACTGACAAGCATCTCGGCGTACCATTGTACATTGTATTTCAAAAGTGACAAATCATGGTTGGTGATGAGGATATAATTAATGATGATATATGATTTTCAGTTTTTTTAATTAATCTATAATGGTAATATTTTATTTTATTTGTTTATTTTATCTAATAAAAATTAAAATCATTTTTCATGTGTATTTATGGACTACCACCTCATGACCGAATACATTTTATTTTTTCTTGACAAATTTTCATGGTAGGATATAAAATTGAATTTGATATATAAAAAATGATGAGTTTTTAAGGATTATTAATTTTTATATGATGGAAATGTTAACCCATTGACCTCAATCAACATATAAAATTTGTTTTGGTGATTATGAATCGAACATCCTTAAAACATCTCATATGAAAATAATCGATTTAATAACTATATAAGACATGGAATTAAATGAAATAAAAGTTATTATTATAAGTTAATAAACCTACAAATGTGTTTCATTATGTAAATAATTAATACAAATTTATTATTAATTAACATAAATAATTCATGTGACACGATGGACTCAAGGTAAATAATATTCTATTTTAAGAACTTTTTTTAAAATGTTTCAGTGGTATATTTATATATTTTTTCCTCCATATCCACATAATTTGATAGATGAGTTAATAATTAAATATAGTAATTTAAAAGGTCATTTTACCCATCAATTAATTCTTTTATAATTCTCTTCCAAAGGAATCATTTTTTATATTTCATATGGAATTTTTATGCTCTTGAAAAAGTATAAAAGTACTATTTTTTACATATATGATGTCCATTGAATTTACCACCACCACAACCATTATATGATATTTGGATTCCTTCATATTATTCTAGGTTTTCTAAAAATAACAATCCTTCTTCCGGTTGTTCTTTTATTTCTTGTTTTGAATAGGAAGATTTAATGGAAATAGATATATCAATATCTGAAAATGATTTTCATATGTGTTAAAATATAAACACTTTTGAGATTGATGGTGGAAATGAACTATTTAATGTGTTTGAGGTATATTATATTCTTTTTAAATATATTATTATTAGGGGTTATAATTTTATATCCCTCCAATTAATTGGTTGATTATTATGTTCTCAATATAATTATATTGATATTAAAAATTGAGACAATTACATTTGTAAGGGTTATTTTAAGGGTTCTATGATAATGATCTCCCAAGTAACCTACATTACTTTTCGATGCATGAAAATAAATTTTTATGGAAATAATTTTTAATCATAAAGTATGATAATGAAATTCTGATTAAATAAATGATAATGTATAATATGGGTAACTTGTATGTTATTAATAAAATGTTTTCCACCAATTCAAATGATTTCAGTGAAGCACACATTATTATGAATATGGATTTTTGTTTTATTATAATGTGTTTTGTGAAAAAAATTTATAGTAATGATTATTTCATGTGAAACTAAACTATTGTTTGAGTTAATATTTTATTATATTAAAAGAAAACTATTTAATATTATGTATTGGTTTTTAAATGAACTGGTGGGTTTATTTTCATTTTTTTAATATGTCAATTAATTAGCATTGTTTTTATCATCCCTAATTTTGAAAATATTTTTCAAAAGGCCTATAGATGATTATGAATGATAATAATGTCAGATTTCTAGATATAGGAGTTACCTTGAATGAAGAATGTGTGTCTTCATAAAAAAAATTTCTAGAGGATAAAATAAAAAACATATGTAAATGTACAATTTTTTATGTTTTTTTATCATTAAAAAAAATCAAATCCTAAAATATTCTTGGGTATTTAAGTGACCTAATATTTCATTTTGATGTTGTATGTTTTGGATGGATATAATTGGGTCTTGTTTATCAGTATCAAAGAAAAATATTTATTGATCATGTTCTTAGAACGAAATCAGGGAGTGTTGGATTAGGGTTTTTATATGTGTTTTATGTTTGGGAGTTGAATATTACATATGGATATTATACTAGACCCTATTATACTAGAGAATTTTTCACTACTAATTAATGTTACACACTCACCCCACTTGGTTATGTTAATTTAAACGTTATTAGAGGAAGATTTATTTTCATAAATTCTTGCATGATAGTACAATGGTGTGGTGGTATCCATCTAAATAATAATTTGTTAAACACTAATGGAGTCATGTGGTGTTGTATATTGTGTTGATTAGGATTTTTTTCTCTTATATTTTTGGAGATACACTATAGATGATGTAAGTGGTGCCACCCCCCCCCCCCACCCTCCACCCTGAATGGTATGTTGGAATCCCTTAAGAAACTGGGTGTATATTTTGGAACGTATTGTGTGGAAAAGAAATTCCATACTGAATATGTTTTAGGAACATTCATAAGATTTTTTAGGGTGAACATTGGATGTCAATTGATTGTAACATAGTGTATATATAATCCCACATTTAATGAAGAATGATTGTCTTTGTGGAATAATATTTTTTCAGACCAAATGCCACTGTGAAATAATTCATGGTGAATCTTATTAGGATTTTTTTTTCATATTGAGGATTTAATATTTGTTGAAGTAGTACTTGTCTTCATGAATATGATGTTGTGGTAGCTGAGAATATCAGAGTAGTATAAAAAATTCATTGTGGTTTTTTTCTAGAAGAATACTCTATGCCTTTTAAATGGTAGATTGTGTAAGAATTTATCTTTATGTAGTTTATTTATGATTGGAAATGGATACATTGTTTGATTTTGGTCATCTTCCGTCTCCTCAAAATTTCATTTGTGAGAATAATTTTAGGGTGGTGATGTTGAATTATGTAATCCTATGTGACTATATGTTGCTAAGTGGTAGTATAAAGGGATATTCCTAAATTTTAAGATTATTTCAATAACTTCCTGTAACAGACAATGGTTCTTACTCGATGATCATGACATGCCACAATAGGAATTGTGTATTGATAAAAAATAATAAAAATAATACTCAAGAGGGTGTTTAATTGATTCCATGGTATTGTCTTCGTTTTTAAACCATCATGTACATTATCTGAAATTTTCTTATCTATTCTCTTAATAATAAAATAGTGGAAAAATAAAACAGATGAAAAATATAGAACACATGATATTTATATTGGTTAGGGGAATCGAATTAGCTAGTCCACTGTATGAACACTCAACTTTTATAATTTAGTGTTTTTTTATTAACACTAGTCTTTTTTCCCTAGTATTACATGACTGAGTGAAAAGAGTAAACACTTATTATAATAAATACGATCTATTACTGGGATCCTGTGAGGATTTACAAATACTAATGATCAGGGTTCTTTAACCATGTCCCTTTACTAGTCATTATAATAAGGTCAAACATCTAGTATCAATAGTGATAATAATAATGGTTTACTAATGAGGCTCATTGTTATTGTGTCAATAAGGTTTTCTTATGAATTTTACATTCCTTCATGTTTTGAAAATCACAAACACTCTATTTGAAAGACAATTTATTTTCCCCTATGTTTTATCCTTATCATGTTTCTTTGTTCATATTATAATTTATCTAAACCTAACTCATTTTTTTCTAATTATAAAATTACGTTTCATATCTAAAACCTCAGAATATTATAAACACTTAGACATAGAGAATTCTGTTTTCAGGTTCCGAATTTAGGATCCGAATTCTCTAAATTCAGACATCGAACTTTCTAAGTTTAGACTCTGAATTCTCGGAATTCAGACTCTGAACTTTCTGAGTTTAGACTCTAAATTCTCTGAATTTAGACTCCGAACATTCTGACTTTATACTCCAAATTCATTGACTTCAGACTTTAGAATTCTATAGAATTCATGTTCTAAATTCTATTGAAGACTTAATCTGAATAACCATGTATTATAGACAACGAATGTGATTTTGCTTAGACTCTGAACTTTTATTTTTCTGTATACTCTGAAAATGGATTTAGTTAAGCAACCATATTTTTGGTTACTGTAGTTATAATTAAAAAATGATGTTGTGCATTTTGTTTCTAACCAACCATTGTTTGAGTGGCATGTGTATAGGTCCCTTTGAAATTCAAGGAAAAATATGACCATTTGAGGAGGGAGCCAACCATTGAAGATGTGCCTATAAATAGGAGATCATTTGAAAGAGATCACAACTTTGATGACTGTTCTATAAATCTAGAGATTAGATGATACTTAAGTGATTTCTAGAGAGAGACTTTCATACTCTGTGCATACTGAACATCTTGTTCATAATTGCTTCGTGCGACTCTAAATGTTGCTTAGTACATTTGGGGCTTCTGGGGATAGGTAGATAGATGTACCGACTACCTTGAAGTTTGAGAGCTTTCAGGGATAGCAAGATAGACTCCGATATTTTTATCAAGGTCTTACCCTAGTGTGGGTAAGATAGACTTTATTGAAAGTATAAATCAAGGTAAATTTATCCAAGGTTATTGTATACACTTCTCTCAGGGTTAAAATATTTAATACTTGTTACTTATATTGTTTTAAGTTTTTCGCTACATTTTGGTTGTTAAAGAAAGTATAAATATCTTATACTTTCTTATACTTGTACTCTTATTAATAATATTCAATACGCTCTAAGGTAGAATATTTATCTTTTTATACTTTTCTTAAGTTTCATTTCTGGAACTACATTTCTGAAATCAAGCAAGTTTGTAGAACTAAGAGGTTTTGTGAATTTACCTTGTTTAAATTTGTTAAACATTACCATATTTAAAAGTTTATAATGAATTTTTAAAGTATACAATTCAAACCCCCATCTTGTATATTGAGCATCTACATCATTATTTTAATCCTATAATTGGTATCATAGCATGTCTCTAAAATACTTATATTCATATATAAGTTTTCTTGATAATGTTTTTCATTGTTCTATATTTTCCTTTCTTAGGATATTTCTATCCTTGTTTACAAACTTTTATTACTGACAATTTTGTGTGGAAATATTTTCTTTAATATGGAAGGAATGAATGTTGGTTCAACTGAAAATCGTTATCCCACTTTTCCACCTATTTTTGATGGGAATGATTATGAATATTAGAGAAATATTATGAAGACTTTTTTATTAACACTGGAGTAGACACCTTTGTTTTGATTACTAGAGATTACAAGATTCTTGATAAATAATTAAGAACTTTTACTAATCAAGGGAAGTCAGAATGTCAACAAAACTATAAGGTATGCAACAGTTTGTTGTGTTCAATGACCAGGAATATATATAGCCATATTTCTTCTTGTGAAGTTGCAAATTGTATTTGGACAAAGCTCGAAGTTACTCATTCTGGAACTTCCAAAGTTATTGAAACTATTAGAGCTATGAGTAGAGATGAGTACCATGGTTTTTTCATTCTATATGGAAAACCTCTATGTAAGGTACAACACAGATTTATGACTATTGTTAACAACTTACAATCCATGGGTGAAAAAGATTTGATTATGAGGCACCTGTAGACAAGATTATAGACAACATTCTTAATGAGTGGGAATCTAGGAGGACAACTATAGATGATAATAGGAATGTCTCATAGATTACTCTTAATGAAAATATTGTAACTCTTCTTCAACATGAGACTAGAATGAAGAGAGATTCTAACAATGTTAAGAAGAAGAATGGAAATGGAAGTGTTGCTTTTACAACTACTTAAAATCATATGAAATCCAAGACTCCTGAGAGAGTTACAAGATCTATGTCTAAGAAGGTTACTGTTTTATCTGAATCAAGTGAAAGTGAACATTCTGAGAATAAAATAGCTAATCCTTCTCAAAGGATGAAAAAGATAGTTGGGAAGAAAGAATTTAGGTATAGATACAATAAGAAGGACATAAAGGATAAGAAAAGCTCTGAATTCACTTTTTATGAATGTAAAAGAGATGGACATATAAGGCCAGATTTTCTTATGCTTAAGAGAAAAGATAGAAAGGAAAACCATTATGAGAATAATAGAAATAAGTACTACAAAGATAAAGCTAAGAAAGTTTTTAAAGCTAATGACACTTGGAGTGCCATTGGTGGTTACTCTTCTAATAAATCCTTATATTATCAATCTTCTGGTCATAAGAATCTAGTTCTAATAGCTAGATTGCTTATTGAAAATCATTTTTTAATGGATAAGGTACACAATGTTGAATATATAACCAATGTATCCTTTATTTCTAATTATAGGGATTGTAAATACTATGAATCCTCATTTGAATAATCTTCTTCTGATGAAGATAATACTTTTCCAACTTATGAGGAAGTTTCTAGGTTTTATAAGCTTCTTAAGAATGAAAAATCTAAAGTCCATGTAAATCTTGATAAATAAATTTCTAGAATTTCTATTATTACTAAAGAAATATCACATATTTCTAAATATCATGATAAGAAAAACCTCGATTTTTAATGTATTTCAAAAAACCTTGAGGAGGTCAATTCTTAGAAGGATAAACTTTCTAAGGATATTGAAAATGTAATTTCTACGAAAAATGTTTTTGAGCCAAAAATTAGTGCTAAAACTAATGTTTTTAATGATAAGAACTCAGTTATTAGACTAAAGTCAGAAATATTTTCCTTGAGGAATTATTTTTCAAACTTTACCTTGGGAAAGGAAAACATTGATTAAATGTATTCCCAAAGTTGACCTCTAAGGAATAATTATGGTTTTGGTTATACTTGTTTAAAACTGATTTTTAGTAAAAATTATTTTGTTCCTTAAAGTGCTCCATTCTGCAGTAATTGTCCGTGTGGTGGGAATTGGGAAAAAATTGTTCCTTATACAAAAATTATTCTTAAGGTTTTCATAAATCTTATTTTTCAAGGAATATCTAGATTCCTAAATTTTTTTTCTAATGTTTCTAGATCCAAGAATATTTGGGTTCTGAGAGTCTAACTCTCTTATTTTCGGGAAAATCAGGATATTACCAATAGAAATACTTGGTACATGGATTATGAAAACCCTCCTTTTTATTACAACTTTACCATAATTTATTACATAAAAATTCACTTGATAAAACAAAGAATATCGAGATGTTTAGGGTCTTTGAGGCTTAGTATTATTACATAAAAACTTAAAACATGAAATACAACATCTTTATTGAAAACATCCTTTACATGACCACTACATTCCTTTGTACTTAGCATTGCATGGGATAACCTGAGGACATGCATAAGAAAAGGGTGAGCTATAAATCCAAGTAAGGGAGTACACATGGAATAACATGAGGAGTACAATACATGTTAGACAATAGGTGTATCAATAGATCATAAGAAAAACATGAACATAAAGTCATGATAAAGCATGATAATCATAACATGGAAATGTGGAAACAACACTTAACATGGAATTAGCATGAGCAAAGGCTCATTGCACATGGAGCATGAGTAAATATTCATTGCACATAAATCACTAGTAAACCCTATTTTCACTTGAATTAGCATGAGTCAACATTCATGGCACATGACATATCATCATACTATACTTTACCCAATGCATTGGAGCGCTACAAGGGCGCACCCTTCTTAAACATTTCATTTCATGCATAAGTGTGCCACATGGATCATAAAACATGGATTCATAAAACATAATCATTTATTCCAAGATAAAGTAATGTGGAATTAATACATAAAATATTATAATCAATAAGTAAATGTGCATAATGGTGAATACCCTTAATGGAGAAATGGGCATGGTATTCACTACACAATGACATTGGCTTAGAAAATCGGTGCGATTTCGGCAGCGTAACGACATGACATAAGAATTCATAAAAATGGTTGATGAGAGAGAAAGGGGTTCCTCATCATATGAACATGTAATTGAAATTAAGTAGGTCATATAGATACATGTATCAACAATTGTAATGGAATTTAGATTCATGATACAGAAGTATTGCTTGAATGTAAAAGAGGATAGAGAAGTTCCTTTCGGAATTTCGGCATAGTAACGGGTGTACAAGGGAGGAATTTAATGAGAGATAAAGGGTCTAAAATCATTCAATCATAAAGAGGGCAGTATGAGGGTGGTGAGAAACCATACCCCAACATTCATAATTGAAATTAAAAGGGCAAAATAACTTAAGGAAAATTAGACAAAAATGAGAAAGGAAGAAAAAACCCTTACTTGGAAGTGTGCTTCCAAAGGCTAGAGAGAGTCTTCTGAGAGGCTTCTTGGGCGCTTGAGGCACCTTGGGAGGATTCTAGAGAGAGTAGGGCAGAGGTTGGACGAACTCTAAAGGCTTTGAGTGAGGATGAAGTGGGAGCTTGGGTTGGTTTATATAGGAAAGGTGATGGAATTCATTATTATTTAGGTTTGGGATGCCTTATATTAAATTAATCCAAACCACAAACCATCACATGGTTTTTGCCCTTGGTTTTTGGAAAAGGTAAGAGTAAAGTTATATTTTATAAGGCCAAGGTCCTAACTTCTTATAATATTAGGGTTTCTTATGTGGAGGTGAGTCACACTCCCATGGAAATTACTTTAAAAAGACAAGGTGTTTAATATATATTGAGGGGTCTATTAATGCTTTGAAAAGTAAGAAAAACAAACCCAAAATCACATTATTTTAATGGTAAAACATATATTGTCCGAACATAAATATTATGGTATTTTATTACATCACTATTGGTTCATTATGATGTCATAAAACACATTATATATTTAAACGGTATTTAATTTTTACTAAAAAATTTGACCGTCTCAAAAAATTATTAAAAATTCACCATTGGATAATTTCTAAGTCCTGATTACAAAAATAACATTTATTTTATCTAAATAATTTTATAAATATGCCAATTTTTACTATTAAAATAAAAACTGACATTTATCAAAAATTCACGGGTTTTGACAAAAATGGCTTTCAAACCTTAATAAAAATTATAATTGCATTCATACAATTACATGATCATTTATATATAATAAAATTAATCTAATAATAATAATATTAATATTAATTTATTATAATATTATTTAATTCAAAAATCCCTTAATTTAATAAAATATAATTCTTAATTAAGTTATAACTAATAACACCATTTGTACTTTAAAAACTATTTACAATGTATCAATAATGACAAGAAATTATATTCATTATTATATACAAAAATAATTTACATGAACATAGTACTATCTATTAGTTACATAACCCCTTAAAATCGTCGCATAAGACCTAAGGGTAAGGTGTGTGATGGTGACAGACTCTTGGGGTGGCTTGGATAACATCGCTCGAGTGGTAAGTTCTATCAACTTCCACTTCTGTCGTAGATGGTCCCGTTCGAGCTTAACATGGTGAAGATCAGCTTGGAAATGGTCAAGAGTGAATCCCAAGGATGCCACCTCTTTTCTGAGCTCCGATAAATGGGCTTCATATGGGGAAATTCTACTGGATGAGGCCATCGCTTCCTTTGTCTAAGTAAAATTGGATGTGTTAAAGCCCTATATTTATACTAATCATGTGATCACTGTTCAAAGGCTATAAAAGTAATGGTCACAATTCTTATGATAAAACCAATGAAGTTGACATTTTATAAAAACATTTTATATAAAGAGACATTTAATAAGATCAAGAGGGATTTTCCATTAATGAAACTTTGGGTCGTTACAATATTCCCCCCTTAAGAAATTTATCCCTTGAAATTTTCCTTTTCCCACACTAAAACAGATGTTGGTAACTTAGCTTCATCACTTCCTGTGTTTCCCAAGTTTCTTCTTCAAACTTGTGGTTTCTCCACAACACCTTGACGAGGGGCATTGTCTTATTTCGTAGAACTTTTTCTCTATGATCTAAGATCTTCACTGGTTTCTCCTTAAAATAATGATCATCTTCCAATTGTACCACCTCAGAATAGAGTACATGTGAAGGGTTCAGTATGTACTTCCTTAAGAGGGATACATGAAAGACATCATGTACTTTGGCCATAGTAGACCGAAGTGCTAGTCGATAGGCCACAGCCCCGACACGATCAAGAATCTCGAAGGGGCCGATGTACCTTGGACATAACTTACCTTTCATTCCAAACCTCAGGACCTTCTTCCACGGAGATATAAGTAGAAAAACCATTTCTCTGACTTTAAACTCAAGATCTTTTCGATGATTATCTGCATAACTCTTATGTCTACTCTGGGCTGCCTTGATATGTTGTTGAATGGTTTTCACCTTCTCCACTGTTTCCTCGACTATTTCTGGTCCAAGTAGATTCTGTCTACCGACCTCATCCCAACATGCCTGTGTTCTGCACCTTTTCCCATACAGGGCTTCATATGGTGCCATTTGGATGCTCTATTGGAAACTATTATTATAAGAGAACTCAACCAGAGGAAGATGTTGATCCCATCATCCTTTAAAGTCCATTGAGAACAACCTCAACATATCCTCAAGTGTCTGGATAGTCCGCTTGGATTGGCCATCAGTTTGAGGATGATAGGCCGTACTAAATTTCAGTTCAGTATTCAGAGCATGTTGAAGACTCTTCCAAAACTTAGAGGTGAATCTTGGATCTCGGTCAGACACAATAGATAGTGGTACTCCATGAAACCTTAGCACATCCTTGATATATATCCATGTCAGTTGATCCAATGATAAATCCTCCTGAATATCAATGAAGTGTGCAGTCTTTGTAAGACGATCCACAACAACCCAGATTGCATTGTTGCCTTTGGATTTCCTTGGAATTCTGGTGACAAAGTACATGGTGATGTTTTCCCATTTCCATTCTGGTATGGGCAATCGTTGCATCATCCCCCTTGACTTCTGCCTCTCTGCCTTCACTTGCTGACACACTAGGCACTTTGATGTATATTCAGCAATCTCCTTCTTCATATTATCCCACAAAATGTTTTCTCGGAGATCTCGATACATCTTTGTGCTCTCTGGGTGAATAGAGAAATTTAAACTATGTGCATCATCCAAAAGTTCCTTCTTCAGCTCCGGACCTGATAGAACACATAGTCTTTTCCCAAACTGCACAATTCCTTCTTATTAACATTAAAATCCGATGATTTCCCTTTTTCGATAGCTCCGACTTTTTCTTGAATTCCCACATCATCCTTTTTAGAATCTTTTAACCTTTCCTAAAGAGATGGTTGAGAAATCATTTGTGAAATGATTGATGATGTTCCCTTATATATTATTCCCATGTCCATATTCATCATGTCTAAGAAGATTTGATCCTTCTCAATTCTCATCATTTATAGAATCGCTGGATCCTTTCAACTTAATGCATCTTCCACCTTGTTCGCTATCCCAGTGTTGTAATGGATTGAATAGTCATAATCCTTGATGAGCGCTATCCATCTTCTCTGGAGCATATTAATCTCTTTCTGTGTGAATGTATATTTAAGCCTCTTGTGGTCAGTATATATCTCACATTCCTCTCCATACAGATAATTCCACCAGATTTTCAAGGCAAAGATCACCGCTACCAACTCCAGATCATGCGTTGGATAGTTTCGCTCATGGATTTTCAACTTCCTTGAGGCATAGGATATCACTTTATCATTCTGCATCAGCACACATCCTAATCCCTTCTTCGAAGCATCACTGAATACCACAAAAATCTCCCCACTTGTGGGTAAAGTGAGCACGAGTGCAGTGATAAGCCTCCTTTTCAAATCATTGAAGCTTTATTCACATTCATCACTCCGAGAAAACATTACTCCCTTTCGAGTTATCTTGGTAAGAGGGTTGGACAATCGTGAGAAATTTCTCAGAAATTGTCGATAATATCCAGCTAAACCCATGAAGCTACGGATATCTGTTAGTGATGATGGCCGCGACCATCCCTCAATTGCATCTGTTTTGGAGGGATCCACAGATATCCCATTGCTTGTGATGATATGACCCAAGAATGAGACCTCCTTCAACCAGAACTCACACTTCCTATACTTTGCATAGAGCTTCTCCTTGCGCAAAGTCTCTAGTACAGTTCTTAAATGCTCCTCGTGATCCTCCGTGGTTTTGGAGTATATTAGAATATAATCTATAAATACTAACACAATTTTGTCTAGGTAATCTCTAAAGACTCTATTCATCAAGTCCATGAAGATTTCTGGAGCATTGGTGAGTCCGAAAGGCATTACTTTGAATTTATAGTGCCTATATCTTGTACAAAAAGCAGTCTTGGGGACATCTTTCTTCTTCACCCTTACATGATAATATCCCGATTGCAAATCTACCTTGGAGAAGAATTGTGCTCCATGCAGCTGATCGAACAAGTCATCAATTCTTGGGAGAGGATACTTGTTCTTTATCGTTATTTTTTTAAGTTCACGATAATCGATGCAAAGCCACATTGACCCATCCTTCTTCTTGATGAAGAGGACTGGTGGACCCCATGGTGAAGTACTTGGGCGTATAAACCCTTTATCCAAATTCTCCTGTAGTTGTTTCTTCATCTCTTCAAGATCTACAACATCCATTTAATATGGAGTCCTGGATATTGGTAAAGCCTCGGGTATATGTTCAATTGAGAATTCAACATCCCTTCTAGGAGGAAGACCAGGCAGTTCCTCGGGAAACACTACAGCGAATTCCCTCACAATAGTCATTTCTTCAAGGATGGTTTCTTCCTTGGACTCAATCATCTGATCCAGATATGTGTGATCATAAGGCAGTAATATTCATACTTGAGATGATGGAGCTAAAGGAGATTCATCTTCCTCCTTACAATTGTAAAGAATCGAGGGTTGATTCTCCATATGGAGTGTGATTTCCCTCTCCCGACAATTTATGTTGGCTCTATATAAGGAAAGCCTATCCATGACAATAATTGTATCAAATTCCACCAGAGGGAGTATGATGAGGTTCTTTGGGAAATTCAATCCAAATATTATAATAGGGGAGGACTTATATTCATGGGATGCAATGATTTCCCCATTTTCAGTAATCACCGACATCTTCACTCCCATGATTTGTGGTGGAGTTGGGATTGTTCTACTAAAATTTCGAGATATAAAAGAATGCGTAGAACCTGAATCAAAAAGTATGTTCTCTATTCTTGAATGAATAACTAGCAAACCTGTCACCACTTCGTTTTCGGGGTTCACTTCGATAGAAGTGATGGCAAAAGCTCTTCCTTGATACATTGGAGGTTGTTAGTTGTCTCCGAAAACCCTTGGATTAGGGAACTGATTTGAAAAATGACCCGGTTCTTTTCATTTGTATCATTGAACAATGTGTTGAGGTTTGAACGGATCATTTCTCTCCTTTGTCGCAGCCGCAGGTCTTTCATGCCAAATGTTAACAGCTAGGTGGTCTTCTCTTCCACACTTGAAGCCTTTCCTCATCCCGTTAAAGCAATTTCCAGGGTACTTCTTTCCGCACTTTTTGCAAGTGGGGTGCTGGATCTTCTTAGCACTGCTGGATTTATCCATCGGCCCACCAGTATTGAAGTCCACCTTACGCTTCTTATCCCCACGATACCCCTGTGATTCTCCGATCTACATTTCTACCTTGAGGTCACATCGGACAATTTCCTCATAGCTGTCGAAGTCACGGATCGCCAATGCTTTCCTCAGGATAGGCTTCATCCCACCAAAGAAGCGGTCAACTTTGCATTCGGGGGCAATAACAAAGCTGGAATCGTATCGTGCAAACCTTGTGAATTTTTCCTTGTACGCTCCAACAGATTCTTCGTCTTTTTTCTTGAGGGAAAGGAAGTCCCTTTCCATCTTAAGCCGGAGGGTGCACGGAAAATATTTATTGAAAAACATCTTCCAGAAATACTTCCATTCAAATGCCTCAATATCCTCCTTCGGCTTTGTATTTTTGATCAATGTCCACCATTGATCAGCTTCACCCTCCATACGATAAGCTGCCAGGAGAACCTTCTCTTGTTCAGTACATTGAAGGATGGAGAAGATCTTTTCAATGGAGTTGATCCATTGTTCAGTGATTGTGGGATCGGACGATCCACTAAAAGTAGGAGGCCTTTGTCTCATGAAGCTCTCGATAGTGAATTGTTCATTCTTAGGGGGGTTTGGACATTCCTCTTGACCTGTGTTTCTATTCAATGCTTGACTTAGCTGAGAGAGAAGCGTGACAATGTTTGCGATTCCCACTCCCATTTGATTGGGCATCTAATTAGTACAGTCATCACACTGCTCTTCACATCGTTTGTTAGCCCGAGTCCTCCTATTATCAGCCATTGGCTGGAAGAAAAGGAATGTTATGGGTAACACATAAAGGGTAATCCAAAGAACATAGTTTATGACTTATAAATAAACTTTCATTTCCTTAACTCATGAGTCTATAGGCTTTAATCTAGGCTTTTCATGATCTACTTTCTAACATATATTCTTAGGGGAATTTTTTTAATTCCCTTAATAAGGGTTCATACTAAGCTTGTGAATTTACCAAAGTATATCCCTTGGGAGTGTTGTAACCAAGAGTGCAGCAAGGCCTGTTGTCATGCACCAGTTCCCGTTCGAGTCTAGCTCAAAGCAGTGTTTTTAGGTTTTACCCCTAGGATACATCTATTCGAGAGCCGCCTCTACCTGCTCGTATCCAGATAGGGATGTATTTTCTTGATAACCCACTTACTCGATACTCACCAAAACTTAGGGACGTTTTTCGTGTACTTAGTCTTGTATCTGAGGCTTTACTAGGGTTTTCTAATCCTAATCCCAAAAATAACCAAACCTATCCTTTGATACCAACTATGACAACCGTGCTTTTTATTACAACTTAAACATTATTTATTACATAAAACATCACTTGATACAACAAAGAAGATCGAGAGGTTTAGTGTCTTTGGGGATT
Source organism: Viscum album (assembly GCA_963277665.1). NCBI lineage: Eukaryota > Viridiplantae > Streptophyta > Magnoliopsida > Santalales > Viscaceae > Viscum > Viscum album. Next base: position 1,690,806,637 of record OY728163.1, on the reverse strand, counting down.
AGGATTATTACATAAAAACATAAAACATGAAATACAACATCTTTATTGAAAACTTCCTTTACATGACCACTACATTCCTTCGTACTTAGCATTGCATGGGTTAACCTGAGGACATGCATAAGAAAAGGGTGAGATATAAATCCCAGTAAGAGAGTACACATGGAATAACATGAGGAGTAAAATACATGTTAGAAAATAGGCATATCAATAGATCATAATAATAACATGAACATAAAGGCATGATAAAGCATGTTAATCATAACATGGAAATGTGGCAACAACACTTAACATGGAATTAGCATGAGCCAAGGATCATTGCACATGGAGCATGAGTAAATCCTCATTTCACATAAAGCACGAGAAAACTCTCATTGCACTTGAATTAGCATGAGTCAACACTCATTTCACATGACGTATCATGATACTATACTTTACCCAATGCATTGGAGCGCTATAAGGGAACACCTTTCTTAAACATTTCATATCATGCATAAGTGTGCCACATGGATCATAAAACCTGGATTCATAAAAAATAATCATTTATTCCAAGATAAAGGAATGTGGAATTCATACATGAAAAATTATAATCAATAAGTAAATGTGCATAAAGTTGAGTACCCTTGATGGAGAAATGGGCAAGGTATTCACTACACAATGACATTGGCTTAGAAAATCGGTGTGATTTCAGCAGCGTAACGGCGTGACATAAGAATTCATAAAAATGGTTGATGAGAGAGAAAGGGGTTCCCCAGAATACATACATGTAATGGACAGTAAGGAGGTCATATAGATACATGTTCCAACAATTGTAATGCAATTTAGATTCATGATACAAAAGTATTTCTTGAATGTAAAAGAGGATAGAGAAGTTCCTTTCGGAATTTCAGCATAGTAATGGGTGTACATGGGAGGAATTTAATGAGAGAGAAAGGGTCTCCCGTAATTCAAACATAAAGAGGGAATTATGAGGGATGAGCAAAACCATACCCCAACATTCATAATTGAAATTATAAGGGAAAAGAAACTTAAAAAAAATTGGACAAAAATGAGAAAGGAAGAAAAAGCCCTTACTTGGAAGTCTGCTTCCAAAGGCTAAAGAGAGGCTTGTGAGAGGATTCTTGGGAGCTTGGGGTACCCTGGGAGGATTCTAGAGAGAGTAGGGCAGAGGATGGACGAACTCCAAAGGCTTTGAGTGAGGAGGAAGTGGGAGCTTGGGTGGGTTTATATTGGAAAGATGAGGGAATTCTTTATTATTTTGGTTTGGGATCCCTTATATTAAATTAATCCAAACCACAAACCATCCCATGGTTTTTGCCCATGGTTTGTGGAAAAGGGAAGAGGAGAATAATATTTTATAAGGAAAATGTCTGAACTTCTTAAAATATTAGGGTTGCTTATGTGGAGGTGAGTCACACTCCCATGGAAATTAATTTAAGAAGACAAGGTGTTTAATAAGTCTTGAGGAGTCCATTAATGCTTTGAAATGTAAGCCAAAGAAACCTAAAAACACATTATTTTAATGGTAAAACATATATTGGCCAAACATAACGATTATTGTGTTTTATTACATCACTATTGGGTCATTATGACGTCATAAAACACATTATATATTTAAACGGTATTTAATTTTTACTCAAAAATTTGACTGTCTCAGAATATTATGAAAAATTCACCATTGGATAATTTCGATGTCCTGATTCCAAAAATAAAATTTATTTTATCTAAATAATTTTATAAATATTTTAATTTTCACTTTTAAAATTAAAACCAACATTTATAAAAAATTCACGGGTTTTGACAAAAAATTGCTTTCAAACCGTAATAAAAATTATAATTGCATTCATAAAATTACATGATCATTTATATAGAATAAAATTAACCTGATAAAAATAACAATAATTTTTTTTTAAAATACTATTTAATTCAAAAATCCCTTAATTTAATAAAATATATTTCTTAATTAAATAAAAACTAAAAACACCATTTGTACTTTAAAAACTATTTAAAATGTATCAATAATGACAAGAAATTATATTCATTATTATATACAAAAATAATGTACATGAACATAGTACTATCGATTAGTTACATAACCCCTTAAAATAGCCGCATAAGACCTAAGGGTAAGGTGTGCGATGGTGACAGACTCTTGGGGTGGCTCAGATAACATTGCTCGAGTGGTAATTTCTATCAACTTCCACTTCTCCCGTAGATGGTCTCATTCGAGCTTGACATGGGGAAGCTCAACTTGGGATTGGTCAAGAGCAAAGCCCAAGGACGCCACCTCTTTTCCAAGCTCTGATAAATGGGCTTCGTATGGGGCAGTTCTACTGGATAAGGCCATCGCTTCCTTTTTCTAAGTAAAATTGGATGAGTTAAATCCCTATATTTATACTAATCATGTGATCACTATTCAACGACTATAAAAGTAACGGTCATAATTCTTATCATAAAACCAATGAAGTTGACATTTTATAAAAAAAATTATATAAAGAGACATTTAATAAGATCAAGAGGGATTTTCCATTAATGAACCTTTGGGTCGTTACATGGATAGTGGATGTTCCAAGTATATGACTGGTAACAAAAACTTCTTTGAAAGGATTTTCTAGACGAAATGAGGAAATTTTAATTTTAGAGGTAATTCTAATGGAGAAATTATTGGCATAGGTATCATTATTCTTCTTGGAAAGACTTTTATTTAAAAAAAATTATTTCTTAAGTGTCTTAATCACTACCTCATTAATAAAATTCAATTATGTGATGAAGGTTACCTTGTGAATTTTAGGAATGACAATTTCTTAGTACACAATTCCAAGGAAGAGTTTTTTCTTTCTACCCATAGGAAAGAGAATTTATACACACTAAACATAAAATACCTTAGCAGCCAAGATCTACCTTGCCTCAGTACAATGGAAGATCATTCTTGGTTGTTTCAAAGAATGTTAGGACATTGTAACCTTAGAAACCTATGCAAAATCTCTAAGAGAAGACTAGTTGAGGATCTACCAGAGATGAGATTTGATTCTTCAAAAGTTTTTAATCCTTGTCAATATGGAATGAATCATAAATCAAGTTTTAAATTAGTCGGTTAAGTCTTAACAACTGATGCATTACAACTAGTGCATATGGATCTTTTTTTTCCAACATAAACTAGAAGCATTGGAGGAAAATATTATGTATTTGCCTTAGTTGATGATTACAATATATTTACATGGGTATGTTTTCTAGAAAAGAAATCTGAAGCTTTTTCTTATTTGAAAAGTTTTAGATCCCAAGTTAAAAATGAGAAAAACCTTCCTTTTATAACTATTCATAGTGATCATGGAATAGAATTTCAAAATTCTGATTTTGAAACTTTTTGTAGTAGAAAATGCATTACTCATAACATCTCACCACCCAAAACAAATCAACAAAATGGTGTTGTTGAAAGAAAAAAATGTAATTCTTAAAGAGATAACAATAACCATGTTGAGTGAATATTCAGTAGCCAAACATTTTTGGGCTGAAGCTGTAAGTATAGCTTGCAATACTATAAATTGTGTTTTGATTAAACCCTTTCTTAACAATACTCTTTATGAGTTATGGAATGGTAGAAAACCTAGACATTACTAATTCAAGGTATTTGGTTTTAAGATATTCATTCATGAATACTAAATATAATCTACACAAATTCGCACAGAAATTTGATGAAGGATTTTTCTTAGGCTACTCCACAACTTCTAAGGATTATAGAGTTTTAAATAAACATACTTGTACTGTTGAAGAAATAGTACATGTCAAATTCGATGAAACTGATCCTTTTGTTTTTAAGCGACCACAACCTACATCTTTGATGTGTTTTCAAAAATGAATTATCAACCTTTGTTAGAAGATCATTCTGATAAGGAAAAAGTTAAAGAAGGTATTTCTGAGGAATTTACCTAGAAGACTTCCTACCCTATGTTGATGAACATGGTTTACAAAACCCAAATCAGGTGTTTCTAAATAATCGTTCCAGTGATAGTATCATTGGTGATGTAAATAGACCTGGTGGACTAGAATTTCCTTAAGAAATCAAGTTGAACATCTTTAATTCCATTCCCAATTTAATAAAAAATCACTGATGAAGCTTTAGGTTATGATGATTGGATAAAATCTATGCAAGATGAGTTAAATGAATTCGAATGGAAGAAAGTCTGGACCTTGGTTGAAAGACCAAAGGAAACTTATGTTATTGGAGTAAAATGGGTGTTCATAAATAAATGTAATGAAAATGGAATCATAGTGTGAAATAAAGCAAGACTGGTTAATTAAGGCTGTAATAAACAAGAAGGAATAGACTATGAATAAACCTATCCTCCAGTATCTAGGCTTGAATTTATTCATATTCCACTTGCCTTTGTAGTATTGTTCAATTTCAAACTATTTCAAATGGATGTTAAATGTGCTTTCCTTAATGGTTTTGTAAAGGAGGAAGTTCTTTTTGAACAACCTCCTAGTTTTGAAGATTCAAAACATCCTGAACATGTTTAAAAAGTTACCAAAGCATTGTATAAACTTAAGCAAGCCCCTTGAACTTTTTATGACAGACTTACATGATTTTTCTTCAAAATAATCATGTTAAGGGAAATTCTGAGCCCACCCTATTTATAAATAAATATAATAAAAATATTTTGATTGTTCAAATTTATTTTGTTGAAATTCTATTTGGTTCAACTCAGAAATCTTTAACTAATTATTTTTTGGATCTAATGAAATCTAAGTTTGAAATGATTACAATGGGTGATTTAACATTTTTCCTTGGTTTCCAATTTTCTCAAGAACCAGAAGGAATATATATATCCCAACATAAGTATATTAAAGATATTCTAAAAAAGTATGGATATGACAATAGTAAGAGTATAAGTACACCCATCGGTACCTCAAATTCACTTTATCTTGATGAAGTTGGGAAACCAGTTGATCAAACATCTTTTATACGTATGATAGAAAGTATACTTTACATGACATCTAGTCATCAAAACATAATGTTTTTAGTATGATTATGTGAAGGATATCAATAAAATATTATTAAATCTCATTTAAAGGAAATAAAAAAGATTTTTCACTACTTAAAGGGAAAAATGGATCTTGGACTCTTTTATACATCTAAAAATGTTTTTGTTTTAATTTTTTTTTTCAGATGCTGACTTTGGTAGATGTATAATAGATAAGAAAATTACATCTGGAACATGTCATTTCTTAAAAGACTCATTAGTTTCCTGGTCATGCAAAAAGAAACACTTAGTAGCACTTTTAACTACTGAAGATGAATATGTAGCACATGTAAGTTGTTGTGCTCAAGTGTTGTGGATAAAACACACACTCACAGACTATGGTATGAGTTATACCAAACCAAAAACATTGTGTAATAATACTAGTGTCACTGCCTCTTGTAAAAACCCTTTACATCACTCTTGTGAAAAAACATAGATATTAGGCATCACTTTCTTAGGGATCACACATAAAAAAGAGATGTCATTCTTCAATTTATTAGAACAAAAGATCAACTTTCTGATATTTTCACAAAATATTTACCCTATGATAGATTTTTATACGTTAAATAGATGTTTGGAATTATAACAGTAAGTTAATCTTCCATGTTAACTTCTAGTTGAAACCAATATCTTTACAGTAAGGTACTCCTTTACATAGGGGGAGTACATTTGTTTGTTATATTTATAAAAATTTTGCGTTGTCTTAAATTTTTCAAAGTCTAAAATTTTTTCGTAGTCTAAATGATTTTCGTAGTCTAAACTTTTTTATAATCTAAAATTTTTCGTAGTCTAAAATTTTTTCATAGTCTAAACTTTTTTTGTGGTCTAAATTTTTTTCGTAATCTAAAATCTTTCGTAGTCTAAAAATTTTTCTTAGTATAAAATTTTTCGTAGTCTAAATTTTTTTCGCAGTCTAAAAATTTTTGGTAGTCTAAATTTGTTTTCTTAATGAATATTTTCATACATAAAATTTTCACAAAGAATATTTTCATACAAAAAATTTTCATAATGAATATTTTTGTACATAAAATTGTCGTAATGGATATTTTCATACTGAAAATTTTCTTAATAAAATTTTTTCGATTCTAAATTTCTTCAAGAAGAATTTTCCTCACAACGAATAATCTTCCTAGAAATCCAAAAGGTATGTTTCCTTTCATAAATATTTGAAATTATATTTTAATTATTGGTATTTTCATCTATTTTTAAAATTTTAGTATTCTATTTTCCTTGAATCTGAAGGTTTTTATTAAAAACCTCAAAAGATCAGAATCTGTAAAAATTCTTCTTTGATCATTTTTTTATGTCGTCAGATCTGATCAGACAGTTTTTCAACAATTAGATTGAGTATAGAAGTTGAATCTTAACTTAAAATTCCTTTATAAGGGACCCCCAATGGTTTTCCCACATCGAAACTCAATCCTTCTCGTGCTAAAGGTTTGACCCTCCAACATAAGCTCGTTCAAGATCTTTAGGGTTTCCTCATCTCCAAATTTATGTTGAACATTCATCTTAAAAAGAAATGCCATCTATTAAGGAAATATCTGAATGGCAGGTTTATAGAGGAAGGTTGGTTCATCTGAATTTCTTCACTAAGTACGATTCCATTATAAATAAGAATATAAATCTGAATAGGTGGGAGAGTGTTTGTGTTTCAAAACTGAAAGAACGGGATCCGGTGTATCCATAGTTTCTGATTGAATTATATGAGACAATAACTTTATTTAGGGAAGAATGAAGGATAAATTTTTCATTCAAGTGTTACGGGAAGACATATTAACTTTCCTAAACCAAGGATGCATGCTTGGTTGGTATTCCTTATGAAGGAGAAACAGAGTTCTGCTCACACAAGCTACCTGATGTTCAAGGAAGTTTTATTAAAGAAAAAAACATGGCTTTTCTGGGTATTTTAGAGGTAATGACTCTAAAAATTCTTCACCTGTCTACAAATTTTTTGATTCAGGTATTATGGGTTCAAGGATTCATCATTCTCAGAAAAGTTTATAAGGATACATAATGAAGAGTTATATATACATTTTGGATTTCTTGGTAAACTTTGGAAAGATAAACTTGGTTAAGCATATTTTGGTTACGATTGAGAACATAAAGAATGGAAATCTGAAGGCTCAGATTATTATGTATCCAGTTATTCTATCAAAGATGATTGTTCAGTGTTTATAATCCTTTAAAATTACTTGCAATTATAATTCAAGAAATTGAAAATTCATGTTATTGAGCGATGAAACCTTGAGAATGATGAAAGTTGGTTTTTCCATAGAATCTGAAAAATTATATGATTTGCCTGAAAAGAATGTTGAAGCTATTTCAAAGAAATAGAAGGTGGCTGAAACCTCTAAAAAGGGTGGAAGGAAGTGGAAGGTAAATGATTTGCAAGAGATGGAAAAAACCCCAATTTCAAAGGAAACCCAATCTGTACAACCAAAGCCAAGGAAACAAAAAGCATATCTTAATGATGTTGTGGATAAGTGGAGGGAAGATAAGAAAAATCATAAAGAAGAAGAGAATATGTTTGTCATGGACCCTGTTGAGGAAAAAACTATGAAGAAAAAGGCAACTGAAGAGCTTGAGAACCAAGAGAAATAAAATAAGTATAAGAACAAGTTATCAGAGGAACATATATTCCAATCACATCGGTAGGCTGTTGAGAAAGCATCTTAGAATATTCTGATACCAAAATCCTTTATGAAGGAATAATTACCAAAGTCTTCGGGAATGAATTTTGTGACTCTGAAAAAATTCCAAGAAAAAGAAGTATAATAAAATAAAGTATAACAAAAATAAGTATAAGAAGAAGAAGAAGGTAGTTGTGATACTAAATATTTGATAAATAAAGTAGAGGATTTTCTTGAGAAGGAAATACCTTCTGAAAAATTATCATTCTAAACACTTGAAGTCGAGTCTTCAAAACTTTTTACCCCTTGGAAAGATGATAGAATTGGAGAAGAAGTGAAAACAATGTCTAATGAAGAATGCTCCAACCATGATTTTATTCATCCAGAGGATGCTGAGGCAGGACCTCATAAGGAAGAAGTATATGAAGATAAAATTGTGCAACTATCCGATAGTGAAAAAAAATTACCCAATAAATAATAATTAATTACGAGAGTTGATAATAGAAAAAATGTGGTTGTTGATACACCTATAAAATCATTGGTGAAGAGGAAAGAAGTGGGTGCTTCATCGAAGAGAAATTTTGGTGACATAGAGAAATAATACTCACCAAGAAAAATCTCTGATTCAGAATCGTCCTCTCTTGAACATGATTTTTTTGTCTAGTTTTTGAAGAATATTGTTGGAACTATCCCTCTATTTCCAAGAATAGACTAAAGATTCTAGATTCTTAAACATTCCTTAAATTAGAGATCAGATTCAGTATCCATGGTGATGGATAAGTTAATCAAACATGAGGCTGATTTCAAAACCTTTTTCATATACTACAAATCCCACAAATGATCTTGTATGAAAATGAATTTCTGGAAAAAGCAAACTATAGAAGACATGCTAATTCATGTTGAATTACAATAAAGTATCAATGATGCATTTGACACTAAATATGTGAAGATAATGGATATCAGAAATAGTTTTGAGGAAAATCTACCTTTAGAACAGAATTCTCAGATGCATGATGAGAAGGATCTGAATGGTAAATTATCTTCAGTTTCTCATATTTGGAAGAGGGAAGGAGATCTTAGAATCAAACTTGAGGAAAAATTTTCTAAACAAGATAAGATTCTAAAGGGTCCTGAAGAGTCTCTTAAGGCTCAGGAAGAAAAAATCAAAGCCTTGGAAAAGAAAATGGAAGTTCATGATCAGTTTCTCAAATGTACAGAGGAGGATCACAAGGAACTCAAGAATCTTAAAATCATAGTGAAGAAGTTGATTCCAAAGGGAACGGAAGTATAATCTTGTACAATTCTGATCTTTTTTTTATTTCTTCCTTGTATAAATTTTTCCCATCTTAATAAAATTTTTGGTTTCTTGTCCTTTGGTTGTTTAGTACTAATATTTCAGGTACCATATTTTATTTTCAATTCCCTTTATTCATTTTTGAAAATCACAAAGGGGGATAAAGAAATGTTAAAAAAATAATACAAAGTAAAAAAGAAGAAATTATCCTAAGTAAGGGGGGGGGTTCATCTAAGGGGGGCTTCTTATCCAAGATGATTTTGTCTGCAATAAAATGCTAAGTCTCAATCTGGAAATCAAGAATACGATACTTAGTGTTTCCAAAGCCTAAGGGGGAGTCTGTCATATTCATCATTTCCAATGTATTAAGGTAGATACGTTTTATTTTCAAAGTCCAAAAAATTCTAATTCCATATATTATTTTTGTAAGGATGTTTTTGCTTTCCAAAAATTGAGAGATTATTGATTCAATAAGGTTTCCTTGTGAATTTTTCATTCCTTCCTATTTTAAAAATCACAAACACACTATCTTAAGGAAAATTTCTTTTCCCCTATGTTTTATCGTTATCATGTTTTCATTGTTCATATCATAATTTCTCTAAACCTAACTCATTTTCTTTCTAATTATAAAATTCAGTTTTGTATTTAAAACCTCATAATCTTATAAATACTTAGACATAGATCATTCTATTTTTATGATCAGAATTTAGGTTCCGAATTCTCTGAATTCTGACTCCGAACTTTTAGAGTTTAGACTCTGAATTCTCTGAATTCAGACTCAAAACTTTCTGATTTTAGACTCTGAATTCTCAAAATTCAGACTCCGAACATTCTGATTTCAGTCTCCCAATTCTCTAAATTCAGACTCCGAACATTGTGTGTTCAGACTCCGAATTCTATGAATTCAGACTCCGGAATTCTATATAATTCAGGATCCAAATTTTTTTGAAGAATGAATCTAAATACCCATATATTATAGAACCAAATGTAATTTTGGTTAGACTCCAAAATTTTATTTTTCCTTACACTCTGAAAAATGGATTCAGTTAATCAACCATATTTTTTCTTACTCTTGTTATTGATATAAAACGATGTCGTGCTTTTTGTTTCTGTCCAACCGTTGTTTGAGTGACATGTGTACAGGTCCCTCTGAAATTCAAAGAAAAATATAACCATTGGAGGAGGAGGCCAACCATTGAAGATGTTACTATAAATATGAGATCACTTGAAAGAGCTCACAACTTTGATTATTGTTCTACAAATCTAGATATAACATGATGCTGAAGTGATTTTTAGAGAGAGACTTTCATTCTTTTTGTGTACTGAACATATTTTTCAAAATTTCTTCATGTTACTCCAAATTTTGCTGAGTACATTCGAGGGATTCCGGGGATATAAAGACAGAGGTGTATAAATATTCCATGTATATAAATATTCCATGTATCTAATTCATATAGTGAATTACTCTACATAGTCTATACATGTTTTCATTTCATTAAAATACCCATTTCTTCACTTTGGCGATTCATCAGTGTTTTAATTTTCACATACCAAATTCTGTGACATAACCAATTCATGTAGAAAAATATTTCACATATCTGATTGACATGTCTAATTGTTCATTGTAGAAAAATATACATGTAGATGAATGTTTCATGAAGAAAATTTGTTATACTCTGTAAAATGTCAGAAAAAACATCTAGAATTACATATTTAATAGTAGAATTTATTAAATAAATATAAAACATAATTAACATAGTTAAAATTAATTATAATTAGATAATTAGTATTTTATATCCTCAAAACATAAATAACATGTGATATATTGGAACAAAACTAGTAGTTTAACAATATCCCCCATTTTGATGATCAAAAAACCCATTAGACATTAAACATGAAATTTAAAATGAGTTTTTGGATTTTTTGTAGAAAAACTATGTAAAATAAATTTCTGGTGAAATTTTGTGCTTATCCTTTATTCTCCTCTTTTATCATACTTCTCCCACATTTATATATTTCTCCCCTTTTTTATTTATTAAAAAAGAAGTTTAGGAATAGTAAAAAACATTTAATAATACACCATTAAATATTGATAGTTTAAATATAATTTTGATACAAAATTTAAATTATAGAATGAGTGGGATTCAAAAATTTAGAAGATGTAAAAAAAGAACAGAGATTTTAAACATTAAATGAAATTAATCTCTTTGAAATATAACAGTGATATAAATTAAATATGTTAAATGATAAAAAATCACTGAAAAATGAAATAAATAGAGAAAGTGGAATTGTATTAATCATAAGAACTTATAAAAAAGGAAAATGACTCAACAACATAAATAAGAAATTAATTTTAATACCCTATATTATGGATTGTATAAAAATAAAAAGGTGGTTTGGGTGGAGACTTCTTTAAATTTGGATTGGACGAATAGGTACTAAGATGGCCATCCATAGGAGGCAACACTAATCTACCAAGCTCTATAACAGCACAATCATTATCAATAATAGATTATCTATTTATTTGTATCTATGTAGGTGTTTTGAGAACTTATTCATGATTCCCCAAACCCACCCTAAAATTATATGAGCTAATATAGAAAACATCTATTTTGTTGGTGGGGTAGATGATGTAGATTCTTTAAAAAATCATTCAGCAGCAAGAGAAGAATGAGCCTTTGTATTTTGTCCATTATAATTTATTTTTCAATAAAAATAACATCCAATCACTGATTGGAACCTCAAAAGGTATGCATTGGTGAATATACAAGATAAATTATTTCTATAAGAGAATACACGACATATGAACATATATCGATCCTCTTTATGATTTCTAATTTGTAGAAATTCAATAAAGCATTACAGGATTGCATGTGCATCTAAGAAAATGAGGATAATCAATTTTTCATTAATCCATTAAAGGATTATATTTTACTACAGTAAAATCTTTTAGGATCACTGACAAGAGTATCAAGGTAGGAACATGAGGGACCTATAGGTGGTTTTAAATAATTGTTTTTGAGTTTTTTCAGTCGAGTCTAGGGAGCTGATTATCCTGCCTTCTAAAGAGATAAACCGGTTATACATGTTTTACAATTTTTATATAGAGACTTTTAAAATCTCATTTATTTCAATAGATAAATCTTTAGACCCTAGATTTGGAGAAATATCTAGTACATGACCATTGGTAGAATGTGGTACTGGAACCACTGGCATAAGAGGCTTCCACACAACAAGTTTTATTATTGTAGATATAGATAGTAAAACATGAAGTTTTTCTACCTTAGAGGAACTAGAATCCAGTTATGAAGAATTTATAAGTATATGTTTAAATCCTTCATGAACCTTGACCAACATATTAGAAACCTCTGATGTTTTTTATTGATTGGACTAGTCAAGCATAAAATCATATCACTTGTATGTGTAGATACATGGAAGGTATCTGTTACTTTATCAAAAAATTGATCATAAATATTAAAAACATTGTAATTTAAATACACATAAATTCCAACACAATGACCTCAAAATAATTCTCTGGTTTACTAAAACATTTATATCCTATACTTTTATATATATGGAATGTAATTGGGATTGAACATTTCACGCTATAAATAATGTACTTGAGAAGACACTGAATTTAAATTTGGGAACACCTGATTAAATTGATTCTTGAAGTATGGATATACTAAATAATTAGAAATAGATGGTCTAGTAAGGGGATGAAATATTTTGAGGAATTAAATCTATCAGACCATTGTACTTTTAAAATTTTGTTAGTTCACCTTCATTTCTATTTCTTAAATATTGAATTGCATCCAAGGATTCATGATTTATATCTTAATAAACTATTGGAATATTATGAATCATTTCCTTCTGAGAGGAAACATATACTCTAAGATCATATAATTTAGACATGGTATCATAAGATTATCTATTTATATCCCTTTTATCTCTTATATCCTCAACTTCTCACATACTCACTTTAGTGGAAGAAACATTAAATGGTTGGATTTTCTTTATCAAGAAGTCCTAATCATCCATTATCTCAATAATCTTTTCAAAATGATATTTAGAAATTGAATTCTTCTTTAAATATTTAATCTCCTCCATATAAGAGATTATTCAACTCAATATAATCATTCTTGAGACTATCAAAATCTTCCATCAAATCAATGGTACAACCCTCCATGTTTTTCTCCATAATTGAACTCTTATAGCTATTTCTCAAGGATGGTGAATCCTATAGAACATTGGGAGGAGATGGAATGATATGTGGTTACCTGAATAGACAACAACCTCAGATACTAATACATCCCCAATCCCAACTCGATCACTAGAGAGTGATCCAAAGATAGGGTTATCAACTATACGATCAACCTTAGGCACTTCTCTATCCTGGTAATGAGACATGTTTCATATAGTATCAACTGGCCTAGCCTCTACTGTAACGACCCGAAATTTTGAATAAATCTTCTTTCCTAATTTTGTGTGTTATTTTATTTTATTTTTATACTCAACATAAATGTTTCATTTGATAACATGAGTATAATTAATATGACACCGTTGGGTTTTGACTGTTATATGACCATTGGTCAATATGACTGCTGGAAACTGAACATTTTGATTATTGTCTCTAAATACAAGTAATCTTGGTTAATTAATATAGAAAGAAGATTCGATGGCCTCACCCAGTAGTCTTGGACCGATCAAAGCCCATCTAACAGAACTTGGGAAGGAGGTAGCACCACTGGGCTTTGCTCTGGACCAAACCCAAGCTGATCTTCATCGTGTGAAGCTAAAATGGGATCACCTTCGCGACAAGTTCAAACTGATAGAAATTACTACTTGTGCGATGTTAGCCGAGCCTCCCTGGGATTCTCTCACCTTAGCACACCTTACACTTAGGTCCTATGCTGGCATGATAAGGGGATATTTAAGGGGACTGTAAATGCCTTGTTTAATCCTTTGTTTTAAATAAAATTTGGGATTTCGTCTTATGATAATGTTTATGACTTTTCTAATGTTCGGATAAATATAGTATGCATATTTTTGGTGAGTTTTAGAGAAAAGATATTTTAAAAAATGTTTATGTAAACCTTAAATAATTTAAAATGTGTAATGATTTTCAAAAAATGGTCTTCTACAATTATGTTCAGTACGAAATTTGGAGTCTAATAAGATCAACTTAATTTTTGATGAATAGAAAATTATGAATAGTGATTTTACGTTTAGGATTAGTAATGTGACCAAATGGATTAGTAATCTCACTTAAAGAAATTATTAATATAATCTCGGCACCTTGATTAAGTAATGTGATTCAATAAAATGGTTAAATAACGGTTTCATAAATTATTATTCAAGTATTAAATTTTTCGGGTGAATAATTTTTTTTAATGAAAAATTAAATTAAAATTATTTTTATAAATTGGATTTCATTTTTGAACTCAGAGCATCGATATTATGTTAAGGTAATTTTTTGGGTTTTTTTTGAAAAAAATGAATTTTCGATGAATAGTGTATTTATTTAAAAATAAAATATAAAAATATTTTGAAAAATATTTTTATAAAATGGAGTTCATTTTTGAAATCAGAGCATTGATATTTGATTAATGTGAAATTTTGGGATTTTTCTGAGGAAGTTGAATTTTCAGTGAATAGTAAAAATACAGTTTTAAGGTTTCGGTATGTTCAATGACATCATAACTGTGTCATGATGATTTCATGAGATATTTTATGGGTTGGCCGACCAAAGGTGATGAAGTATTGTATTGGGGGCCCCATGTGGCCTAACTTCATGGGAAATATCTTGGGAGAGCACATGGTTTTGAGAAACCCACTTATGAGGTGTCCCTTGGCCATTAATGCCTTGTCCTGTCACTTTCCCTATATATACCAAGCCATTATCTAGTACTTTGGAATCCAAAATCATTATCAACGAAGTTATGGTCTCCTTACCTCCCAAGGAGTCCTCCCAAGGTGCCCCCAAGCCCTCAAGGTCCATACCATTGAGTTTTAAGAGTTACGTTTTAAGGTAAGGGATCTGACCTCTCTCTTTCTTTTCAAGAAATCTCTTTTATGTCATTTCTTTTATACTCCATGTTCTTATGTTAAAGGATGTTCTTTTATACTCCTATTACTGCCCTTTTCATGTTCATATAATTATAGATCCATTCTTACTCTCATCATTTCGTTTTATGAAGTTTTAAGTGGCGTCGTTAGGCTGCCGAAATTTTTGTAACAGATTATTTCTCCCTTCTCATTTTTCATGATCTATTATCATGTAAAGTATTTAAAGTTCCTTTTTGTTATGTTGGGGTATGATCTCTAAATTTATCATACTGATATTTTATGATCATATGATGAGAGACCCCATTTTATCTCTTCAATTTAGTATTTTGATGTTTTAAGTGGCGTCGTTAGGCTGCTGAATTTTTAAGTGGTTCTTTCACCTTTCTCCTTTTTCAAAGTTCTAATTCCATGTCAAGTCATTAAAGTTCCTTTTTATTATATTGAGGTATGGTCTCTATACCTATCATAGTGATCTTTTATGATCATATGATGAGAGACCCTATTTAATCTTTTCAATTCATTTTTGTTGAAGTTTAAGTGACGTCGTTAGGCTGCCGAATTTTCATAAGAGAAATCTAATTTTTTTCTTCCTTCCATGTTTTTCATTTCAAATGGTATGTCCTTGAAATTTCATTAACATGTTCATATATCCTTCTTATTCTGTCCCTCTACTATTTTATGGGTTATTTATGATTTTTTTGACCCATGTCCCCTCTCTTTTCAATGTTCTCTAAAAACCCCAAAATATAGTCGTTATGCTGCAGAATTTTCATCTCAAAATGTCTCTCTCTTTTATCAAAATTATTTTATGTTATAAATTTAATACTCAAAGCTCTTATTTCTAAAGGGGCATTCACATTTATACCAAAATGTTCTATTTTAAATTATGGTATTTACATACATGAAACCCGCTCTACCCTTCTGTGGGTTTAAAGTGACGTAAAGATCATGACTTTAAAGCAGTTTTTAAAACGTTATGATTATGAAATTTAACCCATTTATTTTATGCTATATGGGTTATTTATGAAATGTTTGATGTTTATATATGTGGTTCACATGATAATAAAGGAAAATTTAAGGGTGCGCCCTGATAGCACTCCAATGCATTGGGTAATGATGTAACCACTAGAGATTACAATTTTCACGATACCTTGGTGAATAACCTTGGTAATTTTCAAATGACACCTTGGGGATAGACCTTGGTGATATGTTCATGATTTTCTATGTTAAATTATGTAGCCACATCTTGAAGTTATGAAAAATTTTATTTTTATTATGATGTATCTCATGATTTCTTTCTTATGCCTTAAAGTTCTTTTCATGACCTTATTGAAGTATCTCAAGTTCACATGTAAAATGTTTCTCTTGTTTCCCTTACTGGGCCTTCAGCTCACCCTTTATTTTGATGTATGTCCCTAGGTTATGAGATGCAATAATGAACCTATTATGAACACGAGGAGAAGCCTTTCAAGTGTTTTAGAAGAATGTTTTATGTTTTCATGTTTTAAGTTCCTGGTTTCCAAGACACTAAACCTTAAATATCCTCAGTTTTGTAAAATGTAATGAAATTTTATGTGATAAAAAGGCGGGATACTATAGTTTGTATCAAAGGGAGGTTTAGTTATTGGTGGAAATTAGGATATAAAAACTTTAGGAAGAATCCTATAGAAAATTTTATATATAGTGAATCTTCCAAATATTTTGGTGAGTATTGATTAATGGGTTGCCAAGAAAATACATCCATGTCTGGATACGAACAGGTCAAGGTGGCTCTGGCACAGATGTACATATGGGTAAAACCCGAAAACACTGCTTTGAGCTAGACTCAAACGGGAACTGGTACACTACAATGGGCCTAGCTGCACTCTTGGTTACAACACTCCTGGGGGATATGCTTTGGTAAATTTATAAGCTTAGTATGAACCATTGTTAAAGGAACAAAGATAAAATAAAATAAAGATTCACATAAGAATATATGATCATGGATAACCAAGATGGGAACCTAGGGGATCACAAGTTAGGGTATATTATTCTTCTACAAGTTATCCTTATATGCATTAAGTTCCTTTTCATGATTATTGGCTAATTATTTAAGCCCCTAATTATACTTTCACTTCTTAGTTAATGGTGGGAAATGGAAGAAAAAGTCCCAACAACCAATGTGATAGGAAATGCAATGATTTCTGTATTAATATGACAGAGATGATTAGGGGATTAAAAGATGATTTTTATTTTGGAAGACATTCACTATTTTGGGGACCCTATATGATTGAGGTAAATAGATTACTACGGTATTTTCATTGAGGAGTAAGGTTGACTTATATTTTTAAGAATAGATGAATTTAAGGTGAACTTATGGTAATATAAGTTACTTATGGAAATGATTAACCTATCTTGGGGAAAATATGTTTAGGTTGGTTACTTTTGTTATAAGATGTTAGGAGTGGTTTATGTTGTTTGGAGATGAACGATGAAGTCTATTTTAGAAGAATTTGTTATCAAGTATTTGGGTTTCAATCTTAGTTTGGTTTATTTTGAGGAATTTTAAGAACTGTTATTTATGGAATGTTCTATGATGAACTTTGAGTAGTACCATGGAACTTTGTGGATTTAAAAGTAGTTTCCATTCCTATGGGATTCTTTCTTTTTGAAGAGTTGTTTTACCTTAACCTTTCTGTTTTTGGGATAATGTTTAAAGATAGAAGAAATAGACAGTTAATATTTTTTGGATTATGTGATTCTCTAGAAGATGATTCTTGTGTTTTGTTGAGAACATGTAGTTTTTAATGCTCATCGTTTGGAGAAAAGATTAGTTTTGGTAGAAACTTATTAAAGGAAGAAACTCTACATGAAGGTAGTTATATTTCCTTATATTTTTGTTCGATGTAGTAAATGAATTCATCAAAATTATAAAAAGAAATGTAAAAAATGGTGTTGGTTTACGTTTCCTACTAGGTAATCAAAGACCGTTTACACACATCATAAGTTTGGGATTTTCTCATGGTCAACTTTCTCCTAATCATGTTTTCTATCACTCTCCCCCAGAACTTAATCCTTTATTTTTCTTCCATATCCATGTTTTCCTCCATGGAATCCTAGTATGGGTTAACTCAGGTGACCTTTGTACTTCCCTTTCTTTCTTTTAAAGTAATAGTGTTACTGACTCCTTTTCCAATGTGGGACTTTCAATGAAATATCAAAACCCAATTTTAAAAATTGTGAGGACGCAATTTCTTAAGGGGGGGAGATTGTAACGACCCAAAATTTGGAATAAATCTTGTTTCTTAATTTTTTGTGTTATTTTATTTTATTTTTATACTCAACAAAAATGTTTCATTTGATAACATGAGTATAATTAAAATTAGACCGTTGGGTTTTGACTGTTATATAACCATTGGTCAATATGACCGCTGGAAACTAAACGTTTTGATTATTGTCTCTAAATACAAGTAATCTTGGTTAATTAAAATAGAAAGAAGATTCGATGGCCTCACCCAGAAGTCTTGGACCGATCGAAGCCCATCTAACAGAACTTGGGAAGGAGGTAGCACCACTAGGCTTTTCTCTGGACCAAACCCAAGCTGAACTTCATCGTGTGAAGCTAGAATGGGATCGCCTTCACGAGAAGTTCAAACTGATAGAAATTACTACTCGTGCGATGTTGGCCGAGCCTCCCTCGGATTCTCTCACCTTAGCACACCTTACACTTGGGTCTTATGCTGGCGTGATAAGGGGATATTTAAGGGGACCGTAAATGCCTTGTGTAATCCTTTGTTTTAAGTGAAATTTTGGATTTCTTCTTATGATAATGTTTCTGACTTTTCAAATGTCTGGATAAATATAGTATGCATATTTTTGGTGAATTTTAGAGAAAGGATATTTTAAAAAATGTTTATGTAAACCATCAATAATTAAAAATATGTAATGATTTTCAAAAAATGGTCTTCTACAATTATGTTCAGTACAAAATTTCGAGTCTAATAAGATCAACATAATTTTTGATGAATAGTAAATTATAAATAGTGATTTTACACTTAGGATTAGTAATGTGACCAAATGGATTAGTAATCTCACTTAAAGAAAGTATTAATATAATCTAGGCAGCTTGATTAAGTAATGTGATTCAATAAAATGGTTAAATAACAGTTTCATAAATTATTATTCAAGTATTAAATTTTTCAGGTGAATAGTGTTTTTTTAAATTAAAAATTAAATAAAAATTATTTAGAAAATTATTTTTATAAAATGGATTTCATTTTTGAACTCAGAGCATCGATATTATGTTAAGGTAATTTTTGGGGTTTTTTCTGAAAAAAATGAATTTTCGGTGAATAGTGTATTTATTTAAAAATAAAATTTAAAAATATTTAGAAAATTATTTTTATAAAATGGAGTTCATTTTTGAAATCAGAGCATTGATATTTGGTTAATGTTAAATTTTGGGATTTTTCTGAGAAAGTTGAATTTTCAGTGAATAGAAAAAATACAGTTTTAGGGTTTCTGTATGTTTAATGACATCATAACTGTGTCATGATGATGTCATGAGATATTTTATGGTTTGTCCGACCAAAGGGGATGAATTATTGTATTGGGGGCCCCATGGGGCCTAACTTCATGGGAAATATCTTGGGAGAGCACATGGTTTTGAGAAACCCACTTATGAGGTGTCCCTTGGCCATTAATGCCTTGTCCCCTCACTTTCCCTATAAATACCGAGCCATTTTCTCATCCTTTGGAATCCAAAATCATTCTCAACGAAGTTCTGGTCTCCTTACCTTCCAAGGAGTCCTCCCAAGGTGCCCCGAAGCCCTCAAGGTCTAAACCTTTGAGTTTTAAGAGTTACGTTTTAAGGTAAGGGATCTGACCTCTCTCTTTCTTTTCAAGAAATCTTTTTTATGTCAATTATTTTATGCTCCATGTTCTTATGTTAAAGGATGTTCTTTTATACTCATCTTACTGCCCTTTTCATGTTCATATAATGAGAGATCCCCTCTTACTCTCATTATTTCGTTTTATGAAGTTTTAAGTGGCGCCGTTAGGCTGCCAAAATTTTTGTAACAGATTCTTTCTCCCTTCTCATTTTTCAAGATCTATTATCATGTAATGTATTTAAAGTTCCTTTTTATTATGTTGGGGTATGATCTCTAAATTTATCATACTGATATTTTATGATCATATTATGAGGACCCCATTTTATCTCTTCAATTCAGTATTTTGAAGTTTTAAGTGGCGCCGTTAGGCTGCCGAATTTTTAAGTGGTTCTTTCACCTTTCTCCTTTTTCAAATTTCTAATTCCATGTCAAATCTTTAAAGTTCCTTTTTATTATGTTGGGGTATGATCTCTATATCTATCATAATTATCTTTTATTATCATATGATGGGAGACCCTATTTTATCTTTTCAAATCATTTTTGTTGAAGTTTAAGTGACGCCGTTAGAATGCCGAATTTTCATAAGAGAAATCTAATTTTTATCTTCCTTCCATGTTTTTCATTTCAAATGGTATGTCCTTGAAATTTCCTTACCATGTTCATATATCCTTCTTATTCTGTCCCTCTACTATTTTATGGGTCATTTATGATTGTTTGACCCATGTCCCCTCTCTTTTCAATGTTCTCTAAAAACCCCGAAACATAGCCGTTATTCTGCAGAATTTTCATCTCAAAATGTATCTCACTTTTCTCAAAATTATTTTATGTTATAAAGTTAATACTCAAAGATCCTCTTTCTATAGGGGAATTCACATGTATACCAAAATGTTCTATTTTAAATTTTGGGATTTAAATACATGAATCCCGCTCTCCCCTTCCGTGGGTTTAAAGTGACATAAAGATCATGTCTTTAAAGCAGTTTTTAAAACGTTATGATTATGAAATTAAACCCATTTATTTTATGCTATATGGGTTATTTATGAAATTTTTGATGATGATATATGTGGATCACATGATAATAAAGTAAAATTTAAGGGTGTGCCCTGATAGCGCTCCAATGCATTGGGTAATGATGTAACCACTAGAGATTACAATTTTCACGATACCTTGGTGAATAACCTTGTTAATTTTCAAATGACACCTTGGGGATGGACCTTGGTGATATGTTCATGATTGTCTATGTTAAATGATGTAGCCACATCTTCAGGTTATGAAAAATGTTATTTTTATTATGATGTATCTCATGATTTCTTTCTCATACCTTAAAGTTATTTTCTTGACCTTATTGAAGTATCTCAAGTTCACATGTAAAATGTTTCTCTTGTTTCCCTTACTGGGCCTTCACCTCACCCTTTCTTTTGATGTATGTCCCCAGGTTATGAGATGCAGTAATATACCTAGGATGAACACGAGGAGAAGCCTTTCAAGTGTTTAAGAAGAATGTTTTATGTTTTCATGTCTTATGTTCCTGGTTTCCAAGACAATAAACCTTAAGGATCCTCGGTTTTGTAAAATGTAATGAATGTTTATGTGATAAAAATGCAGGATGCTATAGTTGTTATCAAAGGGAGGTTTAGTTATTTTTGGAAATTAGGATATGAAAACATTAGGAAGAATCATATAGAAAAGTTTATATATAGAAAATCTTCCTGGTATTTTGGTGAGTATTGAGTAATGGGTTGCCAAGCAAATACATTCCTCTCTAGATACGAATAGGTAGAGGTGGCTCTGGCATAGATGTACATAGGGGTAAAACCTGAAAACACTGCTTTGAGATAGACTCAAACGGGAACTGGTACACGACAACGGGACTTGCTGCACTCTTGGTTACGACACTCCCGGGGGATATGCTATGGTAAATTCATAAGCTTAGTATGAACCATTGTTAAAGGAACAAAGATAAAATAAAATAAAGATTCACATAAGAATATATGATCATGGATAACCTATATGTGAACCTCGGGGATCACAAGTTAGGGTATACTATTCTTCTACAAGTTATCCTTATATGAATTAAGTTCCTTTTCATGATTATTGGCTAAGTATTTAAGCCCCTAATTATACATTCACTTCTTAGTTAATAGTGGGAAATGGAAGAACAAGTACCAACAACCAATGTGATAGAAAATGCGATGATTGTCGTTTTAATATGACAGAGATGATTAGGGGATTAAAAGATGGTTATTATTTTGGAAGACGTTCACTATTTTGGGGACCCTATATGATCGAGGTAAATAGATTACTACGGTATTTTCATTGAGGAGTAAGGTTGACTTATATTTTGAAGAATCGATGAATTTAAGGTGAACATATGGAAATATAGGTTACTTATGGAAATGATTAACCTATCTTGGGGAAAATATGTTTAGGTTAGTTACTTTTCTTATAAGATGTTAGGAGTGGTTTATGTTGTTTGGAGATGAATGATGAAGTTTATTTTGGAAGACTATGTTATCAAGTATTTGGGTTTCAATCTTAGTTTGGTTTATTTTGAGAAATTTTAAGAATAGTTATTTATGGAATGGTCTATGATGAACTTTGAGTAGTACCATGTAACTTTGAAGATTTAAAATTAGTTTCCATTCCTATGGGATTCTTTCTTTTTGAAGAGTTGTTTTACCTTAACCTTTCTGTTTTTTGGATAATGTTTAAAGATAGAAGAAATAAATAGTTAATCTTTTGTGGATTATGTGATTCTCTAGAAGATGATTCTTGTGTTTTGATGAGACCAAGTAGTTTTGAATGCTCATTGTTTGGAGAAAATATTAGTTTGGGTAGAAAATTATTAAAGGATGAAACTCTACCTGAAGGTAGTTATATTTCCTTATATTTTTGTTCTATGTAGAAAATGAATTCCTCAAAATTATGAAAAAAAAGGAAAACAAAAATGGTGTTTGTTTACGTTTCCTACTAGGTAATCAAAGACCGTTTACACACATCATAATTTTGAGATTTTCTCGTGGTCAACTTTCTCCTAATCATGTTTTCTATCACTCTCCCCTAGAACTTGACCCTTTGTTTTTCTTCCATATCCATGTTTTCCTCCATATAATCCAAGTATGGGTTAACTCAGGTGACCTTTGTACTTCCTTTTCTTTATTTTAAAGTAATATTGTTACTGACTCCTTTTCCGATGTGGGACTTTCAATGAAATATCAAAACCCAATATTAAATATTGCGAGGACACAATTTCTTAAGGGGGGAAGATTGTAACAACCCGAAATTTTGAATAAATCTTGTTTCCTAATTTTGTGTGTAATTTTTTTTTATACTCAACAAAAATGTTTCATTTGATAACATGAGTATAATTAAAATGAGACCATTGGGTTTGACTATTATATGACCATTGTTCAATATGACCGCTGGAAACTAATTGTTTTGATTATTTTCTCTAAATACAAGTAATCTTGGTTAATTAATATAGAAAGAAGATTCGATGGCCTCTCCCAGTAGTCTTGGACCGATCGAAGCCCATCTAATAGAACTTGGGAAGGAGGTAGCACCACTGGGCTTTGCTCTGGACCAAACCCAAGATGAACTTCATCGTGTGAAGCTAGAACGGGATCGCCTTTGCGAGAAGTTCAAACTGATTGAAATTACTACTCGTGTGATGTTCGCCGAGCCTCCCTCAGATTCTCTCACCATAGCACACCTTACACTTAGGTCCTATGCTGGCGTGATAAGGGGCTATTTAAGGGGACCGTAAATGCCTTGTGTAATCCTTTGTTTTAAATAAAATTTGGGATTTATTCTTATGATAATGTTTATGACTTTTCAAATGTCCGGATAAATATAGTATTCATATTTTAGGTGAATTTTAGAGAAAGGATATTTTAAAAAATGTTTATGTAAACCTTAAATAATTAAAAATGTGTAATGATTTTCAAAAAATGGTCTTCTACAATTATGTTCAGTATGAAATTTGGAGTCTAATAAGATCAACGTAATTTTTGATGAATAGTAAATTATTAATAGTGATTTTACGCTTAGGATTAGTAATGTGACCAAATGGATTAGTAATCTCACTTAAAGAAAGTATTAATATAATCTAGGCACCTTGATTAAGTAATGTGATTCAATAAAATGATTAATTAACAGTTTCATAAATTATTATTCAAGTATTAATTTTTTTAGGTGAATAGTGTTTTTTTAAATTAAAAAATAAATTAAAAATATTTTGAAAATTATTTTTATAAAATGGAATTCATTTTTGAACTTAGAGCATTGATATCATGTTAAGGTAATTTTTGGGGTTTTTCCTGAAAAAATGAATTTTCGTTGAATAGTTTATTTATTTAAAAATAAAATTTAAAAATATTTAGAAAATTATTTTTATAAAATGGAGTTCATTTTTGAAATCAGTGCATTGATATTTTGTTAATGTGAAATTTTGGGATTTTTCTGAGAAAGTTGAATTTTCAGTGAATAGTAAAAATACAGTTTTAGGGTTTCGGTATGTTTAATGACATCATAACTATGTCATGATGATGTCATGAGATATTTTATGGGTTGGCCGACAAAAGGTGATGAATTATTGTATTGGGGGCCCCATGTGGCCTAACTTCATGGGAAATATCTTGGGAGAGCACATGGTTTTGAGAAACCCACTTATGAGGTGTCCCTTGGCCATTAATGCCTTGTCCCCTCACTTTCCCTATAAATACCAAGACATTCTCTCATCCTTTGGAATCCAAAATCATTCTCAACGAAGTTCTGGTCTCCTTACTTCCCAAGGAGTCCTCCCAAGGTTCCCCCAAGCCTTCAAGGTCCAAAACATTGAGTTTTAAGAGTTACGTTTTAAGGTAAGGGATCTGACCTCTCTCTTTCTTTTCAAGAAATCTCCTTTATGTAATTTATTTTATGATCCATGATCTTATGTTAAAGGATGTTCTTTTATACTCCTATTACTTCCCTTTTCATGTTCATATAATCATAGATCCCCTCTTACTCTCATTATTTTGTTTTATGAAGTTTTAAGTGGCGTCGTTAGGCTGCCGAACTTTTTGTAACGGATTCTTTCTCCCTTCTCATTTTTCAAGATCTATTATCATGTAAAGTATTTCAAGTTCCATTTAATTATGTTGGGGTATGATATCTAAATTTATCATACTGATCTTTTATGATCATATGATGAGAGACCCCATTTTATCACTTGAATTCAGTATTTTGACGTTTTAAGTGGCACCATTAGGCTGGCAAATTTTTAAGTGGTTCTTTCACCTTTCTCCTTTTTCAAAGTTCTAATTCCATGTCAAGTCTTTAAAGTTACTCTTTATTATGTTGGGTTATGATATCTATACCTATCATAATGATCTTTTATGATCATATGATGAGGGACCCTCTTTGATCTTTTCAATTCATTTTTTTTTTGAAGTTTAAGTGACGCCGTTAGACTGCCGAATTTTCATAAGAGAAATCTAATTTTTGTCTTCCTTCCATGTTTTTCATTTAAAATGGTATGTCCTTGAAATTTCATTACAATGTTCATATATCATTCTTATTCTGTCCCTATACTGTTTTATGGGTCATTTATGATTGTTTGACCCATGTCCCCTCTCTTTTCAATGTTCTCTAAAAACCCCGAAACATAGCTGTTATGCTGCAGAATTTTCATCTCAAAATGTCTCTCTCTTTTCCCAAAATTATTTTATGTTATAAAGTGAATACTCAAAGCTCTTCTTTATACAGGGGAATTCACATGTATAACAAAATGTTCTATTTTAAATTCTGGGATTTACATATATGAATCCCGCTCTCCCCTTCTGTTGGTTTAAAGTGACGTAAAGATCATGTCTTTAAAGCAGTTTTTAAAACGTTATGATTATGAAATTAAACCCATTTATTGTATGTTATATGGGTTATTTATGAAATTTTTGATGATTATATATGTGGATCACATAATAATAAAGGCAAATTTAAGGTTTTTCCCTGATAGCGCTCCAATTAATTGGGTAATGATGTAACCACTAGAGATTACAATTTTCACGATACCTTGGTGAATAACCTTGGTAATTTTCAAATGAATCCTTAGGGATGGACCTTGGTTATATGTTCATGATTGTCTATGTTAAATGATGTAGCCACATATTCAAGTTATAAAAAATGTTATTTTTATTATGATGTATCTCATGATTTCTTTCTCATGCCTTAAAGTTCTTTTCATGACCTTATTGAAGTATCTCAAGTTCACATGTAAAATGTTTCTATTGTTTCCCTTACTAGGACTTCTGCTCACCCTTTCTTTTGATGTATGTCCCCAAGTTATGAGATGTATTAATGATCCTAGGATGAACATGAGGAGACGCCTTTCAAGTGTTTAAGAAAATGTTTTATGTTTTCATGTTTTAAGTTCCTGGTTTCCAAAACACTAAACCTTAAAGATCCTCGGTTTTTTAAAATGTAATGAAAGTTTATGTGATAAAAAGGAGGGATGCTATATCTACCACTATAATAACTCTCAATAACTAGCATAACTTATTACACCTTATCAGTTGTACGGAAAACCATATATTTTGACTCTGAATATATTCTTTCTAAAATAGTCTATATTCTAGAGCTACAACCTCAATTATAGAAACAACTAACACAATCACTTCCCTAGAAGTCACTATCTCAACAATTGATCCATCCCTAATAGGTGAGGTAGTGGATTGATCCCCTAGAGTTGGTGTTTGAGGTAGTCTAAAAACCTGATATCTAACTTCTTATCCATAATATCTTAGATAAACTGTGGATAAATAACAATTATAATTAATTATCATTAATATAATATTTTAAATGGTTCAACTTCTGTTGAATTTTAAAGCTTCTGCCTCACTCAAGTCCACATTTTTCCTCATTAAAATTAGAGATATTAGACTTCTATAAGGGTAGTAGTTTAAATTTATTTTCCCTTAGTAGGAGTGATGAATAAAAACCACATATATGTAGGAATATTTAATGTGGTATTGTTCATCAGGACATATAAGAGGTACATTTCGAGAAACTACACCTTCTCCATTTCTATAGATCTTTGAGAAATAAAATTTTGAATAAAATTTCAAAACAACTTCCATTTAGTTTCCTTGTCATTAATGGACTTCTTCTCAAAATCGTAGTTCCCAAACATACACATAAAAACAATAGAAGTTCAAACTATGAATGAACCCACTATAAGATAATTAAAACAAAACTCACCCTTAAGAGGGCAGTGAGAAACTTAATCAATTTCCATAAATGAAACTAGCATAGGATTATTATTTACATTTGATGAAAGGACATCCTCTATTTTTGCATGCTAGAAGACAAAATTACTCATGAAATAATGTTCTTCTTCCTCAAATATAATATCATATTTATTCTCATTAAACATGAACTTACATCCTTGAAATTGAAACATTATTCAATATAATATTTATGCTCATTAGCCAAGCCATATCCATGGATTTTCCCATAATCACATGATGTAGCAAAACTTCATATTTTTCTTTCATAGAAGATCTATATATACCATAATATCCTTGAATTATCTTCACCATTATATAAAGTTCAATAATATGTCAAGATAATGAAGGGTGATGGTTCCATTTCAGGTATAAAGTGATATAGATGAATGGTATGAAAGATAGACATGATTTTGATTTTAGGTCATATACCTGATTGAAAAACGTGTTTTGTGTGAAATTAGGTTTTAGGGTTGATTCAAAATTAAAATAAATAATATTAAATAAAATAAGAGAGTGTAAAGAAAATTAAATTAATTTTCTAAAAAAATTGAACAAAAAAATAAAGGAAGTTTTTAAAATTGAATAAATTAGAATAAATTCTTTCAAATTCCACAATTCATTAAAATAATAAAAATTTAATAATAAGTTCATAAATTAAATCTTACTAAAAATAAAATTGAATAAAATAAATTTAATTTTATTCAAATTCAAATAACCCCAATGTAATGTCCCCGACCTAGAATCCAGTAAACTAGTGCCCTGAGTCGGGTCGCTACATGACTTCAAGAATGCCTCCTCATACGCTAGAGGTTTCCTACTAGAACAGAGGGTCTAAAAGTCACATGGGGATACTATATCCCATTTACAAATGTAATCCACAGTATAAAATAAATAGAATTGAGGAAACAATATACAATAACCAATGAACATGTATAAATAACCATATCCCAAAACATGGTACAACCATAACCAATGGTACATATGTCATTTAAAAATGTAGTGTTAAGTGGACAACCCCCCCTCCCAAATGAATAAAATAGTATAATCACCAAAACGATCCGGACTCCAACTTCAAAACCTCGTCCATATATATCCAAATCCCAACTCAAATCCCTAGTGATAGGCCCTTTCCATTTTTTGAATCTTCCACAATGAATCTAGCTCAGGTACCCAACGATGGCCTGAGCAGGGTTTGAGTACAACATAGTTGGTCACCACCAAAATTTTCTACAAAATATCCAGTCAATCAAATAGTTCATTTAAGTAATAAATAAATGAAAAGTAAATAAGTATCACTCAAGTACTTCTAGTTAAAAATATTTACTCTAAACCTTTTTTCATTATTACCATTTACTTCTTTTTTCCCTCTTATTTACTTAATTCATATTCATCAAATGTTCCATGGGTTTCAAATATTCATCATCTACACATGGGTCTAAAGAAATAAAAAAACTAATCATAAAAGAATAAATCAAGTCCTTATTTCACTGGGGATAATGACATCATAACGACATGTTATACTCACCTCGAATGTAACACCCCAAGGTTTTATAAATAAATTGAAATGCATGAATATTTATTTTTTAAGTAGGTTTTTATAGAAATACTTTAAACATAATTTTTCCACTTCTATGTTTTTAAGTTCAAAAAATATTCACCTATAGTTGTGATCAGTAAGTTATTTAAAGTCTAATAGAACCAACTTTTTTTTGTTTAATATTAACATACCCTTATAAATAGTAATATGAATAGTAATATTATAATAATGAATAGTAAATTTTATTGTTATTTTATTTTCTTAAGGATTAATGATAATGATATCTTGATTAATTTTTCAATGTGATACAAAATCAGTTATAGTTTTAAAATTGATAATTTTTGAATAAATTATGACTTTATCTAAAAATTAAATTAATAATATTTAAAAATATATTTTAAAAAAAATGAATTTATTTTGGAATTATACTCATCGAAAAATTGTTAGGGTTCATTTTTTGGACTTTTTTGTAATTTATGAATTTTTGATGATTAGTGAAAAACGTTAAATACCGTATATTCAAAATATTAGTTAAATACACTATTTTTGACATATTGGATGATTTAATCCCACTTGATTATAAATCATATAAAATATTTACTATTTTGGTTTACATGAATAAATAATATTCATGTTATTGAGAAAAAATATTAAACTAATGATTAAAATAATGGAAAATCACTTCTCTCTTCCACTGTAAAACCACCCTCATTCCCATCTTCCCCTCGCACCTCTCAAGCCTTGATCATTGTCTATGTTTGGAAAAATACACTCATGAAGTCTATTCCTCACTCCATAGAGTTTCTGGTATCACCAAAATGCCAAAACCAATGGCCTTAATAAGTATCTCAAGAAGAAGGGATCAAGAAGTAAGAATCCTCTTCCTTTTTTCATTTGTTTTCCTTCAAATTCCTTTATTTTATTATACTCTATTTCCCTACACTTATCCATGAGGTATTAAATCTTCATAATATTATATATTATTTATGTTACCATGTTCATGTAAAAGATTTACCATCTTCCTTTCTCTCCTCTCCCTCTTGTTCTAAAAATAAAAATATTGTCCATGATGTGCCGCTTTACCAAAATCGTGGACAATGTGTTTTCAATATCCATTACACCCTTCAAATATTATCATAAAACATTTTTAATTGATTAAAGATAATTTAATTTTTATTTTTAACCTATTTCATGTTCTGTAATGAACTTTTATGCATGACATTATATTATATAATGAAACAAGTACATGATTATCGAGGAACCGCCAAAAATGATCTAAACAAACATCATGAATATTTTATGTAATTATCCATCATCATATAATATAAAAAAAATTATTTATGGTTTAAATTATATATTCTAGAAACATATTAATACCATTTCATCCAACTTCTGTAATTTTATTTCCATACTCAATGAAAATAAAATACAAACCGACCATGAAAATCATGTAAAGAATGCACCCAAAAAATGGAAGGAACAAAATACTAACAATTAAAGGGTGAAATGCTATAACAAAATGATCATATAAGTTATTATAAAGATGAATATTTTTCTGTATTATATTAATAAAACTCTTTTAACCATTATACAGGTGGTTTAAACAAGTTTTAATTATGAATAATATGTGGTAAGGGAATTCTTAATCTGATTTCCATTTTTTGGGGTAACATTCTAATTCATTATTTATGTGACATTAAAAATATTTTTAATGAATTTTGTTTTTATTATTTTTAATTATGTTTATTTAAATTGTATATAAATTTTATATACATTCGATTAAGTATCACTTCAATTTTATGATATTTGTAAGGGGATTTTCTTTTCAAGTCTTGTTTTACAATTCTTTTGTACGAAATTAAAAAGAAATATTTTTATGCAAATTTTCATGTTGTATGATTATGTTATGGATCTGGAGAATTTTTTATGATGGATGGAGGGAACTATATCTCCCTCCAATGCATTGGGTATGTCTGTTTTGGAGGTCGGCTATATATGTACTTAGTGTAACTGTCATGGTCACACAAATTTTAAGGTAGTCGTGAAGGTTAACAATTATAATCTAACGAATATGGTTACAATTTTATGTAATTAATGCCCCAAGATACCTTTATGGTTTTATTTATTTTATATATGTTTGTTTAAATCTAATTTAAACCTCATGTTTTACAATGTATGTTTGTATGTGTAACAAGTATTTTGTTTATGAAAATTATTTCATACATTACAAGTATTCATGGACTAATGTTTTCATTCATTTATTTTGTATAACTTAATGATATTTTTTTTCTCATACCATGTTTTTAAATTATTTTCATAGGTTATAATTACAATAAAGGAAAATAATAAATCCATGTTAAATGTTTTAAAAACTTTTAAAAGAAAACATGTTTTATTTAAAATGTTTTATATTTTGGAAGAAATGGATATTGTTATTTGTTTTATCTTCTATATATGAATGTTGAATGTTATGTATATAATATATCCCAATTCTATAAAACTCTAAACATGAAAAATTCCTCAATATTAATGGAAGTTAGTTCTTGACTAAAATTCAAGATTATGCATTGTAATAAGGTCGGGTAATTATAGTTGGTATCAAAGGATGATTTAGATAAAATTATGGGTTAGGATGATGTTAATAGAATACAATAAATTATTTTTACTCTATGGTTAATTTGAAATGATATAGAATTTAATGATTACCATGTTTCTTATACTAGTATATGTTTTTTCATAATTGTTTTATGCAGAATAAAAATTGAAGCTGGAGAGGAGAGGCATTGATCGAATGATATACTTCTGAATCAGTAGCCTAGAATGCTAGGGATTGGAACTAAGGTGTTTGTGATAGTAATGGATTAGATAATGCAGACATGAAATTGTGGTGTAATCCATTAATTAGAACAACTAGAGGTACCACAACAGAACATGATGATAGTGAAACATTTTATGAGACAACACCCTATTACTTTCAATGGATATTTTGACCTTGTAGCTGATAAATAAATAATTAAGGCCCATAAAAATATATTCAATGTCATGGGATTTTTAGATAATCGAAAGAAAAGTATTTCCATTTATCATTTGGATGGTTAAGCAGATCAGTGGTGGTAAATTTTCAAAAATGTTAGGGATATAGTGGGGATTGATGCTTTAGAGTGGGATGAATTTAAAACTATTTTCCCTAAAAAATATTTTTCTAAGGTTGTGTGACTTAGGATATAGAATAATTTTCTTTAATTGAAGAAAAAATAGGATGATTCAATGGTTTTGTATGAATTAAACTTCACCCGAATGGTGAGGAATGCTCTAAATCTTATTCTGGATCTTTATAGAAAAATCAACCATTTTTTACTTCATAATAAAGACAATGTATCGAAGGGTGTTGGCCACCCGTGAATTAAAAAGTAATGAGAAACTTGTATGATGTGCTGAGAGGGTAGAGATGATGTTTTTTAATATTATGTGAACTTTTAACACAAAGGGAAGAAGCAGCCCCAATGGAAAGTGATGGGTAATAATCAACCAAATAAATCTGAAGATATGAAATTACAGTTTCTAGTTTTTGAAAAGTGTAGAAAAATTCATCATGGGGAATTCCATAGAAAAATTGGGAAGTGTTTTCGATGGGGGTATGTTTGTACATATAGCCTAAGATTGTAATGAAAATGATCATAAGAATAATCAAGATAAGAAAACTGTTAAGTGAATTAAATGTGAAAAGATACGCCATTATGAAAATACTTTCCCAAATAGATATTTGAATGATGCAAATAAGCCATACAGTAAGTTAAAAGGTGTAGTGAGATCCTTTGCGACTACATCAGTAGACGTCGGGTCATCCAATGAAATTGTATTATGTATCTTTTTTGTTTACTTATATTTTTCTCAAGTATTTTTGGATATGGGATCTAGACATTCCTTTATTTCTGAGGACTGGGAAATTGGAAATATCACCTAAAAAATGAAATTAAAACATATTTTTTAAACACCAAAGTGAAATATTATAGAAAATAGTAATTATAAGAATATTTCTATTATGGTCTATGAAATAATTTACCATCAAAACATTCTGTTTTCCCCATATTAGAGTTTGATGTCATTCTAGGAATGGATTGCAATTCTGTTTATCATGCTAAGATTTATTGTAGAGATAAAGAAGTTTTTTTTCATAATATGTTTCAGTTTGTATACAAGAACGGACCCATTAAATTGATAACATATTAGGAAACTTAGTAATTGTTGATAGAGGAAAATGAAATTTATATTTATCATGTTATTGAAAAAAATTGAACCATTCTGATTAATGATGTGCCAGAGGTAATTGAATACCTTCATGTTTTTATGGATGAGTTACCTAGTGTCATACCTAATCGAGAAGTCAAATTAATAATGCTAAGACAATTTCAAAACACCCCAAATCGAATGGCTAAAATGAAACTTCTTAAATTGAAAAATTAGTTGCATGATTTTCTTGATAAAGGCTTCATTCATCCTATCAATTAACCATGGGGTGCTATTGTTTTGTTCGTTAAAAATAAATATGGTTCCATGAGACATTGCATTTAATATAGTTCCTTAAATAACATCACTATTAAAAATAATTATACTTTTCCTCATATCGATGACTTCTTTGATCAACTTAAGGGAGATCAATACTTTTCCAATATTGACTTGAGATCCACATTCCATCATCTAAAGGTAGAGGAGGAAAATATCTCAAAAACATCTTCTGTTACTAGATATGGGCATTATGAATTTTTTGTTATACTATTTGTGTTAATTAATGTCCTTCTTTATTTATGAATTTATGAATAAAATATTTCATGAGTTCTTCAATAAGATTGTATTTGTGTTTATTGATGAAATTATGGTATTTGTTTTGAGTAAAAAGGAGCATGAAAAACATTTAAGGGTTGTTTGAGAAGCCTTAATTAAAAATTCAGCAAATGTGATTTTTGGTTGCAAGAGATTTCTTTTCTTATGCACATTGCAAATAAGGATGGAATAACAGTTGATCCTTCCCAAAAAGTGGTTGATGAATAGAAAATACCAACAAATGTTATAGATATTTGTAGTTTTATTAGATTAGTAGGTCATTACGAATATTTTGTAAAAATATTTTCACGTTTATCTAGCTCGCTAACGAATTTAATGTGAAAAGGGGTTAAATTTACTTAGATAGAAGAATGTGGTGTTTTCTAGGAACTGAAGAATTGATTGGGGAATGCTCTAGTTTTGGATTTACATTCCCAAAATTATGAGTTTTTCATCTATAGTGATGCTTCATTGCAGGGCCATGGTTGTGTTATGATGTAGAATGATCAGTTAATTGTTCATGATTCATGAAAAAGAAATCCTCCTGAGTTAAATTATCCCACAAATGATTTTGAATTGGTAGATGTGGTTTTTTATTTGATAATTTGGAGGAATAATTTATATAGAGACAAATGTAAAATATATACTAACTATAAAAGTCTGAAGTATATATTCACTCAAAAGGAATTAAACATGAGGAAGAGAAGATAACTTGAATTTATAAAATATTATGATTTCATGATCAATTACCATCTAGAAAAAAAACAAGGTGGTAGATTCCTTTAGTCGAAAACATCATGAATCATAAATAATGTTACATTTAGAACATGATCCCTTGATTATTGATTTGATGAATTTTGGCTAAGAAGTTATTAGTATAGTAAATACCTCTGTTTTGTTTTTGGTTTCTACACAATTATCACTATCAGAACGAATTAAAAAATTGTAGAAGGAAGACTATAAGCTACAGAAAAAGGAATAATTGGTTAAAATGGGTAAATTTATAGAATTTAAACTTGATAAAGTTTGTTTTTATGATTTGGTAAAAGGATGTATGTGTCATGTGATTCCCAATTTACGAATTATTTGTTGTGTAAAGATCATAGTTCTCCATTTTCAGTTCATGCTAAAAGTACTATGATGGACAAAGACCGTTGGGAGTATTACTGGTGGGATGGAATGAAAAATGATATTGCATAATTTACTGTGAAATGTTTGACATGTCAATTGGTTAAAGTATAGAGGTAGTTATCGAACGGGATGCTTCAGACTTTTCTAGTGATAGATCAAAAATGAAAGAATATATCCACCGGATTTTTGATGGGACTACCAAATAATTCTCTAGGTAACAATGCAATATGGGTTATTGTTGAATGACTGACTAAATCTGTGAATTTTCTCTCTATTTGAGATATAATATATTTGAATCAGATTTCTCTATTATAACTCAATGAGATTTTCTAGTTATATGGAGTTTCTCTTTCCATTGTATCTGACACCTATCCCTAGTTAACTTCTAACATTTGTAAGGGACTTCAAAAGTCACTGGGCACAAAAATAAAATTTAGTACATCTTTCCATCTTCAATGAGATGGGTAATCTAAACAAACTATTCATACATTGGAAGATATTCTATGATATTGTTCAATGGAATGCTGTTGAAGTTGGGATAAACATCTTTCATTGCTTGAGTTTTCTTATAATAAATGTTTTCATTCCAATATATCGACGACACCTTTAGAGCCATTGTATGGGAATCAGTGCAAAACTCTAGATTTTTGGGATGTAGTCTAGGAAAGGAAATTTATGGGACCATAATTAGTAAAAGAAAAACCTAAGAAAGTGAATATGATCCAGCAACACATGATAACAACTCAGAGAAGGCAGAAAAATTATATATACAATAGGAGAAAAAGACATTTCTTTCGAGGTACATGATCATGTTATTTTAGAATCTTACCATGGAAGAGTGTTATACGTTTTGGTAAGAAATGAAATCTATGTCCATGGTTCATTAGACTATATGAATTTATAGATAAAATTAGACCAGTCTCTTAACGAGTAGTTTTTCATCCTATTTTATCTCAGGTACAAAATTATTTTTTCATATTTTGATGTTGAGAATGTATGTGCTAGATTCATCCCATGTTTTGAGCCCAAAAGTAGTTCAGTTGGAAGAGAACCTTTTATAAGAATAGAAAACTATTCATATTTTTGATTGAAGGAAGAAATTATTGCAAAACAAGGTAATACACCATGTATAGGATGTTTTGGAGAAACCACATGGTTGAAGAAGCAACATAAGAATCTGAAAATTATATGAGGGAAAGGTACCCTCACTTGTTAAATAAGTAAATAAAATTTTGAGGGTGCAATTTATAGAATGTGGGGATAATGTAACACCCCAAGGTTTTAAAAATTAATTTAAATTCAAGAAACATAGTTTAAAGTAAATATTTATAACTATCCTTTAAACATAATTTTTCCACGACTATGTTTCAAATTTCAAAAAACGGCCATCTACGGTTGTGATTAATAGATTATTTTGAGTCTAATAGAACCAAATTGATTATTGATGAATAGTAACATACCCTTGTTAATAGTAATATGAATCTAATGAATTGTAAATTGTATTATTATTTTATTTTCATAAGGATTTATAATAATGACATCCTGATTAATTTTTCAATGGGATATAAAAGCAGTTATAGTTTTAAAATTTTTAATTTTGGAATAAAGTATAATTTTATTTAAAAATGAAATAAATAATATTTAAAAATTATTTTAAATAAAATGATTCCATTTATTAATTCTACACATCAAAAAATGGTTACGGAATTATTTGGGGATTTTTCTAAAATTCATGAATTTTTTATGAATAGTGAAATACAGTAAAATACTATATATTCAAAATATCAGTCAAATACACTATTTTTTACCTCATCACTAATGTAAGACCAATTGTTTAGAAATAACATGAAATGTTTACTAATTTGGGTCACATGAATCAAGAATATTCATAGTCTTGAGAAAAAATATTAAACTAATGATTAAAATAATATAATGTCCCTCCTCCCCTCAACTATAAATACCACCCTCATTCTCTTATTCCTCTCACAAATCTCAATCCATGAAAATTGTTTATGTTATTCCAAATTACTTCCCCAAGGATCTTCCCCACTTTATAGATCTTCTAGTCTTACCAAAAGGCCAAAAAAATCCCTTAACGAGGATCTTAAAGAGAATAGATCAAGAAGTAAGAATCCTCTTCCTTTTTCATTTGTTTTCTTTCCAATTACTTTCTTTTCATATAATCTATTATCCTCCACATATCTAGAAGGTATGAAATATCCATAATATTATATATCATGTATGTTAACATGTTCATATAAAATATTCATCATCTTACTTTCACTCCTCTCCCTCTTGTTCTAAAAATAAAAACACCGTCCATGATGTGATGATTTACCAAAATCGTGGATAATGTGTTTTCAATATCTGTTACATCATTAAAATATTATCATAAAATATTTTAAATGGTTGAAATATAATTTATTTGGTATTTTTTAACAATTTTCATGTTCTGGAAAGAACTTCTATGCCTGAAATTAAATTACATAATGAAAGAAGTTCAAGAGTATCGAGAAACTACAAAAAATGATCTAAACAAACATCATTAATGTTTTATATAATTATCCATAATCATATATGATAACAAAATTATTTATGTAATAATTATATATTCTTGAAACTTATTAACACCTTTTGATACCACTTCTGCAATTTCATATCCATACAAAAAGAAAATCATATACAAAATGGCCATGAAAATCATGTAAAGAATTCACAAAAAACAATGGATGGAACAAAATACTATGAATTAGAAGGTGAAATTATGTAAAGAAATGATCATATTTGTAATGTCTCGGATTTTCCTTGTATTATTTTTAAATATTATATTGAATTATTTCAAGACCATAAATTTTGACGACGTATGATTCCGAGGCCCAGAGTGCCCAGAATAAATGTTTGAAATAAATTAAAATTTGAAACAGCGCGCGTGAGTAGATTTCCTGTAAATGTTGAATATATTTTTAAAAAGTTGTCTAGATCAGAAATCTGAGGGAACCATTACGTTCAGAGTAGCGACTTTACCTTAGCGAGGGCTAACATCGATCGGCACAGGTCATCTATGAGAGTTGGTTTTTTGGACGTTTAATGAAAATGAAATAAAACAATAATTTATTTTATTTAAAAGTTTCCTTTTTATGCAGTGACCGAATTATTCCCTTTTTAAATAACTTCTTATAGAATGTTTGCAGGTTTAGCCTCATAACCCCATGAATTGAGAGAGAGGCTCTCATAGCTTTGTAGGAGAACCTATTGTCAGACAAAGATGATGCATCTCAGATCAAACGAACCTTGCCAACAAACACGACACAATGATCGTTCTTCAATTGGATCGAGGTAGAGGTTGTTATTTCGATTCTTCATTCCCCATTTTTGGATTTAATGATGAATGTGAATCACCCATGAACATGTTGATCAGTGTATGACGCATTCTTACGGGAGTGTGTCATTTTCCGTTTGTTTCGGGGTTTTATTTGGGAATTTTAATTGTGATAATTGTTGGATTATCATTTTGATTCACCTTGTTAAATCCTTCTAATGGGATCAGATCAATGTCATGATGAACGATGTTATAGGTTCATTCCTCCTTTTGGTTTATTGATTTTTTTTCTTCCTCTTTTCTTGGAATTCTTCATGTTCATTGTGGGGCGACAAACAACGGATTGTTATGCATCCGTTTTGCAATGCAATGATCCCAAATTGGAGATATGACCTCGTGGTGACTTATCAAAGGTGTGATGGATATGAAGGAGGATGAATCAACATGGTCTAGTAATTATTGTTCTCCGGACATTCTTCAAATAAATGATCAAAATGCATTTTCTGAGCCGATTAGAGGCCCGAAACTGACAGAATCGACTTTGTGATGTTAGAGAAACCTCATATCTGGAGTATCATTGTGATCAGATGGCTAGAAATAATACTGGAGGAGAGACTGGGGCACGGCGGCGATAGGTATCATTTCTAGAATTTTCCAAAGAACATGACATTTATCCCTGAAGAACACGGCGTGTGGTACCGGCTCAGTGACAGCTGTGGTTTACCGAGGCACAAAGCGATGAGACGGGGTGTCCCCGAAGAACATGGCGTGTGGGTCCTTACACAGGACTCGACGTGTATCTCGGGAATACATGGACACGTGAATGAGTACCCACCTGCATACTCAACCACATGGATAGTCCAGGTCGGCTACATG
The DNA here is from genome assembly GCA_963277665.1 of Viscum album. Lineage (NCBI taxonomy): Eukaryota > Viridiplantae > Streptophyta > Magnoliopsida > Santalales > Viscaceae > Viscum > Viscum album. The sequence continues at coordinate 1,690,767,803 of OY728163.1, read as the reverse complement.
GGTTACCCCATTTACCAGTTACACGAGATGGTGCACATGGGATAAATCTGTGTACGGGCACATGATTGTGTACACGGAGCCAACCCCAGCTACTCAAACACAACGTGTGAACTATACTGCATTCCATGTACTAACATTCCAATAAGACCAGCCATGCAACACGGGCCATAGTACACGGGCAGTACACAGGGCCATAAGACAAGATGTGTGACAATTTTACACGCCATGTAATTTTCAGTACATGGATTGATATTCTTTTCCACTGTATCTTGGACATGTTTCATTTGGTTTATTTCCCCTTTTTCTCATTACCCTAAAAAGCATGTGTCATTTCCAACTACAGGAGTATATTCCCATTAGTAGGACTTTCTGAGATAGAGTCATTTATCCCTCTAAGAGGCCCAGAGCGAGATCCTCTATCCATTCGTGGCCCTAGGTAGAGTTAGGTATCGACATGAATACTTCCACAGAGTCTTGATCCTCTACCTAGTAGGAGAATTCTAGATGAGTAATGGAATCCACCAAGGCCCTAGAAGTAATCCTCATCTATGTATCATGATCATTCCCCCACTCAAGAGTGTGTTCTTCCAGAATGATTGCATTTATCTCTCGTGACCTATCCCAACAGACAGTACTTCTAGGACGGATGTCATTAGAGCTATCAGACTCATAGAGTACATTCTCCCAGGCGAGTGCTTTGTGGAACCTTCGAACTGAATCCCTAGTGGGGGTATGTTGTAGCGTGAATTTTCCCAAGACTATGGGTTTGGGATTTTAGTATATTTGGATTGTGTTCTCCTATTATATGTTCAGCAGACATATACTGTACAGAGATGATTGTGCCTTTCCTTGGTGTATTGATTTGTGGTTTTTGGGGTCCTCTACTGAGTATTGTTATACTCACCCCTACACAGGCTTTTCCTGAACGTTTCATGTGTTGTGAAAATGAGTATCCTTTTGATAGATTCCAGGGCAGACCAGGACATGTCCGAGATTTCTGATTTCACTACAAGCCAAGTTGTTCCTACGACTACAAGTTTCATTCCCAGTACCTCTTTTTGTTTACCGGTTGGACTTTTTAGTTTTTATACTCTTGTTTTTGGTGGTATTGTAGTCTCACCTAGTTTACTTTCAGTACATTACTTTCATTCGTACTCTGTTGGTTGGGTTTAGTATTATGCATGAATTTTTGTTCCCTTGGGTTTTTTTACATTTTAGCATTGTGGGCTTGGAGATTTGTGCATGTGTTCTGGTACATAGAAAATGCCACTCGTGTTAGAAATATTCCTACTCGGTGCTAGTCACCAACCCCTAGCCTATTGGAGGCGGGCTTGGGGAGTTGCGGCATGTTCCCCACTAGGACGGGTCGTGACAGAGTGGTATCAGAGGTGGTCAGTTCTACCTTAGGACCAAGATTCTGTGAGGTTTGTTTGGGGAAACAGTGTTAAGTGTTTCGAGCTCGGTCATCAGTATAGAGACTCAAGTGTTGGAGCGGGCAGCAAACATATCCATACACTAGGACTCTAATAACCTTTTTTTTGTCTTGGAACATGAAAACACTAGTTATGAGGAAATAAAAGAATGGTATATGCATCATATTTGAAATGGGTTTTTTTCCATGTCCTTTGTGTCAGTTATCCAGATATACTCGTTGACCATAGTATATCTTGTTTTCTTACAGGACGCCTTCATGGAACATACCCACTAGGATTCATCAGTGTGATCATGAGGATGACCCCCATCAGTGATGAGGCATCGATATAGGGACCAGTTCCCCAGGTGTTGGCACCAGGTGGTGCACCTGAAATACCACCACTAACTGAGCAGCCTATGGTACCTATAGTACTGACCGATACGGAGTGCAGGCTGAGCATGCTCTATGAGTTTGAGAGACAGATACCCCTCAGGTTCCAAGGAATTCCCAACCCTGAGTTAGTTGAGGACGGGATTGAGGCAGTGACCAGAGTTTTCTGTCAAGTGAGGACACTAATGAACCAGATCATGATCCTAGGAGCGATCCTTCTTCATGGTTCGGCGGGGAGATGGTGGAGTCTGACCAAACATACTCACAACAAAGATACTATTTCATAGATAGAATTTGAGAAACTCTTCAGGGAGGAGTTATCTCCAGTTACGTTGAATGAAATGTGCATCCAGGAGCTTCTTCTGCTCTAGCTGGGCAGTATGACAGTAACTAACTATTCATTGAGGTTCACCAACCTCAACAGGTACTCAATGAATAAGGTCAGGGATCAGTACTTTATAGCTCGGACCTTTGAGCGAGGTCTACGAAGGGACATCCGAGATAGTGTCATGCTTATATGAATTTATACATATCCTGGAGTGCATGAGAGATCCTTGGTGATGGAGAGCTTCTTAGCGATGCAGAGACAGCAGATGATAATTAGCAGTAGGAAGACAGGCGTGGAGACCTCGGTAGTAGGGAGCTAACATTAGGCACTAGGATCATGACATGGGAGATGTCATAGGAGGACCTAAGATAGGGGATCGATAGACCATGGCACTCAGGATGGATCCATTTAGCCTAGGGAGAGGTAGTGATACTTGTGCGATGGTAGGGGACATCTCGCTAGAGATTTTCCAACCCATCGAGCTGCTAATAGGGAGGTGGTGGATGGACCACTTAGGTATAGGTAGAGAGTTGAGCAGACATACCCTCTAGGCGACAGATGTGGTGGATGTGTAGGGAGAGCTACAGGTGAGGACAGATGCTTTGATCTACTTCCACCACCACCCCCAGGAGGTATGCACCAGGATCAGGGAGCTGGGGGACAGGGGCGGGGATAGTTGCATGCAGTTGAGACTTATGACCTAAGGAATCCAGGGATGATCTGAAGTACGATCTGTGTATTCTCTACCAAAGATGCCATAATTTTAGATATAGGTTCTAGTTATTCCTTCATCGCCACATGTCTTGTGTGAATCGTTGAGATTATGGTAGAGTCCTTGACTTGGTCCTTATGCTTGGAGGCACCTACAGAAGGAGTGTCGATGATCACTCACCTTTGCAGATATTGTGATCTTACCCTTGGAGGTGAGATTTTCAGTTGGAACCTCTTGGTGGTAGAGTCGAGTCCTGATGACATCATTCCTGGTATGGATTGGTTATCTTCGGTTAATGCCTGGATTGACTGCTTTAGTCGAAGGGTGCGGTGGGTCCGTATTTATGGGACACCATTTTTTCGTCAGAGAAAAGCAAACCCCTGCCGCACAAAATGGGATCATGCATAGGAGGGTGTAGCTGATCACTCATGAATTGTCTTTCCCTTCCCTCTGAGCAGTAGATGTTATGAGCTCCTAGTTCCTTGCAGTAGTTTCGGATTACAAGGACGTATTTTCTAACGATGTTCCAGGACTAACTCCCTACCGGTAAATTGACTTCTGCATTGACTTACACCCCGAGACGGTATGGATTTCCTCATCAGTATATTGCATGACTCTCATAGAGCTTTGTGAGTTTAGGGTGCATTTGGAGGATTTGCAGAGCAATGGTTTCATAAGACCCAATGTTTCACCCTGGGCGGGCCCTAGTCTTATTTTCTAAGAATATATATGGGAGTCTTGATGTTGTACATGGATTAACAATCCCAAATCCGGCAACAGTGAAGAAAAAGTATCCACTAATAAGAATTGATGACATATTCAATCAGATAAGAGGATCACAATGGTTCTCGGAGTTTGACCTTCGATCAGGTTATCACTAATTACGAGTACGAGACGAGGATATATAGAAGATGACTTTCAGATGCTGCTACAACCACTAGGAGTACATGTTGAATCCTTTTAGCAAGACAAACACCCCCACAGTGTTCATGGGACTAATGAACTGAATCTTTCGGTTGTACTTAGACCTATTCGTAGTTGTCTTCATTGATGACATCCTTGTGTTTTCGACATTAGAGGAGGAGCACGCGAGACACCTACAGATGGTTCTAAACTTATTCCGAGAGCACTGGCTTTATGGGAAGCTCTCTAAGTGTCGGTTCTTGATTTAGGAGGTCCACATTCTGGTATATTTCATCTCAGAAGATGGTTTAGTTGTACACCCCGCCATGGTGGAGGCAGTGTAGGCATGGGAGCCACCCCGGAGTATGACGAAGGGGCAGAGCTTCCTTGGGTTTGCAGGATATTATAGTAGATTAATTTTTGATTTATCACGAATATTAGTATCAATGAAAGCCTTGATTAGGAAGGGACAAGTCTTTTAAATGGGAAGAAAAGTGCCAGTAGTCTTTCGAGCAGTTGAGATAGAGTTTGATGAGTTCTCTGATATTGATATCACTGGAGAAGGGTATCGATAACGTCGTTTTCTGTGACACATCAGGGCCCGGGCTTGGATGTGTCATGATGAAAAGATATGTAGTGAATGATTATGGTTCACGACATCTTAGGCAACATGAGAATAACTAGGCGACCCACAATCTCGAGTTGGAAACTGTAGTATTCGTGTTGAAGATGTGGAGACACTACCTTATGGGTGAGCGGTTCATCATCCACTCTGACCACAAGAGCCTCAAGTACATTTTCTCATTGAAGGATATAAATCTGAGTCATAAGAGTTAGTTATAGTTCCTCCAAGATTATGATTTTCAGATTATCTATACTCCAAGGAAGGGGAACAAGGTGGCAGATGCTCTTAGCCAAAGGTCAAGCTTGCAGCTATTGAGTGAGGTGACAGAGTAGTTAGCCACATTGCAGCTATCCTTTAGGGGCAATGAGGATGCATCTTAAATTTATTCGATGGTTGTCACCCCTCTAATGTTACAGTGAGTTAGGGAGGCACAACTTAGGGATGTCGACTATGAGGTTTTACATGCTCAGTTATCCACAGGACATGCTCCGGATGGATATTCACAAGGTGGGGAGCACATACTTCTTTTCAGGGGATTCACTGTTGTACCAGTGGCATTATAGGAACAGGTCCTGAGAGAGTTTCATACATCCCCATTGGTGGTATATCCTAGATTAGTGAAGATGTACCAGGATCCCTGATGATAGTTCTGGTGGTTATACATGAAGAAGGCAGTAGTAGAGTTCATTTCTCGATGCCTTACAAGCCAGCATGTGAAGGTTGAGCACTAGGTTTTAGTGTGATTATCTCAACCCTAGAAGTTCCATAGTGGAAGTTGTGTGGAATATCAATGGACTTTGTGATGGTCTTACCACGGATGTCCAAGGGATATGATTCAATCTGGGTGATCATTGACTGACTCACCATGTTGGCCCGCTTCCTAGATATCAGGGAGCAGAGTTTTGTAGAGAGATTGGGATGCCTCTACATACAGGAGATAGTTCATCATCATGGTGTCCCTTCGACAATAGTCTTAGATCAAGATGCCCACTTTACATCCTAGTTGTGGAAGGTATTGTAGGAGGATTTTGGGACTCATCTACACTTGAGCACAGTGTTCCATCCCCTGACCGATGGTCAGATGGAGAGGACCATCTCGGTTCTGGAGGATATGTTGTGGGCCAGTATCATGAAAATTGTTCCCAATTGGGAGGAACACCCACCACTGGTGGAGTTTGTATACAACAACAGCTACCACTCCACAATTGGAATGTCACATTTTGAGGCTTTATATGGGAGACCCTACCGGTCAATGCTTTGCTGGAACGACCCCAGAGAGTCAGCACTCATGGGTCCAGAGTTGGTACGAGCTACCACCAAGAAGGTGCAGATCATTCAAGAGAGGATGAAGACTACATAGAGCTAGTAAAAGTTTTATGCTGATAGGTGAAAGAGTCCTCTCGTGTTCGAGGATAGAGACCTTGTCTTTCTTTGGGTTTCACCTCGATGAGGGTCACGATGATTTGGCTGGGGTGACAAGATATCTCTGAGGTTCATCGGACCATTCCAAATTCTTTGTAGAGTTGGGGAATTGGCATAAAACTTAGCACTACTTCCATAGTTTCATCTGGTACATGATGTCTTCCACGTGTCATAGTTGGGGAGGTACGTGCATGACCCATCGAACGTCATTGACTGGGGTGAGATGGACATTGAGGATTGAGTGACCTTTGCTGAGTACCCAGTGGGGATTAGGGATTGGTCAGAGAGGATTTATTATGGGTGATAAATTCCCTTGGTGCACGTTCAGTGGAAGCACAAGAATCTTTAGGAGAGCATGTGGGAGTGGAAGACTCAGATTCATGCCCAGTACCTGCATGTTTTGGAGTAAAATTTCTTTTGGCTTTTCAGGGATGTAAATCCCCAATGTCGGGTGAATGTAATGTCTCAGAATTTCTATGTATTATTTTTAAATATTATATGGAATTAATTTGGGCCAGAAATTTTGATGGCGAGCAATTCTGAGGCTCGGAGTTCCCGGAATAAATGTTTGAAATAAATTAAAATTTTAAACTATGCACATGAGCGGTTTTCCTATAAAACATTAATATCTTTTAAATGGGTGCACGGATCAGAAATCTGTGGGAACTGTTTCATTTAGAGTAGTGACTTTACCTTAGGAATGGCCAAAAATAGATCGTCGTGGGTCAAATGCGTGAGTTAGTTTTTGGGCGTTTAATGATAGTTAAATAATATAATATTTTTTTTTATTTTTTGCGCAGTGACCTAATTCCTCCCATTTTAAATACCTACTTATGGAAATTTCATTGGGTTATCTTAATAACCATGTGGATTTAGAGAGAGGCTCTTGAAGATTTGGAGGAGAACCCGTTGTCGGACCACGATGATGTATCTCAGATATGACCAACCTCTCCAATGAACATGATTTGGCGATCATTCTTCAACCGGATCGAGGTCGAGGTTTTAATTTCGAATCTTATTTCCTTTTTTTTGTATTTCACAATGAAGGCGGATCAACCATGAACATGTTGATCTGCGGACCATGCGTTCTTGTAAGAGGGTGTTATTTTCCACTTCTTTCGGGGTTTGATTCATTAATTTTAATTATGATAATTTTGGGATTATCATTTTGATTTGACTTGTTAAATCCTTCTAACAGGATTGGATCAACGTCGTGACAAATGATGGCAGAGGTTGGTTCCTTTTTTTGGTTTATTGAATTTTTTTTCTTCTTCTTTTCTTTGCGTTGTTAACGTTCTTTGTGGGGAAATGAACAATAGAGTGTTACACATCCGTTTTGTGATGCAATGATCCCAAATTGGAGATCTGACCTCATGGTGACCTAGAGGAGGTGCGAAGGTGATGAAAAAAGTTGAATAAACACAGTTCGGGAATTATCGTTCTTTGATCATTCATCGCACAAATGATCAAAATGAATTTTCGAGGTGGATCGGAGGCCTAAAACTAACAGAATCGACTTCGTGATGTTGGTTCAACCTCAAATATTATCGTTTCGTTGAGATCAAATGGATGGATCAATGAATGGAGGAGATACCGGGGTGCACTGCCGATAGAAATTGTTTATTGAACTTTCAGAAGAACACAGTGTGTATCGCCAAAGAACATGTCGTGTTGTACTAGCTCAACAGCGACTACGGTTTCGAGTGACACGAAGCGATGACACAGCTTGTACTTGAAGAACATGGTGTGTGGGTCCTTACATGGGACTCCATGTGTATATCAGGAGATACATAGACATGGGATTGAGTACATGGTCGTGTACTCCGCCACACAGCCAGACCGGGCCAGCTGTACAGGTTACCCCATGTACCGGTTACATGGGATGGTGCACATGGGATAAAGTTGTGTATGGGCACACGACCGTGTACACATAGCCAACTCCAGCTACTCAGACATGACATGGGATCTATACTACATGTTGTGTAATGACATTCCTATACGACCAAACTTGCCACACGAGCCGTAGTACACGAGAGAAACCCAGGGTCAGAAGAGACGGCGTGTGACACTTATACACTTCGTGTAATTTTCAGTACATGGCTTGATCTTCTAGTCCAATGTATCTTGGAAATTTTTCATTTGGGTTAGTTCCCCTTTTTCTCATTCCTCTAAAGGTCACATATCGTTTCCTACTACAATAGTATAATCCCTTCAGTAAGACATTCCGAGATAGAGCCAGGTATCCCTCCGAGAGGCCCGTAGTGAGATCGTCTGTCAATTATTAACCCTAAGTAGAGTCAGGAATATATGTGACTACTTTTACAGGGTGTTGATCCACTACATAGCAGGTGAATTTCGGATGAGTTTTGGTTTCCACTAATGCCCTGGTAGTTATCCTCATCTATGTATCTTGATCTTTTTCCCACATAGGAGTGTGTTCTCTTGGAAGGAGTGCATATATATCTCGTGACCTTTCCTGATGGAAAATACTTCTTAGATAGACATCATCAGAGCTATTAGACTCATGGAGTGAGTTCTCCCAGACAAGTGCTTCATGGAACCTTCGAACTGAATCCTTAGTGGGGGTATGGTATTGTCTGACTTATCCCTAGACAACATGTTTGGTATTTGAGTATATTTTTATTTTTTTCTCCTATTATATGTTTAGTAGACATATACTGTCTAGTAATGACTACTCCATTCTTTGGCGTATTACTTTGTGGGTTTCAGGGTCCTCTACTGAGTATTTTTATACTCACCCCTACACAGGCTTTTCCCGCACGTGTCTTGTCTTGTGCATACAAGAAACCTTTTTACAGAGTGCAGGGTAGACCAAGACAGGACCAAGATTTCTGAGTTCCCAATATGCCGAGGTGTTTCTATGACTATGAGAATTAGTCCCAGTACCTCTTTGTTTTTACCGGTTGGACTTTGTAGTTTTCATACTCTTATTTTCATTGGGCTTGTATTCTGTACTAGTATACTTTCAGTACATTACTTTCCATCGTACTCTATTGGTTAGGTTTATTTGTATGCATGAATTGCGTTCCCTAGTGTTTTTTTTACATTTTAGAATTGTGGGCTTCAATATTTGTGTGTGTGTACATGTACATAGGCAATGCCTCCCATGTTAGTAATATTCCTACTCGGTGCTAGTCACCAGCCCCAGGCCTATTGGAGGCAAGCATAAGGAGTCACGACCTAGGCCCCACTGGGATTGGTCATGACAATATAATGTATTATAAAGATTAATATATTTATTTAAGAGATCGATAACCCTTTTGTAACCTTTATACATGAGTTAAAAAAATTAAGTAAGACGAACCCGAGGTAAGGGAATTATTATCTCGATTTCCATTCTTTGTGTAAACATTATACATAATTATTTATGTGGTGTTAAAATTGTTTATCTGAGGAATTTTATTTATATTATGTTGAATTATGTGTTCATATACATGTTCCATACACTCTATTAAGTATCACTTCATTTATATGATTTTTTTATGGGGATTTTTGTTTGAAATCCTCTTTCATAATTTTGTTTACAAATTTCAAAAGCAATGTTTTTATGAAATTTTTCATGTTGTATGAATATTTTCTGGTGCTTGGGAATTATTTATGAGTAATTTTGGTACCGATATCTCCCTAAAATTCATTTGGTATGTGTATTTTGGAGGTTATACATTTGATTACTCAAATTGTAACTATTATGGTTACACAAATTGTAGGGTTTCCATGAGGGTTACAAATTATAAGGTACCTGAGATGTTTAAAAGAATATGTAAGTAATGGCCCAAGATACCTTTAAAGTTCTATTTATGTTATATATTTTTGTATTAATATAATTTAAATCTAGTTTTTCAAAGTGTATGTTTATATGTGTAACAATTATGTGTTTTTTGAAAATGATTTCATACGTTACAATTATTCATGGACTAATGTTTTCTTTATTTCTTTTTATATCCCTTACTGAGCTTTTTTGTGATCATCTCAATTTTTTAAATTATATTAATAGGTTATAAAGATTTTTAAGGAACATAAGGAATCCATGTTATATTTTATGAAGAATTTTCAGATAAATCATGTTTTATTTACATATTTTTATATTTTGGATGAAATGGATACTATTTGTTTGGTATATACTCTATATGAGTATGGAATGTTATATATGTATTATATCTCAATTCTCTAAAACTATAAACATGAAAAGATCCTAAATATGAAATGAAGTATTTTCTTGACTAAAATTCATGATTAGGTAATGAAATAAGACTAGTTCCTTATATAAAAAACTTATTCTAGGTGGAATTTAACCATTAGGGGAATAGATTCTCCATCCCCTTCCATAACCTGTGCATTTTAGAGAAATGATTGGAGCCTCAGTCTAACTCGACCCATGGGAATAGAACCTAAAGTTAATATGCCACACTACCGATCCATGTTCACATGATTCTTTATCCCTTTACAACATACATTCCATATCACAACCAAGCACAACCAATCCAAATAACTATCATATTCCATAACCATCGACATGAGAATTGATACTATGACATAACCCCTTAAAACATTTTTCAATATGTTACACAGCCATTTATCCCGATTCACATCCTCATGCCTTAACTCATTATTTATATTCAACAGTTCCCTTATATTAGCCAACATTCATCAATTACTATAATTTATCCCATTAACCCATTTATCATTTCACAAGTACAATTCTTATATCACATAACACAGCCACTTTATTACATTCATCCCACTATATATACCCCATAATACCCATGTATTAACTAATTCAACACATTCATAAATTCCATTATTACATATCATTTGACATATTCCCCATTTCCCATTCCATTAACCATTTCCAAGTTCACCATTACATGTGTACTAATCCTCTTAGGCATTTCTAACAAAATTTATTAAGAATTCTACAAAATCCCATTTGACCCAATTTTTCCATTTTCATGGCATGCCACACAACCCCTAATTCAATTATAAATCTTATTCTGAAATACCCATTATACTTATAATTCATAAAATTAACCAATCATCATGTTTATCATAGGATCTACCTAAGCACATTGTAATTTCATACGTAACATTTACATTATCCAAGTTCATGAAGATAGGCGCATCACATTGGTGGCAACAAACTGGTCAAATTGTTTTTAATGCATCCTAATGGGATTATGAGGGGTTAAATTTGTTATTTTGATTCAAAATTTATCAAATATCACTAACAAAACTAAAAACACCACAAGGGGAAGACAATAATACAACCTCACATAGAGAAATCTACATAAAAACTATAAGGTATTACCTATAGACTATCTACCTAGAATCTGATGATAAACACAATCCAAAATGTGGCCTAATTCAAAAAATCTATAACATCTTTAATCTTTAACCTATATTCCACTAGAAAATAAAGGTTTTGGATATTCGGAAGAATATATTCTAATAAACAAACCATAATTCATAAAATAGAATAAACTAAGAGATTAGACTTACCCAGTGCTTCGATCTTCAACCAACGACACACGAAATGGTCTAAAGGTGAAGGAGATTCTCCATTTAAAGACCTTGTGGGTTATTTTTCATCACTAGAATTGAGAGGGATATAATGGGAGGAAAATTTGGGTAGAACATAAAAATCACATAATGGAAATTTTGTAATTTTTCATTACTCGAATGGGTCACACGGTTTACCAGCATGGTTCTCCAAACCGTGCAAAAAATGTTCAAGACGCTATAAAAAGGGAGATGGGTCAAATGGTTACCTCGGAAGGTTGAATGGTTTGATAATACATGTTCCATCCATGTGATATGCCACTTTCTATAGTTACATGGTTTTCCTAGGATGGCCGCATGGTTTTGCTAACCATGAGCAAATTGTTTGCTTTCCATTGATTGGACATGTTCCCTTTGCTATCATGTTTTGAACCCCCAAAACACCCCCGATGCCCCTTATACATCTGAGAAACATTTAATTAACACAAACAAGATATTAAAACCAAATATTTTAAACAATTACATACCTCCATTAAGTCCAAGATCTTAAAACCTCCCAACCTAAGAACGGCTCATCCTTGAGCCACATTCCCAAGCATCACTGATCATCTATAATATATAGATCAGGACACTAGTCTCGCCTATTGATTCCCCTTTTCCAATTTTGTCACTAAAAAATATAATGGTATGACAGAATACAAACCAAAAGTATGATCTTTCCCCACAATGCTTCCCCACAACAATCCCTCAACACTAACCAGATACTCCTCAAGGGACACATCAACATTAACCACACATTAGTCACTAGAACTTCATAGAAAAGACATAGGAAATAGTGACTAATTCATAGCACATGGAAACATCACACACAACATCATACCATCATGGAGAAACCAATCGACAACCCCTTAGTCTGATCCTCTTCACAACTCATCACCCAAATCACTTGGTGCAATTTTACTTGGTTTTGAAAACATTAATTGTGAACAAAACATGATATAACCCAAAGGAAACACACAATATATCCAACCACATTTACCAGATTATGTAGATCAACCACTCATGTCCTGAAGATCCCATTCCATATACATACATCCAAACACATCCAATGATCTCGAGCACTCAACCGACTAAACTTCTGCCAATGCTCACTATCAGTGCCCGCTTACTAGAATGGTGATCACTCGAGTCCCTCCAAATCAAAACTCTGATCATGTAATCAACCAATAACTTCATTGTTATGGTTCCCTCTACCATCACCTATTATTTGGAACCCCACTGTTGACAAAAGGCCACCATAATATCAACTAAAATTTCACAGCGTGCCTGACATGTTCCATCTCATGACACCTGAACATCCATATAGACATTACCCTTTATTGAAATATAGCCTTATTATCGAAACTATTTGGAAGTAAATTATTACACTATTCATTTTAAGAATAATATTGACTTGAAAAAACTCATGTAAAAATTCATTTTTGAATGTCACTTTTTGCTACAACATCAAACCAGAGGTGCGCCACAGTTCAACACATCCATTCCCATTTACCCTATCATGTTGGAACACCTGAATGGCTTGTCCCAAAACACCCATATTCTGAGAATGACATGTTTAACATTTTCACATTACAATGGTTATTACTAACTTGAAGCCTATCGATATCATCCAACATGCCCACCAATGCCATCAAAAACCTCCGATAGAATTCTTCCCATATAGAATCACCTCCCTCCAAAACATTATTGGTCTCCGTTACCCCCATCAACAGACCTAACACATGAACTCCTACTGTTCATACAATAACTAAAGAATTATAGGTTATCCCTCAACCGATTAAAAAATTTTAAATGCGATTATCACCTCAAAACATTTACTAAAGGTGATTTGAAACCTCCACATCTGTCCCCACTCTAAGCTGAGTCGGGCAATCCCTGGCTGGCTCATTCTAGAATGTTTAACTTCATTATTGTCTTGATACTACATCACATGGACAAGGTTCCATCAAACCTCATAAAATTCAAATACCACCCAAATACACTTACCCGAGTCTACTTACGATTTTGTTAGAGTTATATAACCCATCCTCTATTACCAAAAACCATTGTTATGTCTTTCCTCCCCACAACAACGGCATTAAAACAAGCATCTCAAATTTCTTTTGGGACAACCCTGAGCCTGAATCCACTGCTGTTCTTAATCATACACTATAATCATGGCTCATCTAGCCTCCATGATAAACCTATAATGCATATCATAGGTTCCTCATTGACATACTGATGTCGCTATATCAACTCACATTATCCTCCCCACATTTTGAGCTAACTTATCACTCCCAACCATAGGAGTTTCATAAACATTGATCTCCATGAGGCATTCCCACCCCACATAGTACACTCGATCATATGCCCACCCCTAAAACATAGACATGGCTGTCTATATTTTCTCTATAACAAGTAAACATGCTTTAACCTGTGATCATTCAGGCTTCTTTGTATGGAACCATCGATGTTTTTCGACACTCGGTTCATCCTGAGGACCTCACCTAGAAACTGTGTATGGATTACATATCCTTATCCTACTCCACACATAATTCCCCGATGAGTTTAAACTCCATGATGTACCTCATCCAACCAAAATAACCTCAAGTCAGTTGGTGTATATCCAGAGCTTCTCAACATACCTAGGATGATGTTAATATGTTGGTCATGATCATAATTAGATGAGGCATGCTAAGAAGTTACCTATGAAAACCACCACTAACTTATCCATTGATGATTCCACCTACCACTATGGGGAACCATGATCTACCAAGGCTATCAGGTTTCCCTTCTGTATAGATCTCATCATCACTTAACCACCACCACTCAGGCATGATTTTCAACCATGACTCACCACTAATCTGTGACCATTATCCAAGAAGGTAGGAACCAATGTTTCTTTTGGAACAAATTCTACCACAAAATGCGAGATCTTTCGGTATTCCCCTAATAGTTAAAAACCAAAATACAATTTTCTACTAGAGTAATGAAGCCAATGGTCTCCCTCATAACATTATTCCCACCATTGTTTCGTGAGAAACACATATGCTTATCCTGATCTAAACTATGCCTTACTAGTGCGTTCCCACATCTAGACCTCAATAGAGCCTTCAAAATTTCCCAATTTCCTACAACCACTCTTACACCAACATTATTTTTCACAATCCAACCATCAACTGGGCATAGCCCAACGCCCACTTACTCACCTAACCTTGCCTATTGGTTAGTCAACATCATCAATCCCAAGGAATTGTCGAAATCTCACCCACATCCAAAACATTTATAGAAACATGGTCATCCCTGTGACCACACTCACCTCGGGTGTCACCTTCAAAACAAAATCATCGAACCACACTTCATTTACCCTTGTCTCTTCTACTAGAAAATAAAATCAATACCTCCATTAATCATCATTTAAACCAATCGATTAGGTAACTATATTATAAAAACATTACAACAAACTTTAAAACATACCATAATCACTCAGTTGATCTTTTCAATGAACTAGGGAAAAACTATACCATTTGATGAAACTCGATGGTACTCATTTTACATTGATTCCAACATTGAAGCATTTCCCATGCTTTATATTCTATGTCACCTAAATCACTGGGATGGACTCTCAAGAGGTTTCCCTAATTTCACCAAACATAGAAAGAGTAACCACAACTCAAACCACATCAACAAATCATTACCCTTACCACTAGCCCTCCCCAGAATCCGAAACACAACTTGCAAGGCCCCTACTCACAAGGTCACCAATACTCAGACACCATTCTTATGGTCTGACATGCGCTCTGTATGGTCATAACCCATGAGAGTTTCCACAATCACATTATCAAACCACACATCATGGACTAAAATGAACAACCCTATCAAGGGATCCCTAAGCTCATCTCTTATGTCATATCAAAACCAAAAACTCCTCACAATCCAAAGCCAAGGTCTCAAACTAGGGCACTCTCACTTCTGCCAAACCACCCATACAATGGGTCTAATCGAAAACATAAGGAATGCATGCTACCATATTCTCCCAAAGTTCCATCATTACTCCTCCATTCATAATTAAATCCTATATCCTTAGACTCCGGAATTCATATTTTAATGTTTCAGTTCAACAATAATTTTGAATGTCCCTTGCTTTTTCATGAACATAGTCCAAAAAATTATCCTCAATAAACATTTTGATGAATGGTTGATAGGGTTTAAACCACATATGAAAATATATTATATTATCAACCTTAAACACGCCACGCCACATGCACTATTCCCAGGATTATCATCATACATATTACACTACCCTCTTTTATCCCTACTATAGGTCATGCTCGACAAGGGGTAAACCAAATTACATAATAACCAGTCTTTCACCAAACTAATTTTTAAATCATTTTTTATTTTATAACAAAAATATTTTCCCTTAGGCACATTCCTTATTTCAGATATTCTTACAATCATATTTTTAACTCATTTAAACCTTTTATTAAACAAAATTCATTAACCATATTACCATCACTATGAAAATATTTTTCTTTAAGACATAATTCAATCCTTACTATTACCACAACCCAAAATTTTATCTCATCCATAACATTTATTTATACTTTATATTCCTTAACTATTCATTTACATTCTTCCCATTTACCAACTTTCATTACCATATTTAGACACCATTTTATTAAAATGTTTCAAGGATGTAAAATTCATTCTACTCTATATGCCCAGCACACCCATCCCATGTGTAGCTATCATGATGCATTCCACCTATATCCTTAGGTTCCTAAAATGATGCCTAAATTCACAAACTCGTGATATTACAACCATGAGAAAAATATCATAGATCAATCACATCACACAACATGTGCATCACCCAATGGTGTGATATAATTAAACTATAGTAAAACATCCTGAGAACAACAATTGCCAAAAAGGGTAACAAGGGGTTTCCCCCACACATGGGTAATATACTTCCAAAAATGAGCTCATTACCAAGGCTGGACACCTTCCTAACCTCTTGTAAACCATCCCCAAATACTAAATCATAGAAAACATCTTCTCTCATACCAATTTGTATCATCCCTTATCTAGATGAAAATAAACTAGTTCCCCATATCGGGTAACCACCAGACATTAAGAGGGCCTCCCTATACACCAGAGATAGCCAACTAGTAGTGAGGGTCAAAAAGTCATGTGGGGAGACTATACTGTATTTATCAAAGAAATACATAGCAGAAAATAAATAGAATAGATGAAAAAAATATACAATAACTAATGAACATGCATAAATAAACATCTACTAAAATAGGGTACAACCATAATCAACTATAAATACGTAATGTCATAATGCATTACTATGTGGAAAAACCCAAAAAAATAAATAAAATAAAAGAATCCCCAAAAGGTCTTAACCCCAAGGCTAGAAACTCATCCATGCATTTCCCTAGCCCGACTCAACTCCCTAGAACCGATCCCTTTCCCTTATCATAACCTATAACAATGGAGTTTGATCTGATACCCAATGGTATCTCATGTAGGGTGTGAGTAAAAATCATAAGTCCACCTCAATAGATGTCTACAAAATGTTGAGTATAACAGATATTTCATTCATGTAATAAAAAATAAAAGTAAACAATGACAACTCAGGTGCCTTTAATTAACACTATTTTCTTTAACCATTTCTATCATTATGAACATTTATGTATTTTATTCCATCATATTTACATAATAAATTTTAATCACAAGTTCTATGGGTTTGTAAAACCCATTATCTATAGATGGGTCTAATCAAGTGCCTATATTACTAGAGATAATCACATTAAAAAACATTGTCCTCATCATAAGGCCTCAATCTGTGTTGAATACAACTATTTGAGGAATAGATCCTCTATCCCCTACCTTAACCTATACATTTTGGGGTGGAGTTTAGAGCCCCAGTCTAAATCGACCCCTAGGCATATAATCTCTAATGAATACCCCACACTCCAAGCCATGTGCACATAATTATTTATCTATTCACAACATACATGTCATATGACAACCAAACACAACCAATCCAAATAACAACCATATTCCATAACCATGAACCCAATAATTGTTACTATTCCACAACCCCTTCACAAATTTGTCAATATAATACATAGATGTTTATCCAAATTCACATCATCATGAAATAACCTAGTAATTATATTAAAAAAATCCCAAATATTATCCAATATTCATAAATTACTATACTTCATCCCATTATCCCATTTATCATTTCAGAAGTACAATTCTTATATCACATAATACAAGAACTTTATTACATTCAACCCACTATGTATACCCTAGAATTCCCATGTATTAACTCATACCACATATTCTTTAATTTCCTTATAAGATATCATTTAATATATTCCCCATTTCTCATGCCATTACCCATTTACATGTTTAACATTTAAAAATAATTTATCCTATTATGCATTTCAAAAACAATTCATCAATCATTCGATATAATATCATTTACCCCATTATTAAATTTTTATTATCATACCAAACAACCCCTTATTACCTTACCAATCATAGTCCCTCCTACCCATGACCTGTATTAATCATCAAATTAATGAACCATCATGTTCATATCTGTCTCTACCTAATCACAATGCAATTTCATACTTATCATTTTTGTTATAGAAGTTCGGGATGGTTGGCGCACCCCATGGATGGCCCTAAATTGGTCAAATCGTCCTCAATTCACACCATGAGGATCATGAGGGGTTAAATTAGTTTTTTGAATTCCCATTTTACAAAATATCACTAATGTAACAAAAAAACAAGTGGAAGACATGAATACAACCTCGCATGAAAAAATCTACATAAAAACTATGGGATATGACTTTTAGACCTCCTTGCATGAATATAATGATGAAAATTCTTCTCAATGTGAACATAGACCTGAATTAAAACACCTATTAAAGATTTAACCATGATTCCAAAAGAAAATAATGGTTCTCTCGATTCTAAAGAAGATCTCCCAAGGTGCAAACCCTAATCCGAAAAAGGGAAGAAATGTGGGTATTAGACTGACCCATGTCTTTGATCCGGAACTGAAGGCACTCCAAATGGCCTAGTGATGTATGAGATTCACCCTTAGAAGACAATGAGTGTTATTTTTAATCACTAGGATTGAGAGGGAGAAAATGGTAGGAAACATGTGTAGGAGATAAAAACCCTGTAATGATAATTTCAAACTTTTTCCCAACATTACTAGGCTGCATGGTTTACCCACTTGGTTTTCCAAACTAAATTAAAACTATGCACAAGAAACTATCCAAAGGGATATGGGTCCCATGGTTACGTTGGAATGTCCCACAGTTTGAGAAACTATGCACTATCAGTGTGATATATCACATTCCAAGGTTCCACAGTTTTTCTAGGAAGGCTGCACAATTTAACTGACCATGTGCAAATAGTGCGCCTTGCACAAATTTCTCTAATTTCTATTTCCTTTAACATTACAAACCCCCAGAAAACCCATGATGCCCCTTATACACCTAGGAAACATTTTATTAACTCTTAAAATAGATTGAACCCAACAATTTAAAACAAGGACATACCACCATGATGTCTAGGATCTTCGACGCGATTCTCACTGAAGGCAATCAAAATGGACACAATTAAGGGGATTAGTAAAAATATCTTCCAAATAGTTCCCATTAGAAATAAATGAAAGAGGGGTATCATAATTGAATATGTGATCACTCATAAAATTAATCATTTTATCTACAATATTTTTTCGTGAATGGTTTTTAGGATTCATAGAAATTTTTTAAAGTACTAGTGTTTTCCTATTTGATTGGTTCTCGATTGTGATTGAATCCAAAATCTAACAGGGTGTGTTTCATCCACAACACCTATGCACAACAACCACTAGTAGATATATATTATACTTTAGTAGTATCTAATGAAAAAAATTATTATTTCACACTATACTATGATTCCCAATATTTACCTATAAAATTGAATGTTTCTTATATACTCTTCCTATTGAGTATACAATCGCTAAATCCAGAATCCTAAAATGATGCAAAAATAAAATAAATTTTTTTTGGAAGAAGTAATGAAAGAGAAAATATTCCATTTAAATGCCTTAAAATGATTTTGGTATATTATAAATGAGATTTTTTGAGATTAGGTAGGAATAATTCACATAGGCATACTTCCATAATATTTCTTACCCTACGTGTAGTCAAATACAATAGATTCCAAATTATTAATTTTTATAACATGTTGTTAATTGGTTTCCCAGCTTCAACCAATCCATGTTTTTCATTATAACTTATAATAGTAACATATACTTTAATTTGTTTTGTATAAACCCTTTATGTAGTTCAATAATGTATTTACTTTGATTCAAAACATTTCTAAATTCGTTTAAGTAAATTTAAAAAAAATAAATCAATTTAAATCCCATTTCAATCTCATTTAAAAATATATTTTTTTCAGATTATTGAATATTTATTTCAAAAAATTTTATTTATAAACTGAAAAATAACACCATCATCATATATTTGAACTACCAAGATATCTAAATATGAATTTTTTTTTAAAACTAATAGGATATTCCAATTATATTGAAAATCAATATCGAAATAGAAAATATCTTAAACATTCATACTAAGCTCTATGTGCATGTATAAGGTCAAATAGGGATTTGGTATGTTTGAAAACTAGATTTGGAAAATGGGGATTTTCAAAACCTAATGATTATTCATTATAAAATTCCACCATGGGAAATCCATTCAAAAATACTTATTTCACAACCATCTAATACAATTTAAGACTTATATGTGATGATTTATCTAGTAGAATCCTAAGAGATTCTAATAAAGATTTATGTGAAAATGTTTCTTCATAATATATTAATTCTTCTTGGTTATACTCTGTATCATCTAATATTGACATATTCTTCGACAGCACACTTAAGAAAACCTATTTATTTTTTAAGACCTAATTTGTTCCTATAATAGGATAATCAGATGATTTATCAACTAATTCCCATTACTTATTCCTATTGAAATGTTTTATCTCTTCTTTCAACGATAATTCCAAACACTAATCAATTAAGGAATCTACTATGTATTTAGGTTCTAATTGAGAAAAAATGGAAGAAAAATCTATAAGGTTTCATAAAATTGTTCGAGTCCAAATACCGCAATCAATGATTCCTCTAACATTTTCTAAGGGATTATTTTTCATGGTTCTAGGCTATATAGGTAGCACACATTCTAGTTCACCAGTATCTATACAATCAGGATTTGGTTCACCAAAATCATGTTTTAAATCGTTTTTGTTTTCAATTTAAAAAATATTATTAAGTCTCATGTTTTCCAAATATTCCATTAACTCATCAACTTAATTCATTATATGATTGAAATTATGAATTTCAAAAAAAATTACATGATTTTATTCTTCAAAAATATTGGACCTTTTTTTGAAAATAATATAAGCATTGAAAGTAGAAGAATAATGTAAAAATAATCCTTTATTTTCCTTTAGAAAAAATTTAATAAGATTCTTTTTTATTCTCAAAAATTGAAACATTTAAACCTAACACTTTAATGTAACCAACTTTTGGTTTTCAATTATTTTATAGTTCATAGGGTATTTTCCTCTAAATAGACCTAATTAAGAGTCTATTTATGAAATAACATGATTTATTTATATCTCCATTAAAAAATGAGTGGAAAGGTTATATTCCCCAAATACATTCATCATAGTTATTGTATAGTCCTATACCTCCTTTTAGTAGAATATTTTTTTAGTTTTTGTGGGAGATGAAAAATTATGTTTGATACCATGTTTTTGAAAAAATATAGTTTAACTCATAGTTTTCAAATATACCCCATGGTCACTTTTAAAAGAATAAATTTTATCATCCTTCTATGATAAACCTAATTTACAAAAACATATAAAAATTTAAAAAGATTTATTTTTGATACATAAAAATAAAACCAAAGTAAATAGCGAAAATTCATCCATTAATATATAAAAAAATTATTTTCCTCCTAGTATTTCTTTTTTTGATGGGCCAAAAAAATCATTCTGAACATATTCTAAAATCCTAACTATTGAAACCTATATCATTTATTAAATATATGACTTGAGTTTCTAACCAATTTTTCCTATATCAAATACATTCTATTTGTTCAATTTATGTTGAGGTAAATTGAAACTAATTTTTTGTTAGATAAGTGTATCAAATAATAGTCTTTTCATTGTCCATGTATTCTATTCCAAATCCAATATTTATTTATTTTGAGCCCTTAAATAGTTCAGGTTTTTTTACCAAATAAATTGGGATTTAAAGTGTATACAATCCCTATTCTAAGTTCCATAAATTTACGAAGTTTGTATTTGAATCCATAATATGAATTATTTGAAAAATAATCAAAAAATATTCATCACAAATTTGGGAATTTCTTAAATGGTTATTCTCTAATTCTTCAACCTAAAGTAATTTTTTGATGAGGAATAATCTTGTATTTTCAACTGATCTAAATCCCATAAGAATTAATATATCATTGTAACCAAATGTGGCAAAACATCCATCAATTTTGGATAACTAATGAAAATTTGGGAAATCAGCACTCATACCCATTGAAAATTTGTTCTCCACATACAATTTTTCATTGATGCTCATGGAAAAATTTAATATAAAAACAAAACAAATAAGAAATTTATTTTTTAATAATAATCTCTAGGTTCTGTAAATATTATCAACTAAATATTGAGGAACCATATTATATTGGTGTTTTCTAGAAGTTTGAGCACTCAGTTTTTATTTTTTTATAAAAATCTATTCATGATTCCATAGAATTATGGGTTTCATAAAACACAATTTTAAGAATTTTGTAATGACTCTCCAATTTTACCAATTAAAATTTAAAATTGTTCATATTCTTTGAACTAGGCACAAAATAATTTTTATAATAATTCGGTTTTTCCATAGATTTATATTTTAAATTAATTTTTTTTATGGAATTTATAGTTCCCAAGAATTTTTCTTAATATATTTTCTCTTTTTGGGAAACAATTTAAACATATTTAAGATAATTAACTTCTTTTTGCTGGCTTTAAATTTCCAAAGTTCAAAAAAATTAGTATATTTTTCAAATTTGATATTAAAATATCAAATTATTTTTTTATGTTTTTATTTCTTAAAACCCTTAGTATAATAATTCATGAGGTATTTTTTATCCATAAATATTTCATAATTTATTTATAAAATGGTTTAATATTAATTTATTTCTTCATATGAGAAATTTTTAGTTTAAGATATAGATTCGTGATCAGAATAATAAAAAAATTTACCTCATTAGAGTGTTATATAAAGCCCAAATTATATTTTTTATTAGATATTTTGGCTTCTAATCACAAATATGTGTCATCACTTATGTCTTCAGAAGTGTTCCATATAGATTTCATGGATTTCCTATCTTTCTTCTTGTAGGAATATTTATTGAAATATTTTTTCTCAAAGTTATTATTTTATTATTGTTGAGGAAATTCTGGATGGATGATCCAGTCTTTCATAAACTTTTAGTATCTATAATGTTTAGATTTTTCATCATGCCTCTTATAATTATTGAAGGGTTTTATGAAATATCTTATATTGTTTTATAACATTCTAGATTTTCTAGTAAAATGATAAAGCTCACCATTGGATTCTTAATTACATGTTGTATCTTCTTCTATATACTATTAATAAATTTCTATACTCTTATTCTAGTTACCATATTTGGATGTATAAACCTTCAAGGTAACGTTTTACTTTTTAAAAATCATATGCTCACAAAACTCAGCTTACATTTCTTCTTCATACATGATAATTATACTAATGATATTTTTTTGAAATTTATGATAGATGTTTAATTCATAATAAAAGTTAAAATACCACTCTATATGGGAGATGAATTCATAGAATTTACAGAACATGATATGGGTCAAGAATAGGTGTTCTTAAAGAAGGAAAATTACATACAACCTTATAAGTCTTATATTTAAATTAGAAATTCTATCATCAAAAATCATTATGAACGTATCTAAGTTAATACTGGAAATATAATATCGAAGGAAACCCACATTTTTAGTTCTTTCATAAGACACTAAAATGGTATTCCACATATAAAATGATGTTTAACACTACGAAACACTATTAATATCACCAAGACCTAGTAAAAATATTCTACCGATAATGAATTAGAATTTAAAGAATATATATCCTTAGTATTAATATTCCTTTTATGTGGATTACTATTGGTAATTTCATATGGTTTAATGGTTTCTAAATAAACATTCAGATAACTATTCTTCAAATAGTTTATTATATATGTATTCCAGTAACTATAATTTCCACTGTTGAAGTATGGATATCCTATCATAGACATACCTTTTATGTTATAAACCATATCATCCATTTGGAAAATATATTTAATACACCAACTGGTTGGAGTTAATAACATAAGATTCATTTCCTCTAATACTAATTTTTGGTCAAAGAATAATTTTACTAAAACCCAAGAGGGGGTGGATTTATTTAAAGAAATTTTCTTCACTTTAAATAAAACCTCTTAATGATATGATATGTTATGATCTATTATATTATAAATAAAGGATAAAGGAAGATGAAAAATATATTTATAATTTTTTTGGGATAAAAGTCCCCTATTACACTACATAAATGCTCAAATCCATAAGCTTGGTGGTTTTAATTAGAACTAGTCATTTTCCTAGGGACTGCATGGTTGACTTGAAGTAGTCGGCACATAGTACAAAAACTAGGAGAATTTACCAAGGTCCTAAATGGATTTTAAGACACAATCCTTTAAGGTTATTTAACAAAAAAGATTTATATAATAGTATAATAGGTTAACACTTCCATCAACGAGAGATAAAGTAATGAAAGTTTGCCTATGAGGCTCATAGTTTCAAGATGAAATTGATAGAAGATAAGAAATATACAAAGGAAAAAGGAAGAGGGATTAACAACTCAAGTAGAGTCTTATAAAATTAATATTTATAAATCATTGATGGTACATCTATATAATTTGAATCCTCTTCTTATTTTTCAAATTACAGAGCAATAAAACAATAATATTTGAGAGGGTGTTTGTTAAGTTATGAAAGCTCATTCTTATACTCTTTCCACTTCTTTATAAATTTTTTATTTCTAAAATACACTATTAATTTTTTTACTATTTCAGAACACAAAATTCTATAAAATATTTTCATGGTATTAAATTCCATATTTCCTTTCTATGAAAATATTTCAACAATAGTACTGAGAATTAAAATAATTGGTATTATTTTAGTCTCTTGGTACATGAAACTGTTCTATAATCAATTTTACATGGAAGAGGTAATCAAATTTTAAATGCATCTGAAAAAATATTAAATTAAACTTAATGTACCCCAATAGTAATTAACCCCAAATTTACAGAACTATAAATCTGTTTCAAGATCACCACATAGATAAACTCAATAGATTCGAATTTATGTAGTTTTTTATCCACTTAGACATTTTTCATGTAAACAATTAACATAAACATCCAATAAAATATCCTTATGATCAAAAAGAAAAATTTTGGCATATCTAAATGAATCATGTTTCTCTTTGGATCCATGTGGCTACATTTTGAACATATGAATTTCATGTAGCTGATTACCCTATATAGCGAATAAACATTGTTATCTCATCAACATACCAATTTTCTCATGTATGTGATTTATCGATGTAGGCTATTTTAATGTTGTTTATTCCTGGATGTGTCTTTTTCCCAAGGGAGAATACTTCACCAATCCAATTTATCATTTTCAAAAAATATCCATGTAACGTAATGCCTCTCACAGTTGATTTTTATAGATTAGAAAAATTTCAACAAAACATCCAGAATTATAGTATTAAAAGTATAATGACTTAAATAAAGAAAAAACACAATGAAAACCATTAAAAAATATCTAGTAACATATAAAAGTATATTTGATATCATCAATATATAAATTACATGGGATATGTTCGAACAAAAATAGTGGTCCGCCATCTTGAATAGAGAAAGGTTTTTAAAATCCTAGTCCACAGTATATCAAACCTATTAGATTTGTTTGGGGATACCTGTCTCATAGAGAAAAATTATTATGTAATGTATAAAAACTTCTTATCTGGTATTTTTGGACGTTGTTCATGAGGCCATGTTATAGCATAGTTTTTGGAAAATATAAATAAGGCTCATCTGAATTTTCGGGGTCATCTGATTCAAATTGTGGTGGATTAGGTTACTTGATGAGAATTGATGTGATTTTATTTTGCTATATGTTGTTTTTTTATAAAGTTATTGTGATCATTAGTAGATTTTACAAATTAGTGATATGGACTCTACTATTTATCTTTGGTATTAGGAACAAAACTATAGAATATTGAGATTTTATTAAGAAATTTTTAGGGATTTTTTACTGATGTTTGGGTGGAGGGACCATGTTTCTCTAGTAATACAAGTTAGAA
Source organism: Viscum album (assembly GCA_963277665.1). Classification (NCBI taxonomy): domain Eukaryota; kingdom Viridiplantae; phylum Streptophyta; class Magnoliopsida; order Santalales; family Viscaceae; genus Viscum; species Viscum album. Next base: position 1,690,741,914 of record OY728163.1, on the reverse strand, counting down.
ATAGTAAATCATGGTCCTTGTTGGATGGTTATGTAAGAGGTTTACGATAATGATTCTAAAAATCATACATCCTTACAAAAATTTCAGTTCCACAATTGAAAAATAATTAAGGTCTAGATGTGGCGGTGTGGCATAGATGGATTTCCTTCAATAAAAAACTATCAAGAATAATATATAAAGGATAATAATGGGCTACTCCTATCTAAGTTATCCTTGTTAGTAAACCATATTGTGGTGATAATTATAGATTATTGAGATTTATCTCATCCTAAGATCGAGGATAAATATTTATTTGTGATTGTTTTTAGGTTCTATGGATGAGTAAAACATTCATAGGGTAGATGCATGCCCTACTTCTTTTATGCTTCAAGATGGGCTATAACCGATATCTTCATATATGAATAATATTTTCCCCTTTAAACACAGGGATTTTCAGAGTTTTCTTAGAGCCCATATCAAAAATGATAAAGGAATTATATGTGATGGTGTCATGATTTCCACATAGATATGCTCATTGTATTTAATTTTTCATAATTTTTATTTTTACATTTTTTTTAAAAATGTTCAATGGTTGGGAAATTATAGTGACATGAATATTTACTTATTAAGGTTAGCTAAATATTGTATTTTTACATCCTAGGACCTCTTCATGAAAAAAGTGAATTTACACTAGAATACAACCTAATAAATTTTAATTGAGGATGTTTTTGGTTCTAGAGTATGGATTTTAACTACAGACAGAGATAGAACAAAAAAATAAAGTATTGAACATAATTGAAAATTATATATTAAAAATAGTATAGTTCCTTGGTATTTGAATGAGTTTTTTTGGTTAAATGATTATATCTATTAAACTACACAAGGGGTATGTAATTTGGGTCCATGGATGAGTTCTGATTGAAATTTTTACCATAGGAATGATGTTAGATGTATTATCATAGAGACTCTCAGGTGTTTTATATTATAGGAGGATTAATTGATTAAAATATTTATTTATTTATTTTATTTAATACATTATTTTATTGGAAAATCCATAATAATAAAATAAAGTTGCCCTATTTTTTTAACTTGGGTTAGCTATTGGAATAACTCTGGAGAATAGAGGGAGTAGATGATGAATGAACCAGTTCTTCATAATGATGATTAATTGGGTTGATGCAAACATAATAACAGTAATATTTATGGAAGGGTCCTATAATTATGATTTAATAATGGAATAAATTGGTATCTATATAGAGGCCTCAAATTTTAATTTATGGAATTTATTTATTTCTACTTGATTTTTTATTATGGGATTAATCATTTATTCTTGTTTTTGGACGTTTTATGGTCTTGTCAAATTCTAGATTTCATATTTTTCCTGGATTAATTTTTTTCAATATTTCAATCCATTATTTGATATATTCATTCTTACATTAAATGATCAGGTTACAAAGGCCATTAATAATTCTCACTTTTTTATTTATTTGTTTTTTTACCTTCCATCAGATTCTTCATCACCGATCATGATTCTACTTCTAGTTTGACCTTTTTTGGACTGGTTTGAATTATGATTGAACCACCATTTTCATATTATAATTTTTGTTGAAAATAATATATTATATGATTTAAAAACCCATGTACATAGAGAATATATTATTTTCACATTTATTAATATTTATATTCATTATAAAAATATTATCTAATTTTTAAAATCAAAAATGAAAAAAAAATTATTAAACCCTTTTCTAATGTGGTTTTATATAAATATTTAATTTAAAATTTATTAAATAAAAATTTAAAGAAATAAATTTAATTTTTTAAATTTTCGTACATAAATTAACTTAGTGTGAAATTTTAGTATCTTTTGGAAAATATTTATTTTTCAGTGAATAATATAAAATACTGATTTTTTTGTAAAATGTCAATTTTATCCAATAAATTATTTGATTTAATAGTAAATTTTTTTTTGTAACATCCCAAATTTAATCAGCATATGATCCCTTCAATTTTTAGTCTAATTACTTGATGTGACATAGGGAACACACCTGTGTGGCCCGATGCTGGTCCGGAGAAATAGATTTTTTTAATGGTTGTGTGGGATTTATGAAATACGATACATCATGCACTAGAATAATATTTCATGTCAAAAGTAGTTTAAATTATTAAAAGAAATAAAATTAATTTAATAAAGCCAAAATAAATGAAAAAGTAAAAAAATAAATAATAATATAAAAATCGGTTAGAAGAAAAGTACAAATAATTAAAATGGGTCTAACCCATTTTTTTAATACTTTTCATTTATTTTCTACTTTGAATTTATTTTACTTATATTTTATTTTATTTTATTTTATTTTTTTATTTTATATTTTTATTCTTCCTCCTCCCCTCTTCTCTCCCACTCCTACTGTTCCCCCATCCAAATGGTGTGCCTCCCTCCTTCGCTTTAGAAGCCTGATGCACCTCTGATTCTCCTCTTTTGTTAACACCGTATGAAGAAATATGAAGCTATCAGTATGTCATATCATATGAACCAATTATTTTTTGTTTTCATCATATCTTCTTCATACAATCTACCACATAAGGTTTTTACTCGATGTTGGGGTTTATGTTAAACCCTTGATTTCTTCCATTTTTTGTCAAATCAAAAGTTGTCATGGGACCTGGGATATACTAAAACTATGAAGTAGGGTATCTATGTTATTTTCAATCGTTTTATTTCATCATTCATTTATCACTTTCTACCACTCATCGGTGCCAAATGATGAATCCTAAATAATGGGTATTACTTTAATTAATCTATTTTTATTTGATATATTTGACCTCTGTTTAATGGGAACCCCTTCCTAGGTTGTTTTTATTACATTTGTCACCCCTTTGTGTGTGAAAAAAAACCATTTTCTTATTTTACATTGGCATTAGCCATAAAATTATCATTTATGTGTGCATGTGTCTAAGTTGAAGTTCTAAATTGAATAAATTATTTATGATGAATCATAAACCATGAATTTTGGTTTCCTATGAATTGTTTTGCCTAAATAAATATTTTTATTACTCATATTGTGATTTTATATTATTAAATTTCCTTTCTTTTTCTTACACTAATAAAGGTAAAGTTCTATTTAATATTTTTAAATTATTATTAGTTGTGACTGTTAGTATTAAATAATTAGTCGGCACATGGCATTAAATGGTTAATTAAAGTGATACAATCATGAATGCTTGTTGTGAGATATATATGCCTCTCTTTTGTTTTAAATGATATAAGGTCAGGGAAAAAACATGGGTCCCATATTATGAACCCACAATTGGAATCTTTCTGCTTGATAGGTTACCACACAATGAATTGGGAAAAGAAATGATTTAGGCTCACCAGGCATGGGCTTCCCCAAAAATTTTACTATACTATGGGGCGATATCATTTCCCTACATGGAAGGCAAGGATGGAACTATTGGCCAGATGGTTGTAACAAGCCTCAGTTGATACTCAGTCTCTTACGTGCAATACCTAGTATAGACTCATAGTTTCCATTCCATGATTGATACTTTGAGTTTAAAAAGGATCACCTTGGATGGGTTTGTGGCATTGGATATAATTGAATGAATACTCTATAGATATACCTTAGGGATGGGCTCAGACTCCACATCTGAATATTAAAATTTTAATATAAATTCATAATATGATTTTATTGATACTGCATAGAGTTTTTATATGCTTTTTAAAAAAATCAGTTGTGGCTTTAGTGTGTCTAGTTTTGACATATAAATTAGACCCCAAGCAAAAGCATGAGATTTGGGGTATGCTCTTTTTTGGGTCTAAAATGTTATTTGGGTCTTGTATACATATTATTCCTTTTATAGGTAATTTTTTAAGACTCCCGATAAAGGATGAAAAGTGTGGTATGGGATGAGTGTCTATTTAGTAACTCTGACCAAGTTATAGTTATTTTTATTTATTAAAATTTATTTCATTTATTATATATGGTACACTGTTATTTTCCAACAGTATGAAATTGAATGGTTTAGACACCATGGGTTCCAAACTAATGATATTATATCTCACACCCATCTTGGGAACCGTTTGACATCCAAGTGGAATTTTTGTTCATAGGTATGGATAACCAGAGGTGTGTTTCTTCTTATGTTTTATTTCTTTTCGTTCTTGGATGGAGCGTTGGGGGTATAGGACCGAGCCTTTCTTAAGATATCATGTAAAATTTCTTGGTCTCTTCGTAGTTTTATTATCATATAGTATATGCATGTCACGACCCGTCCTTAGGGCCCATGTCATGACTACCCCAATCTCGCTTTCCATAGGCCAGGGGCTGGCGACTAGCACCAAAGGCATAAATCCCAATAATTGGGAAGACATTGCCTTTATAAAACATAAACACATCCAACCAGAGTACAAGTGGAAGTAATACACTAAGTACAAAAGAAATTTCTGATAAGTATATGGGCCAAACTACAAACCCAACTGAAAAGTACAGGTACAACTGAACGAAAGTACAACAGAAAAGACAAATAGCTAGAAGATAGAAGCAGCCCCTGGGTCATCCACCTCGGATCCTACCTGAAGGGTAGGTACAGATATCCTCTTCAATGCTCTCGCCCGCCAACCTCCTCCGAGTACCGTCTCGTCGTGATGTCCACCTCCGAGTACTAACTCGTCGTGAGGTCCACCTCCGGGTACCGTCCAGTCCTCGTACACTCTGTCTCTATCAGTGTTGTTCGTCGTCTGCATCCAACACAACAAGGTGCGGGAATAACCTGTGCAGGGGTGAGTATAACGATACTTATTAGGGACCCCGAGACCCTCAAGGTCTCACTAAAAACAATAAGGATAAACCAAAAAAGAAAGATCTCAACAGATAACCTTTACATAGGTATATGCCCGTACATATACCTAAGTTATCAAGTATCCCATCTCAATCATGATGAAACACATAGGTTAGGAAATCAACGGATAACCACTACTTAGGTATATTCCCATACATATACCTATGTTATCAAGTGACCCATATCAATCATGAGGTAAACACAAAGGTCATTGACTCAGCTCGAACCATGATTTTTATTCATGATGAAGAAAACACGGTTGTTGTAGAACTCCTCCTCTGTCGAGCACAATAGTCCTAACATGACTCTGAGGTGCCACACAGTAACTTTAGACCACTGAGGTACTCCTCCTATCGAGTACCGTGGGTCTACCGCCTCACAAAGTAGTGATCCCCGCCATTGGTCTGCCACCTCACATAGTTTTGCTCCCCCTCATGGCCTACAGAGGTAATCCTCCTGTCGAGTATCGTGTGTCTTCCACCTCAAAAAGTAGTGCTCCTCTGCTATGGGTCTTCCACCTCACAAAGTAGTGATCCCCACTAAGCTATACGAGTCACTCCGAATCAAATCCAACAAGCAATCATCCGGTCTTAGCTAGCTACAAGGTCACCGTACTTCGTATGCTCGTCTCTCGGAGGATCCTCTCCACGAGCTACTAGTTGACACACCAAGAGTCAAGAAGTCCCACATAGAAGTATCATAAAGGATCGCCTCGTCACAGGGGTCTCAACGCAACAGGAGGCGCTTTAATCAGACACCCGGTCTGTGAGTTATTAGGCTCATTGTTCCGGGGGCCCGGTTGGATTTCAGGTACAATCCAACCCGGACATACTCCAACTGCATCCAAACCTCAGGTAAATTATTCCAAAAGAACCGTCTCATCAAGAGGAATCCAAAAAAGATGATGGCACATCAATCGGACGTCCAGAACTCAAGTTATAAGCGTTTCCGCTCCGAGGGCCCGGTTGGTTTCGAGTTCAAACCAACCCCGCCATACCCAAACTTCACTGAAACCATGGGTGTAATATACCAAAATTACTGTCTCTATCCAAGTAATCCTATGAAACTGATGGTGCGTCGATCAGAGGTTCGTAGATCAAGATGAGTCCATTTAACCAAAAATGGTACGAAGATAGGGGGTCTGGGCCCGGTCTGACCCAACCAAACACCCCCTGGGTTGACCCAACCCGGGTCTGGGTCCGGACCAATTGGGTGCAGCTCGACCCGACTAGCATGGCCCGGCCCGGCTAGCGCGGCCTGGCTCAGCGCTGGCGGCCCGGCCCGGTGGCCGGTTGTGGCTCAGCCGGTTGGCCGAGTGGGTTGCGCCGAGCGGGGTCGCGCCCCCCGTTAATTGTTATTGGTGGCGCCTGCTGGTGTCACCCCGCCTTACGGATCCCTCACGACCATGGGGTCCGGTGCTTCACAGCCACGGCTATTACCACGGTGGATCCTCACCAACGGCGCGCTGGGGCGCCGCCACCTCCAGGAGGTCGAACGGCTCCGGCCACCGCGCCGGTGACCCGCACCACCGGGAGCTTCTGCGGGCCACCGGAGTTGCTTTTGGTGGTACGTTTTAGCTTTCGTCTGTGCCAGTGGTCTTCTTGATTCCGTAACTTTACTATGAAGGCTTTCAAACACCGTTGCAGCCCCATTTCATCATCGCCTATCAATCCGTACACCAACAGACAATCTGCGGAGGGTCATCGGGCTATGTTTGTTCGGCACGCACCCTGCGCGTTAGACAATAACAATTTGCCAAAGGTAAACAAGGTTTCACGTTTTACGAAGAACAATTTAATCCTAAAAACATTGAAATAATCCATCCATTATTTTTCCCGCAAACAACAATTCCCAACCCACAAAAGAAATCAGTTGCGGATCAACTAAGTAATGTGTTGACCCGCATACATTGTTTTAGAAGGGATGAATCATGGGAATATAACATACTAAAAATAAACCCCTACCTCGTAAAACAGTGTTAAATGATGGAAAGTCGCGGAAGACGGGTGTCGCGGAAGACAGACGTAATTCCGTCAACGTCGGGAAGGAAGGAGCCGAGGGTGGCGTCATCGTTCTTCATTTTACGTTCTTCGTTGGAGGAAGAGGAAAACTCTCTAAATGTTGGGCACCATGCTTCACTGCTAGCATTCCACCACTTGAAGAAGTCCTCCAGAACTCCTTCCCCTAGCCTCCTTTATATAGGAGTGGGAGGGTTCTTCATTGGCACACAAGTCATAAATGAAGGATTATGACAGAGGGCTCCACCCAATTAATCCGCTACGGTGGCGCATTAAAAATGGGAAGGAAGTCAAAAATGGGGTCATTGGCCTGGGTGGTCCCCACAAGAAGAATATCCTCCAAAGGGAAGATATTTCCTGGCGGGCCCCACCATTAATTAACCACAAAAAGGAAAGGGGTGTTAATGCTTGGGTGGTCCCCTAATTAAAAAGGGGGGGTTGCATCCTCCTCAATTAAGAGGGGGATTTAAACCTGGAGGTTCTCCCTCATAAATGAGGGGGAGTCAAGGAGTTATGATTCCCCTCCTATTTATGGGAGGGCTCGTGTGGTTTCCACCATAATTAACCTCACATGGGAGGTGGATCTCAGTGGGCCCCACCACCATAACCTCTCATGGGATGTTAGGGTGTGGCGGTCCCACCACCAACTCCCAAGTGGAGATTCTAACCACTTTATCCGCAGTACATTTTTTTAACAAAATAAAATAGATTCATTACTTATTTTATTTTATTAACCCACGTAAAAGCCAAAAAACTAACTTTCATACCCGGTCATCTGTCATCGAGGTGAAAGTATTCTTAAGCGAAAACTCACGCTGCGAGTTCAACGGTGCCCTCAGATTTCAATTCCGAGCACCGGTTCAAAAGATAGAAAAACCCACTTGTTCGTTTACTGAACGTACCCAAGCTAAACTTCAGAAATTGTTTCCAGGCACACTGGGCCTCAGAATCAAGTGTCGTTAGAAGCCACAGGCTCGTAAAATTCTAAGTAAATTAAGAAAAATAATTCCTCAAAATCTCTAGTTATTAACATTACTCCCACCTCAGGGCTTTATGTCCACATAAAGCTACAACAAAAACTAGGGAAACTAAAGGAGGTACCGAGCTCGCATCTAAGCCTCCCACTCCCATGTGATCTCCTGGAGGTTTTCGTGCTGCCATCAAAAAAGAACAGGAGGAATCGACCGTCCTCGTAGGACCCAATCCTATCGACCCTCAACCTCTACTGTAACTCGTGAAAGTTCCCCCATCATCGATGTCCAGATCCCTGTGTTTGATGATGTTGGAAGGGTCATGCACGTATCTCCTCTGTTGAGATATGTGGAAGACATCGTACACCTAATGCAACTGTGGTGGAATGGTCAAGCAGTAAACTACCTCGCCTAACTAGTAGAGGATGTAGAAGGGTTTGATGAACCTTGGAGATAACTTGTTGTTTCGGCCACATCTCCATAGATCTCATCTAGGTGAGACCCGTATAAAGATGTGGTCATCATCGTCGAACTCCAGAGGTCTCCGTATCCAATCAGCATAGGATTTCTGTCTGCTATGTGAAGTCTTCATCTGCTCCTAGATGATTTTCACCTTCTCTGGTAGCCTTAAAAGGGCACACTGCTCAACCTCTACCTCAGATCCTGAAAATCTCTACTGGCATATCCCTGACCACACAAAGGGTTTTCCCCTTCTTCATCAAAGCTAAAAGTGGTGCAACAACTCTGGAGAATTCTTTCTCAAATCTATGTCTGGCAGACTCATGAGTGATCGACTTCACCCACTTAGGCATGATTCCGTCCTGTGCTGCATGTGGTTTCCTTTTCGCCAACCAAGGAAACCCCATCCCAACATTTTAGGTAAACCACAATCTTTTTTCTTAATAAAATCAGTCTGTGTATAAACTGTGGTTTCCCAGTTTATACCCAAACTAAAGTCGTAAGGCATCGACGCTACCACCAAGTGGTTCCAACTGAAACTCTCACCTCAATGGTCAGATCACACCGTCGGTGTAAGCGTGATTCTTGAGTCTCCTCTCAATTGTATCTCAAGACGTGAGGGTCAAGTCAATGGCCTAACCGGACACTCTAGTTCTAGGAAATGATTCGTGGAAGGATGGGATGATTCGTATGAATGTCTGTTGTTATGGAAGCAAGTAGTAGACACTTACCGTACCTTGAATCATTCCTAGAGCCCTTGGGTCACACTCCTTGACCACGTGCAGCTACTCTCTTTCTATGCCCTCCTGCTCCTAGAGCCTGGCGGGGGCAACAAAGGAGGGTGGTTGTAACATGTCAAAAAGTACACCACCTCATGTTGTTCTCCTATATATGCTTCCTCGTCTGCTACTCTTTAAATTCATCTATCCTTAACACTTCCTCTCCTTGAAATATTTTACACTCCCAAGTCTCTGAGACTGGCACCAGTTTCATGCTTTCCCACTGCTAACCCTCACTGGTTATATCCACTCATCCAAAGAATTCTCAACCACAAAAGTTCTCTCTAGCACCCTAACATAAGTAGGAATGCATAGAGGAAAGGTACTGGCTCGGATGTTCATAAAAACACCTCGCTCTGAAGTCCGAACCCTGGAGAATTGTTCTTATCATAATCATCAAGTACCAGGAATGATCGGTATGCCTTGATGAATACTCAGCTATCGACATGTCACATGCTAAAGCTGTATAAGCTCTAGGAAACTCTCAGCCACCTCCTCAAGCTAGTACTTAGCCGCCTGTGAGTCGGGCTTGCCTCGGAACCTGAGGGGTATCTGATGCTAAAACACGTGTAAGGAACTAAACATACATGTGTCATCTATCGGTACCGTCGGTTGTAACTGCTGACCAACATGTAGTGATATATCTTGCACACTACCCAAAGATACTATCTTAGGCATCGGTCCACGTACCAAAGTACTATCACTATGCCAACCATCCTCATGGTCACTCACAGGGAAACACCAGTAGCTAAGAACATCGTCTTCTCTACTAGTGTCTAAACTAGGTGTAGAACTCCAGCAATCACCTCCAGCCAGTCTGCTGCATCTTGGGAATCTGTCTCGCCTCGTAACCTTGGAGGCCTCAACAGCTGGGACTCATGCAACACACTCTATCAGTATGCATTGTCCACTAGTACGACTGGTGGCATCTACTTCCTAACGGGTGGTGGTGCTGCTGGTACACCACCCATAGGTTCCAACATAGAAAGAGGGCCCTGCACTGGAGTCTCATTGCTCCGTGGTCCATCATCAAGTAATCTCTCTTGGAACTCCAACTGACTGTCTGCGTGGAGACATCCTGAACAGATGCAACATGGTCAAACAATTTAAACCTGGTGAGCTGACCTGGTTTGAGCTAAATTAATGAAAACTTTTGGAAACACACACGCAATCAGTGTTTTCATGCACTGGGTCTGAAATCAGTAGTCAGGGTCCTGGTGTATGGATATGTCGGCCGCCGCACCAACATTGGACTCCCTGAACAGAAGACCACAATCGGTACCTTTAACACTATTGCTTCACAGAAAATAATTATCAGAGTCCTGATTTATGCGGTAGAACCAACTCATATGATACCAATTTTTCACGACCCTTCCTCGGTGCCCGTGCAGTGACTACCCCAAGCCCGCCTTCCATAGGCCAGGGGCTAGCGACTAGCACCAAAGGCATAAATCCCAATAACCGGGAAGACATTGCCTTTATAAAACATAAACACATACAACCAGAGTACAAGAGGAAGTAATACACTAAGTACAAAAGAAAGTGATGAAAAGTATATGGGCCAAAATACAAACCCAACTAAAAAGTACAGATACAACTGAACGAAAGTACAACAAAAAAGACAAACAACTGGAAGATATAAGCAGCTCCTGGGTCGTCCACCTCAGATCCTACCAGAAGGGTAGATACAAATAGCCTCCTCAACGCTCTCACCCGAAAACCTCCTTCGAGTACCATCTCTTCATGAAGTACACCTCTGGGTACTGACTCATCATGAGGTCCACCTCCGGGTACCGTCCAGTCCTCGTACACTCAGTCTCTGTCAGCGTTGTCCGTCGTCTGCATCCAACACAATGAGGTGCGAGCATAGCCCGTGCAGGGGTGAGAATAACGTTACTCTGTAGGGACCCCGAAACCCTCATGGTCTAACTAAAACCAACAAGGATAAACCACAAAGAAAAATCTCAATAGATAACCTTTACTTGGGTATATTTCCGTACATATACATAAGTTATCAAGTATCCCATCTCAATCATGAGGAAACACAAAGGTTATGAAATAAATGGATAACCACTCCTTAGGTATATTCCCATACATATACCTAAGTTATCAAGTGAACCATCTCAATCATGAGGTAACACAAAGGTCATTGACTCAGCTCAAACCAGGATTTTTATTCACGATGATGAAAACATGGTTTTTGGAGAACTCCTCCTCTATCGATCATAGTAGTCTTTCCACGACTCTGAGGTGGAACTCACTAAACTTAGACTCTTGAGGTACTTCTCCTGTCGAGTAACGTGGGTCTGCCACCACACAAAGTAGTGCTCTCCTTCATGGGTCTGCCACCTCACACAGTAGTGCTCTCCCTCATAGCCTATAGAGGTACTCCTCCTATCGAGTACCACGGGTCTGCCACCTCACAACGTAGTGCTCTTACGCTCTGGGTCTACCACCTCACAAAGTAGTGCTCCCCACTGGGTTATACAAGTCACTCCGAATCAAATTGGACAAGCAGTCATCAGGTCTCAGCCAGCTACAAGGTCACCGTATTCTGTATGCTAGTCTCTGGGAGGATCCACTCCACGAGCTACTATTTTACACACCAAGTGTCATGAAGCCCCACGTAGAAGTATCACAAAGGACCGCCTCATCACAGGGGTCTCAACGCAATAGACGGCGACTCAATCAGACGCCCAGTCTGTGAGTTATTAGCCTCTTTGTTCCGGGGTCCCGGTTGGATTTCGAGTACAATCCAACCCGGCCATACTCCAACTGCATCCAAAACTTAGGTGAAGTATTCCAAAAGAGTCGTCTCATCAAGAGAATCCAACAAAGTTGATGGCACATCAATCGGACGTCCGAAGCTCAAGTTATAAGTGTTTCCACTCCAAGGGCCCGGTTGGTTTCGAGTTCAAACCAACCCGTCCATACCCAAACATCACCGAAACCTTGGGTGTAATATACCAAAATGACAGTCTCAATCCAAGTAATCCTACGCAACTGAGGTTGCATCGATCAGAGTTCTATAGCTCAAGATGTGTCTGTTTAACTGAAAACGATCCGAAGATAGGGGTTTGGGCCCGGTCCGACCAGGCCCAACACCCCCTGGGTCGGCCCGAAATGAGTCCGTCCCGGTAGGGCGCGGCCCGTCCTGGTGGTCATTTGCGGCTCAACCGGTTGGCGGAGCACGTTTCACTGAGCGGGGGGCACGACCCCCCATTAATTGTTAACGGCGGCGCCTGCTGGCGCCACCCTGTCTTCCGGATCCAGCGTGGCCATGGGGTTCGACGCTTTGCCGCTGCGGTGGTTGCCGCGGAAGATCCTCTCTGGCAGCGTGCTAGGCCGCTGGTACCTCCAGGAAGCGGGACGGCTCTGGCCACCGCCAACGGTCGCCGGCACTGCCGTGCTGGCGACCCGCACCACCAGGAGCTTCCTCGGGCCATCGGAGTTGCTCCAATGATCCGTTTTAGCTTCTGTCTGTGCCGACAGTCTTCTCGAGTCCTCAACATTAATGTGAAGGCTTTCAAACACCGTTGCGGTCATGTTTCATCATCGCTTGTCAATCCACTCACCAAAAAAACAATCTGCGGAGGTTCATTGGGCTATTTTTGTTTGGCCCGCACCCTTTGCATTAGCCGATAACAATTTTCAAAAGATAAACAAGTTTTCACGTTGTAAGAAGAACAATTTATTCTGAAAAACATTGAAACAATCCATCCAGAATTTTTCCCGCAAACAACTAGTCCCAACCCATAAAAGAAATCATTCGCGGATCAACATGATAATGAGTTGACCCACATTCTTTGTTTTAGAAGGGATGAATCATGGAAATATAATATACTCAAAATAAACCCCTACCTCGTAAAATGGCGATAAACGATGGTGAGTCGTGGAAGACGGTCGTCACAGAAGACAAGCTTTGTTCCATCAACGTTAGGAAGGAAGGAGTCGAGGGTGGCGTCAGAGTTCTTCTTTCTACATTCTTCATTGGAGGAAGCGGAAAACTATCCAAGTGCTGGGTGATATGCTTCACTGCTAGCATTCCACCACTTAAAGAAGCCGTTCAGAACTCCTTCACCTAGCCTCCTTTATATAAGAGTGGGAGGGTTCATCGTTGTCTCGCAATTCATAAATGAAGGATTATGACAGAGGGCCCCACCCAATTAATCTACTGCGGTGGCGCATTAAAAATGGGAGGGAAGTCAAAAAGGGGGTTATTGGCCTGGGTGGTCCCCACAGAAGAATATCCTCCAAATGGAGGATATTTCCTAGTGGGCCCCACCATTAATTAACCACAAAACGTAAAGGGAGGTAAATGCTTGGGTGGTCCTCTCATTAAAAGGGGGGCATCATCCTCTTCAATTAAGAGGGGGATTTAAACCTAGAGGTTCTCCCTCATAAATGAGGGGGAGTCAATGAGTTATGATTCCCCTCCCATTAATAGGAGGCCTCGTGTGGTTTCCACCACAATTACCCTCACATGGGAGGTTGGATCTCGGTGGGCCCCACCACCATAACCTCTCATGGGAGGTTAGGGTGTGGCAGTCCCCCCAACAACTCCCAAGTGGAACTTCTAACCACTTTATCCGCAAAACATATGTTTAACAAAATAAAATAAATTATTCACTTATTTTAATTTATTAACCCACGTAAAACCCCAAAAACTAACTTTCATACATGATCCTCTTCCGTCGAGGTGAAAGTCTTCTTAAGTGAAAACCCACGCTGCAAGTTCAATGGTGCCCTCAGATTTCATTTTCGAGCACTAGTTCAAAAGATAGAAAAACCCCGCTCGTTCGTTTACTAAACATACCTGATCTAAACTTCAGAAATTGATTATGGGCACACCGGTCCTCGGAATCAAGTGCTGTCAGAAGCCATAAGCTTGTAAAATTCCAAAAAAATTAAAAAAAAATTCCATGAAATTTCTGGGTCTTTACAATGAGTGTACTGTATACCCCATCAATTCGATTAATTATCTTTTGGCATTATACATTGACATCGTCATGATATCTGATAAGACAATTCAGCTTCTGTAGTTGTTATTTATTTTTTGGGTCATTTATCTTCTTTTTCTATTGTCTACTTATTATATATGCATCTGTATATTTGTTACATATATTCTTTACCACTATGTTATATATTATCCTATGAGGGAATAGTCTCCTTGTAGACTTACCCAAGGCCCACACTACTAGTCCATAGCCTTTGGTGTTTTGGGAGATTCTCTTGACGTCTTGTGGCCCACTTTCTCGGGGCTCGGTTTAGTGTCACTCACGAAAAGATGCGACAAAGTGGTACCATAGGAGATTTATTTTCCTATTGAATTACATTTTTAGTTAGAAAAAAGACTAGAACTTTTGAATTTATAATTTACCCTTATCATTGATGTAGCTTACCCATGTATAGGGGAAACCTAAATTTTCTTGGGTTGGGATTTTAGTTATTGATTATACCATTTTTTATATACCTTCCCCACTGTGTAATGAACTTGTTTTATGTTATTACTAGTATAGGTATTATTGATATGATGATTTTGACTATTATAGCTTTATGACATGAGGTATTTTCATTTACATGCATCATATTAGACATCATAGGGATTAAAATAACTTGCTTTTTTTCATTCATTATCTACATTTTACATGCATCTTCTTGTTTTCATGTGATTTTTTTTGTGTTTTGTTGTATTATATTATATTACATGTTTGTTATAAATATAAATTGTGTATGTGTCTTAGTGATCTTTATATGACTTCTTATCGTTCTATCAAGACCCAGTTCTGGGAGTGGGATGTATGTTGTGTAAAACTCAAAGGCAGTCCATGTACCAACACTATTTACATCCTTTCTTTACATGTTATTCCATGTTTAGGGAGGCCTTTCACCTACTCTTTTTTACTGCTCATTTAATTTCATACCTCATCTACCAAAGAATATCTTTAATGGTGTGAATTTGTAAATATTATAGAAATTCCACCATGACGTCTTCATGTAGTACGTTAGGAGAGTAGTGATGAGAACATTCCAGATTTCATGGGTCTATAACCTCCTATAGTACCTCATGTAGTTCCACCTATAGTAGTTCATGCAGTTCATTTATGGGTACCGCCTTTTTCTCTTCCGTTGGGCATGGATTCCTAGATCATGGATAGTATTCTTAGATTTATATTGTCTGTTCAGAGTTTTCCTAGGCCTTCCCTGACAATGACAGAGCATACGTGAGACTTTATAGGGTAGAATAATCGAACCTTCTCTGGGGATGGCGGCCCCAATGCTATAGAATCTTGTAAAGAATCTATAAAATTCATAGTCAACCATATTATGATGCTTCCAAGGTGAAGGTTCAATATTTCTTCCTTTATTTTTTGTGACTCCACCAAGCGTTGGTTGGATGTCATTTTTCAGGCACATAATCCCCGAGACATGGTTATGTAAGACTTATTGATAGCATTATATGATCACTTATTTCCATGGACTCTAAGAGAAGATAATTCAAGAGAGTTATTAAATCTTCATCAAGGATCTATGACAGTGTTAGAGTATTATAATAACTTCACTAATATCTAATGTTTTTCCCTATCTTTTCTCGATGTTTCATAGATGAATATAGGGTACTTAGAGGATGAACTTGGATATGATATTCACTCATATGTGAATGTATTTTGTTTGAAAACAATTATAGATATCATTAATGAGACCCTAAATAAAGAACTAAATCTTAGGTAAGTTGATCCTATGTGCCCAGGCAGTTCAGTTTTGAGGCAGGGAAATGGTTCTTCGTGTAGTAAGAAGCATTTTTTTGGGGGTTCACATGGGGGAAATGCCTTCAAAATGAAGCATACTGATAGAAATTTCATATTACATCAGTGATTTAGGCTTGTCCATAAGAAAACCTATTGCATAAGGAACCTGATGGAGGGACGAGTGTGTAGGAAGATAGGTCACCTTTATCATTTTTGTCATTATTTTCCTTCAAAATAATTTAGAAGGGGATCCGTACCAGTACCTCCATCATATATGGGATCAATGGCTCCATGCTAGGCTAGGAGTTTGTTTTCCACTGGAAAATTGGTCGAGGAAGTGTAGGTCATGGCTGAGGATATCAAGTTTCAAAACACCATCATTAGCATGGTGGACCTACGCAGGCTATTCAGGTGGCATATCAAGGTTGAGGTTCAATCCATATGTATGATGTGTAGCCAGTGCTAGTGGAGAAAATTCTATGTCCTTTTACAATTATAAGTACTATCCTTGTGGCCTTTACTTTAGTTTCTACCCTATTTGATAGTGGTTATTCACACTATTTTATATCTGCTGCAAATATTGAGAGTTTTAGTCTTTTCATTAATTAAATTTGTAGAATTATATCTGTTGACCCTCTGTTTGGGGTTATAATAGAGGGAATACAAGAGTTCCAGGAGTTCCCCCATAAGATAAGCAGGTACCATTTTATATGGAATTTCTTCATCCTTGAGATGACGGGCTATGATTTCATTCTTGGTATGGATTGGATCATTATTTATCTTGAACAATTGGATTTATATCCCTGTATATTTTTCTTTATAACACCCAAGGGAAGCACATATATACACGAGGGAGAATGGGTTATATAGGTAGATCAAGCTGGACCCAAGCATTCTGGTCTTGGTAGAGTAACAACTCTGATAGAAAGTCTCTCTATATGTGATCAGGGACTATAGTCAGTGGAGTAAACTACTATTGTGGATCATTTCAAGGAGTTATTACTTTATGATTTCTTTGGATTATATACTATACACGATGTTGAGATCACTATCAAGCTAGTGCCAGGTGCAACACCAGTTTCAATTCCTCCTTATAGGATGGAACATAAAAAGATCCATGAACTCTAGAAGAAGATTGAATATCATGAGGTTAAGGGTTTTATCATACATAGAACATCACCATGGATTTCACCAGTCCTTTTGTTTTCATGAAGGATAATGGTACCCACAAATAGTGCATGAATTTCCATCGACACCAATAGGTTATAGTAATTAATCGATTTTGATTTCCTAATATAGACAACCTCTTCGACTTGCTCCACAGAGAATATCATTTCTACAAGACTGATCTGTGGTTGGGATATCATCCAGTGCTTGTACGAACATCAGATATACCATATACATCATTCTATAGTTGGTATAGATTGTATGAGTTTCTGGTTATGTTGTTCAGTATGGCGAATGTGCCAGCTGTTTTCATGGATCTCATGAATCCGGATTTCCAGCCATACATTGATTCATTTGTGGTAGTCATTGTAGATGAAATATTAGTGTACTCTCACTCTATAAAAGACCATTCCAATCATCTTTATATCATGTTGAGTATATTGAGAGAGGACCATCTATATTCAAATCTCAGTAAAATCCACATTTGGTTTAATAAGGTCCACTTCTTCGGATATAACATAACATAATTAGGTGTATCGTACAACACACCTAATGTGACTGAAATTGCTTCTAGGGAGAAGATAAAGATTTTTTTTACATACATAGCTTCTTAGGGCCTACTAGCTATTATCAATAATTCAACTAGGATTTATCCTACATATTAGTGCCTTTTAAAGCCTTGAATAAGAAGGCTGTATAGTTCAACTAGTCATAATTTTGGGAGAAATATACTCAGTAGTTCAAGGGAAGAGTCATGTAAAATCTGATCCTAATTCTTTTTGAGCCAGGAAGATGTAATATTGTGCATTGTGATTTTTTAGGAGTCGGATTTTGTGCAATTCTGATGTAGGGTATTGAGTCATGTGTTAAATATCCCACTAGTCGAGGCCTCATGAGCAGCACTATCCTACACATGACCTTGAGTTAGTAGTTGGGGTTTATGACCTACACTATTAAAAACACTACTTATTGTTGGAGAGGTTCATTTTTTACACAGATCATAAAATATAGAAATATATCTCCACAAAGTGAGACATAAATTTCAGGCAGTGTAGGTGGGTCAAATACCTACATTCGTTTGACATTGAGCAATATTATACCTCTAGTAAGGGTAATTATGTGGCTGATTATTTGATCCACAAAACACAAACATAAGAAATACAGGAAGCCACCATTGAGTGGAAGATGATGAATTTGTTTTCTAAGATGCATCTGTTGGTTCAGGATCATCTGGGAAAACTAGTTCTAGCAACTATTAGAGTGAAATCCTCTATTCGAAAGCAAGCCTGCATGCAATGGATATCTGATCTAGGGGGATTTTTTTGAGGGAGAAAATCATAAGAGATAACCCACCTCCTGGTTGGGTTCTTGATGGTAGTGAAACTCTAATATATTGTGGTCATGTATTGGTGCATTCTGATATTCGAGAAGAGATGATGAGTTAACATCATTCTTCTATTTGTTTAGTTCATCCTAGACTTACCAAGACATAAAACGATATGCATTAATAGTACTGGTGGTTATGTTTGAAGAAGAAAATAGCATGTTTCATCACTTTTTGTTCCACTTTTCCTCATGTGAAGGCATTAAACCAGTGATCCACTGGACCCCTACATCCTCTATCCATTACTGAGTGTAAATTGAATGACATCACTGTGGATTTTATTAAATGCTTGCCAAGACCCCCTCAAGGCTGCAATATAGTGTGGGTGATCATCAATAGGTTGAAAAAATTAAATTACTTCTTACCCATCCAAGATACCTTACATATGTATTACTTAGGGAGGATATATATAATAAAGAAATAGTTCGACTTCATGGTGTTCTCTGTTCTATCATGTCGGACCGAGATGTCTGTTTAACATCGCGATTCTGGAAAGGGTTGTAGAAGGAACTCTGTTTAAGGGTTCTTTTGAGCACTACATATCACCCCCAAACTAACAGGTAGTCTTAGCGGACCATTAACATGATAGGGGATAAGTTATAGACTTGTATCCTTGATTTTTTAGGTTCTTGGAAGAATCATATTCCTCTAGTTCCGGTTTTTTATAATAATAGGTTCCTAGAAACAATTCAAAATGGGTCTATATGAGGACCTCTATGGTATAACATGTCATACACCTCTATGATAGCTTAAAGCAAGAAAAAAAGCTCTTCTAGGTCCTCATATCATTCAAGAGAATTCTAAGCATGTATAGAGGATTTAGAAGTGTATGACCAAATCATTCTTTTTATTATTGAAGAAAGGGTGTTGCCACCGGCACATGACAGATGCATCCAAATCACCTAAGGGGGGAAAGTGGTGTAAGCCAAGAGAATCCCCTTGGTAAAACGACATACAGACCATGGGAAGTGACCCGATACTATTGTAAACAACAAGAATCTCCTCCGCCCTTCCCAAGTCGGCGAGCGCATCAGCAGCAATGTTAGCTTCCCTCCAAATGTGATGGACATGTGGGCCCTGACTCGTTTCCAAGGAGCAACTCCTGGCTAAGTACAAAGAAACCACAACACCTCATAGCTCCCCTTGACCATGTTGACCAATGCCTCAGAATCAGACTCAATCACTTCTTCATGCAACCCCAACCTCTTCCACACCATTAGCCATGTGAGAAGGCCCTTCATTTCAGCTTCCAGAGAGCTTCCTGCCCTGAATAAGGCATTTAATCCCACCAAAATAGAGCCATTTTAATGTAGAATTAGGCCCCTACCCTGCATGATCCCCCTCCTATAGGAACCGTCGACGTTCAATTTTAACCCATGCATTGGGGGTCTCCAATGAACCCATCAACCATTCATCCCACCCGATGCACCGGCCGAGTATGTTTGGTTGAAGAACCTATAGATGGAGTTCGAGGATTTTCCACCATTTATGAATGAACCCAACTTGGAGCAGAGCTCCCTATAAGTGTATGGATAATTCTTAGTTCAGATAGAAGCCTTATAGAAATCATCATCATAGACCCCTATATTTTGAGGTGGGACATCGAGTATTTTTTTGTGTTTCATTGAGGTTGGTTCAAATGAGAATTAAGAGATAGGGGATTTTATTGTAGTGATATATAGAGTCATTTGAGATTGTTTAGGGATTTAGGCCAGAAGCCAATGAATTATTGTTACCTCATTGGTACAGTTCCATGCATGACGTCTTCCATGTCTCTCAACTTTGACAGTATCATCCCAACCCATCTAATTCATTTACCCATGATGAAATTGAGCTTTATGAGGATGTATCCCTCGAATAGTTGATGATTTTGATTATCTATCATAGCAAGTGGGTTCTCCAAGGATGGTCCATTCCTCTGGTTTGGGTGCTTTGGTAGCACAGATGCATTCAGGACAAGATCTAGGAGCTGGAGACTGATGTGTGTGTGTAGTGTCCAGATCTCTTCTCAGATGATGTTCCACTAACATTGTAAGGGAAAATTATGGATGAGTTTCCCAAAAAAGGGGAGTTTTTAAAATAACTTATATAACCATGGTATTAACCATTCCATTTTTAGACTAACTCCTTGATGGGTCCCAGGGCACATGCCCACTCAATCCAATGCTGGTCCCGAGCGACATATTTTTGTTTTAATGGTTGTGCAGGGTTTATGTAAAACAATACACCATGACCTGGTGCAATGATACATGTAAAAATTAATTAAATTTATTGAAATAAATAAAATAAATTTAAATAAATACAAAGAAATAAAAAATGAATAAAAATAATAGTAACATAAAAACTTGTTAGAGGAAAAGTGGAAATAATTAAAATGGTTCTAGCACATTATTATTATTATTATTCATTTAGTTTATCCTTACCATTTATTTGATATTTAGTTTATTTTATTTTACCTTGTTTATTTGTTTTCATTTTCTTTTTTTATCATTAACTTTTCTCTACCTCTCCTCTTATACATCACCCCCAACTCCAGGTGGTGTGCCTCCCTCTTTTTTTACTTTTGAAGCCTGATTCACCTATGTTTCTCATCTATTTTAATTTACCTTGAATGTGATATAAATATCTCATTAAGGATTACAATATGTAGTAATTATTTTTGGGTATCATCTTATCTTCATCACATAGTATTCCACCAATGTTTTTTACCTGAAAGTGGGGGTTTTGTTAAATCTTCTCATTTTTTCCATTTTAGGTCAAATCAAAGGTTGTCATGGAATGTGGGGTATAATATGACTATGAGACAAGGTGTTTATGTTCTTTTCAATTTTTTTTCTTCATTCGATTTTCACCTTTGGGCCACTCTTTAGTGCCAACTGGTGAATCCTATATCATGTATATTAATTTAATTAATTTGTTTTCTATGGATCTTTGCAACCTTCGTTTATGTTAAC
Organism: Viscum album; assembly: GCA_963277665.1. Taxonomy (NCBI): domain Eukaryota; kingdom Viridiplantae; phylum Streptophyta; class Magnoliopsida; order Santalales; family Viscaceae; genus Viscum; species Viscum album. The sequence goes on along the minus strand of OY728163.1, from coordinate 1,690,720,615 downwards.
CCCTTCCTAGGGTTTTCCATGCCATTTGAAAGCCCTTTTAGTGTGCTATAAATATTAGAAAATTTAATTTTGACCTCGATCTTTAAATTACCAATTATGTGAGCATGTGTGATAATATGGGTTGAAGTTCTAAATTGAATAAATTATATAGGATGAATCATAAACCATGAATTTTTTTTATTTTTAATTTGTTCTACTTAAATAATTTTTGTTATAAGTCTTTCCATGATTTTCTTTTATTAAATGTTGTCACCTCTAATTACATTGATAAAGTGATATTTTTGTTTAATATTGTGTTAATATTATTAGATGTGACTGTTAGGTTTGAATAATTAATAAGAACATTACATTAAATGGTTAATTAAAGAGTTACAATCATAAATGATTTATCTATGACATATATGTCTCTCTGTTATTTTAATTGAAATCAAAAAGGGGATAGAATGTGGTCACTTATTAAGAACCCACAGTTGGACTATCCCCACTCGATAGGATACCACACAACACACTAGGAATTTGATTTTTTAGGATCACATAACAAGGTATTACCCTGGAATTGTTATTATACAATTAGGTTATACCAGTTCCCTAAGGGGAAGGTGATGATGGAGCTTTTGGAAAGATGGCTATGCCAAATCTTGGTTAGTACTCTTCCCCTTACATTTGATACCCTAGACATACTCATAGTTACCATTCCAAGAGTGATAGTTATACTTTCAAAAAAAATGTCTTGGTAAGGTTTGTGGCATTGGATATAATTGAATGGATGTACCATAATGATTCCTTAGGTATGGGCTTAGACTCGACCTTCGAATTAGTAAACTTTAATATAAATATTTGAGATTCTTTTATTGATACTACAAATAGTTTCCTTATTTATTATGAAACATCTCTTTAGATTTCCTTTTTAGACATATGAATTAGACCCAAAGAAAAGTTACAAACTTGGGGGATTCTATTTTTGTGATTCCAATGTTATTTGGCCCTTGTATACATATTATTCCTTGTATAGGTATTTCATTCAAACTCCCTATATAGGATAAAGTAGGTGTTATGAGATGGGTTCATTTTTAAGAACCCAAACCATTCTAGATTTATTATTATTTATTCAAATTCATTTTGTTTATAATATTTTGTACGCTTCTATTTTTCTACCACATGAAATGGATAGGCTTAGACATTGTGGGTGTCAGCTTACTAGGATTATATATCAAACCCTAATCAGACACTGTTTGGTACCTATGTGGACATTATGTTCATAGGTATGGATAAAATGAATTGAATTTCTTTAGATGTTTGATTTATTTTCAATCTTATATGGAGCTTTGGATTCTGAGGAATGATCGTTGCTCAAGATTCTATTTGTAATTTTTTTGTCTATTGGTAGTTTTATTAGAATGTAGTCTATGCTTGTACCTTGTACCCATGCACTTTTATTTATATAATTTTTTTCTCATACATTAACAATGGTATCTGAAATAAATCTTTATCTTATGTAGTTGTTATTTATATTTTTGGGTCATTTATCTACTTCTACTGATGTTAGCTTATTTTTTATGCTTCAACTACTTGTTACAGATATTTTGTATTGTTGTGTTATACCTTATTTTGAGAGGTCATATTCTCCCCACATACTTACCAACGGACCTTTCTACTAGTTGGATGCCTTTGTCATTTGGGAAAATTCTCTTGAGGTCTTACAGCCCATTGTCTCGGGGGTGAGTTCAGCGGCACATAAGGTGGGATGTTGTAAAGTGGAAATCCCACAAAAAAAGGAGGACCCTGAATCACACATTTCTAAGAGGGTATGGATACATATACCATTATGAGGACTTTTCTGGGGTGATTCTTGAGGTACATATCCCAGGGAATGAAAACCAAGTGGGGTAGGCCCAATATGGACAATATCATGATCATGGGTAGGACAGCGCTATCAAAAATGGTATCAGAGCCAATGTCCATTTGACGTGCCAATGAGGAAATCTGGCCCTTTTAGGGGGTTGGATTATGGAAATACTATATAGAAGGAGTATGAGCACGAATCACCCCTTTATAAGGTTTGTTGGATACCTCTCCCGTCATGATACCATTTATTGGGGAATGCCTATGGTCTAGAACCTAGGGAAAGAAAAACTGTGCTGACTAGGCACAAAAGAGATAATATCATGATCATGGCATGGGCTGGGCTGTCACAATTTGAATTATATTTCATTTTAAATAATTATTCTATAGTTATATTTAATCCAACTATTTAAATTTTATTTATCTTTATACTTGATATTAGTACAAGTTTATTTGTGTGTTTAAAAATCCACTTTTGTAGAAACTATTTTAATATGCATAATTTTTCTCCATTTAAATTTATTTAAATAACCCCTCATGGGGAATGGTTTAATTTAAATTTATATATTTATATATATAAATGTTTAATTAAATTTAAATAATTTTGATTACTAGACATATGGTAAATTTTTAAAAAACATTATTCTTGTAAAATACATTTCTTAAAAAACCTATTTTCATCATGTGTGTGGGTTTTATTTTTAATTAAATTATACCAATTCTGTAAATTGAATAAGATAAAATTTATTTAATATTTCTAATAATAAGTATTTTATTATATAAAAATCTCAACTTAATTAATCAATATGAAAAATAGTAAAAATATTTTACCTGGTTTCTGGTGAAAACAGGTTTTACCAGGGGCTAAACAAAAATGATAAAATAAAAAATGACTTATATTTATTAATTCATTGTGACGTCTAGATCTCAATATTTTCACATTTAATTACAATTAATTTTTCATTTTTGGCCTTGAATCATGTGTAAAATTTGGGTATAACTTTTTCTTTTAAAAAATTTCATGTGTGTCCTCACCCCCACTTATAAAAGGTCAACCCATATCATCTCCAATTCACACATTAAAATCCTTTTGACTAAAAAAATACCAAAAAATACATTACTTACATATCTCACGAATTACTAGATTACTTGTTTTGATCATAAATCCAATCTATGAAGTCCTTAGGTAAAAACCTAAAGAGGTGGTATGAAAAGGGGTATCATTCTTAACCGAGCATTTTTGTTTTTTTCTCCATCCACATCATTAAAATATTACTCAACCGTGAAAATATTATAACATAATTATCTTTGATAGCATGATATTTTATCATGATAATTTCATTACCTTAAGCTTCTCCTCTTCAATGACATAGTAAATGAAACCATTATTCATTTGTACAACGGACTGCTGCCTCGTGAAGTGATAAAATTTGTTTTTCCTCATCACCTCCCACAACAATTTATAATAATAGAATTAATGTTTATATATGATATTATTTTTATATATATCATTTTGAGAATATAATATAGAAATTAAATTTTATCTTTCTTTTCAATGAAAAAAACAACATTGTTCGTGCGTAGGTGTAGATTAACGTCTCCACGATGTGATGTGATTATTTTTTCATCACCACATCACAGGGATTATATATATAATTATAATTAATGAAATAATATTTTATTTTTGATATTATTGTCATTATTTAAATATAAAATTTGACTTACCTTCCTTCCATAATGATCATTGAAAAATGGAAACCTTATTCATGAGTACGTATGATATACCCTCTCTAGGATTGTAACATAGTTCATTTTTTCATAATAAATTTTCATGATTTATTTTAATAGTATAATTTATTTATAAGTTAGAAAAATATTTCATAATTATTATTCTGGATTTTTTTGAATAATTACATTTTGGTCCACATTCAACCCATCGACGTCATTTTTGTCATATAAGCTGATTACCATAAAAATTTTCAAAGTGAACTTAAATGATTAACTTACCATGTGTAGAATGGTAAGATAAAAAATTAAAGTTATAAAAATGTAAATGAATTTCTTAATAAAATAATTAATTAACACAAGTTTATTATTTAAGAAGAGAAATAATGTATGTGATGATATATACTCATGTTAAGGGACACTTTTGCATAAAACCTTGTTTTAAATGTTTTAAAGATTTTTTTTATAAATATTTCACATTCATGTAAATATTTTTAAAATGATTTTATAAATGCATTTTTATGAAATGTATAAATTATAAATTATTTTTTATGTATTCTTTTTGTTTTTTCAATGTTTTCCAAAAAATAAATTTTTAGGGAATTTTTGATATTCTTATGAATGAAAAATTGAATGATCTATTTTAACATATAAGGTGACAACAACATTTCCCTCCACCGAATCCATTATTTTATTTTTTTATTCCATTAAATATTTTATGATTTATTTAATAAAAACCTCACTTACCATTTTTATGTGTGTTTTTTATTGAATGTGTATTTTTAAAAGAAAAAAAAATTTGTTACCAAAATGTGTTATTCAAACAAGACTTGAAGATTTTTTCAAAGTTTTCATGATGAAAAGTTGAAAAAATAAATTTTTTTCTTCATGATATGGTACTAAAAATTTATATATGAGAAATGGTTGAGCACAATACATGTAATGAGATGGGTGTTCTTAGATAATGTTGGGAGAGACTGTTATAATTTATACAATGGTTGATCCCCAACACCAATACATTGAGTGATGTTCTATATCATAATAGGAAAGGGGGAAATTACTTGAGGGTTTATATTAAAGATTTAACTGGGCTCTAGTTATTTATAATACTATTTTAAATTAGTTTATAAATTGGATGCTCTAGTTTACTCAATGTTTTTTATTTCCTTTCTATATGATTTAATGGTTTTATTTGAGAAAAAAATTTGTGTGTTTTTCGTGTGGAAATTATTTATTTCACTCACTCAATTAAAAATGATATAAATGTAATTATTTAATTTTATTAATGTTTTTTTACAAGACTAATAAAATTATTCTTTTCATGTCACTTAGAAATCATTTTATTCTTATAACTTGTTTCTAAAATTTATTTTATATGGTTTAATGATTGGAAAGTAAAATTATTCACACAACTTGAATGTCGTGAAGATTTTTCAGTGAAAGAAATTTTACCTTATTTTAAAAGAATACATTATAGAAAAAAATAACCACAAATTGGAAGTGTGCAATTTATAATATATGGTTTTTGATGTATGAGTTATTACCTAATTATATAAAACTAGATACCTAAATGATATTTGGGAATGATATAAAGTTAATTATATTCTAGAGATACTAGAATATGCCATGTTTAATGTTGTGTTTTAATTATTGTTATTAATGAAATGTTAAGAAAACATTAGAGATTAAGATAATATATGTAAATAAACATAATATTTTTTAATCTATGATTATCAAGTTATAGTATATGAAGGTTACCATGTGTCTTTTTCTAAGAAATGTTTGTTCAGAATGTTTTTCGGTATAGGAAATGGGGAAGGTATCGTATGAAGGCAACGAGAGTAAAATATCCTTACAAATAAGCATCCTAAGATGGATATAATTTTAACTTGTAGTTTATTTATATGATAGATAATTTGATTCAAGATATAAATAGTGGTGGTATTCATGCTAAAGGGGATCTTGATCTACCATTAAGGAACATATTAATAGTGAATAGCTTTATGAGATGAAATCATCTAGAATGCAATGGATATTCCACCCTAGTGGCAGTTAAAAGATGTATCAATATAGTATAGAATATATTTAAAATAATGTGGTGATCATAACAGCAAATGGTTACTAATTATATTTATTTTTTGGAAGATTATGTTGATCAATGGTGATCTCATGGTAAGAATACCAGAGAGAAAAATTATCTCAATTCCATAGAAAGAGAAAATTTATGAATATTTTATAAGATAAATATTTCCCTAACTTTGATATACTCAGAATGAAGAAATAATTATTTGGGTTTAAGAAACAATATTAAAAATTTATATCCATATATGAAGAAACTTTTATAAGACTGAAGAGGTATATACCCAATTTTTTGGTAAATTGATAATAAATTTAATACTTATTTCTATAGTTTAAAACCATGTTGATAAAGAGTTTTTTCCATATAATAATTTAAATTATAAGAAAATGTTGTTTTTTATTAATATAATGTCTAGATGGATTTTTCAGATGAATATGTCCCTCAAGATGATAAGAGTATGAAGTGCTAAAGGTGGAAGGAGATAAAGAATAAACCAACTAAAAAGTTTAGCGGTATGTTCTGAACATTTTCCAAGTGAGGTAAATTAATTTTTAAGGAATGTTTGATAGGATCTAGAATGTGTTACAATTGTTGCTAGTTTGGTCATTGGGATCTTGACTATAAATAAAGGAGTCCTAAACAATCAAAGAATATGGTGAATAATAGTCATTCAATGGTGATATTTTTTAGTAGCAATGTGTTTCGTTAATTATGTTATTGTGTGTTTGGGGTTAGTTACATGAGATAAAAATAATTAATATTGGAAACCAAATTTTGTGGTAAAATCATTTGAAACCACTAAAGTTGGTGTTGTACTATCAAATAAAGTTGTGGTAGGATTTTTACCTTTTTATCCAAATTATTCTAAGGTGATTTTTGACTATGAGTCTTCACATTACACTATTTCTATGAAATTTTCTAGAGAAATGGAAATATATTTACAATAATAGAATATATGAATTTTGGTGAAATCTCATGGTAAAAATGTTAATGTAACTAAGATTTATATGATTATTCTTATTTTTAACATCGGGATAGTTATAACTTTATGTCTGGTTGATATACCTATGCTAGTGATTGATATTAATTTGGATATTCATTGGATTTTAGTTTATTCTAATAGGATATATTACATATCGAATAAAATTTTAGTCAATGATTTTATACACATTATAAAAAACAAGAATGTGAAAAAATTATTAGATATGGAAGTGAATGTTACCAACATCATATTGTTAGAAATAAAGAAACTATTAAATGTATTGATATCTAATTAGTGAAAAAATAAATATTTTTCTCTAATGATTTTTTTTGTATTATTTCTAGTTAGAAGGTCAAATTTACTATTGACATTGTGTCTGGTTTTGAGCCTATTTAAAAACACCTTTATCAAGAGAATTAAGTATAATTTTTAGATTAAAAATTCCTTGAATATGTTTATATATAATATTTTTATATGACCTTTCATTTCACATTATGTTTTTCTAGTTTTGTTTCTTAAAAATAAATATGGTACCATTAGGCTTTTCATTGATTATAGATCATCAAATATTATCAATTTTTAGAACAAATACCCTTTGCCTAAAATCAAGTATTTATTCGATCACCTCTAGGGAGATTTCTTTTTCAATTATTGATCTTATATTGGGCTAAATTCAGCTGAAGGTGAAGGAGGTATACATTCTAATGATTGAATTTTGAATAAGATATGAGCAGTATGAGTTTGTAGTTGAGCCATTTGAGTTTTCTAATACATGTAATCTATTTATATATCATTTAAATATATTTTTCCAAGAGTTATTGAATATGATTTTTTTTATTAATTATATTTTGGAATATTGAAAAATTCAGATTGAGTATGAACAATACCCAAGGATTGATATGAAACAATTAAAATAAATTAAACTATACGTAAAATTTAGTAAGTCTGAATTTTAGTTGTAAAAAAATTCTTTTCTTCAGAATAATATTCATAAATATTATATATTTATTTACCCAACTAAAAATAAAATTATAAAATAATTCACAGTACTAAAAAATTATCGTGAATATTCATTGTTTTCATGGTTTGTCAGGTTAATACTAGCATTTTGTTGAAATGTAATCTCAGTTGTCTAACTCATTGATTAAGTTCACTTAAAAACGAAGGTAAACTCATATTGATGAAATAATATAAATATTAGTTTTAGAAAATTAAGATAATATTGGTGAATGAACCCATATTATCCTTTCCCTCTAAAGATGGTGAATTTTTCATCTACAAGAATGCTTCTTTTATGGGACTTAGTTGTGCCCTAATGTAAAATTATCAAGTATTTCCATACATTTTTAGCAACAAAAGCATCATGGGATAAATTTTCCTATTAATAATATGGAATTATTTAGTTTGGTTTTATCTTTAAAAATTTAGAGGACTCATTTCAATGGAGTAATTTGGGAAATATATAATGTTCACAAAATCTTGAATTAAATATTCACTTACAAAAAATTGAACATGATATAGATAATATGGATAGAACTGATCAATAATTATTATTACATGATTCATTATCATCATTAAATTAAAAAAATTTATCTAATTCCTTGATTATGAAAAATAAATCTAAATTTAACATGTAACATTTAGAACATTACCCTTTGGTTAATGATTTGATGAGTTTTTTAAAAATTTATAGGTGTAGGAACATCCACTATTTTGTTTTAGGTGTTAGTACCATCATCTCTTCTAGAAATAATTAAGAAATATCTAAATGAGGATCATGTTTCATGGAAAAAAGTATAGTTTTTTATTAAGTTTATGTTTCAATAATTTAATTTCGACAAATAATATTTTTTAATATTAAAAAAGATTTTATGTGTTACTTGTGTCTCTCGCTTGAAGAGAGAATTTTTTATTGAATATCATAGTTCTTTTTTTTCATCATGTAAGGACTATGATTTATGAAGACAATTTGAAGTTTTATTTTTGGGATGGAATGAAAATAGATAATATTGAATTTTCCATAAAATATATTAATTTTCAACATGTTAAGGAAAAATTACAATTATATAAGGCAGTTATTCAATCATTTCTAGTACCAATGTGGATATGGAAAAATATATCCAATGATTTCGTAGTGGGATTCACAAGGAAATTCCAATGTTATAATGTGATTTGTGTTATTATTGATACATTAAATAAATCTTCACATTTACTTCTCATTCCAAATATTATTTCTTTGTGTTTGCTTTATCAATTATATATCTAGTAGATATTTCCTGGTACATGTATTTTGTTCCATAATTGATTCATATCCTGATCTTCTATTCATTTATAATTTTTGTAAAGGACTTTAGATGAAATTGGGCACTGAATTAAATCTCAATTCATCCCCAATATGATAGAAATAACTAGTGGATTATTGATAAAAATGAATATATGATTCCTTATTGTTTAATGGGTTACCATTGAATTTGGGATCAACCTACTTCTTTGGTTGAGTTTTATGAAAATAAGAGTTTTTATTCTCATATAAAAATGGAACCATTTGAGGAATTTAATGGAAAATGGTGTGAGACACCTAATTATTTTGATGAAGTCTGAGAATTAAATTTTATGGGAATAGAATTGGTTGTGTAACTGGTTTAGAAGGTGTAGTCAATTTAGATGCATATGATGGTGAATTAGAGATAATAGAAATTTAATGTTAATAACCAGAGGAAGGTTCTTTCCCTTAATGTAGGTGATGATGTTTTTCATTAAGTATCTCTATTGAATAATTCTATGTATTTTGGTAAAAAATGGGAATCTAAAACTATGGTTTATTTCACCATATAAAATATTTTATAACTTTGGATCAGATTCTTACCGAGTGGCCCTACCTCTTAATTTAACACATGCACACAAATTTTTCCATGTCTTGGTGTATAGAAAATATTTCCAAATTTATATCATGTTTTGATCTATGATGTCGTTCAATTAAAAGAAATCATTAATTATGAGGAACTTCTAGTACAAATTCTTGACCATTGGTTGCAAAAATTTCAGAATAAATTGACTCACCATGATACTATTTTGTGGAAATTATATATGGTTGAAGAAGAAATATGTGAATCTGAAAATTCTATGAGGGAAACATACCAAAATGTTTAATGAGTGAGTAAAATTGTGAGGATGTGATTTAAAAAATGGTGGAAGAATGTATTATACCAGGTAGTGGAATAATAAATCATTTTCTTGATTGTTAATATTTATGAATCATATTTTTATATTCATTATAAAAATATTATGTAATTTATAAAATTAAAATGGAATTACTTTTTTAAAATATTCTATTATAATAATTTTTAAATGTTTAATTTATAAATAATAGAACTATACTTTGGAAAAATGAATTTTATTTATCAAATCATCATATTAGAATTAACCAAGGGTGAAATATTTGTCTTTTTCTTGGAAATATTGGTTTTTTAATAAATAGTTAAAAATAAAATTTTTCAAAAATAATCTATTTATTCAATAAATTAAGTGAGTTAAAAGTAAAATTATGATTTTAGTTTGATTTAAAAGTAAAATAATAATAATTTAGTTATATTTAATCTGATTAATTACATTTTAATCCTCTTTATACAATATTTTAGTATATGTTTTTTAAAAAATGAATTTATATAAAAACTATTTTATTGTTCATAGTGTTTCTCAATTTTTATTAATTAAAATAACCCCTAATTAGTAATTTTTCAAATTAAATTTATATATTATATTTATATAAATATTAATTTAAATTCATATAATGTTGATTTCTAGTCATAGAGATAATATAAAATCATCTTATACTTGAAAAATACTTCTCTAATAATCAATTTTTTCCTAAGTTATTTGGGTTTTATTTTAATCTAAATTATACCATTTATATTAAATTAATATGATAAAATGGATTCATAATTTTTTATCATAATAACTATATTATATTATAAGTAATATTAATATTTTTCATAATTAATAGTGAAAAAATTAAAAATATTTTGTCATAGTCAAGTCGAAAACAAGCTTGTTCAGGGGTGTTTAGATAAACTATAAGGGTTAAAATGTTATTAAATTTTTTTTAAATTTAATTTTGTAGAAATATATTGACACAATCTTATTAAAGTCTCTACAATGGTCTATTTTAGATCTATTTGGAATGTTTAAAATGTGGGTATTAATTTTTCTCTTCAAAATTTCGGTGTTTCCTCCCCCCACTTATAAAAGGCCACCCATTTTCCAATACTATTCACACATTCAATGCAAATTGGTTGAGAAAATAAATAAAAAAATAACTTTTTAACATACCTATATACATCCTAGAGCAATTCTATTGATCATAAATCTATTATAAGATGTATTTATATAGAATTTTAAAGAGGTAGTATAAAGAACATGTATATTTCTTAACTGTGGGTTTTTGTTTTATTTCTTCTTCCATCACTAAAAAATATTTTTCAAACCAGATTATATAATAAAATAATTATATCTGATATAATATATGTTATTATGTTAATTTGATGAATTATAACCATCTCCTATTCAATAAAATGGTAAATAAAACCATCATTCATATGTACAACAGACTATCACATCGCAAAGTGATGTAATTCATTTTTTATCATCACCTCACAAAGATGGTTATAATGGTGTAATTAATGTTTATATATTAAAATAATGAAATATTTACCATTTTTAAAATATTTTATATAATTTATGTTTTAACTTTATATTCCCTGAATAAAAAGGTAATATCGTTCTTACAAACGTGTGGACAACCGCCTCCACAAAGAGATGTGATTATTTTTCATCACCACATCATATAGATGATAGATAGTTATATTTAAATAAATATAATGTTATTTATGATATTTATATCATTTTTTAAAGATTATCAAATACTTACCATTCTTAGATAATGACCATTGAAAAATGGAAACATTTCTCATGTGTACGTACAACCTACTGTATACATGATTAGAATGTAGATCATTTTATATAACCATATTTCATGATTAGTTTTAAAATTATAATTTATATTCCATTATTATTATTATTTATAATATTGAATAACTAAATTTAACTTAATTAATTGTATAATTATGTATTTAATGGTAAAAGATAAAATAAAAAAATTATAAACTAGAAAAAGGTTTTTTAGAATGTAAATATTTAACAACATTTTATTATTCTTGAAGATAAATAATGTATGAGATGATTTGGCTCATATTAATAGACACTTAAACTTAAAAACATTTTTTAATGTTCTAATGATTTATTTTATAAATCATTATCTTCCATTTCCATGTTTCTAAAATTATATTATGAATAAATTTTCAAGGACATAGAAATTTTATAAACAAAAATTATATGTCTTAATTTTTGTCTTTCAAATGTTTTCAAAAACATTATGTTTTTAAGGAATGTTTCGCTTCCTCAGAAAAATACAAATGGAATTTTCTATTTTAAAAAATAAAATGACAAAAAAATTTCTCTCCACCAAGACCATTATTTAATGTTTAGATTACTTTGTAACATTTTTTTAATTTAAGGGAAAACCCTATTTAACTTTCAATTTATATTTCATTATTGATAATGGATTTTTAAAAGAAAAGGGATTTTTTAATCCCAAAAGCATTTTCCATACGGTTTTAGAAGATTTTTAATGGTTTTACAATAATAATGTGTTATCATAATATCCCTATTAATGATATTGTAATTGTTCCTTACATATGGGAAACTGGTGATCTCGATTCATATTATAAAATGGGTTCACCTAGATAGCACTGGGTGAGTCCATTATAACTTATAATATGGTGTTACATAGATAGTTCCCTAATTAATTAGGTGATATTATATTTCTTAATAAAAAATTAGGAGGGACTATCTAGAGGGTTTACCCTATGGATTTATCAAGGCACCAGTTTTTTCTAACATGATTTTAAAATAGGTTATCAATGTGATGATCTATGTTGCAAAAATGGTTTTTATTTTATTTTTGTGGGGTTTAAATTTTTTCCTTGAGAAAATTATGTGTATTTTTAATCTAGAAATTATTTATTACATCCGGTCAAATAATATTGATATAATGGTAAACATCCCTTAAGATTTCATTTTTCACTAGACTAATGAATTTCTGCTTCTAATGTCCCATAATGATATTTTTTGTTCTCATCCCACATATTTTAAAAAATAATAGTGTATATTTATGGGTTTATAAAATGATGAAATCAAGTTTAAATTCATGAGGATTTTTCATGAAAATAAATCATATATTATTTTTAATGTTTTCCAATATAGGAAAAAATAGATACTAATGATAAGTGTCTACTTCTTAATATAAGGTTTTATTATTTATAAGATATGATCTAATTATCTAAAATTGAAAACCTAAATGATATTTGGGAATAAAATAATGGTAGTTATTATATAAAGACACTATAATATGTAGTTATTGGGTTTGGATATTTATAAGTGACGCCTGAGAGACTTAGAAACAATTGATGTAATTAGTTTTAAGAAGTAACGGGTTAGATTTCATGAGATGAGGAATTTGGGATCAAAAAATAGTTAACATTGAGTTAAATTTCAACAAACTATAGAAAAAATAATTTTTTCTATGTTTATTCATAAATTTTATTGTTAAATAGTGATTGTAGTGTGATTTAAGGAAATATTGGTAGATACATCAAATATTTTTAGTGAAGATCTTAACTTTATTAAAAAATACTAACTAAAGGGTATGTAGTTCATAAGAACACATGTCATTTATCTAAGGATATTTGAATGATAGGGTTTTATTGGAAATTAAATATTACAAACTTTATGATTTATAAAAAAATTAGGTGACCCTTAGATGAATTCTCAGTATGAACATGGACTACATTCCCTATAGGTTGTTTGGACCAAAATTCCATATGGGGTAGAACTACACACCATGTGACCCTTATCCATGTCACACCCTAACTCATTATTTTCAATTTATCATTTTATTGGAACCGGTCCATTTGGTTGTGGTATGGGTCAATTACGCATTGAAAAGTGTGTGTTCCAGATCATTCAAGTTGTTTTGGCCTATGTACAGTTTGGTTACATTTTGAGAAAAACCATTTGAGGACCAGAAAAAACATTTTAACTCTAAATTAGTATCTGGGAAAAGATGTACGGCTTATGCACAGTTAAGATAAACCATGTGGTAAAAATTCTATGAGGTTCATAAATTTTATAGACCCATTTTGAATAATTGGTACATGGTTTCCCAAACACAAAAGTTATCCCATGAATGCATCCTCCTTCTCCAGTATGGTACATTTGGTTCATGCATAGTTCAGGTAAATTGTGAAGAAAAACTGTGAAACATTCTCAGGTTCATTAAAAAAATGAAATTTATATTCTACCTCTCCCTAATTTTATCCCCAAATTGACCCTCCCCTCTTTTTCGACCCAGGTGCACCAGGGGCTCACAATACACTCTGTCATTGGATATTCCTTTTTATATGTTTCTTCTCTAAACTTATGTGGTGAGTTATTTTGGATTTCGTTCAATTTTCTAAACTTCTTCTTCTGGTATTTTGGTTCCTTGGTTTCACTTGGCTTGTATTCCTCTAGAGAAGACCATAGAGTGAGGGTTGTCTAATTTTTCCAGATTTATGTTAGCTTAGGGTATTTAAATCATTCCTAGGGCCTCGTTCTTACATATATTAGTGTCTCATCATCTTATCACATTGGTTACATAGTTTTCTCCATCCATTTACTTTTTGGAATATTATTTTTAGTCTTGAGTTCTTATTATTAATTTATAAATGCTTTATACATGATTTTGTTGTGTTTTTGTGATGGATTTTGGTGTTCTCATGTTGGAAATTTCGTAAGAAGTTGGGTTTTCAATGGATTTCATTAATTATTCCTATATGTATATCTGCCAAAGGTGTTTTATGATATAAAAAGGGGTTTTAAGAAATAAATTGGGTGTCTTGGGTTTTGATTTTCCTTGGTTATGTCTCTAGAATTAGATATGTTTATTAATAGAGTTTTGTGTATGTTTTTAGTGAGATTTATATATTGGTTCTTATGTTTGAGTTTTATGATTGGTGGAAATGCTATCAAAGGCACTTTAAATTGGTCATTTAATGTGTTTATATCTTTTAATGAGTTTTCCATTAGATTTAGGCATATCCATGTGTCCACGATGTAAAAATATGGATACGTAAAAAAATGATAATGTTAATTTAATGAAATATTCAATTATAACATTGGTTTTTAAAATACATTCCCTACTTCTGTCTTCTCTTACGTAATCATCCTTGCATCAAATGGATCCAAAATGATTCTTAGGTTTTCTAATGATCTGAAATGTGTTTCAAATGTGTTTCCCATAAATATTACCCCATTTAGCAATTTGGAATATTAAATGGTAAATAAAATACATTATAATAATTTCATAACATTTTGATCATATTTTATGTTTTCACCTCGGTTTTGGAACAGGTTTGGAAATGAATTTGTATTTTTCAAATTATATGGTATGGTTGGTATTTTTTTATGTTTTAGAAAAAAAAATTTAAACTCATGTGATTTGTAGTTTCGATTAGTACCATGGTTGATTTTATGTGTTATGTTTACATCAATGGTAGTTCCCCTATTGAGAGGGTCATCACATAAGTGGTGTCAGAGTTTGGGTTATGCAATAATCATGGAATAAGTGGTTTATTAGTTTATACCAGATGTGTGGTTACCAAACCATTCTCCATGTACTAGTATAATATAATTCCTTAGTTCTATATAGAGGTTCAATTGAAAGTTTCTTACTGGCCTCAATTAGACAGGTAGGTTTCCCTAGATTTTTGTTGAGAGTCCAGGTGTGTTTTTCTAATAGGATGTCTAGTTTAGAGAAGCCAGGTTGGTTATTGACTATCGAGATACACCATATGTGGGTAGGTGAGTCCAAAATGTGTACATAAAGATATTTATTCTAGATACATCTATGAAATTATCTTGATTATCTACCGTCATTTTCCTACATTATTTTATAGCATTTTATTTACTTGAACTGCTAGGGGTTATTTGCTTACATAATAACTATTTCCTTTTTACTTGAATCCTTAGTAGAATTTTTCTAATTATTTCACAAAGATTTTATGTCCTTTTATTTTATGTTCTATTTAGGTTGTGTTTCCTTTTTGGAATTTTATTTTCAAACTCGATTTTTGAAAAAATGGTAAATGTGTTTTCTTATTTAAAATAAGAAAACCCTATTTTTGTGTGTATTTCGAACCAGTTTTTTTGAACTGTTTTGGGAATGGAAATGTTGGGATTATATGGTTTTACTAACTGTGTTGTTTTTAATCACACCCTATATATGCCTATAGGAATCTATAGAACTGATATTTGTTTCAGTTTTTGTTTTATTTTTTGGGTGTACCTTTAGAGCAGGCCCATCTTATAGTTGGTGGTGACCAAGAGGTCATGTCGAGATCTTGTCATCCTCTATTGGATTCATTTTTGTTTTGGTGTTTATTTTTTTATTTAATTCTTTATTAGATCCCAATAATTATTTACAAATTTACAGTCAGTTTTCATTTTAGTTGCATGCGTTATTTTGGTTATTTGATCCCAGTTATTCTATTTATAAATCGTTCCCATTTATATAACATTGATTCCTAGTATTGGTTTCCAAATCTAAAGGATCATGAATGCCTCTTAGGAATTTTCACATGTTGGGTTAAGTGTCATATTAGATTAAAACCGATCCTAGTTCTTGAAAAAATGGTATTAAAACTGCTTTTTTTTATTTTAAGTGTCAGGTAAAATGAATATAAGACTGTAAAGACTCAATATGTAGGTATGGTAAGGAATTCATGATCCCTTGGTCATTATTATCCTTCGTTTACCTAGGGTAGTCAGATATTTGAGTCTTTTTTTAGTTTGTTGTTTGGGGAATGAAAATAGAAGTGAACTGATGCTACACGATGAGCTTTCATAGAGTTTCAACCCTTATTGTGCTAGAGTGTAAGATTTAAGAAATTTCAAGTGATGGTTATTATTTTTGGAATGGTATTTTGAACAACAGGTTTGGTCTATTCATGAAAACTAGTTACCTATTTTATAAGTCTTGGTTTCATTTTTTGTTTTGGTTGGCATTCATTATGTGTGGGTGTGGATTTTAAAATAAAAATGGTTTTTGGGGAAAAGGGTTTTTTATAAAGGAACATTATTTTATGGTTTGGCTGTATTTATATGTGGGTTTTGGTGTTTGAGTTTTCTTTGAAAATGATTTGGGTATTGTGAAAAATATATTTTGGGTGAAACATTTTGGATATTTAGAATAGAAATTGTTGTTTATAAAAGAGGAGATTGGATTTTTTTGTGATGTTTGTTTTATGGGTTCATGTTTTGGTGTAGAATGTTTTTTTATTTTTGTTTGAGATTTTTAGGTCTTTTATAACTATTTTATTTATAGATGTCCTCTTAGAAAGGTCCAAGATGTTACTTGTGAGTCATGCACAATTATTTTCCCTTCATACTCCCAGTGGAGTGGCGGAGTTGAGTTCCTCTCCATTGTTTCCCATCTTCCATGGTTATTGAGGTATGTTTAAGGATTCTATGTTGATTTAATATGTTCAAGTTGTCTTTCAGTTATTGGGAACTCCAAAATCTATTATAGTTTGTGTTGTTATAGGTCCGTTAAAATCCCCACATTTGGATTTGTGGAGGTTGATCATCCCACCATCAATATATGTTGGAATGTAATTGTAATATTTAAAAACCAATTTCATAAAAAGGTTATAAATAATTAGTTGATGGAAAATAAGGTGGTATATATCATAAGTATCCATCAATATTAGTTTATTTTTAAGGCTTATGTAGGTTATTTTGAAGAGTTGGTCTCTTTTTCTCTAGAGTTAGCCTCAAAGGATCATCGTAAACCTAGTCTATTCATTTGGGGTCTTTTACTAGAGCTAAGGAGTGTATTTTTACATTCAAAGAATATTAGTTCAATGAGTTGGTGGATTATGTGCTTCTATTTGAGTTGTCTTCTGGAGCATAGTCTGAAATAGTTGGTGAATCAGGTTCTTTTGGATTATATAATGATTTCCCATCTGGTAAGAGTTGTATTCTAGAGGAAACTATTCTTGAAGAGTATCCTTTTTTTAGAATATGAATCATGTCCTTCAAACCATCTACTCAGGTTATTCCATTATGGTCCATTTGGGTGTTTAAATCTATCTTTTTGTAATACTCTAATGTATTTCTAACAATATGTCTTATTAGGTTACATGGAGATGTTCAGAAAGTGGAATTCCAAGAATATGAAGCCCTGATTGGAAATTTTTAGATCCTGAATGAGGGGAAACAATTACTTTAAGACATCATAGATAAATCTGTAGGCCCTAAATTGAATCTATTCACGTAGTCAAGAATCATTAGGTATGTCCATATTTTTTCCTCCATCCAAATAGAGAGAATTTATGTTTTCCTATTATACTTTTCCTTATTGTTGTAAGATTATTTAAAATCATGGTGGCTCATTTTTGGGAATTTCAATAGTTGTTATTTTTTTGGAATAAATATATTTTCAATGGTTATAATTACTTGGGATCATTTTGGTTTTGGGGTTATTCTCATTTTAAGGATTTTCGTATTTTAGGGAAATGATAATTTGTGGTTTGGTTTACTGTTTGGTTCAAGTTCTTTTTTTGGGTTTCCCATGAGGTTGGGGTGGTTCTTGGTTTAGGTTGAGAGTTCTCAGTTATTGTTCTGTTTTATCCATGCTAATAGGTTCATGTTTGACCAAAGTATGTTGTATTCTTGTGGTAGAGATACCTTTCTCCCCCCCCCCCCATATATCTTATCATTGAAGATTCTCTTAGAGTAGGTTGAGTGTGAATGGTGATGTTTAAATGTCACACCAAGGTTTGTGGATCAATTTGGATTATTTTTATTTTGAGTTTAGTTTTGGTTCTCATTCATCTTGGTGACTTTTTAGTTATGAAAGGTTTTATGGTAGAGCTAATTGGAACACCTTATGGTTACTCATTGATTCTTTTTATATTTAGAGATTATAGGTGGTTTTTTTCTTCTACAAATTTTGAACATGGTTTGAGAAAATCTATATGAGGCCCATGAAAAAATATGGGTCTATCAGTTGGTGTTTGTAACAAGGTTTACATATTCCATAAGCTTAGAGAAATCATTCAACAAACATGTGGAGAGGAACTATAATTTGACAGATCCATTTTTCATGGTTGGTTTACAGTTTCCCTACCCATGTGGCTAGCTAATGCGAGTTTCCTAATTATCTAGTAGGTTTTTCATTATTGGTATTTTTTTTGGAAAATCATAGAAAAAACATTATACTTTCCCATATTCAATAAAAAAATGAAATTACTATTTTACTCCCTTCCCTTCCATCTAACACCAAATCAACCCCCTCCCCTCTTATTCAACCTAGGCATGCTAGGGGGCTCTTGAAACCCCCTATCATTGTCTCCCCCTCCTATTTGGTTGATCCTCCAAGCTTTAAAGGGGTTCTCTTTTGGTTTTTGGGTCAATTTTCTACGCTTACTCATCTCTATTGGTTCCTTGGTTTCTATTCTCTTGTATCTATCTATTGATAAACTATATAGTGATGGTTGGCTAATTTTGGTCAATTTCATTGATGTTAGGTTGTTCAGACCATTCTATGGGCCTAGTTCTTCCCTCTATTAAAGTATCATCACATCTATATGTTAATGATGTAAGTGTCTCCATCTATTTCCTTTCTGGATCATTCATTTGATTAATTTTATTTTCTATTTAATTTCTAAATTCTTTATAAATTATTATGATGTATTTGTGAAATTAATTATAGTGTTTTTATTTTCATAATTTTGTGATAATTCTGGGTTTCAATGGATTTATTTACTTATTCCAATAGGTATATGTATACAGAATGTTTTATGAAATTCCAATGGATTTTTAAGAAATAAATTGGGTTCTAATGTTTTGAGAATTATATATGTTTATGTAAATATTTTTTCGAATGGGTTTTAGTGATTTCTAGGTTGGGTGATTATGTTTGAGTTTTATGATTATTAGAAAGGCTAGTGAAGACTCTTTAAATTGGTCCTTGAGTATTATATGGTTTTCAAGGAGTGTTCAGATGGGTTTGTACAAATCCATTTGTGCTTGGAGTGAACATATAGATTGAAATATAAATGATGATTTCATTTTAAATATAAGTTTATTTTAAACCATGTATTTTAAAATACCTTCCCCTCTTTTTTATTCTCTTCCTTGATCATCCTTCCTTTAAATGATTTCATAATGGTTATATGGTTTCTAATAAATCTCAAATGTGCTTGAATCTATTTTCTTTAATGTTTGTCCTATATTGAAATTTGGAATATGGAATGATAACTGACTGATATTAATGGATTATTTGGAACCTTTCATGTGTTTTTTATGTTTTTACCACAGTTTTTTAATTTTTTGGGAAGTTAAAATAGATTTTATATTGTAAGTCACAGTTGGTATTTTTTTATGTTTTGGAAATAGGTTTTGAAACTTATTTGACATGTAGGCCCTATTTAACCCATTGATGATTTTATGTGTGATGGTAACCTCTATGGTAGTCTCTTAGAGGATAGGGGCCATTGCAAAGGTGATGTCATTGTTTGGGCTAGGAAAATGCAGTCGAATTTTTGGGTTATTAGTATATTCCACACACATGATGGCCTTATAATTCAGTATGTACCATTATCATGGGATTATTGGGTGTAATATAGTGGGTTAGGTGAAAATTTCAATTTGACCCCAATTATATGGGTTGATACACAAGTATTTGTATAGAGGTCAGTTGGGTTATACCACTTATTTATCTAGTTTAGTGAATCCAAGTAGGTTTTTCATTATGGAGTTTCACCATATGTCAGAATGTTATTACAAATGGAGTACATCCATGTATTTATTCTAGACATGTTTATGAAATTCCCAACATTTTCTATCTGTATATTCCTATATTATTTTACAAATATTTATTATGTAACCTTCTAGTGGTTGTTTTCTTATTCTAGCACCATTTCCCTATTATTCCTAGATTAATTATCATTTTCTATACTATTTCACTTGTATTTGTTGTCATTTTATTTTATATTTTATTTTACTTATTTTTTATTTTTGGAATTTTATTTTCAATCTAGATTGTCTAAATAAAGTAAAATGGGTTTGGTTATTTAAAACTATAAAACTATATCTTGTAAATGTATTTCAAACAAGCATTTTTGGAATGTTTTTGGGTTGGAAATGTATGTATTCTAGGGTAATTACCTAATGTTATATTTTGTACACACCCTAATTGTGCTTCATGGAATCATTATAACTGAGCTATTTTGTTGGTTCAAGTTCTTGGTTTGGTTATGCCTTTGTAGCAGGTTGGTCTCATGTTTGGTGGGGAATAAGAGGTCACAGAGAGATCATGTCATTCCGGGTTGGTTTTAGTTTTTTTTATTTTTTATTATTCTTCATATGTAGTTTTATTAGATAATTTTTATGTATTACTTGATGTCCATTCATTTTATTCTGTGTGGTGTGAACTATTTTGGTTATTTGATCTTGGTTGTTATTGTGATAACTTTGATTCTTAGTGCTAGTTGCCATCCCAGGAGGATCAGGAACACCACTTGGGAAATATCATGGGTCGATAGGGTGTCGGGTTTGTTGGCAGGCCAACCTAGTTTGTGATAAGACAACAAGTTCATTGTGTATTAGGAGTACATACCCAAGAATTATGGTGGCTTCACATTCTTTATATTTTAAGACCACACACCGTGTTTCCTTTTTATAACAAGATATGGAGTGAATTCTACAGATCATGTACCACCCTCGGTCCCACACACTATGTTCATGGATCCTTACACACCACATGTGGATCCAACAAATGGTCATGTGACCACATGTGGTTTATATGCCATGTACCCCTAGAACAATCCTTACACATCTACCAATGATATCTCAAGCCATTATTACTTTATTTTTATTTTTTGGGCATGTGAGTAGTCCATTATATTTATTTTTTACATTTATAAGGAGACAATGGCCTTACGTTTGAAGATAACTACATGGAACATGGTTAAGGAAAATATGATCTATCATATTATCGCTATAAATATCATGATGTACTGTGGGGAATTTTTGTTAAATAGAAATGTAACATCCCAGGTAAATAAATAATATTACATTCAAAGGTTTATCAATATTTGTGAATAAATGTTAATATTACTTTAAAGGGAATTCTATGCTCGATGGCGTACCCAATACGCAACAACAAGTTTCTTTGAAATCTTACGTTGAACACTAATAATATAATAATATTATAATTGTTAAAGCCTAGCTGTTGTAATGGAAGGAATGAACAGAAATAACTACAAAATGATTACATATGTTTGTTAAATATTTTTACATTTATCCAATAAATTTTAGAGGCTTAAAATCGAAATAAATACAATTTTAAGAATAAATACTCTAATATTTTTAAAAGATTGTTTTACCGCCCTTTGATGGAGAACCTTTTTTAAATCTAAATTTTGACAATTTTATAAGCTCTATTTGTCAAAATAAACATATTATTTATGATTGGGACATTGAATTTTACATTTGATAAATTTTTGGTATTTTTCTGACAATGGTCATTTTTTTAATGAATAGTTAAAAAATACTGCATTTTACATCAAAACTTCTTTTTCATATAATTTAAGTATATGGTTAGATTATCTTTTTAATTTTTCTTAAAGTGTAATTTTAATATATGTTTACCAATTAATCCAATGGTGGTTATTAGGATTAATTTCACTTTGGAATTGGGCATAAACTAATGCCAAACTTTTCATAGATATTGTTTCAAAAAAACCTGTTATTTGTTTTGACAACGGGAATTATTTTTAAATTAATTATTGAAATTTATGTGTTTGAAATTTGGTAAAATGGATTAAATATTTGTAATTAGAATTTCCAAATTATGTAATCAATACTTTTTTGTTTTTGGACATTATGAATAGTAACGACTGTAATTATCTTTAATTATCTTGATAAATTAGTAATCAGGTAGTTAAGGATAATAAAATAATATCATAATAATAAAAAATGACCCCAACATGTGTCCTAATACAACTGTTTGTGTCATGTCCGACCATGGGATGCCTTGTACCAAACTTGGGGACCCCATGGAATCACTTTTGTGTGATAATGACTTTTAATCTTTTTATTTTTAAAGAAAGTTAAATATAACAAAGAATGTATCACCTGAGTAAAACATTTTTAATTTTCTCTAAATAAATGATCTATTGGACTATAAATATTCATATTTAAGATAAAAATATTTCCTACATCATAGTATTTATTTTGTAATTTTTAGACATTAAATAAATTAAATTATGTATGACATCATGATGATGCATCGATTACCTCATTAATTAAGGATTTAAATAAAATGAAAATATAATGTTAAAACTATAACATACACTTTTCAAAGAACTATTGGATGGGTATATTTCAATCCCTTACCACCTTATCCTAGGAATACATCAATGTGGGACCCTTAAAAGACGAAACTCATTTGAAAATAAAGTAACATTTTATACCTTTCCAAGAGTGGCCCTCCTCTCCTCTTATAAAAGGCCCCCAACTCTACCACCTTACCCACACCTCAAAAGCCTTTGTATCGGCCAACACCTGCTCATTTTGTCTCTCCACATCCCTATATTACTCCTAGAAGCCTCACGTTGGGCTGAAGTCTTCCCAAGGAAGCCTTTGATCTCAAGTCAAAGAGAGTTACCCGATTTTAAGGTAATGTCTTCACATGTGTTCTTTTGTTTTATTTTGCTTCTCCAACCCCAAAACTCTTTTTATTAATTTATTTTGTAACAAATCCAGTATCTTAAATATACTATGATGTTTTTATAAGAAGGATTTTAGCTACACTTACAGACACATGCATCTAATGGTTAAAGAACATACTGTCTCTGTGGATGGTGAATTTCAGCCTCACGAAACGATGATTGTTCAATATTATTTTAATACCCTCAAAGGTGGCCATTAATATGTCACTATATTTATATACGATATATAATATGTTTATGTTTTACTTAAGCTTATGTATTTTTCATTTATGGAATACCTTTATGGTTTCCATTATGGTTAAACGTGATATCTTCATTTTAGGAAGTGCGGACTACCGCCCCCTCAAAGTGATTTGATTCATTAATACCATATGTGGTACGTATAAAGTATATATTTAATGATATTAGATATGATACCATACTGTAATTATAATACTATTATGTATCATTATTTTTTAATTCCATTAAATAAGAAATAAAAATGGAAGTAGCGTTCATGCGTACGTACGGCTTACCGTCTTCATGAACGGTGCATTTCATTTCTTACCTGTAAATGTTATGTAATATTATAAATTAATGTATATAATAGATATATATGATATATATGATATCTACATAATGAATATAATTCTGGATATAATATATATTTTACCACATGAACAACTTGTAATTATAAAGAGTTTATTTTTGACTCAAGTAGCAATGATCAACAAAATGACCATCATTAACATAAATAATTACATAGTGTTCATAGCATGGTAATAAGTGATATAAAAGGAATAATGAACTTGTTAAAGGTTATTAATCAAGTATAAATTAACTCAATTTTATTATTCAAGAGGTTAAAGAATGATCGAGTCAAGTCGGACCCGAGGTAAGGGATCCTACCTCTCTCTTTATTTTGAAGTACTCTCGTTTATGTCATTTCTTTTAAGCTCATCTTTATTATGTTTGGGGATGTTATTTTAAATTACTAATTATTTAATTTTTATGTTCATATTATGAGAGACCCTATTTTATCTAATAAATCCATTTCAGGATGTTTTATTTGGCGCGGTTAGGCTGCCGGAATTTCATAAGGGGCTTTTTATCTCACTTTGTGTTTTCGTGAGATTCATGCTACTTTTGCTAATATTTACTTTTTATTGGTGTATGTACTATCCATTTTTCTACTCTTTGTGTAACATAGTTTCTTTTATGAGTATTTACATCAATTTTGTATAGTCTTTCTTTCATGGGGTGTATGTTTCCAAAGTTACCCAAATCGGTAAGGGAACCTTTCACCCTCCTCTCTTTAAAAGACTTCTTTTGTTATGTATTTTAATTTTCATCTTATTTTGTGGGGATATGTTATTATATATCCTTATTGCCGTAAATTTTATTTCCAAGTGATGAGATACCCTTTATCTCTCTCATCAACTTTTTTTCTAAAATTTGATATGACGTTGTTAGGCTGTCAAGGGAACTTCTTAACCCAATTTCGATTTCTTTGGGTTCAACTTGTAGTTATTGAATATGTAATACTTTCAATATGTGTGAATGACCTTTTATTATTTTATACTTAATATCCAACTATATTGGGTGTATTTATATTTGTCACACATAGTTATGAGATTGATTTATCCTTAATTTAAGGATACCTTCTTTATAATGGATTCCATCTCATTTTACATTTCTATTGAGACTTCATTGTTGTTATGCACCAATTCACTCTTATATGGTGTATATACTATCCTTTGGAATATTCTATCATGAATCCATTTATTATCATGATATTATAAAGTTTTGATTAAATGTTATTCCTTAATTATTGTATTCAAGTGTCTCTCATTTTGTTAAAAACTCTTTAACTAAAATATCATTTTAAATGTTTTAATGATTTATTCTTATAAATATTTCTCATTAATATCCATGTTTTAAAAATAGTTTTAAGAATTTATTTATATGGATATTAAGGGTTTAAAATTTTAAAAGCTTCAATGTGGTATGGGACACTTTGATTTAAAAATATATTTATTAAATGTTTTAAATGGTTTCAAAAATTGTTTTTAGAATGGATTCATTATTTCAATATCTTAAAATGTTATATTGTTATTGCAATGTGGGAATGTTATCTTTCCTTTATGCTTAAGTTATGTGCTATGATTATGTTATGGTTCTTGGGCATTGTTATGAATATGGGTGGTTCCGTGATAAACTAAGGGCAGGTGAGCCCGATATAGCTCTCCAATGCATTGGGTAACGCGAAGGAGTTAAACGTTAAGGTTTCTCCGAAAAGATTTAGGGAATATACTATAATGGGTATTCCAAACGTAACCAAGATGGTTACTCCCTACATAAGAATGTTATGAATGCCTCAAGTTACCTTTATGTCTTATGATTTGTATGATTTATTCATGATTTTATGAGGTATGTTAAAGTGCTTATGTTTTTTGGGTAAAGTATGATTTCATTCTTATGTATATATGTACTCATGTTTTGTTTTCCATAATTTTATAACCCTTACTGAGATTTTTATGCTCATACCATGTTTTTGAAATATTTCTCACAGGTCAAGGGAATGGTACATGATATGATGATTGTGTCAAGGAAGTGTCAAGAAAGAATCCATGTTTTATTTAAAATATGTTTCTGTTGATGGGAAAAATGAATACTATCTTTTATGTAACCACTTTGTTAAGATGTGGAATGTAATGCAAGTTTTATGATCTAATTCTCTAAAACTCCAAACCTGAAAATATCCTCAATGTGTATTCTTGTAATAACTCAAGATTAAGTAAGGTTTAACGTTTGGTCCATATAGTTGGTATCAAAGGTCGGTTTAGATAACTTTAGAGGTTAGAGTGTTGTTTAAGAAAAAGTGAAAAGTTGTGTATAACCACAATGGTTAGTATATTAGATGGATTCATTGTTTTTTTTTTGAAAGTTAGAATGAGTTTGAGATAACTTGGATAAGTATATCTTGGTGGTTATTTTCCTCTTTATTATTTTATGATTTTACTGATATACTCACACTGAACAATTTGGTTTTAGTAAATGGCTGGATCTAGAAGGCACCAAAGTAATAGTGGATTTGAAGAAAACTGTGACGGTTTTATGAAAGAACAACTGAATGATATGGGAGATTCAATGAGAACTCTTGTGGTTATCCTCAACCACTTATCTGGAGTCATGATTGACCACCTGAACCGTAGTGATTTTTATAAGGCATCGTATATGCGAGAAACAAATCCCTACGGAAGTTCAGGTAATGATCATAAAGGTAAGTATGTTAAAAAACCTATGTGTCAAATATGTGGAAGGAATCACATAGGAAAATGTTTCAAAGGTACAGAAAGATGAAATAGATGTGGAAATGAAGGTCATAAAGCAAGAACCTTCCATGGAAAAAGGAAGCATCTAGTTGACTCTAGGAAAGGGAAAGAAGTTCTTTCTGAAGGATCAATTGAATGTTTTAAATGTGGTGTGCATGGTCATTATGAAAACATGTGTCCTATGAAGAAGTTTCGGGAATTGGGTTACCAAGATCGTACAAATATTCATTTACCAATACCTAATTCCATTCTGATTGAGGATGAAGAAACTGATAATGAAGAATGAAAGGTATGGATTATTTTTTAACATATGTTTTCCTATTATTGGAATCTTAGGATATGATTCATGATTTTTTTTGTAGGAAATATGTATTTCAGAATAAGTTGAAAAGGAATGGATAATGGATCATGAAGAATGTTGAATGAGTAAAAAGTCATCAGATAAGGGATTCAAGAGTTATGGTAGATTTTAGGATGGTGAAATTATTAGATATTTTAAGCCTCTTTTGATGATGGGGTTACATTAGAAGACTTTTTATTATAACCCTGATGTTTGATATATGAAAATTTTATTCAAGGAATAATTATCTTTTATTTTGTGGGTATAGTTATAAAGAACCATTTGGGTTTATATGATCCTTTAATTTGAGGCAATTACCGGTTAATACATTTTGGGTTGCAAAATGGAAGTTATTAGATAACATTTGTGGTTAAAATATGTTATGGTTATTTTTTGAAGATGTTATCTCTTTTTGGGGGGATTTTTTAAGAATTATATAGTTTTGTAAAAAGGACAACATGCAGACCATGTGACAACCCGTTGCGTCGGACGAAGCTGCGGGAATCGAACCCACAACCAAAGTGCAACTGGTATATATCGCCTACCACTGGACTACGTGAAGTCCCTGGTTAGTTTGAATGATTCTTTTTAGTTATATGATTTTATGAATTAAGAGTAAGTTGATTTTTGGTTATCAATGGAAATGATTAGCCTATCACAGAGGATATGTGATTAGGTTAATTACTTTTTAGTATGAGAATGTAAGAGTAATAGATGTTATTTTGGAGAAAAATGTTAAAATTTATCATAGGATACTATGTGATTAAATCCTTCAGAGATTTGGGTTTCAATCTTAGCTTGGTTCAATTTTTAGAATGTTATGGATAGATGTTTATTGAATGGTCTTTGTAGAACTTTGGGTTTTTTTGACAAATTTTGGAGATTAGGAGTAGTTTTTCTTTTTGTAAAAAAAGTATCCTTTTTTGGTATTATCTGATCTCATACTAAATTTTTTTGTTTATTTTTGGTTGAGATATAAAGACATGGGAAATATATAGTTCTCTTTTGTGGATTAGGTGAATCTCAAGAAGTTTATTATAGTACACTTAATGCGAACATGTCTTCCTAAATACTCGTCTTATGGAGAAAATATTAATTTGATTAAGGAATCTAGTAAAAGTTGAAATTATGAGTGACAAGTACGTATGTTTCATTATGATTTAGTTAAGCTCAAAAATAAATTCCTCAATGAAAAGTAACTAAAAACAAAAATGTTTTCTGTAAACTTTTCCTAATGGGGAATTGAATACCGTTTAACCCATCACAAGTTTGTGATTTTCTTGTGGTCTACTTTCTCTTAGACATGTTTACTGTCACTCTCCATCAGAACATAACCCTTTGTTTTCTACTCCATATCCATATTTTCCTAATTTTAATCCTAGTATGGGTTAACTCAGGTGACATTTGTACGTCTCTCCCTTTCTTTTAAAGTGATATTTTTTCTGACTCTTGTTCTGATGTGGGACTTTCAATGAATATTCCAAGCCCAATTTTGAAATTACAAGGATGCAATTCCCAAAAGGGGGGAAGGATGTAACATCCCAGGTAAATAAATAATATTACATTCTAAGGTTAATCAATATTTGTGAATAAATGTTAATATTACTTTAAAGGGAATTCTATGCTCGATGGCGTACCCAATACGCAACAACGAGTTTCTTTGAAATCTTACGTTACACACTTATAATATAATAATATTATAATAGTTAACTCCTAGCCGTTGTAATTGATGGAATGAATAGAAATAACTAAAAAATTATTACATATGTTTGTTAAATATTTTTGCATTTATCCAATAAATGTTAGAGGCTTAAAATCCAAATGAATCCAATTTTAAGAATAAATACTCTAATATTTTTAAAAGATTGTTTTACCACCTTTTGATGGAGAACCTTTTTTAAATATAACTTCTGACAATTTTATAAGCTCTATATGTCAAAATAAACATATTTTTTATTATTGGTACATTGAAAATTACATAAGATAAATTTTTGGTATTTTTCTGACAATGTTCATTTTTTAATGAATAGTGAAAAATACTGCATTTTACATCAAAACTGCTTTTTCATCTAATTTAATTATATGGTTAGATTATATTTTTAATTGGTCTCAAAGTGTAATTTGAATATATTTTTACCATTTAATCCAATGGTGGTAATTAGGATTAATTTCACTTTGGAATTGGGTATAAACTAATGCCAAACTTTTCATAGATATTGTTTCAAAACACCCCGCTATTTGTTTTGACAACAGGAATTATTTTTATATTAATTATTGAAATTTTTTTGTTTGAAATTTGGTAAAATTAATTACATATTTTGAATCAGAAGGTCCAAATTATGTGATCAAGACTATTTTTTTGGACATTATGAATAGTAACGACGGTAATTATCTTTAATTATCTTGATAAATTGGTAATCGGGTAGTTAAGGATAATAAAATAATATCATAATAATAACAAATGACCCCAAAATGTGTCCTAATACAACTGGTTGTGTCATGGCCGACCATGTTATGCCTTTTTCCAAACTTGGGGACCCCATGGAAGTACTTTTGTGTGATAATGACTTTTTATCTTTTTATTTTTAAAGAAAGTTAAATATAACAAAGAATGTATCACCTGAGTAAAACATTTTTAATTTATTCTAAATAAATGATTTATTGGACTATAAATATTCATAGTAAATATCAAAAGATTTCCTACATCATAGTATTTTTTTGGTAATTTTTAGACATTAAATAAATTTAATTATTTATGACATCATGATGATGCAGCGATTACCTCATTAATAAAGGATTTAAATAAAATGAAAAGATAATTTTAAAACTATAACATACACTTTTCAAAGACCTATTATATGAGTATATTTCTAACCCTTACCACCTTATCCTATAAATACATCAATTTGGGACCTTTAAAATCCGAGACTCGTTTGAAAATAAAGTAACATTTTATACCTTTCCAAGAGTGCCCTTCCTCTCCTCTTATAAAAGGTCCCCACCTATACCACCTTACCCACACCATTCAAGCCTTCTTCTAGGCCAAAATCTTCTCATTTTGTCTCTCCAAATCCCTCTCTTACTCCTAGAAGCCTCACTTTGGGCAGAAGTCTTCCCAATGAAGCCTTTGATCTCAAATCAAAGAGAGTTACCCGATTTTAAGGTAATGTCTTCACTTGTGTTCTTTTGATTTATTTTGCTTCTCCACCACCCTAAACTCTTTTTATTCATTTATTTTGTAACAAATTCAGTATATTAAATATACTAGGATGTTTTTATAAGAATTATTAGAGCTAAACTTACACACACCTACAACTAATTGTTAAAGAACATACTGTTTCTGTGGATGGTGAATTTCTGCCTCACGAAACGATGATTGTTCAATATTCTTTTAACACCCTCAAAGGTGGACATTAAGATATCAATATATTTATATATGATATATAATATGTTTTTGTTTTACTTATGATTCTTTATTTTTCATTTATGGAATACCTTTATGGTTTCCATTATGGTTAAACGTGATATCTTCATTTTAGGAAGTGCGGACTACCGCCCCCTCAAAGTGATTTGATTCGTTAATACCATATGTGGTACGTATAAAGGATAGATTTAATGATTTTATATATTATAAAATACTGTAATTATAATACTATTATGTATCATTATGTTTTAATTACATTAAATAAGAAATAGAAATTGATGTAGCGTTCATACGTACGTACGGCTTACCGTCTCCATGAACGGTGCATTTCATTTCTTACCTCTAAATGTTATGTAATATTATAAATGCATGTATATAATAGATATATATTATATATATTATATCTAAATAATGAATATAATTCTGGATATAAAATATATTTTACCACGTGAACAACTTGTAATTATAAAGAGTTTATTTTTTACTCAAGTAGCAATGATCTACAAAACGACCATTATTAACTTAAATAATTACATAGTGTTCATAGCATGGTAATAAGTGATATAAAAGGAATAATGAACTTGAAAAAGTTTCTTAAGAAAGTATAAATTAACTCAAGTTTATTATTTAGGAGGTTAAAGAATATCGAGTCAAGTCGGATCTGAGGTAAGGGATCCTACCTCTCTCTTTCTTTTTAAGTACTCTCTTTTCTGTCATTTCTTTTAAGCTTATCTTTCTTATGTTTGGGGATGTTATTTTATATTACTCATTGTTTAATTTTTATGTTCATATTATAAGAGACCCTATTTTATCTCATAAATCCATTTCTGGAAGTTTTAGTTGACGCCCTTAGGCTGCCGAAATTTCGTAAGGGGCTTTTTTATCTCACTTTGTGTTTTCGTGAGATTCATGCTACATTTTCCAATATTTCATTTTGATTGGTGTATGTACTGTCCATTATTCTAGTCTTTGTGTAACATACTTTTGTTTATGAGTATTTACATCAATTTTTTATAGTCCTACTTTTATGGGGTGTACGTTTCGAAAGTTATCCAAATCGGTAAGGGAACCTTTCACCCTCCTCTCTTTAAAAGACTTCTTTTGTTATGTATTTTAATTTCCATATTATTATGTGGGGATATGTTATTATATATCCTTATTTCCGTAAATTTTATGTCCAAGTGATGAGATTAACTTTATCTCTCTCATCAACTTTTTTTCTAAAATTTGATGTGACGTTGTTAGGCTGTCAAGGGAACTTCTTAACCCAATTTTGATTTCTTTGGGTTCAACATGTAGTTATTGAATATGTCATCCTTTGAATATTTGTGAATGACCTTTGATTATTTTACACTTAATATCCACTTATATTGGGTGTATTTATATTTGTCACACATATTTATGAGATTGATTTATCCTTAATTTAAGGATACCTTCTTTATAATGGATTTCATCTCATTTTACATTTCTATTGAGACTTCATTGTTGTTATGCACCAGTTCACTCTTATATGGTGTATATACTCTCCTTTGGAATATTATATCATGAATCCATTTATTCCCATGATATTATAAAGTTTTTATTAAATGTTATTCCTCAATTATTGTATTCAAGTGTCTCTCATTTTGTTAAAAACCCTTTAACTAAAATATCGTTTTAAATGTTTTAATCATTTATTATTATAAATATTTATCATTAATATCCATGTTTTCAAAATGGTTTTATGGATTTATTTATATGAATATTAATAGTTTAAAATGTTAAAATCTTCAATGTGTTATGGGACACTTTGATTTAAAAATCTCTTTATTAAATGTTTTAAATGGTTTTGAAAATGGTTTTTAGAATGGATTCATTATTTCAATATCTTAAAATATTAGATTGTTATTGAAATGTGGGAATGTTATCATTCCTTTAGGCTTAAGTTATGTGCTACGATTATGTTATGGTTCTTGGTCATTATTATGAAGACGGGTGGTTCTGTGATAAACTAAGGGCGGGTGAGCCCGATATAGCTCTCCAATGCATTGGGTAACGCGAAAGAGTTAAACATTAAGGTTTCTCCGAAGAGATTTAGGGAATATACTATGATGGGTATTCCAAACATAACCAAGAGGGTTACTCCCTACATAAAAATGGTATGAAAGCCTCAAGTTACCTTTATATATTATGATTTCTTTGATTTATTCATGATTTTATGAGGTATGTTAAAGTGCTTATGTTTTATGCGTAAGGTATGATTTCATTCTTATGTATATATGTACTCATGTTTCCTTTCCGTACTTTTTATAACCCTTACTAAGATTTTTATGCTCATCCCAAGTTTTTGAAATGTTTTTCACAGGCCAAGGGAATAGTACATGATATGATGATAGTGTCAAGGAAGTGTCAAGAAAGAATCCATGTTTTATTTTAAATATGTTTCCGTTGATGGGAAAAATGAATACTATCTTTTATGTAACCACTTTGTTAAGATGTGGAATGTAATGCATGTTTTATGATCTAATTATCTAAAACTCTAAACCTGAAAAGATCATCAATGTGTATTCTTGTAATAACTCAAGATTAAGTAAGGTTTAAGGATGGGGCCTTATAGTTGGTATCAAAGGTCAGTTTAGATAACTTTAGAGGTTAGAGTGTTGTTTAAGAAAAAGTGACAAGTTGTGTATAACCACAGTGGTTAGTATATTAGATGGATTCATTGTTTTTTTGAATGTTAGAATAAGTTTGAGATAACATGGATAAGTATATCTTGGTGTTTATCTTCCTCTTTATTATTTGATGATTTTACTGATATACTCACACTGACCTTTTTGGTTTTAGTAAATGGCTGGATCTAGGAAGAACCAAAGTAAAAGTGGATTTGAAGAAAACTGTGACAGTTTTATGAAATAAGAATTGAATGATATGGGAGATGCAATGAGAACTCTTGTGGTTATCCTCAACTGACTATCTGGAGTCATTATTGATCACCTGAATTTTAGTGATTTTTATAAGGCATCACATATGTGAGAAACAAATCCCTACAGAAGTTCAGGTAATAATCATAAAGGTAAGTATGTTCAAAAACCTATGTGTCAAATATGTGGAAAGAAACACAAAGGAAAATGTTTCAAAGGGGTAGAAAGATGCTATAGATGTGGAAATGAAGGTCATAAAGGAAGAACCTTCCATGGAAAAAGGAAGCATCTAGTTGACTCTAGGAAAGGGAAAGATGTTCTTTCTGAAGGATCAATTGAATGTTTTAAATGTGGTGTGCATGGTCATTATGAAAACACATGTCCTACTAAGAAGTTTCGGGAATGGGGTCACCAAGATCTTATAAATATTCATTTACCAATACCTAATACCATTTCGATTGAGGATGAAGAAACTGACAATGAAGAATGAAAGGTATGGATTATTTCTTAACATATGTTTTCCTATTATTGGAATATTAGGATATGATTCATGATTTTGTTTGTAGAAAAGATTTATTTCAGAATAAGTTGATAAGGAATGGATAATGGATCATAAAGAATGTAGAATGAGTAAGAAGTCATTATATAAGTGATTCGAGAGTTATGGTAGATTTTAGGATGGTGAAATTCTTAGATGTTTTAAGTATCTTTTGATGATGGGGTTACATTAGAATAATTTTTATTGTAACCCTGATGTTTGATATACGAAAATTTTATTCAAGGAATAATTATCCTTTCTTTTGTGGTTATAGTTATAAAGAATCATTTGGGTTTATATGATCCTTGAATTTGAGGCAATTAATGGTTATTACATTTTGGGTTGCAAAATGGAAGTTATTAGATAACCTTTTTGGTTAAAATATGCTATGGTTATTTTTTGAAGATTTTATCTCTTTTTGGGGGTATGTTTTATGAATTATATAGTTTTGGAAAAAGGACAACACGCAGACCGTGTGACAACCCATCACGTCGAACGAAGCTACGGGAATCGAACCCACAACCAAAGTGAAACTGGTATTTATCGCCTACCACTGGACTACGTGAAGTCCCGGGTTATTTTGAATGATTATATTTAGTTATATGATTTTATTAATTAATAGTAAGTTTATTTTTCGTTATAAATTGAAATTATTAGCCTATCATGGAGGATATGTGATTAGGTTAATTTCTTTTCAGTATGAGACTGTAAGAGTAACTAATGTTATTTTGGAGAAAATGATAAAATTTATCATAGGAGACCATGTGATTAAATCCTTCGGAGATTTGGGTTTCAATATTAGCTTGGTTTACTTTGTATAATGTTATGGATAGATGTTTATTGAATGTTCTTTGTTGAACTTTGGTTTTTGTTTGAAAATTTTTGGAGATTAGGAGTAGTTTTTATTTTTGTAAAAAAAATATCATTTTTGGGTATTATCTGATCTCGTACTAAACTTTTTTGTTTGTTTTTGGTTGAGATCTAAAGACATGGGAAATATATAGTTCTCTTTTGTGGATTAGGTGATTCTCAAGAATTTTATTATAGTACTCTTAATGCGAACAAGTCTTCCTAAATACTCATCTTTTGGAGAAAATATGATTTTGATTAAGGAATCTAGTAAAAGTTGAAAGTTTACGTGACAAGTAAGTATGTTTCATTATGATTTAGTTAAGCTCAAAAATAAATTCCTCAATGAATAGTAACTTAAAAAAAATGTTGTCAGTTAACTTTTCCAACGGGGGAATTGAATACCGTTTAACCCATCACAAGTTTGTGATTTTCTTGTGGTTAACTTTCTCCTAGACATGTTTACTATCACTCTCCATAAGAACATGACTATTTGTTTTCTCCTCGATATCCATATTTTCCTACTTGGAATCATAGTATGGGTTAACTCAGGTGACCTTTGTACTTATCTCCCTTTCTTTTAAAGTGATAGTTTTACTGACTCTTGTTCTGATGTGGGACATTCAATGAATATTCCATGCCCAATTTTGAAATTGCGAGGATGCAATTCCCAAAAGGGGGGAAGGATGTAACATCACAGGTAAATAAATAATATTACATTCTAATTTTTATCAATATTTGTGAATAAATGTTAATATTACCTTAAATGGAATGATATGCTCGATGGCGTACCCAATACGCAACAACGAGTTTCTTTGAAATCTTACGTTGCACACTAATAATATAATAATATTATAATAGTTAACTCCTAGCCATTGTAATGGAGGGAATGAACAAAAATAACTACAAAATTATTACATATGTTTGTAAAATATTTTTACATTTATCCAATAAATTTTAGAGGCTTAAAATCCAAATGAATCAAATTTTAAGAATAAATACTCTAATATTTTTAAAAGATTGTTTTACCGCCTTTTGATGGCGAACCTTTTTAAAATCTAAATTTTGACAATTTTATAAGCTATATTTGTCAAAATAAACATATTCTTTATGATTGGGACATTGAAATTTACATTGGATAAATATTTGGTATTTTTCTGACAATGTTCATATTTTTAATGAATAGTGAAAAATACTGCATTTTACATCAAAACTGCTTTTTCATCTAATTTAATTATATGGTTAGATTAAATTTTTAATTGTTATTAAAGTGTAATTTTAATATATTTTTACCATTTAATACAATGGTGGTCATTAGGATTAATTTAACTTTGGAAGTGGGCATAAACTAATGCCAAACATTTCATAGATATTGTTTCAAAAAAACCCGCTATTTGTTTTGACAACGGGAATTATTTTTAACTTAGTTATTGAAATTTCTGTGTTTGGAATTTGGTAAAATGGATTACATATTTGGAATTACAGAGTCCAAATTATGTAATCAAGACTCTTTTGTTTTTGGACATTATGAATAGTAACGACAGTAATTATCTTTAATTATCTTGATAAATTAGTAATCGAGTAGTTAAGGATAATAAAATAATATCATAATAATAACAAATGACCCGAAAATATGTCCTAATACAACTGGTTGTGTCATGGCCGACCATGATATTCCTTGTTCCAACCATGGGGACCCCATGGAATCACTTTTGTGTGATAATGACTTTTTATCTTTTTATTTTTAAAGAAAGTTAAATATAACAAAGAATGTATCACCTGAGTAAAAACATTTTGACTTTTGTCTAAATAAATGATCTATTGGACTATAAATTGTCATTGGGAAGCTAAAAATATTTCCTAAATCATATTATTTGTTTTTAATTTTTGGACATTAAATGAATTAAATTATTTATGACATCATGATGATGCAGCGATTACCTCATTAATAAATGATTTAAATAAAATGAAAATATAATGTTAAAACTATAACTTACACTTGTCAAATACCTATTGGAAGAGTATATTCTGAACCCTTACCACCTTATCCTCTAAATACATCAATTTGGGACCTTTAAAATCCAAAACTCATTTGAAAATAAAGTAACATTTTATACCTTTCCAAGAGTGCCCCTCCTCTCCTCTTATAAAATGCCCTCACCTCTACCACCTTACCCACACCTCTCAAGCCTTTGACTCAGCCAACCCCTGCTCATTTTGTCTCTCCACATCCCTCTATTACTCCTAGAAGCCTCACTTTTGGCAGAAGTCTTCCCAAGGAAGCCTTTGATCTCAAATCAAAGAGAGTTACCTGATTTTAAGGTAATGTCTTCACTTGTGTTCTTTTGTTTAATTTTTCTTATCCAACCCACTAAACTCTTTTTATTAATTTATTTTGTAATAATTAAAGAATATTCAATATAATAGTATGTTGTTATAAGAATTATTATATCTACACTTACACACACCTACATTTAATGGCTAAAGAACATACTGTTTCTGTGGATGGTGAATTTCTCCTCACGAAACAATGATTGTTAAATATTCATTTAACACCCTAAAAGGTGGCTATTAAGATGTAACTATATTTATATATGATATATAATATGTTTATGTTTTACTTAATCTTATGTATTTTTCATTTATGGCATACCTTTATGGTTTCCATTATGGTTAAACGTGATATCTTCATTTTAGGAAGTGCGAACTACCGCCCCCTCAATGTGATTTGATTCGTTAATAACATATGTGGTACGAATAAAGGATAGATTTAATGATATTATATATGATAACATACTGGAATTATAATACTATTATGCATCATTATGTTTTAATTCTATTAAATAAGAAATAGAAATGGAAGTAGCGTTCATGCGTACGTACGGCTTACCATCTCCATGAATGGTGCATTTCATTTCTTACCAATAAATGTTATGTAATATTATAAATGCATGTATATAATAGATATATATGATATATATGATATATAAATAATGAATATAATTCTGGATATAATATATATTTTACCACATGAACAACTTGTAATTATAAAGAGTTTATTTTTGACTCAAGTAGCAATGATCTACAAAACGACCATTATTAACTTAAATAATTACATAGTGTTCATATCATGGTAATAAGTGATATAAAAGGAATAATGAACATGAAAAAGGTTCTTAAGAAATTATAAATTAACTCAAGTTTATTATTCGGGAGGTTAAAGAACGATAGAGTCAAGTCGGACCCGAGTTAAGAGATCTTACCTCTCTCTTTATTTTTAAGTACTCTCTTTTAAGTCATTTCTTTTAAGCTCATATTTATTATGTTTGGGGATGTTATTTTATATTACTCATTCTGTAATTTTTATGTTCATATTATGAGAGACCCTATTTGATCTCATAAATCCATTTCTGGAAGTTTTAATTGGCGTCGTTAGGCTGCCGAAGTTTCGTAAGGGGCTTTTTATCTCACTTTGTGTTTTCGTGAGATTCATGCTACATTTGACAATATTTCCTGTTGATTGGGGTATGTACTATCCATTATTCTACTCTTTGTGTAAAATAAATTCATTTATGAGTATTTACATCAATTTTTTATAGTCCTTCTTTGATGGGGTGTACGTTTCGAAAGTTACCCAAATCGGTAAGGGAACCTTTCACCCTCCTCTCTTGAAAAGAGTTCTTTTCTTATGTCTTTTAATTTTCATCATATTTTTTGGGGATGTGTTCCAATCAGGGAACCGATTTTATGATTCATGTTAATAATAAAAATAATTATCTTTTTAATTACCCTATTTGATAACCACTTTTTTCCTACATATAAGTTAAAGGAAAATGTCATGAGGGGGGGGGGTATAATTTTCCAATTAAAAATTAATTAGATATTATAACATGTGTTAAAATTATAATTAACTAGAAAAATTAAAAGTGATCCTGAAAAATTTTTATGGTAGTTTAAATAAATGAAGTATCCTATGTCTACTCTTAAATTATCTCTATCAATAATGAAAATGGTACCAACTAATAAACTTACTTTTTTTAATCGAGTCACTTCCAAATTCAAACTTTTCTTTTATATTGTAATAAAAACCAACATAATCACTTACTTTTAATGTGGTCCCATATCCCAAATAAAATATATAACTTTTATGGAAGTAATAAATTATTTATACTCCTGAATATGTTAGTCATATCACTAATAATACATTATAATTTAGGTAAATCCAACCAAGCCCTAATTTTTAATTACAAACCATAAAAAATGCTAAAAACATAAAAAGTAAAATGAAATAGAAAAAAAATAAAATTAAATAATTGTGAATCATGAATTTCAACGTAGCATTGATTAATGTATGTGTAATAGAGCATAGTATGTAAAATTCCATAAAAATAATTATAATAGAAATAATCATAAATGTGTAAAATATGTTTTTTAGTCTATTCATATTATGTAGCATATATATATATGTGTGTGTGTGTGTGTGTGTTCTCTTGTTTTTTATCTATATTTATATTGATCTACCTTAATCAATTTCAGATGAAATATTAAATTCCATACCATTTAAATAAAATTTCTAAATAATTTCAAATTTTTATAACATTTCCCTTGATTTAATATCAATGAATAAAAATATTAAAATAATTCATTTATTCTCATCAAGAGTAGTTCCTACATGTTTATAAATGCATAAAAAAATTGAAAACAAATAATATTAATGATGGAAAAATGTATTTTCCTTAAATAATGCTTGAATCAAAGGGTAAATTGACTGAAAATGAAATAATTAACTCTGAGATGATATAGATCAATAAAATTGTTAGAATAATTTCATTAACTTTGGAAACTGAAAAATTATTTTACTATCTATAAGAAATGTGTTGATGGTGGTTCCAAAAGGTCTACTATGATGAAGAGTTTATAACCACTCTCCTAGGGCAGTCTAATTTTTTTTGAAAAATTAAATTCAATTGAAAAGGTGAAGAAGGAATAAAATTCACTCATCAATGAATTGGATTTGAATTCATCAAAGAAAGATAAACCAATGATTCTTTATAGTAGTTATTCCTCACATATTCCAAATGATATTTTTTTCAATAATATTAAAAATTATAAATGATTTTAAATAAAATTTATAAAATTTATCTCTTTATAAATTAATGGAGTTGTAAAAACTAAGATCTAATATCAATGTTTAAAATGAAAATATATCATATATGATTAAAGTCTTAATACTTGTTTTGATTTTTATATAATTATTGATGTTTGAAATAAAGTTTTTTAATTATGATACATGAATTATTAAAATTTTAATGGATGGAAGAGTTGTCACTAGAGGTTAAATAATAATTTCAACCCATTATGAATAAATATTCCAACAAATTATTGGTACCTGAGTAAAAAATTTGAGAATAAACTATGGGAATGAAGGATTTCCACCTTGGTCAAAGAAATAAGATTAAATTATTTTAGACTGATGTTGTGGGATACCAATGCTAACTCAATAATGAGTGTTAGAATCTATTTTTTAAATAATTAAATTTGATAAAATGGTTCATGGAACTCATAGAATATTTGAAATTAAATCCACTAGTATAATAGACCCCACTAATTAATATTTGTTTTCACCTATGAGACAAAAACCTTTTAGATGTTATCTATATTCAATTAGTTTTATTGACTTTGACTCTCAAAAACCCAATCTCATGTTTATGAGACAAAAGTCTTAAGAGGTGAAGATTTTCAAAATCTCTAGAAGATATAATGACAAAGAGATAGTAGTATGCTTTAATATGATGAGATCACATTATGGTAAAGATTAAACCTATAATTATTTTGAAATATATCTTACAAAACAATTAATCAATCACTAATAAACGTGACAATACACTCCCCCAGTGAAATTGAGTTCTAGAATAAAATAATATATGTTTATCTAAGATGGGTTGGTAAATAATATGTTAACATAGTTTTTTAGAGAGTTTGTATATACTACTATATGTGTAATAATCATTTTTATTTGGATACTTGAGAAAGAATTGATACCATATGAAATGTGATATAAGATAAATATTATAGATAATCACTTTAAAATTTTTGGTAGCCATTGTAACATGATGATAAAAAATTTCAATTTAAGAAAGATTGAATATATTGAAGAAGAAGTTAATTTCATAGGATATATTAGAAATGTTAGAGGATAAAAATTTTATATTCATATAAAACAAAATAGTTAATCATTTTTATGTAAATATTATTAGAAATTATTGATAATAATAAGTGATAAGTGAAAAAGTTTTTAAAATTTATTGGGAAAAAACATGAAAATTTTAGGAAAATAGAATGGTGAATAAGATAAAAATGAGTAAAATTATGTTGTTATTAAGTCTGAACAAAATAGTTATGAAGATAAATCCACTGAAAATGATAACGGAATATTTAAGAGATTGTAGCACTATGTTTACCCATAATTTACTTTTGGACCTCAAGAAGAAATAGTGTAGATAAACATAATTTTAAGGTTTTAAAATAAAACCTCACACATTTTATTGGTTATCAAATAATCTATTTATAATTAGTTAAGAGAAATAAAAGGAGTAATGCAGTTAACAATGAACTATATCATCTAGAGAATAATTCTACTTTGTAACTTATACTAAAATCATAAAATAATAATTTTATAAATAAAAAATAGGTTTTAGAAAAAACTAAATAAAAAGGAGAGGTGTTGAGAAATGAGGAATGTTTGGTATGAAAATTTTTTTCATGGGAGGAAGACATAGATTTTGAAGAGAAATTTTTACTAATTAAAAGAATAAATGATTTAAAAAGGATTCCCAAAATGTAAAAATATAGGATATTTGAATTAAATCATATGAAATTGAAATAGACCATTCCAAATGGTAATTTAGAAGAGTAAGATTTCATTGAGAAACCAAAATGA
This sequence comes from Viscum album, assembly GCA_963277665.1. Lineage (NCBI taxonomy): Eukaryota > Viridiplantae > Streptophyta > Magnoliopsida > Santalales > Viscaceae > Viscum > Viscum album. Next base: position 1,690,678,786 of record OY728163.1, on the reverse strand, counting down.
TTTATTTTATAAAATTATGGATCCATGGTATATAAGAAGAAAATTATTTTTATGCTTTTAAATAGGATTATATAGGTATGTACTCTAATCTAGAAGGATGATGGTGTTAGGGTGAAAAATAGAAGCCGGTGGGCTGGAAATTTAATATTATTTTGAAAAATTTGGAAACAATTCATCTTATCCAGAGATCTATGCCCCAGTATATTCTGAGGATCTTATGTTAATTACTTAAAGAAAAAAAATTAACAAAGTAGTTACCTAGTTCAAATCAAATAATGGTCTCCTATTACATGTCTTTGGCGAATATTTCTTAATGGATCTTAGGATGAACCCCTCTAGATTACCTACACACATTTCAAAAATCAAAGCGTATGACATTCATTGAGTTTCAGGTTCTAGAGTGGAGCTCTAACGATTTATATTATGTAATGATCATCACCTTGATCTCGTGCCTCCCCTCTATGAAGACATTCAGGGATCATTATCTTGGTTAGATCATTTCTCTCTGTATGATTTGGTAGGATAGATAATCTATCAATTTTGATTAATGAATAGTCTATGGAAGGATATTATCATTGACTTATATAGGATATTTTCAAAGTACTTGGTTAGGGTTTCCCAACCCCTGTATATTTAATGCCCACCAAATAATTAATATATAAATAATTATTATAAACTAACTTCATCAAAAATATTATTTAAATTTGATCACATAACTATAATATATTTTAAATATATTACATTATTTACGTAATTCATGAACTGAACTCATAATCCTTTTAATATTAAATAACCCTGGAATATGAAAATAATATTCATTCGTATAATATTATTCCATGTATTTACATAAACACATGTATATAATTTTATTAAATAAATTCAAATTTATTATTTTATAATCAAATAATAATTTATTGTTTTTAGTGATCAATAAATTTTGAATAAAGTTTCAAACCTCATGGTAGGTCTCACCATGTCTTATATATCTAATAATGATTATAAGACAGAATATTGAATATACTATTCTGTGTGACCTTATAGGACCTTATCTCTATAGTAGTGGATAGAATTCATAGACCAAGGTTAGAGTCTTGAAACCCATCAAGTACCCTAAAGAGAAAGGGAGTAGTCATAGCAACGACTACCTTTCCTATGAACATGCACTATGTAATATAATATCTTTTTTGTGTGATGTCAAATAAAGATGGACACGCACTTGTGTCATCATCCTTTCTTGGTTTATTATTTTCTAACCTTTTTAGATGAACTTACTGTTGAAAAAAATGGCCATAGATTTATGATGGAACTTCCATCCATCTCAACTGGACCTGATATGTCACATCCTCAACTAGGAAGTGAAAATTTCTATCATGATCATTCAACAAATTACATTCCACCACTGATGCACCCAATAAAAGATGTTTTTTAATGACTTCAATGTCATGGTTTTTACCTTGCATAAAAGTACATAATTAAATAGGATGAAATGATAATGATCTCAACTTAGGAGACCAATACACATGATAATAGATATGAACAATAAATGAATCCTTAAAAATTTATCTCTTTTATTAGTAGTTATTCCCTCAAAATATCATCTCCTTGAGATCACTAAGTGAGAACCTCATGGGAATAAGTATCAATGCTTTTGATCCCTAAGAACTTGATGGTCTCACATCAACTATTTGTTATCAATATAATGTATCTGACCCATATGATATTCCATTATGAATATAGTCATAGTATCTCTAGGTTCACATTATATAATGGGAACTTCTATAACACTTCGATGGGCATTACCATAAATACACTGGATGAAAAGGAATCAAAACTATTCAGTTAAGATAAACACATGTATATATCAAACTGTATGCATGTAATATAAATCAAATTACATATATATGTTGGGTCTAGGGAACCCACGTTCAACAAAGGACACCTGAGAAAAATAAAATTTACTATAGGTAAATTTGATAGATACATGTATTTAAAGGTGTTGAACATGGGTAATATTTTTTTCATAATTTATATTAATAATATAATATTCAATGGGGATAAAGAGGCTTCATGTGAGAAGTTTTAAAAAAAAGGAGATTCAATTTTCAATTCCAATATTGGGTGATATGAACTACATTTTAGGATTAAAAACTATTTCAAATAAAAACTACATCAACATATCTCAGGAAATGTATACTAGATATTTGTTAATGAAATTTTCTATTTTAAATTATTAATTTGATTCAACACAAATTGTATTTTGTAGAATATTGAGAATATATTATATGGGGACCTATGTGAATTAAAAATATTTTAGTAAAATAATTTAAATTGTTCAATATCTATTATTATCAAGGATGAATATATCTTATATAGTGACTATTTTTGATAAATATTAATGTGATCACATTGTTCCTCACATAGTGGTAGACAAAATAATTATGAGATACATCAATGTAACCTTGAGTTATCATCTAATATACAGAATATATATAGAATTGAATATATAGGGATTCACATATGCAAACCGGATTAGTGAATTTGTTGAAATAAAGTCTACTTCACATATAATATTTTTTTATTTTAATTTTATGTGAGTTTTCATAGTATGCAATATAGTTCAATTTCATTGAGAGAAAAATAAGTAAAATATATAGAATCAACATATGTCTATACATATATTAGATGGATTTACATTTATCTATATGATATAAAATAAGAAGTTAAGAATCTACTAATAATTTAATAGGATAATTAGTGCACTACAGATCTATCAAATAACCGAATGGAACACATAATATAAAATCATATTGATATCTTATTTTATTTCATAAAATAAAGTGTTCAAATGGTGATGTAAAGATATATTATTTATCCACCATGGATTAAATTGATAATATATCTAAGAAATAAGTTCCAAGAGATAGATTTAATTAATTAAGGCTGAAATTAGTTTTCCTACCACCTGAGGATGTTTGAGAATTACCCCCACAATTACTCAATTTTTTTCAATGTGGGAGAAGTGGTGTGAAATTATTTTTAAAAGGGGGTATAGGTACATATATCAATGTATATATTGAGAGGTGAAATATATAAATCACAAGGAAAAACAATTATTATTATAAATATATCAAATTTACCCAAAACAATCTATTATCTAGTAGTGTTTTTCAAAAAACATCATATTTTATAAAATATATGATCTAATGATTTCATAATTATAATTATTGAGTTCATTATTATGTTTAATGAAGTTAAAAAAAAGATCTAAGGGGGATATTGAAGTACCAATATTAAATTTTGAGGGATTTTGGTTATTATAAACAACTTATAAGAATCATTAAAATCTATTATGAATGAATTCAAAATCTATGAGGATTTTTTTGAAGTGATATAAGGTCATTTTAGAAGATTTTATAAGTTTGTTGTTTTTTAAGATTATTTTAAGAAGTTTGTAATTCTATATATAGAGAATATTGGAAAAATACTATATATATAAGGGTTATTACGACTGGTCTTGTAGAAATATAAAAAGGTTGAATTCTATAAATGATATATGGACTCTTCCAAGGTTGTAGTAAATTTTTTAAAAGAATCATTTTAAATACTATTAGAGGCATGGATGTGATGCTATAATATTCATTTCAAACATCATATGATTCTTTTGAGACACTAAAAGAGTAACTTTAGAAAAATAAAAATTATTCATTCCAAACCTCAAAATATTTATTTTACTAATATATAATGATATATAAAAGTATTTGTAAAACTATTAGTTCTCTTGAGAATATTGTGATGTATGAAAAATATTAGAAGATACTTTTAATAATTAATTTAGACAATTCCATTGATGATATTTAGTAGATCAAACCACTTAAATGATTTAATTATTTAGTCAATATAATTGATAACATTATATTCAATCCATGGGAAAAAATATAATAATAATTTTAAATTTTGCGAATTTGATAAATTAAAAATATAATAAATTTGAAACAAATATTTTAGTATGTTTTTTGGGATGATGTTTTGTTACTCTAATATTAAAATAATAAAAAGTTGTTTCCTATTTTATGATTTAGTTTGAGTTATTATATTATAAAACCATGATGGGATGTATAAATCTATGAATTATATTGAGGGAGATATAATAGAAATTTGGTTTCATGAAAATAAGTGAGGTGATCACTACTCAAACATTATAGAATACAAAACTCATATATTTTTTAATTACTTTCTAGTTATCACAATTAAAGAAACACCTGAGTAATTTTATTTACTTATAAAATTAAATGAAATGAAGATGTTGTTACTATAACTTTAGTATAAATAAATGGTTAAATTAAAATCATATATTTAGTGATCATGGGATTATTCCAATATAGAAAAAATAATGGGGAAACATATGGAGGATCACATTGTATAATTCAATTCTAAGAATTCTATCGAGTATGAGTTCAGATTTTTTCAATTATTTAATTCAATATATAATATTGATACATTCTCAGTTAATATTATTAGATTGGTGAGAGGTGAAATATCGGGATATTCATTGAAATTGTGAGATCCTATGTATGAGACTAGAAAAAAGAGATACTAATTTTTGGAGATCAAAAGAGTGAGAAAAACATTGTATTATTGAGTACTAAGTGATTTGAGTTTAATAAGTATATCATTTTACTATTTTTTATAAAAATAGAAATTTAAGATGATATAAATTCATAACTTAAAATAAATGTTTTAAGATCATGTATAAGTTATAGAATTCTATTTTGATTATCTTAAAGGATTAAAGAAAAATATTATCATTATCAATTGTTAAAGAAACACATATTTTCTTATGATATATCTCACACTATATTGATCATATCATTAGAATAAGATCTTGTGATTATAGTAGGATTATAAATTTGTGTTTGTAAAAAATTGTTACAGATTGATATATCCCTAAACTCATTTACAATTTAGTTGATTCTCATAGAATATATATTACTTGGACTCACCCTAATCATAGAAAGGTGTATATACCGACTGATGGACTAAGAAATTTAAAAATTCTACATTTCTTATCCCCATTAAATACTATTTAATTTGGGTTATAATGAGTTTCAATCTTGAGTGGATTATATCTTAATATATTTTAGAGTTTAATTTTATGTGAATAAAATTATAAAATCAAATAACCCCTAATTCACCACCTAGAGTGGTGAAACCCACTCATGGGCCATGACACATATATTAACATGATCATCATGTAGAGGATAGTGGTTGTAATGTTGTTTTAGAGGACCAAATATTACATTGTCCTCTAATTTTTATTTGGGAGTATTGTGGGTGTTGAGGAGAATTAAAACCCATTCCTTTTTTGTTGTAAATTTATAAATGTAATTTATTTATCTCTAAAGGAGGGGTTTTTTGAGAAAAAAATAGGAAAATACTTTTCATGAGTTAGAACATTCAAATTAGTGATTATAGTCAAATTTTGTAGTGTTTTTGGGTGGTATGAGTGGTGTATATTGTGTTTGTGAAAATTAAGTGATAGATTACGGAATAAACAAATACTATAGTTACCACATGGTACATTGTAGGTATCCATATAGAACCAAGTAGACCATGTAGTTTCCATGTAGGTTCTAGATCCCCAATAGATACATGGGGGTTTTATAGGATTCTTGGAAATACTGGGTACCTGGTATTGTTTTATCATACAACAAGTTGAGTTCGGTCTATTTTTTCCTATGGGAAGAAATTTTCTTACAACTTCCTTCATTTGAACCTATGTCATGTTTCTCATAGTTTATCCAATTGAACCCAAAAAGTGAGTCCCCACCCATCATTCCCTCCCTATATTTTCAACTAAGGTATTAGATTTGATTGCGAACATTTTTTTAATATAAAATGGAGTTAATAAATCCTATTTTTCTCTATATTAATATCTGATCTTGTTATGTTATTATATTTTAATTATCACGGGTAGGGTTTTGATTTAATTAAAATAGAGGATGGTATAATCACATTGATATGTTAGGGATTTATGGTGTGGTGTCTTGGGGATGTTGAAATAGTGGATGTGTTTCCTGTTGCCAAAACATTCAAGGGATGTACATTTATCAATTTAATGTATCAATATATTTCACTAAATTTTATCACATTTGGTGATACATTGAGTTTTGTAGATAATGATTATTTTCAGAGGAGTTTTATGTGAATGTTATGAGATTTGGGCATGAAATTTCTCATATATATAACTATAGGTGTTTATTAAATGATCATTTAGTGAGTTTTAAACATTGTATTTAAAATTATAATTAGTTATAAATTTATAAAATTAACTAAATATGTCATTTCCTGTCATATATGGGCTTTAGAGAATGATATATTTTGAAATGATCTTGAATAGTGATGGAAATCATGGAATATTGATGGTAAAAAAACTTTTGAGGTGTTTGATCACTTTAATAATTAATTATATGTAGGTAAGCATGTTTATTTAATGAATAGGATTAGGGTTTGGGAATTTATGATGATATAGTAGAAAAAAATAATTTCTTTTTGGGGTTTTCATGTATGTTGTTAGTAACCATTTTAAAAACTCTTTTAGTGAGGATTTTCATGTTATCTTTTGTTGAGAACAGTATGAAAACCATCAGAGTTATAGTATTTTCAATGGTTATTATACTGACAAACAATTAATCATTTAAAAATGTTAATTTCACCAATATTTTTACTATTTAATTTCATTCTACTAAAAATTACTTCCCTCTATTTCATTCATCTTGATTCTATTTTTATTTTGTATCATCCTTTGATTTTTTAGTTTCCATTTATGTTGTTCATGTTCCACCTATCCTTATTGATTTTTGATGTTTTATAGTTGTTCCTTAGATCTACATAATGTTTTATGACTATTATCACTAATTTTGATTCAACCATCCTCCTACATTTTTGGGTTTGATATGAGGTTTTTTGAATGATTTTTTATATTTTCACATTGTTGATATGCCATATTATTCTATATATTTTTTATTCTTTTACTTTTTTGTTTAAAAATGTATTATAAGTTTAGGATTTTGATTTTAATTATTTATTTATTATAAACCACAATGTAACATAATTTCTTATAATTTGGTTCTTGTTTATAGTATTATTTTCTCTTTTTCTCATAGATATATTGTATACATATGAGTTTTTTCTAAAAAAATATTTATTTTATTTTTCTAGAAAATTTATTAAATATGATTGATTTATAAATTGTATACATTTATTTATTTTTTAATATATATTTTATGGATTTTTTATATTATGTTGAATATTTTATTATATTAATATTTATATTGTATCATTGTTTGTTTTGGTTTAATTATTATTGATTAATGGTTTAAATTACATGTATATGCTTAATGGTTAGTTAATATATTATATAATTTCTTTTTATTTATATGCTGAATTAATAATAATTTTGTATGACATTTTTTATAAATATATATATGTTTTAATATATTTCTTTATTATATAATTATTTTACATAATGGATCACAATTTTATAAATTTATGAATAACTAGTGAGAAATATGATAGAGGGGTTAACAATTTCATTGAATTTTTTGAAAAAATATTAAAAATAGTGATCAAATTTTCTATATGTTTGTGAAGTGTTTTAATATGTGATAATTATGATATAGATAATCCAATTAACATTTTATATTTAATGGTTTTAATCTTAGTTATATTTACTAGATATGGAATAAATAAATAAATAATATTTCAAGATCAATTAAAGATGAATATATAAAAAAAATTATATAAGACCATATTAAAAAAATTAATTCATGATATTACCATTGAAATGATTGAAAATATTGATAGTGTTAAACAATTTGACCAATATTATATGAAACCATTACTCTCAAGTTTCACTAATTTTACAGTTTTAACAACAATGATAATATTGGTTAACATGAAAGAAAAAAATTATCAGGGAGATAAAAGTTTCACTGAACTTCTAGGAATTTTGAAAGAGCTACTTTCAAAAGTATTTGGGAGTTTAGAGTATAATTATGATGTAAAAAATTATTATTTAAAATGGGATTATGGTATAAGAAAATACATGCATTTGTCATCAATGGTGTTCTTTATAAGAATGAATATTAATTTTTGTCAAAATTTCCTAAATGTGGGATATCATGATATAAAATTAAAGGAAAATATAATTATGATTCAATATAAATAATATTTACCAAACCACTATGGATGATATTGAATAACTTTTTTAGTTTTTTTGAATGGATTTTTGAAATCTCAGTATTGGACTACTCCCAAATGGAATGAATCCATTTCAAAACCTCAATATACAACATAGTTCATGGATTTAAATGTTTATATTTTACAAACTCTCCCCATAGATATGTATAATGGAAAAAAATTATAATGAGATTGATGATTTATAGACCAAAATATTATGGAAATGATATTAACAGTTATCTATCACCATTGATTAATTGTTTGGAATTTCTTTGATATGTAGGTTTTAAAATTGATTATGTATGCATGAAAGATTATTTTATTTTATGTTCTTTAGTGATTTTCAATATATATGGCCATCCTATATATTGGAAACTATATTGATACAAAGCTATGGTTTATAAATATTATCCAATTAGTAATAAAGGGGATGAAAATCACCAATTAAAGAATAATAGAATAAAAATGTACATGATGAATATATGTTTTCCTATAATGTATTATCATTTTCAAATATTTAAAAATTAATTCAATTATTTAATGAGATTTATTTTCCCCAAAACCATTTTAGCTAAATAATATTATGGAAATTTTGAAATTATCAATGTCACATTGGGAATGAATGGGTGTTTTTGTATTCAATTAAATATTTGTAACAAATGGTGAATCTTATTTGATCTACATTATTGAATATTTTTTGAGGTAAAAAATAACAGTGAAATTATTAATGTTGAGAAAAACATATATAATTTTTTGATTATAAATTTTTTTTATATAATTGAAAGGAAAAAAATTAGCATTTCATGTGATATTAAAAATAATATCCTTGTGAATATGTTTTGATTTAGCTCCCATTATGAATGGATATATTAATATTTACTTTTCCCTTGTAAAACATTAAGTATGACTGAGAAGAATATTTTTTGTCATTATCAACATCATATTAATGTACCTTATGGGTTTTCTTTAATTGTTAAATTTTTGGCATCATTTAAGGATTTAATGTTAACTAATATTAAATCTTTTGAATATCTTGTATAGATGAAATTTTTACTATCAGTTACACTGTGTGGAATATTTTAGGTACCTATCCAAAATTATGTCATCAGGTGGTGTTATATTTTCAATTTCATTTGAAGAAAAGTCATAGATCAAAATTTTGTAAATTTATTGTAAAATAAAACTATTTTATTACATTTTCAATTGTAAATGTCTATTTAACTATAATTTTAGAAATAATATTTCATTTTATGATTCATTCAAAGAAATAAATAAGAATTTATGGGATCGTTTATATATATTAGATATAACCTTTTAAATGATATCATAAAATTGTAATGGATATGTTAAACATCCACGATAGCAAGACACCTATATTGATCAAAATATATATTAAAAGAGGTGGTTGAGTTTTTTATTTATTATTCCTATTATATAAAACATGTTGTATTCCATGTTTCTTGGAATTTTATAATTATTTTTTAAGGGAGATGGATTCATATAAAAAATCTAATTTTAATTCTATAAGATGTAATGATAGATGAAAATTTTTAAATTTTGAACAATACATGTGGAGTTCAACCATATATATCCGATAATATTTATACATTGGTGATATGACACATGAAAATAAAATTTAATGAGGTTAAAGAAGGATTATAATAGAAAAAAAGACTCATGGTATCAAAATAAACACAACACTGATTTATTTTTATAGGAAAATTATAAATGGTTAGTTAGGGACTATATAGAATATGGTCCAATTTTATGGTATTTACATTAATGGTAGAACATTTTAGTCAAACAATTTGGGCATCAATAGTACCCTTTAAAATACAAGATTATTGTATATAATTGAAAAAAATTCATTTTTCAAGTGAAAAAGATAAAAACTCCATTTCATTAATGGCAATATATTTTGGAGTGATTATAGATATATGAGAGATGGATTATACTATATTTTAAGTACATGTTTTTATTTTATAATGGGTGGATATTAATAGTTGTGTGGAATAAAATGACTACAGACTTACAATTGTTGATTTGAAAATATTTTTTTGTATAGAGCAATCAATTATCATTACCACGCATGAAAAAAAAATTATTTTTTGTTTTTGGATCATCAAATGATTAGATATTCATCATTAGTAATTGGAAAAAATCATTTGGGTGATGAAAATATTGATGATGTTGAGGATTTATGTGATATTTCATTATCTTTTACATGATTACATAAGGATAACAATGACAATAAGACAGATGTATTCTAGGAAATATAAATTGATCATGTATAAGTGATATGGAAAAACACTCTATTATGCTCCAAATTGTTATGTTATATGTCTACTTTCTATTTTACATGTAAAAACTCTATCTTGGATATTAATATAAATAAAGAAAATTAAATTATTTTTTCATTAAATTTTTAATTCATCAGTTTTAGTTAAAATTTTCATGATTGATTAAAACCAACATTGTTATTTTTCATAGAAACCGACTTGTGTTGAAATTTTTTTATTAAAATGAAAATATATATTGATATATATATTGAATATTTTTACTATGTTTGAATATTTTTTTATATTCAACAATTTTAATTACAAATTTTATTGTTAAAAAAGAACATAAACATTATTTTTGCGTGACAAATTATTTATATTTTTTATTTTCATGTAGACATTTTTCTTATCTTTTACAAGTTCAAAAAACAGACCTAAATTTTTTTCAGTTCATAAAAATAAAATTTTATTACAACTAAAAATATTTTAAATTATATAAAATGTAGGTACATAGAATCTTATTGAATTAATTCCTCTATTTAAATGATGGAGAGAGAGGTATAGTGACATTTAATGTGGTATAAGTCCTTTTTTATATTAATTTACTTGAAACAGATAAATTATTTATTGAAGATAATTTTTTATTTCTTTTACCATATTGGAATCGCTACTAGTGATACTCATATGGAAGTGTCTTTTCATTATGTAGATAAAATTATTCTCATAGTTTGAATATGTGGGATTACATATTTACCAAATAATCACTTACTTTGGGGAACATAGGTTGAGAGTTGAATTTGATGGTAATAAAAATACAAAAATCCTTGTGGAGATGTAGTTTAGGAGTTATATATCTATGGAAAGTCATTATGGTATTTATATTTTATATTTCAATTGGAAAAGAATTGATAAAAGAATGAATGGCCTTATGTTTCTGTCCATAATGTTTATATTTCCCATATGAATGATTTTTCTTCAATTTTTCCAATATTATATATTTCATGAATTTTATTTAATTTTTTCATTTGTAGATGTTATTTGACTTTCAAGAAATGAAATATATTAAAAAGTGAAGATTTTCTATATCATAAATTACATGTAGAGTTTTTTTAAAAAAAAATAAATTCACATTATACTTTCAAAAATAACATAATAAAAAAATGCCTCAAATATGGGTTTATTGATGAAGGGACTTGGGTGAATGTTTTTTCTATTCTGAGAGAGGAATCATTTTGGGAAAGATAAGTATTAATTAGAAAATAAAGTTATTAAATTATTTTTCAATTACTAGAAAAATGTTTTATTTAGCCTTGTATAAGTTTCCCCAAAATATCCCACTACTAAGATCGAAATGATGAATTTGTACCTATATAAATTATCTCCTGGATAGAATAATTTATTTTAGGAAAAAATAATTGCAAAAAAATATTGATGAATTAAAAGATAAAAAATTTATCATCTTGAAAGAGGTTTCATATTTCCCTCTATTACACCAGAATCACCTTGAAAAATGAAAAGGGAGAGGATTATCAGTCATGGGAAGTTTATTTTAGATATATCAAGTGTATTAGAATAGGATTTTATAAGAAGGTAAATATTATTAATTTTTTAAAAAAGGTTCTTTGTAAATTCTTCAATCTATTTTCAATTTTTCATATATTCATTCAGTATTCCATTGAGGAGAAATCCACGTAGATGACCATTATCCCTTGGGGAATGATGGAAAATCATGATACTACTTAAGGAAAACAAGAACACATAGGTCATTAAAGGGGATATGAGGAAGATGTTGGTATTAGATCAATTTTTTGACATCCTTTCATAACATTAATGGAGGAATAATATGAGGGAGAAATAACATCATTGAATTTTGAGTGTTGATACATAACTAAGTTGATATATGGTTCAATTAATTCATGTGTACATTATATGTTTAAAGAAATGGTGAAATAAACACAACGTCCCCAACCAAGAACTCCTACTTATAAATATCCTCTGCCTCCTCATTCATACCAGACTATATACTAAGAGTTTATTATTGCAATAACTTATTCATATATTATAGGATATGGTATCACATATAATAGAGGGTATTACATATATTACCAAATTATGAATTCATATCACATAAGAGTAGTTTTTCATGATATTATAGATCCAGAAACACCTGTATCATCTCCTACAGAAGAGGTGGCCATAGTTGGACATAGTATGAGTCACTTTTTAGTCTAGTCATCCAGTCATTGACCTCAACTAACATACGAGGTATATATTTTTTTCAATTTTTATTTACACATAATATTTAATTACAAAAAATATTATGACATTTATCACATAGATTATTTTTTTGATATCATTTTATTCATTGAAAAAAAACAATTTTTTTGAGAAACTCTCCTTTAGATACTTCTCATATTTAAAAACATTTTGAAAAAATGTAATAAATTATTTTATATTCATGATTTATTTTGAGTTTCTAAAAAGTTTCAAAATATGTTAGGTATAATATACACTAATTATAGTTAATTTTTATTTTATTTTTTAAGGATGATGAGCTTTTTGTGCTAATAGTTTAGTTGTTTTCTATGTATGTAAATTTTCATTTAAATTATAATTTCATTAAATAAATTTAACTTTATGTGATTTAATTTATTAATTATATAATTCAGTACCTACACAATCATTTCATATAATATGATGTAACTTATTTTTATTTATTTATATATCGATAATTTATTTTATTGGATAGGTAATACATGATAAAGAATGATGGAGTGAAATATATGGCCCAAGAATTTGAAAACATTGAGATTGAGTATTGGTTCTTTACATTCCTTGAAGGGAAAAGAATCATATCTAATTTGGATTCAATATTCATAATATATCATTCATTATGAAAATTTAATTTCTTAATTTTCATTGTATTTTATTGATATTCATCCCACATAGATGCACAATAAATTGTTTATTCTATTTATTCAGTCATTTTTTTCATTGTTTTCAAGAATATATGAATTCATAAGTTTAATACTATTTTATTAGTCCTATAATATAATTTTTTTCACACTGAATATGTTACATTAACTAACATATAAACACATAGTATGTTATGTAAATTTCTTAACACAAAAAAACTGTAGATAAAGTCCCCAAATGAAATTAATTACATACAAGTACAAATGGATATTTTTTAATGAATAATAGGTGCATTTTATATCTTACATATATTTTTTGTTTCATTTTTAAATTTTTCATTCATACCTAATTTTCCATCAATAGAAAATACCTATTTAATATGGATATTATGCATATTAATGTTTTAGGACAATAAATACACGGTTGATAAGAAATTTTTACAAGGTTATTTCTACTAAATGTCAGTTATTATTAGTAAACAAAAATGATTTATTGAAAATTCCAAAAAAATTGTCATTTTTATAGGTTTATCATGATTTTAAATTTTATTCAATCGGTTAATTAAAAAAAATTATAAATCTTTAAAAACTATTTTTTGGGTTTCATTCAATTAATGATTTATTTGTAAATGTTTCCTTTATTTATTTTATAGATGATGTATAAAAATTTTAGTTGTGTAATTATTTATTTTCTATTGAAACTTTTTTATTATTTTTTCGACACTACCGGTATGAAATAAAATTTATCAGGTATTTTTTTCCTTAATATTTCAAAAAAATCAATTTCAAAGTCTGTTATTTTTATAACTGAAGATGACAAAGAAAATTAGTTTTAGTTTTTTTAAATAAAACATAGAAAAATTGTTTTTGACATTGGTTTTTAAATATAACCGATGTTGGAAAGGTTAAATAAGTCTTTTTTTATATTTTCAACATATTTTGTTAAAAATTACATGTAATAACTATTTTGACATTGAATCTTCAATGAAACTGATGTCATGAATCTTATCCAATGAATTTTTTATCAATATTTTCATATAGGATTTTTTTATTGTTGATTTGTAAAAGTAAATTCAATATTGGTTTTTAACACTACTAACATTGAGTGTTTTTTTAATTCGTTGTATTTATTACCAAGGTCCAAAATAATTGTTTCATCACATTTTCCATACATTCCATATTTTCTAATAATGAAACTATACTAAAATTATTCTTATATGTTTTCTATAACCAATATATAAACATTAAATTTAAATTATTCTTAAAAACATCTCTTTTAACTAACATTAAAGGATAAAAATAGTTGATATTAGAAAGAAATTTTATCGTTGTAAAGGATTCATATGAGTCTGGAATTGTGGGCCAAGCCTATGTTATTCTTTTAAGTGCTGGAATGAATGTGTGTCACATGGGTCAATGTATTGAGTGCTATAAATCTATGTGTCATATAAGCTTGAATTTTTTAAGGGTCCCCAAGGTGGGTAGGGAATATCAAGTAAATTTTTTATGTACAATGTTGAGATGAGTGCGTTTTCAAGGAACTCTTGGATGGTCTAGTTGGTTTTTGACTAAGGGAATTGCATAGAAGGGGATAGGGAATAACCTTGTGACTTTGGGACTTCTCAAATTAAGGGTGTATGGTATAGAAATTGGACTAATTATCCATCGTAAGCCACTATGATTGTTATAATCATGTTATTATATCAT
This sequence comes from Viscum album, assembly GCA_963277665.1. Classification (NCBI taxonomy): domain Eukaryota; kingdom Viridiplantae; phylum Streptophyta; class Magnoliopsida; order Santalales; family Viscaceae; genus Viscum; species Viscum album. The sequence goes on along the minus strand of OY728163.1, from coordinate 1,690,663,647 downwards.
GGGAGAGGATAGTCACCCCCTTTTGGAATTATTAGTGATATTTGATGATTATAAATTGTGGGAATGATCTCTTATTGGCATAGGTATTTCAAGAGAGTGGAATAGAAATAGTAGACAGGTATGAATTTTTAGTTTCAAAATATGTGAGTCTAGTTTAGTGTTTAAAATAAAATTTTCCATGGTAAATTAGGGTAAAATTGGATAATATTCATATGGAAATATTATATGGAAGGCATTTTCACACATACCAAACATCCCATGAAACACATAGTGTTTGTTTTGGGTATAAATATGTGTGGGGGATGGAGAAGACTATTATTAGTGTTTTATTGAATACCTATTGTATAGTTCAGGGCCTATTCAGGAGAATAAATGTTTTGGTGTGGCTATGTACGACCTCTAGGTCGGGCTTGTTCTTTGCGTATAGCCAGAGGAATTGGGGAGACATGAGACCCATAAATCTGTTGATTTAATGGGGGGATGTGGTTCTATGGTTTTTCATGGATGATTTTATCAAGTTATATTAATATCCCTTTAGAATATAGCTAGGTTTGTATATGAGAATTCCTTGTTGGGATCTAGGATGGGTATTTATTTACTATTTATTACTTTGATGTTATATTTTGACCATATGCATTCTACAGATGATGAGACCTATTGGTACCTCACCTCAAGTGAGAGGTTCATATTATAGGATGTGTCATGTAATGATGTATATGGCCCCACCCTAGGTTAGAGGGTGGATATATTATATTTGGTATGAGACCACACTCTATGTGAGAGGGTGGGACCTGCTATATGCTACATAATGCAGTATGATATTCACACAAAGTAAAAGGGAAAATGGATGTGATGTGATGCATGACATGGTATGAGACTTTTCCCTAGATGAGATGGTAAAAAATGAGATTTATCATAATAGATACTATAAAGCCTCACCCTATGTGATAGTGAATCATTATGAGACTATGTAGTTGATTAGGAGTTGGTTTGAAACCCTACCCTAAGTGGGAAGGAAGTGGCCAAGACTCATTGGTCATACCCCTCCCAGAGCTATGGGTCATATGGATGAGTTTTTCAATTATATTCATTATCCTATAACATTGATCGAAGTTTATGAGGTCAAATATAATGGTGCCTTGTTTAGAAAATTATGACCCAATGTGATGGATTTTATTCTATATGTCACTATATGATTTATTTTTCTATAGTTATATATGCAATTTTTAATCAAATATATTGGGATAAATTAGTGAGACCCTACCAAATTAATTCCTAGACTCTACAAATTCACCCTAGTGAAGATGTAGAACTTATACATAATATTTGGTCATTGTTTTATGCGGCGATCTATCTAGAGTAGTTAAAAAGATGTTCATAGACTAGTCTGATTAGGTACTGAGGTTTTACTATTTAGTCTCACACTTTTTCATTAAATTTATATTTATATTTTTCATACTAGTAGGAAATATTATTGTGTTTATATATGATGATAATTGGTGTCATTATCTTTGTATAATATTATTAATTATTGATATTGACGGTTTTAATTTAGTTATAATTCCTTTCACATACTCTGGTGTCATGTGAGATAATTTTTGTTATTCTATTATTATATGTGATGATATAGAGATTATAGTCTCCCTAATGATTACTCTAGACCCTTACTGCATGTTGGAAGCCGCAACTGTATGATATAGTGGGTCGGAGGGTTTAAGGTTCTCCTGATTGTATGCCATTTGAGTGACAATATCTAGGAAATTAAAAATGATACTAATTCATTGTTTTTGGTTTAATTACAATTTATTAATTATAGTTTGTGGTAGGATGTCCTTGTATATTTAATTTGACCTTATTCCATGATATAGATAACCCTTATATAAGGAAATTCAATGATACCATTGATATGATTATTGTTAAATTATTTTTACTATTTTAATTGAGATGTGGATTAGAGGATGATATTATGGGAGATGTTGTTATTTTTTACTCTTATCCTTATGGTTGAATAGGTTATGTCCCGTTCATCGTTTTTTAGGATTGTGGGTTTCCAATAAATGTTCAAGATTATTTGTGCATATTAAAAGGTTTTCAAAATAGAATAATGGTTTTTTAAAAATAATTAAAAAGTCAAGGTTTTGAAGAAATTTTATTAGTAAAAGAATTAAATTAATTATATCATAAATTATAAATTATTCATTGTATTCCCAAATACCTTAGCGGTGGTTCATTAATTAGTTGAAACTATAGAGTTTATTTTCATGTTATTTTATATATTATAAAAAGAGGATAATGTTTATAATATATGATAATAGTATTTTTGGTAGGTTGGAAATTATATTCCTTGATTTAGGAATGAAAAGTATTTTTTATAATTGGTTGAGGTGGTGTGAGAGGTTACAGTTGATTGGTGTCCCAATAATAGGTTATGTTGTTATGTGATGTAGCCTTTGGAGAGAGGTGTTTCTTTCTCTTGAGTAAGTAGATGGTCCTCTTAGATGTATTGTGGTTACATCTATCATGGTGGTGGATTATTGTTTAATAGTTTGGGTGTGTTGTGGCACTCTATAGAGTGAATAGATAGGGTCCCTATGGAATAAGGTTTTTTATTGTGTTTATATGATTATGGTTAGGTGTTAGTTGATACTGATTCTTCTATTGGATTAATGTGTGAGTATATTATGTCAATCTAGGATCGTGATAGTATGTAACTTAGGTTGAACAATAAATATGTAGATGTATTGGATGTAGAGTGATGCTCGAGCATGATGGGAATCATTAATTATTTTGTTTATGGGTTTCCTTGAGTGTTATTAGAATTAGGGAACTTTTCAATACTTGAAATGGTAATTGTAGTCTTGTGGATTCGGATAGGTTGTTATTGGAATATGGTTTCTGTTTTGATAATAGAACTATGTTTTGGTTTAATTTGGAGCTTGTCATTATATATTTAGAAATGTGACTCCATTAGAAGAATGATGTAAGAACCCAAACCTTCTTTTCTGGTATGTTTTTTCTTTTTCTGGAGTTTTTTAGAAAAGAGGAGTTTCTAGAAATTTTTGAAGTACACACCGTGTACTTTATGAGTACACGCCGTGTACTCCCTTGTTGTGTGAGGTCGTGCGCTGGTCATGTCCCGGCCACACACACGACCATGTATGGGTGATGTGGAGGCCGCTTAAAGCGGAGTACGAAAGATCCTAGTACACACTGTATACTCCAAAAGAACACATCATGTATTTTTTCATTAAACAGACAGGGGTCACGTCTTAACCCTAGAATCATCTTCTTCTCTAGCTTCTTCGTCTGAGGGCGTCCCTTATTACCGTGAATCTTGTCTGAGCCCCCGAGCCTCCGTCACTTCTCCAAATTGGCAACCGTCAATTGCATTGGATCCGTAGTAGTAAGATCTTCCTTCTCCTGGAGCTTTGTTTTCTAATTCCTAATCTTTTGCATGTTATTGTGAGTTGAACGTTTTTTTGTGTTTTCGTAGATATACAACATTCTAATGAGATTCAATCCTCATGGTTCGAGTATATCGATCTCTTATCATCAAGGTAGGTGGTTTGTGATTTTCTGTAGATATTCTTTGAGTATTTTGTGAAAATTCCACCAATACCCTTGAACATGGTGTTGCATGTTTCCTGTTTTCCCTTGTTGTTTGCCTGCTTTTCTTATAGGCCTGAGTAGAGGTTATAGTTTGTGAATAGGGTATTTTACTGTGATTTGGATGTTTTTCACATGCATGAGTTGCATATTTATAAACGTTTGGTCTATTTTTTCCTGTTAGGCTATTGCCAGTTCCATGCCTAGTTTTAGGATGGTGTGACTGTTGTTCATCCATGATGAGATGCTGTAGAATGCTATCCAAGTAGTTCTTTATGTTACATTGGTCATTACACGATGCGATACTTGCTGACATTACACAGGTCTGTGAGAACCTAGTGTAGTAGACCATATGGAGAATGGACGTAAGGTCTTCTCCAGAGTGTCTTTATAAAACGATGCGAGACTACAGGAGGAATTGATGTTGAGTTATTTCTCAGAGTGTCTGTAGTTCCTCGACATGGGCCATAGGGGGAATGAGACGTTGAGTGCTTCCCCAGAGCACCTTTAGTACGATACGAGACTATATGGGGAATTGACATTGAGTGCTTCCCCAGAGAGTATTTTTTAGCTAAACCAGAGGGGTGAGATGGTGTGTGCCTCCTAGAGGGTTTCTAGTACTTGTAGGTTGAACCATAGGGGTTAGGCAGTGAGAACTAATCAGAGGGTTACCTATTTGTTCTACTTTCTTGTGTGGATGCTTCCTTGTTTTCAAATTATATGCTAGAAACTGTGGATTGTGGCTGCTGTGTACTTCCCTGTTTACTACTTTCTGTACTTTTACCTGCCATATAATCACTGACTGTTAGGCACAGATCTTCTGGTGGTTTCCTACTATGATTTTTGTCTCACATCCTGTTTGGGTCATGCTTTTGGGCCCAGAAAGATTATATTGTTGAAGTTATAGATAAGGGCAAGCGCCCTTCTACTTCATGTTCTTGATTACATTGGAGCTAGATTGAATGGGACCAAGTTGATGCTTGCGATGTTGAGGAGTTTTTTATCTGATTTCATTTTGTACATGGATTTAGTACTGTATTTAGAATTGTGAAATGTTTGGCTGTTTTCTTAGATTCATTTGTATCATGAATCATTTATATATATGTGTTTCTGTTGTATATTATGTTTAGTCTTCTAATGCTCACTTGTGTATGGATTGTTTACTACTTCCACTATTGTTATTTGTTTCTCTTCCGCTGTGTACTCCGCCAATGGGGGTATAGTTTTCCCACTATCACAACCAAGGCCCTCGCAGCTAGTCAGCAGCCTCTGGAATTTGAGGAAATGCACTTGAGTCCATGTGACCCACCGGGTACGGGGTTCCTCTAGGTGGCCTCCAGAACTGGGACGTTACAAAGTGGTATATGAGGAAGGTGTTATTTTCTCTTGACTTACTTTTTGGAGCTTATATCCATGGATAGGACGGAATAGGTACTTGTTAAAAAGCTATGCCCAGGTGTAGTTAACCCGTGTACAGGGAAAATCCATACTACCTCGTTTATTATGATTTACAGGTTTGCAATTTTATAGTTGATTCAATTTCACCATTGGGTGATTCACATGCTTTGTGCTGTTACCTCTATTTTTATTTCGGCTCTATTTCTGTCGTATCCCGATGAGATGAGGGTATGCCGTCTCATGCATCATATAAGCACTTGTAAGAATCACATTCCATGCAATCTTTTCATTCCATCTAGGATGTATTAGAAATTTCATGTTGTTGTGATAGATGTTGTGTATAATTTTCATGTTATTGTGATAGATTCTTGACAAAAATATCTGCTTCTTGTTAGAGTTTTGATTGAGTAAGATTTTACCTGAATGAATTCCAAATTTTGGTTCTTGAGGTGTTATGGGCCCTCATGGACCGGAATTTATTGGATCATTAACCTGTTTACATTGGTTGTAACTTCTATAAGATGCCAAACATTGATTCTCAGGGATTATGGGTCCTCACGGATCAGAATTTGGCACCTTAACATGGGTTTCTATGTTTTCTGGGCTCTGGAGCAGTTTTTCAGAATACTGTCTGGAAAAACCTAGAATACACGGTGTGTAATTTATGGTTACACATCGTGTAGTCTATAGCCATGTCACTTACTATGCAAGAAAGGACACGGGGTTGTGAAAAATCTTGTGGGAACACACCGTGTACTGGTTTAGCACGTTGTGTAGTATGAAATAGGTACCCTAGCCATGTCATGAACAACACAGGTCATGTTATCTTTTTATATACATACTGTGTCTGAATTTTACACGCTTTGTCGTCTGAGCTTGGTACCCGGCCATGTCACGAACAACACAGGTTGGTGTTACCCTTTCTCATACACGGTGTATAGTGTAAGCCATGTGTCAGGCCATGTCGATAACAACACGGGCTAGGTAAGGCATGTCTAGTACACGTCGTGTCTACCTTGAACAGGTCGTGTAGTTTTGTGTTAGAGGAGAAGTGTGGCTTAACCTTGTATAAGGACTCGAGCAGGGAAGAAGATTCAAGTACATGTCATGTGTTAGGACAACACGCCGTGTATTTGGGGTGTTACATGACCTATTTAGATAGAAGTACATGCCCATGTGAATGACTTAAGAGAACACACAGTGTGGAGAAAGAACATGTCGTGTAGTCAAGTTTTGGATAACTTGAATGCCTTCATTACCCAATTCCTTCTTGTGCCTTTAGTTTTTCAGTTCTTGATAATTTTTATATAAGGTGTACGTTTGACCTTGCAGAGTCATGGCACCGAGACGTCCTCTGGTTGTACGCCAGTTACCAGGTGGTGATCAGACACCTGATATGGTCAATCAGGGACTTCCCTCAGATCCTCCTATTGTTCCAGCCTTGGCACCAGCAGTGATACCAGTTGCAGGCACTGATGCACAGTTTAGGGATGGTTTTTTGAGGATGATGTAGACCATCTAGGTAGCTCTAACTTCCACCACATCTATGGTATACTTGACGCGGTTTTTCCAGCAGCATCTTCCTCCCACCTTCTCAGGGGAAGGAGGACCTCAGGCTGCAAAGTCATGGCTAGAAGCTATGATGATGATATTTGAGAATCTAGAGACTCCTCTAGAGAGGCGGGGAAGACTCTCTTCCTACATGCTATGAGACTCCTCCAAGAGGTGGTGGGATGTGATATCACAGGTGGGTCATCAGCAGGTTATGGTGTGGGAGGAGTTTCACCGCGTCTTTTACGAATACTTAGATCCAGAGACCCTGAGGTCTGACCGAGACCAGAAGTTCATGACCCTAGAGAAGGGTACTCTTTCTGTTAGGGAGTATTCCTCTCGTTTCACCGATCTTCTATGTTTCACACCCCTACAGGAAGGAGATGGGCTTTTCTTGGCAAGAAAGCTTAAGGATGGTCTCAGACAGAAGATCTGATCATAGGTGAATATCTTCAGGTAGACTTCCATTGCCTCCATCATCAACTAGGAACTGATTGCAGAGCGCAATCTGAGAGATTCTGGAGCTGAGATCCAGGGCGGTTCCGCTTCCAGAGTTAGTTCTTCTCTGGCTAACAGCAGGAAGCGCCATATGGAGTCTACGTGTGGTGATACGAGACAACGAAACACATATTCAGGTTACCAGGTGGTATGCTACCATTGTAAAAGAGTTGGACATACGAGGCCGCAGTGCCAGAGAGACCCATTGTGGTGCTGATCTTGCAGCAAGATGGGTCACCTTCATCACTTCTGTCAGGTTTTCTCACCAGTAGCTGGTGAGAGAGATTTATCCATGACTCCTTGTTCAGGGGCAATGCCACCAGTTTCTCACCAGTCTGGGAATTGGAGTTCTTCTTACATTTCTGGCCGAGGTGGAGGTCGAGGCTATGGTGTTCAGTCCCTGGTCTTTCAACCAAAGTAGGGTGGATCAGCTCAGAGCATTTAGGAAGGATCGCAGGGTCGTCGTACAGGCCAGACATTTGCTGTAGATCAGACCCATTAAAAGAAAGATCCCGACCCTTCTATAGTTCTAGGTATGATCATAGTAGCCTTAGTTTTATCTTCAGCTCTTTTCGATACTAATGCTACACATAGCTTTATATCTATTGCTATCGAGGAGAGCCTTGGGCTCTGTATATTTTCTTCTGATCATGTCTTGATGCTAGAAACTCTTTTAGGTAATAGAACTTCTAGTGTATGTGAGTGCAAGGACTTCCCTCCCGAGGTTGGTGGGTGTCACTTTCTATGGGATCTCTATGTCCTATAGATGATAGGTTATGATGTCATTCTCGGAATGGACTGGCTCGTTCCCTTCCAGGAATTCGTCGAATGTTATCGCCGCATGGTGAGTTTCACATCACCAGAGGGTGTATATTTTCTTCATCGAGGCGATTGGGATGGCCATGAGAGTAGAGCAGGACCCGAGCATCATGGGCAAGGAGGAGTTACAGCCAATATTTCTAGTCATTATATGGATGACCAGGGGACTTCGCAATTAGACATTCCTCCAATGGTGGATCATTTCAGGGATGTATTTCTAGAGGAATTTTCATGTTTTCCTCTGGAGTCTGAGGTAGATGTTTCTATTGAGCTCATGCCAGGAGTGGTACCGATGTACATCCTCATTATAGGATGGCTACACGTGAGCTACAGAAGATCAAGAAACAGTTGGAGGAGTTGAAGACAAAGGGTTTCATCCAACCCAGTTCATCTCTTTGGGAATCACTTGTCTATTTTGTGAAGAAGGAAGACAGTACCCTCAGGATGTGTGTAGACTATCGAAAGTTGAAATAGTTGATGGTCAAGAGCCGATATCTCTTTCCTTGGATTGATGATCTATTCGATCAGCTTCAAGGAGCCCGAGTGTTCTTAAAGATTTACTTGAGATCTGATTATTATCACTTGCATGTTAGAGAATCTGATACACCTCTCATAGCCTTTCAGAGCAGGTATGATTTATACAAGTATATGGTTATTATGTTCGGTCTTACAAACACGCATGTAGTTTTCATGGCACTGATGAACTGAGTGTTCTATCCGTACTTGGACTCTTTCGTGGTGGTCTTCGTGGACGATATCTTGGTGTACTCTCACACTCGACACGGCCATGCTACCCATCTTCATATCATTTTGAGTACACTAAGAGAGAATTAGTTAAATTCTAAGCTCTCAAAATGCCACTTTTGGATGGATCAAATTTACTTTTTGGGCCACGTTATCTCAGAGACAGGAGTATCAGTAGACCCAGAGAATATGAGATCAGTAGTTCCCTAGGAGCATCCAAAGAATGTCATTGAGGTGCGGAGTTTTCTAGGGATGTTTGGATACTACAGATGCTTCATATGGGAATTTCCATGCTTATCAGCATCATTGATAGGTCTGACAGAGAAAGGGGTGAAGTTCTTATGGTCAGATTCTTGTAAGTCAGCCTTTCAAGATCTGAAATGGAGGTTGACTTCAACACCGATACTAGTCTTTCCAGAGTCGGGCAAGAGCTACACTATTTACTATGATGCTTCAGGTATCAGGCTAGGAGGTGTAGTAATGAAAGGGGATGGAGTCATTGCGTATGGGTCTCAGCAGTTGAGGCCACATGAGAGGAACTACCAGACGCATGATCTCGAGCTAGCGGCAGTTGTTCATGCCTTACATTGTTGGAGACATTCTCTTCTCGGAGAGCACTTTGTGGTTCTCACCAACCATAAGATTTTCAAGTACGTCTTCACCCAGTATGATCTGAATTTGATACAGCATTGGTGGGTTGAGTATCTTCAGTCCTTTGACATTGATTTTTCCTATACACCGGGAAAGTGCAACGCAGTGCCTAATGCGTTGAGCATGAGGACTCATATATAGGAAGTTCAGAAGGTCAGGTATGAGTGGAATATTATGGTTATATTCTCCGAGAAGCATCTGGAGGTGCACAATAGATAGGGGTAGATTTCTCTATCTTCTGTAGATGTTACCTTTACTCTTCTAGATCAGGTACGAATGAGTAAGCTATCAGATTTTGAAGGCCTGGTCTAACAGGAAAGCGTGTGAGGAGAAGACCCTATTCTTGGATGGTCAGTAGCTGAGGACGAGACCTTGCATTTCCAGGGACACATATGGGTGGTAGAAGACATACATGAGGAGATGATGCAGGACTTTCATTCCTCAGTTTGGGTAGTTCATCCTGGCATCACCAAGATGTATCGTGATCTACACAGCCAGTATTGGTGGCCAGGTATAAAGAGAGATGTTTCTAGTTGTTTCATGAGGTGTTCCACTTGTCAGCAGGTGAAGGCATAACATTAGTGACCAGAAGGTCTTTTACAGTAGTTACTCATTCCTGAGTGTAAGTGGAATGACGTCGTGATGGACTTTGTGACCGGTTTTCCCAGATCACCTCGAGGGAATTACGCAGTATGGGTTTTCATTGACAGACTCATGAAGGTTTCTCACATCTTTCTGATCAAGGAGACCTTCAATGTTGATGAACTGGGATAGTTGTACATTAGAGAGATTATATGTATGCATAGATTTCTGCACTCCATTGTTTTAGATAGGGATGTGTGTTTTACTTCTCAGTTCTGGAAGGGACTTCAGAAGTCTTTAGGTACACAGGTACTTTTGAGTATAGCATACCATCCCCAGACAGATGGCCAGTCTGAGCATACGATTTATGTGTTTGAGGGTATGCTATGAGATTGCATTCTAGACTTTTTAGGTTCTTGAGATAAGCATATACCACTTGGGGAGTTCTCCTACAAAAACGTTTTTTAGGTGACTATTTAGATGGAACCTTATGAGTCCTTATATGGTAGGCCATGCTGATCACCTTTATGCTCATTAGAGGTGAGAGAGGAAGCCTTGATGGGACCTCGTCTTGTTCAGGAGACCTCAGAGTAGATTGAGTTGATTCGAAATAGGATGGCTACAGCGCAGTCTCGACGGAAGTCTAATGCTGATCAGTAGAGACGGCCCCTGGAGTTCGAGGTTGGGGATCAGGTTTTCCAGCGTGTCGCACAGAGGTTGGGACAGAAGATGATTCGGAGATAGGGCAAGCTTTCACCATAGTATGTTGAGTCATTTGAGGTGTTGGAGAGAGTTGGGCTGGTTTCCTATCATCTGTAGTTACCTCAGAGGTATCAGCCTATAAACAATGTCTTCCACGTTTCTCAGCTCCGATGATACATTTCAGACCCTTCTCATGTCTTTCAACTTGAGGAGGTTGAGCTCGAAGTGGATGAATTGTTTGAGGAGCATCCTATCTGGATTTTTGATTGTAGTATGAATGTTCTCCTTGGCCAGTCTGTTACTCTGGTACGGGTGTTGTGGAAGCACGGGTGAGTACAAGACAAGACATGGGAGAGGAAGGTTGATGTACGATCATAGTGGTTGGAGTTGTTCGGGGTTTATTCTTCTATACCTTTCTAGGAAAATTTGAGGACAAATTTCTTTAAGGGGGGAAGTTCATAAGAACACGGAACTTCTTTTCATGTATGTTTTCCTTTTTAAGGAGTTTTTAAGAAAATAGGAGTTTCTGGGAATTTTTAAAGTACACGCCGTGTACTTTATGAGTACATGTCGTGTACTCCCTTGTTGCATGAGGCTGTGTGTTGTCCATGTCCAAGACATACACACGACCATGTAGGGGTGATGTGGAGGCCGCTTAATGCGGAGTACGAAAAAGCCTAGTACAAGCCGTGTAGTACAAAATTAAACACCGTGTACTTTGTTTTTTTAATTAAACGGACCAGGGTGGCGTCTTAACCCAAGAACCATATTCTTATCCATCTTCTTTGACCGAGTGAGTTTTGTACAACCATGAATCTCCTCTGAGCCCTTGAGCCTTCATCCGTTCTCCGAATTGACATCCATTGATTGTGTTGGAACCACAGCGGTATGCTCTTCCTTCTCGTAGAAATTTGTTTACCAATTACTCCTCTTTTTCAAGTTATGGTGGGGTGAAATTTTGTGTGTTTTCATAGATATACAATGTTATATAGAGATTAAAGCCTCGTGGCTCGAGTATATCGATCTTCTAGCATCAAGGTAGGTGGTTTCTGCCTTTCTGTACATAGTCTTTGAGTATTTTGTGCAAATTCCACCAATACCCTTTAACTGGGTATTGCATGTTTCTTTTTTTCCGTTGTTGTTTGTCTGCTTTGCATATATGCCTAAGTAGAGTTTATTGTTTGTGAATATGGTAATTTACTGGGCTTTTGATGTTTGGCCCATGCATGAGTTGCTTGTTTATGACTGTTTGGTATGGGTTTTCTTGTTAGCCCATTTTCAGTTCCATTAGTAGTTATAGGATGGTGTGAATATTGTTCTTCCATATTGAGATGTCGTATAATGCTAAAAAAGTAGTTCTTTAGGTTACTTTGGCCGTAACGCGATGCAATACTTGATGACTTTACATAGGGTTGTGAGAACCTAGTGTAGAAGAACATAAGGAGAATGGACGTAAGGGCTTCTTCAGAGTGTCTTTATAATACGATGTGAGACCAGAGGGGGAATCGACATTGAGTGCTTCCACAGAGTGTCTTTAGTTCCTCTACACAGGCCACATGGGGAATGAGATGTTGAGTGCTTCCCCAGAGCACCTTTAGTATAATACGAGACTATAGGGGGAATTGATGGTGAGTGCTTCTCCAGAGAGTCTGTTATTTAGCTGAACCAGAGGGGTGAGACTGTGTCTGCCTCACATAGGGTTTCTAGTACTTTTAGGTTGAACCATAGGGGTTAGGCTATGAGAAGTACACAGAGGGTTACTTATTTGTTCTACTTGCTTGTGTGGATGCTTCCATGTTTGAAAATTATATTCTAGAAACTATGGATTGTTGCTACTGTGTACTTCCCTGTTTACTACTTTTTGTACTTTTACATGCCATATAATCACTGACTGTTAGGCATAGATCTTTGGGTGTTTTCCTACTAAGATTTTTATCTCACACCAAGTTTGGGTCATGATTTTTGACCCAAATAGATTATATTGTTCAAGTTATAGATAAGGGCAGGATCCCTTCTACTTCAGGTTCTTGATTGCATAGGAGCTGGAGAGCATGGGACCAAGCTGAGGCTTGTGATGCTGAGGAGTTGTTTATTTGTTTTCCTTTTGTACTTGGATTTAGTATTGTATTCAGCATTGTGACTTTTTTGTCTATTTTCTTAGATTCATTTGTGTCATGCATCATTTATATATATGTTTTCCTGCTGTATATCATGTTTAGTCTTTCACGGTTCACTTGTGGATGGATTTTTTACTGCTTCTGCTATTGTTATTTGTTTCTCATCCACTGTGTTCTCTGCCAATTATGGCACAGTTTTCCCACTATCACACCGAATTCCATCCCTATTAGTTGTCAGCCTCTGGCATTCGAGGAAATGCGCATGAAGCCATGTGACCCACCAGGTACAGGGAACCTCTGGGTGGCTTCTGGAACCGTGGCGTTATAAATGATAGGTGTAGCAGTTGTATAATTTAACAAGATTAGATAACAATATTTATAGATTATATGGTTCTATGATATAGGGATTTTAGGAAACTTGGGTATGATATAGTTGATGGTTCAGGGATTGTTGTTTTTGGTTCATTCCAAAATGGTCATCAATAAAGTGTCTTAAAATCAAATGATAATTGTTAATGTTCAATTTTTCTTTAGAAAATCAAGATTAATTTTGGAATGTTTTAAATGTGCAGTGCCTCAGTAAAACTACCTTCGGATTTTACATGTTGTAAATATTAAAAACCCTATGTTTTGTGTTTTTGATGAGGGAGATGGTGGTGTATTTTCTTGTTCCCATGGAAATCCTACCTAGTTCATAGAGGATGGTATGATATTTATTTTAATTGTGGTCAAATATATATGGTTTGGTAAATTTATTTAGTAAAGGAGTGATATTTTTTAGATTTATTTATAAATAAAAATAAATTTTTCTATATAGGAAGTGGAATCGATTTGGAATGTGTGAAGGGGAAGTCTTATTTTGGGAAATATTGGAAAAAACACGTTTTCTAATATTTATGATGAATATGTATGATATAACACAGGGTGGGAATGTGAAGATTTTGGATTGTGTATGAGGGATGTTGAGATGAATTGTAATTATATCCACTAGTAAATTCTTGTACACCCCTTGTAGATAGAGTGTGTCTCTGAATGGTGATGATGATCAAGGATTGGTTATGTAAAGTACTATGTTGGTAAAATATGTGATTGGAGAACTTAGGGGTGTATTCCTGAATTGTTTTTTTTGGATTCTGTAGGAATAACTTTTGTAATGAAAATATGGATGAAATTATAGTGTTTTGGTATGGTTTTATCAGTGGGACGCTGATATATATATAATTATATTATTGGAACTATACTAATTTTTTTTTGTAATTTTTATTATGTGTTAGTTTATAGTGGTTGATATTGAGTTTAGTGGAATACCATTTTCATCTATTAAAGTCATGTATTTAGTGATGCATGGGATAAAGTTATGATGATTCATATCTGGTATGAGGGCCATTCATAGTTGGGAATTCTTCTATTCTTGTTCAAACCATCTGTATTTTGAAACATTATGAGAGGGGTGGATTTATTAATTACCTAGATAGAGCTCATGTGTTTCTTAATGTCAAATCTAAGAGCCATAATGTAGTGGATTGGAATTGATTACTATGATGGGATGATATAGGTTTTTGGAAAATTAATTCATGGATAAAATTTTCGTTGGTGTTTACTATAATTAAGTTTGAGAATATGCTTTTAGTCAAACCTGTATCATTATGATGATGGATGGTTGTTGTGTGGTGTCACTCTAGTTATTTTTGTGGGAAAATTCATTATCTTAAATCAGGTATTAGTATTAAAGTGCTATGAAAATATGGAATTAATCATGATTAATGGATTCCATTTTCGATTATCATACATAATTTCTAGGGATCATCCTATACGCTTCTTTGGGATAAGAATCCATATAATGGGATGTTTGTAATGAACCTCATCATGACATGTTTTTAATGTTTTGATGGAATTTTAATTTTTATCTATCAACTTGTGGGTATTTTGTTATTGGGAATTCATACTGAGATTACGACAGTTAGAAAATCTGAAGGGTGTGTTATTTGATGTGTTTTGGGTGTTTTTAATTGTTTTTGCAGGTGTATTGCCTATTTTGTAATAAGAAATATTTGGTGGTGAAAGTAAGAGTTAATGTAGTTACCACAAGGGACCCAGTAGAGAGTGAAAATGTACCTAATAGTCTATCATGTGTCTATATGGGGAATGTAGCACCACTGACTCGCTAGTGGGGGTGTACGAAGTATTTTATGGAGCATTGAGTACCTAATGAAGGTTTACAAGGTACACAGTATAGTTAGAGGGTTTTTAAGAGGGGATATAATGTAATATATCATGTAAATTTTAATCCACATTTATGGTTTCCTTGTATTGAAGGATAAACCAAAACAATTAGTTCCCCCTCCCCTTGCCCTCTCCCACCCTTGCATCCATAGATTTAGGGTGGATCAAGATCACATCCTAATGCTAAATAGAGGCAAGTCTTTTTATTTTTCTTACATTAAACTTGTTCTATTCTCTTCTGATATTATATTTATTCACAATGGGGTTTTGGTGAATATTCCCACATACCACGTTAAAGTCAACTTGATATGTTGTTGTTTAATTGGAGTGGTGCTTTTAGGTTATCGATAGAGGAGAAAAGACTTTCATTGTTTTCCAATTTTACAGAGGTATCGTAGATGATAGATTATTTCTAGGTATTCAATAATATTTTCACATAAGTGGTGATTGGTAGGGTTTCATTTGATGGGTATTTTTTAGATTATTTCATAGACAATTCCAAAGGTAGTTGGTTTTGCATTAATTGGGGTTTTAGCCATGCGAAGACACTCTATAGGTTTTTGATTATTAGTATTCATTATACTAAATTAAATATTTAATTATAAAAGTTCATAATAAGTTGATTATATTATGTGGTGTGATATAGGGTGTCGATATCTTGTTGAAACATGTTCAATGCCTGGATGGATATGTCGATAATGGTTTGTGGATGTCAACTCTATTTTAGATGTATGTTTTTTTAATACTTATGTGTACATTTGTATGTCTGAGTACTCAATGTGCATGGCTTGGGTTTTGGTTTTGTAATTATAAAAAGGAATGGGTGAGTTTATAATTTTTAGAAATGAATATGTTAATACTTCTTATAGCGTCTTGATGGTTTTATTCATGGGTTAGAGTAATGATAGATTCCCAATGGCTATGCCACCAAATGTTGTGGTACCTTTTACTGAATAAGAATATCTAAGGTATTCTAGGAATAAAGGGTAAACATTTAATGTCCTAGGTTAAATCGATTCAGATGTTTTATGATCCCTTGGATGGTGATGACCTTTATAAGAGGTATCAGTTAGTGTCAGACATTGTGAAATGTACCAAAATAGATAAGGAATAGCCTTGTGACTTTGATAATCCTTGAGTGAGGGGAGTGGAGAATTGGTATGGTAAAAGTGGCCCGTGGTAATCTATTTTAATCAAAATGACCTTGTTGTTGGTTCTTAGGTGATTTAAAACAATATATTTTGTGATTTGAAGTGTAAATTGATTATTATAAGCAAGGTTTATGGTATCTATTTGGTGCAGGTATCCCAAGTTATAAATATGAGAATGTGGGATGAGAATGAAAGGTTAGTGATAATTTATAGAAGGTTAAAATAGTGAATATAATAACATATATGTGGGTAAACCTGGTAGGATTGGGTTTTTTCATGTATGGAATTAATAAATGTGATGTAGTGAGACAAGGAAGATGTATCCAGTGTGAAACCCTAGGGAGTTGTTGGGTTTTATCTATATCTTATAGATTGAGTATAGATTTATTGTTATTTCCTAGATACCCTTTGGGGTTGTTCATCACATGTGTAAGAGGATTAGTGTTTTAGTGTGTTTAGTAATGACTTATAGATGAATAAGATTATTTTTGTATTTCATAAGGCCATATGGTGATTGGGATATTCGTGTATCTAATGATGTTGTGGGAGGATGTAGATGATGTGTTTTGTAATGGTGGCATGTGGTTATCTATACATGAATACCACTTATAGAAAACTCTGTAGGGAAATTTTTCTGCCTAGATGGATACTAGTCTAGGGAATTATCTATGATATATTTTTATATTATTATTACCTTTACATTTTCATGAAACTACTGATTTGACTTATTGAGATCACAACTAGAGAAATAGGGTAAATGTAAGTGATTTGGTATATGATTATGTATTATACCTCATATTAAGTGAGAGGGTAGAGTTATGAGATATTTTATGTTATGTTATATGATACCTCACCATGAGTGAGAGGGTATAAGTATTTGATATGGGAAAAGATTTGGTTTGAGACTTCACCATGATTCAGAGCATAAAATATGAGACATAACCTGATACCTAGCATTGGGACTCACCATGAGTGTGAAGTTGAAGGTGTGAAACATTTTATGTGATTACAAATCAGTATGATACCTGAACCAGAGTGAGAGTGTAGTTATCAAGAATTAGTGTTTGGTCCTTTCACGAAGTGATGGACCATAATTCTAGGTTGCGTTTTCAGAAGGCTTCTCTTCTGAATTTTTCCCAAGATGGTGAGGTCAAGTATTTTTGTGGCCAAATTATCACATGATTACCTTACATCAATTTATTATTTTTATATATTGTTGTTTTATTTATTTTTCTCGACATTCATATGTTGTATATAATTTCATATATAGTGGAAACGTGGTCGGACTATACTGAGTTTTTTGTTGACACCCTATAGGTTACCCTGATGCATGTACAAAAGTTATGTTTTCCATTTAGTTCATATATATATGAGGATATCTTACTAGAGTACAGTTATGGGTATTGGGAGACATTTCGAATTTGAGAAATATTATTTATAATTTAGTAACCTTAATTTTATTTCAATTTATAATTGTGTTGATTACCGTAGTAGGAGATCCTTTTAGTATGTTTGTGTTCTTAGTATAGGTATCATTTTTGTTATCGTATATTTTTTTATTGATATTGATGGTTATTCTTTAAATTTAATTCCATATATTTAATCGGATGTTATATAATATTGTTATTTCTTATCAATCATTGTTTGTGAGGATATATGGGGTATAGTTTACCTACTATTTCATATTGACTCTCTCCATTAGTCTGTGTACTTCTAAATTAGGGTTTTTCTCCATAGTTCTTATGAATCTCTAGGTAGGGTTATATTCAGACAATTTTAGGCAATTAATTACAAGGAAAATATTGGAAGGATTTTGGTGGTGGAATGCAATATTTTATTATCATAATCCGGATTGGATATGGTGAAACCAATTATGTCATCGTGATTGTGTTTCTCAATATGTCAAAAAACTACTTTTACAATTATTTAGCCTGGATTGTTCCTTAGTAGCATGAACCCATTCTTTTATCATATGAAGATTATAAAACACCATATAATTTCATGGACCCGAGTAATTTTTTCATTGGCCTCTATAACTCATATGTTAAGAAGAGTGGGATGCATATAGTAAATGGGTGAAAATCCTAGAAAAGTGAATGAACCATTCTGAACTACTGATATATGGGTTATATTTTAAATTTATCACTCCTCAACCCCTCCCACAATTAATTTCACCAATTTCTATACCAAATCCTTGGAAAATAAAAGATGATTATTTATGATCAATTACAGTAGTGGTAAATCATAACATTTTCAATTTGTATGTGATATATCTTTTTAATCTATTATACCCTCCCATCCCTTATTCTCGAATCTTTTACTCACCCTTTCGTTATTCATTTTTCCTTTCTTCTAATAAATCCATGATAGAGAGATTTAGACCTATTTGACTGTTATTGGTCCATATATTGATGGTTTGTTGATGACTAAAGGATTTTCATGCAACCCTTAATAGTTGGGTGGAATTTGATAGTCATTTCTTCCTCAATATTGTATAGTGATTGTGACGTTTTTATTTTAGGATGTTGATTTTATATCTGTATTTTTAAAATATTTTTTTAATATTGATTTATCATGACTTTTATATCATTGGTTAATGAATTATAATTGAAATTTAAATTTTAGAAAAATTATTCTAAGATCTCATCTTTTTTTAGGTATGTATCTCTCTTATTTTTTTCATTTGAGCCTTAGTGTCCATGTCATGTTTTAAAATGGGGAACCATTTTTGGAGAAAATGACATAATGTTTGGGGATGTATTCTAGTTTGAGTTAATGGAGACCAGGTATAAATGGGACATAGAGTTAATATTGATTCTTGGTATATTTAGAATCTTTAAAGGGGGTTAGGGTAGCTTAAAAGGACAATGGACTAAAAAATAAGCTTTAAAACATTTAAAGGTCGTGTTAAGGGTTTACACATCATATAATTGTTTGAGATTTTTCATAAATTAAATCCATCGTGATAAGGTTTTCATCTAATTCCATTAAAAACCTTACATGATGTGTAGCCACATTACATGCCATGTAAATTCCCAACATTATATTTTAAACAATCTACATAGGTGAAATTCATTCTATTTCAGTACATATCTTATCCTCTCAATCCTAGGGTGTTCTTGTCACAACCTGCCCTCGAGGCCCGTGCCGGGACTACCCTAAGCCCGCCTTCCATAGGCCAGGGGCTGGCGACTAGCACCAAAGGCGTAATTCCCGATAACTGGGAGGGAATTGCCTTTATAAAAGTAAACAAAACACCACAGAGTACAAGCGGAAGTAATAAACTAAATACAAAAGGAAGTTCTGAAAAGTAAATGGTCCAGAATACAAACCCTATCGAAAGTACAACTACAACTGAACAGAAGTACAACAGAAAAAGACAAACAGTTGGAAGAATGGAAACAACTCTGGGTCGTCCTCCTTAGATCCTACCTGAAGGGTAGGTACAGATAGTGCAGCTCCTGGATCGTCCACCACGGATCCTACCTAAAGGGAAGGTATAGATAGGCTCCACAACGCTCTCGCCCGTAAACCTCCTATGAGTGTCGTCTCATCGTGAAATCCACCTCCGGATACTGACTCGTCGTGAGGTCCACCTCCGGGTACCATCCAGTCCTCGAACACTCGGCCTCTATCAGCGCTGCCCGACGTCTGCAACCAACACAACAAAGTGCGGGCATATCCCGTGCAGGTGTGAGTATACGATACTCAGTAGGTACCCCGAGACCCTCAAGTTCTCACTTAATCCAACAAGGATAACCACAAAGAAGGATCTCAACAGATAACCCATAATTAGGTATAAGCTCATACTTATACCTAAGTTATCAAGTAACCCATCTCAACCATGAGGAAACACAAAGGTAATGAAATCAACGGATAACCACTATCTAGGTATATGCCCATACATATACCTAAGTGATCAAGTGACCCATCTCAATCATGAGGAAAACACAAAGGTCATTGACACAGCTCAAACCAGGATTTTCATTATCGAAACCGTAACTGATGATGAGCCCGTCTCTGGAGTGTACAATGATCCTATCACAACTCTGAGGTACTTCTCACTCACCTAAGACTGCTGAGGTACTCCTCTTGTCAAGTACCGCGGGACTTCCAACTCACACAGTAGTGCTCCTCCACCATTGGTCTGCCACCTCACACAGTAGTGCTCCCCCTCATAGCCTACATAGGTACTCCTCCTGTCAAGTACCGCGGGTCTGCCACCTCAAACAGTAGTGCTCCTACACCATGGGTCTGCCACCTCAAAAAGTAGTGCTCCCCACTGGGCTATGCTAGTCACTCCGAATCGAATCGGACAAGCAGTCATCAGGTCTCATCCAGCTACATTGTCTTTGTACTCCGTATGCTCGTCTCCGGGAGGGTCCTCTCCACGAGCTATTGGTCGATACACCAAATATCACAAATTCCCAAGAAGAATTATCTCAAAGGACCTCATCGTCATAGGGGTCTCAACGCAACAGACGACGCGTCAATCGGACGCCCGGTCTGTGAGTTATTAGTCTTTTCGTCCCAGGGGACCAGTTGGTTTCGTGAGAGAACCAACCCAGCCGTATCTCAACTGTACACCGAACTCTCATAGGGTATACTCATAGGGACCGTTTCTCAATGTGATCACTAATGCCGGTGATGGTTCGTCAAACGGACGACCGGTCTGAAAGATGTCAGCTTTTCCGTTCTAGGGGCCCGGTTGGATTTCGGGTACAATCCAACCCGGCCATACTCCAACTGCATCCAAACCTTGGGCGAAGTATGCCAAAAGTTCTGTCTCCTAAAAAGGAATCCAACAAAGTCGACGGCACGTCAATCGGACGTCCGCAGCTCAAGATATAACATTTTCCGCTCCGAGGGCCCAGTTGGTTTCGTGTACGAACCAACACGGCTGAACCCAAAGTACTCCGAAAACTTGAGTTTAATATACCGAAAGAACGGTATCGACCCAAAGATCGCATCGCAGCTGACAGTGCATAGATCGGAGGTCCGCATCCCAAGTTATGGGCAAAAGACCATGGAAGGCCCGAAAGTGGGGGTTTTGGGCTCGGACCGACCTGGGCCGAGACCCCCTGGGTCAGCCCGAACTGGGTCGACCCGACCCGGGTCCGGGTCGGCCCTCTTGAGCGCGGACCACCCCGGCCTGGGAGCGGCCCGGCTCAGCGGCCCGGCGCGCTGGCGGTCCACCGCACTAGCCAAGTGGGTTGGCCAAACGGCCGAGCCGTTCGGGAGTGCGGGGGGGTGCGCTGCCCCCCGCTGTTTGTAACCACGGCCCCCCATAATGGGAGCCGCTCATTGCTAGCCAGCCGGGGGTCGTAACCCCCGGCTCTCCCCCTGACCAGCCGGCCTACGTCTGCCGCCATGGGACCGGCGAGGGCCGGTCCCCCTACTCTGATGCCAGCGGCCCAGAACCGGCCGCTGGTCCCCCTGCTTAGTTGTGGCCTAAGCCACGACTTATTCTATCCGGCGCTGCACGACGGCGTCGTGCCCCTCTGTCGCAGCCCCGCTCCGGTCGTGGTGTCTTCGTGTTTTTCTTTCGGTGCGGTGCGACGGTGTCGCGGCTTGGTTCGATTTTCAAATGTGCGGCGCGATGGCGCCGCGCATCCTTGCCGCTCGTTCCTGCGCGGTGCGACGACACCGCGTCACTTTCCTTTGACTGCAACAACACAAAAAAATAATAAGGCAGGAGGTTCGGCTGTGTTTGTGAAGTCTGTCCCCCTCCTGTTAAACGATAGCAAGCGGTCCAATTGAACGTGGATAGATGACGGAAGTAATTCATGAAAAGAAACGTATAAAACCCCTACCTTCACAAATATTGTCAAACTTCGGTGTCGCGGAAAACGGCGTCGTGGGGTGAGGTTCCGTATATGCTGACGGAGAACTTCCGAGGAGGAAGCATCGTCTCCCTTCCTTTCACGTGGAGAGAAAAATTTAAAGGCGGAATGTCGTTGGTGAGTTCCCACGTCGGTGCCTCCTCCTTTGTCGAGGAAGAAGAAGATGGAAGAATCTGGGTCGCCGAATCGATGTTCCTTGACGACGAAGAAGAAGAAGATGATGAATAAGAAGTTCTTTAAAAACTCCCAATCTCTCTTCCCTTACCCTCAACACCACAAATTCCAACCCTTCACAAAAAAATAATGGTTCCACATTATTTAATCAACCCAAGCCATGATTTTCCAAAATAAATTCAAAAGTTGAATTCACTTAATTTAATGTGTGTGTTGGCTAGAGTTAATGAGGGAGAGAGTGAGGAAATTGAATGTTACTCATTAAAGATAAGTTTACAAAAAATTAAAGAGGGAGTTAGGGAGTTTAAGATGAATGTGAAGGGGTGGGGTTCATGTGGGCCCCACCTTACCTTTAATCCTCTCATGGGTGGTTAACATCAAGTGGGTCCCACCCGAAACTCCCTTACTTAGGTTATAACCACTTAAGAGAGGGTCAAAGTGTTGTAACACAACACTTAATCCACTTAACAAGAAAAGAAAATATAATTGTAACAATTATATTTTATCCCTCACATTGTTTTTAAAACAACTCCTCCTGAGAAAACGCAACTCCAGTAAGGGTCTTCTTAAGCAATTGCAGGCGTTGCGGTTCCATCGGTGCCCTTGAACTTCGATTCCATGCACCACCTCAAAATATAGAAAAACCCGCTCGTTCGTTCACTGAATGTACCTGAGCTAAACTTTGGAAATTGATTCCGGGCACACCAGGCCTCAGAATCAGGTGCTGTTAGAAACTGCGTTCTTGTAAAATCCCAAAGAAAATTTAGAAAAAATTTCCCTTGAATTTTACGGGTCTTTACATTACTCTCACCTTTATGTCCTCGTAAATTTTAAACACAGACTATGGATACAAAAGTGGTATTGAGCACGCATCTGAGCTTTCCGCTCCCATGTGCTTACCTGGAGATTCCCATACTGCCAAAGAAAGTGCACCCTAGGAATCGACCGACCTCGTAGGATCCACTCCTGTCGATCCTCGGTCCCCACTGGAAAATTTGAGAATGTCACCCCATCGCCCAAGTCCAGCTTCCCATGCTCGATGATATGCGAAGGGTTAAGCACGTATCTCCTCAGTTGAGATACATGGAAGTCGTCGTGCACCTGGTGCAACTGAGGTGGATGGGTCAAGCAGTAAACCACCTCGCCTACCCTGCTGAGGACCTAGAATGGTCCGTTGAACCTCGGAGATAACTTTTCTCCTCGACCATGTCTCCATAATTCCACGTCGAGGTGAGACCTGTAAGAAAATGTGGTAGCCATCCTCGAACTCTAGTGGTCTCTACCTCCTGTCAGCATAAGGCTTCTGTCGGTTCTGAGCTGTTCTCATCTGCTCTTGGATGACCTGGACCTTCTCTGGTTCCACAAGAGCTGCTATGATTTCTTCTTTTCCATTAAGATAAAACCGATCTCATCCCCTGGATGAACCTTGTTCTTTGCCTAATACAGTCAATCTGGACATGAATGATGTATTCATTCCATAGATGGCGTAGTAAGGCCTCGAAGTTACAATCAAGAGATCCAACCATCACTCTCGCATATAAGGGTCGAGTCACACTATCGGCATCATCGTGAGGTCACTGGGTCTCTTCCAGTAGGAATCTCGAAAGTGAGGGTCAAGTCAACAGTTTAAACCAGAACCTCTTAGTACTCAAAAGGGAAGGAAGAAAATGTCACAAAGGTAAGTGTCTTTATATTATTACATCTCATGGTACAAAGGCACAAATGTAAATACAACAACATGGAACTATATATACAAATAATAGAAGGAAACCACTTGTTCCGCTCCTGTCCACTCACTTCTAGAGCTCTGTAGTCGTATGCTTCTGCTGCCTGAAGCTGAGCTCTCCCATGTCCCCCTGTTCCCTGTGGTTGGGGTGGACCTCTTGGTGGTGGTGGTGGCAACACCTCGAAGCATCGTCCACCTCCAATTGTATGGCCATCTCCCCTCTCTCATCCTTCAGCTCCTAGTGGTCCTCCACGATCGAACCTCTGCCTCTGCCTGGGAGGTTATTAATTTAAATGCAGGTCATCTGCATGGCGGGTCAGACAGTCACGTGCCATGTGACCAATCCCGCCACAGGAGTAACACTGTATGGAAGGTCTGGCTCTGTCATTCCCCTTGGTGCCTCGCACTACCGACCCTGAGTCATGTGGTCGACCACCTGTAGGTCTAGTCCTCTTGGACCTCTATGTCATCTGTCTGCTGTCTGCTGCCTGCTATAGAAGATTCTGCCGTATGCTGACTAGTGGTGGGTCTTGCTGCTGGAGACTGCTCAGCAAGGAAACTCTCTACTAAGAGGGCTTGGTCCAACACCCATGTCTGCGTCGGAATGCTGTGAGAAACAACAGAAGCTCTAATCTCTCGCCTGAGTCCCTACTCTAATGTTTGGGCCCTGAAGAATGGGTCCCGTACCATATCTGTGGAGTAGCGTGAGAGGTCTGTGAACCTCGCTGAATACTGCACCACTGTCATGATGCCCTGCCGCAGCTGAAGTAGCTCCTGTATACACACCGCTCGAAGGGTTGCTAGTACAAACTCTGCCCGGAATAGGATCTCGAAGTCTTCCCATTAAAGTGTCACCTCGTCATGCATCTCGAGCATCAGGCTCCACCATCTGCCTGCTGCTGCCTGAAGAAGGCTGGCAGCAAGGATCACCATGAAGTCTGCGAGAATCCCCACTAGCCTGAAGACTCTCACCACAGCCTCCATCCAATCCTCAACCGCCTACGGGTCCATCTCTCCCCTGAACCTGGGTGGCCTCTAGCGCTGGAACTCGTGCAGTGTGCTCAAGCGACATGCACCCTCTGCTACTGGGGCTGGTGGAATCAGTGGCCCAATGGGTAGTAGTACCGCTGGTGCCTCCGCTGGTGCCTCAACTAGGATAGGGCCCTGTACTGAGGCCACGTCGCTCGGCGGGCTTTTAGTACGAACAACTCTCGGGGCTCAAGCTGGTCATCCACAGGGAGGCATCCTGAAAGAAACAAACGTGACACGGTCAAACGATTTATACCTGGTGAGATGACCTGGTTTGATCTATTTTAAGGGAAAACCTTTGAAAACACACATGAAAATAGTGTTTTCGTGCACAAAGTTGGAAATCAGTTGTCAGGGTCCTAGTGTATGGATACGTCGGTCGCCCGCACTAACACTGGACTCCCTGAACTGAAAACCACACTTGGTACCCTAAACACTATTGCTTCACAGAAAGAAAATATCATAGTTATATGTTCTGTGGTAGAACCAACTCCTCTGATACCAATTTGTCACGACCCGCCCTTGAGGCCCGTGCCGTGACTACCCCAATCCCGCCTTCCATATCCCAGGGGCTGGCGACTAGCACCAAAGGCATAATTCCCGATAACTGGGAAGGCTTTGACTTTATAAAAGTAAACAAAACACCACAGAGTATAAGCGGAATTAATAAACTAAATACAAAAGTAAGTGCTGAAAAGTAAATGGGCCAGAATACAAACCCAATAGAAAGTACAACTACAACTGAACAGAAGTACAACAGAAAAAGGCAAACAGCTGGAAGAATGGAAACCACCCCTGAGTCGTCCTCCTTAGATCCTACGTGAAGGGTAGGTACAGATAGCGCAGCTCCTGGATCCTCCACCATGGATCCTACCTAAAGGCTAGGTATAGATAGCCTCGTCAATTCTCTCGCCCTTCAACCTCCTCCGAGTGTCGTCTCATCATGAAGTCCACCT
Source organism: Viscum album (assembly GCA_963277665.1). NCBI lineage: Eukaryota > Viridiplantae > Streptophyta > Magnoliopsida > Santalales > Viscaceae > Viscum > Viscum album. The sequence continues at coordinate 1,690,637,877 of OY728163.1, read as the reverse complement.
CCGGATACTGACTTGTCGTGAGGTCCACCTCCGGGTACCGTCCAGTCCTCAAACACTCGGCCTCTGTCAGCGTTTCTCGATGTCATCAACCAACACAATGAAGTGCGGGCATAGCCCGTGCAGGGGTGAGTATACGATACTCAGTAGGGACCCCGAGACCCTCAAGTTCTCACTAAATCCAACAATTATAACCACAAAAAATGATCTCAACAGATAACCCATACTTAGGTATAAGCTCATACTTATACCTAAGTTATCAAGTAACCCATCTCAACCATGAGGAAACACAAAGGTTATGAAATCAACGGATAACCACTACCTAGGTATATGCCCATGCATATACCTAAGTGATCAAGTGACCCATATCAATCATGAGGAAAACACAAAGTTCATTGACACAGCTCAAACAAGGATTTTCATTATCGAAACTGTAAATGTTGATGTGCCCGTCTCTGGAGTGTACAGTGATCATGTCACAACTCCGAGGTACTGCTCACTAACCTAAGACTACTGAGGTACTCCTCCTGTCGAGTACCGCGGGTCTGCCCCCTCACACAGTAGTGATCCTCCTCCATGGGTCTTCCACCTCACACAGTAGTGCTCCCCCTCATAACCTACATAGTTACTCCTCCTATCAAGTACAGTGGGTTTGCCACCTCACACAGTAGTGCTCCTATGCCATCGGTCTGCCACCTCAAAAAGTAGTTCACTCCACTGGGCTATGCTAGTCACTCCAAATCGAATCGGACAAGCAGTCATCAGGTCTCAGCCAGCTACATGGTCTTCGTACTCCATACGCTCATCTCAGGGAGGGTCCTATCCCCGAGCTACTGGTTAATACTCCAAGTATCACAAATTCCCACGAAGAAGTATCTCAAAGGACCACCTCGTCATAAGAGTCTCAACGCAACAGACGGCGCATCAATCGGACGCCCGATCTGTGAGTTATTAGCCTTTTCGTCCCAGGGGCCCAGTTGGTTTCGTGAGAGAACCAACCCGGACGTATCTCAGTTGTACCCCAAACTCTCATAGGGTATACTCATAGGGACCGTCTCTCAACGTGATCACTAACACCTCTCATGGTTCATCCAACGGACGTCAGGTCTGAAGGATATCACCTTTTCTATTCCAGGGGCCCGATTGGATTTCGGGTACAATCCAACCTAGCCATACTCCAACTGCATCCAAACCTCGGGCGAAGTATGCTAGAAGTTCCTTCTCCTCAATAAGAATCCAACAAAGTCAACGGCACGTCAATCAGATGTTCGGAGCTCAAGATATAAGCATTTCCGCTCCGAGGGCCCGGTTGGTTTCGTGTACGAACCAACCTGGTTGAACCCAAAGTACTCCGAAACCTTGAGTGTAATATACCAAAAGTACCGCCTCGATCCAAATATCGCATCCTAGCTGACAGTACGTAGATCGGAGGTCCACAACCCATGTTATGGTCAAAAGACCGTGAAAGGCCCGAAAGTGGGGGTTTCGGGCTCAGACCGACCCGGCCCGAGACCCCCTGGGTCGGCCCGAACTGGGTCGACCCGAACTGGGTCCGAGTCGGCCCGCTTGAGTGCGAACCGCCCCAGCCTGGGCACGGCCCGGCTCGGCGGCCCGGCGCGCTGGCGGTCCAGCGCGCTAGCCAGGTGGCTAGGCTGAACGGCCGAGCCGTTCAGGAGTGCGGGGGGGGGGGGGGGGGGGGTGCGCTACCCCCCACCGTTTGTAACTGTGTGTTGGGTCGGAAGAAAAAGCGAGGAATGATGGCAAGAGGGGGGGTGAATTTCCTTTTAAAAAATTGATTAAAAAATTAAAAATCAAAGTAAAGTGCAGCGGAAATAAAGAGGCAATCACACAAGAAATTGATAACGGAGTTCGGCCAAAACCCGGCCTACGTCTCCGCTCCCAACTCAACCGTTGAGAGATTCCTACCGCTTGCTTTTCAATGGTTTTAGCAAGAAACCCACTAGGCTTTGAGGTAGCACTAGAACCTATTACAGCTTGCTTTTGTGGTTTAGCAAGAACCCACTTGCTTTTGATGGTTTAGCAAGAACCCACTAGTCTTTTTACGGGTGAAGACTAGCTCACCGAGACACAAGCCTTTTAAAGGAAAAGCTTGAGAAAACCTCTTCACACCTTAGTGGTGGTGTGAGAACCCAAAGAAGGGGAGATGAGAAAAGAGTTGGGGTTTGTAGGCACAAACCCAATTTTAAAGCTCAAAAAGAGATAAACAATAAAACCCGTAATGGAGAAGCCTTGGGCGCCTTTGATTGATTGATGATGTTTGAGGGCCGCTTCCAAGCTTCTATGGAGGTGCTCTTGGATGTGGAAGTTGTTGGAGCACTTTGGGTTCCCTTGGAACAATCCGTCGGAGCTTCGCCAAAGATGTAAAAATGTGTCCGGTGGCTTGTGTGTTATTCCGGGGCTTCCTAGGCCTTTATTTATAGGCTAGGAACCTTCAAGTATCCGTTGGAGGGCTTTGGAGCCGTTGGAAAAGGCCTCGGAGCCGTTGGGAGGCTTTTGGAGTTGACTGGTCAAAGCCAACGGCTAGTTTGACCAGTGCTACCGGCTGGCCGGTGCAGGGCCACCGGCTGGCCGGTGCCTTGACAGTGGCTGAGTCTTCTTTTCCAGGCACCACCGGCTGGCCGGTGCCAGAGCCACCGGCTGGCCGGTGGTGAGGCAGTAGCAAACCCTGTTCAATCTGAGTGACACCGGCTGGCCGGTGCTTGGCCACCGGTTGGCCGGTGAGATGGCAGTGGCTCAGCATCCTTCCCAGGGTCCACCGGCCGACCGGTGGTGAAGCCACCGGTTGGCCGGTGGACTGATTTTCAGTCCACTTGTGTTCCTTTGCCACTTAAGCTTGCTTGGCCCAATTCCTTGGCCACCTGATTTGATTCCTATCAATCAAAAACACTTGAAAGAGGATTAGATAAATATGAGGGTGATTGGGATCATGAAAATAAAACCTTGAGGGGTACGAGAGGTACAACAATCTCCCCCTATTTTGATGATCACAATCACCAAAACAATTAATGTAAAATACTGAAATTAAAAGGAAATGCTAAGCATGATGAAAATGATTCTCCCCCAATCAATCAAGAAATTTCTCCCCCTTTGTGATTATCAAAATAGCTTGGGGCATACAACTTGATTGAGGGATAATTTAAAAAACAAGATTTTAAACCAATTGACAATAATACCAATTGTTGAAAATTTTGAAATGAAAATTGAATAACAGTTTGAATTGAAAGTTTTGAATCAAAAATTGAATTGAAAATTTTGAATTGAAAATTTTGAAACCAAGAGTTGAAATTGAAAGTTTGAATCGAAAATTTTGAAATTACAAAAAAGCTTAAAAGATCCTAACTCCCCCTAAATAAAAACAAAAAGTCACCGGGGAGAGGGATTTTGGAAAGAGATGATTTTAGGCCCGGAGAGACTCGCTAAGAGGGATTTTTCAATCCACACTTGCCTCATGGTGGGTCTTCTCCTATAAAATTCGTCCGAATAAAAAATCGATTTGGGTTGACCGTACCGGGCGTTTTTGCAGTTGCACTCATAGATTAGGTGCCCGGGTTTTTTACAATAATTGCAAAATTTAAATTCGGAGCTCCCCCTTACAAAAATAGTGGGTGCATGGGAGGAGGAAGCTCGGTTGGTATATCCTAACCCTTGGGTGGTTCTAGATATACGTTGGGAACCAAGCAAATTGTTCAAATTTTTTTCCCCTTAGGTGAACTTAGCAAGGGTCTCCCTAAGGTCTTTGATGGTTGATTCCATGGAATCAACATTTGGAAAATTTTGGATTTTAAGGGACATCTCCTCCTTCTCTTTGAGAAGTTGTTCTTTTTCGGAGGAGAGTTTTTTGAAAGACTTTTTCAAAGCAACAAATTTTGATGATAAAGTATGAAAACCTTTTTCTAGTTGATCTCTAGCGTATTGGAGATCTTCATAGGATAAATGATTTAAAGAATTTGAATTTGAAGAACATGAGGAAGAGGAATCGGAAGAAGTTACCTCATGGAATGCCATTAGGCATTTGTTACCGTTGTCGCTTGAGGAGGAGTAGGAGGAGGATGAGGAGGTGTCACTCCATGTCGCCTTGAGGACCTTTTTCTTTCCTTTTTCCTTTTGCGTGGCCCGTTTTTTGTTGAGTGGGCAATCGGGCTTGTAATGGCCCTTTTCGCCGCACCCGTAGCATTTTACCTTGGGCTCGGGTCTTGCGGTGGGTTCTTGCTTTCGATGCTTGCGGGATTTCTTCTTCTTGTGCTTCTTCATAAACTTGTGCATTTGGCGGGCGAGATTCTCCATTTCCGAGTCGCCGCTTGATGATGAGGAAGATGAGGAAGGAGATGAGGAAGAGGATGAGGAGGAGCTTACTTCCTTTTGTACCTTGAGGGCAATGTTCTTTGGTTTCTTGATTGGTGTGCCCTCCTTTTGAGCTTGCCTCCTCATCGTGATCTCGTACGTCATTAGGGATCCGATGAGCTCCTCTACCGGCATATTTTTGACGTCCTTAGCTTCTTGGATCGCCGTCACCTTTGGTGCCCATGAGCTCGGAAGGACCCATATATAGGATCTTCTTCACCATAGTTTCTGCAGAAATATTATCTCCAAGAGACTTTCTACCATTGCACACGTCAGTAAATCGAGTAAACATTTCAGAAATTCATTCATTTGGATGCATGGAAAAAGATTCAAAATCTTGTCTATACATGTCTAACCGAGTATCCTTCACTTTATTAGTGCCCTCATGGGTCACTTCCAATAGTTTCCAAATCTCATGTGAAGTGGTGCAAGTGGAAACTCGGTTGAACTCATTTCGGTCAAGGCCGCAATGTAGAGCGTTCATGGCTTTGCCATCAAGCTCAAAGTTTCTAATATCGGCGGGGGTCCATTTGGATTCGTCGGGGGTAGACAAAGTGTAACCTTGCATGACTATTTTATAAATGGGATATCCTATGCTTCTAAGGAAAGTAGTCATGCGGGTTTTCCAATAATTATAGTCGGTTCCATCAAAAAATGGAGCCCGACCCAAAGAGTAGCCCTCGGGGGCGAAAGAGGTAGATGCCATCAAAAAAAAAGATCTTAACTTTGAAACCGGGTTAAGGAATTACTCAAAGGTCCCTTTGATACCAATTGTTGGGTCGGAAGAAAAAGCGAGGAATGATGGCAATAGGGGGGGTGAATTGCCTTTTAAAAAATTGATTAACAAATTAAAAATCAAAGTAAAGTGCAGCGGAAATAAAGAGGCAATCACACAAGAAATTGATAACGGAGTTCGGCCAAAACTCGGCCTACGTCTCCGCTCCCAACTCAACCGTTGAGAGATTCCTACCGCTTGCTTTTCAATGGTTTTAGCAAGAAACCCACTAGGCTTTGAGGTAGCACTAGAACCTATTACAGCTTGCTTTTGTGGTTTAGCAAGAACCCACTTGCTTTTGATGGTTTAGCAAGAACCCACTAGTCTTTTTACGGGTGAAGACTAGCTCACCGAGACACAAGCCTTTTAAAGGAAAAGCTTGAGAAAACCTCTTCACACCTTAGTGGTGGTGTGAGAACCCAAAGAAGGGGAGATGAGAAAAGAGTTGGGGTTTGTAGGCACAAACCCAATTTTAAAGCTCAAAAAGAGATAAACAATAAAACCCGTAATGGAGAAGCCTTGGGCGCCTTTGATTGATTGATGATGTTTGAGGGCCGCTTCCAAGCTTCTATGGAGGTGCTCTTGGATGTGGAAGTTGTTGGAGCACTTTGGGTTCCCTTGGAACAATCCGTCGGAGCTTCGCCAAAGATGTAAAAATGTGTCCGGTGGCTTGTGTGTTATTCCGGGGCTTCCTAGGCCTTTATTTATAGGCTAGGAACCTTCAAGTATCCGTTGGAGGGCTTTGGAGCCGTTGGAAAAGGCCTCGGAGCCGTTGGGAGGCTTTTGGAGTTGACTGGTCAAAGCCAACGGCTAGTTTGACCAGTGCTACCGGCTGGCCGGTGCAGGGCCACCGGCTGGCCGGTGCCTTGACAGTGGCTGAGTCTTCTTTTCCAGGCACCACCGGCTGGCCGGTGGTGAGGCAGTAGCAAACCCTGTTCAATCTGAGTGACACCGGCTGGCCGGTGCTTGGCCACCGGTTGGCCGGTGAGATGGCAGTGGCTCAGCATCCTTCCCAGGGTCCACCGGCCGACCGGTGGTGAAGCCTTGGGCGCCTTTGATTGATTGATGATGTTTGAGGGCCGCTTCCAAGCTTCTATGGAGGTGCTCTTGGATGTGGAAGTTGTTGGAGCACTTTGGGTTCCCTTGGAACAATCCGTCGGAGCTTCGCCAAAGATGTAAAAATGTGTCCGGTGGCTTGTATATAGTTCCGGGGCTTCCTAGGCCTTTATTTATAGGCTAGGAACCTTCAAGTATCCGTTGGAGGGCTTTAGAGCCGTTGGAAAAGGCCTCGGAGCCGTTGGGAGGCTTTTGGAGTTGACTGGTCAAAGCCAACGGCTAGTTTGACCAGTGCTACCGGCTGGCCGGTGCAGGGCCACCGGCTGGCCGGTGCCTTGACAGTGGCTGAGTCTTCTTTTCCAGGCACCACCGGCTGGCCGGTGCCAGAGCCACCGGCTGGCCGGTGGTGAGGCAGTAGCAAACCCTGTTCAATCTGAGTGACACCGGCTGGCCGGTGCTTGGCCACCGGTTGGCCGGTGAGATGGCAGTGGCTCAGCATCCTTCCCAGGGTCCACCGGCCGACCGGTGGTGAAGCCACCGGATGGCCGGTGGACTGATTTTCAGTCCACTTGTGTTCCTTTGCCACTTAAGCTTGCTTGGCCCAATTCCTTGGCCACCTGATTTGATTCCTATCAATCAAAAACACTTGAAAGAAGATTAGATAAATATGAGGGTGATTGGGATCATGAAAATAAAACCTTGAGGGGTACGAGAGGTACAACACTGTGGACCCCCATAATGGGGGCCGCTCATTGCTGGCCAGCTGGGGGTCGTAACCCCCAGCTCTCCCCCTGACTGGCCGGCCCGCTCTGGCCGACCGGCTTCTGCTGCCACGGGACCGGTGAGGGCCGGTCCCCCTGCTCCGACGCCAGCGGCCCGGAATCGGCTTCCAGTCCCCCTGTTTCGCGGCGGCCTAAGCTGCGGCTTATTCTGTTTGGCATCGCGCGACGGCGTCGTGCCCCTCTTCCACGGCCCCGCTCTGGCCGTGGTGTCTTTGGGTTTTTCTTTCGGCGCGGCGCGACGGTGCCGCGACTTGGTTCGATTTTCAAATGTGTGGCGCGACGGCGCCACACATCCTTGTCGCTCATTCCCGCATGGTGCGACGACACCGCGTCACTTTCCTTTGAACCGCAACAACACAAAAAAATAATAAGGCAGGAGGGTCGGCCTTGTTTGTGCGGTCCATCCCCCTCCCGTTAAACGATAGCAAGCGGTCCAATTGAACGTGGATAGATGACCGAAGTAATTCACAAAAAGAAAAGCATAAAACCCCTACCTTGACAAATGTTGTCGAACGATGGTGTCACGAAAAATGGTGTCGCGGGGTGAGGTTTCGTATATGCCGACACATAATGTCTGAGGAGGAAGCAGAGTCTCCCTTCCTTTCACGTGGAGAGAAAAATTGAAAGGCAGAATGTCGTTGGCAAGTTCCCACATCGGTGCCTCCTCCTTTGTCGAGGAAGAAGAAGACGGAAGAATCTGGGTCGCCGAATCGACATTCCATGATGAAGAAGAAGAAGATGATGATGAATAAGAAGTTCTTTAAAAACTCCCAAGCTCTCTTCCCTTACCCTCAACACCACAAATGCCAACCCTTCACAAACAAATAATGGTTCCACATTATTTAATCAACTCAAGACAAGCTTTTCCAAAATAAATTCAAAAGTTGAATTCACTTAATTTAATGTGTGTGTTGGCTAGTGTTAATGAGGGAGAGAGTGAGTAAATTGAAGGTTACTCATTAAAGATAAGTTTACAAAAAATTAAAGAGGGGGTTAGGGAGTTTAAGAGGAATGTGAAGGGGTGGGGTTCATGTGGGCCCCACCTCACCTTTAATACTCTCATGGGTGGTTAAATTCAAGTGGGTCCCACCCCAAACTCCGTTACATAGGTTATAACCACTTAAGAGAGGGTCAAAGTGTTGTAACACAACACTTAATCCTCTTAACAAGAAAAGAAAATATAATTGTAACAATTATATTTTATCCCTCACATTTTTTTAAAACAACTCCTCCCGAGAAAATGAAACTCCAATAAGTGTCTTCTTAAGCATTTACCGGTACTGTGGTTCCATCGGTGCCCTCAGATTTCGATTCCATGCACCGGCTCAAAAGATAGAAAAACTCACTCGTTCGTTCATTGAACGTACCCGAGCTAAACTTCGGAAATTGATTCTGGGAACACCGGGCCTCAGAATCAGGCGCCGTCAGAAACTGTGTTCTTGTAAAATCCTAAAGAAAATTTAGAAATAATTTCCCTTGAATTTTACGAGTCTTTACAGTTCTGTAGGTGATTTTGGAGTGCTAAACAGAATTTTTTGAAGTTATATTTTCTTCATCAGTCCCTAGTATGTTCATTTGGTTTGGTTTCTTCATTAATCACTTTGGGTCTCTAGCCATTGTGCTGAAATACTTTGGATGATTGCATTGTTTTTTTGATCATGGTCATTTTTTATATAGGAACCCTTTTTCCATCATCCCCACCTTCTTTCTCATGGTCTTTAGCCATTGGAAGCATGGTTTGATCATCCGTTAAAGGTAGGGGTTCTAAATCATAACCCTATGGTTTCATAATTTCCAAGATTACGCAATATACTGATTGTTCCATCATTTCATGCACCCGAATTAATCAAATAATTAAATTAGTTTATTCTTTTATTTCCTTTTGTTTCAAAGGGATTTGTAATTTTCTTGTGGCTTAGTGTATTGTTAGAATGTCATGTGACCTAGAGTTATTTCATATTATATAATCCTTAAATTGAGGCTTATTTATTATTGGTATAATTTTTATTCAATTATGAATTTAATTAAAATGTGGAATATGAAAGAATAATGGTAATTTTCATAATTATCCTTTGAGATATATGATGTGATATTGTGATATCCATGTTGAATTAAATGGATTTTGTTCCATGCTGAAATGCTTATATATAGGGCTCAACCATAGAACAGGAACACTTATATGATGTAATGATATTATTGAGTGGTCTCGGCCCATTCCATGATATAATGATTATAGAGAGCAGGTTATGCCCAGCATTGTGTGGTAATGGGTATAAGGATTTGGCCCAATTTTTTTCTGGATTATAATGATTTGACCCAGATTATTGTGACAAAACCATGGTTATATGGTTATGGTAGGCATGGCCATGATACATGATCAAAGATATTCCGAAATTGAGCTGAATTAGGTTCTATTACCTTGGTTATATGATTGGGGTTTTCATGGTTATAATAAATGGAAGTAGATATTCTAGTATAGAGACGAAACTGGTAGTTGTGTAATTTTATTAAATATTGAATTAACTAATACACCAATTTATTTCTTTATTACATACACTTCTTATCAGAATATTTTTTTTGACATGGTGGTTTTGACCTACTGAGTAATACCCACACCATATTTAGGCCACCATTTATCACCCAATAAGATTTTATGGATGCGGGTTTAGATAAGGGAAAAGGACCATGTAGTTGAATGCTTGTTTTCAGTTGAGTTGGAGTTTGTATATGGGACTGAAATGGGGTTCAGAACCGGAAAATTTGAGTCTTTTATTTTAGTCTGCTATTATTTTTCTGGTATTGTTATAAAATAGAATTTAGATTCATTCCAACATGTCATTTAATTATAAATTTATTATTTATTTGATCATTCAGTTATATTTTATTATTGTCTTCCACTATTTTATACTTTGATTATAGTTCCATTTTATTATGTTTTTTTCTACTTCTATGACACTTCTTACAAGGGGATATTTTCTCTCCATTAAACTTTTCTCACCCTCAATTCTATTCAATAGCCTTGGAATATGGGGAAACATAATTGATGTCTCAAAACCAACCCTTTTGTGCCACATGAGAGATCAGTAGATTGGGGAGGATAATAGAAAGTGGTATCTAGGGAGAAGGTTTTATTTTATTTTGACTTTTAGTTTTTGGAAGGGTATAAAGGACACTAAAATGTTTGCAGACTTAGTAATGATCTTGTTCATGGTAGTCTCTAACACATGCATTAGAGAATTTCCAAGTGCCCAGGGATGGGATTTCTGTTTGTGTTGTGTACTTTTAACAATTCATGTTATTTTACATTAGGTGATTCACATTTTATATGAGGATATTGTTTTATAATTTTATTATTCCATGAAAATTTACTCATGGTCTGGTATGTCATGAGATGAAAATAAATGCATCATAATTGGTACATAAGGATATACTAACATGTATTGTTCATAATAGTGGAATATATATTTTTTCATGTAATATATACTTTCCTGTTGAGTTTTAATATGAGATATCTATTTTAATGGATAAATTAACCATGTTTATTTGTCATGCTAAAATAATTGTAATCATTTTCTAGAGAGACCAACAGATATTAGTTCTCTATTATAGTCACATGTTTCTTTGACCTTTCTTATAGAAGTTTTATAATGTGTTCATTTTTTCATATTAAAAAAATGCCCCCTCTTCTTCTTTAAATTGAGCATTAGAAGAGAGGAAATTAGCATGATCCTTACACATTTGAATAGAAGATTCCTATCATTCTTGAGATGAAAATAGATTTCCATCTTGAAGACAGTTTATTGGGGGCCATGAGATCCCTAGAAAGGGATATTGTTCAAATAATTCCGTCAATGTCTGAGATGATAGGAGAATTTAAACTTTGATAACTTCGTATGTTTACTAGGGAAGGGGGACCCAAGGTAGCTTGTTTTTGGATCAAGTCAGTCTAGATGATCTTTGATCATCTCGAGACACCCATAATAAGAGGGTGAATCATTTTTTATATATTTTTCATAGACCTTCCAAGCATCGGTAGGATATTATAGAGTAACCTGATAAGTAGGAGGATATATCATAGAAAGACATTGAGACAATGTTCCTAATCCATTTCTATTCTGAAACCATAAAGGATAGAATAGATCGCAATTTCATGCATCTGATGTAGGAAGGTTTTCCAGTGATGTACAGTGATGGAAGTTTTACCAACATACAATTCATTGCACAATATTTTGAAGCTGATGAGTTCTCCAGGGATATACATTTCTAGGATATCCTTCATTATGAGATCATGTCATAGGTAAACATTTTATATTTATGAATCTTTAAAGATGCGATGAATTAGGCACTCATAACAGAAGGGAATCTGAAAGAGGACCCAAGTAGCGATAAGAAAATTTTAGTAGGGAAATTTTGGACTTCTTCTTCATGTGGTAAGATGATCCATGATGTTTGTTTCTACAAAAACATTAATGGGTAGATCTTTCAAGGGAATAGACTACCATCTCAAGATAATGTTCTTCTCTAGTGTTATCAGTGTGACATGTTTGGACAGAAGCAATTGTTGTGTCCTTACCCTACATTTGAGTGTTATATTCGTGGAATAATGGGCCATCTTTAGTGGTTTTTTGAAAAAAAAATTCAAAGTAGACCAATGTTTGAGGATCAGAATAGTATCTATAATCAATAACGAGCTTAGATACCCCTCGGTAGGTTGGTAGCTAGATATCTATAGGCCGTTCAGGATGTGGCATGGGACATGATACCCCAATGCATGAGTAAAAATACCAAGAAAGGGATAAATTTTAGGTTATTCGTACTAGAGAATATATAAAAGGGACAAGATAGTTGCACGTTATATAGACTACACTGGATAACGTGGATGCATGACTATCTACCATCCGAGGTATAATTATTATATAAACTACCTTATCATGTGTTTTTTTGATATAGGACAATCAAAATATTTTCAATATACTCGTTTTCATATGGTTTGGTCATGGATGTGGAAATCAAATATGGTTTTTTAACAATTGACACACTTTTGGGAGTGCGGTCAGAGAATATTGAATGTTTCATGGAGGGTTCTCTAGACATTGGTGGTTACCATTCCTTTTGGGAATCGTTTATTCTAGAAATGATAAGATTATATGTGACTCTCTGTATAGATTTTTTACTTATATACCAATCTCATATCGATTATTAATGGAGGATATTGTCCATTTTACCTCCAAAAGGAGGTAGATATTCTCACATTGGTGAGTGGGATCTTCAAGATAGTCTTATGGGGAGAATTTAGTAAATATTGGATTGTATCATGGATTAGAGTACCAGTATTTCTCTAGATAAATGTGGAATGCAGTGAGATTATTTTCCAATTGTGGTTGACCATTTTGAGGATGTTTTCCCAAATGAGTTCCATCACCTACTTCCCAAGCGAGTAGTCAAGGTCACAATCGAGTTAGTGTCGAGCGAAAAAACTAGTTTCAATATTACCTTATAGAATGAAACCAGAAGAGCTTCGAGAGTCAAATTATTAGTGTGAATATATATAATATAAATCCTTCATATGGATGAGGTCATATAATAGGGGTTCTCCCGTTCTCTTCTTTTAAAATCATTATGGTTCTTTATACTTATTTGTTCATTATCAGAGGCAGAACCAGATGACGGTCAAGAACCAGTATCCTCTTCCATGCATTAAAAATATTTTTGATTAGTTGATAGGTTACATTATCTACTCCAAGATTGAATAGAGATTATGATACTGTCAATTAGGGGTGATACTAATAGACAAACCTCAAATTAATTGTAGGAGAAGTTATGGTTTGTATGAATTTTAGTGATGTCATTTGGGTTGTCTAATGTGACTAGATTATTCATGGCCTAAATGAAACGGGTATTTCATATTTTTTTGGATATTTTTGTTGTGGATTTCGTCAATGATATCCTAGTGTACTAATATTCATAATATGATCAATAGTAACATCTTAACATCACCCTTATTACATTTATTGTGCATCCTTTTTATTCTAAGCTAACTAAATATAGTTTATGGATAAATAATGGTCACTTATTAGGACATATATTCTATGGAAAATGAGTTTCAGTTGATCTATATAAATTCATTGCATTGATATCTTGGGAATATCCCAAACAATTCTTCTAAATTATGTGTTACCTGGGATTAGTCAGTTATTACAAGTGTTTTATCTAATAATTCACTCGTTTTGAAGAACCAGTGTCTGGGCTTACCAAGAAATGGGTGAATCGTGTTTCTTCTCATACTTGTGAAAGATCATTTAAAGATATGAAAGGAATGCTGGACATAGAACCTATCCCCCCTTTACTCATGTCGAGTAAAGTATATACTATGTACTATAACCCATCTGTAGTTAGACTATGAGTAGTTCTTATGAAGTAGGATCGTGTGGTTGCTTATGGAATCAAGTAGGTTAGATCGCATGAGATGAATAACCCTACTCATGATATAGAGTTAGAAATAGTGAAGCATGCCATGAGATGTTGGTGACACTATCTGAAGGGTGAGATTTTTTTGGTATACAATGATCAAAAGAGCCTCAAGTAAATATTTTATCACTAATTCCATAACCATCGCCAAAGGAGTTGGGTCCATTATCTACATCCTTTTGAAATTGAATTGTCTTATACACCAAGAAAGGGTAATTTCATTTATGAAACATTGAGCTAGAACACATATATATAGGAAATATTGGTGTCTTTTTATGAGTGGTAGAAAATGTCGTTATTTGAATACCATCATCTAGATGTTTAGGAATTTCAAGTATTGGTATCTCTCACTTCAACATCTGTAATAATCGTGCATTTGGACTAAATAGTGTTGGGAAATTTTCTGATCTATAGGGCTCAGTTATGAGGGAAAAATTATATGTTGGGTGGAATACATCAAGATAGTATTTTTTCATTGTAAATTATATTTTTTTGTGGCCGAGTATGGGTTCCTACGGGCTTGTTCAAAGAGTTGATGAGGGAGTTTCTTATTTCTCAATGGGCAGTGTATTATGGTTTAACATATATGTATCATGATCTCAAGAGACAATACTAGTGGTCAATAATGAATAAGTTTGTAAAAAGATATATGGCAAGATGCTTCACTTGTCATCAGGTGAAATCTGATCATCAGAAGATAACTATTCTTTTGCAGCCTTTACCCAACCCAATGATAAAATTGGATGATGTCATGATGGATTTGGTGGTAGGACTACCCAGGATGACCCATAAGAATGATGTTGAATGGGTTTTTGTAGAAGAAATGACTAATGGAGTTCACATATTACCAATTAGGGAGAGATTTATTGTTTATGATCTAGAAAACCATTACTTGTAGTAGGTGGTCCGATTGTACGATGTTATGAGAAGTATCGTTTCAGACAGAGATACTTGTTTCACATCTTATTTCTAGAAGGGTCTTTATAAATCCCTAGGATAGAGAGTTATTTTAATCAAAACCTATCATCCATTGATTAATAGTCAATCTGAGTGGACTATTCAGGTTCTAAAGGGTGTTCTATGACCCTATGTTTTTGAATTTGGTGGTTCATGGGAGAAACACATGGCACTCATTGAGTTTTTATATAAAAATATATTCATGGAATTGATCCAAATGGAATATTTTGAGGATTTTTATGGAATTCTATTTCATTCACCTATTTCTTAGTTGGAGGCAATAAATTCATTAATTTTTTTGGCCTAGTCTCATGCATGAGCCTTCTGGGAAGGTTTAGTTGTTTAGTCGATGATTGGTGACCATGCATATCAGATAGAAATAATATTATCACCATCAGAGATAACCTCTGTAAATCAAGGTTGGTCATTATGTTTTCCTTCTGGAGACACCTAGATTTAGAAAATTCTATATTAGGAAACAAGGAAAGCCCTCAACCAGGTTTTCCATGCCATTTGAAATAGTATCAAGGGTTATTCAAGTGGCATACCATTTATCCCTTCAACAATCCTAGAGTGAAAATAATGATGTGTTTTATGTGTTGTAACTATAAATATCTCATCTATACCCTTTTCATAAGACAGACATGGAAGACATAAATGTTTTTACTGATTCATAGTTAGATGATCTTTCAATTCGTGTTGTGGATTGTAGTTAGAAATACCTTCACATTCGGACAATATCGTTAGTCCAAGTGTAGTGGAAACATGGTCTAGTTCTGAAGCAGACCAAGGAGATAGAGACTGATATGAAATAATAGTGGCTAAACTTTTTCAATGATATTTAAAGTGATTGTTGGATTATATCAGGGATGAGCTATTATAATTTGGGGAGGTTATACAATCCCTTATTTTTATAGGTATGTATATCTTTGAGTTTTTCATTTGAGCCTTAGTGGTCAGGTTTTGTCTGGAGATGAAGATCTGGTTTTGGAGAACATTACCTAATGTTTTTGTATGTATGTTTTTTTGTTAATGGAGTCCCAGTATAAATGGGATTAAGTGTTAATATGAGTTCATAGTAACTTGAGAAGATTTAAAGGGGGGTTCTAGTTGTTTAAAAGGAAAAGAGGATGAAACATCAATAACAGAACTTTTGCATGTCATTTATAGAAATTACATGTCATGTAATTATTTGATAGTTTTAATAAATTATATTTGAGAACATTATTTTCTCATACAATTCCATTAAAAACATTTACATGAATTTTAACCACATTAAACACCATGTAAATACCCAACTGACTGTTTTAAACATGCTATGCAGTTGAAATTATTTCTATTTCATGGAAACATATCTCCTCTCAATCCTAGGGAATTCTCTAGAAAATTTAAGAGTCCCCAACTCCCTTCCAGATGTTCTATTTTCATTAATATCCCCTGTTATTTTACATTCGTTAGGTTTTTTATTTCTTCCATTTTATTCTCCAACAATTATGATGAAATCCTTTGGTTGGTTGCATTGTTGGTTTTGATCTTGATTACTTTTGGTCCAGGAACCTATTTCCAGTATTTTTCACCTTCTTCCTTAAGGTCATTGGCCACTATAAGCATTGATGGATCACCAGTTAAAGATAGGGGTCTAAATATTAACCATATGGTTTGATAATATCCATGATTATCTAATATCATGATTGTGCCATTATTGTGTGCACCCAAATTAATTAGATAATTGAATGTGATTATTCTTGGATTCTCATTGGTTTCAAATGGATTTGTAAATAGATAATGGTTTAACATATGTTTATCATGACATGTGACCTTGGATGATTTGATGTTATATAATACCTAAATTGTGGCTTGTTTCTTATTGATATAATAGTTAGTAATATATGAATTGAATTGAAATGTGGAAAATGAAAGAATAAAGGTAAATCTAATAATTAACCATTTATATATATGTTGTGATATTGTGATATATATGTTGTATGAATGTGATTGTGTTACATGGTGTAATGATTTTATATCAGGCTCAACCTCGCACATGTGCACTTATATGTTGTAATGATGATGTCTAGAAGGATCAACCAAATACATGATAAAATTATTATTGAGAGTGGGTTATTCCAAGTCCCATGATGTAATTCATATAGGTCCTTGACACAGTTGGTGATTCAAGAATGAGGTAAGAAGGTGGTGATGCAGGCAGGTGTTGACCCATGCATGACACAGGCAGTATACTATAGGCATGACGCTACATTGTGCCTTTTGTCAATGTAATTGGTTTTATTCCCACTGGGCCTTCGGGCCATGTAATGAATTAATAAGGCTTTAAGGGTGGGATATCCCTTGGTGGGATAAGGCCTTCCTTTCTAGCATGTGTGTGCGATGTGTGTGTGTGTTTAATGTAATTGTATCCCTAAGAACATAATATATATATATATATATTAAGTATTGAATTAATTAATACACATGTTTATAGTTTTCTTCAAAACACTTTTATAACACTTGTTTTGTTCAGAATGGTGTTTTCAACCAATTTATTTATACTCACACCCTATTCTAGCCATTGTTTATCACCCGAGATGATTTTGGAGATATAGGTTTGGACAAGGGAAAATGACTTACAGTATATTACTTATTTGTAGTTGGGATAGATTTTTGATATTGGAAAAACACGTGGTTTGGGACCCTATACATTGTGTATTTTATTTGAGACTTCTAGTATTTTTATTATATTATTATAGCATGACATTTAGTTACATTTGAGAATGTAATTACATTATTTCTTTATTAAATATTTAATTATTTAGTTATTTTTTATTGTTGACTTATGATATGTGTATACTTTGATTATATTTTAATTTTATAATGAATCTTTGTACTTGTATGAAACTTCAATCCAAGGGTATAGTCTCCCCAATATACTTGTCACACCCCACTACTAGTCGGTAGCCTCTAGAATACGGGGAGTCAAACTTGAGGTATCGTAACAAACATCTTTTGGCCATGAGAAAGAGATCCAGATTGGGGGATGTTATAATCAGAATAAAAATTGGGTGAGTGGAATGTGTTTGAAATAGTGTTATTATAATTTCTATTATATTGATATATTATTTTGATTAATTATAGTTCTTATGTGTTTAATGAGTTTTATTACATAGTATGTTGTTATAATAATAATGTTGTTGTTAATTATATACTTCATCATATTCTTAATTGGATAATAATTTAAAGTTGGAAAAGAAAGTGACTATGGAAATATAGAATCTATTATTTGACATGTTTTATTATAATGAAATGATTCTTTTGTGAGATTTAGATCATGAAAAAATAAATTTAATTGATTTTTTTTATGTTATGAGCAATGTTCAAGCTATAGATAGAATAAATTTAGTCATATGAATTTTTTATTATGGAAATGGGGTGTTGGAATTTTTTTCGATTGGTTTGATCAGCTAAAGAATAAAGAAATGATTGTGATGTGAAAGAGGTGAAACTGATGTTAAGGTAGTTGGAATGAATAAGTATGATTTTTATTATTGTGAAATTGAAGTGGTGATACTACATTATATTCTTTTGTTTTTGATGTGATAATATTTTGATATAGTTGTTGACATGTCTTAGTTTTCTAGAATATGGGATAGTAATGAATTAAATATTGAATAATGGGTAATGGTTGTGTTAATTTCAATGGTGTTGGAATGATTTTATAATTACACGAATGAGATGAATAAATAATATTGAATGTGATTTGATGGATTTAAATGAGGTGGAAATGGTCAATAAAGTATATCAATGTGATGGATATTGATAAGTTATTAATAAATGAATGTGGTTATATTAAGAGTAGGTTGATAAAAGATATGAGATGAATTAAATTATTAATGAGGAATCATTGATATATATTTTTCTTATGGTTGAATATAGTTAGGTTTTATTTAATGAATTTTGGTCAGAAATTTTAAAGGGGGAAATTAATAAGAATTATAAATAATTTGTAATGAATATTTAATGGGATAAATATTCTCAAATGGGATGTTTTTTGGATATTGTGTAGTGATAATGGTGTTGATGATTTTGGAGGCAATAGGTAGCATCATTGTTGATGTGTGAAAAAAATACATGAATCTATTGAGTCGTGTATTAGGTAGTAGAAAAACCTAATAAAGGGATATTGTGTATTGAAATATATATATATATATATATATATCCATTGTACACAAAAACACCTATGTAAGGTAATGAAAATTATTCCTGTATGTGGTTTTGGGTTTCGTGTGTTCCCATATAATCCCTATTATAGAGGTAAAAATAGATTACTACCCCACTTCTCATTCTCTACTCCAAATTTCATATGGGTTGCAATGGATCGAGCTTATAATTCATAAGTTTTAATGGATTAATGTTATTTTGCATGTCATGTGTGTGCTTAGTGGTGGTATTTTTTGAAATAATAGTGAATAAGGTTTATTTTTTTACTAATTTTTTATATATTATGATAGGATATGTAGTTATTGCTGTGAGTATGGGTTATGGATATAGATATGTGGATATCCATTCATCCAGATATAGAAGGGATGGGGCACCAGTACATAAGGCATTAGAGCATGAGGTTGATTAGTTTTGTAGGGAAACATGTGTGTGGTTCATTCTATTATATTTTATTGATATTATACTAAATTATTTTTATGTGATATTGAGTGAGTGTGCCATGGTGAGGTTTGAGGTAATTAGTTGAATTGACTTGATAATGAGTAGGACTCTATTTTTTTAGGGTTTAGTATGTTTCTTCAAAATTTTCATGAGTGATTTTGGGGAGGATTCTATTATGTGTACTTTTATACTCACACGCACACACACATATATATTTGTGTTTCTTTTTTCTTTTTTTCTAGATAAGGTTAGTTAATGGGCAAGACTTGTTGCATAATTGTTTCAATATAACAAAACCATTATATAGAGATGGTTTTTATAACTTAAATTTTTTTTTAAGATGTAGATATATGATTTGAGATGTTATCTTGAAACATTTGCAGTAAACTGTACATGGTATCATTTTTTAATAAATTATCTAGAGTTATTTTTTTCCATTACTGTTTTAGTGGTGGTTTTTATTTAAATAATTTTAATTTTTTTAAAAAATTATTGTTTTTTATTTCTCAACACCCTAACCCAACACAACCCACCCTGACTAGCTACCTGATTAGGCCCTCCCACCAAGCACTCTCTCCCAACTCAACCTATCTGGCTGTCGAAACCATTAGCATTGACTCTCCCTACAAAATTTACTATAAATATTATTGTTGTAGGATTTGAATATCTAACCTATAAGTTATTCTATTAATCTTTTAACACTCAACCAAGACCTATATCTAATAATTAAATAGACATTAATGCTAATATATATATATATAGTTAAGTATATGAAAATAATTATATATGATTAAATATAATTATCATTATATATAAATAAATTTGAATATATTGTAATATAAAAATATATAAATATTGAAACATATAAATATATATTAAAATAAATATAAATATAAATATATATAATTATATTCATATATATACAAACATACCCAGATAAATATAAATAAATGTAATTATGAAAATATATACTAAAAATATATAAATATTTTTATGTTTATATTTTTTCCGTATATATTGGTATATTTTTCCTATATATAGATATTCCGTAATTACATATATATAATTTATATATTTATATAATTATATATATAGTTATCCATTTATAAATAACTATATAGTTAAATTAATTTATATATATACTTATTTGTGTATTTATATAGTTATATATATTTATATATAGTATTATATTTACAGGATTTCACTAATTTTTTTATATTTATATCGATTTATATATTTAGATCCACTTAGAAGTGTATATTCTATAATTATATAACTATTCTTATATATTTAAATATTAATGGTATATAAGTTATTATTATTATAAAATATTAAATATTAATTACAATATGATTAATTAGTAAATACAAATTATTTTTAATTATATGTAAATAATTAGATATATTACTCATTAATAATGAATTATTATTAATAAATAATTATTATTATATTGTAATATATAAAAAATTAATAAAATATTAATTATTAATTATCAATTATTTAAGACTAATAATTAATTATTTTTAATATATATATATATATATAATTTATTTATTAATTATTATTAATTAAAAATAATAATAATAAATATAGTGTGTCCAATCAGCCAAGTAGATCGGGTTAAAAAAAATAAAAAAATAAAAAAAATATAAAATATATATTTGAATATAGAAAAACCACTAATTGAAAATGGTCTTCTAAATGAGTGAAATAATAATTTGATATGATTATGGATGTTTTTGGATTGGATGGTATTTAGAATAACATGCTTATGGGTAGACCTAATTTCATTGGGTTGTTCTGTGTAGAGACATGGTCCATGGGATGTGTTAGGATTTGGGGCATAGCATTTGGTGAGGGACCATAGGGTTTGGTTGGGTGGTTTTTATGTGATTGAGATGAAGTAGAGATTTATTATTGTTTCCATGAGACCCTATGAGGTATTTTACGACTCGGGTAAGATTCTTTGTGTTTCACTATAGCTAGATAAGACCTATAGGAGGGACTAGTGCTTTCGGAATGTCATAATTTCCTAGGCTAACTTGGAGTTCTAGGTATCAAAAAATTCTATGGGTGGATGTGAATGATGTGGTCGATCATGGTGGCTTGAGTCAAGCTATATATGCATCCCTCTAATAGAGATATAGGTGGGGATATGTAAATTGGGGACTTATTTTGGGGTTTGTTCATGATATATTTACCTTTTATTATTCATTGAATATTTTCATAAAACTAGTGAGGAGACCTATTGAGACCTCTACCTAAGTAAGAGGTTGAAGGTACGGTATTTGGTGTATCATGTGGTCTCAGACCTTACCCTGAGCGATAGGATGGAGTAAGGAGATGTGGTATGTTATATTATTTGAGACATCACAATTAATGAGAGGGTAGTGATGTGTAAAATGGGATTTGATGTGGTATGATACCTCTCCCTAGTTAGGAGGGTTGAGGTATGATACATGGTATGAGACATGGAGTTTGAAATCACTCATGATTATGATCTATGAATTTTTGTGTATGAATTTATATTTTTTTATCATGTTATTATACCATTATGATCATGTAATGCATAAAAATGATTATTGATTTATATATTGGATGTTTTATTTTATTGAGAAGATGAGATCACCCTTTATAATGTTTTTTATTCCCTATGATATATAAAATGGTTTTATGTATGTTATTCCAAAGATGGGTACTAAATAAAAATACCATAGTTCGAGATCACATAGATTTTTTTTGAATAATTTGTCTATGGATCTGTGATTCCAAAGACATTAAAACTATACTATTATGGAATTTATTCTAATGATATATAATGAATATTCCTTGAAAAAGATGTAATATT
Source organism: Viscum album (assembly GCA_963277665.1). Taxonomy (NCBI): domain Eukaryota; kingdom Viridiplantae; phylum Streptophyta; class Magnoliopsida; order Santalales; family Viscaceae; genus Viscum; species Viscum album. The sequence goes on along the minus strand of OY728163.1, from coordinate 1,690,615,979 downwards.
TATGAATTAAATTTTTGGTTCACTATAGTTGGAATTAGATCCCAATTTAGTAATTTTTTGAAACAATGATAAAATAAATTTAGTGAAAATCCATTGGAAAAGCCTAAGTATAAGATAAAATCATACATTTTAGTAAAGAAATGAGTGTGGTTTTCCTATCAAATACATCACTATCGGAATTCTAGAATGTGAATGTTTTTGTGGAATATATGTGTATAGGTATAATAACCCAAAAAGGATAGGATCGAGTGTTAACTCTATCTTCAATATTGTATGACCAGTGGGATTAACACTACAATCTCCGGTATACAATCCTAGGTGATATTATTTCATTAATTCAAATATTATTTATAAACCATTATAAAGGACTTGAATATATAATGACCATGGATGAACAAGGCTAAATTAAGGTTCCATAGGGTGAAAATAATGTTTCGTATTTTAGAAATACTACAAATGATTTTTCATGATTATATGATTTCTCACTATGATTATTTTTTCCCACTATATGATTTTTTTTTAGTCAATGGCTAGAACTAGTAGGAAACATGTTAATTCATAATGTTATGGATAATGAAATTATTTTCATCCAGAGAAAAAAAATGAAATGGGAGATAGAATATAAAATGTTGGGATTATTCCTAATCATCATTATCATTATATTATTTACAATATCAACATTGGTGTGTTTCTTAACGTACTAATAAAGAAAAAATTGTGTTTTAATGATGTTCAATCAATTTATACATTGGAATAAATAAGATCTATCTTCTTAAATGTAGATAATGTGGTAGATTCACTAAATGTAATGTCCTAAAATAATGGAATGGTGTTTTATGGGTGGAAAAGATGGAGTAATATAAGTAATTTTTAAAGAAATGTTGGGAGTATAATGGGGGGAATTAAAGTATATTTTTAGGTACCATATATATTTAGAGGTATTATATTTAGGGAACTTGGTAAATATCTATGTCCATGACATAATATAAGGGTTAACTAATAGACTATGGATGGACATATGTTATTCCAATCATTGAAGTGGAATGATTAACATTTTTATATTCTAGGATTTGAGAATTATGTTGTAGAAGTGTTCTTTCAATGATACTATATATATAAGATTCCTGAAGCACCACATAATTGTTCTACAATATTTTTATTTAATTATTTATGATCATATGATGAATGATACTAATAAAATATTAAAGTTTTTTCGTGGTAAGGGGATATTTTTAGAAAAAACATGATAAAGGGATAGATAAATCTTAATTTATTCATGATTTTGGGACAAAAATGTTTATTTGTGATATATATATATATGATTGATATTGGTAAAGTAAAGTTGATTGTATTTATGACCTTGGAATTTATTTGTGATGTGGTGAAAAAAAGTCTTATGTTATCTTTGATGAAGTTCACTGCATTTTTGTACTTAAGAAATTTATTTTATAGTCAGTAATTTCATTTAAGGATTAATTGTAGAGATAATTTTTGGAATTAATTATGTTTTAATTGAGGTTTTATTGTTAGTTTGGTAATTTTGGTAAAGATTTAGTATGTTATAGTGTAATATATTAACATGGTACTCAAATGTTTCTTGTGTAACATTTTCAACTACTTTATATAGCTTATGAATTAAAGGTAAGTTGATTTTGGAAATTTTTTGAATTTATTTCTAAATTTATTTGTATTTTTTGATATACAAATTTTGTAAGATTATAATGGTAAACTAATTATTGAATGGTTTTTTTCAACATTGGGTGTTATTGTTTAGGTTTTTAGTGAATATTATATTATTTAATCATTTAAAGATTTATCCATATTAGGTAAACTGTGATACCTTTTGGGAAAGTATATAAGTACTGGAAGATTGTATTATCATTTATTTATGGATCATATAAGGACCTAAGATTTTATACTATATATCATAAGATGAATATTCAATACATTTCATAAATACACACCCAATGAACATAATAGTGTAGTTCTTTTGGAGACTAGAAACAAAATCATCTTATTTAGTGAAAGATCATCAATATATACCACAAATATCTTCTCACATATTACTCCCCTTAAGAATAACCTACCTAAACCTTTGTTCATATCCTAGGGAAGGAAACATAAGAAATAGTGAGGTAAGATTCTCTGTACGTGTTAACATATGAGATATCAATCAATTCTTATATTAAAGAATATGATAAGAATTAGGGTATGTGATCAGGAAAATTACATTTGAGGTTCATACCCAAAATGTCACTAAACATAAATAAGATTCGTGCCATAAAACATTATCAATTTAGATAACATGTCACATAAGAGTGAGAAATCACAATAAATAAATCATGAACTATATACAAATGTTATAAAAGTGTTTCACCATCTTTAATTTTGAAAAAAAATCATATGTCATGTTTAACCACCATGACCGTCAAAATAGTGGATTACAACAAATCATTTATTTCTTATTGTGGATCAATACACACATTTTTCCCATAATAGAATGGGACTCGCCTGTTACCCATAGTTGATTAAGCCTATCACCTTGTATCCAAATTTTATCTCATAAGTAATAAAGATTTACTCAATTTATTGGATGGATATATATATCCCACCCATATAATAATGAAAACCATAATTATTTGTTCCAAAATATCATCAAATAGTCATTATATCATCACATCATAACCTGTGTAAAGAAAATGGGTTTCATATAGTTCTTATCAATTCACGATGGCATAAACCTTGAAAAATAAATCGGATTCATAAAAATTTCATAAACATAAACATTAACCATCCTAATAAATAATAAGGATGGTATCCTTAAATATAATCCCTTGTAAAGAATAAGTAAAATGAAAGGATGTAATCTTATATGGAAAATGATTTTGAGAGATCCCTTGTAACATTTATTCAGGAAAACATCTTTTGCACTTTGAAAAACACTTTTTAAAAGATAAAACATTTTAAAAATAATTTTATCTAAAAATATACTTGGAAACCTATAAAAGTGTATTTAAAAATAATTTAAAACATTTCTTGACAATAATATCCTTTCCATTTTGAAAATCACTAAGAATTCATAAAATATTTTTGGAAGTCATTTTCATTGAAAATAAAACATAGGCATATAAAAGAAAGATTTTAATAACTTATGTGGTCATGATAGTGGGAACTATCCTTCATAAAACACACAATAATATAAAAATTAATTTTATATTTTTAGTAAAAGCCAAACATGCCTTGTTTTAAAAATTACATGATGATTCCTTTTATATTTTTAAAAAAATATATAAAAAAGGATAAAAATTACTTTAAACAATCCAAGAGTAGAATTAAAACATTTTGAAAACTATTTTATAAAACATGTGTATCTATGAAAAATGAGTTTCAATCGGAGAGAGGAAAAATTAATTTTCATTAAAAATATTATTTTGGAATCTTGAGTATATAAAGTGAGAAAATGATGGTAAAACATATATTATTGTGAAATTACTATAATAGAATAAAATTAATTAGTTTCTTGAGACATGAATCTTATGATTTCATCATCATAATTATAAACACAAACAATCCAAAAAATAATGAGATTGTACCATATAACCATTACCAAATTGGTAAAATTGAATCATAGGAAAAATAAAGAAGATATCCTAAAATGTATATATAAATTCTCATAATTTTGAGTATAATAATTATAAAATACATTCATCATAATTTATACATTGCAAAAAAGTAAACTCATAGTGATCATGGAACGTGTCTCAGAGAAAATAAAAGTTAGAAAAAAATCTTTTACCATAAGTCTTGAATTCCTTAATAAACATTAAAAAACCCTATATAATATATATAATTTTATTTTCATGTATTAAAAAATTAAATTCATATTTATCCTACTATATTATTTTTAATTATGACTTTTCATTACCCTTTTATTAAAAATTCCTTATTAAAAACGTTTTATGTAATAATTTCTTTATTTTTCAAGTATGTTTTTGTTTGGTATTTTAGTTCCTACTATATTTAACATGGTTAAATAATCTCCATAATTTTAACCATGATATAAATATCATATAAATTCATTATATATTATTTATAATAATCTATAAAATCTAGAGACATAAATTGAAATACATTATTCATAGAGATGGTAAGTCATTGGTACGCATGAATGATGTTTCCATTTTCATAGAAAAAATGAAAGAATGTTAAATAATACGTTAACTTTATGGATTCATTTTTATTTCAAATATATCACATTTTATCAATAAATATACCATTATTACCTTCAATGAAATTAATTAGTGACAAGGAATCACATCACTTCGTGAGGTGGTTGTCCGTCGTAAACAAAAATGAAATTATTATATCCCCTATGGAATAAAGATTAAGAAAGTATATATGATATCATAATTTAGTAATAATATTTATGTTAAAAATATCACATATATATTCATTCAATATATCTTTATTACCTTCAATGTAAAAAAATGAAAAAGACATCACATCAGTTTGTTCATACAAACGATGGATGTTACTGTTTTCCAATGGGTCATGATAATATAATTTAGATGTGTTATTATAAATATCAATTTATATTAATATCATAAATATAATTTATAAACATTAAGTATATAAATTTATCCAGTCGTGAGAGGTGGTTATTGAAAATGAATAACATCATTTCAGAAGGGTGTAGTTTGTCGTACTCACAAATGATGATTTCATATCCCAGATGATAGAGGAGGAGATTACTATAGGTCATGATGTTAACATAACAAAATATAAAAATATTTAGTATAATGATTTTAATATATCATCATGGATTGATAAGAATTTAAGGATGTTGATGAAGAAATAGAATGAAATGCCCGGTTAGGGACGTTACCTCTTCTTCAGAAAACTTCTTTTAGATTGCACTAAATCATTCCTAGGTTGGAATTATGTTTAAAATTATGATTACTAGATGATATTAGGAAATAAGGGAACTTTTTTGATTAAGTATATTCTAATATAATGGATTTTATATGTGTGAGTATTAGAGAAGTGTGGGTGGCCTTTCATAAATTAGGTGAATGGTACATATGTAATTTTATTAAAGAAAAAGGTATGACCACATTTTCACATGAAAAAAGGTTCCAAAATGGTTCATTATATAATGATAGAGTTTTTAATATCTAAATATTTCAATACAATTGGTTTTTTACAAGATTATATTTAATTTTACCCCTTACCTTTTTTTAACCCCCAATAAACCAATTTTAACCTTAACTACGGTAATTAGTTTTTATTTATTTTACAATTCATGATCGTAAAAAATTAATTTGACCATATTATAAAATTTTAATTATAATTATTAAAAATATAAAATCTATTTCCCACATCCTATTTAGATAATTATTGAAATTTAATTTAAAATTAATACCATAGAGAGGGCGAAAAAGTAGATTTCCAAAGAGTAAAGTGTCAAAAATTCAAAACGTTTTTATATAAAAAATTAAACATGTAATTTATTAATATGAATTTAGTTTGATTAATAAATATATAATTGAAATAATTTTTCTTTTAAACCATCATTATTAATTTTTTAAAATAAATGACAATTCTTAAGAAGAACCAGTGTTTCTCACTATTCGTCAATAAATTTATCTTTTCATTAAATTATAAAGAAATAACTCCAATAAAATTTCGACATGATGATTTAAAAAATAAAGTTTATTATTATATATATTATATAAAATGAAAAATATGAATTTTTATTGAATATATAATATATAAATTTCATTAAAATCATTCACCAAATGTTATTTGTTTATTTTATTGAGGTAGGACTTGTTTATTCCCATAGCTATGGTTTTATAAAAATGATTTCTTTTGTTGTTAAATGGTTTTAATTTTAATTTATAATTAATCATTCACCAAATAATTCCTTATAAATATATGTGTGTAATACATATATTTTCGTAATTTTATAATCATATTTATATCTCCATTCCAACGTCTAGTTGATAACTATCATATTAAATAATTATTTGTTAATAGTATTTCATGTTTCGTTAAAACCTAGTGTTTTTTTGTAAATAAATCCAAACTCATTATTGTCTGTAAATCAAGATAAACATGGTGTTTCATGTAACAATATACACAAACTGAGTTGTGTTTAATGAATATTAAACAATATGTTTTGTGTAAAAAAATATATTAAATAAATTATATTTATTCAAAAACAAATATTCAATGAAATATCAAGGTATTTCATAACACCACCTTAAATAAATTACACCCACACAATTTGAAATTATAATCAATAATAACATTTTTTAACATTTAAAAATACCTTTGTTGGAAACCCACAGTGTAAAAAGATTTAGTAAAACATTATCTTAGAAAGAGGGAAAGGGACGTGTGGAGGTCATATATAATAACACATACTGGGTTTTCAAATTGGAGAACATGGTTAGGAAGTGACTATTTGGACATGGAATAAAAGTGTATTTTCCAAATAAATATTTATAGTGACAGAGATCATTTAGCACAATAAATTGAATGATTATGAGAAAATCAATAACCACAAAACAATAAAATAACAAGGTATGAAAATGGTCATTGATATCATCAGAATTAATGGTCATATAAGAAAAATTATATTTCATAATACTTTTCTAAAAAATAGGGAATTTCATGAAAATATATACTTAATAGATTTCATTCCATTTAACATGAATAATCACATCCTTTTGTTGTGCATGGATCAATTTCCACAACATCTCTTACTTTAATAAATGAAGATTTTTTTTCTATTATTGAATAACTAGTCTATTATATGGTCTATAATATAATGATAAGTCACCATTTATATCTCTAGATATCATAATATCATAATGTTTAGCACAAGTTATCAAATATGTATAAATAATTATTTGGTGAATAAATACATTAATCTCGAAAACCACATAGCATGTTCATATTAAATAATTCCATAAATAGTTAACATTATGACCCTTCAAAAATTAAAAATTTATAAATAATTTCACTATATTCCCCATAACCAGATTAAAATTAATCCTCAAAATCTCATTTATTAATTCTTTATGGTCACGTGAAAAATATGTTACTACAATGGTCACAGATTCACTTAAATCTTCATAATAGACATAATTACAATCAAACCTCAATAAAAATATGAATGATTATTCATTTCTTTAGTAAAATTATAGATTGATGAATAAATTTAATAGATCCAATAATGTTGAAAACTGCATCAATGATAACATAAAAAACATTATCAACAAATCATTTTTTTAGTTCTGAGGCCATCAATACTATCCAATTTACTTTATCCACATAAATCATCCATTTATTCAAACTAAACACCATTTTCTAAACAATAGTAATATATTAAGGTTTACCTTCCCTTAATCATATGTTTTTTATAAAATATACCTTTTCCATTAAATATATTTTATAGTTTAGAAAATATATTCAATATATTCTTGAAAATACTTAATGAAAAAATTCAATAGATTAATCCTTATAAGTTTCATGATTCAAATAACATAACTCTTGAATTACCATACATAAGCACTTCAATCATTCTACATAATTCATAAATAATTAACTATAATTCATCATATTATTACATAATAAATCATTATAGTAATTTGAAATATGAATAATGTCTTAACATTCATCAACCTCAATTTAACCCTGATTTTCATGTTTAGTATAAAAAATAATTTTATAACATCCCACACCTTTCATATTTTATTCATGATCTCTTTATCATCAGCAATATAACCATTAATCATTCCACCATACAAATTCTCATCATGATATTTCCCACTAGGAATTCAATTTTTATAATTCACATACTTTCCACATTTATAACACTAAAACATTAATCACGCCTTAGGGAAACCATCATTCTCATCCATTTTGTTAACTAACCATTTTATTTTTTCTCATCCATCACTTGATTTATGTCCTTATCATCCACAAATAAAATTATTTCGTGTTCCTTTAAGGAATTAAACAGAGGGTTCTATCCCATATACTTTATATATAAGAAATTATATCTTCTTTCATACATGGAATCCACCACCCAAACAATCAAAAAATATATCCTTATCTTTTTTGGTGAGTTAGAGATGTGGAAAAGGTGAAATGTTAATAATATTTATAGATAAATGATTAAGAATAATCACTATATCATTAACTCTTATCATCATCCCATTTGGTTTTTTATCAACACATTTTCTATGAAAATCAGTTTTAATATAGTTTTTTATAATTTTTTTCATTGACTAAAACCAAAAAAAACATAGTGTATGAAACAATATTCCTTTTGGAAAACCAAATAATCACAAAGAAACACATATAAGATGTCTAAGTCATGAAAACATCTTTTTAATAAATAACTCCTTATGTTTATCCTAGGTTTTATACGATAATCATAAATTTAAGTACATCATAATGGTTTGCAAAGAAATTGCGGATTAACTAAATCATATCTCATGGGAGTGTCATACTAGCTGTGTATAAAGAAACACCGTCATGCACTATGTGATGATCGATTCCAACTCAATGTGACATTTATAGATTTATTACTCATAGGTAACTATGTTTCAGATCGAAATGCAATTACAGTATTCATATAGTGATGTATTTCTTAGAGAATCACATAATCGCTTTCTAACAAAAACATTATGATGTTAACAAATACTTAAAATTATCCTCAGGGTTCTCACTTATGTTTTTGGATCCAAATCTCAAGTTATTGATAAGACCTTTTCTCTAATAATAATAATAAGGAAAATCGTATTTATATATAAATATCACATTTTGGTATATGAGTGTTAAGTATATTTTATGAAAACACACACATGTATATAATAGTTTAGTGCCTTTAGAGACTAGAAACACAATCTTCTTATTCTAGTAATGATCCTCTCATATAGTACTTCTCTTAGCCAAACCCTACCCAATGCTTCCTGTAACATCCCAAGTAAGTAATGAATAATAGATATTTTTATCTATGCCTATTAATTAATTAATTAGATAGTGTTTTAGAGGCTTTAAAGGAGAATAAATCCAATCTTAATCATAGAATACACTAATATTTCTAAAAGATTGTTTTACTGCCTTTTGATGGAAAACTATCTTTTAAATCAATCTTTTGAAAATTTTATAAGATCTATTTGTCAAAATAAACTTATTATTTATGATTGGGAAATCAAAATTTACTTTGTGTAAATTTTTGGTATTTTGCTGACAATGTTCATGTTTTTAATGAATAGTGAAAAATGTTGTATTTTAATTCAAAACCTCTTTTTAATCTAATTTATTTATATGATTAGATTATATTTTGAATTGGTTTTGAAGTGAAATTAGAATATATTTTTACCATTTAATCCAATGGTTGTCATTGGAATCAATTTCACTTTGAAATTGGACTTAAACTGGTGTCAATCTTTTGATACTTATTGTTTCATAGAAACACGCTATTTGTCATGACAGCGGGAATTAATTATTAAATTAATTAATTTAACTTATATTATTTGAATTTTGTATAATAGAAATAATTTTTGAATTCAGAATATCAAATATATCTTAGGGTGAATTTTTGGTAATTTTCTAAAAAACTTCATTTTTTGATGAATAGTGAAATCACTAAGTGGTACTTATAAAACTGATTTTCCGTTTAAATGAAATTTTGCCATCTTTGTGATTTGATTTTCAAAAATCCTACATACATGGTTGTCATTAATAAGTAAAATGTGGTTCAATAAGATTAAAATAATTTTTTGGTGAATAGTAACTTTTATGTTTTTAATCGCAATTAGTGGTAATTTGTGTAGTTTAAGGTAAAAATAATGTTTTAATAATATGAAATGACCTAGACACATGTACTACCATTATTTTATGTGTCATGGCCGACCAAGACAATCCATGGGTCAACTTGAGGACCCCATGGAGCCAATTTGGTAGGAAAATGACATTAATATCTTTTTATTTAATGTTAAAGTAAAAATGACACAAACATCAGTTATTTTACTAAAATAATTTTTACATGAGGTTATACAAGTCAGATTTTTGATTATAAATAGTCATTGTAAATATAAAAAGATTTTCTACATCATGGTATTTTTTTTATAATTTTTAGACTTTAAATAAATTAAATTATTTATGACATCATGATGATGCAGCAATTACCTCATTAATAAATAATTTAAATAAAATGAAATGATAATGTAAAATCTATGACGTACACATGTTGAAAATATATTGTATGTGTGTATTTAGAACCCTTAGCACCTTAACCTATAATTATATCAATGTGGGACCTTTTTAATCTGAAACTCATTTTAAAATAAAGTAACATTTCTTTACTTTTCAAGAGTGCCCCTCCTCTCCTCTTATAAAAGGCCCCCACCTCTACCTCCTTACCCACACTTCCAAAGCCTTTGGCTCGGCCAACCCCTGCCCATTTTGTCTCTCCATTTCCCTCTCTTACTCCTTTAAGCCTCACTTTGGGCATAAGTCTTCCCAAGGAAGCCTTTGAGCTCAAACCAAAGGGAGTTACCCGATTTTAAGGTTATGTCTTCACTTGAGTCCTTTTGTTTTATTTTTCTTCTCCAACAACCTAAACCCTTTTTATTCATTTATTTTGTAACAACTCCAGTATCTTAAATATACTAGGATGTTGTGATAATAAGGATTAGAGCTACACTTACACACACCTACATCTAATGGTTAAAGAACATACTGTTTCTGTGGATGGCGAATTTAGGCCTCCCGAAACGATGATTGTTCAACATACTTTTAACACCTTCAAAGGCGGCCATTAAGATGACATTGTATATATATATGATATATAATATTTTTATGTTTTCCTTAAGCTTCTGTATTTTTCATTTTGGGCATTCCTTTATGGTTTCCATTATGGGTAAACGCGATATCTTTATTTAAGGAAGTGCGGACTACCGCCCCCTCAAAGTGATTTGATTCGTTAATACCATATGTGGGACGTATAAAGGATGGAGTTATGATATTATATATGATATTACACTAGAATTATAATATAACTTTATATCATTATGATTCCATTCTATAATATATGAAATAGAAATGAATGTAGGGTTCATGCGTACGTATGGCTTACCGTCTCCATGAACGGTGCATTTCATTTCTTACCTCTAAATGATTATGTAATATTATAAATGCATTCATGTTCTGGATATATATGACATATATGATATCTACATCATGAATACCATTCTGGATATAATAGATACATGAAAAACTTGTAATTATAAAGGGTTTATTTTTTACTCAAGTACCAATGATCGTTAAAATGACCATTATTAACTTAAATAATTACATAGTGTTCATGTCATGGAAATAAGTGATATAAAAGGAATAATGAACTTGAAAAGGTTCTTAAACAAGTATAAATTAACTCAACTTTATTATTCAAGAGATTAAACAATGACTGAGTCAAGTCGGACCCGAGGTATGGGACTTCGTCTCAATCTCCTTTCATTGAGGCATATTTTATTTTATACACAACCTTCTTTTATACGGTGTATTAACCCCTTTGACTTTTAAATTTATCCAAAAGGAATCTTTTTTATATGAAGCATTAACTAAACGACAAAAGGTAATGTTTTTGTCGAACGTATGCGGCGACAACGACTTCTCCGCCGCTCTGACCATTATTTGAGTTTCGGCTTCCTCTACAAGCCATACCTTATTTTTAAAAGAAAAATAAATACCATGTTTTACTTTTCATTTATTTTGGTATTGAAAATGGTTTTCATAATTTTTTTATATCAATGTGTTGTATTGATATCTTGTGATTGAAAGGTGGAAATGTTATGTTTCCTATATGCATGTTTTATGTGATACGATTATGTTGAGGTTCTTGGGCATTATTATGAAGACGGGTGGTTCCGTGATAAAATCAGGGCAGGCGAGCCCGATATTGCTCTCCAATGCATTGGGTAACGCGAAGAAGTGAAACGTTAAGGTTTCTCTGAAGATATTTAGGGAATATACTGTGATGGGTATTCCAAACATAACCAAGAGGGTTACTCCCTATGTAAGAATGTTATGAATGCCTCATGTTACCTTTATGTCTTATGATTTCTATGATTTATTGATGATTTGATGAGGTATGTTAAAGTGCTTATGTTTTATGGGTAAAGTATGATTTCATTCTTATGTATATATGAACTCATGTTTCCTTACCATATTTTTATATCCCATACTGAGCTTTTTATGCTCATCCCATGTTTTTTTGAAATGTTTTTCCCAGTTCAAGGGAAAGGTACATGATATGATGATAGTGTCAAGGAAGTGTCAAGAAAGAATCCATGTATTATTTTAAATATGTTTCCATTGATGGTAAAAATGAATACTATCTTTTATGTAACCAATTTTTTTAAATGTGGAATGTAATTCATGTTTTATGATCTAATTCTCTAAAACTCTAAACCTGAAAAGATCCTCAGGGTGTAATCTTGTAATAACTCTATATTAAGTAATGTTTAAGGTCGGGGCCTTATAGTTGGTATCAGAGGTCGGTTTAGATAACTTTAAGAGTTAGAATTATATTAAATGATTATCCAAATATATTTTTTTATGGTCAAATTGAAATGATATAGAATTTGAAGATTACCATGTTGCTTCATCTAAGACATGTTTGTTTAGAATGGTTTTCCGCAGAGGAAACAGGGAAGCAGTGCTAGGAAGGCATACAGAAGGAAGTAGCCTTCCGAATCAGCATCCTGAGATGTTTGGAATTGGAACTGAACAGTTTGTTGCAGTAATGGTGTAGTTGACTCATGCGATAAATGGTGGTGGTATCTATGCACGAGATCAGCCAGATAAACCGCAGAGAAACATGTCAGTGGTGGAACATTTCATGAGGCAACATCCCCCATCATTCAGAGGATCATATAAACCTGTGCTAGCTGAAGGGTGGATTAAAGCACTAGAGATGATTTTCGATATCATGGTGTTTTCAGACAATCAAAAGGTTAGTCTTGCTATTTACCGTTTGTAGGGTGAAGCAGATCAGTGGTGGTTGATGGTTAAAAATATCAGGGACGCTGATTAGATTGATGCTCTCGACTGGGATGAATTCAAAGGTATGTTTCTTGAAATGTATTTTCCTAAGGCTATTCGACCTAGGATGGAAAATAAATTCTTGGAATTGAGGCAAGAGGAAGACTCAGTGGATACCTATGAAGAAAGGTTCACTCGATTGGCAAGGTATGCTCCAAATTTTATCTAAGACCATGATAGTAAAATCAATCGTTTTTACTCAGGATTAAAGCCAAAATATTGAAGGGTATTAGCTTCTCGTGAGTTTAAAAGTTATGAAAATCTTGTTCGATGTGCTGAGAAGGTGGAAATGGAGTTTGCTGATGACCAAGTGTTCTCTAACAACCAGCAGAAGAAGAGACCGAGGTGGCAGGAGAAAGGGAATAATTCTTCAAAAAAGTCTGATGGTAAGAAAACTAAGTTTCCAGTTTGTGATAAATGTGGGAAAAGGCATGCTGGGGAATGTCTTCTGAATTTTGGAAAGTGCTACCGATGCGGTAAGATGGTACATAAGGCTCGTGATTGCACTAAAAAGAGCAGGGTGATGGTAAGACCAAATTTGATTTATAGTTAGTGAAATGTTTTAAGTAAAATGAGATGGGTCACTATGCAAAAGAGTGTCCGACAAAGATCTTGAGTGACGGGAAGTAGTTAGACTACAAGCAGAAAGGGGTGGTGAAATCCTTTGCAACTACTTCAGCAGATGTCGGGCCAACAAATAAAGTTTTATCAGGTACCTTGTTTGTTTTTTCAGATTATACCAGTGTGTTGTTTGATTCGGGGTCTACACATTCTTTCAACTCTGAAAACTTTTCTAGTAAAATGGGAATACCATCTCAAGAAATGACTCCTAAACTTTTGGTAAAAACACCTGGGGGAAATGTTGAGGCAAAAATAATTTATAAGAATCTTTCTATCCTTATCTGTGGAAAGAACCTACTTGCGAACCTTATTGTTTTACCTCTAGTAGAGTTTGATGTTATCCTGGGTATGGATTGGCTCTCTATTTATCATGCTAAGATTGACTGTAGAGATAAATAAGTTTCTTTTCAAAAATACTTTCAGTTTGTGTACAATAATGAACCCTTACTGTTGATAACATATCAAGAGGCCAAGAAACATGTAAAAGATGGAAATGAATGTTACCTTGCACACATCATTGAAAATAAACGAACAGTTCAAATTAATGATGTGCCAGTGGTAAATGAGTATGCTGATGTTTTTCCTGATGAGTTGCCTGGAATAATACTAGATCGGGAAGTTGAATTTACTGTTGACTTAGTTCCTGATGCTAAGACAATTTGAAACCCCCTTATCGAATGGCTCAAATTGAACTTTTAGAGTTGAAGGATCAATTGAAAGATTTATTAGAGAAAGGTTTCATTCAACCTAGAACGTCACCATGGGGTGACCCTGTTTTATTTGTTAAAAAGAAAGATGGATCTATGAGACTTTTCATTGATTATAGAGCCTTGAATAACATCACTATTAAGAACAAATATCCTTTGCCTCATATCGATGATTTGTTTGATCAGCTCTAGGGAGTACAGTATTTTTCAAAGATTGACCTAAGATCGGGGTACCATCAGCTGAAGGTAAAGGAAGCAGATGTTCCGAAGACTGCGTTTCATACAAGATATGGCCATTATGAATTTGTAGTAATGCCTTTTGGGCTAACAAATGCACCTGCTATATTCATGGACTTAATGAATAGAATTTTCCATTAGTTCTTGGATAAGTTTGTGGTGGTTTTCATTGATGATATTTTGGTGTTTTCTAAAAGTAAAGAGGAGAATGAAAGACATTTAAGGGTTATTTTTCAAACCATAAAAGAAAATAAATTGTATGGGAAATTCAGTAAGTGTGAGTTTTGGTTGCAACAAATTTCTTTCCTTGATCACATTGTTTCTAAAGATGGGATAACCGTTGATCCTGCAAAAACAAAGGTTGTTTAAGAATGGCCAAGACCCACAAATGTAACAGAGATTCGTAGTTTCCTGGGTTTGGCAGACTATTACCAAAGTTTTGTTAGAAATATTTCACAGTTATCTAGTCCAATGACTAAGCTAACTCGGAAGGGTGTTAAGTTTATCTAGAAAAAAGAATGTGATGATTGTTTTCAGGAACTGAAAAGAAGATTGGTGAATGATCCGGTTTTGGCACTACCTTCTAGGAATAGTGAGTTTGTTATATATAGTTATGCATCATTGAAAGGAATTGGTTGTGTCCTAATTCAGAATGATTAGGTAATTGCTTATGCTTTACGATAGTTGAAAAATCATGAGTTAAATTACCCTACACATGATTTGGAATTAGCTGCTGTTGTTTTCGCTTTAAAAATTTGGAGGCATCATTTGTATGGAGTAAAGTGTAAAATATATACTGATCACAAAAGTTTAAAGTATATATTCACTCAGAAATAATTGAAAATGAGACAAAGGATATGGCTAGAATTAATCAAGGATTATGATTGTACAATTCATTACCATCTGGGAAAAGTAAATAAAGTGGCTGATGCTTTGAGTCGAAAAAGTAATTCTTCATTAACAATGTTGCATTTGGAACATGATCCTTTGGTTAAGGATTTGATGAACTTTGACATAGAAGTTGTTGGAGCAGGAATTTATTATGTTTTGTTTCTGGTATCAGTGAGATCATCTCTATCAGACAGAATCAAGAAAGCACAGAAGCAAGATAGTGAGTTGCAGAAAAAGGTAGAGCTGGTTCAGAAGGGTAAGTTGCCTGAATTCAACATTGATAATGATTGTGTTTTGAGATTTGGGAAGAGATTGTGTGTGCCTTGTGATTCACAGTTGAAGAGAGAGTTGTTATGTGAAGCTCATAGTTATCCGTTTTCAGTTTATCCTAGCAGTACTAAGATGTACAGAGATCTGCGAGAGTATTACTGGTGGGATGGAATGAAAAGAGATATTGCTGATTTTACTGTGAAGTGTTTGACTTGTCAATAGGTTAAAGCAGAGCGGCAGTTACTGAAAGGGATACTTCAGCCTTTACCAGTGCCAGAGTGGAAATGGGAGAATATATCCATGGACTTAGTTGTGGGATTTCCGAAGACCCCTCGAGGTAATAATGAAATCTGGGTTATTGTTGATCGCTTGACTAAATATGCTCATTTCCTTGTTATACGAGATACTTTATCTCTAGATCAACTTTCCCGTTTTTATCTTAAAGAGATAGTCAGGTTACATGGAGTTCCTCTCTCCATTGTATCTGATCATGATCTCAGGTTCACTTATAACTTTTGGAAAGGCCTTCAGAAGTTGTTGGGTACTGAATTAAATTTTAGTACAGCTTTTCATCCTCAATTAGATGGGCAGTCAGAATGAAAAATTCAGTCATTGGAGGATATGCTAGGTTCTTTCTCTATGGATTATCAGGGAAGTTGGGACCAACATCTTTCTTTGGTTGAATTTTCATATAATAACAGTTTTCATTCCAGTATACAGATGGAACCATTTGAGGCGTTATATGGGAAGCGGTGTCGAACTCCAGCTTCCTGGGATGAAGTAGGTGAAAGGAAGCTGATGGGACCAAAATTGGTAGAAGAGTTGGCAGAAAAAGTTCAACTGATACAGAAACACATGAGAACAGCTCAGAGTAGGCAGAAGAGTTATGCGGATAACCGGAGGAAGGATCTATCTTTCAAGGTAGGTGATCATGTTTTTCTCAAGGTTTCCCCATGGAAAAGTGTGATGCGATTTGGTAAGAAAGGAAAGATGAGTCCAAGGTTCATTGGACCATATAAAATTCTGGAGAGAGTTGGATCAGTTGCATACTGGGTGGCATTACCTCCGAGTTTATATCAGGTACAAAATGTTATTCATGATTCAATGTTGAGAAAGTATACGACAGATCCATCTCATGTTTTGAGTCCAGAGGTAGTTCAGCTGGAAGAGAACCTATCTTATAAGGAACAACCGGTCCAGAATCCTGACCACAGAGAGCAAGTGTTACGGAATAAGGTGATTAATCAGGTAAAGGTTTTGTGGAAAAACCACATGATGGAAGAGGCAACATGGGAATCTGAAAATGCAATGAGGGATAAGTACCCCCATTTAATCGATAAGTAAATAAATTACGGGGATGCAATTTTCTAAAGGGGGGAAGTATGTAACATCCCAAGTAAGTAATGAATAATATATATGTTTATTTATTCCTATTAATGAATTAGATAGTGTTTTAGAGGCTTAAAAGGAGAATAAATCCAATCTTAAGCATTGAATACACTAATATTTTTAAAAGATTGTTTTACTACCTTTTGATGGAAAAAACGTTTTTTAAATCTATCTTTTGACAATTTTATAAGCTCTATTTGTCAAAATAAACTTATTATTTATGATTGGGAAATCAAAATTTACTTTGTGTAAAAAAATTTTATTTTTCTGACAATGTTCATTTTTTAATGAATATTGAAAAATGTTGTATTTTAATTCAAAACCTCTTTTTAATCTAATTTATTTATATGATTAGATTATATTTTGAATTGGTTTTGAAGTGAAATTAGAATATATTTTTACCATTTAATCTAATTTTGGTCATTGTAATCAATTTCACTTTGAAATTGGACTTAAACTGGTGTCAATCTTTTGATACTTATTGTTTCATAGAAACACACTATTTGTCATGACAGCGGGAATTAATTATTAAATTAAATAATTTAACTTATATGATTTTAATTTTTTAAAATATGAATCATTTTTTAATTCATAATATCAAATGTATCTTAGGGTGAATTTTTGGTAATTTTCTGAAAAACTTCATTTTTTGATGAATAGTTAAATCACTAAGTGGTACTTATAAAAACTGATTTTCTGTTTAAATGAAATTTTGCCATCTTTGTGATTTTATTTTCAAAAATCTGACATACATGGTTGTCATTAAGAATAAAAATGTGGTTCAATGAGATTAAAATAATTTTTTGGTGAATAGTAACTTTTATGTTTTTAATCACGATTAGTGGTAATTAGTGTAGTTTAAGGTAAAAATAATGTTTTAATAATATGAAATGACCTAGACACATGTCCTACCCTTATTGGATGTGTCATGGACGAACAGGAAAATCCATGGGTCACCATGGGGACCCCATGGAGCCACTTTGGTAGGAAAATGACATTAATATCTTTTTATTTAATGTTAATGTAAAAATGACACAAACATGAGTTATTTTACTAAAACAATTTTTACATGAGGTTATAAAAGTAATATTTTTTATTATAAATATTAATTGGAAATCTAAAAATATTTCCTACATCATAGTATTTGTTTTATAATTTTTAGACTTTAAATAAAGTAAATTATGTATGACATCATGATGATGCAGCGATTACCTCATTAATAAAGGATTTAAATAAAATGAAATGATAATGTAAAATATATGACCTACACATGTCCAAAACATATTTGATGGGTGGATTTAGAACCCTTATCACCTTAACCTATAATTATATCAATGTGGGACCTTTTGAATCTGAAACTCATTTTAAAATAAAGTAACATTTCTTTACTTTCCAAGAGTGCCCCTCCTCTACTCTTATAAAAGACCCCCACCTCTACCTCCTTACCCACACTTCCAAAGCCTTTGGCTCGGCCAAACCCTTCCAATTTTGTCTCTCCACTTCCCTCTCATACTCCTTGAAGCCTCACTTTGGGCATAAGTCTTCCCAAAGAAGCCTTTGAGCTCAAACCAAAGGGAGTTACCCGATTTTATGGTAATATCTTTACTTGAGTCCTTTTGTTTTATTTTGCTTCTCCAACCCCCTAAACTCTTTTTATTCATTTATTTTGTAACAACTCCAGTATCTTCAATATACTAGGATGTTGTTATAAGACTTATTCGAGCTACACTTACACACACCTACATCTAATGGTTAAAGAACATACTGTTTCTGTGGATGGAGAATTTCTGCCTCCCGAAACGATGATTGTTCAACATTCTTTTAACACCTTAAAAGGTGGACATTAAGATGACACTATATTTATATATGATATATAATATGTTTATGTTTTCCTTAAGCTTCTGTATTTTTTATTTTTGTAATACCTTTATGGTTTCCATTATGGGTTAACGCGATATCTTCATTTAAGGAAGTGCGGACTACCGCCCCCTCAAAGTGATTTGATTCGTTAATACCATATGTGGGACGTATAAAGGATGGAGTTATGATATTATATATGATATTACACTAGAATTATAATATACCTTTATATCATTATGATTCCATTCTATAAAATATTAAATATAAATGAAAGTAGCGTTCATGCGTACGTACGGCTTACCGTCTCCATGAACGGTGCATTTCATTTTTTACTTCTAAATGATTGTGTAATATTATAAATACATGTATGTACTGGATATATATGACATATATTATATCTAAATCATTAATACAATTCTGGATATAATGGATACATGAACAACTTGTAATTATAAAGGGTTTATTTTTTACTCAAGTACCAATGATCGTTAAAACGACCGTTATTAACTTAAATAATTACATAGTGTTAATGACATGGAAATAATTGATATAAAAGGAATAATGAACTTTAAAAAGTTTCTTAAACAAGTATAAATTAACTCAACATTATTATTCCGGAGATTAAAGAACGACTGAGTCAAGTCGGACCCGAGGTATGGGACTTCGTCTCAATCTCCTTTCATTGAGGCATATTTCATTTTATACACAACCTTCTTTTATACGGTGTATAAACCCCTTTGACTTTTACGTTTATCCAAAAGGAATATTTTTTATATGAATCGTTAACTAAACAACAAAAGGTAATGTTTTTGTCATACGTATGCGGCGACAATGACTTCTCCGCCTCCGTGACCATTATTTGAGTTTCAGCTTCCTCTACAAGCCATACCTTTTTTTAAAAGAAAAATAAATACCATGCTTTACTTTTCTTTTATTTTGGTATTGAAAATGGTTTTCATTATGTTTTTATATCAATGTGTTGTATTGATATCTTTTGATTGAAAGGTGGAAATGTTATGTTTCCTATATGCATGTTTTATGTGATACGATTATGTTGAGGTTCTTGGGAATTATTATGAAGACGGGTGGTTCCGTGATAAACTAAGGGCGGGTGAGCCCGATATAGCTCTCCAATTCATTGGGTAATGTGAAGGAGTGAAACATTAAGGTTTACCCGAAGAGATTTAGGGAATATACTGTGATGGGTATTCCAAACGTAACCAAGAGGGTTACTCCCTACGTAAGAATGTTATGAATGCCTCATGTTACCTTTATGTCTTATGATTTATATGATTTATTCATGATTTGATGAGGTATGTTAAAGTGCTTATGTTTTATGGGTAAAGTATGATTTCATTCTTATGTATATATGAACTCATTTTTCCTTACCATATTTTTATATCCCATACTGAGCTTTTTATGCTCATCCCATGTTTTTTTGAAATGTTTTTCACAAGTCAAGGGAAAGGTACATGATATGACGATAGTGTCAAGGAAGTGTCAAGAAAGAATCCATGTTTTATTTTAAATATGTTTCCATTTATGGGAAAAATGAATACTATCTTTTATGTAACCACTTTGTTTAAATGTGGAATGTAATTCATGTTTTATGAACTCATTCCCTAAAACTCTAAACCTGAATAGATCCTCAAGGTGTAATCTTTTAATAACTCTAGATTAAGTAATGTTTAAGTCTGGGGCCTTATACTTACTTCATAACCTATGGTTGGAAAAAAAAGAAAGGGCGATCTCAGATACTCAGTAAGGGTAAACATAAGAGATATCAATTTATAATAATATTAACTAATAAATAAGAATAATGTTTTACGATCATGAATATAAATTATAAAGGTTACACCCAACTTTTCATAGATGATAAACATTTGTCAATGGAATAAGACATTATCATTTTAGAAATCATGGTCTATAAGATTTTTAAATTTTCATAAATCAACCATGAACCATATGATCATCTTATAAAATTATAAAACCATCATAAATTTATAAAAACATTTAATATTTCATGATCAAATACTATAATAATCAATATAGAAGATCATGACTTATGGCCTATTTCTTATTATAGATAAAGATAAACATATTTCCCATAGTGGATTAGTACTCAATAATTTCCTATATTAGATTAACCCCATTGACTTTGTTCACATTTTTATCTCATGAGATATAAATATCTACCCAATTCATTAGAGGGAGATATATGTCCCAACCATATCATAATGAAAATAATACTAATAGGCACCAAAATATCATAAATAATTAATCATATCATAAAATCATTAAACATGTAATAAAAATGGGTTTTATAAAAATTTCATCAATTCAACATATCATAACCTAAGAATCATAAATGTATTTCATAAACATATCATCAAAATAATAACTAGACATCTAGTTAAATAATATGGATGGTATAACTCAACATTATACCCAATAAAGAATAAATAACATCAAATAATGCCATATTTGAGGGAAAGTGATTTTGAAAGATCACTTCGAACATTTCTAGAGGAAAACATCCTTTCCACTTTGAAATAATACTATTTAAAATAAAAAACAATTTCAAAAACCATTTATTTAAAAATAACACTGTTAACTTATAAAGGAAACATTAAATATCAATTAAAACATTTATTGAGGAAAAAATCCAGTTCATTTTGAAAATAAATATAAATTCATTAAATATTTTGGAGATAATTTTATTTAAAAATAATTTTTTAAACTAATAGATGAATCTTTAAAAATAATGTGTTGTTCATGATGGAAAAAAATAGCATTCAAGTCATAAATGTTAAAACAATGATTCCTTTACCAATTTTTTTAAAATCCAAATGGGCCTTGTATTGAAAATGTCATAAAGATCCCTTTTAATTTTTTAAGAAAATAAAAAATGTTTAAAAATTAATTTAAAATATCCCAAATTAATATTAAAATATTTTTAAAATGTTTTTTAGAAAACATTAATAAGGAAGAGAAAAATGGTTTTTGACCAAATAGAGAAATAAAATTAATTTTCTTTTAAAAATTTATTTCAGATTCATGAGTAGATAAATAGCATGAAATAAAGATAAAAAATTTATTATAAAGGAATATATATAGAAGAATAATATTTCTGTGTTAATTGAGAGGTTGATAAAAATATTTCATCTTTGAAAGCATAAAAATAAACAGTCCTGATAAATGATGAGATTTTACCATTGAACCATTACCAATTTGGTAGCATTAAATTATAAGCACCATGAAAGAGTGAACATAAAATTTATATGTATATTAATATAATTTTTATTTAGATAATCATAAAATATGTTCATGAGTAGTAAATAAAACACATAAATGAAACACATGGTGGTTATGACATGTTTCACATAGAAAATAAAATTGAGACATAAATCCCTTACATTAAGTCTTGAATCAATTAATAGACATTATAACCTCATATATAACAAATATAATTTTATTATACATATATTAGAGAGCCATACTCATATTTATCATATTTTATAATATTTAATTGTGTTTTTCATTATCCGTTTGTCAACAAAAAATTGTTAAAATTTTATTTTAGGTAATAACTTATTCATTTTTCACTTATATTTTGGTTTAGTATTTTAAATAATATTACTTTGATAAAGTTTAAATTATATAGAAAATGTTAACCATGATATATAAATCATAAATAATAATTATAAATTCATTTATAATAACCCATTAAACCTAGATATAGAAAATAAAATACCCAGTTTTTGGAGAACATTGGCCTTACTTACGCATGAATGTTGTTTCAATTTTCTTGATGGATGAAATGAAATAAATTTAAAAAATATTTTTAATTTATAGAATAATTTTTATGTCATATATGAAACATATATTCATTAAATTTACCCTTATTACCTTCCATGAAAAAATTTATTGAAAAAAGAATCATATCGCATCAGGATGTGGTAGTCCACCATTTACAAAAATGGTGTTACTGTATCCCCCCATGGAATGGATTGTAAGTAGTTATATGAAATGTCATAATTATATAAGTATTATTATGTTAAAAAACATAATATATATTCATTTAATATATCCTTATTACAATACAAGTAAAATAGAAATGAAAAACACATCACATCGGTTCGGGAGGTGGTAGTCCACCGTAATCACAAGCAATGTTATTATTTAGCAATGAGATGGGAGGTAAGAAGGTAGATATTTTAGTATAATTAATGAATTGTATAATTATAATATATATAATATATAAAAATTTAATCCATCATTATATCCTGTTGTGGGTGGTGGTGAGAGGAAATGAATAACATCAGTTCTTGAGGTGGTAGTCTATCGTACACACAAATGATGATTTTGTATCCAATTTGATGGAGGAGGAAATGTTTCTGGGTAATTAACTTAAAATAAACACATCTAATTATATTTAAGAAACTAAGGTTATTATATTATTACTATTTAATAAAAATTTACGTAGATAATTGAAAAAAATAAAATAAAATGTTCGGTTAGGGGTGCTACATCTTCTTTCAGACAACATAATTTGGTTTTCACCAAACGCCTTCATAAGTTGGATTTATGATCAAACTAAGTCTAACAGGATGAAAAGAGTGAATTAATGAACATATATGGGCCTTTATTTTTTGGAAACAATTGTGTTTTGGATGTGTGAAAATGAGAGGAGAGGGTGTGGCCTTTTATATGTGAGGTGAGCGACAACATATAATTTTTTAAAAGAAAAGGATTGGCCTCATTTTTCATATTCCAAAAGGATCTAAAATAGGAAATTCTTGAACATTATAGTTTATAAGGTAAAAATATGGACATAAAATTGGTGTGGTATAATTTTATAGGTTATTTTTTACCCCTTATATTTGTAGTTTAACTCCCCCTGTAAAATAATTTTCACCTTTACTACGATAATTAAATTTTATGGCTTCTATGATTTATAATAGTAATAAATTAAGGAAAAATTATTAGAAAATATAAATTATAATGATTATAAATATCTAATAAATTTCTCAAAAAACCATTCATATAGTTGAAAAATAAAATTAATAATTAATTCTACATAGGTGGCGAAACTGTGATTTTCCAATGATGAATGTTTCAAATGCTTAAAACGTTTTTATATAAAAATTAAATTTTAAATTGATTAAAATTTGACAAATTGATTTAATAAATATATTATTTAACTAATATTACTTTTATAATCATCTGAAAATATCAATTATATTTTTCAATTCTTTAAAATAATTGACGACTCTTAATAAAAACCAGTTTTTTCACTATTTATACAAAAAAATATGTTTTTAGAAAATTATAAAATATTTAATCCAATATATTTTTTAAATTAGGATTTAAAAATAATATTTATTTTTTAGAATAAATTTTCCATAAGTAGAAAATATTAATTTCAAAATAAGGTCATAAAATGTGACAAAACATCTTTTTAGGAAAATGCATTTTTAAGCATAAATTTGGATTTATTAATATCTCTTGTATAGATAACACATAAGGTGAATGTTAAATTTTTTTAATATAAATTTATAAAATTTCATTAAAATGATTTAGTAAAGGTGATTTTTTAAAGATATTGACGTAAAATATGTTTTTTATATAAAAATAGATTTCTAGAAAAGATTTCTTTGATTTTAAAATAGGTTTTATATTAATTTATAATAAATTGTTCCCTAAAGAGTTTATTATGTATACATATATAAATGATATATTATTATAGTTTGATTAATCATATGGATACCATCCATTCCAATGGCTAGGAGATAACTACTATATTAAATAGTAATATTTTAATAGTATGTCATGTTTTGTTAAACCACAATATTGTATAGAACACAATCTAAACTCAATGTTATGTTTAATGTAATATAATATAACTCTTTTGTGTAATGTTAGAAAAACATTTTGTTGTTTTTAATTCAAGATAAACTAGGTGTTTCTTATAACAAAAATTATCCAAGAAATTAAAATTAATCAAAAATATATATACTAAAATCTTAGTGTGTTACTAATCTTTTGATCTAATATAATTTAATTGTAGCACTTCTTAAATAAAAAATCAATCTTGATTGTTTGTTTCATGGTGTGAGAGATGGATTGTAAATTTATCAAAGCATAATCATCTGATAAAATAGTTATTATGAAATGGAAATAAATCATGTAATTATATTTTCTTAGGTTCAAAATCTTGACAGTAAAATAATACCTCAATATAAGGAAAATGATCTTGAAATAAAAATATTATTATTTTACATCCATTTTTTATTAATTTGTGGTCTTTTAAAAACTAAATGATTTATGGTTATGAGGTTATTAACATTATCATGACCATTTTATCTATCACTATCTATGTTTCTTTGGATATTATATTTTTCTTCTATGTCAATATTTTTACATCTTACAAATTTTATTCTTATTTTGGAACTATGTTATGTTTTATTTCTGTTAAACTTTTTATTTCCCACATCCCCTTTCTAAAGAAACATTTATTATTCCTTTTTATGATGTGGGTTTTCAATAAAGGTAGTTTAAAATATTGAACCATTTTTATCAACATAAAAACTATAGGATAAAATTTATTTAATGGGTAGAATATAACAACCAAAAATATTAACATTAAATAATAATAATCTCTATAACTTATTTTAAATGGAATATAGATATTTTAGTGAATAATGATATACTATATAATTATTATTATTATTTAAACATGATTATTATGAACTATCTTTTTACTTGGTGGGTATGAATAAGAAAAATCCCATTATGAAATAAATTTGTAATAGTCATACTTAATAAAAATGTATTTATTACTGTTTAGGAAATAAGAACAAATTTTTTAGTGATGTCATTTTATGCTTCAGAAATACTTTTTGTTCAGAAATAGTTTTTTTTATTTTTGTGAGAAATTATTATAAGTAATTTCTGCGACATATATAAAATAAATTTTATAAAAATCATATGTTTTTTAAATCATCATATGAAAATTATCTTCAGGTGAAATGTTGATATTTTTCTAAAATTATTTAATTTTTAGGGAATAGTGAGAAAATAGATTTTATTGAAAATATTATTTTATTTTAATGTATTCACGGTGACCCATTATATTTTGAATTATATATAAAATATAATTAATTCATTTTTATTAAACATAATAAAATTAATTTAATTATATTTGACATTATTCTTAATATTGGTACAAAAATGTTTTATACATAAAAACACATTTTTCTAGAAAATAATTTATCATTGTGTTTGGTTGTTAAATTTTAAAAGTAATTTGTACCATTTATTAGGATTGAATTTGATAAAATGGATTCTATATTTGAAATTAAAATTTCCAAATATTGTAAAGTGTTCCACTTTTTTGGTAAAAATGTATAGTAATTGTGGTAAAAACATGTCACCTCATTAAGAGTTATTTGTGTAGTAAGGCTAAAAATAATGTGATAAAGCTTAAGAAACCTTTCTAAAATATTCCTCATTTCTATTGTATTAATTTAGTTTGATCATACTCATTAAATATTAAAATATATGGAATGTTGGTGCCTTTTTCCCTTGATAATGACGATAATATTATTTTTTTAGTAATAAATAAATACAAAATGTCACTCCATTTGTTTTAATATCTATAATATTGTTTCATAGAGATAAAAAGAGGTTATATTCAGTTTTAAATGGTTCATTTAATATTAAATTAAATTTTTATAATTTTAATTTTTTTTTTATGATTTTATAATTACTTTAGTGAGTACTTAACACCAAAACAATTCTTATAAAAATAGTATAAATATCACGTAAATGATAAATGAATGTATCCCCATGTTCATTTTTGTAGAATATTACCTACATAAAGCCATAAAATTCATTTTCCATTAAATTATAACATTTATATTTATAATGATATATTTAATAAATATATATGACATTTATGTAATTATTATGGTTCTAGAAATGTGATTTATTAGGTCACCCATGATTCGGCTCATGGACCTAATGATTTCTTGACATACATTGTGAGGTCATTTTAATTGTGAGGTAGATACCTAGGTATGGTTCATGAATCATTCTTGATTAATCCTATGTTTTAATTTAAAATAGTTATGGGAAGTTAAAATTAAGCTAAACAAGTGATTTTTAATAAGAATAAATATTTCTGGGCATATGATTTATTATTTTTCTTATAGAAATGGCTTATGTTTGGCATCCACTTGATGTTTTAGATGATGAGTTTTAATTCAATGCTCTATTAAATAATTAGTGTTTTCATATTGATAAGGATTATTATTGGAGTAATATTCATCTTTAATTAAAGTTTCATAGATTCTAGATGTATGATCTATTAATTTATGATCTTGAAATAGAGAGTCGATTAGGGGAGATGGAGAAATCTTTGATTATAATCGATATTAGGAAGGATAATAGGATTCATTTAACTATTTATTTTTTCAGAGCTACTCATTAGTGGTGCATCTTATTTGAAAAATATTTTGGGGTGTTCAAGATATCATGGGATATGTTTCATTGTATGTTTAAATTGGAGTTACACCATTTAAAATTGATGGAAACACAACTATAATACCCTAATTCTTTTTTCATGAGGTGATATAATTCACACGAGTTTTAAATTTTCATCAAAGACCATTTTTTAATTCTATATATATTAATGATGATTAGGGTAGGGTGTGTCATTTCATGGAGTCATTTTATCAAGACTTACATTAAAAAATCCCCCTGTTTACATTAATGTTGTAGATTTATGTTATTGTGATGGTAATGTCAATCTAGAAGATGTTAGTGTTAACTGTATAATATATTGATAGAAGATATCATAACTTCATACTGAGAGGGTGTATGGTTATATGTTTTTACATATCTTGGAACATGATGTTTTGGAAAGCTAAAAGATGTGTTCCTCTATCCTCATCTTGTTACTTAAGAGTTAGAAGTTCCCAATATTATTCAAGGATCTTGAACTCATTTGGTTTTATTTTTTGATTACGGTTATGGACATAAAAATATGTATTATTGAATTTACTTACTAGACAATATAAAGCTAGTGGTCTACTAAAGGTGAAGCCCTTAGATTTTTTCCCTATAAGGCCTATTAAAAGAATATCATCAGTAGAGAGGATATAGATTAGACATAGTATAAACCTATAATATTCCCCATCATCATAGTAATTGAGATGATCAAGGTCTTGGAGGTCATCATTATCTTGGCCAACAAGGCATAGGAGAAAGGTGAGTCTTGATTTATGCAATAGAGCCGCTAAAACTAGGTGGGTCAGATATTGATTAAAGTTGCATTTGTTTTCCTTCTTCCCTAGTGTACTCCATTTTTTGAATCAAGAGTTCCATAGTCCTTCATTACACCTGTATTAGTACATGATTTTTATTATAAACCAGGATTATCATACATATAAATCATATCTTTTTAGATCAATATTATATACATTACACAAACATGTTATCAAGGATCATATAGTTATAATTCCTTTGAATACATGGAAATGCAAACAACTATTTCATAAGATTAATACATAAAACCCCACTCACTTCCTCATAATTGTTACCTGAATATAACATATCATTAACTATACCTTACTCTATTACCTTGAAAAAAGGAAACATAATAAAGGGTGAGATCAGACTCCCAGTAAGGGTAAAAAGGAATATATCAATATAACATTATAATATGTGTATAATAATATGAAAATAACAATTAAAAACTATATAATTCATATCACAGATCATAAATGTGAGTCATTGAATGAATCGTGGTTTTTTACAAGACATCAATCATAAGGGAATTATAGAACATTTCACATGAGAGAATAAAATTATCATAAGACATAGATATTTGGAATACAAATAAACATATAAAATATTATGTCAAGGCTATTCACCAAGACATTTGTGAAATATTAGGTTGTGGATAACCACCTATGTATATTCTTTGGGTTTGGGATAACCTCACGTGCATCTTATTTTGATCTTGGGATAACCACCTGTGTACCCTTATTTTGTCATGTGATAACATCCTGTGTAAATTTTAATCTAATATAATATTTATCATTTCCAAATTTATTGGAGATACACATATTTCCCATATCATATAATTAATTCATTTTTATGCCTTTAGATCATAAAACATTATTCATAATAAGAACTATAAAAAATTGGGATTTATAAATCCTTTCATCATAGATTAACCCATAAAAATAAAATGGGTATCATAATTATCTCATAAAATCCTCATACCAAAACTCATAAAAAAGGAATGGGTTTCATAAATATCTATTCATCATAAACATAAACCATATAGAGCAAGAATAAATATGTTATCATTGGATCATATCCCAGGTAAAGATTACATAACATTAAAGGATTTTATCTTAAATAGAAAATGATTTGGAAAGAAAAATTACATGGAATTTTTCTTGAGGATAATAGTATATCATTTAAAATAACAATATTAAAACTAGAAACAAATTAAACATTATTTTAATACATTTCTTTAAAAATGCATTGAAAACTTTTAAATGAATATTTAAAAATAATTAAAATATTTCTTGATGATGATATACTTTCAACATTGAAAAACACTATTATAGACAATAAATCATTTTTAATATACATTTATTTGAAGAAAAACTTTAAATATATAAATTAATCTTTAAAACACTAATTTTTTATGTCTGTGGTAAAATTCATACACATTAAAACAATGATTCATTTAACATTCTCGGTAAAAGAAAAAAGATCCTTATTTGGAAAATGTAATGAATATTCCTATTAAAACATTTTTTAAAAATAAATACAAGTGTAAAAATGAATTTAAAAAATTGAAGATGAATATTAAAACATTTTTTAAAATATTTTCCAAAAATATGGATAATTAATAAAAACAGATTTTTCACCGAAGAGAAAAATTAATTCGGTTTTGATTAAATTTATTCTTTTAAAATAACGATTATATAAAGAGTGTAAAATTAAAGGAAAACATGTATTCTCAAGAAACAATTATAGGAGAATAAAATTAATTAGTTTTAGGAGATTTTGTTCACAATATTTCATTATCATAAGCATAAAAATGAATAATCCTAATAAATGATGAGATTATATCATAACGATCACACCACACTGGGGACTTTGATTGGTAAGCCTCACAAAAGAATAAAATTAAATAAATATTTAAATAACATGATAATATATAAATTTTTTAAACTAAATTTACAAATGGTTTTTATATCCCCACTTAAAAATGTAGGTGCATAACATAACATATGATTCAAAGAAGAAAAATTGAGACAACAATTTATTACCCCTTTGGTAATATATTGAACCACAAGATCAATTAATGAATAACATAAAATGAAACATTAAATGTCATTTAAATAATTATATTCATTATATAACATTTCAAAGAAGTTGTATATATAATGTAAAAATTAAATTAGTGGTGAAAATATAATAAGTCTCTAAGAAATAAAAGAGACTAGAAATAATTTACCACATTGGTAAATTTTGAATCTTAAACCCTATGAAATAAACACAGTGAAATGGATATATAAATCCCTAAAATTTCAGGGAAAGATATTTTAAATTAAATTAGTGTTCCTAGAAATTATATATAGTACATAAATAAAAAACATCATGATTATGGCATGTTTTTTAGTAAATGTTAAAGGGAGAAATAAATTCATTACCTTATGTATTGAATGCCTTTGTGCAGATTTAAATATCCTGAATAATATATATACATATTTTTCTTATAAATATATTATATAATTATACTCATATTAATCATACCTTTTATTATTTAATTATTACTTTTCATTTTCTGTTTATTAACAATTCCTTATTAAAATTACATTTTAGGTAATTATTTCTTTGTTATTACCATATGTTTTGGTTTTGTATTTTTGATAATTTTATATTGGTCAAGGTTATATCATTTATTTAATTTCAACCATGATATGAATATCATATATATTCATTATAAATGTATTTATATTAATCCAATAAATATAGAGATAGAAAATAAAATACACCGTTCATAGGGATGGTATGTTGTAGGTACCCAAGAATATAATTTCTATTTTCCAGGTGAAAAAAATAAACTAAAGTTAAATTAATTTTTACCATTAAATAATATTTTTTTCATATATATCACATATATTTATCAATTTTACAATAATTAAACTCTTTGAAAATAATTACTAGAAAGGAATCAAATTGCTTCACCACACAGTAGTCTATCATACACATGAACGATGTTATTAAATTCTCTGTAGAATGGAAATTAAGAAGGAATTTGATATATTATAATTAAATAAGCATAAATATAACATATATGAAATATATATATATATATAAAATATATACTTAATTGTATCCAGCCATGAGAATTGGTGATGGAAAATAAATTACATCAGTTCGTGAGGTGGTATTTTGTCGCACACTTGAACGACATTATCGTATTCTCTACAGAATGGAATGTAATATATTATATAAGATATTATAAATATATAAGTAAAATTATATCATAAATATAATATATAAACATTATATAGATCATTATATCCATCCATTAGAATTAGTGATGAAAAATGAATTACATTGGTTCACAAGGCGGTAGTTCGTCGTACACACGATCGACAATTTTGTTTCAAATTTGAGGGAGGAGGATATGTCCATCCTTAATAATCTTACCATAAAAACATCTCAGTATATAGAAGATATTTTTGTTATTAAGTAACATTATTTTAATAATAATTGAGGGAGTTGTAGGAAGAAACAAAACAAAATGCTCAGTTAAGGAAGTTGCCTCTTCTTTGGAAAACATATTTTAGTTTGCTGAAAAAGCCTTCTTATGTTGTATTTATGAAAGAAATAAGGAATATGTGATTATATTAGGTAATTAAATAATTTATTTGGTCAGGTTTTGAATAAATCAAAATTATTGAGAAATGTGAAGTGGAGGGGATAGGTGGTGGACTTTTATAAGTCAGGTGAGTGAAACACTTGTAGTTTTTGAGAAGAAAATATATTGCCACATTTTTCATATTCCAAAAGTCTCCAAAATAAAAAAAATAAATAAAATAATAGGCTATATGTATAAAATATGTACATAAATGGGGTTTTAATATGTTTATAGGTCATTTTATCCCTTATTTGTTTTCTTTAATCCCCCGGTAAACCCATTTTCAACTTAACCATGATAATTAATTTTTACAGATTTTACTATTCATAATAGTAAAATATTGTGTTTAAATTATTAGATAATATAAAATATACTGATTAAAATTATGGAATCCATTTTATGAAATTCCAATCATATAAGTGGAAAATTTTAATTTAAAATTAATACCACAGATGCGACGGAAATATGGTTTTCCAAAGAAAAGGTTACAAAAGTTACAAAAGTTATTTAATAAAAATTTAATATGAAATACATTAAAATGACCAAAACTAAATAAATAGACATTAAATTTATCTAATTTTAATTTTTTATCAAATATTTTAATAAAATTAATCTTTAAAATTGTTTCAATGGAAGGGATATTTTCAATAAAAACTAGTATTTTATTATATTCCTCAAAAATTTATTCATTTTAATAAAATTCTAAAAAAACACTAAAATAATTTTTACATATATATTTATAAAATTATTTTTTTAAAAAAAATATATTATAAAATTAGTAAATATTAATTTTAAATAAGTTTTCAAAAGTATATAAACATCTTTTCAGAAAAGTATAGGTTTTAAGTGTAAATTTGGATTTTTTATTATATATTTTCTAGAAAGGACATAAGATTAATGTTAAAAATTGATTGAATATATAATATGAAAATTTAATTAAAATAGTTCACCATGATAAATTCATTTAATTTATTGAGACAAATAATGTTTGTGTGCATAATTTTTTTTTTAGACAAACGATTTATTTAATTTTTAAATGGTATTTATTTTAGTTCGAATTATTTTTTCACCAAAAAATTAATTATATATACATGTGTAAAAAATATATTTCAATAATTTAGACATTCCTAATAATTACTTCTATTTCAATGACTAGTTTATAACTATATTATGTATTATAATTTAAATAATATATCATATTTTATTAAAACTCGATGTTGTTTATATCGAAAGAAATCAAAGAAAAATAAATTTATATGAAAAAATATTTCATAAAATATCAGGGTGTTAAATTATACCCCACATAAAATTAGTTTCTCCCTCAATATTTTTCACCATGATAAAACAAGTGAGGATATTTATATGTCATTACGTCAACAAGTTCCCATAAATATTTCCCATGACAGTGCATAAAAACGTTGACTGGGTGAGTGGTCTTGTTTCATAACACATTTTATGTATGATCCTGAATCCCAACTAGTTTTTAGTTTTAATAAAGATCTTGATTATTGTTAAAAAATATTTATATCAGTACAATTGAAGGATAAATTATGTACTTTCTCATGATAGATGCATGGAAATCATAATTGACTTTAGAGAGCTTTGGTGGAAGTTCTAATAGAAAAAAATTTATCTCGATATGATCTATAAATTTAAAGTGAATAATATACCTATAGATTAGATTTAATTTATATCATAAGAAAATTTTTATCTTTTATTTGTGAATAAATAAATTTATACTTCATTACTTACTCCATGAAATGAAGATGTGTTTTTTATTCCTGAAACACTAACATATCAAAAAATCTAAAATAAAATAAAAATTCATTCATTATTTCTCTATTTCTAGTCATAACAAAATGGTTAGCACTAGTTATCCAATATTCATAAATCATTATATGGTTATGCAATACTGTAATCTCTAAAACATCATCCAAAGTTCAACTTTAACCATTCCATAAATGGTTAACCTTATGAAACATCAAATATTAAAAATTTATAAATAAGGTCACTTAATTTCTCATGATAAACATGAAATTAATCCACAAAATATAATTTACTATATATGAATGATTACATAAAAAATTATGTGATTATCTTGGTCA
Source organism: Viscum album (assembly GCA_963277665.1). Lineage (NCBI taxonomy): Eukaryota > Viridiplantae > Streptophyta > Magnoliopsida > Santalales > Viscaceae > Viscum > Viscum album. The sequence continues at coordinate 1,690,581,816 of OY728163.1, read as the reverse complement.
TTTGTTCTCCTAAAGCATGGTTATATCCAGAATTACCATAAAACATCAATGAAAACATACATTATTCATCATTCCTTAAATAAAACCAAAGGTTATGATATATATTTAATAAATAAAAAATGTGGTCAACTACATCAATAAAACCATAATCCTATTTTCCAACAAATCATTAATGTGTTCCCAGGTCATCAGTACTATCTAATTTACAATATCCATATCAATCATCTAATTATCCAAACTAAACACCATTTTTTAACATTAGAAACGTAATAATGGTTATCATTTTGTAACCATGTGACTTCCATTAAATATCATATTACCATTAAATAAAATTTTTATGTCATCTTTACTATTCAATATATTTTTTAAAATATTTAATGAAAAAAGTATATAAAATAACCCTTATATATTTAAATATTCATAGAAAATAATTATTGAATTCTAATACATTAAAAATTCAATAATTCCACATCATTTTTAAAACCATAACTAGGATTTGTCATCTTATTACTTAATACTTATTTATTATAATTTGAAATATTAATATTTCATTAACAATAATAAACATCTATGTAATCATCATTCTTATGTTTAACATGAAAAATAATATTAAAACAATTTACACCTTTTATATATAATACATAGAGTCTTCATTATCATCATTATACTTATTAATCATACCAACATGATAATTCTCATCATGATCATTCCCCATAGAACTTTGATTTGTATAATTCTCATACTATTCCCATTTATAACATTAAAATATTGATAGCTCTTTAATGAAACAATTATTTTTGTGTAGTGTATTAATTAATTATTTAATTTTTACTTAGAAATTTCATTTTTGTGTATTAATTTTCCATCCTCAATAAACTTTATTATCCCTTTGATAAATTCCATTGAGGTATTATTCTCATATTCTTGAAAAATAGGAATGTGGATATTCTTTTCTCCATGGTCTGTAGTTGTCAATCTCTCAGGGAACTCATTTTTTTCTTCATTAGTGAGTATGCTTTTTATTTTAGGTGAATTTTTTCAATAATATACCATAATGGATAATTAGAAATAACCAAAATATCTTTTAATCTACTCATCACTCCTTTTGGTTCATCATTAACACATTGTTTGTCAAATTTTATGTTAACCCAGTTCCATCAGGTTCCCTCTATTCATTAAATTAAATCCTAGTGTGAGAGACAATAATCATTTTCGGAAGCCACATAATAATGAAAAACAATTTATATGATATATAATTCCTAATAACTTATTTTCAATCTGTTAAAAAAATTAGCCTAGGTTATTCATGTTTTCCATTAATTCATATCCTTTACAATGGTTCAAAAATTGTTTTTAAAATTGCAAATAATATCCTTTGGGAGTGGCAGAATATGTGTGTAGTATATCACATTGTCCTACACTAGGTGATGATTGAATCTTACTCAGTGCTCCATTTTTAGAGTTATTACCCTATGGTAACATTCTTCTAGATCCACATTTACTTGTAGTATATAAAAAAGTGATGTATATTCTTGGAAACCACTCACTCTATTCATCACTAATATTACATTAAATTTTAATATACATAGAATTATCCTTAGATGTATACTTAGATATATAGATAGGGATATCACTAATGTTTTCTCATCTCAGTTACCAAAAGTTAACTAAACCTATCCTTTGATACAAACTCTAACATCCTTGGATATTCATAAATATAAATTATATCATTATAGATGAATATTAAATACTTTATAAAGAAACATACTTGGGGATCATAAAAGTATTATTCCTTTGAAAAAATAGAAACATAAACAACTAGTTCACAAGAGTTAAACATAATCTACCACTAAGTTACCCATAACTATCATCCTTCGTAGACATATCATTTATAATAACTTTCTTCATATCATGGTAAAATGTTATATAATAAAAGCTGCACCTAGATTCTCATTAAGGGTAAAATAGGGAGATATACATATAATATGAGAATATGTGTACAATAATGTGAGAATAAAATTAGGTAACCATACCCTACAAATCATAGATCATAAACATGGGTCATGGAATAAATAATTGTAGTTATTAAAATATGGATCATGATAGAATATAATAACATTATAAATGAGATATAACGAAGGCATAATACATAGATTTTTTGTATAAATATTAGAAAATAAAATATTATTCAATGATATTTATAATGATATTAATAACAAACATAGCTTTGTTAAAGCATACATATAAATTCTCCCATGTTTTCACTATTTGGGTCTTCGGGTTCTATTTTGGTATTCCGGGGTCTGATAATTTTATTTTATGATTCTCCTCTGCTCTTTTGGCCTTGCCCTTTGTACACGCCCCCATTTTGGGCTGGTTCCAAGGATTATTTTTCAAATTGGGATGGTGTTGGCAAATCTGATGATGGTGTTTCTGATCATGGAGGATCTTGAGTTTGGTTCTCACTAAGCCGCAAAGTGATGGTATCGCATGTTTTTATGGCATTTTTTGGATGGGTTTGGTCCTAGACAAGGTTCTTTGACCAGCCTGTTAATGGTTCCTTATGATGATATGTTGGTTCTCACTTGGCCTAAAAGTGATTTGATTGGTGGGTTCTCAATTAACTAAAAATTGTTTCAAAAATCAAAAAACAGAAGAATGAAATAAAATAAAGATCAAATTCATATTGAAAATGACCTGAAGATTCATTTTAAAACAATTTATTTTTAAAAATATTCTAAAAATGAAATAAAAAAAATATTAGTGGAGCATTGAAACCTTTTTTAAAACCTTTTTTGAATATATTTATATGGAAAAAAATGTTCTCGACTAAAGAGATAATTAAATTATATTTTATTTAAAAGAATTATTTTGGACTTATTAGTATATAAAGAGAGGAAAATGAATTCAAAAAATTTATTCTCAATAAATAACTATTTGATAAAAACGTTGAAGTGTTTCTTGAGATATAGTTCATAATATTTCATCATCAGAATCATAAACATAAAAAATCCCGGTGAATAATTAGGTTGTAGTATAAAACCCATACTACTTAGTAACATTAAATCATAATCCAAACTAAATAATAATATTAAATTAACTTTAAAAATGATTATGACGGATAAATTAATGATATTACATATAAAATGGTATATATATATACCACATAAATGACGTTAGGTGCATAACATAATGTATGTCCCTAAGAAGACAATCTGAGAGAGAAATCCCATATAGCTTTGGTAATATCATCAATAAAATTACCCATTAAATAATAACATAAAATGAAACATTAAATATCATGAAAAGATTTATATTTATGATATAACATGTCAAAGGGGAAATATATACATCACAAACTATAGATTAGTGGTGAATATAGCATAAGTCTCTATAATAGGATAGATTTTAAATCCCTTACCACATTGGTAACATCTGAACTGTAAACCCCATGAATGAGAGATACTAAAATGGATTTGTAAATCCTAATGTTTTTTAATTTAATCTTCAATAAATACCTTAATTGATAATATATACACAACATAAAAAATGTGGTGAACATGGCATGTGTCTCATAAGAAATAAAAGTGAGACAAACATCTCTTACCTCAAACCTCAAATTCGTTCATACACATTCAAACATATTGTATAATAGATAAAGTTTTATTATAAATATATTAAAAAACTATATTCATATTCATCATACCATATATTATTTACTTATGACTTTTAATGAACCATTTCTAAATAATCCCTTGTTAAAATTACATTTTTGGTAATAACTGCTTTATTTTATTTGTCTGTTTGGGTTTCGAATATTAAGTATTTTAACATTGATCATAGTTATATATATTAAAGAACATTAACCAGGATATAAATATAATTTCTATTCATTATAAATTTATTTATATTATTCCATTAATGTTAGAGATAAAAATGAAATACATCATCCATTGAGATGGTTGGCCGTACGTAGGAATGAACGTTATTTCCATTTTCTTGACAGATAAAATAAAATAATGTTAAATAATATAATATCATTAGATAATAATTTTATTTAATATATAACACATATATTCATTAAAATTTCCCCAATTACATTTCTTGAATAGAATTAATGATAAACGAATCACATCGCTTCACGAGTGGTAGTTTTTCGTACACACGAATGATGTTATCATATTTTATACATAATGAGAAGTAAGAAGTTATATATTATACTAAAATTGGATAATTATAATTATATAATAAATTTAATATATATACATTATATAATTTATTATTTCCATCCATTATAATCTATGATGGAATATGAATTAGATCAGTTCATCAAGCGGTAGTTCACCGTACATAGGAATGGCGTTCTCATATTCTCTATTGAATCGAAAGTATGAAGGTATATATGATATTATAAAAAAATATATAATTATATCATAATTATCATATAAAAACATTATATACTTCATTTTATCCATTAATGATAAGCGATGATGGAGAAGAAACTGTGTTGGTCAATGATGTGGTAGTCCACCGTACACATGATCAACAGTTTCTTTTCCCATTTGAGGGAGGTGGAGATGGTTTTAAGTCATTACATTAACATAAAAAAAAATATAATTATATGGAATATAATGATTATATTATATCATTATGTTATAATTATAAATTAATTAGGTGGAGTATGAAATCAAATAAAACACTCAGTTAGGAATGTTAACTCTTCTTTAGATAGTGTCTTATGGTTTGTATGAAAGGAATTCATAGATTGTAAATCTATCCAAAATATGGATTATATAATGATATAAGTTATGTTATAAGTTAATTTTTAATTTATTTTTTGATAAAAATGGCTTTGTATGTGTGAATAGGATAAGAAAGAAGGTAACCTTTTATATGTGAGGTGAGTGGCACACTTATAAGTTTCTGAACGAAAATGTGGGCCTAGGTTTTTAAAACTTCACAAGGAAAACATGGGCCATTGTAAAACCTTATTGGTTAAAAATTAAGTTGAAATTATTTGAAAATATAAATTATTATGATTCAAAATATTGAAACCATTTTGAAAAATTCCACTCCATAAGATTAAAATTTTCATTTAAAATTAATCATACATACATGATTAAAAAGTCATTTTCCAAAGAAAAATGTATTAGAAGATTAAAAGGTTTTAATTACATAATAAAAATGAAATTGATTAAATTTACATAAATTTTATTAATAAGTATATAATTGAATTAATTTTACTTTTAAAACCAATTTTAAATTTAATGCATCTTGTAAATGTTTTGAAAGAAATGGTATTTTTTAATTGAAATAATTATTTTTCATTATTCATCGAATAATTAATATTTTCAGAAAAATATAAAAAAACTTCTAATAAGATAATATTTGATTTTATATTTAAAGATTGATTTTAGTTTTTTCATATAAATTTTCAAAAATTATTTAGAATTAATTTTAAAATAATTTCGCAAAAGGTAACAACATTGTTTTTAATAAAAATATAGCTTTTAGGCATTTAATTGGATTTATTATTATATCATTCCTTGAAGACAAATAAGATGAATGTTAAGAAATTTATTTAATATATATTATATAAATTTCACTAAAATAAATCACTTAGAATTATTTATAAAATATGTTAAGATAAAACATGGTTTTTCGCATAAAAATAGTTTTTCAGAAAAAGATTTATTTTATTTTAAAATGTTTTCAATCATCATTATATTTAATTATCCATTAAAAAATTAATTATATATAAAACTATAAAACATATATATTTATAATTTATTTAATCCTATTCATAATTGAATTTCCAATTGGTAGGTGATTAATATTTTGAATAATAAAATTTTAATAGTTTGTTGCATTTTATTAAAACTCAATGTCATGTGTAATGTGCCAACGAGCCTGTACCCTAGTAGTACAGGCTCTTGCTTAGCATCCAAAAGGCCCAGGATCAAATCTGGGTAGTGGTGAATTTCTGGGGTAATGTAGCAGTAGTGTAGTAGGGTACTATAACAGTATTGTAGTAGTGGTGGAACTATTGCAACGACAGCACTGTAGCAGTGGAGGGACTGTAGCAGGTACTGTAGCAGCGGCTATACCGTAGCTGGTACTATAGCAGTGAGAGTACTGTAGCAGTACTCTTCACTGAGGGGTCCTTTGGGCCAAAAAATGGGCTTTCAAGCCTTGTATTCAGGCCACTTGGCCTTGGGCCTTTGGGCTATGTAATCAGTCTCCCTCTACCCAGACTAAAGAGGTCTTTGATTTAAATAATAAATTGAGTCTTTGCCCCCAACCTTTAAAAAAAAGTGTCATGTATAATGCATGTTATTGAAGAAAAGTAAATATATTTAAAAAATATCTCATAAAATACTTAGGTTTTATATTTTTGGAATCATGGTGGAGAGGAATCTAATTCTTTTGGTGTTATATAAACCACTTATAGTTTAATCAAGATTTTTGGAAGTGTGTCAAGATTGTGATCAAGTTATAGAGAAATAATATTTTGTTGGATCTTTCCTATATTAATATATATAACCATATAAATTTATCCTTATAATGTATTGGTTTTATTTGTGTATGACAATATTTATTGTTTTTGATGTTTTTTAGTTTTCATTGATATGTATGGTGAGAATGTAGTGTTTATTGGTGAGTCGGGTCATTTAATAGATCAATGGTATTTATACACTTTCTTATCTGTAGTAAAAGTTAGTATTTATATTAGTAGAGGTTTGGGTGGTAGTGTTTCTAAGAGTTTCGGTCTTGTTCCCTGATGTATTTTAAAAATTGGTTGAGAAATTTTCCCCTCAATGTGATATCGAGCTTAGGATAATTTTTTTAGCTAGGCAATCTCTAAAATATTTTTCTCTCTATAGTATGTTTGCTTCTATAGTGGTAGAGTTTCTTATTTATATCAATTATTTATATAAGATGATTATCATCCATCCTAGTGTGTCTTCTCATGGTGGCCTAGTGTAGTTCGTATATATATTGGATGTATTTTGGTCATTATCCATTGATTTCCATCAGTTCAATCAAGTGATAGTGAAGAACCACTATCCTCAGTTGAGGATTTATAATTTATTTGATCAGTTGAATAGAGATAACCAATTCTTGATAACCAATAATTAATTTTTATATCACTATATACAGTTAAAGGAGAAATATATATTGAATAATTCCTTAATATGTCATTATAAACAGGAAGAGTTTATGTTTATGTCTTTTTATTTCATTAATTCCCCATTTAATTTAATTTGGTCAATGAAATCCATGTTTCTTGAATTCTTATATTAATTTTTGGTGGTGATTGTTAAAAAAATCCTTATATATTCAAATTCAAGAAAAAGATTAGGATTAGTATTTAAGGATTATCGTAGAAGTCCCTCAATGGAATCATCTCTGTAATAAGTCATCTAGGTGACTGTTTTTAACACTAGAGTTTCATTTCCTTAAGTACGGTCTCAATCCAAATTTTACAGTTGAATTTCCTTTGATGATAGAGGTTGATATTTCTTTGTTGACTCCTAAGAATGATGTTGTGTTTGGATGTTTTTCTAGTTTTATACTATATTATAGGAATTCATTATATGATTTATCATGGATTGTGTGTTCTTTGAGGGAATTGGACTAGAAGGTCTAGACCTTTTTTGGTTAGATCAGTGTCAATAGATGTTTTAGTGTCTGAAGGAAATTTGGTTAGTGTTTTCATTATTTGATTTCCATAGGAGTAGGATATGGTTATTATTTTATTTGATTCCCCTTATCATGGTATAGGATGTCTTTAGTGTATTAGAGAGAATTATCTCATATGGGTTATATATTTTGTGACCTTATAGGTGTTATTATAGTACAAATGATCCCAAGCTTGTGAAAGTCCGGATTTAATTGATTTATTTTTGTGAATGTGTCTTATTAGAGAGTGTTTCATTTTATTATCAATGGATAATAAGATGATGGGATTTTCTTCTCCCCACATGATTTAAATCTGAATCAGTGAATTTGATTAAATTTCATACAGTATTAGGACATTGATATCTCTAATACAAAATTAAAATGGAATGTTGTACTTGATGAGTTGAGTATAAAGTCATATGATGATGTTGTTTATGAATCTAGAGAATCATTTTAGATGATGGGTGGTATTATAGATATTTATATTGATATAAAATAAGTTTTTTTATAGGTTACATATATAAAATTATTGTGTAGTCCTCCTTGATATATCTACTATGTATCATTATTTTAGAATTTTTTTCTAATTCTTGATTATGAAGTGGTTGGTAGTTGATTTTCCATCATAGTGTACAGTAAACTTGCATGTAAAGGCATGGAATCTTGTTCCATAAGGATTTCAATAACCCATGGGTGTTCATAAGTGGAAGTGGAATGACTTTTTGATGGATTTAATTACATGTTATTATAAATCTCAAAGAGGATGTGGTGATTTATTGAATATTACGGATTAGTTGAGTAATTCATCTAATTTATTGGTGATCAAGGATTTAAATATAGTTGATGCTCTCTTGACATAGTATTTAGAGGATATTTTATAGTTTCATCTGATTATAATGAATATCACCATGGTTTAGGATCCTTGTTCTACCTTTTGAGTTTATAAGGGTCTTTAGTAAGATTTTGGATTCTGTTTTTCCCTTAATATTTATTACCTACTCAAATGTAAAATCATACGAATTATTTTGTCCATACATTGAATGATATGTTGAATACATATGTTCTTGATTTTGGAGGTTCGTGGGTAAAGATAACCTTGGTTGGGTTTTTCTATATTAATGCCTATTCTAAATATAATTTTATATATATGTTAAAATAATTTTATGTGTAACTTTGTATATTTCTAATTCACTACACTAATTTTTTATTTTTAGAGAGTATTTCATCTAATTTTGTGTTGATCATGATAGAGAATGATTAAAAGGTTTATTATTGGATGAAGGGGGTTAATATCATCAAAATTGTTATTATTATTATAGAACAAGAACATTATATCTAAAGTAGTGATAATGTGTTCTTAATTTTTTCACCTTATCAAAAGTTGAAGAGGTTTTATCGGGTTATTAAACTTACTCTTAGGTTTATTATTCTATCTGAGTTGATAAATCATGTTGGTTAGGTAGTATATCAGTTAGTTCTTTCTGAATTGATGAATCTAGTTTATTATTATTTTTACATGATCTATAATTGTAATTATCATCTTTATGACTATTATATCATTGATTGTGGTGAGTTTTATGTTATAATAATGTTATATTTTTGTAGAAACCGTTTGATATTTAATATTATAAAGGATTTTTGTATCGTGGGAATATAAATCCATTCATTATTTTCTAGTGGAAGCATTATTCCTTACTAATGTGTACATTTTAATATTATTCACTGATGTTTGCAAAGTATCTCGAGTTGTTTTATGTTTTATTCTTATTGTGACTGTGATTATGATATTGGGATATATTTTTGTACTGATATTATTGATGAGTTCATATCCTCCATGATTTGTTTGAAATTATTTCTACATGGTTGAGATGCTGATATGGTTTTGTGCTATAATGACATACTTGTTTACCGTTTCTATGTTTTCATATGATTTATCAAAGAAAGATTATGACCTCTTGTGGGGTTTTTTGATAATTTATGGGTTTTTCTCTACCCATGTTTGGATTGACTCTCATCGATGATAATCATTTTAGGTGTATCTAATATATAGGTATATATTCTCTATGTTCTTCTATATTTAATTTGGGAGTGTTGATAGTTCTGAGGATAATTTGGGAAGGATATTAGAGGTGGAACATCGAGTTGTTTTATTATATTCTATAGTATCTAAAATGAATCCCACTATTACATAGTGATTCTATGAATTTGGAGGATAAAACCCTCTATTTTAGGAGATTTCCCCAAGACCATTATAGATTAAAATGTTCTTATATGGTATTGTATCCAAAATTGTTCCAAACCAACAAAATATGTGGCCTCATTCCATTTTTTCATAACCCCCTATAGCACTCTAGTGAGGAAGATAATCATTATGATATTTCACGAGTGTAAGTTATCAAAACATTCATAGCACTATAGCAAAATTAAATATCCCATTTGAAACCATAGACACCTGGATTTTATTTTACGTTCATCAATATTCCTCTTCTCATTTATTTTTAACCTTTATCTCTCAAACATTAGGTGACAAGAGGATAATTCATAATGATCATTCACACTAGAGGTAGATTTTAATTTTATCAGTTCACATGGGAGATATCTTCTTGATTTAACCTCATCTTCCTTTCATTATCCTCTAATATTCCTCTCTCCCCATCATTATTATTTCATTCAACCGTTTAGTTAATCAATGGTATGGTGGTTTCTTTTTGATTTTGTGGTTATTGGTCTAGATCATAATAGTGAATCTATGTGTAAAGTTTCTTAAAGGAATGAATGAGTATTAATCAATATTTAATCATTAGTTCTTCTTAATTCACATGAAAATATTTGGAAATCTCTTTTTAGGGATGGTGATTTGAGATCTATATTTTAATAATTTACAATCAGTGTGAATTTATTGTTATTTTTTCTATTTTGTAAGGAGTTGGAATTAACCATAAATAAAATAAAAACCAGATTAAAAAAATTATAATAGTAAGGTCTTCACATTTTAATTATTGTGATTTATTTTATATTGTTATATAAAATTGGTTTTAATTTTATTTTATGTCGTTTTCCTATATTAATTTATCCACATGTTTTTTTATAACAATATTTTTCTTATTTGTATATTTCAACATATTTATTATTGAATAATAATTTAAAAATAGTAAAGTAAGTGGTTATAGAAATATAGGATATATTATATGATATTTTTATTTTTATACAAGTAATATTTAGTGATAAATAGACCATGAATATATTTAGTAAATTAATATGTGTAACTAATATGACTAATGTTAATGTTAGAATAAATTTAGTAAGATCGGTTTGTTATGGTTCAAATTGGGGGTTGAATTTTTTTTGTGGTGGTGGTTTGACATGGTTTAAGTGAAAATGAATGATGATGTTGTGAATGTGGGGATACTTTTGTTGAAGAATTATGAATGATATAGTATAACTGTTTCTATTGTAATATGGAATTGGAAATTTTTTAATAGTGGATTCAATTATTGACATTGAATTTCTTAATGGTATCTGTGTTCACGTCATATTTTCCTAGAATATGTAATGGAAATGAATTAACTAATAAATAATGGATAAGGGACATGAAAGTATAAATAGTGTTGGAATGATTGAATAATTACATAAATGGAATAATTAAATAAAGTATAATGGGATTATATGTGTTATTTTGTTAATGGAAATTATAAATAACTTATAACAATGTGATTTATATTATTAAGTGGTTAATATAAAAAAGTGGATGTGTTTTTAAGAGGTAATTATATGTAATGTGATTAGTTGAATTTATAATGGAGAGAAGATGATATATATAATTTTTGAGGATTAATATAGCTAAAATAATTTTAATAGAATACGTTTACTAATGATAAATCCTGAAATGAATATGAATTGTAAATAATAGGTGATTAATATTCAGTGGGGTGAAGATGCTTTAATCAGTAATTATGTTGTTATTTAGACTCTTGTGTAATGATGATGGGGTTGGTCTAGGTTAATTCTATCAGTACCAATTTTATTAATGTGTAAATATGATATATATAGTTTTCACGACATTTATTAGGTAGTATAATACATGTAGAAATGGTTTTGTGTGTTTATAAATATATTCATTTTGTTTTCTATTATTTCCTAAAACCACCAGTTATTTCAGGGAACATCACAAATATTTAAAACTTATATTTGGTTTTTGGGTTTACCCCCATATCTTGGTATTCAAGGATGTAGATGGATGACTACACCTAACCTACTCTCTCTTTTAGATGTAGTATAGATTTCCAATTATCAATGTTATGATGCATGAATTTTCATTCCTTAAGGTTAACATGCTCTTGATGTGGATTCATGGTTAGGGTTTACTTGGAATATGAAGAAATTTATTTGATTTGATTAATTATTTAATACCACAGTGTAATGAAATAATAATTTATGGATATGAATAATTATTTATGAGACTATGTTTATATATATTTATATACACAATTATATGTATTTTAAAGGTAAGGAAATATTATGACATAACTCAATGGGGTGTGAAAAAGACTAATTTAGTGGGATACTAGGTGTGGAGAATCATCTATTATATTTTCTTAATATTATATTACAATATTTATAAAAAAAATATTGTGTGAGTAAGCCAAGGTGATTTTTAGAGAAATAAGTTCTCTTAATTAGTTAATAATTTGGTTTTACTATTTATTCAATAAGGGTTTTATATGATTCTTCAATGATTTCATGGGACGTTGTGTTGATGATATCAATGAGTTTACTTTTATAATCTCCCATATTTAAAAAATACATTCATATAATTTGAAAAAAAAAATAATTAATTCTACATAGGTGGTGAAAATGTGATTTTCTAAAGAGGAATGTTTCAAATGTTTAAAACATTTTTATATCAATATTTAATTTTAAATTGATCAAAATTTGACAAATGTAATGAATAAATATATAATTTAATTACTATTAATTTTATTATCATATAAAAATATTCTTTATATTTTTTAATTCATTAAAATAAATGACAACTCTTTATAAAAACCAGTGTTTTTCACTATTTATCAAAAAAAAAATATTTTTAAAAAATTATAAAAATTCATCCCATGATATTTTTTAAATTCCGATTTAAAAATAATATTTATTTTTTAAAATAAATTTCCAATATGAGGAAAATATTAATTTCAAAATAATGTTACAAAATGCGACAAAGCTTCTTTTTAGTAAAATAAATTTTTTAAGCATAAATTTGGATTTATTTTTATCTCTCGAAAAGATAACACAAACAGTGATTGTTAAATCTTTTAAATATATAGTATAAAATTTCATTAAAATCATTCACTAAATTTTTTTTATATTATTAAGGTAAAACATGTTTTTATATATATAAATAGTTTTCCAAAAAATATTTCCATGGTTTTAAAATAGTTTTTATTTTCATTTATAATTAATTTTTCACTAAAGAGTTAATTATGTATACATATATAAATGATATATTCTAATAATTTAATTAATTATATGGTTACCATACATTCCAATAGCTAGGTGATAACTATTATGTTAAATAAATATAATTTAATAAGATATCGTGTTTTGTTAAAATGAAATGTTGCATGTAACGCAAGCTAAACTAAATATTAAGTGTAATGTAATATATACATAGCATTTCATATAAAAAAAGATAAACATTTTGTTTTATTTAATGCAAGATAAACTATGAGTTTCATATAACAAAAATTATTTAAGAAATTATCATTAATAAAAAAATATATATCCTAAAATCATAGTGTGTTACAGATCTTATGATCTAATAAAATTTAATTGTAGTGCTTCTTAAATAAAAAACCAGTCATGAATGTTTGTTTCATGGTGTAAGAGATGGCTTGTAAATTTATTTAAGAATAATCATATGAAAAAATAATGATTATGAAATATAAATAAATGATGTAATTATATTTTCATGGGTTCTACATCTTGACAGAAAAATAATACCTCAATATCAAGAAAAGAATCTTGAAATAAAAATATTATTGATTCCCATTAATTTTTGATTAATTTATGGTCTTTTAAAAACTAAATTATTTATGGTTTTGTGGTTATTAACTTTCTCATGACATTGTACTCTATCACTATCTATTATTATTTGGATATTATATTTCTTCTCAATGTCAATATTTTTACTTCCTACTAATTTTATCCTTATTTAGGAACTATGTTATGTTTTTTTTCTAGTAACCTTTTGGTTTCTAATTTCCCCTTTCCAAATGAACTTTTATTATTCCTTTGTATGATGTCAGTTTTTGATAAGGGTAGATTCGAATATTGATCCATTTTTTATCAACATAAAAAAAGTAAGATGAAATTTATTTAAGGGGTAGAATGTAACAACCAAAAAAATTAACTTATAATAATAATAATATCTATAACTTATTTAACATGAAATACTAATCTTTTAATGAATAATGATATACTATATAATTATTTTTATTTAAACATGATCATTATAAATTATATTTTTACTAAGTGGGTATGAATAGAAGTAATCTAATTATGAAATAAATGTATAATAGTCAAACTCAATACAAATTTATTTTTTAATGTTAACGAACTAAGAACAAAAATTTTAGTGATGTCATTTTATGTTTAAGAAATACTTTTTCTTCAGAAATGGTTTGATTTATTTTTGTGAGAAATTATTAAAATTAATTTCGGCCACATTTATAAATTTAATTTTATAAAATTTTTATCATTTTCATGTCATCATAGGAAAATTATCTTAGGGTGAAATGTTAATATTTTTCTAAAAATATTTATTTTTAGGGAATAGTGAGAAAAAAAGATTTTATTGAAAATATTTTTTTTAATGTATACACAGTGCCCAATTATATTTCGAATTGGATTTAAAATTTAATTAATTCATTTTTATTAAATATAATCAAATTAATTTCATTATAATTTACATAATGCGTAATTTTGGTATTAAAAAATTTATACTTAAAAATAAATTTTTCTGGAAAATCATTTATCTTTCTGTTTGGTTGGAATATTTTAAAAGTAATTTGTACCATTTATTAGGATTTAATTTGTTAAAATGGGTTCCATATTTGAAATTAAAATTTCCATATTTGGGAAAATGTTTAATTTTTTTGGTAAAAATGAATAGTAATTGTGGTAAAAACTTTTCACCTCATTAAGAGTTAATTGTGTAATAAGGATAAAAATAATGTGATTAGGCTTTAAAACAAATTCTAAAATATTACTTATTTATATTAGATTAATTTAGTTCAATAATAATCATAAAATATTAAAATATATAGAAATCGATGCCTTTTTCCTTTTATGATGACCTTAATATTATTTTAATTAATGAATAAATACAAAATGTAACTCCCTTTGATTTAATATCTATAATATTGTTTCATAGAGATAAAAAGAGGTTATATTCAGTTCTGAATAGTTTATTTCATATTAAATTAATTTTTTATCATTTTGATTTTTTTTATTATTGTATAATTACCTTTAGTTTCTACTTAACATCGACACAATGCTTATGAAAATAGTACAAATATCATGTAAATGATAAATGAAAGTATACCATGTTCATATGTGTAGAATATTACATCTATGAAGTCATAAAATTCATTTTCCATAAACATCTAACATTTACATTTATAATTATTTATTTGATAAACATATATGATATTTATGATATTATTATAGTTCTATAATGGTGAATTATTAGGTCCCCTGTGATTCAACACATGGACCAGATGTTTACTAGACATACATTGTGAGGTGATTCCATTTTTGAGGTAGATACCTTGGTGTGGTTGATGAATCATTCTTTATTAATCCTATTTTTGAATTTAGAATAGTTATGGGATGTTAAAATTAATCTAAACAAGTGGTTATTAATAAACATAAATTTTTCTGGGCATAGTATTTATTATTTTTCCTATAGAAATGGCTCATGGTTGGCATCCACTTGAGTTTCTAGATGATGAGGTGTAGTTTGATACTCTATCATATAATTATAGTTTTTATATTGATGAGGATGATTATTGGAGTAATATTCATCTTAAATTAAAATGTCACCGATTTTAGATGTATGATCTATGTATTTATGATCTGGAAATGGAGATGTCATTAGGGGAGATGGAGAAATCTTTATTATAATCTATATTAATAAGGATAATAGGATTCATTTAACTATTTATTTTTTCAGAGCTACTCATTAGTGATGTTTCTTGTTTGAATAATATTTAGGGGTGTCTAAGATATCCTGTGATATGATTCATTATAAGTTTTAATTGGAGTTCCGCTATTTGAAATTAAGGGAAACACAACAATAATACCCTAATTATTTTTTATGAGGATATCTAATTCACATGAGTTTTAAATTTTCCTCAAAGAACATTTTTTAATTCTATCCATATTAATTATGAATAGGGTACAATGTTTCAATTCATGGAGGAATTTTACCTATACATCTATTAAAAATCAACTATTTACATTAATTTTATAGTGTGAGGAGTAAGTTAAGGTTGTTTCAATCTAGAAGATGTCAGTGTTAGTAGTATAATCTATTGATTGAAGATATAAAAACTTCCTACGGAGGGGGTATATGGATATATGTTCTTACTTATCTTGGGACATGGTGTTCTAGAAAGAAAGATGATGGGGTCCTCTATCCTCATCTTGTTACTTAAGAGTTGTAAGTTCTTAATCCTCTAGAAGAATCATAAACACATTTGGTTTTATTTTTTGATGGAGTTTATGGACATAAAAATATTTATTATTGAATTTACTTAGTAGTCAATAGAAATCTATTGGTCCACTCTAGGTGAAGCCATTACATTTTTTTACCTTTGAGGCCTTATCAAAAGAATTTCATCAGCATAGAGGATTTAGATCAGACATAGTATAAATCTATAATGTTCCCCATATTCATTGAAATTAGGATGAGTATGGTCTTGGAGGTCATTATTATCTTGGCCGTAAAGGCATAAAATAATGGTTAGGCTTGATTTATATAATGTATCCACTGTCACAAGGTGGGTTAGATGTTGATTAATGTCACGACCGGTCCCCCAGGGCCCGTGTCGTGACTACCCCAAGCCCGCCTTCCATAGGCCAGGGGCTGGCGACTAGCACCAAAGGAAAAAATCCCTAAAACATGGAAGGAATTACATTTATAACCTATAAACACAAACAACAGATCCCACAGTTGGATACGGTACACTAAGTAAAATTGTAAAACAAAACAGTGCTGAAAGTAAAAAGGGTCAGAATAAAATCCCAACAGTATAGTACAAGAAACTAAAAGTACAAGTACTACTGAAGAAAAGAAAAACAACTGTAGGGTCGTCCTCCAAAGTTCCTACCTAAATGGTAGGTAATGATTACCTCCTCAGTAGTCCACGCCTATCCATCTCCTCCATGTACCGACTCTTCTTCAGATCCACCTCCACATACCATCCGGTCCTGATACTCTCCACCTCGATTAGAACTATCTATCATCTGCATCCAACACAACAATTTGTGAGCATAGCCCATGCATGGGTGAGTATAACGATACTTAGTAGGGACCCCGAGACCCTCTAGGTCTCACAAAATCCATCAAGGATAAACACAAATAATGAAATAAACAGATTACCCTACTTAGGTATATTCACATACATATACCTATGTTATTACGTGATCCATCTCATTCATGAGGAAAACACAGAAAAACTGACTCCGCTAAAACTAGGATTTTATTCTAGGGGGTATTATCAAGTAACATCCCCAGTCACATTGTCAAAACCTCAGCTACTGGAGAAATCCACCTTTATCGAGTACAGAGGTCTTACTGTGACACCAAGCGTGCTTCCCACTAACCTTGGACTACTGAGATACTCCTCCTGTCGAGTACAGTGGATCTTCCGTGTCACCAAGAATGCTCTCCACCATGGGTTTGTTTCATCACCAAACGCGCTTCACCTCGTAGACTACTGAGGTACTCCTCCTATCGAGTACCGTGGGTCTGCCATGACACCAAAGTGCTCCCCACTGTGGGTCTACCGTGACACCAAGGTTCCCCCCACTGGGTATGTAGAGTCACTCTGAGTCAAAATGGTCAGTAGTCATCTGGTCTTAGCTAGCTACTACTTATATACACTATGATCACTCATCTCTAAGAGAATCCACTCAAAAAGCTATTTTTCAATACTCCCACTATCACTAAGACCCATGAAGAAGTATCACAAAGGTCTGTCACATCATACGGGTCTCAACGCAATAGACGGTGCGTCAATCAGACACCCAGTCTGTGAGTTATTATCTTTTTAGTCCCGGGGGCCTAGTTGGATCCATGCATGATCCTACCTGAACATATCTCAACTATACCCCAATCTCCAGTGGGGTATAATCAAAGGGACTTTGATTCTCCAAGATTTCCAGCACGGCTGACTGTTCGTCAAACGGACATCTGGTGCCAAGGATATTGCCGAAGGAGCGTAAATGGGTCATAGTAAGCCCAGGTCTGGTCTAACCCGGTCTGACAGACCTAGCCCGACCCAGTCTAGGTCGACCCAGCCAGACCCTTTGGGTTTGGCCCGACCTACTAGGCCCAGCCCAGCAGGCCACAAGGGGCCGTAGAGAGCCGTGAGGGCACGGACCAGCCGCGGGTTGGCGGGAGGGGGGTTCGGCCGGGTGGGCACCGTGTGGGAGGCTTTGTCCGGAGGGCGCCGCGAGGGTGGCTTGGCCTGGGGCGTAGGTCCAGTTCTTCTCATAGGGACGAATGGGTGCGGCTTGTCGAGGCTCATCCCGGGGTCCGGGGTGGCATGGCCAGGGCCGGTTCGGCCAGCGGGTGGTGCGACTGGGGCCAGTTCAGCCGGGAGGCCGGGGCGTCGTGGGGGCGGCGCGGGTAACGGAGGCTGCGGGAGGTGGTGTCGTTGTTTTCGTGGGCTTCATTGCCTTCCTATGTTTCGAAGAACACTGCAAATCAACACAAGGGTAACAAAGATGATGGGACATGTTATTTTGGCCCACACTCTCTGCATTAGAGCTATAGCACGAGGTTCACAAGAACATATCACATCAATCCCTCCCTCAAAGATTCTTACAAACCCACAAAATAAAATAATGGGTGTACTTGTGAAGTGATAATCAAACATCATTAAACCCTTATTTGTTCGTTGTTGGTTGATGTTGTAGCGAAAAGTCAGACATCGATTTGTTGTAGACGAACATGTCCTACGTCGGAGGAAGTTCTGAGGAAGAAAGTTGAATTCAAGGTCATTCTTCATAGTCAATGGCATTCCTCATCGACGATCTTCATCAATGGAGCGTTCTTCATTGGGAGCATTCTCCCGAGTTCCTCCACTCCCCAAATTCCACTCAAAATGAAATGGAAGCCCAAGATAATAGATTATAATATCTATTAAGTCGTTGAAATAATATTCAAAAAGGTTTAATTGATTAAGGTAGAGTTGGCACAAATAATGTTGTGCATTGGAACAATTAAATTGTGGAGGTGTTGAAGAGGCTCCCCCCACATTTATTGGGGATTTAGGGATTTATACCAATTAAAGGGGGGTTTTATAGGGGTTTAATCCTTGGTGGTCACCACCACCATAACCTATCATGGGAGGTTATGGTTCGGGTGGTCACCACCACCATAACCTCTCATGGGAGGTTATGGTCTGGTGGTCCCCACTTCCAACTTCCCCATGGAGGTTTAGTTATGGTGGACCCAACCTCCCAACACCCACATGGGTGTTGCAAATAAAAATAAAAATGTCACACACTTTTATTTTTATTTTATTCTAACACAAAAAAACCCAAAAAACATTCTTTCACTCTTGACCCACTATCATCGAGGTGAAAGTATCTATAAGTGAATACCAGCGCTGTGAGTTCAACAGTGCCCTCATATTTCAATTCTGAGGACCTGTTCAAAAGTTATAAAAACTCGCTCGCACGTTTACTGAACGTACTCAAACGAAAGTTTAGAAATTCATTTCGTGCACTCTGGTCCTTGGAATCACACGCTTTCAATTTTCACAAACTTGTAAAATTCGCATATATTAAAAAAAGACATGGGCATTCTGGGTCGTTACAATTAAGGTACCAATTTTTTGTCTTCTTCCCTAGTGTACTCCATTTTTGGATTCAAGAGTTTCATAGTCCTTCATTACACATGTATTAGTGCATGATTTTTATTATGAACATGAATTCTCAAACATGGAAATTACATCTTTGATATATGAATATTATATACATTACATAAAAATATGATTGAGGATTATATAGGTATAATTCTTTTCAATACATGGAAATGTAAACAAATAGTTCATAAAATTAATACATAAAATCCAAATTAGTTCCTTATAATTGTAACCCTTATTTAACATATCATACATTATACCTTTCTTTAAATCTGGGGAAAAGGGAAACAGAATAAAGGGTGAGGTTAAATGCCCAGTAAGGGTAAAAAATAAATATATCAATATAACATGATAATATGTGTGTAATAATATGAACATAACTATTGAAAACCATATACTTCATATCGCAAATCATAAATTTGAGTCATTTAATATATCATGGTAGTTAATAAGATAGCAATCATAATATAATCAGAGAACATTAGACATGAGAGAATAAAATAAGCATAAGACAACGATTTATGGAATATACATAACCATATAAAATATTTGGTCAAAAATATTCACCAAGACATTGGTGACATATTAGTTAGTGGATAACAACCTATGTATATGCTTATGTTTTGAGATAACCATGTGTGAATATTATTTTGAGCTTGGGATAACCACCTATGTACCCTTATTTTGTCTTGGGATAACATCCTGTGTAAATTTGGAGCTTATATAACATTTATCATTACCCAATTTATTAGAGGTACATATAAGTCCCATATATATTATAATCTATACATTTTTATTCCCTTATATCATTAAACATTAATCACATTAAGAAATATGAAAAAAATGGGATTTATAAAATCTTCCAACATAGATTAACCCATAAAAAAGAAATGGTTCTCAGAATTATCTCATAAATTCATCATACTATAACTCATAGAAAAGGAACAAGTTTCATAAATATATATTCATCATAAACATAAACCATATATAGTAAGAATAAATATGGTATCATCACATTATATCCCTATTAAAGATTATGTAACATTAAAGGATGTCATCTTACATGGAAAATTATTTTGACTGAAAAATCACATGGAATATTTCTTGAGGATAATACTATATAATTTAAAATCACTATATCGAAACTAAAATCTCATAAAACATTGTTTTCATACATTTCTTTTAAAATAACTTGAAAATTTATAAATAAATATTTAAAAACCATTAAAATATAACTTTATGATGATGTACATTCCATTTTGAAAAACACTATTATAGACAGTAAAACCAATTTAAAATACTTTTATTTGAAAAAAAACATTTAAATCATTAAATTAATATTTAAAATTTTAATTTTTTATGTGTTTGGTAAACTTCATACACAATTAAAAAGGATTCATTTTACATTATCTGTAAAAGAAAAATGAGCCTTGTTTAGAAAAAGACAAGAATATTCTTCTTAAAACAATTTTTAATAATAAAAAAATGTAAAAAATAATTTAAACAATTGAAGATGAATATTAAAAAAATTTAAATATTTTCTGATAATATGGATAATGAATAAAATTTATTTTTCACCGAAGAGAAAAATAAATTTAGTTTTCATTAAATTTATTCTTTTAAAATCATGATTGTATAAAGAGTGTAAAATGAAAGGAAAAAAATGTATTCTCAAGAAATAATTAGAGTAGAAAATTCATGAGTTTCTTGAGAGGTATTTTATAATATTCCCTCATCATAATCATAAACATGAATATTCATGATAAATGGTGAGATTTTATCATAAAGATCACACCACTTTTCTGAATTTGATTGGAAGCCTTGCAAAAAAATAACATTAAATAAGAAAATTAAATAACACGATAATAAATAAACTTTTTATATTACATATACAAATGGTATGTATATAACCTCATTAAAAGTTAGGTCCATAACATAACATATGTCCCAAATAAGACAAATTATGACAGAAATCTATTACCCCTTTAGTAATATACTGAATCACAAGATCCATTAATGATTAGCATCAAAGGAAACATTACATTTCATTAAAATAATTATATTTATTATATAACATTTCAAATAGGTATTATTTATTAATTAAAAATTAAATGAGGGGTGAAAATGGAATAAGTCTCCAAGAAATAAAAAAGAGACTACAAATACTTTACCACTTTGGTAAATTGTGAATCATAAACCCCAGTAAATAAACAGCATGAAATTGATATATAAATACCCAAAATTTTTGGGAAAGACATTATAAATTAATTTTGTGTACATAGTTATTATATTCACTACAAAAAAGAAACACATCGTGATTATGTTAACTTTCGTAGAAAACGTAAAAATTAGAAATAAATTCATTACCTTAAGTCTCGAATTACTTTATACACATTTAAACATAATAAATAATATATATATTTGTCATAAATAAATTCTAGAATTAAAATAACATTAAGTTATTTAATTATTACTTTTGATTATCATTTTATTAATAATTCCTTTTTAAAATTATATTTTAGGTAATAATTCCATTGTTATTACCATATGTTTTGGTTTTTTATTTTTGATAATTTTACATTGGTCATGGTTATATCATTTCACAAATTTCAACCATGATATTAATATCATATATATTCCTTATATATGTATTATATCAATCCAATAAATAAAAAGGAAAAAAATTAAATACCCCGTTCATAGAGATGGTAGGTCGTAGGTACACATGAATATTGTTAACATTTTCCAGAAAGATAAAATGATCTAAAGGTAAATAAATTACTACCATTAAATAATAATTTTTATTTTATATATATTAGATATATTTATAAATTTTACCCTAATTACACTCTTTAAAAACAATTAGTGAAAATGAATCAAATTGCTTCACGACACAGTAGTCTATCATACACACGAATGACATTATTATATTCTCTATGGAATGAAAATTAAGAATTAATTTATTATATAATAATTAAATAAGTGTAATTATATCATAAATATCTTATATATATATATAATCATTATAAACTTCATTATATCTAGCTATGAGAATATTTTATGGAAAATTAATTACATCGGTTCGTCAGGCGGTAGTCTATCGTACACATGAACAACATTATCGTATTCTCTATAGAATGAAAAGTAATATATTATATAAGATATTATAAATATATAAGTATAATTATATCATAAATATAATCTATAAAAATTATATCCAACCATTATAATTGGTGGTGAAAAATGAATTACATTGGTTCACAAGGCAGTAGTCTGTCGTACACACAATCAACAGTTTCATTTCAAATTTGAGGGCGAAGGAGATGGATGTAATTAATAACCATAAAATTTAAAAATATCAGTATATGGAAGATAATTTTTTTATTAAATCACCATGGTTTAATAATAATTTATAGATGTTTAGTAAGAAATAAAATAAAATGCTCAGTTAGGGATGTTGCCTCTTCTTTGGAAAACATATTTCATTTAGCAGAAAAAGAATTCTTATGTTGTATTTTGGAAAGAAATAGGAAATATAGGATTATATTAGGTAATTAAAGATTTTATTTGGTTAGGTATTTTATATAAAAGATTTATTGAGATGTGTGAAGTAGAAGGGATAGGTGGTGGACTTTTATAAGCGAGGTGAGTGGAACACTTGTAGTTTTCGAGAAGAAAAAATAATCCCACATTTTTAAAATTCAAAACGGATCCAAAATGAGTAATTATAAAAAATAATATGTTATAAAGGTAAAATATGGATATAAATTGGTTTTTTACATGTTCATAGGTCATTTTAACCTTTATATTTTTAATTTAACCCCTTGATAAACCGAATTTCACCTTTACCACAATAATTAATTTTTATAACTTTTACAATTCATAATAGTAAAAAATTATATTGAAATAATTAGAAAATATAAATTATACTCATTAAAATTATGGAATCAATTTTACCAAATTATATTCATATAAGTGTAAAATTTTAATTTAAAATTAATCCAATAGATGCGAACAAAATGCAGTTTTCCAAAGAAAAGTTACCAAAGTTACAAATGATATTTTAAAAAATTTTAATATAAAATACATTAAAATGAAATAAATAGAATTAATAGACATAATATTTAGCTAATTTTTATTTTAATAAAATATTTTAATATAATTGTTCTGTAAATTATTTGAATAAAAGGCATGTTTACAATAAAAACAAGTATTTTTCCATATTCATCAAAAAATTAAACATTTTAGGAAAATACCAAAACAAATACCCTAAGATAATTTTTACATGTATATTTAAAAAATTAAGTTTTTTTTCAAAATTAATAGCCTAAAATTGTTAAATATAAATTCTAAATAAGTGTTCAAATTTCTATAAACATCTTTTTAGAAAAATATAAGTTTTAAGCATAAAATTTGATTTTTATAACATATTTTCTACAAATCCCATAAGATTATTTTTGAACATTTTATTGAATATATAATATAAAAATTTCATTAAAATAGTTCTCCAATACTAATTTTTTTAATTTATTGATATAGAACATGTTTGTGTGCATAAATAAGTTTTTCAGAAAAAAAATTATTTAAATTTTAAATGGTTTTTATTTTAATTCTAATTATTTATTCACCATATATATGTATGTGTAAAAAATATATTATTATAATTTATATAATCCTACTCATAAATTATATTTCAATTTCGAGTGGATAACTATATTATGTAATAAAATTTAAATAATATTTTGTATTTCATTAAAACATGGTGATTTGTGTGTCACAAGCAATCGAAGAAAACAAATTTATTTAAAAATATATATATTTTATAAAATCTTGGGGTGTTATATTCTACCGTACTTATAATTAGTTTATCCCTCAATATTTTTCACTATAATAAATTAAAGGAGGATAGTTACACATCATTACATCCACACGTTCTCATATATATTTCTCAATATAGTGCATAAAAACTTTAACCAGGTGAGTGGTCTAGTTTTATAACACATTTTATGTATGATCCAGAATCTCAACTAGTTTTTACATATATGAAAGATCATGAATATTGATAAAAACTTCTAGATCTATACATTTGAAAGATAAATTATGTACTTTCTCTTCATAGATTCATGGAAATTATTATGTACTTCAGAGAGGTTTGGTGGAAGTTCCAATAGATAAAAATTCCGCTCGATATGATCAATAATTTTAAAGTGACTGAAATAACTAAGGATTTTATTTACTATATATCATAATAAAATTTTCATCTTCTATTTTTTCATCAACAAATTTATAGTTTATATCTTACTCCATGAAATGAATATGAGTTTTTTATTCATAAAGAACTATCAGATAAAATAATCCATAATAAAATGATAATTCATTCATTATTTCTCTATTTCTAGTCATAACAAAATAGTAGCACTAGTTATCCAATATTCATAAATAATTATATGGTTATTTAATAATTTAATATTTAAAACATCATCCAAAGTTCAACTTAAACCATTCCATAAATTTTTAACCTTATAATCCTTCCATTATTAAAAAAATTATAAATAAGGTAACTTTATTTCTCATGATAAACATAAAATTAAGCCACAAAATATAATATAGAATATATGAATGATTACATGAAAAATATGTGATTATCTTGGTCATTTGTTCTCCTGAATCATGGTTATATCCACAATTACCATAAAAACTCAATGAAAAAAATACATTCTTCATCATTCCTTAAATAAAACCACAAGTTATGTTGTATATTTAATAAATAAATAAAATTTGGTAAACTGCGTCTATCAGAACATAATCTTATTTTCCAACAAATCATTAATGTGTTCTGAGGTCACCAGTACTATCTAATTTACAATATCCATATCAATTGTCTCATTATCCAAACTAAACGACATTTTATCAACATTAGAGATATAATAATGGTTATCATTCTATAACCATGTGTCTTCCATTTAATATCATATCACCATTAAATCACATTTCTATGTCATCTTTACTATTCAATATATTCTTGAAAATCTTTAATGAAAAAATTATAAAAATCAACCCTTATATATTTAAATATTCATATAAAATAATTCATGAATTTCAATACATTAAAAATTAAATCATTCCTCTTCATTCTTAAACCCTTAACTAGGCTTTGTCATTATATTCCTTAATACCTATTTCTTATAATATGTATTATTAAACTTGTATTAACATTAATAAACCTTTATGTAATCATCATTCTTATGTTTAACATAAAAAATAATATTATAACAATTCATACCTTTTATATGTCATCTATAGACTCATCATCATCATCATTATAATTATTACTCATACCAACCTAGTAATTCTCTTCATGATAAATTCCCTTGAGGTATTATTCCCACATTCTTGAAATATAGGATACTAAGTCTTCTTTTCTCTATTATCTCCAGTATCCAATCTCTCGATGAACTTGTTTTTTCTTCATTAGTGAGTGTTATTTTTATTTGTGGTGAAAGTTTTTAATCATATACTATAATGAATAATTTGGAATAACCATAATATCCTTCACTATAGTCATCACTCCATTTAGTACATCATTAAAAAAAATTATCATAGTCAATGTTAACCCAGTTCCATCGGGTTCCCTCTATTTTTTAAATAAAATCCTAGTGTGAGAAACAATAATAATGTTGGGAAACCACATAATCTAGAAAAATAATTTATAAGATATCTAATTCCTAACAACTTATTTTCGATATATTTAAAAAATATCCTAGGTTATTCTTTTTTTTAATCAATTCAAATCCTTTATGATGGTTCTTAAATATTTTTATAAATTACTAATAATATTTTCTAGGAGAGTCAGACCATGTGTGTAGTATATCCCATTATCTTACACCCAGTGATGATCGAGTCTTACTCAGTGATCCCATTTCAGAGTAACTACCCCATGGTAACATTCTTCTATATCTGCATCGACTTATTGTATCTAAAAAAGAGATGCATATTCTTTGAAACCACTCACTCATTCCACCACTAATATTCCATGATATTTTAATATACATATAATTATCCTTATATGTATACTTAGACATATCACTAGGGATATCACTAATTTTTTCTCATCCCAGTTACCAAAGGATAACTAAACCTAATCTTTGATTCCAACTACAACATCATAGTATTTTCATACATATAAAGTACATATTTATAGATTAATATTAAATATATTAGAAAAACACATTCTTGAGGATCATAAATGTATAGTTCCTTTAAAAATATAGAGACATAAACAGTTGGTTCATAAGAGTTTGACATCATCTACAACAAAGTTACCCATAACTATCACCCTTCGTAGATATATCATTAATAATAACATTCTTCATATCAGGGGAAAATGTAATATAATAAAGGGTGCACTCAAATTCATAGAATGGGTAGACAAGGAAGATATCAATAAATATGATTATATGGGTATGAGAACATGAGAATAACATTTGTTAAATGTACCTGACATATCATAGACTATAAACATGATTCATGGAATAAATCATTGTAGTTATTAAGATAGGAATTATGGTAAAATTTAATAAAATGAGCAACAAGCGATAACGGTGGAATAAGACATAGATTTTTTGCATACATATTAGAAAATAAAATAATATATCAATGCTATCTATAATGATATTCATAACATATTAAGTTTAGTCAAATCATATGTGTACCCACTTATATCTTGGGATAACCTCCCATGCACCCTCTTTAGGGGTTGGTCTAACCACCCTTATACCCTCTTTTGGGATTGGGATAACCCCTCTTGTACCATTTTAACATATTTAACATTTATCATTACCAAGTGCATTGGATGTAGATATATGTCCCTCTCATCACATAATCTATAGATTTTTGTTCCACAAGATCATAAAACATCAATCATTTCAAAACCCATGAATATAAATTAGATTCATAAAACATTACATCATATCATAACCCCTATAAATTAAATGGGTCTCATAATTATCTCATCAGTTCAACATTGCATAACCCATGGAAAATGAATGGGTTTCATAATAATATATTAATAAAAAATATAAACCATCCAAATTAATAAAAAATATGGTATCATTTTGTCATACCCCCGGAATATATTATGTAACATCAATGGATGTCATCTTGGATGGAAAATATTTTCAAATAAAAAACTTTTATTATTTCTTGAGGAAAATATAATTTATTTAAAAATTAACTTTTTAAAACTAAAAAATTAATAATATATTTCAGGAATCCATTTCTTCTAAAATAACATTGAAAAATGATAAAGGATTATTTAAAAATAATTTAAAATATTTTGTAGGGAAAATACCCATTCTACATTGAAACACATTTTTTTTTAAAACATAAAACATTTTCATAATAATTTTCTTTGTAAATAAACTTTGAATATTATAATGGACGATTTAAAACATAGATTTTTCATAATGGTGGTAAATTTCGTACACATTAAAATAATTATTTAATTCACAGTATCAATAAAATAAATATCAAACTTATGTTGAAAAAGACATGTATATTCCTTTTAATTTTTCTAAAAAATAAAACTATGTCATAAATGACATTAAATAATCCTAGAGGTGCATTGAACCTTTTTTTTAAACATTTTCAGAATACATTTATATGGAACAAAGGTTCTCAACTAAGGAGATAAATAAATTGTGTTTTATTTAAAATAATAATTTTGTAATTATGAGTATATAAAGAGAGGAAGATGGATTAAAAACATGCATTCTCATTAAATAACTAAAGGATAAAAAACTTCATGTGTTTATTGAGATATAGTTCTTAATATTTCATCATCAGAATCATAACCATAAACAATCTCGATAAATAATTAGGTTATATCATAAAACCCATAATACTTAGTAACATTGAATCATAATCCTAACTAAATCATAAGATTATATTAATTTTAAATATCATGAGAAGGAATAAATTAGTGATATTAAATATCAAAGGGTATATATATACACCTCATAATTGAAGGTAGGTGCATAACAGAATGTATGTCCCCGTGAAGACTAACTAGGACAAAAATACCATATAGCTTGGATAATATCTTCAACAAAAATACCTATTAAATAATAACATAAAATGAAACATTAAAAATCATGAAAACATATATATTTATTATATAACATGTAAATAGGGTAGAATGTACACCACAAAAAGTATATGAGTGGTGAATATGTCCTATGTCTCTCAAAGAAGGAGAGACTAGAAATCCCTTACCACTATGGTAAGTTCTGAACTGTATACCCCATGAATGAGAGATAATAAAATGGATTTTGAAATCCTTGTGATTTTAAGTTTAGTATTCACAAAATACCTTAATTTATAATATATACCCCATATAAAATACATGTGGTTAACATGGCCTATGTCTCATAGAAAATAAAATTGAGACAAAAATATCTTAACTTAAACCTCAAATTCTTTTATACACATTCGATCCACCTATATAATAGGAAAATTTAATAATAAATATATTAAAAAACAATATTCATATTCATCATACCATATATTATTTACTTATGATTTTTCATTACCTATTTCTAAACAATCCCTTGTTAAAATTACATTTTGGGTAATAACCGCTTCATTTTTTATTTCTGTTTGGGTTTCGTATATTTAGTAATTTTATATTGATCATAGTTGTATAATTTAAATAATTTTAAAAAAGAAATAAATAAAAATTTTATTCATTATAAATTTATTTATATTATTCTATTATAGTTAGATATAAAAAATTAAATACACCATCCATTGAGATGTTTGGTTATACGTAGGCATGAATGCTATTTCTATTATTTGACATATAAAATGAAAGAAAGATAAATAATATATTATAATTATAAAATTAATTTTATTTCATACATATCACATATATTCATTAAAATTTCCCCAATTTCCTTCCTTGAAAAGAATTACTGAAAAAATGAATCACATCGCTTCATGAGTGGTAGTCCATCGTACACACGAAAAATGTTATCGTATTCTCTACAGATTTAGAAGTGATAAGTTATATATAATAATAAAATTGGATAAGTATAATTATATCATAAATATTAAATATATATATATTATATTATTTATTATATACATCCACTATAATCTATGTTGGAAAATTAATTTCATCAGGTCATCAAGCGGTAGTTCACCGTAAATAGGAATAGTGTTATCATGTTCACTACAGAATGAAAAGTAAGAAGGTATATATGATAATATAATTAAAAAAACTATAATTTTCTCATAATTATCATATAAAAACTTTATATAATTAATTTTATCCATCCATGATAAGCGATGATGGAAAAAAAACTGCATTTTTCAATGAGGCGGTAGTCCGCCATACACATGATTAACAGTTTATTTTCCCATTCGATGGAGGTGAAGATTGTTTTAGATCATTAAATTAAAATAAAAACCTATAATTATATATAACATAATTATAATATAATATTATTATGTTATAATAATAAATTAATTAGGTGGAGGATAAAATCAAATAAAACACTCAGTTAGGAATGTTAACTCTTCTTTGAATAGTGTCTTTTAGTTTGTATCAAAGGCCATCCTAGATTATATTTCTAACCAAAATAAGGATTATATAATGATATAAGTTATGTCATAAGTTATTTTTTAATTTATTGTCCAATAAAAAGGGATTTTTATATGTGAATAGGATATAAAAGGGGTGACCTTTTATAAGTGAGGTGAGTGGCTCACTTGTTTGTTTTTGAAAGAAAATGTGGGCCCGTGTTTTTAAAATTCTATTAGGAAACATGGGACATTCAAGAACTTTATTGGTTATAAGTTATAAATATAGACGTAAAATGGGTGTTGAAAAATTATATACATCATTTTACCCCTTATCATTTTAGTTTAACCCCCTATAAACCAATTTTCACCTTAACCACAATAATTAATTTTTACCACTTTTACTGTTCATCATGGTAAAAAATTATGTTTAAATTATTAGAAAATTTAAATTATTATGATTCAAAATATTGAATCCATTTTGATAAATTCTAGTTCATAAGTTTAAATTTTTCATTTAAAATTAATCATACATACATGATGAAAAAGTCTTTTTCCAAAGAAAAAATGATTCAAAAGATTAAGAAAGTTTTATTGCCAAATAAAAAAAATTGATTAAATTTACCTGAATTGAATTAATAAGTATACAATTAAATTTATATTACTTTTAAAACCAAATTTAAATATAATGTATCTTGTAACTGTTTTCAATGAAAGTGTAGTTTTTAATAAAAACAACTATTTTTCATTTTTCATCAAATAATTAATATTTTCAGAGAAATACAAAAAACTCCCTATAAGATAATTTTGACTTGTAGATTTAAAAATTTATTTTTATTTTTTAATGGTAATTTTCTAAAATTATTTAGAATTATTTTTAAAATAAGTTCAAAAAAGGAAAAAAAAAATTTAGAAAAATAAAGATTTTAAGA
This sequence comes from Viscum album, assembly GCA_963277665.1. Taxonomy (NCBI): domain Eukaryota; kingdom Viridiplantae; phylum Streptophyta; class Magnoliopsida; order Santalales; family Viscaceae; genus Viscum; species Viscum album. The sequence continues at coordinate 1,690,550,468 of OY728163.1, read as the reverse complement.
GTAAAATTGGATTTATAATTATCTTCTGTCTAGAAAAAAATATGATGAATGTTAAAAAAATTATTCAATATATAGTTTAAAAATATAATTAAAATAAACACCTTAGATACATTTATATAATTTATTAAGATTAAATATGACTTTTCACAAAAAAAAGTTTTTCCTAAAAAGATTTATTTTATTTTGAAATTTTTTCAACTTTCATTATAACTAATTGGTCAACAAAAAATTCATTATATATAAAAGTGTAAAAAATATATTTTTATAATCTATTTAATCATATTCATAATTTATCTTAAAATTTTTAGGTGATAAATATATTTAATAATAAAATTTCAATAGTTTTTTATGTTTTATTAAAACTCAGTGTTGTGTGTAATGAAAGCTACTGAAGAGAATTAAATGTTTTTAAATAATATTTCATAAAATACTAGGGTGTTTTCATTTTCAAATCATGGTGGAGAGGAATCCAATTCCTTTGGTGTTATCTGAACCATATATAGTTTAATTCAGCTTATTAGAAGTGTGTCAAGAATGTGATCAAATTATAGAGAAAGAAATTTTGTTGTATATTTCCTATATTAATAGAAATAACCATATGAAGTTATCCTTTTAGTGGATTGGTTTTATTTGGTGTAGGATGATATTTACTGTTTTTGTTGATTTTCAGTTTTCATTGATTTTTATGTTGAGCATGTAGTGTTCAATGGTGAGTTGGACCATTAGATAGATGAATATTATTTAGAACCACTTTCATATCAGTAGTAAAAGTTAATTTTTATATTAGTAGAGGTTTGAGTGGTAATGTTTCTGAGAATTTTGGTCCTATTCCCTGATAAATTTTATAAAGTGGTTGAGACATTTCCCCCTCAATGTGATATCAAGTTATGATAATTTTTTTAGCAATGTTATCTCTAAAATATTTTTCTCCATATAGTATGATCCCTTCTATGGTGGTATGGTTTCTAATTTCGATAAATTATTTTTATTTGAAGGTTATCATACATACTATTGTGTCTCCTTATAGTATTTTGGTATTGTTTCTATATATAGTGGATGGATGTTAATCTTTATGCGTTGATTTCCATCAGTTCAATCAAGTGATAGTGAATAACCATTATCCTCTCTTGAGGATTTATAATTTATTCAATTTCTTGAATGGAGATTTCCAGTTCTTGATGACCAATATTTGATTTTTGTATCACGAGATACAAGTGAAGGAGAAAGATATATTGAATTCTCCCTTAATATGTCATTATGAACATTAAGAGTTTATGTTTACGACTTTTTATTTCATTAATTTCCCATTTATTTTCATTTAGTCGATGAAATCCTTGTTTTGTGAATTCATATATTATTTTGTGGTAGTGTTTGTTTGAAACATCCTTATATATTCAAATTCATAAAAAGACCAAGATGTGTATATAATTATTATCCTAGAGGTCCTTCAATGGAATCATCTATATAAGAAGCTATCTAGGTGAATGTTCTTAGCATAAGAGTTTCATTTCATTAAGTATGGTCTCTATACCAATTTTACATTTGTATTTTCATTTATGATCGATGTGGGTGTTTCTTTGTTGACTACTAAGAATGATGTTGTGTTTGGATGTTTTCTTGGTATTATAATCTATTATAGGAATTTATTATATGATTTATCATTTATTGTCTATTCTTTGAGGGTATTGAACTGGAAGGTCTGGACCTTTTTTATTTAGATCGGTGTAAATAGATGTTTGAGTGTTTTCATTATTTAATTTCCACAGGAGTAGGATATGTCTGTGATTTTATGTGATTCCCCTCATCTTGTTATATGATGTTTTTAGTGTATTAGAGTGAATTTATCTCATATAGGTTATATATTTTATGACTTTATAGGTGTAATTATAGTACCCACAATCCCAAGCTTGTGAAATTCATGATTACATTTAATTTTTTGTGAATTTGTCTTATTAGAGAGTGTTTTATTTTGGTATTAATAGATAATAAGAGTATGGTATTTTATTCTCCCAACCTGGGTTAAATTTGCATTAGTTGAGTTGAATGATGTTCATACTGTATTAAGACTTTGATATCTCTAATAAAAAAGTAAAATGCAATATTGAAGTTAATGAGTTGCGTAGAATGTCATATGATGAAGTTGTTCATGAATCAAGAGATGTTTTGTAGTTGATGGTTGGGCTTATAGTTATTTATATTGAATAAAATAATTTTTTTATAGGTTACATTTATAAAATGATTATGTAGTCATCCTCAATATATCTAATATGTATCATTCGTTTATAATTTTGTTCTACATCTTGAGTATTAAGTGGTTGGTGGTTGATTTTTCATTTTAGTGTATGGTCTACTAAAAGGTAAAGGCATGAAATCTTGTTTGAGAAGGCTTTCTGTAACCCATGGGTGTTTCTAAGTGGAAGTGGAAAGATTTTTTGCTGTATTTAACTACCAGTTTTTATTGATCTCTAGGAATATGTTGTTATATTTAGAAGATTGTGGATCAGTTGAATAATTCGTCTAATTTATTGGTGATCAAGGATTTGAGTGTAGTTGAGTATTTCTTGATATATTATTTGGAGGATATTTTATGGTTTCATGGTAATTTAAGGAAGTCCACCTTAGTCTATGATCTATTTTTTACCATTTGAGTTTATAAGGGTCTTTAGTAAGATTTTGGATAGTGGTTTTCCATTACCCTTTATTACTTACTCAAATGTAAAATCATACAGATTATTCAATCCATACATTGAAAGATATGTTGAATACATGTGTTCTTGATTTTGTAGGTTCATGAGTAAAGAAATCCTTGGTTGATTTTATCAATAGTATTTCCTATCCCATATCTATTGTTATATATATGTTCAATTATTTTTATGGGTAAATTTTTATATTTCCAATGTACTACTCTAATTTTGGACGGTTAGGGAGTATTGGGTCTAATTTTGTATTGACCATGAAAAGGAAGGTGTAAATGATTTATTATTGGATTAAGGGGGGTTAATATCATCAAAAATTTTATTATGATTTTAGAAGAAGAACATTATATCCAAGGTAGTGATAATGTGTTCCTAATATTTTCACCTCATCAATGGTGGAAGAGGATTTATTTGGTTATTAAACTTCATCTTAGGTTTATTATGTCGTCCGAGTTGATAAATAATGTTGGTGAGGTAGTATATCATTTTGTTCTTTCTACATTGATGAATCCTGTTTTTTATGATTTTTAGAGGATTTATATTTGTTAGTATAATCTTTATAACTCTTATATCATTGATTCTCATGAGTTTTATGTTATAATAATGACTTATTTTTGTAGAACCCTATTGATATTAAATATTATAAAGATTTTGTGTTTCATGGGAATCTAATTCTATTAATTATTTTCTAGTGGAAGCATTATTCCTTAGTGACATGTACATTTTTATATGATTCACTAATGTGTACATATTATCTTGAGTTGTTTTATGTTTAATTATTATTGTGATTGTGAGTATGATATTGGGATTTATTTTTGAACTGATATTACTGATGAGTTAATATCCTCCATGATTTGTTTGAAATTATGTCTATATGATTGATATTCTGATATTGTTTTGTGCTACAATGATATACTTGTTTACCATTTCCTTGCTTTGATATGATTTATCATAGATAGATTCCAGTTTGAGAGGCCTCTTGTGGGTTTTTTCAAAAATTGATGGTTTTTTCTCTACCTAAGATTGGATTGACTCTCATTGATGATAATCATTTTAGGTGTATCTAATATAGTTTTATATATTCTCTATGGTCCTTTATATTTAATTTGGTAGATTTGATTATTCTAAAGAAAATTTGCGAAGGATTTTAAAGGTGGAATATTGAGTTGTTTTATTGGAGTCTATAGTATTTGAAATGAATCCCATTATTCCATGGTGATTCTATGAATTGGGAGGTCAAAACACTCTATTTTAGGATATTTCCCCAATACCATTATAGATTAGAATGTTCTTGTATTGTATTTTACCAAAAATTGTACCAACCTAGAAAATACAAGGCCTTATTCCATTTTTTCAAGGCCCCCTATAACACTCTATTTAGAAAGAGTATAATAAGTGGAGTTCATGAGTGTGAGTTATAAAAACATTCATAACCCTAAACCAAAATTAAATATCCCCTTTGAAACCATAGAAACCAGAATTTTATTTTTTGTTCATCAATATTCCTCTTCTCATTTATTTTTAACCTTTCTCACTCAAACCTTAGGTGACAAGAGGCTAATTCATGATGATCATTCACACTGGAGGTAGATTTTAATTTTTTCAGTTTACATGGGATATATATTCTTGATTTAGCCTCTTCTTCCTTTATTTATCCAATAATATTCCCCTCTCCCAATCATTTTTATTTCATTCAACCATTTAATTAATTAATGGTATAGGGGTTTCTTTTTGATTTGGTGGTTATTGGTCTAGATCTTAACGGTGGATCAATCTGTATTGGTTTTGGGGGGAATCCATGAGTATTAATCACTATTTAATCATCAGTTATTATTAATTCACATAAAATGATTGGGAAATGTCTATTTTGGGATGGAGATTTGAGATATATATTTTTATAATTTATTATAAATGTAAATTAATTGTTATTTTTTCTATTGTCTACGGAGTGGGAATTAACCTTAAATAAAATAACAACAAGATTAATACATTGTAATAGTAATGTGTTCACATTTCAATTATTATGATTTCTGTTATATTGATATATGAAATTTATTTTAATTTTATTTCATGTCTTTTTTTCTATATTTAATTCTCCACATGATTTTTTGATAATAGTATTTTTGTTATTGGTATGATTCAACATATTAATTATTGAATAATAATTTAAAAATACTAAAGGAAGTGGTTATGGAAATATTGAATATATTATGTGATATTTGTTATTTTTATACATGGCATATTTAGTGACAAATAGACCATGAATATCTTTAGTGAATTAATACCTGTTACTATTATGAAAAATTGTAATGTTAGAATAAATTTAGTAAGATAGGTTTTTTATGTTTTAAATGGGGGGGGTTGAATTTTTTTATGGTGGTGGTTTGAAATGGTTTATGTAAAAAGTAATGATGATGTTGTGAATACGGTGATATTTATGTTGAGGAAGTATTAATAATAGAGTGTAATTGTTTCTATTGAGATATGGAATTGGAAATTTTTTAATAGATAATTCAATTATTGACTTTGAATTTCTTAATGGTATGTGTGTTCATGTCATATTTTCTTGGAATATGGAATGGAAATGAATTAACTAATGACTAATTGGTAAGGGAAATGAAAGTATAAATGGTGTTGGAATAATTGAATAATTACATGAATGAAATGATTAAATAATGTATAATGGTATTATATGTGTAATTGTTTTACTATAAATTATGAATAACTTATAACAAAGTGATATATATTATTATAAGGTCAATATAATAAAGTGGATGTGTTTTGAAGGGGAAATTATATTTAATGTGATTAATTGAATTTATAATGGAGTGAAAGTGATATATATAATTTTTTAGTATTAATATATCTAAAATATTTTTAATATAATGTTTTTTCTAATGATAAATCCTGAAATGAATTTGAATTGGAAAGAATAGGTGATGAATATTCAGTGGGGTGAAGATTCTTTAATCGGTAATTCGTGGACATTTATACACTTGTGAAATGATGATAGGGTTGGTTAAGGTTAAGGCCATCATTACCAATGTTAATTAAGTGTGGCGGTGATAGTTATAGTTTTATAGGCAAGTATTAGGTAGTACAATATATGTAGAAAAGGATTTTTGGGTTTATAAATATATTTATTTTGTTTTCTATTATTTCATGAAACCTCCACTTGATTCAGGGAACATCACAGATATTCATGACTAATTTTTTATTTTTGGGTGTACCCCTATATCTAGGTTGTCAAGGATGTAGATGGATGACAACCCCTACCCTACTATCTCTTCAAGATATAGTATGGACTTTAATTTATCAATGTTATGATGCATGAATTTGTATTCCTTAAGGTTAACATGCTCTTGATGTGGATTCATGGTTAGGGTGTACATAGAATATGATGGAATTTCTTTGATGTGATTCAAGATTAAATACCATAGTGTAAGTAATTAATAATTTATGGATATGAATAGTTTTATATGAGACAATGGTTATAGATATTTAGATACACAGTTTATGTGTATTTTGAAGGTAATACTATACTATGACATAACTCAATAGGGTATGACAAAGAGTTGTTTAGTGGGATACGTGGTTTGGGGAATCATCTATTATATTTTCTTAATATTACATTACAATATCTATAAAAAACATAGTGTGATTATGCCTCAGTAAAGTTTAGAGAATTAAAGTCTATTGATTAGTTAATAATTTGGTTTTACTGTTTATTTAATAAGGGTTTTATATGATTCTTCAATGTTTTCATGGAATGTTATGTGGATGATCTCAATGAGTTTACTTTTATAGTCACCCACACATATATATATGGATACATACATACAAAAAATCAAACACACACACACACATAGATATATATATATATATATATCATATTTTAGTTATATAGGATGAGTTTGGGGAATGAGTTGGATCATACTATATTATGGGGGTTGTTAGTGATTGTACGTGTTTTTGGAATTTCTTCTATACGAATTTCTAATGGTATTTAATTTGAATATTTTGGGTTATGTGTTACATGAAATAAATTTTGGGATTACTTAATTTATTTTATATGTGTGTTATTTGATTATTTTACCTTTATTCATGGAATTTATAATGGTATTTACTCCCATGTGTTTTGTCGATACAAACAGTGCTAGTCACTAATAAATGATATGTTGGATGTGGGGTTCAAGTATCACACTTTTCTTCACGGACATTGTTATGTCCTAGAAAACTCATGTAAAATGTTTCAGATTATATGGAATTATTTCATGACCGAACACTTTGACAACACCTTATTCAGAGGCCCAGTGATCCTAGAATAAAATTTTATACTTTTTTATGTTTATTTAAGTAAATGTGCAACCAGGTTCTTCTAACTTTTAAACCAGTGATAGGATCCAAAATCCTAGGGCACCCTTGAAATAAAAATTGTGGGATTCTCCTATAATGGACATAAATTTGACGGACAAGGGTCGACCAAAAAAGATATTTTTCAGACTTTTTGGGAAAAAATAAAATTACATAAGAAGTTATTTTATTTGATTTTCACAACCATTGGGAAGTGGAATAGTGGCACTGGGTTGTAGAGACAATGCGACAACAAGTCACCTTAAATGTTGCTCAATAATGTCTCATAAATGTGAACTGTGACAACACATTATGTGAAGTGTAACTACGCGATAGTGCAATATAAAAAAAATGAATAATTTTTTTTTCTTTTAATGTGTTTACATGTTGGAGAATATAGGATAAATTGGAGGAATTATTATGAAAACCCTGTGATAGTATTTCCCTCCAATAGAGAACGATCAACACCAGCGAATCACTAACGAGTTCAACGCACATCGATGAACAGAACTGAAATGTGATGAATACAAACAGAACATGTATCCCTATGGACAAACCTCTTCAACAACAAAAACCTTTTAGGTAAGAGTTTTTTTATTTTTAAGTTTATTTTTTCTTCATTCTAAAATGATGAACACGAATCAACACATGAATAGGTTGATTTGTGGATCCCTTGTTTTTGCAGGAGGGTTCCTTATTCATGGGATTCATGTTTCTGGATTGATTAAATGGTGAATGAACTTAAATTATATATCCCATGTTTTATTAAACCTCTAATGTGGAGGGCTTGGGCAGACATGAACAAGACCTGAGTCCCTTCGCCCTATGAATTTTCTGAGTTCTTCATGGTTGCATCTTTAAAATGGCAGCAATGAGGATTTGAGGCCATCACAGGGAAGATGGAATACCCCGGAGGCTGTAGGCGTATGCGGTTTGAATGAAGGATCACAAAAGCGAATAATGGACCACCATAGAGGAGCCGATTGTCTTCAAAAGAATCCGCTTTCACACCAGAAGAATCGACAAGGCCGTCTCGGGCAGCAACGGTGTACCAGGAGCCGCTGGCCCCCTTTCCAATGAATCATGGTGGGTAGATACAGCCTACCAGCCATGTCGGTGCACCGTAGATGCGGTACTGTGATATGTCTCATGTAGAAAAGGCTACAGCCAAGTGACTGCGATGAAGGAGGTGGCCCCACAGACGACCTGCTGGGTAGGGGGAGGTATACCCAGCTTTCAGTCGCATCCTGGCTAGGCAAGAGTCGGCCCGCCCTAGTAGGCCAGAACAGGCTATACATAGGTTGGGTTGAATCTGGGTCTGATCAGCGGACCCGGGACGGGTTGGTAGACCCAGAGCCTAGTTGGTTCGGCTGGGTCGTATTGGACCCAGACCCATCCAGCCCCTTTTCAGAAAAAATTCCAATATCATTCAAATTGGGCGTCTGATTTATGATGAGTTTTTAGAGTTGGAACCATCATTATGAGGAAAATCATTTTCCATAATCTAAGAAGGATTTCATGGAATTGGAATATGAATAATATCTTGGGGAGTGGTTCACCCATAAATTAAGAGTACTATGTGTAGAAACCCTATGGTTGGATGATACCTAAAGACTGATGAAAATATACCCTGTGTTGATCAGCTATGATGGCTAAGTGGAATGTGTCTCTGTGTGACCCCACATTCCCACAATGTGGAGTGGCTCTTTGTGACCCAACATACCCACGAAACTCGACTAGAATAGTACCACAGTATGGCCACAGTGCGAAGCGGCATTGTGTGACACAACAAGCCTATGGTGGGGAGTGGCTCTATGTGACCCATCATACCCATGGTACTCATCAGGGATGAGTACCAAAATAGCCCATGTTTAGTGGGATGCGGATCTGTGTGACTTGGAAGGCCCACTGTACTCATAGGGGAGGAGTTCTCCAGTACCCCAAGGTGTTCAATGATATGACTGATGGTTATATATTCCTTAATCTAGAGTATACATGTTTTGAGTTTTCATGCGCCGTGATCATGCTTCATGATTGGGCTCTATGGTTTTCATCTGAATTTCATTGTGGTATTTCCTTGTTGGTTTGGGGTCCCTACTCAATATTTTTTTACTCACCCCTGCATTGGCTTCACTCACATGTGTTGTGTCTGGTGCAAAAGAACGATGACTTGGTGGCCCAGGACCAGGTGGTGCCTAGTGAGATTAGTCAGCCCGAACATGCTTCTACATCTTGCAGCATCTACTCTACACTTTCCCATCATGTGATGTTTTCATAGGATGTCTTTTAGAGTTTCCTTCTACTTTTCTAATTTCAGTTCGTATTTTGTTGGGTTTGTATTCTGGTCCATTTGACCTATAGGTTTTACATTTACTCGGTGGTTGTGTAGTGGCATGCATGTTTATCTTTCTATATTTGGGATGTGGTTGTGTGTGCAGGCGTACATGTACTCAGGAAAATTCCTCCTACATAAAGGTTAATGACTTCGGTACTAGTCACTAACCTATGGACTCAGGGATGTGGGCTTGGGGGATTTCATGGAATGGGCCCCTGGGGATAGGTCATGAAAAAGTGGTATCATAGGTGGTTGGTTCTTCCTCAAAGACCAAGAGTCTGCTATTTTGATTTTGGGGAATAGTGTTAAATGTTTTGAGTATGAATTTCCGATTTTGGGAGTCCAGTGTTGGTGCGAAGATTGACAAATCCATGTACTAGGTCCTTGAATTCTACTTTTCGGATCTATACATAAAAACACTGGTTGCATGCATCCTATATGAATTGTGTGTTTCCTCATGTTCTTCTAGAATTGGATTTTTCTCAACAGGTATAATCTATTAACCGCGGTACATATTGATCTGTATCAGAATGCCTCCATAAAGATGGACAGCTAGGATTTCGATGTGTGACCATGAATACATCTGACCTAGAAATGAGACATTGGTTCAGGGACCATAGCTAGAGATGGTCTTTCCTTGTGGTGCACCATTTTTACCACAAATCCTTGATCGACATTTCCTATCGGTGTTACTGGTTGAGGATGCACACAGGGTCAGTGCCTTCCATGACTTCCAAAGATAGAGAACTCCAATGTTCAGGGGAGAGATAGATCCTTAGGTTTTTGATGACTAGATGGAGGCAGTGATTCATGTCTTCCACTTAGTGAGGTTTCCACTTGACCAACTGGCGATCTTATATTTGATTAATCTTCAGGTATCAGTAGGTAGATGCTGGAATTTGAAGATTCAAACTCATGATGAGTTGACCCTCTCGTGGGTAGACTTCGAGAAGCTTTTTCGGGAGGAGTTCCAGCCTGTGACTGTGTGATTGATGCACATACAAGAGTTGATTCATCTACCACATGTTAGCATGTCAGTGGTCGAGTACTCTACAAGGTTCAAACGCCTCTCCCACCACTCTATGTACATGGTGTGAGGCCCTTTCTTTAGGGTCCAAACCTTCGAGTAGCACCTCTGATGGGATATCAGGGCGTTGATGATTTCCCCCAGCATATCCACTCAGGATAGAGTGCTAAAGAAAGCTCTACTAGTATAGAGCTTCCATACAGAGAAGGCATCATTGGTGGGAGATACCACCTGGTGAAAGGTGGTTGAGTCATCTATGGTGGGTAGCCGATGGATGGTGTAGAGGTCCAAGATGGACAGATCATCTGGAGGGTGACCCCATGACACAAGATCAACGATGCGAGGCCACAAGGGTAGTAGGGGTTAGCAGAGGAACAGGGAGTGACAATCGTGTGGTAGGTAGGGACACATGGCACATGACTGCCCAACCCACTGTATAGACGATCAGAAGATTGTCACGACCCGTCCTCGGGGCCCGTGCCGTGACTACCCCAAGCCCGCCTTCCATAGGCCAGGGGCTGGCGACTAGCACCAAAGGCGTAAAATCCCGATAACTGGGAAGGCATTGCCTTTATAAAAGAAAACAAGCACCACAGAGTACAAGCGGAAGTAAGCACTAAGTACAAAAAGAAGAGCTGAAAAGTAAAAAGGGGCCGGAAATACAAGCCCAACTGTAAAGTACAACTCGAAAGGGAAAACAGCGACTGAAAAGTAAAGCTGCTATGCTGAGATGTCCACTGGAAATCCCACCTGAAGGGTGGGTACAGATAGCTCCTCTGCTCCTCGGGTCCCGCCGTCTGCTCCGAGTATGTCCCGCCCAGTGGTCTTCCTCCGGGTACCGCCTCGTCGTATAGTCCACCTCCAGGTACCGTCCAGTCCTTGAACCTTCGGCTTCTGTCAGCACTGTCCGTCGTCTGCAACCAACACAACGAGGTGCGGGCATAGCCCGTGCAGGGGTGAGTATAACGATACTCAGTAGGGACCCCGAGACCCTCAAGGTCTCACTAAAACCAACAAGGATAACCACAAGAAGATCTCAACAGGTAAACTATACTTAGGTATATGCCCATACATATACCTAAGTTATCAAGTAACCCATCTCAATCATGAGGAAACACAAGGATTGTGAAAACGACGGATAACCACTACTCGGGTATATTCCCATACATATACCAAAGTTACCAAGTGACCCATCTCAATCATGAGGAAACACAAAGGTCAAAAGTCTCAGCTCAAACCAGGATTTTCATTATCGAAACCGTAACTGCTGAAGAGCTCCGTCTCTAGAGTGTACAGTGGTCCTGTCACGACTCCGAGGCTGCCGCTCACTAACCTAGGACTGCTGAAGTACTCCTCCTGTCGAGTACTGCGGGTTTGCGGCCAACTACCTGGCGCTCCGTCCGCTGAGGGTCTGTCACCAAATACCGGGCGCTACCCAGATAGCCTGCTGAGGTACTCTCCGGACGAGTACCGCGGGTCTGCACTGTCACACACGTACTCCGTCCGCCATGGGTCTGCACCTCAGAAAGTAGTGCTCCGTCCACTGGGCTAGTCGACTCACTCCAAGTCGAGTCGGTCAAGCAGTCGTCAGGTCTCAGCTAGTTACACGGTCTCCGTACTCTGCACGCTCGTCTCCGGGAGGGTCCGCTCCACGAGCTACTGGCCGATACACCAAGTATCTCAAAGTCCCACGAAGAAGTATCTCTAAAGTCCGTCTCGTCACAGGGGTCTCAACGCAACAGACGGCGCGTCGATCGGACGCCCGGTCTGTGAGTTAATAGTCTTTTCGTCCCAGGGGCCCGGTTGGTTTCGAGAGCGAAACCAATCCCGGCCGTATCTCAACTGTACCCCGAACTCCCATAGGGTAAACTTAAAGGGACCGTTACTCAACGTAACCACCAACGCCGCTGACGGCTCGTCAAGCGGACGTCCTGTCTGAAAGATATCAGCTTTCCCGTTCCAGGGGCCCGGTTGGATTTCGGGTACAATCCAACCCGGCCATACTCCGACTGTATCCAAAACTCGGGCGGAGTATGTCAAAAGTTCCGTCTCATCAAGAGGAAGTCAACGAAACAGACGGCGCGTCAATCGGATGCCCGGTCTGTGAGTTACTGGCATTTTCGTCTCCGGGGCCCGGTTGGTTTTTAAGGAAAAACCAACCCGACCGTACTCCACCTGCGTCCAAACCTCGGGCGGAGTATGCCAAAAGATCCGATTCACTAAGAGGAACACAACGCGACTGACGGCGCGTCAATCGGACGTTCGTGGCTCGAGATATGAGCGTTTCCGCTCCGAAGGCCCGGTTGGTTCTGAGAACGAACCAACCCGGCCGAACTCAAAGTAACCCGAAACCTTGAGTGCGATATACCGAAACGACCGTCTCGATCCAAGGATCGCGTTGCCGCAGACGGTTCGTCATTCGGAGGTCCGAGGCTCAAGTTATGAGCCAAAAACCAAATCAGGTTCGAAACGGGGGGTCCGGGTCCGGGCCGACCCGGCCCGACCCCCCCCCCCCCCCCCGGGGCGGTGCGGCGGCGGCGCGGCGGCCGGCGGCGGCGGCGGCGGACGGCGGCTGCGGGCGGCGGCGGCGGGCGGCGCGGCGGCGGCGGCGGCGGCGGGCCGCGCTGGCGGCGCACGCGGGGGCTCAGCCCCGCGGCTTTTGTGTGCTGCGCGGCACAAAGGGGTCGTGCCCCTTTGTTTTTTTTAAGAAGCCCCCCCCCACGTGGGGGGCCTGCTGGAGGAACCGAGGGGGCAACCGGCCCCCTCCCTTTGAAGAAACGCCCCCCCCCCCCCCCCCCCCTCTTAAAGAGGGGGGTTTTCAAGGTTGGCCGGGGAATTAAATTCCCCGGTTTTAAGCCATCCGGCCGGCCAGCTGGCCGGCCGGTTTTATCAAACGGGACCGGAATTTCCGGTCCCCTTCTTCGGCTTCCGACGCCGGTGGCCCGGCCGCCGGTCTTATCTTCCGCCGCGGCCCGGAACCGGCCGCGGTCTCTTCGTCCCGCCGCGGCCCGGAACCGGCCGCGGTCTTCTCGTCCCGCCGCGGCCCGGAACCGGCCGCGGCGTTCGTCGTCCGGCGCGGTGCGACGGCACCGCGCCCTTTTCGCCGTGCCATGAATCCTTCCAACGCGGCGCGACGGCGTCGCGTTCTTGAAGACTCTCCTCGGCGAAGCGCGACGGTGTTGCGCAAAATAAATGAACGTTCATCCGCGTGGTGCGACGGCACCACGCTACTTGTTTCCACCAGCATAAACAAACATGAACGATGGAGGGGGGGAATTCGGCCGTGTTCGTGCGGTCCGGCCCCCCTCACGTTAAAGAAATAAAAACGAAACTTAAATAAATAAGCCACCGTTATACTTATCATTCATGATCAAGAAAAGGAGTAAGGAAACCAAAATGAAAACAAAAACCCCTACCTCGGGTTTAGGATTCAAAGGTTCTGCTACGCTCCGCAGAAGACGGCGTCGCGGAGGTCGGGTGTCGCGGTCGTCGTTCGTCAAATCCTTTGACGAAGTGCTATGCCCGAAGAGACACGACGTTGGCGGATCTTCGTTTGCCGACGAAGGTTGTCCGAGGAAGAAGTGGTGTCCCCTTTCGTTGACACGGTAAACGAAGAAGAGCGGAGCGGCGTTCTTCGTCGGAAATTGAGCGTTCCTCGTCAAGACTTGAGGAAAGTCAAATAATAAAGAAAATAACGAACTCAAGAATCTCTACCTCGATAGTCGCACTCAATTCCTTTGACGTCGGAGGAAGAGTCGTTGTTGAAGGCGTTCGTCGCGGAAAACCGTCGCGGAAGAGATGACGCGGAAGAAGTTCTTCGTTGAAGAACGGCGTTCTTCGCGTTCTTCGTTGAGGTTTGAAGAAGAATAGAAAGCTCTCAAATCCTCTCAAGAAATAAAGGGACTAACCAAAAACAATAAATTAAGCTCACTTAATTTATTAACACAACACAAACCTTTGAAATTCAAAAGTTTGAATTTCAAAACATTAATTAAACTCACTTATTAATGACATAAGTTATAACTTAAGTTTACAACATTAATTGTGAGTTGGGGAGGGTTAGAGAATATGAAGGGGTGGGGTTCGTGTGGGCCCCACCACCCTCTTAACCTCCCAAGGGAAGTTGGGTTGTCACCCAACTTCCACCCAAAGGATAAAAACGCTTAAGGAAGATAAAAATAAAAATTGAAGTTAAATTTTTATTTTAACATTCACAATTTTATTTTTTTACAACTCCCCACGTGTAAACGCAACTTCGGGAAAGGTCTCCTTAAGCGAATATCGGCGCTGCGAGTTCATCGGTGCCCTCGGATTTCAATTCCGAGCACCGGATCAAAAGTTAGGAATTCCCGCTCGTTCGTTCACTGAACGTACCCGAGCCAAACTTCGGAACTTAATTCCGGGCACTCCGGGCCTCGGAATCAGGTGCCGTCTGAAACCGCGCTCTTGTAAAATTCTAAAGAAAATTAAGAAAAAATTTCCCTTGAATTTTACGGGTCTTTACATTACTCCCACCTCAGGGCTTTACGTCCCCGTAAAGCTTCAACTCACACTTAAGGGAAACAAAGTAGTACTGAGCACGCAACTGAGCTTTACGCTCCCATATGCTCACCTGAAGATATCATGCTACCCGAGAAGCACCCCAGAGGAAGCAACCGTTCACGTAGAACCTACTCCTGTCGATCCTCAATCTCTACTAGAATCTCTGTGCTTATCGCCCTGTCATCAACGTCCAACTCCCCGGGGTCGATGACGTGTGAAGAAACATACACGTATCTTCACAGCTGAGACACGTGGTGGACACTATGCACCCGGTGCGACTGAGGTGGTAGGGTTAAGCGGTAAACCTCCTCGCCTACCCTGCTGAAGATCAAAAGGGTCCATCGAACTTCGGAGATAACATGCCGCCTCGGCCACATCTCCGAAACCTCATCGGGTTGAGACCGTATAAGAACGTGTTCGTCACCCTCGAACTCAAGAGGTTTCCCTTTTTAGGTTAGAACTGAACTCAAACTCCTGCTGCCACAGGGGTAGGGTTGACCAACTCAAGAGTGATCGGTCACACCCTCTTATGTCTGAGTTTAACATGAGCTGCCCAGGGTTTCCTTTTCGCCGACCAAGGAAAACCCATTCCGACGTTTGCCTAAAACAGTCAACCGGGGTATGATTTGTGAATCAAAACCATACCCAGATCAACGTCGTAAGGCCTCTACGCTGCCACCAAGAGATTCCAACCGAAACTCTCGCCTCGAGGTCAAATCACACCGTCGGCGTAAGCGTGATTATCGAGTCTCCTCCCAAAGGTATCTCCAGACGTGAGGGTCAAGTCTACGGCTTACCCGGAACCTCTAGGTCTGGGACATGATTCGTGGAAGGGTAGAATGATTGGTTCCCATGTCTATAGATATGGCAGCTCGTAGTAGACATAATTCGTACCCCGAATCATTCTTAGAGCTCTTGGGTCACACTCCTTGACCGCAATGCAGCTATTCTCCTCCCCAGCCTTCCTGCTCCCTGAGCCTGGCGGGGACTACTAAGTCGGGTGGTCGTAACATGTCGAAATGTACACCACCACATGCTGCTCTCCAAGCTCTGCTTCCACGTCTGCTACCCTGCAGATTCATCTGTCCTTAGCACTTCCTCCTCCTGAAACATTTTACACGCCCGAGTCTCTGAGACTGGCGCTAGTCTCCTGCCTTTCACTGCTAACGTTCACAACCACAAAGGTTCTCTCTAGCATCCTAGCATAGGTAGGAATGCATAGAGGAAAAGAAATGGTTCGGATGTCCTTTAGACACACTTCGCTCAGAAGTTCGAGTCTAAAGAACTGATCACAACGTAACCAACGAGTACCAAGATTGATTGGTAAGCCACGTTGAGTGCTCTGCTTCCGACATGTCGTACTGTCGAAGCTGTATTAGCTCCAGAAAACTCACAACCACCTCCTCAAGCCAGTCCTCAGCCGCCTACGAGTCAGGCTCACTTCGAAACTTGAGGGATATCTGATGCTAAAACATAAGTAAGGCACTAAGCCTGTGAGTCTCTGCTACCGGTACCGCCGGTAGTGTCTGCTGACCAACAGGTAGTGACATAGCTGGCGCTCTACCCGTAGGTACTAATCCAGGTATCGGTTCGCGTACCGAAGCCTCGTTACTATAAGGACCAACCTCATGGTCACTCTCTGGAAACACCTGGAGCTAAGATCATCATCCGCTCTACTAGTATCCAAGCTAGGCGTAGAACTCTAGCATTCGTCTCCATCCAGTCCACTGCTGCCTGGGAAATCTGTCTCGCCTCGTATCCTCAGAGGCCTCTACTGCTGGAAGTCGTGCATCGCGCTCTGCTAGCGTGCACCGTCAGCTAGTGGCATCTGCTGCCTAACAGGTGGTGGTGCTGCTGGTACACCACCCGAAGGTGCCAATACTGAAAAAGGGCCCTGCACTGGAGTCTCGCTGCTCGGTGGGCCATCATGAAAGAAACAACGTAACACGATCAAACGATTATACCTGGTGAGCTGACCTGGTTTGAGCTGTTTTAAGGGGAAAAACTTTTGAAAACACACACGCAATCAGTGTTTTCGTGCACAAAGTCGGAAATCAGTTGTCAGGGTCCTGGTATATGGATACGTCGGCCGCCCGCACCAACACTGGACTCCCTGAACTGAAAACCACACTCGGTACTCTCAACACTATTGCTTCACAGGAAGAGACATCAGAGTTATAAGTTCTGCGGTAGAACCGAACTCCTCTGATACCAATTTGTCACGACCCGTCCTCGGGGCCCGTGTCGTGACTACCCCAAGCCCGCCTTCCATAGGCCAGGGGCTGGCGACTAGCACCAAAGGCGTAAAATCCCGATAACTGGGAAGGCATTGCCTTTATAAAAGAAAACAAGCACCACAGAGTACAAGCGGAAGTAAGCACTAAGTACAAAAAGAAGAGCTGAAAAGTAAAAAGGGGCCGGAAATACAAGCCCAACTGTAAAGTACAACTCGAAAGGGAAAACAGCGACTGAAAAGTAAAGCTGCTATGCTGAGATGTCCACTGGAAATCCCACCTGAAGGGTGGGTACAGATAGCTCCTCTGCTCCTCGGGTCCCGCCGTCTGCTCCGAGTATGTCCCGCCCAGTGGTCTTCCTCCGGGTACCGCCTCGTCGTATAGTCCACCTCCAGGTACCGTCCAGTCCTTGAACCTTCGGCTTCTGTCAGCACTGTCCGTCGTCTGCAACCAACACAACGAGGTGCGGGCATAGCCCGTGCAGGGGTGAGTATAACGATACTCAGTAGGGACCCCGAGACCCTCAAGGTCTCACTAAAACCAACAAGGATAACCACAAGAAGATCTCAACAGATAAACTATACTTAGGTATATGCCCATACATATACCTAAGTTATCAAGTAACCCATCTCAATCATGAGGAAACACAAGGATTGTGAAAACGACGGATAACCACTACTCGGGTATATGCCCATACATATACCAAAGTTAGCAAGTGACCCATCTCAATCATGAGGAAACACAAAGGTCAAAAGTCTCAGCTCAAACCAGGATTTTCATTATCGAAACCGTAACTGCTGAAGAGCTCCGTCTCTAGAGTGTACAGTGGTCCTGTCACGACTCCGAGGCTGCCGCTCACTAACCTAGGACTGCTGAAGTACTCCTCCTGTCGAGTACTGCGGGTTTGCGGCCAACTACCTGGCGCTCCGTCCGCTGAGGGTCTGTCGCCAAATACCGGGCGCTACCCAGATAGCCTGCTGAGGTACTCTCCGGACGAGTACCGCGGGTCTGCACTGTCACACACGTACTCCGTCCGCCATGGGTCTGCACCTCAGAAAGTAGTGCTCCGTCCACTGGGCTAGTCGACTCACTCCAAGTCGAGTCGGTCAAGCAGTCGTCAGGTCTCAGCTAGTTACACGGTCTCCGTACTCTGCACGCTCGTCTCCGGGAGGGTCCGCTCCACGAGCTACTGGCCGATACACCAAGTATCTCAAAGTCCCACGAAGAAGTATCTCTAAAGTCCGTCTCGTCACAGGGGTCTCAACGCAACAGACGGCGCGTCGATCGGACGCCCGGTCTGTGAGTTAATAGTCTTTTCGTCCCAGGGGCCCGGTTGGTTTCGAGAGCGAAACCAATCCCGGCCGTATCTCAACTGTACCCCGAACTCCCATAGGGTAAACTTAAAGGGACCGTTACTCAACGTAACCACCAACGCCGCTGACGGCTCGTCAAGCGGACGTCCTGTCTGAAAGATATCAGCTTTCCCGTTCCAGGGGCCCGGTTGGATTTCGGGTACAATCCAACCCGGCCATACTCCGACTGTATCCAAAACTCGGGCGGAGTATGTCAAAAGTTCCGTCTCATCAAGAGGAAGTCAACGAAACAGACGGCGCGTCAATCGGACGCCCGGTCTGTGAGTTACTGGCATTTTCGTCTCCGGGGCCCGGTTGGTTTTTAAGGAAAAACCAACCCGACCGTACTCCACCTGCGTCCAAACCTCGGGCGGAGTATGCCAAAAGATCCGATTCACTAAGAGGAACACAACGCGACTGACGGCGCGTCAATCGGACGTTCGTGGCTCGAGATATGAGCGTTTCCGCTCCGAAGGCCCGGTTGGTTCTGAGAACGAACCAACCCGGCCGAACTCAAAGTAACCCGAAACCTTGAGTGCGATATACCGAAACGACCGTCTCGATCCAAGGATCGCGTTGCCGCAGACGGTTCGTCATTCGGAGGTCCGAGGCTCAAGTTATGAGCCAAAAACCAAATCAGGTTCGAAACGGGGGGTCCGGGTCCGGGCCGACCCGGCCCGACCCCCCCCCCCCCCCGGGGCGGTGCGGCGGCGGCGCGGCGGCCGGCGGCGGCGGCGGCGGACGGCGGCGGCGGGCGGCGGCGGCGGGCGGCGGGCGGCGCGGCGGCGGCGGCGGCGGCGGGCCGCGCTGGCGGCGGCGGCGGGCCGCGCTGGCGGCGGCGGCGGGCCGCGCTGGCGGCGGCGGCGGGCCGCGCTGGCGGCGCACGCAGGGGCTCAGCCCCGCGGCTTTTGTGTGCTGCGCGGCACAAAGGGGCCGTGCCCCTTTGTTTTTTTTAAGAAGCCCCCCCCCCACGTGGGGGGCCTGCTGGAGGAACCGAGGGGGCAGCCGGCCCCCTCCCTTTGAAGAAACGCCCCCCCCCCCCCCCCCCTCTTAAAGAGGGGGGTTTTCAAGGTTGGCCGGGGAATTAAATTCCCCGGTTTTAAGCCATCCGGCCGGCCAGCTGGCCGGCCGGTTTTATCAAACGGGACCGGAATTTCCGGTCCCCTTCTTCGGCTTCCGACGCCGGCGGCCCGGCCGCCGGTCTTATCTTCCGCCGCGGCCCGGAACCGGTCGCGGTCTCTTCGTCCCGCCGCGGCCCGGAACCGGCCGCGGTCTTCTCGTCCCGCCGCGGCCCGGAACCGGCCGCGGCGTTCGTCGTCCGGCGCGGTGCGACGGCACCGCGCCCTTTTCGCCGTGCCATGAATCCTTCCAACGCGGCGCGACGGCGTCGCGTTCTTGAAGACTCTCCTCGGCGAAGCGCGACGGTGTTGCGCAAAATAAATGAACGTTCATCCGCGTGGTGCGACGGCACCACGCTACTTGTTTCCACCAGCATAAACAAACATGAACGATGGAGGGGGGGGATTCGGCCGTGTTCGTGCGGTCCGGCCCCCCTCACGTTAAAGAAATAAAAACGAAACTTAAATAAATAATCCACCGTTATACTTATCATTCATGATCAAGAAAAGGAGTAAGGAAACCAAAATGAAAACAAAAACCCCTACCTCGGGTTTAGGATTCAAAGGTTCTGCTACGCTCCGCGGAAGACGGCGTCGCGGAGGTCGGGTGTCGCGGTCGTCGTTCGTCAAATCCGTTGACGAAGTGCTATGCCCGAAGAGACACGACGTTGGCGGATCTTCGTTTGCCGACGAAGGTTGTCCGAGGAAGAAGTGGTGTCCCCTTTCGTTGACACGGTAAACGAAGAAGAGCGGAGCGGCGTTCTTCGTCGGAAATTGAGCGTTCCTCGTCAAGACTTGAGGAAAGTCAAATAATAAAGAAAATAACGAACTCAAGAATCTCTACCTCGATAGTCGCACTCAATTCCTTTGACGTCGGAGGAAGAGTCGTTGTTGAAGGCGTTCGTCGCGGAAAACCGTCGCGGAAGAGATGACGCGGAAGAAGTTCTTCGTTGAAGAACGGCGTTCTTCGCGTTCTTCGTTGAGGTTTGAAGAAGAAGAGAAAGCTCTCAAATCCTCTCAAGAAATAAAGGGACTAACCAAAAACAATAAATTAAGCTCACTTAATTTATTAACACAACACAAACCTTTGAAATTCAAAAGTTTGAATTTCAAAACATTAATTAAACTCACTTATTAATGACATAAGTTATAACTTAAGTTTACAACATTAATTGTGAGTTGGGGAGGGTTAGAGAATATGAAGGGGTGGGGTTCGTGTGGGCCCCACCACCCTCTTAACCTCCCAAGGGAAGTTGGGTTGTCACCCAACTTCCACCCAAAGGATAAAAACGCTTAAGGAAGATAAAAATAAAAATTGAAGTTAAATTTTTATTTTAACATTCACAATTTTATTTTTTTACAACTCCCCACGTGTAAACGCAACTTCGGGAAAGGTCTCCTTAAGCGAATATCGGCGCTGCGAGTTCATCGGTGCCCTCGGATTTCAATTCCGAGCACCGGATCAAAAGTTAGGAATTCCCGCTCGTTCGTTCACTGAACGTACCCGAGCCAAACTTCGGAACTTAATTCCGGGCACTCCGGGCCTCGGAATCAGGTGCCGTCTGAAACCGCGCTCTTGTAAAATTCTAAAGAAAATTAAGAAAAAATTTCCCTTGAATTTTACGGGTCTTTACAAAGATAGTCGGGGGACTGCCAATGAATAGGAAGAGGTTCGATCGAGGAGGTCTGCAGGGGTGGTTGACATGACAGGGGAGTAGGACGAGCAACAGGCAGTGGGCGATGATTTGGGGTACTACCTCCACCACCCCCAGGTGGTCCCCCATAGCCTAAGAGAGTAGGTAGGGAGGGGTGAGCTCATATTCAGGAAGTGGAGACCAATGACCCCGGTGCTCTGGAGATGATTAAAGGATGATCTATGTCTCCAAAACATTAGATGTAGTTCTTATAGACACATGTTCCCATCACACATTCCTTTCAACAGACCTCATTCATGGCTTGTATATTTAGGTGGAGTCTTTATCTCGATCCTTATAATTAGAGATCCCTACTTGAGGGGATTCGACAATTAATCACTAATGTCGGCAGTGTGAGATTACTATAAGAGGTGAGAGATTCGGATGAGATCTTATAGTAGCAGTGTCGAGGTCTTATGATGTCATATTGGGTATGGATTGGTTATATATAGTATATGATAAGATAGAATATATTAGGTGAAATCTCTGGTGTGTTCATGAGGATGGGCCCAGGTTTTCCGTCACTAGTAAGAAGGGAAAATTTTCAACAGAGGGAATACATTCACGGGGGAGGGTGTAGCTGATCACTCACCAATTTGATAGAGTCATCTTCAGTGTGGTGTACGAGAGGAGTCCAAACATTCCTATTGTGGTGGACGTGTAATAGGATGTCTACACTAAGGTTGTTTTGGGACTACCACCTCTTATAGAGGTAGACTTCTGCATCGATCTGTACCCCAGGATGACACTGATATCCACACAAATATATCAGATGGTTCCCACAGATCTTCATGAATTGAGGTTACAACTGGGGGACTTCTATGATAAGTGCTTCGTGATTCCCAACATTTCACCCTCGGAAGCCCCAATGTTGTACTCCAAGAAGGTAAACAAGAGTTTTAAGCTATTCATAGACTTCCGTCACTTGAACCAGGTGACCATGAAGAACATTTATCCACTTCCAATGATTGATTACCTCTTCAATCAGGTAAAGGGAGAAATTTGGATCTCGAAGATTGACCTCAGATCAGGCTATCATCATCTTTGGGTACGAGATGAGGGTTTTCCAAAGACAACCTTTAGATGCTGGTATTGCCACTATGAGTTTTTGGTGATGGCTTTCAGTGTGACCAATTCCTCATAAGTGTTCATGAGACTCATGAATATGATCTTCCAGCCATAACTCGGTCGTTTTGTGCTGGTCTTCATTGATAACATCTTGGTGTACTCGACATCAGAAGAGGAGCACACTACACACTGGTGGATAGTCCCGGATACACTCCGAGAGCACCAGATTTATGGAAATATCTTGAAGATCCAATTCATGATTTGAGAGTTCCACTTTATGGGACATGTTATCTCATATGATGAAGTTGTAGAGGATTTTACAAAGATAGATGATGTCCTATCTTGGGAGCCACTTAGAGTAGTGAATATAGTACAAAGTTTATTGGGTTTGGATAGATACTACTGAATGTTTGTTCTTGGATTTTCTAGAGTATAAAAACCTTTATTAGCCTTGAAATAGAAGGGACATCCTTTTGTGAGGATGGATAAGTGACCGCAGAGTTTTCAGGAGCTTAGGAAGAGACTGAAAAGTGCCTCTATCTTGAGACTACTAGAGGAGGGTGTTCGGTATGTAGTTTTCTGTGATGCATCAAGGACCAGACTGGGTTGTGTCTTGATGCAGGAGAGGGAAGTTCTCACCTAAGTCTCATGGAATTTGAGGAATCATGAACCAAACTATGAAACCCATGACTTGATGTGATAAGCAGTGGTATTTTCCTTGATGATATGGTGGCACTACTTGATGGGTGAATGGTTTACCTTCAACTCTGACAACAATATTCTAAGGTATATCTTCTCACATAAAGAATATCACATTAAACACAAGGTATTTCTAGAGTTCCTCTAAGACTATAACATTGAGATAGTCTATACTCCTAGGAAGGGGAATGTGGTCGCATACGTGCTCAGTAGGTGGTCTGGTCTATAGCTGCTGGGTGAGGTGACGAAGTAGTTCGCCATGATGTAGATATCAGTCATGGATGATGATGTAGAATCTTAACTTTTGTCAATGACTGTCACCCCTCCACTATTATTATGTGTTTAAAAGGCATAGCCTGCAGATGTTGACGGTGAGGCTCGACGTGCTCAGTTATCATCAGGACAGGATCCAAATGGATTTTCAATATGTGGGGAGCATGTCATCCTTTTCAGAGGATGCACCATAGTACTAGTGATGTTACTGGAGGATGTGTTGAGGGAGTTCCATAAATCCCCTTTTTTGGTACATCTAGGTGTTTAGAAGATGTACCGGGACCTTCAACATTAGTACTCATGTATAGGGATGGAGAAAGTGGTGGAAAAGTTCATTTCATAATGCCCCACTTATCTGAAAGTGAAGGATAAGCATCGGGTTCTAGCAAGATTTGCATAGCCACATGAAGTTACAGAGTGGAAATGGTATGGTATCTTGATAGACTTTATGGCATGGTTACACCGCACGTCCAGGGGACATGATTCTATCTGGGTGATCATTGATTGATTTACCAAGTCATCTCACTTCCTACCCATTTGGGAGTAGGGATTGGTAGAGGTATTGGGATGCCTCAACTTCCAAGAAATATTGTAGTTAAAAAGGGTACCTTTGATGATCGTCTCTGACCATGATTCCCAATTTATATCTTAGCTATGTAAGGTATTAATGGTGACATTCAGGAATCAGCTTCTCTTGAGCACCGCCTTTCACCCACAGACAGATGGTTAGATAGTGCAGACCATACCGAGCTTAAAAACATGATTTTTGCTTGTGTACTTGATTTTGGCCGTAATTGGGAGGACCACCTGCCACTGGTAGAGTTTATATACAACAACATCTATCACTCCACAATTGTCTTGGCACAATTTGAGGCCTTATACAGGTAGTCATGAAAATCACTTCAATACTAGACAGACCCAGGGGAGTTTTCACTCATGGGTCAAGAGTAGGTAGATGATACCGCTGAGAGGGTACATATCATCTTGGAAAGGATGATGACTTCATAGGGTAAGAAGAAATCTTATGCTGACCGGAGAAGGAGACCCATGGAGTTCGAGGAGGGAGACCATGAGTTTCTTTGGGTCTCACTGCGATGGGGTTTGTGGAGATTCAACTGGGGCGAAAAGTTATGTCTGAGGATCATCAAGACTTTTTTTATTATTATTAGAATTTAAAAGGTGGATTAATACCAAGATCTTCCCCCATAGATGCTCTGGGTGCACAATGATTTTCACGTTTCATATCTAAGGAGGTATGTGCATGATCCATCGCACATCATCGACTCTAGTGAGCTAGACATTGATGATGAGTAAATGTTTACAGAGTTCCCAATGGAGATAGGGGATCAATAAATGAGGGTTCTTCATGGATGGTTGATTCCTCTGGTGCATTTTCGGTGGCATTTCAAGAATATAGAGGAGATCACAAGGGAGTGGGAGGCTTAGATTCATGCTCAATGCCCCCATTTTTTTGTTTAGACTTGTTTTGGATTATGTGGTTGTGAAGCCCAAAACAGGGGGAGTAATGCAATTTCACTTAAATATCATGTAAATTTTTTCAAATTATATGGAATTATTTTGAGACAGTTGCTTTGAAAACACCTGATTATGAGGCCTGGTGAGCCCAGAATATAATTTTAACCTTTTTAAGGTCATTTAAAGAAACGTGCGAGCAGGTATTTCTATCTTTTATACCATTGTTGGGATCAAAAATTTGAGGGAACTATTATACTCAAATTGTTGGGATTCACCTATAATGGACTTTACTTTTATCATCAAGGGTTGACCATAAAAGTTAATTTTTATATTTTTTTGAAAAAACTAAAATAACATAAAAAGTAATTTTAATTGATTTTCCAAATCGTTGGGAAAAGGCACGATAGTGTGGAAGTGTGTTTAAAAAGTGACGATGAGTCACATTTAATGAATCTCATTAGTGTCTTGTAAACTTTAAGCATAACGACCCATTATTTGAAGCGTAACAGATACATTGTTTTATAAATTAAACTGCATAATGATGCAATGACGCAGCGTAGCAAAAATAGTGTGAAGTGTATTCTTTAAATGGGTTAAAGTGTTGGAGAAAAGATAATAAATTGGTGGAATTCCTCTAATGGATCAATGTAAATATTTATCTTCATTTAAGATTGAATTATGTTGGATAATCTCTATGGACATCGATGCACCTCGAAGAACAGAACCGGAAAGTGATGAATGCAGACGGAACATGAACCCCCCATGGATAGACCTCTTAAACGACAAACACCTTTTAGGTAAGGGTTTATTTTGTTTTATGTTTCCTCATTATTCATTCTAAAATCATGAACATGTATCAAACCATGAATAGGTTGATATGTGGATTACTCGATCTTGTGGGAGGGTACCTTTTTCTTGGGATATATGTATCAGGATTGATTAAATTGTGATAGAATTTCAAT
Organism: Viscum album; assembly: GCA_963277665.1. NCBI lineage: Eukaryota > Viridiplantae > Streptophyta > Magnoliopsida > Santalales > Viscaceae > Viscum > Viscum album. The sequence continues at coordinate 1,690,524,639 of OY728163.1, read as the reverse complement.
TCAATATCCCATGTTTTTTTAAACCAATATCATGGGGGGCGCAGGCCGACACAAAAAAGGGCCAAGCCCCTCTTGATTTTATTTTTTGTTCCTTCTTCATGGCTGCATCTTCGAAATAGATGCATCTTCGAAATAGATGCATGGAGGATAAGAGGCCATCACAGGGAATATGAAATCCTCTCGAGGTTGTAGGCGCAAGCAATGCGAAGAACAGACCACCAGAACGGACCTGGTGGTCCTCGGAAGAACCTACTAGTGTGGCAGTGGCCACTGGAGGGTGGCGGCACACCGGAAGAAGCGCCACAGCCAGCTTGGGCTATGATAGTGTGGTAGGAGCTACCAGTCTCCATGTCGGCCACCTGCGGCGGGAAGACACGGCCACTCGGCCACGTTGGGGCACCACAGACGTGCCACTGTGCTCCATCGCACATGGAAATGGATACGGTCAATCGACCGTGGTGGAGGAGGTGGATTTGTAGACGACCAGTGAGGTAGGTAGGTGTGGAAGTGGTTTCCAACAGTGTCCTAGACAGGCAACAGCCGGCTCACCATTGGCCGACCAGGTATGGTGTGGGCCACCCTGGTGGGCTGGACCTAGGCTAACACGGATCAGGGTCGGGTCAGTGGACCCATGTCAGGTAGGTGGACCCTGGGCCGGGTTAGGTCGGGTCTGTTTGACTGGGTTGGATCGGACCTGCAACCAACTAACCCCTTTTCAGAAAAAACACCAATATCCTTTAAACTAGGCGTCTGATTGATGAGCCGTTTGTGGCTTTGTAACCCTCACAATGAGGTATAAATTTTTCATAATCTAAGGAGGCTTTTATTGATGTTGAAATGGATTATGTAGTGGTTCTCCATGAAATCAAGCGAACTACTTACAGAAACCCTGCGGTTGTCTGAGACCTGAAGATTGACAATAAGATACCCTATGTGGATTAGCTACAATGGACCAGTGGGAAGAGGATCTATGTTAATTGGAAGGCCCATGGTGGGGAGCGACTATGTGTGACTTAGAAGAACCATGGTACCCGATAGGAGGAGTAACTCAGTATGACCAAGGTGGGAAGCAGCTTTGTGTGAACCGGGAGGTCCCTGATGGGGAGCGACTCTATGTGACCCAACATACCCATAGTACTCATTAGAAATGTGTACCAAAACATCCCAATTCTAGTGGGAAGTGGCTCTGTGTGACCTTTCAGCCCCACTATACTCATATAGAAGGAGTTATCCGGCAACCCAATGTGTTCGACGATACGAATGATGGCCATACATTCCATATAGTAGACTATACCAGTTTTGATCTGTCTTGGTTCATGATCATACTCCATGGTTTTCTTGTGGATGGATATGTGGTATTTCCATGCTTTTTTGAGGTCCTTATTATGTTTTTTGTTACTCACCCCTGCATGGGCTCCCCCCGTGCGTGTTGTGTCTATTGTAGATGACCGACAAATTGATGGAGGACTTGGTGGCCTAGGACTAAGTGGTACCGAGTGAGATAAAGTAAGACAGACGTGCTTCTATGGAATCTATCTGCTACTCTACCATGATCCATCTAGTGGTGTTTTCAATGTATTTATTTCATAGATTCCTTGTATTTTCCAATTTTCAGTTCATCTTCCATTGGGTTTGTATTCTGTCCCATTTGACCTATAGTTTCTACTTTTAAAAAGTGGTTGTTTAGTGGCATTCATGTTTACCATTACATATTAGGGAAATTTTAGTGTGTGCGTGTGTAAAAATACTCAGGAAAATTCCTCCCACTTGTAGGTTGATGCCTTCACTGCTAGTCTCCAACCCCTGGCCTTCGGGTAGAGGGCTTGTGGGATGTCACAGTATGGGCCACAGGAGATGGGTCATGAAAGACAACCTATGATTTGTTCCAGTGGGAGACGTTCATGAAATATTTCGATAGTATCCACCTCAAACAAAACATCAAATTCACTACTTGGTAGTGAAGAGGAATTGACATGTCGGGTGGAGGAGTAATCACTAAGACACAAAGAGATTGTACAATTTGAGGGAAATGATCTACAAGGTACATTCATAATTATTGTTTCTATAAATCTAGAAATTTAACCTTTCAATCCACTAAAAAAATATCATGGGCAAAAAAATGAGAATATATTGTTTACACACATTAACACTAGAGAAAATGGTCAGTCTTTGAGTTTAGTTCTTCAAATACTGTTATAACATTAATTTAATCCATTTATAATTTTAATATCTAGATGTTTGAATAAATAAAACTATGAAAAAAAAATTGGGTGTGGAATGGAAATTCAGAATAATTCCTTGGATAATAAATAATTCTCTGTTGAGTTAGATCATAAAACATGGGAAAATCCCCACCAAATTACGAACATTTTAAGAATGGGCCACCTCAATTTTGAAATATATAAATTTTAGTGGAAAATGTTATTTTTTAATTTTGAGTATTATATTTCTATTAGAAACTAATTTTATTCATTTCTCAATACTTGTTTTCTTGAGTATCATGTTCAAAAAATAAGGATAAAGATGTGTCACGTGATGTTGTGACCCTTTCTATTACTAATAGAGGGACCTTAACTATTGGATGGAATGTTTTGGCACCCCATCTTAAATATTATTCTATTATTAATGATTTTTAGAAATATATATATAGTTCATTATTTGTTTAGAAATAGGTTCATGTATTCAAAGAGGATGGACAAGTGATAACTACAAATTCTCCAAAAGAATGTGATAAAATACTCAACACTTGGGTTATTTATATCTTGTGGATAAGGAATCATTAGTGGAATCTCCTAGTGTATCTGGTAAATTGTGGAATAATATATAGGTTATTTTTTGAATATAATGATGATGTATTATAATGGTTATAATTAATTTTATATGATAGGTCTTATAGAATGTATAAAATTTTTGAGGATAGAGACAAGGATGGGTAACTCTTAGAAATAATAATAGATCACTACTCAACATACCTTGTAGATTTTTAGGATTAGAAAGAATAACAATGTAACAACCCAAGATTTTATTAAAAATATTCTTTTAATTTCATTTATGTCTTGTGTTGTACGCTATACCAAAATTATATTGTTCTATACACAACACCGTATTAGCTTGCAGTATATGCAACACTATTATTGGATCGTGTTACACACAATTTCAAGTTCGTTTGATAGTAGTTATTATATGAAAAATTGAGAGTATATATATATATATATATTCAATGTATAAAGAAAATATGGTTGGATTTTTTTATATGAGACAACAAAGGAGTCTTTCACTACACGCAACCCTGACTTGGCTTGCATTACACGCAATCATGACCTGCTTCGATAGCGTGTGTTGTATGCAATACCGGGTTTCACTAAACAATGATATATGGTTATAATATTATTATAAACTAGCCGTTATGAATATTATTAACTAAATTTTGAATTTTATAACATTATTATTCATCTTACACATTTTCTAGAACATGGTATGAGAACAAAATAAATATTTTTGGGTAAAATAAGTATTTTTCAAAAAATGTTGTTTTGACACCTTTTGATGGAACACCCATTTTAAATATAATTTTTTAAAAGTTTATAAGTTAAATTTTACAAATTAAACTTCTTCTTTTGAATTAGGATATAAAAATCTACATTGGATAATGTTTTTATATTTTTCTAATAACTTTCATATTTTAATAAATAGTAAAAAATGCGATATATTTTAATTAAAAACAACTTTTTTCATCGCAATAATTTATATGGGTAAATTATAATATTTAATGGTTTTAAAGTATAAATAAAATATATTTTTACCATTTAATATAATTTATGTCATTAGAATTGGTTTTACATTTAATTCATAGGTAAAATCATTTCAATCTTCTGCAATGTTTTTAACTTTTAAAACTTGTTTTCTTAACAACGAGATTAATTTTAAATTAATTTCTGAAAAAAAATTTTATTTAATTTAGAAAAATAGATTCCATATTTGAAATCATTGGGTCCAAATTATGTTAATAGGATAATTTTTATTTTTGGGCATTATGAATAGTAACTACGGTAAATTTTATTTACCCTAGTAAAAGGTAAATCGGGTAATTAAGGGTAAATATAATTTTATAAAATTACCCTAACACTTGTCTTAATATAATTGGATGCTTATATTTTATCCTAAGGAATATTTGGGTCGAAATAGAATCCATTGGAACCCACTTGGAGGTGATTAAGACCTTTAGATTATTTTATTTAAAGGAAAGTGAAATATGTCTAACTCAACTTTAATAATTAAAGTATTTTTAATATAAGTTTATACCAAATATAAATGGTGTTATAAATACTCATTTGGAAGATATATTTTTTTTATTTATCATGGTAATTTTTTTATAATTTTTAAGTGATATATAATTACCTTAATATCTTATACATTAATTATACAGAAATTATTTATTTAGTGAAAAATAAGTAATATAGTTTTTATTGAAATAATAATACCAATTAAAAGGATCAAAAACCTGACCAAAACATATTGGTAGTGTATATATACACCATAATCATCCAATTACCGAATATATGACCTTTTGGATTCTTATGAAAGTGATTATAACTCTTGTATTATTTTATTTTAAATGATGTCAAAGTTTTCACCTTCATAATTTAATAAATATAACATTTTAAAAGTTGGGTTTTTTAGAATATAAATACATATAAAAGTATGATTATGAAATATATAAGATTCATATTAATCCTTGTATTTTATTTTTAATTTTTAGTCAACAAATAAGTATATTTAATAATTATACAAAAATGTTGTAGAAATTATTTTATTAAGAGAAGTATCAAATACATGGTTTCACAAATAGTAAAATAAATATTATATGAACTATTTAATGTGATCCACTAATTTTCTAGATGAATATGACATGTTAGGAACCTATAAAATATTTTACTTCGAATATTTCATCTATGTGTATTTTATTTAAATTAAAATAAATGAATAGTGTCAAAATTGAAACTATTGTTATTTTATAAAAATAAAATATTATTAAATTGTTTAAAAATCAAAAAAATATTTAAAAATTATAAATTAAAATTTATATAGTCTAAAATTTCAGAAATAATCCAATTATGGGAAATTAACAACACATAAGTTATTATTTATAACCATTTAAAATTTTGAATTTTATTACCACAAATAAAGTTAAATAGATTAAATAAGGATAAATCAAAATGATAAGGTTTAAAATAAGATCAAAACATGTCTAAATTTGATTTTATTATGATATTAAGACCCTATCTCATCTAATATTCAAATTGAGTCATTTTTGGAAGATTTATGTGGGTTTTGAATTTATATTAAACTAATATTTTTGAGGATTCCAAAGGTGCCCCTCTCCTCCCTTATAAAAGGGCACCTCCTCCCTCTCATATTTACACAACATTGAGCCTTCAAGATCTTCCAAAATCTACCCATTTCCCTTATCAACTTACCTAGAAATATTCTAGAGGTCCTGGTCTTCTTCAAAGTCCAATTTTAGTTCCCTAAGAGGAGGTTTCAAAGAGGCGTGTCGAAGAAGAGGTAATATCTGTTACCGATTCATTCAAATTTATTTATTCTTTTACTTCCTCTTATTTATTTGTTTAATTATGATGTAAAAAACCTAAGTATAACTAATATTCTGATATTTTATTATAAATATGAAACAACACTATTCCACCTTCTATCTATCCTACAGAAGATGAAATCACAGTGCGTGCATACGTACGGAATACCGTCTCCACGTCGTGGTGTAATCTATTTTCAACCACCACCTTACTTGTATGGGTATAATGGTGTAAAGAATAACTATATGTTATTATTGTAAAGTGATATTTATTCTGAAATATTATACATACACTTCAATACAATTCCACGATCATGGGAACGATATCATCACTTGTGCGTACGTACGGACTACCGTCTCCACGAACGAGATAAGATTCATTTTTCATGTTAACCATTCATGAATGATTATAAACTATATATAATGAATAATAATGAAATATATGACATAGTAATGATACTGGATTTATGTATATATATATGTATGTCATTAATTTATTTCCATTCAATTCAATAAGGAAATGAATACAGTGTTCATGCGTACGTACGGGCTACCGTCTTCATGAACGGTGTATTTCATTCCATTTATCAATATATCATATATATGTATATGATTAATATTTATTATATATATATATATATCATGTTTTTAATTCTTAAATTAAGTAAATCATGATATAAGTAATAATATCAAGCACAACAAATCGAAACACGTAAGATAAATGAAACGTTTTTACCCAAAATGCTGCTTTAACATAGATTTACAAAAGAACGGGTAATATAAAGTCATAAGTGAACCATATATGATATCATAACAATGAATATGATTCTGTAATAAGTCAATGAAATTATTTAAATCATTATACAGGAGTTTCAGATACGTATGAAGCATATCGGACCTAAGGTGAGGGGGTAATGTTGTAATCTCAATTGTTTTCTATCTGAGATTGCTTATACGTAAGTATTTACTGGGGTTATATTTATCATCCATGTCCAAGTTTTAAAAAAAATTGTGAATTTTTAAAGTACTTTTTACCCATTTTTTTCTTTTACTACATGGCATGTAAGGAATCTTTCTTTTGTTTAGCATACGAGGTACTTTTTGACTTTCTGGTAAAAGTATGAGAAGAATTTTTTTTAACTTATATTGCATGAACATATTTTTACAGTTTCATAATGCCTTATTTTAATGACGTTTACTCTACAAGATTTCATGAATATTTTCAAAAAAATCATTTTCTTCTAAAATTGAATGGCATTTTGTGAAAAGAAAATTATTTTCAAGAAGAAAGGATATTTTCCCAAAGAATTCATTTCAAGTAATTTATCAAAACCATTTTCCATATAAGATAACATTATTTCATATGTGTATGTTTTAAGTATAATGTCTCTATGATTTATATGGTTTCAGTTTTATTATGATTAAATGATATCCATTTGTTTTATATGAATTATGTTATGATGTGATGATGTTTATAAAACCCATTTTTATTTTTTGGGTTATGATGAATGGTTTATGTTTATGTTGTGGCACAAGTAAGAATGATTTCATTATGAGATGGGTGGGACCTATATCTCCCTCCAATGCATTGGGTAAATATATATATCTCATGAGATAGACATGGCTGAAATGACAAGTAAATCTAGTTCAGTAATACAGGGCTGTAATGACAAGTAAACCCAGTTCAGTAAGGGACTTTTTCCACTAAGATGGTCTTGACAGCAATGCTTTGGCTAATATGGAAATCATATCATCTGCTTAATGTTTTTCCAAAATTACAAGTTTTATTCCCATTCTATCTTATCATGATCGATGTTCCATTATGATCTATGCCTTACGTACTGCTATGTTTTATGTCTTTTCTCAAGATCTTTATGTTTAAACATTATGTTCATGTTTTTATGTTCCAACATATATGGTTTGTTTTATTTTCTCCATGATTACCCTTACAGAGCATTTGAGCTCACCCCTTTTATGTTTTCTTTTCCCCCAGGATTAAAAGACAGGTTTTAGGTAAGGAAACAAAAATGGGAAGATCGTTTTTGGAGATGTTGAAGATCCTTGAACATGATTAGAAGTTTATATTCCAAGTTTCCAAAGACACTAAACTATTACGGTCCTTTGGTGTATATTTTTGTTATGTATTATATATTCCTCAAAAGTAATGTAATTTCTATGTACGTCATGATTTGGGTCTCTACAGTTCGTATCAGAGGAAAGGATTAGTTAGCCTTTGGAAACTAGGATGTGAAAACTTTAGTGAGATCCCTAGAGATATTTATAAGGTATGTATAGCGATGTCGCTAAGGTTAAGTATAAGTATAGTTTATAGTCCTACGATTACAGTAATGATCATATAATTAAACCTAGGATGTTAGATATTGAATGTAATCCCCATTTATTATGTTGTTTTCCTAGCATGATTGTTTCCTCTTACACTATTCTTTTTGGGTTTTAGACGATGGCTCAAACCCGAAAGAACCATGTTGATCAATGTAATGGAAAATACAATGATTTTCCTCCTGAAAAAACCAATGTTATGGGAGATAGAGTAAAAAATATTATTGCTATGCTTACGCAAGATATGAATCATTCTGGACTTCCAAATGATCAGAGATGGGAACAATATTCTATTGAGTCCTTCATGAGGAAATGTCCTCCTTCTTTTAGTGGGTATTCTGATCCACTTGTTGCTGAACAATGGATTAGTACCATTGAAAATATATTTTCCATAATTCATTGTTCAGAACATGAAAAAAAGTCATTCTGGCTGTTTACTATTTAGAAGGTGAAGCATATCAATGGTGGACTCCAATTAAGAATACGAGGCCCTAAGATTAAATTGAATCCATGGAATGGGATGAGTTCAAGAACTTATTTTTCAATCAGTACTTCCCTCGTCTTCTTTGAACAAAGATGGAAAAGGAGTTCCTTGAGCTTATGCAAAAGGATGATGAATCTGTTGTTATATATGAAGATAATTTTAAAAGGCTTGCAAGGTATGCATCTGGCTTTATCATTCATCCTAAATGTAAAGTTGGTCGATTCTTCAGTGGCTTAAATGTAACACCCCAGGTAAATAAAGAATATGACATTTTTATATTTATCCATATTTGTGAATAAAATTTTAATATTACTTTAAAGGGGATGCTATGCTCGATGGCGTACCCAATATGCAACAACGAGTTTCTTGGGAATCTTACGTTTCACCCTAATAATAAAATAATATTATTTTAAATAGTAGTTAACGCCTAGCCATTGTAATGGTGGGAATGAACAGAACTAACTAAAAAATTATTATATATGTTTGTCAAATATTTTTACTCTTTACAATAAATTTTTGAGGATTAAAAATGTGAATGAATCCAAATTTAAGTGTAGACATTCAAATATTCATTAAAAGGTTGATTAACCACCTTTGAAGGCGAACCTCTTTTAAATCCACTTTTTGACAATTTTATGTGTTATATTTGACAAAATAAAATTCTTATTTAGAATCGGGACATCAAAATTTACTTTGTGTATATTTTTGGTATCTTTCCGATAAAGTTCATTTTTTTAATGGATAGTGAAAAATGTTGTATTTTAATTCAAAACCTCTTTTTAATCTAATTTATTTATATGATTAGATTATCTTCTGAATTTTTTTTAAAGTAAAATTAGAATATATTTTTACCATTTAATCCAATAGTAGTCATTGGATTTTAATTTCACTTTGAAATTGGACTTAAACTAGTGTCAATCTTTTGATACTTATTGTTTCATAAAAACACGCTATTTGCTCTGACATCAGGAATTAATTATTAAATTAATTAATGCAACTTATATTTTTTTAATTTTATAAAATAGACATCATTTTTGAATTCGGAATATCAAATGTAGTTTAGGGTGAAGTTTTGGTTTTCTTCTGGAAAACTTCAATTTTTGATGAATAGTGAAACCACTAAGTGGTACTTAAGAAACTGATTTTTCGTTTAAATGAAATTTTACCACCTTTGTGTTTTGAATTTAAAAAATCCGACATACATGGTTGTCATTAAGAAGTAAAATGTGGTTCAATGTTATTAAAATAATTTTTTGGTGAATACTAACTTATTATGTTTTTAATCGCGATTAGAGGTAATTAGTGTAGTTTAAGGTAAAAATAATGGTTTAATAATATGAGATGAGCTTGAAACATGTCCTGCACTCATTGGATGTGTCATGGAAGACCAATAAAATCCATGGGTCAACATGGGGACCCCATGGAGCCACTTTGGTTGGGAAATGACATAAATAACTTTTTATTTAATGTTAAAGTAAAAATGACACAAACATGAGATGTTTTACTAAAACAATTTTTAAATGGGGTTATACAAGTCAGATGTTTTACTATAAATATTAATTAGAAAGCTAAAAATATTTCCTACATCATGATATTTTTTTAATAATTTTTAGACATTAAATATATTAAATTATTTAGGACATCATGATGATGCAGCGATTACCTCATTAATAAAGGATTTAAATAAAATGAAAAGATAATGTACAATCTATGACCTACACATGTCCAAAACCAATTGGATGGGTATATTTCGAAACCGTGTCACCTTAGACTATAATTATATCAATGTGGGACCTTTTAAATCCGAAACTCATTTTAAAATAAAGGAACATTTCTTTACTTTCAAAGAGTGCCCCTCCTCTCCTCTTATAAAAGGCCCCCACCTCTACCTCCTTACCCACACTTCCAAAACCTTTGGCTCGGCCAACACCTGCCCATTTCATCTCTTCACATTCCTCTATTCATAATTGAAGCCCCACTTTGGGCATAATTCCTTTCCAAGGAAGCCTTTGATCTTAAATCAAAGAGAGTTACCTGTTTTAATGGTAGTGTTTTCTCTTGTGTTCTTATGTTTTATTTTTCTTGTCCAACCCCCTAAACTATTTTTATTCATTCATTTTGTAACAAAACCAGTAACTTAAATATACTAGGATGTTTTTATGTTATTTATTCGAGCTTAACTTAAACAAACCTTCAACTAATGGTTAAATAACATACTATTTCTGTGGTTGGCGATTTTCTTCCTCACGAAACGATGATTGTTCAATATTATTTTAACACCTTTAAAGGTGGCCTTTATGATGTAACTGTATTTTATATATGATATATATGGTATTTATTTTTACTATATTCTTCTGTATTTTATATTTAAAACATACCTTTATTCTTTTCATGTTGTGTTAATGCGATAATTTCATATGAGGAAGTGTGGACTACCGCCCCCTCAAGTGATGTGACTCGTACATGCAATACATGGAATGTATAAATAATGAACTTAATCAACTTATGTGACCTATATAACATATATATTATACTGGAATTATAATATATATATATATATCATTTATTTTTAATTCTATTAATATGACAAAAAAATGAAAGTAGCGTTCATGCGTACTTACGGCCTACCGTCTCCATGAACGGTGCTTTTCGTTTTTTATCTACAAATGATATGGAATAGTATAAAATGAATATGTACTGGATATATATGATATTTTAATCATTAATACTATTCTTGAAATTATTTACATACAACTACATGGGAAATCATTTTTCAAACAAGTTCATTTTTGACTCATGTACTAAACATCGGCAAAAACGTCTGATATGAACTATCATTGTTAAACAATTATTATAACATTATAATATGTGATATGAACTGTATAATAATCTTTAAAGGAGGTCCTTATGCAATTATAAATTGACCAAAGTTTATTATTCAGAAATATAAAGAAACGAACAAGACAAGTCGGACTTGAGGTAAGGGATCCTACTCCTCTCTTTCTTTTTAAGTACAATCTTTTATGTCATTCCTTTTAAAGCTCATATTTCTTGTTATTGGGATGTTATTTTGTATTAATCTTACTGTAATTTTTATTTTTCATATGATGAGAGACCCTATTCTCTCTCATCAATCCATTTTGGAAGTTTTGAGTGGCGCAGTTAGGCTGCCGAATTTTCGTGAGAGATCTAACCTCTCTCTTTCTTTTTAAGTACTCTCCTTTATGTCACTTCTTTTAAGATCCTCTTTGTTATGTTGGGAGATGTTATTTTATATTCATATTTCTGTAACCATTATGTTAATATGATGAGATACCCTATTTGATCTCATTAATCCATTTTTGTAAGATTTAAGTGGCGTCGTTAGGCTGCCGAGTTTTCGTAAGGGATTTTTCATCTCACTTTTATTCCCGTGAGATTTATGCTACATTTTCCACAATTTCCTTTGAGTGGTGTATGTACTGCCAATTATTTTACTCATTTTGTAATATACTTTCATTTATGAGTATTTACATCAATGTTGTATTGTCCTCCTTTCACAGGGTGTATGTTTCGAAAGATACCCATGTCGGTAAGATAACCTTTCACCCTCCTCTTTTTAAAAGACTTCTTTTGTTATGTCTTTTAATTCACATAATATTATGTTGGGATATGTTATTCCATATCCTTATTGATTTGAATTTTATGTCCATGTGATGAGATACCCTTTTTATCTCTCATCAACTCATTTTCTAAATTTTGTAGTGACGCCGTTAGGCTGTCAAATTTTTGCAAGGGAACTTCTTAATGAAAATTTGATTCTTTGGGATAAACTTTTACTCATTTAATATATCGTTCTATGAATATGTTTGAATAACCTATGATTGTTTTACACTTAATATCCACTTATATTTTTTGTATTTGTTTGTCACACATAATTATGTAATTGATTTATCCTTAAACCAAGGATACCGTCTTTGTATGAGACTTCGTCTCAATCTCCTTTTATTGAGGAATATTTTGTTTTATACACATCCTTCTTTTATAAAGTGTATAAACCCCTTTGACTTTTACATTTATTCAAAAGGAATCTTTTTTATACGAAGCGTTTACTAAACGACAAAAGGGAATGTTTTTCTTGTCGTACGTATGCGGCGACAACGACTTCTAAGCCGTCATGACCATTATTTGAGTTTCGGTTTCCTCTACAAGCCATAATTTTTTTAAAGAAAAATAAATACCATGTTTTACTTTTCTTTTATTTTGGTATTGAAAATGGTTTTCATAATGTTTTTATATCAATGTGTTGTATTGAAATCTTGTGATTGAAAGGTGGAAATGTTATGTTTCCTTTATGCATGTTTTATGTGATACGATTATATTGTGGTTCTTGGGAATTATTATGAAGACGGGTGGTTTCGTGATAAACTAAGGGCGGGTGAGCCCGATATAGCTCTCTAATGCATTGGGTAACACGAAGGAGTGAAACATTAATGTTTCTCCGAAGAGATTTAGGGAATATACTGTGGTGGGTATTCCAAACGTAACCAAGAGGGTTACTCCCTACGTAAGAATGTTATGAATGCCTCAAGTTACCTTTTATGTCTTATGATTTCTATGATTTATTCATGATTTGATGAGGTATGTTAAAGTGCCTATGTTTTATGGGTAAAGTATGATTTCATTCTTATGTATATATGAACTCATGTTTACTTTCCATATTTTTATAACCCTTATTGAGAATTTTATGCTCATCCCAGGTTTTTTTTTGAAATGTTTTTCACAGGTCAAGGGAAAGGTACATGATATGATGATAGTGTCAAAAACGTTTCAACAAAGAATCCTTGTTTTATTTTAAATATGTTTCCGTTGATGGAAAAAAATGAATACTATCTTTTTGTAACCACTTTTTTCAAATGTGGAATGTAATGCAAGTTTTATGATCTAATTCTCTAAAACTCTAAACCTAAAAAGATCCTCAATGTGTAATCTTGTATTAACTCAAGATTAAGTAAGGTTTAAGGCTGGGGCCTTATAGTTGGTATCAGAGGTCGGTTTAGACAACTTTAGGGATTATGTGTTTTTGTTAGACACATGATTAGTCCCTATATCTATTAATTCAGTTAAATCCTGGTTTTATAACCTTTTTTAGGTCAAGTAAAGTCGGTTACGAATGGAAGGAGAAGGATCTCAAATGACATTCCTATCCCTTCCTAATTACATGCTTGCAATAATTATTGCAAAGTCATGTTTGGATGATTGTGAAACTTTTTCTAGCATACAACTCACTTGCAAGCAGTTGTTTGAGATATCAAACACCTCCACTATACCTCGTTATCATTGTGGATCATGGGTTGTTTTTAGAAAAATACTATTTTTACAATATTCTGATATTTTCAAGAATGGTAAATATTATCAAGGTATTTTCAAATATTTTACCTTATCCCAAGAATTTGAAGCATATTATGATTTTAAAAATGGTTCTGAGGAAGGAGACCCTTGCGCAACCTATTTATATTTTCTTTTAAAATATAGTCTCTCGGCACATACTTATGGTATTTTAAAAGGACCAATAATAGAAATATTCAACTCAAATTCTGTCTGACTATTTTATAGAAATCATGTTTTATCAGATGTTTTGGAATTATATGTCATACATGATTATTTTCCAAAAATGTTTTTCTGTGAACACCCATATGACCCATGTTGTACAAGGTGTATTTGGATGGAGGAAGCAAATGATTTTGAAAGATCTCTAAATCATTGTTGTAATGCATGGGACTTCTACCTATGTGAGCAAGATGACGATGAAACCGAGTGTATGCCATGATCAAGGTATGATGTTATTCATTTTGGGAATCGTTTTATTTTATCTTATGGTGGTGAAATAAGACTTCAAGAATTAAGATGTTGAGATCATAATGAATTTGGATGAAAATTAGAGGTATAAGGAAACTATTGAGGTTAAATCATGTTAGGGTTATTTTTTGAGTTTTATAAAAAGGACAGCATGCAGACCGTGTGACAACCCGTCGCGTTGGACAAAGCTGTGGGAATCTAACCCACAACCAAAGTGCAACTGGTATTTATCGCCTACCACTGGACTCTGTGAAGTCCCTGGTTAGTTTGACTGATTCTTTTTAGTTAGATGATTTTATGAATTAAGAGTAAGTTGATTTTGGGTTATTTATGGAAATTTATTAACCTATCATGGAGGATATGTGATTAGGTTAATTACTTTTCAATACGAGACATTAAAAGCAACTGATGTTGTTTGGAGATAAATGTTACGATTTAACTTGGAAGACTATGTGACTACATCCTTCAAATATTTGGGTTTCAATCTTAGTTTAGTTTACTTTGAATAATTTTATGGTAAAATTGTTTATCGAATGGTCCTCTTTGAACTTTGGGTTTTTTTGGACAAATTTTGGAGATTAAGAATAGATTTTCTTTTTAAAAAGGGTTATCCTTTTCTGGATTATCTGATCTTATACTAAAATTTTTGGTTTTGGTTTTGGTTAAAGTATAAAGACATGGGAAGTGTATAGTTCTCTTTTGTAGATTAGGTGATTCTCTAGAAGTTGATTATATTACTCTTAATGTGAACAAGTCTTCCTAAATACTCGTCTTTTGGAGAAAATATGAGTTTTTGTAAGGAATCTAATAAAAGTCAAAAGTAAAAATGATAAGTGATTATGTTTCCTTATAAATAAATTCCTCAATAAAAATTAACTTCAAACAAAAATGTTGTCAATTAACTTTTCCTACTGGGGAATCGAATACCGTTTAACCCATCACAAGTTTGTGATTTTCTTGTGGTTAACTTTCTCCTAAACATTTTTTCTATCACTCTACATCAGAACATGACCCTATGTTTTCTCCTCCATGTCCATGTTTTCCTATATGGAATCCTAGAGTGGGTTAACTCGGGTGACCTCTGTAATTATCTTTATTTATTTTAAAGTGATTTTTTTACCGACTCTTATTCCGATGTGGAACTTTCAAGGACGTTTCCAAGCCCAATTTTAAAATTGCGAGGACGCAATTCCCAAAAGGGGGAAAGAATGTAACACCCCAGGTAAATAAAGAATATGAAATTTTTATATTTATCCATATTTGTGAATAAAATATTAATATTACTTTAAATGGGATTCTATGCTCGATGGCGTACCCAATATGCAACAACGAGTTTCTTGGGAATCTTACGTTGCACTCTAATAATAAAATAATATTATTTTAAATAGTAATTAACACCTATCCGTTGTAATGGAGGGAATGAACAGAACTAACTACAAAATGATTATATATGTTTTTCAAATATTTTTACTCTTTACAATAAATGTTATAGGATTAAAAATGCGAATGAATCCAATTTTAAGCGTAGACATTCTAATATTCTATAAAAGGTTGATTAACCGCCTTTGAAGGTGAAACTCTTTTAAATCCACTTTTTGACAATTTTATGTGTTATATTTGACAAAATAAAATTCTTATTTAGAATCGGGACATCAAAATTTACTTTGTATAATTTTTGGTATCTTTCCGATAAAGTTCATTTTTTAATGAATAGTGAAAAATGTTGTATTTTAATTCAAAACCACTTTTTAATCTAATTTATTTATATGATTGTATTATCTTTTGAATTGTTTTTAAAGTAAAATTAGAATATATTTTTACCATTTAATCCAATAGTGGTCGTTGGAATTAATTTCACTTTGAAATTGGACTTAAACTAGTGGCAATCTTTTGATACTTATTGTTTCATAAAAACACGCTATTTGCTCTGACATCGGGAATTAATTATTAAATTAATTAATACAACTTATATTTTTTGAATTTTATAAAATAGAAATAATTTTTGAATTCGGAATATCAAATATAGCTTAGGGTGAAGTTTTGTTTTTTCTGGAAAACTTCAATTTTTGATGAATAGTGAAAGCACTAAGTGGTACTTAAGAAACTGATTTTTCGTTTAAATGAAATTTTACCACCTCTGTGTTTTGAATTTCAAAAATCCGACACATATGGTTGTCATTAATAAGTAAAATGTGGTTCAATGGTATTAAAATAATTTTTTGGTGAATAGTAACTTATTATGTTTTTAATCGCGATTAGAGGTAATTAGTGTAGTTTAAGGTCAAAATAATATTTTAATAATATGATATGAGCTTGAAACATGTCTTACCCTCATTTGATGTGTCATGGCCGACCAAGACAATCCATGGGTCAACTTGGGGACCCCATGGAGCCACTTTGGTTGGGAAATGACATAAATAACTTTTTATTTAATGTTAAAGTAAAAAATGGCACAAACATGAGATGTTTTACTAAAACAATTTTTACATGGGGTTATACAAGTCATATTTTTTACTATAATTATTCATTAGAAATATAAAAATCATTCCTACATCATGATAGTTTTTTTATAATTTTTAGACATTAAATATATTAAATTATTTATGACATCATGATGATGCAGCGATTACCTCATTAATAAAGGATTTAAATAAAATGAAACGATAATGTAAAATCTATGACCTACACATGTCCAAAACCTATTGGATGGGTCTTTTTATAACCATTATCACCTTATACTCTAATTATATCAATGTGTGACCTTTTAAATCCGAAAATCATTTTAAAATAAAGGAACATTTCTTTACTTTCCAAGAGTGTCCCTCCTCTCCTCTTATAAAAGGCCCCCATGTCTACCTCCTTACCCACATATCCAAAGACTTTGGCTCGGCCAAACCCTGCCCATTTTATCTCTCCACATCCCTCTCATCATCATTGAAGCCTAACTTTGGGCAGAGTCCTTTCCAAGTATGCCTTTGAGCTTAAATCAAAGAGAGTTACCTGTTTTAAAGGTAGTGTTTTCTCTTGTGTTCTTATGTTTTATTTTGCTTCTCAAACCCCCTAAACTCTTTTTATTATTTAATTTTTTAACAACACCAGTATCTTAAATACACTAGAATATTTTTATGTTATATATTCGAGCTAAACTTACACACACCTTCATCTAATGGTTATAGAACATACTGTTTATGTGGTTGTCGATTTTCTGCCTCACGAAACGATGATTGTTCAATATTCTTTTAACACCTTTAAAGGTGGCCATTATTATGTCACTGTATTTTATATATGATATATATGGTATTTAGGTTTACTATATGCTTTTTTATTTTATATTTAAAACATACCTTTATTCTTTTCATGTTGTGTAAATGCGATAATTTCATATGAGGAAGTGTGGACTACCGCCCCCTCAAGTGAGGTGACTCGTACATGCAATACATGGAATTTATAAAGAATGCAATTAATGAACTTATGTGACCTATATAACATATATATTATACTGTAATTATAATATATATATCATTTATTTTCAATTCCATTAATATGACAAAAAAATGAAAGTAGCGTTCATGCGTACGTACGGCCTACCGTCTCCATGAACGGTGCTTTTCGTTTTTTATCTCCAAATGATATGGAATAGTATAAAATGAATATGTACTGGATATATATGATATTTTAATCATTAATACTATTCTGGAAATTATTTACTTATAACTACATGGGCAATCATTTTTAAAACAAGTTCATTTTTGACTCATGTACCAAACATCGGCAAAAACGTCTAATATGAACTAACATTATTAAACAATAATTATAACATTATAATATGTGATATGAACTGAATAATAATCTTTAAAGGTGGTCCTTAGACAATTATAAATTGACCAAAGTTTATTATTCAGGAATATAAAGAAACGAACAAGACAAGTCGTACTTGAGGTAAGGGATCCTACTCCTCTCTTTCTTTTTAAGTACACTCTTTTATGTCATTCCTTTTAAAGCTCATCATTTTTTGTTATTGGGATGTTCTTATATATTAATATTACTCTAATTTTTATTGTTCATATGATTAGAGACCCTATTCTCTCTCATCAATCCATTTTGGAAGTTTTGAGTGGCCCCGTTAGGCTGCCGAATTTTCGTGAGAGATCTAACCTCTCTCTTTCTTTTTAAGTACTCTCCTTTATGTCACATCTTTTAAGATCCTCTTTGTTATGTTGGGGGATGTTATTTTATATTCCACTTTCTGTAAACATTATGTTAATATGATGAGGGACCCTATTTGATCTCATCAATCCATTTTTTTATGTTTTACGTGGCGTTGTTAGGCTGCCGAGTTTTCATAAGGGATTTTTCATCTCACTTTTATTCCCATGAGATTTATGCTAAATTTGCCACAATTTCCTTTGAGTGGTGTATTCAATGCCCATTATTTTACTCATTGTGTAATATAATTTCATTTATGAGTATTTAAATCAATGTTGTATTGTCCTCCTTTCACTGGGTGTATGTTTCGAAAGATACCCAAGTCGGTAAGGGAACCTTTCACCCTCCTCTTTTTAAAAGACTTCTTCTGTTATGTCTTTTAATTCACATACTATTATGTTGGGATATGTTCTTCTATATCCTTATTGATTGAAATTTTATGTCCATGTGCTGATATACCCTTTTTATCTTTCATCAACTCATTTTCTGAATTTTGTAGTGACGTCGTTAGGCTGTCAACTTTTTGAAAGGGAACTTCTTAACCCAAATTTTATTCTTTGGGATAAACTTGTACTCCTCGAATATGTCGTTCTATGAATATGTGTGAATAACCTCTGATTGTTTTACACTTAATATCCACTTATATTTGGTGTATTCGTTTGTCACACATAATTATGAAATTGATTTATCCTTAAACCAAGGATACCGTCTTTTATGGGACTTCGTCTCAATCTCCTTTCATTGAGGAATATTTTGTTTTATACACATCCTTCTTTTATACAGTGTATAAACCCCTTTTACTTTTACATTTATTCAAAAGGAATCTTTTTTATATGAAGCGTTTACTAAACGACAAAATGGAATGTTTTTTTTTGTCGTACGTATGCGGCGACAACGACTTCTTCGCCGCCGTGACCATTATTTGAGTTTCGGCTTCCTCTACAAGCCATACTTTTTTTTAAAGAAAAATAAATACCATGTTTTATTTTTCTTTTATTTTGGTATTGAAAATGGTTTTCATAATGTTTTTATATCAATTTTTTGTATTGATATCTTGTGATTGAAAGGTGGAAATGTTATGTTTCCTTTATGCATGTTTTATGTGATACGATTATGTTGTGGTTCTTGGGAATTATTATGAAGACGGGTGGTTCCATGATAAACTAAGAGTGGGTGAGCCTGATATAGCTCTCCAATGCATTAGGTAACGTGAAGGAGTGAAACGTTAAGGTTTCTCCGAAGAGATTTAGGGAATATACTGTGGTGGGTATTCCAAACGTAACCAAGAGGGTTACTCCCTATGTAAGAATGTTATGAATGCCTCAAGTTACCTTTTATGTCTTATGATTTCTATGATTTATTCATGATTTGATGAGGTATGTTAAAGTGCCTATGTTTTATGGGTAAAGTATGATTTCATTCTTATGTATATATGAACTCAAGTTTCCTTTCCATATTTTTATAACCCTTACTGAGCTTTTTATGCTCATCCCAAGTTTTTTTTGAAATGTTTTTCACAGGTCAAGGGAAAGGTACATGATATGATGATAGTGTCAAGGAAGTGTCAATAAAGAATCCATGTTTTATTTTAAATATGTTTCCCTTGATGGAAAAAAATGTATACTATCTTTATGTAACCACTTTGTTTAAATGTGGAATTTAATGCAAGTTTTATGATATAATTCTCTAAAACTCTAAACCTGAAAAGATCCTCAATGTGTAATCTTATATTAACTCAAGATTAAGTAATGTTTAAGGTTGGGGACTTATATTAATACCCAGTCTTCGAAGGGAATTAGCTATAGAAGACTTCAGTAGCTATGAAGAAATTTATCATTGTGCTATCAAGGTAGAACTAGAAGTTGGTGTTACATATCCATCTCATGGTTTTGACAAGAAACGAAAGATGGAGTTCAAGGAGAAATCTCAGAACAATGATGAAAAGAAGATGAATGTTTATTTATGCTCAAAGTGTGGAAAGAATCATGGTGGAGATTTTCTAAATGGTACTACAAAATGTTTCAAGTGTGGAAAAGAAGGTCATTGAGTAGCCGAGTGCCAATGTAATGGAAAAAAAGGTTTGTAATGACACGAATAGTGAAAAGACTACTGAGAACACTCCACCAACACTTCAATGCATCAAGTGCAAGGAAATGGGGAATTATTCTAATCAATGACCTAATCCAAGGGTTAATGATGATTGACGTGAGCAACCTCTTAAGGAAAAGGATAAAGGGAAGTCACATGTGATCACAATTTGTGATGTTGAGTATGACAACGATGTAGTGGGATGAATAAGTGTTTATGTAATAGGATTCCGAGCTAATGTTGTGAAATGTCATTTAAAGTATCGCTGAATATTGGAATATCAATGTATTGGATCATTGTGGTTTTTAATAATTTTTGGGTACTGATAACCATGAAAGTTGATTGAAATATTTTTGGAAAGCAGATGAAATGCGCATAATGAAGGGATAAGGAGAAAATAATATGTATGATAGTAATCAGGAGCTCATGACTAACATAAGGACAAAGTGATATCATAGTTTGAGTATATAATAATTTTGGGATTTTGGTATGTGGAAAGAGTTAACTTTTGATAGAATTCATGTTTTTACTAAGGTTCAAAGGGTATTAATTTTTAAAGAGAATACATGATTAAGGTATTCACATGATTGGAATGTGATCATCAAGATATGTCGCAGATAAATGATGGTATTGACATGCTCGGCAGATGACATTTCTAGTAATTGTTTTCTTTATACTATAAGATTGGACAGAAGTATTTTGGATAAGACTAAATATTTGAAATGGATTATATTAAAAATAAGTTAGTATTGTTTAAGGCTATAACTGTTTTCGATATTATTGATGGAATTTTATAATTATGTTGTTTTAGCAAAAGGACAACCTGCAGGATGGGCGACAACCCATCACTTGGACAAGGTTGTGGGAATCAAACCCACAACCGAAGTGCGACAGGCCTTTATCTCCTACCACTAGCCTACAGGAAGTCCTTGGTTAATAAAAACTTATTTTATTTTATTAAGAGGTATGATAGATGAAGTATAAGTCCATTTTTAGAACCATATAAGATTAATCTCACCATAAGAATGACTTATGTATATAAATTTTTCTAACCTTATGTTTGAGACAAATGGAATGACCTATCATTCTTTCGCATGATCTGCTAACACTTCACAAATAACAAATTTAACTTCAATTATTTAAGAGATGAAGTGGAAATTGTTCAAGGCAGGAACAACAGAGAGATTGTTCCAAAATCATGTAAGTATTTCTTTTAATTCATCAACTTTAGAGAAATGATCTTGAAAACCCAAAATTTTGTCCTAGTGTCCTCATATCTGATTAATCCGATGGTACCTTAGATCATCACAAATTTATGGCTTTGTGATTGTTGGATTTTTCATAGCCATGTTCTCTACCACTCATCATCAGAACTTGATGGTTAGATTTATCTTTCATATCCATAATTTCACATAAGTTCTCATATGTGGAATCCCAGTGATTAGTTAATTTTGGTAAACATTAAGTTTCATACTTAAGTTTTTAAATATAAGTTTTGGTATTCATTTTTATGATGTAGGTTTCTATTTTTGAAACATTCAAGTAGTAAACCATTTATAACCCCGATGAATTTAGAGGGAGAAATTCATTTTAAGGGGGGTAGAACGTAACACCCCGAGATTTTATGAAAAATAATCTTTTAATTTCAATGATGTCTTGTGTTGTATGCTATACCAACATTAGCTTGTGCTATACGCAACACCGTATTAGCTTGCAGTATACGCAACACTATTCTTGGATCGTGTTACACACAATTTCAAGTTCGTTTGATATTAGTTATTCTACGCAACATTGACTGTATATATATATATATATTCAATGTATAAATGAAATATGTTTGTATTCTGTTATATGAGATAACAAATCATTCATGCACTACATGCAACCCTGACTTGGTTGCATTTCATGCAATCACGGCCTTCTTCGATAGTGTGTGTTCTACGCAATACCAGGTTTCACTAAACAACGATATATGGTTATAATATTATTATAAACTATCCATTATGAATATTATTAACTAAATTTTGAATTTTATAACATTATTATTCATCTTACACATTTTCTAGAACATGGTATGAGAACAAAATACATTTTCTGGGTAAAATAAGTATTTTTCCAAAAATGATGTTTTGCCGCCTTTTGATGGCGCACCCATTTTAAATATAATTTTTGAAAACTTTATATGTTAAATTTTACCAAATAAACTTCTTATTTTTAATCAGGATATAAAAATTTATATTGGATAAATTTTTTATATTTTTATGATAACTTTCATATTTTAATGAATAGTAAAAACATGATATATTTTAATTAAAAACAACTTTATTCATCGTAATAATTTATATGGTGAAATTATAATATTTAATGGTTTTAAAGTATAAATAGAATATATTTTTACCATTTAATATAATTTATGTCATTAGCATTGGTTTTACATTGAATTCATAGGTAAAATCATTTCAATCTCTTGCAATGTTTTAACTTTTAAAACTTGTTTTCTTAACAAAGGGATTAATTTTAAATCAATTACTGAAACTTTTGTGTATAGAATTTATAAAAATGGATTCCATATTTTGAATCAGTGGGTCCAACTTATGTTAATAGGCTACTTTTTATTTTTGGGCATTATGAATAGTAACTACAGTAAATTTTATTTACCTTAGTAAAAGGTAAATCAGGTAATTAAGGGTAAATATAATATTATAAAATTCCCCTAACGCTTATCTTAATATAATTGGAAGATTATATTTCGTACTAAGGAATATTTGGGTCGAAATGGAATACATTGGAACCCACTTGGATGTGATTAAGACCTTTAGTTTATTTTATTTAACAGAAAGTGAAATATGTCTCACTCAACTTTAATAACTAAAGTATTTTTAATATATGTTTATACATAATATAAATTAGGTTATAAATACTCATTTAAAATATAAAATGTTTTCATTTATCATGTTAATTTATTTATAATTTTTAATAGATATTTAATTACCTTAATAGCTTATACATTAATGATGTAGAAATTATTTATTTAGTGAAAAATAAGTAATATAGTTTTTATTGAAAAAATAATACCCATTAAAAGGCTCAAAAACCTGACCAAAACTTATTTTTAGTGTATATATACACCATAATAATCCAATGACCGAATATATGACCATTTTTAGTCTTATAAAGGTGATTATGACACATATATTCTTTTATTTTAAATGATGTCAAAGTTGTCACCTTCGTAATTTAATAAATATAACATTTTAAAAGTTGGGTATTTTAGAATATAAATATGACTAAAAGTATTATTATGAAATATATAAGATTTATCTTCATCCTAGTATTTTACTTTTAATTTTTATGCAACAAATACGTATGTTTAATAATTATTCAAAAATGTTGTAGAAATTATTTTATTAAGAGAAGTATCAAATAAATGGTTTCAAAAATAGTAAAATAAATATTATATGAACTATTTAATGTGATAAACTAATTTTTTAGATGAATATGACATTTTATGAACCTATTAAATATTTTATTTCGATTATTTCCTCTGTGAGGAGTTTAAATAAATTAAAATAAATGAATATTGTCAAAATTGACACTATTGTTATTTTATAAAAATAACATATTATTAAATTGTTTAAAAAGCACAAAAATATTTAAAAATTTTAAAATGAAATTTATATAGTCTAAATTGTCATGAAGAATAAAATTATAGAAAATTAACAACACATAAGTGATTATTTATAACCATTTAAAATTTAGAATTGTATTATCACAAATAAAATTAAATATATTAAATAAGGATAAATCAAACAGATAAGCTTTAAAATAAGATCAAAACAAGTATAAATTTGATTGGTTGATGATATTACAACCCTATCGCATCTAATATTAAAATTGAGTCATTTTTGGATGTTTTTATGTGGGGTTTGAGTTTATATTATACTAATATTTTTTAGGATTCCAAAGGTGCCCCTCTCCTCCCTTATAAAAGGGCACCTCCTCCCTCTCATCTTTACACAACATTGAGCCTTAAAGATCAGCCAATCCCTGCCCATTTACCTTATCAACTTCCCTAGAAATATTCTAGTGTTCATGGTCTTCTTCAGAGACAAATTTTAGTGCCCTAAGACGAGGTTTCAAAGAGGCGTGTCGAAGAAGAGGTAATATCTGTTACCGATTCTTTCAAATTTATTTCTTCTTCTAATTACTCTTATTTAGTTGTTTCATTATGAAGTAATAACATTAGTATCACTCATATACTGATATTTTATTATAAATATTAAACAACCCTATTCCACCTTCTATCCATCCTACAAAAAATGAAATCATCGCGCGTGCGTACGTACGGAATACCGTCTCCACACCATGGTGTAATCTGTTTTCAACCACCACCTTACTTGTATGGGTATAATGGTGTAACGAATAACTATATGTGATTATTTTAAATTGATATTGGTTCTGAAATAGTATACATACACTTCAATAAAATTCCACAATCATGGGAATGATATCATCGCATGTGCGTACGTACGGACTACCGTCTCCACGAACGCGATAAGATTCATTCTTCATGTTAACCATCCATGAATGATTATAAAGTATATATATAAAGAATAATAATGATATATATGACATAATAATTCTACTATATTTATGTATATATATATTTATGTCATCTATTTAATTCCATTCAATTCAATAAGGAAATTAAAACCACGTTCATTCGTACGTATGGCCTACCGTCTCCATGAACGGTGTATTTCATTACATTTATAGACCTATCATATATATGTATATTCTGAATATTTATTATATATAAATCATGATTTACATTCTAAAATTTATGAAATCAGGATATAAGTAATAATATCAAGAACAACAAGTCAAAACACTTACGATAAATGAAACGATTTTACCCAAAACGCTGCTTTAACATGGATTTACAAAAGAAGGAGTAATATAAAGTCATAAGTGAACCATATAGGATATCATAACAATGAATATGATTATGTAATAATTCAATGATATTATTTAAATCATTATACATGAGGTTCGGATACGTACGAAGCATATCGGACCTAAGGTAAGGGGATAATGTTGCAATCTCAATTATTTTCTTTTCGAAATTGCTTATACGTAAGTATTTACTGGGGTTATATTTATCATCCATGTCCATATTTTATAAAAATGTTTTCATGTACGTTTAAAATAATTTTTACCCATTTTTTACTTTTACTACATGGTATGTAAGTAATCTTTTTTTGTTTACCATACGAGGTACTCTTTGACTTTTCCAGCAAAAGTATGAGAAGAATGTTTCTTTAACTTATACAACATGAACAGATTTTTACGATTTCATAACGCCTTATTTTAATGAAGCTTACTCTACAAGATTTCATAACTATTTTCAAAAAAATACTTTTATTTTAAAATTGAATGGAATTTTGTGAAAAGAAAATTATTTTCAAGAAGAAAAGATATTTTCCTCAAGAATTCATTTCAAGTGCTTTATCAAAACCATTTTCCATCAGAAGATGACATTATTTCATATGTGTATGTTTCAAGTATAATGTCTCTATGATTTATATGGTTTCACTTTTATTATGATGAAATGATATCCATTTGTTGTATATGGATTATGTTATGATATGATGATGTTTATGAAACCCATTTTTATTATTTGGGTTATGATGAATGGTTTATGTTTATGGTGTGGCACAAGTAAGAATGATTTCATTATGAGATATGTGGGACCTATATCTCCCTCCAATACATTGGTTAATGATTTATATCTCATGAGATATACATGGATGAAATGGTAAGTAAATCCGATTCAGTAATACAGGGCTGGAACGGCAAGTAAACCCGGTTCAGTAAGGGACTTTTTTCACTAAGATGGTCTTGGCAGCAATGCCTTGGATACTATGGAAATCATATCATGTGCTTAATGTTTTCCATAATTAAAAATTTTATTCCCATGCTATTTTATCATGATCGATGTTCTGTTATGATCTATTCCTTACGTACTTCCATTTTTTATGTCATTTCTCAAGATCTTGATGTTTAAACATTATGTTAATGTTTTTATGTTCAAATATATATTTTTTGTTTAATTTTCTCCAAGATTACCCTTAGTGAGAATTTGAGCTCACCCTTTTTATGTTTTATTTTCCCCTAGGATTAAAAGAATGGTTTTAGGTAAGGAAACAAAAAGGTGAAGATCATTATGGGAGATGTTGAAGAACTTTTAACATGATTAATAGTTTATATTCCAAGTTTCCAAAGACACTATATTATTATGGTCCTTTGGTGTCTATTTTTTTTATGTATTAGATATTCTTCAAGAGTAATGTAATGTCTATATACGTTAAGATTTGGGTATCTACAACCAAAAATAATTTTTTTACTTCAATTTTAATTATTTATTCATTAATCATTAACATTTCATAATGACATAGATCTCTAGATTATTCAAATATATTTTCAAAAATTCACATATATGGATCATCATGTTAGAATTCATAGTTCCATTTACTTTATGATTTCAATTTTCTATCACTCGGAACTTAGGGATATGAGTAATACTACCATGATCACAAATAAATCTTCTATAAGATGATGATATAAGTTCAACTTGATATAATATCCTAATCATAAAATCAATTATAACAACTATAATGTGTAAAAATGTAATTGTTAAATCCACTGACCAAACAGATAATAAGACAATAATTAAGAGATAAGAAACCCTCACAATAATTTTTAATGAGGCAATGTCGATAAGGATAGTTTTTTTACTTAGGTAGTTGAGGTAAAAAATAAATATATTCTCTATTAAAATTTATTCATACTAAATATCATACCTTTTTAGTTATAACTATAGTGAAGTTTCTAATAGTATAGGATCAACATGTATATAAAGCCACTACTCCAGTGTCGCAATCACTATATAGAATAAACAACAATGCTAGCGATGAAAGAGAAGTGTTAATTATTGTTTAGTTAGTATCATATCATATCCAAGTCATTCTAGTATAATCCAACATATATTTTGAGTATATTTTATTTTAAATGTTTTTTAAAATGGGTGTAGGAAGATATATGGAAGCTAATTTTTAAAACCCCCATAGAAGATCTAAGAATTAATTTATACTTGATTCATAACATGCTTAATAATAAATATTATAATGTATTTCTATAATATTAAATATAAAATGGTGTGAAGGAAATAGTTAAAATGTTTGAGAAGTCATGGGAACTATAAATAAACCTCTCTATGAAAAAATTTTCATCCCAATCTATAGATCATAGTGTTTTGGTGGTCTAAGTGAAATAAAATCATGCAATAATGGTGGTATATCAAAAAATATTATTTAATAAATGGATATACATAAGATGGATTATTCTAAAATAATGTTAGATAGTTGAGGAGAATTTAATAGAGATCAAGAAGCTAGTCGAATAGTATAAATAGGTAGAAAATCAATCCCCAGAATGGGAATAAAAATAATGTATTGATGAAGAGAATAAAAATTTCAAATTGGATAAACATATTAGGGTTATTTATGAATCCAGTTGATTAGTGATTCAACTTTTATATATTATTAAACATGATTATTATTAGTATTAGAGTGAATTTTATCGTTTTCAAATTTTATTGATAGTCAATGAGAGCCTCAAAACTATAGATCCCCCTCATTAATTTTTCATAGTTGATGAAAAGAATGTTTAATATAAGGTAGTTGTTGAATTCATTTCAAAGATATGGGTTTTTTTCTTCTCAACAATTATCTTATGATATATTTTGGAAACACATAAATAATATCATTAGAGTAGTAAAAACAATTTACAGATTGACTGGTAAAAGATTTAATAAATCTTGATTCAAACCATAAGGGTTTATGATGAATAGATTTTATTAATCCATTATCATCTATGATATGTGCTCCCATATTGTAATTTCGTGGTAATGTGTACTTAAACCATCAAAATATGACGTGGTTATTATATTAGATATGGGATAAAAATTGTTTGATTTTCCTTCTCAAATTGTAATATTTGATTAGCATTAGCTGGTATTGTTTAATTTTTCCACCAAAATTGGCCATGGATTTCCAATTTAGATATGAAAATGTAAATTAAACAATATAAATTAAATCATGAAAGGTCTAACACCATGAAATTTTTTTAAGATAATAATGTTATCAATTAATTTTTAACACACAATACCTAGATTTAAATGAAATTTGATATACTATAAAAATATTATTATGTAAATATGAAATTTTTAAATTAGTAATATTATTTTAGGGTATAGATAAGAGTAAAAAATTATAAAATAAATGTATAATGCACCTAATCAAAAGAAAATTTATAGATTAATGTTTTGGAAATAATAACTCACTATATTGTGAAGTAATTTTATGCTTTGGAAGTACTCTGTATTCAAAAAGATTTTTAATGAATAAATTTTATAATGAATTCCTTACAATTTTAGAAAATTTATTTTTTTAAAATGATATAATTTTTTAAATGATCATATTAAAATTATCTTATGGTGAATTTTTTTTAAATTATCTAAATATATTAGGGTTTCAATGGATAATTAAAAAAATTATTCGAAATTGGGTTTTTTATTAATGTATTACCATAATACCATTTTGTTATAGAAAAATTATATTTATTTAGTAAATTTTAATTAAAAATAATAAAATTTATTTCATTTTAATTGATATTGTGGTTAATTTTGGAATATACTTTTTTTAATTAAAAATGCATTTGTCTCGAAACCAGTTTTTTAAGAATTTTGATAGTTTATCTTATAAATAACATATTCTACATCTAGAGATTGAATTTTTTTAAAAAAATAATTTTTAGTAATCATAATTTCGATTTTTTTTAAATATTTAATCGGTATTTTCCATCATAAGAAATTATAACCATGGTAAATATTTATCACCATGGTAACTATAAATCAATAATTAATGTTATAAATAATTTGGTAAGGCTTTAAAAAAATTTAACACCTTCATTATTTATATTGGAAGAGTTTAGTTTGAAAAAACTCTTACAATATTTTTATATATGAAAGCATGGTGACACTGTTCTTTGATAATGACTCTAATATTATTTTATTTAACAAATAAATACAATGTGTATATCTCCTTATTTAAATATATTTATTATTTATTAATGGTGATAAAATGTGGTTATGTAATGTTCTAATTTTTTATTTCAAATAAGAATTAATTATTTATCATATTGAAATATTTTTCATTTTTAGCGATAGATTAATTTCCTTAAATGTTTACGTGATGCTGACATGGTACTTGTGCAATCAGTAAAGAAATCGAGAAAATTATTTGAAAAAAATTGAATATGATATATTTTTTATTTAGTTATGGTATTCCATGAATTTATTGGATACATGTAATGTATTAGTGATGTGTGAAAAAATTAATTTTATTTACATTATGTCGTGGTTTTTTATGTCAATTACAATAATAGTCTGGATAATGACATTAATAGTATCTTAGGATTAATAATTTATTACTAAAAGAATTATAATTCCTAAAAATATTATCTAATAACTCCTTAATTGAATATGGTCTATTATATGAACCATTTTCCAGTTATGGGTAACTTTTATTTTTCTAGTAACATTATTGACCCATGAAAAGTAAAAAACATTGATATCATGGTAATTATTAAAAGGGTAAACGAGGGTTAAATGTAATGCCCAGACCCCAGCTACCCAGAGTCAGTGCATTACTTCGTAACATTGGCATGATCACAAATGATCAAGTCTCGAAAGACTGATTAGTTTAGTAGCCTTGGAAACACTAGATACATTCATAAGTCTTTCATTACATCTTAAAGTAAAAAAACTATAATAACATGGTCTTCATAGTCCACACTCATATCCCTTTCTGACTATCCCTGTAGGTCATTCATAAAATACTTCTTCACATCCTGGAAAATATTAAAACATTGAAAGGGGTGAGCTCAGATGCTCATTATGGATAACAATATAGTGGAAGCTTTCATCAATAAACATAAACATTTAAGGCAATGTATAACTAAAACAAAAGCCTTCTAAACTTGAACTTCAACATAATATGGCAAAAGTAAAATGAGATAATGCCATTTACTTCTTCACATGGATATTCTACTAGTCGAATGATCACATGCAATATCAATAACCACTTTCATAATGATGGAATGCATAATTCCAGACTATCATAACCACATAGCCAAGCCCTCATGCCAAGACCACAAATAAGATTTTTTCAAGGCCTCATGCCAAGACACTAGTTTGTCTCATGAGACCTACCGATGCATCGAGTAGCTATAGAGGGCTCCACCCGTCACTTATTAAGTCCAATTCATTCCTCATATGAATAGGTTTAAACATATCATAAACCATAACATAATCGTATCACATAAAACATGCATAAAGGAAACATAACATTTCCACATTTCAATCACAAGATATCAATACAACACATTGATATAATAAAAACACTTTCAAAACAATTTTCAATACCAAAATAAAAGAAAGGTAAAACAAGGTATTTATTTTTCTTTTAAAAAAAAGTATGTCTTGTAGAGGAATCCGAAACTCAAATAATGGTCACGGCGGCGGAGAAGTCATTGTCGCCGCATACGTATGACAAAAACATTCCCTTTTTTCATTTAGTAAATGCTTCGTATAAAAATATTCCTTTTGAATAAACGTAAAATTCAAAGGGGTTTATACACCGTATAAAAGAAAGTTGTGTATAAAACCAAATATGCCTCAATGAAAGGAGATTGAGACGAAGTCCCTTACAAAGATCATTTTTTTAAATAAAATAGATCTATTATGTTCATTCACTATAATTACACATAATGAAAGTACAAATACAAGATAGCACATAATAATATCACGATGTAATTTTAAAGTAGGAGATTAACCGAAAGAATGGAAGTTGGGTTAAGAAGTTCCCTTACCTCGTGTCCGACTTGACTTGATCGTTCTTTAACCTCCTGAATAATAAACTAGAGTTAATTTATATTTACTTAAGAACCTTTTTCATGTTCATTATTTCTTTTATATCACTTATTACCATGTCATGAACATTATGTAATTATTTAAGTTTATAACGGTCGTTTTAAAGATCTTAGGTACTTGAGTCAAAAATAAACTTCTTATAATTACAAGTTGTTTATGTGGTAGAATATCCATTATCTATAGAATTATATTCATGATGTAGATATCATATATCTCATATATATCCAGTATATACATGCATTTATAATATTCCATAACGTTTAGAGGTAAGAAATGAAATGCACCGTTCATGGAGACGGTAAGCCGTACGTACGAATGAACACTACTTTCATTTCTATTTCGTATTTAATGAAATTAAATCATAATGATAGAAAGGTATATTACAATTCCAGTATAATATCATATATAATATCATTTAATCCATCCTTTATACATCCCACATATGGCATTAACGATTCAAATCACTTTGAGGGGGCGGTAGTCCTCACTTCCTAAAATGAAAATATCACGTTTACCCATAATGGAAACAATAAAGGTATGCCATAAATGAAAAATACAGAACCTTAAGTAAAACATAAACATATTATATATCATATATAAATATAGTGACATCTTAATGGCCACCTTTGAAGGTGTTATATGAGTTTTGAACAATCATCGTTTCGTGAGGCAGAAATTCGCCATCCACAGAAACAGTATGTTCTTTAACCATTAGATGTAGGTGTGTGTAAGTGTAGCTCGAATACTTCTTATAAAAACATCCTAGTATATTGAGGATACTGTTTTTGTTACAAAAGAAAATAATAAAAAGAGTTTAGTGGGTTGGAGAAGAAAAATAAAATAAAAGAACACAAGAGAAGACATTACCTTAAAATCGGGTAACTCTTTTGATTTGAGCCAAAGGATTCCTTGGAAAGAATTATTCCCAAAGGGAGGCTTCTAGGAGTAAGGGAGGGAAGTTGGGAGAGTATTTGGTTAGATTTTGTCCGAGACAAATTGCTTTAATGTGTGAATAAGGTGTTAGAGGTGGGGGCCTTTTATAAGTGGAGAGGAGGGGCACTTTTGGAAAGTAATGAAATATTACTTTATTGTACAATTATTTTCGGATTATAAAGGTCCCACACTTCTATAATTCTAGGATAAGGTGATAAGGGTTCGAAATATACCCATCCAATAGGCTTCGGACAAGTGTATGCCTTGTATTTTACATTATCTTTCCATTTTATTTTAATCGTTAATTAATGAGGTAATCACGGCATCATCATGGTGTCATAAATAATTTAATTTATTTAATGTCTAAAAATTATAAAAAAAAATATCATGATGTATGAAATCTTTTTATCTTTCTAATGAATATTTATAGTCAAAAATATGACTTGTATAACCCCATTTAAAAAAAAGTTTAGTAAAACAACTCTTGTTTGTGACCTTTTTATTTTAACATTAAATAAAAAGTTATTTATGTCCTTTTCCTACCAAAGTGGCTCCATGGGGTCCCCAAGTTGACCCATGGATTGTATTGGTCAGCCATGACACATAAAATAGTGGTAGGACAAGTTTAAAGGTCATTCCATATTTTTATAATACTATTTTTACCATAAATTTCACTAATTACCTTTAATCGCGATTAATTAAACATAAAAGTTACTATTCACCAAAAAATTATTTTAATCCCATTGAACCACATTTTACTTCCTAATGACAACCATTTATGTCCGATTTTTGAAAATCAAATCACAGATGTGGTAATGTTTCATTTAAACGAAAAATCAGTTTTTTAACTACCAGTTAGTGGTTTCACTATTCATCAAAAATTGAAGTTTTTCAGAACAATGCCAAAATTTCACCCTAAGAAATAATTGATATTCCGAATTCAAAAATTATGTCTATTTTATGAAATTCCAAACATATAAGTTTCATTAATTAATTTTATAATTAATTCCTGCTGTCACAACAAATAGCGTGTTTTTAAGAAATAATATATATCAAAAGATTGACAATTGTTTACGTCCAATTTCAAAGTGAAATTAATTATAATGAAAACCATTGGATAAAATGGTAAAAATATATTCTAATTATACTTTAAAACCACTCAATAGTATAATTTATCACTATAAATTATTTTGATGAAAAAAGTTGTTTTTAAGTATTTTTCACTATTCATAAAAATTTGGAAGTTCTCAGAAAAATACCAAAAATTCAACATAGGCTAATTTCGATATTACAAATCCAAAAACAAAGTCCATTTGGAAAGATAAAATTTATAAAATTTCAAAAATTAGGTATTACTATTCATAACGGCTACTTTGATTGGTTGTGGTGTGTGTTAGAACTCGAACTTGCGTAAAATGCAAGCTATTGCATTATTGAAAGAGAGGCGTATCGTTAAAGCTCGAGGTGTTACATTCTTCCCTCCTTCAATAAATTGCGTCCTCGCAATTTGAAATTTTTTCATTGAAAACAAAAGGTTGAAAATAGAAAATACCTTTGTGGAAAACCCACATCGGAAATAAGGTTAATAAAATTTGTCCTTAATAAGAGGGAATAGGAAATCAAAAAGTCACCACCAAATTATGATCTCAATAAGGACAACATTGGTGGCAATTAGGGACATATAATTGGAGGAAAAACATAAATATTTATAGGGAGCGATTGAGGTCATAAATCACAAACAAGTGTAAAATTGAGGGCCTCAAAGCCTTCAATCTATTTTGATTTAAAATATTATCAGTTCAACAAGACATAAGGTATTAGGATAACACATTTTTTTTAATATCCCTTTACTAAAGTTTAAGAATTAATTTATTCATAGAATAAGAGATAGGTATATATATATTTATGCTTGACAAGTAGAATTTCAACCTTCAACTAATTTCTACCACAACCTCATATTTCACTCAAAAAGATACTAGAAATCAAAAATATTATATTTATCCTAATCGTACAAGGTTCAAAATATTAACACATACCATTTAGATTAGAAAAAATATTTTGTAATAACCAGGGACTTCATGTAGTCCAGTGGTAGGCGATTAATCCCAATCGCACTATGGTTGTGGGTTCGATTCCCACAGCTTTGTCCGACACGATGGGTTGTCACTCGGTCTGCGTGTTGCCCTTTTTATAAATATCCAAAAATAACCTTAACAATAGTATCCAATGTAAAATATAATCCATTCCAACCATTATAGTTACCCAAAATACTTCTGTCCAACTCACAGTCCAAATTTTATGAGGAAGGTAAACATAATGAAGCTCCTTTTTTTGCGTAATAACATGTGAACACCTTCATCATGTATTCTTTTAAAACACTGCAACATACTGAATTACCATAAATCCTTATTGATTACATTCATGATCCCTTATTCCTTATAGAAAACTAGATATACTCCTATCCAAAAATGTATACAAATCATTAATCAGTTTCAAGGATGTTAAGAATATCCAACATAATTTATCCAAATCAATCATGTATTATTCCAAAATCACTATATCTATATCAGAACCATATTATGGTTTATCTTTCTCTCAACCATATATTTTAAAAAAATTAAACCTGATGTGGAGTCACTTTTCTTGGTTCCACACAATCTCAAGTCCTTGATGAAATAGTACTGCAGTACAATCCTTATATACTCCATAATTATTATAACCAGTGCATCATTGATACAACACTCAAATGACAAAATTATTTAATAACAACATAAGAACTCTAATCATTCCTCCTCATTTGTGGTAGTATCATAACTTGATTATTATCGAATAACATCATTTGGGGAATACTCTGATGATTTGAACATTGGTTTGTGTAGTGTCCCCACTCCTTGCAGATGAAGTATTGTACATTTGAAACCTTTTTCTTACCCTTGCAGTCACTCACTTGGTGTCCTCTTTCTCCACACTTATAACAAACTCCCATTCCCTTCAAGAAAATTCCAAGGTGTTTCTTCCCACAATTATCACATATTGGAAAATTCTTCTTTTCCCTCGTCCCTTTATCCATCATTCTCTCTTCCATCATTTTCTTCTCTTTCATCCCTTCAAATCCATAAGACTCATAGAATTATCTACTTATCTTATTAACACATGATATTATTTCTTCATATGTTGATAACACATGGGAGATTATTTCCCTTCTAAATTTTGGCTTAATACCATGAAATATATGATCCTTCTTACTCTTTGGATCATACGTATTGATAGAGTTCACATTCCTTCTATTGGGTTCCATTTCTATACAATGCCATAAACTAGGTTAGTTTATGAATCGAAATACATAATAACAAACTTGAAAACACTTAACATAAATTGAACTCTTTATGGATATAATCCATAATAATAATAAAAAATCATTTAGGAAGTATATACTCATAACCCTTCATAGTGGTTTTTAAAGAAAATGTGAATTATCCTAATCATATCCCCCGGGAGTGTCGTAACCAAGAGTGCATCAAGGCCTGTTGTCGTGCACCAGTTCCCATTCGAGTCTAGATCAAAGCGGTGTTTTCGGGTTTTACCCCTAGGTACATCTGTGCCAGAGCCGCCTCTACCTACTCGTATCCAGACAGGGATGTATTTCTCAGAAAACACACAACATCTCTACAATACCAAAATTCTAGGAAGCTCTTTATATACTAATCCTCAAAGTCTATCTTTGGGCTATGTGCTCTAATCGGAGTTTATCTAAATCTATCTTCCATGGTTAGTACTAAACTGCCTCTGATACCAACTATAACGCCCCGACCCCAGCTACCCGGAGTCGGTGCATTACTTCGTAACATTGGCATGATCACAAATGATCAAGTCTCGAAAGACCGATTAGTTTAGTAGCCTTGGAAACACTAGATACATTCATAAGTCTTTCATTACATCTTAAAGTAAAAAAACTACAATAACATGGTCTTCATAGTCCACACTCATATCCCTTTCTGACTATCCCTGCAGGTCATTCATAAAATACTTCTTTACATCCTAGAAAATATTAAAACATTGAAAGAGGTGAGCTCAGATGCTCAG
The DNA here is from genome assembly GCA_963277665.1 of Viscum album. Taxonomy (NCBI): domain Eukaryota; kingdom Viridiplantae; phylum Streptophyta; class Magnoliopsida; order Santalales; family Viscaceae; genus Viscum; species Viscum album. The sequence goes on along the minus strand of OY728163.1, from coordinate 1,690,488,024 downwards.
TAAGGATAACAATATATCGGAAACTTCATCAATAAACATAAACATTTAAGGCAATGTATAACTAAAACAAAAGCCTTCTAAACTTGAGCTTAAACATAATATGGCAAAAGTAAAATGATATAATGCCATTTACTTCTTCGCATGGATATTCTAGTAGTCGAATGATCACATGCAATATCAATAACCACTTTTATAATGATGGAATGCATAATGCCAGACTATCATAACCACGTAGCCAAGGCCTCATGCCAAGACCACAAATAAGATTTTTTCAAGGCCTCATTCCAAGACACTAGTTTGTCTCATGAGACCTACCGATGCATCGAGGAGCTATAGCGGGCTCCACCCGTCACTTATTAAGTCCAATGCATTTCTCATATGAATAGGTTTAAACATATCATATACCATAACATAATCGTATCACATAAAACATGCATAAAGGAAACATAACATTTCCACATTTCAATCACAAGATATCAATAAAAAACATTGATATAATAAAAACACTTTCAAAACCATTTTCAATACCGAAATAAAATAAAGGTAAAACATGGTATTTATTTTTCTTTTAAAAAATGTATGGCTTGTAGAGGAAGCCGAAACTCAAATAATGGTCACGGTGGCGGAGAAGTCGTTGTCGCCGCATAAGTACGACAAAAACATTCCCTTTTGTCGTTTAGTAAATGCTTCATATAAAAATATTCCTTTTGAATAAACGTAAAATTCAAAGGGGTTTATACACCGTATAAAAGAAAGTTGTGTATAAAACCAAATATGCCTCAATGAAAGGAGATTGAGACGAAGTCCCTTACAAAGATAATTTTTTTAAATAAAATAGATCTATTATGTGTATTCACTATAATTACACATAAAGAAAGTACAACTACAAGATAGGACAAAATAATATCATGACGTAATTTGAAAGTAGGAGATTAACCCAAAGAATGGAAGTTGGGTTAAGAAGTTCCCTTACCTCGTGTCCGACTTGACTTGATCATTCTTTAACCTCATGAATAATAAACTAGAGTTAATTTATATTTACTTAAGAACCTTTTCATGTTCATTATTTCTTTTATATCACTTATTACCATGTCATGAACATTATGTAATTATTTAAGTTTATAACGGTCATTTTGTCGATCTTAGGTACTTGAGTCAAAAATAAACTTCTTATAATTACAAGTTGTTTATGTGGTAGAATATCCATTATCTCCAGAATTATATTCATTATGTAGATATCATATATCTCATATATATCTAGTATATACATGCATTTATAATATTCCATAACGTTTAGAGGTAAGAAATGAAATGCACCGTTCATGGAGACGGTAAGCCGTACATACGCATGAATGCTACATTCATTTCTATTTCTTATTTAATGAAATGAAATCATAATGATATAAAGGTATATTATAATTCCAGTATAATATAATATATAATATCATTTACTCCATCCTTTATACATCCCACATATGGCATTAACGATTCAAATCACTTTGAGGGGGCGGTAGTCCGCACTTCCTAAAATGAAAATATCGCGTTTACCCATAATGGAAACAATAAAGGTATGCCGTAAATGAAAAATACAGAACCTTAAGTAAAACATAAACATATTATATATCATATATAAATAGAGTGACATCTTAATGGCCACCTTTGAAGGTGTTATATGAGTGTTGAACAATCATCGTTTCGTGAGGCAGAAATTCACCATCCACAGAAATATTATGTTCTTTAACCATTAGATGTAGGTGTGTGTAAGTGTGGCTCGAATACTTCTTATAAAAACATCCTAGTATATTTAGGATACTGGTGTTGTTACAAAAGAAAAGAATAAAATGAGTTTAGGGGGTTGGAGAAGAAAAATAAAATAAAATAACACAAGAGAAGACATTACCTTAAAATCAGGTAACTCTTTTGATTTGAGCCAAAGGCTTCCTTGGGAAGAATTATGCCCAAAGGGAGGCTTCTAGGAGTAAGGGAGGGAAGTTGGGAGATTATTTGGGTAGATTTTGGCTGAGACAAATGGCTTGAAAGTGTGAATAAGGTGTTAGAGGTGGGGGCCTTTTATAAGTGGAGAGGAGGGGCACTCTTGGAAAGTAATGAAATATTACTTTATTATACAATGCTTTTCAGATTCTAAAGGTCCCAAACTTCTATAATTCTAGGATAAGCTGATAAGGGTTCGTAATCTACCCATAAAATAGGCTTTGGACAATTTTAAGCCTTGTATTTTACATTATCTTTTCATTTTATTTAAATCGTTAATTAATGAGGAAATCACTGCATCATCATGGTGTCATAAATAATTTAATTTATTTAATGTCTAAAAATTATAAAAAAAAACTATCATGATGTAGGAAATCTTTTTATCATTCTAATGAATATTTATAGTCAAAAATATGACTTGTATAACCCCATTTAAAAATTGTTTTAGTAAACCAACTCTTGTTTGTGAACTTTTTATTTTAACATTAAATAAAAAGTTATTTATGTCATTTTCCTACCAAAGTGGCTTCATGGGGTCCCCAAGTTGACCCATGGATTGTCTGGGTCGGCCATGACACATCAAATAGGGGTAGGACAAGTGTAAAGGTCATTCCATATTTTTATAATACTATTTTTACCATAAATTTCACTAATTACCTTTAATCGCGATTAATTAAACTTAAAAGTTACTATTCACCAAAAAATTATTTTAATCCCATTGAACCACATTTTACTTCCTAATGACAACCATGTATGTTGGATTTTTGAAAATCAAATCACAGAAGTGGTAATGTTTCATTTAAACGAAAAATCAGTTTTTTAACTACCACTTAGTGGTTTCACTATTCATCAAAAATTGAAGTTTTTCAGAACAATGCCAAAATTTCACCCTAAGCTATAATTGATATTCCGAATTCAAAAATGATGTCTATTTTATGAAATTCCAAACATATAAGTTTCATTAATTAATTTTATAATTAATTCTCGTTGTCACAACAAATAGCGTGTTTTTAAGAAACAATATATATCAAAAGATTGACAATTGTTTATGTCCAATTTCAAGGTGAAATTAATTCTAATGAAAACCATTGGATAAAATGGTAAAAATATATTCTAATTATACTTTAAAACCACTAAATAGTATAATTTATCACTATAAATTATTTTGATTAAAAAAGTTGTTTTTAAGTATTTTTCACTATTCATAAAAATTTGGAAGTTCTCAGAAAAATACCAAAAATTCAACATTGGCTAATTTTGATATTCTGAATCCAAAAACAAAGTCCATTTGGAAAGATAAAATTTATAAAATTTCAAAAACTAGGTATTACTATTCATAACGGCTACTTTTATTGGTTGTGGTGTGTGTTATAACTCGAACTTACATAAAATGCAAGCTATTGCATTATTGAAAGAGAGGTGTATCGTTAAAGCTCGGGGTGTTACATTAAAATTTAGACACAAACGATAAAAAAACACCTAAAATTATATAAAAATTAATTTATGAGTGGATTTATACTTATAATTATCATTTATTCAAAATATATCAATTTGAAAAAAAAAATCATTAAAATTAATTTATATTAATTGAATCCTTTCTATAATTATAATTGTGTGCCACTCTTCTATTATATTAAGAGACCACTGATGAACTATTTATCATGATTCATGATGCACTTATCTTAACCAACCCATAAAAAACATTCTTATCTTTATTATATAAATTATAGTGCATTTTCAATTCATAAAATACTATCCCTAGGGTCATCTAGGAGAGATCCAAAAGAGGTTCTTCAATGAGAACATAATCATCTTAACAAAGCATTCTCATTTTTCTTGTTCTTATACCTCCTTAAATTAGGCTATAACCATTATCATATTATAAAATAATTATAATATATATACAAAGAGGTTATTATATTTTTTCAACAATGTTATTCAACTCACTTTCCATCAAATATTAAATGAAAGTATCACTCGTGCTTCCATTTGCACTACAACATCCATGAAGTGATATTCTAAATTTTCCATCACTTACTTCCATGGATGTTTATAATGATGAATTAAAAAAAATATTTATGATATTATTATTTTTTAATGGTAAATTATTAGTTACCTTTCTTCCATTTTATCCATCCAAAAAATAGAAACATCACTTCTACGTACATGCAGACTATCGTCACAATATGGTTATGTAATTAATTTTTCCCACAACTTTATAAGAATATTTATAAAATTTTATATAATAATTAAATATGATATTCATAAATTTTTTAATAATTATAGATAATATTTATTTGTGAAAAAATTAAATGTTCCTAAACTACTGAACTGAAACAAACTTAAAAACTAAATATTTAGCACTCTAAATCGATGATTTTAATGAATAATTATTAATAAATGGGTGTTGAAATAATATAATTAGACAATATATAAATTTATAAGTATATATGTGGTTTTTTATATAATTTTAATACATATATATATATATATTATACATGAATTAAGTGTGATTATGATGTAAGTCGTACATGAGGTAATGAGTTTTATTCTATCTTTTTTCTCTAACACATACGTCATGTTCATCACTTGTTTCCATTGTATTGTTTATATACTTATCAAGAATTAATTTCATGATTATTTTCAAAAAAAGTATTGGTATTTAAAAATATATATAAGGTTATCTTTTTCAAATGATTTCCATTCATATAATACCAATGTTGTAAGGTCTCTCCATCTCAGTTTTGTATAATTGAGACATGTTTTATGTTATACACTAATTTAGGTTTATGAGTTGTATATTTTAATTATTTAGAATGTTAAATTGTGTATCCTTAATAATTCAGATTATTGTATGGTATAATTCTAATAATTTCATCCATAGGGATTTGATTGAAATGTTATCAATGTGGTAAGGGTTTACAATCTCAAATTGTCATCATAGGGACATATGGTATATTATACACCGATATTATTCTTTGTGGTGTATTTAGTTTCATATTAATATGATTTATAATGAATATCCTTAGGTTTTTATTATTTAATTTTTCATTTGATTGTATTCATTTAATGGTAATTATGATTCAAATGTTACCAAACTAATATGGATTTTACATTACTATATTATTTTTATGAGGATTATTTTTTCTTATATATATAATAATGAAATTGTGTCATATTTCAATAATAAAAAATATTTTTTTTACCCTATAAATATATATTTATATCACCTTTTTTCATCAATTTTCACCTATTTTTATACTCAAGAGATAGAAAGATTTTTGTAAGAAAAACATACTTTGTTTTACAATTCAGTTTGGAATATTTTTCTTCCATGTTAATATTTTAATTAAAATGTTTCAAAAAATGTTTTAAATATTATCATATGATTTTTTAATGTCATTATTACCCACATTTGACTTTATATAAAAAATAAAATTAATCTTATAGTCATTTTTTTGAAGGAGGTACACTTGAAATTTTACCAAAAATGAGAAATATACTTTGTTTTATTGTAAACAACATGAATGGAATTTCCCGTCATGTTTACAAAAACTTTTTTTAAGGTTTAATTTTTAATTATCCATTTATTTTTGGAAATGAAATATTTTTATTAATATTTTTTAATTCATTAGATTTTTAATAAATTATTTAGAAATGAAATTGGGGTTTTATCCTTTATATATATATAGTGATATTTAAGTAGTATGTTTCGTCAATGATAACATTATTTGATGTTAGATATGCTTAAATAGGGTTATTATTTTATGATACAATAATTTTCTTTCCTTTGGATTGATTATGGTTATGATGATGAAATATTATTGAAAATAATTTTCTTTTCAAAAAGTTTTTTAATAATGGAATGATAAATGTTTTCATTATCTTGTGAACTACATGTGAATGGATTATGATTATGTTATGGGTAGGTATGTTATATACCTAAAATGAATTGGGTAAAAATAAATGTTTTATAATATCAAAGGGTGTGTGGGACATTATCCCAATCCTAAAAAAAGATATATAGGATGTTATTCTATTCCTAAAATATAGTATACATGAGGTTATACCAATCCCAAAAGAGTTTACAAGTTATGTCAACGCAGGCCTAAAATAGGGTAAATGGGAGGTCATCCCAAGACCGAAGAGGGTACAAGTGTAGTTATCCCAAGCCTAACATATGATGAATATCTTGGTGGGTATCCTTGTCATATTATTTATATAATTATGATTATTTTGGATATCATGAATCTATTTCAAGGAATGATCTTATTCCAATGTTATGGACTCACGACTCTTGAATTTTGATTCTCTTATGATTCATATATTTTGAACCTTCAATCTTTACAATGTGACACATGGTTATGAACTATGAATTATTGGATATGAATTTCTATTTTTATGTTTATGTTATCATTCTCTTATTTTAATTTTATTCTCAGAAATGATCATTGATTAATATCTCCCATTATTTCCCTTAATGTGTATATGAGATAACCCATTGACAGGTTTTATATTCCTTAGTATATGAAGAAATATTTTACATTTGTTATTCATAATAAGGGTAATATATTTGAAGAACATAGTTGGAGATAATGTAAAAAAATTATGAGTATATTATTTTTTTTTATCATCATTTACGAAGAAACTAATCCTATATATTTTTGTAATATATCATAGTGATATATAGTACAAATTCATCTAAAATTATTTAATATTTATTTATGAAATTATTAGGTCACCAAAAAGGGTGTTTGGGTATGGATGATTTAATGTTCAAAGTGGGTTCAAAACCTTAAATTTACATCATTCGGTTATTTATAAAGAAAATTAACTAGTAAATGTAATTAATAGAAATTTGTTTAATATTTTACCTTCATACATATACCAAAATAGTATAGCCTGAAATTTTATTGGGTAAAATTTTATTCTCAATAATATTAATTTCTTTTATAAAATTCTCTATCTTTTTTATAAGTCAAGAAATAGACATCCTGGTTAATGAAAACTTAACATTGTCTCAAGTAACCCATTATATATTTCCATAGTAAAGAGTTTCATGTCTCTAACTTCTAAATATATATTCATATTATAAAAATATTTGGTGAGTGTCTATATTTTACAGTTTGAAAACGCTGAACTATATGTGGCTAGAGTCTAATGTTTCTCAAAATTGAAAAATGTTTGGATAAAGTTTTAGGTCATACAACTTTGAAAAAAGTGTGAATAGATTTTTTTGGTATATAGTATCGGTCGAAATGTGTCTAAAGTTTAAGGTCATATATATTTGAAAAAATTGGGGAAGTGTAAAATGTAATAAGTGAATTATTTACCTATCATGAATTGGAGATACCAAAAGAAAAATAGTTTTCCAACCATATAGATACGTTATAACTCGAAAAATTCATACACATTTGAATAACATATGACAATTGATGTAAATCATATGTTTATGTATCTAGGTATGGAATAATACGATGATAATAGATGAGATAGAAAAAACACTATTTATTTTGAAGTGATGAGTCTCTTATCTTGCCTTTTAGATGACATAGTGAGGATAACCACGTATGATTTAATATATGGAGCGCATATTCCATTACCATGGATGGGGATACCATTTGGAACTATATTAACTATTAATAGTATCCATGAAATATTTGTTTTAATTCAAATAGTTCAATATTTAGAGTATGACATATAGAATTATGAATTTTCAAAATTATCTAGAATATTTTGATTCCAAACTAATAAATAATATTGATACAAAGTGTTTAAGAGGGGATGGAAGTGGATGATGACTGTTGGTTGGGTATTAGTTAAATAATCCAAACATCACAAAATATCAAATGATAATATTAATATAGAAATATATATTTTTTGTAATATGGTTCTCTATGAAGATACATTCAATTCATAGATGAAGTATGATAGTAAAGAGAAACACCCTTACGAGAGGAAGAGAAGCTCAAAATATAACATAAATTAGAGGGGGTTTTACCACCAATGTAAAATGAGGAATAGAATAATAAAGGAAATTATGTTTGTTCCCATGATGTGATATCTATATGTCTCTATGAATTATGTTATAATAAGAATCTAGTCACACATAATTCTTTGAAGAGAGGTATTCTTGAAAATATAGATCATGCACAGAATAAAATATGATAGTCTTGTCTTAGAATAGGTCTATTTAGTGAGACCAAATGTGTATTAGTAAACTCATATATTGGATACACTTATATAGATATAGAAATTATGTATAGATATTATGTTATATATAATGTTTTTCTCTGAGTAGTTTATAGTTTTATATGATGGTCCATTGACATTATGGTTTAAGGTCATGTGGTAAGGACCTTATAACATGTATTTTTGGTTTATACAATAATAATTCCATGTAATAGAGTTTAGATACATGTTACAAGGACTTTATAACCATGGAATTATTCTTTGAAATACATTTTTTTGATAAATACTGTATTTTTAGGTGGTGTAATACACTCTCCATACATTATAATAAAGGACTATGATCTATTGGAATAATCCTTGTGTTTGAAGGAGATTCATTCAATTTTTTCTTCTAATTACAGGGGTTTTTATCCAATTTCATTGGAGTGATTTTTTGTGATAACATTCCCCTTTAATAACTAAGTGGTGGGAAAACATCATGTTAAATTATCATACTACATGGTTTTAATAAACTCCATGGTTTTTTAATTTCTGTAGACTATTTCATTAATTTACTCCACATTTTCTAACCATATATAGGATAATTTTTCATTGCATAGTTGGATAAAAATTATTATTCATAGTTAAGGAAAATACACTTTGATGTGAAATATTATCATTGTCACATTCCCTAGAGAATTTTTGGTTTCTTGGGTAGGGTTTATATAGACATGTTGTTAGACCATACAATAGTAAATAGTAATTCAGATCAATGTTTATTTTACTTTTCTGCCAATGTATAGAAGACTCTTGGTAGGTCCTTGTTAGAAGCCTCCACTTATCGATTCTAAGATTCATGATAGCCATATAAATTATTAAACATACATTTTCACTAATAATATAACATATTCAACTCAAATGAATAGAATATTGACCATTATATGTGAAAATAATTGGAGGAAAATAAAATCTAGTGATGATATTGGATTTTAAAAGAAATTAAAAAAATAGTATGTATCACTATTAATGGAACAACTTCTTCCCATTTAAAAAATAATTCTATTGTAATGACGGTTAATTTGAACTACCTAAAAGTCACTTTAGTGTATAGACCTGTGAAATTAATTCCTTACCTGAAAAATGGTTGGTATTATTCAAAATAATAAAAAACATTCATGGGTTAATGGATTGTATTATTATACTTATGATATGAATTTTAATGACCCAGAAATTTCATGGAAAATTCTTTCTTAAATAATTTGTAATTTCACGAGTCTGTGGTTTCTAACGGTACCTGATTCCGAGGCCCGGTGTGCCTGGGATCAATTTCTAAAGTTTTGTTCTTGTACGTTCAGTAAACGTAAGTGCGAGGTTTTCTATCTTTTAAACCGATGCTTGGAATTGAAATCTAAGGGCACCGATGAACTTGCAGCATCGGTATTCACTTAAGGGGACCTTTACCGCAGTTGCGTTTGTTCAGAAAGAGAAGTTAATTTTGGGGATTTATATTAAATTAAATAAAATTTTTGTAAACAATTTTATTGTTTAAGAGGTGGTTATTTACACCAAAGGGATGTTGGGCTGGGTCCCACAACCCATATAACCTCCCATGGGTCATTAATGTGTGTGGGGCCCACACAAGACGAATTCCTCAAATCTCCCTTGAACCCCCTTGAACTTCCCTATTAAATTTTGAGCCAACCCATGCTTTATTCATTAAGGTAGAGCCTCTCCACCTCCCACTTGTTGTCATTAATATGATAAAAAAATTAATTAATTGATTGAACACCACAATTAATTAATTAAATTAAGTGTTTGAATTTTGAAAAACATGGGAGAAAAAAATAATAGCCTAAGCTATTATTTTGGGGGGCACTTGTTGTGTTGGGAAAGCTCTAGAGAATTAAAAGAATAGTGTTCTTCTCTTGACGAAGAACACCATTATTCAACAAAGAACACAAAGAAATTCTCTATTGATGCATCCTATTTAGAGGCACCCCAATTTCAACGGAATCGACTTCCGTATTCCGCCACACCCGACCTCTGCGACACACGTCTCCTGCGGCTCGTTGACATGCATAGTTCATGAAATCGAGGTAGGGGTTTTTGAGTAATTTTAATGGAATTAAAATTAAACTCGTGTTCTTCAACGTATGCCTTGGTTTGAATTTTTCCAATTGATATCAACTAATACGGAGGGCATGGGCCAAACCAACATGGCCCGACAACCCTCCGTTGGTTATTGTTGTTTTGGCGATGGGGGCTAAGTCAAGAAGGCGTGGTTCCATCGCACCACGTCGGAGGAGAACCGTGGGATGAGGAAGACGGCAGCATCGCTACTGGGGGAAGAAGTGGTCGTGTGTCGGCTGCATAGAGAAGAAGCGTAGCCCGCATATGCGGGTCGCTCAGCCGAAGAAGAACCGGCTAGCTAAAGCCGGTTGGGCCAAAGGAATCATGATGCCATGAGGGTGTCGCGCTGCGGAGACCTGCGGCCCATGCTCCCTGGGCCGTTTTAGTGGCGAACCGATCGGCTGCCTGCCGGTCGGGTTGAAGGAGGTCGTGGCACCCGTAGGTGCTGCGTGGGAGAACCGTGGCCCGTCTCTCTGTGCCACTCACACCAGGAAGACCGGCTAGCTTCGGCCGGCCTAATAGGAGGGGTGGCACTGCTTGGCGCCACCGGTTCGGGAAATAGGGGGCGGGGTCGCGCCTTGTCGGGCCGGGTCGCGCCATGCCGGGCTGGGTCGCGCCCCGCCGGGCTAGGCCGCACCCCACCAGGTTGGGCCGCGCTCCACCGGGTCGGGCCGCCCCCCTACCGGGTCGGACCCACTGAACCAGGTCGGGCCGACCTGCCAGCCCACTGGGCTTGACGGGCCGGGTCCGTTTCACTTAAACGTGAATAACTTTAAGACCGTGCGTCCGATTGACACACTGTCTGTGGCACAATGATCTTCGGGAAAAGATGGTCATTTTTTGATACTCTAAGTGAGTTTTGGACAACTTTGGAAAATGATTGGGTTTGGAACGAGCATAATTCCAACCGGTCCCCTGGAATGGAAAAACCAATATCTCTCAGACCGAGCATCTAATTGACGTGTCGTCTGTCGCGTTGGGTTCCTTTTGATGAGACGGAACTTCAGGATACATCAAATCTAGACTTTTTGATAGTTGATGTATTGACCCCTTGGCTCAAGAAGCTAACCATCCCGGAATCAAGTGTGCTATGTGCGGGAACCCTAGAGCTAGTTGCGACTGTGACGACTACCATATTGGTATCCTCCGTGGGTTCGACGAAGACGACAACCGTACTAGAATCCTCTGTGGGTTTGATGACGACGAAAACTATACTGAAATCCTCTGTGGTTTTGAGATCAATGAATATTGTACTTGTATCCTAAGTGGGTCTGACAGTTTGACTTCTGTACTGGTATCCTGAGTGGGTCCGACAGAGTAGCTAGTCTAGTATCCTATGTGGGTCCGACAACATAGTTGGTCTAGTATCCTACATGTGTCTGATAGCTTAGATGAATCAGTGACTACATTTGATCATCTCTATCGCTATATGAATGATTTATACATTTGTGAGCTGAGTCTTGACTTTCAATCATTATCATCGATGTGATTGACATGCTTTCCTGTGTGAACTAGGTTGTTCTTGGGATCAAGAGTTAGATCCGAATTGTGATTGATAACATAGGTATATGTATGGTCATATAACTAAGTAGAGTTGGTTGATACTTCGTGATTGAGTCTTTCATATGTGTTTTATCCTTCGTGGATTCTGGGAGACATTTGGGGGTCTCGGGGTCCCTGCTGAGTATCGTATACTCACCCTGCACAGGTTATGCCCGCACTACGTTATGTTGGATGCATACGATGGACAACACTGATCGAGGTTGAGGCTTGTGGATCTGGACGGTACCCAGAGGAGGACCACATGGCGAGATGTACACAGAGCGGACGACCGAACTCGAGGTGCTGAGCAGGCCATCTGTACCCACCCTTTTGTTGGGATTCCTGTAGGACGACTCATTGGATGCTGTTTTACTTTACTGCAGTTGTACTAACTTTTCAGTTGTACTGTACTTACTGTTGGGCTTTTATTTCTGACCCCTTTCCTTTCAGAACTTACTTTTGTATTCAGTATTATATAGTGATTTCTTCTATTGCGTACTCTATTGTGTTTGTTTACTTATATAAAGGAAATGCATTTCCTTTTTATCGGGATGACACCTTTGGTGCTAGTCACCAGCCCCTGGCCTATAGAAGGTGGGCTTGGGGTAGTCACAGCATGGGCCCCGAGGATGGGTCGTGACAAATTGGTATCAGAGGAGTCGGTTCTACCACAGTGATTAGGACTCTAACCTTTCTTTCTGTGAATAAATAGTGCTAAGAGTATTGAGTGTGGTTTTCAGTCCAGGGAGTCTAGTGTTGGTGTGGTGGCCGATGTATCTATACACCAGGACCCTGACCCTTGATTTTCGACACAATGCATGAAAAAACTTATTGCATGTGTGTTTCCTTTGAAAAGTTATCTTTGTGATTACTTTGTGTCAGCTCACCAGGTATATTGTTTTAACCGTGGAATACCTGTTTCTTTTTAGGATGGACCAACGAAGGCAGCTAGGTGGGGTTCTGAGTTACGTACGAGATGGTAGCCCACCAAGCGATGAGGCCTCAGTGCAAGGCCCCATCATAACGGAGGCACCAGCGGTACCACTACCTGTTGGGCCACTGATACCACCATCCCTAGCTGCAGAGATTGCACGCCGCCTAAGTACATTGCACAAGTTCCAGCGATAGAGGCCGCCCATGTTCCGCGGAGAGACAGACCCACAAGAAGCTGAGGACTGGCTGGAGGCTGTCGTCAAAGTTTTCATATTGGTAGGGAAACCAGCCGACCTTATGGTGATCCTTGCCGTGAGTCTCCTTCATGCAGTATCAAGTAGATGGTGAAGCCTGATTCTCCATGTGGATGATAAATAACCTTTACATTGGATAGACTTCTAGAGTCTCTTCTGTTCAGAGTTATTTCTAGCCACCCTTCATGTGGTGCGGATTCAGGATTTACTTCATCTGCAGTAGGGCAGCATGACAGTAGCTCAGTACTCAGCGAGGTTCACTGGCCGCTCATGCTACTCTAAGGACATGGTACGGCACCCATTATTCAGGGCCTATACCTTTGAGAAAGGACACAGACATGAGATCAAGGCTTCGATGATCTCCCACGGTATTTCGACCCAAGCACAAGTACTGGAGCAAGCCCTTCTTGTGGAGAGATTTTTTGCTGAGCCGACACCAGCTGCGAGACCCACCGTAAAACGACAGATAGAGGAGTCTTCTGTAGCTGGCAATAGACAGATGATTTAGAGGTCGAACCGGACCAGGCCATTAAGAGGGTGACCTCAGGATTCAGATTCGGTTGTGCAAGGCACACGAAACCGAGCCAGCTATACGAGGAGCAGGTAGTGCTATGCATGCAGCGGGCAGGGTCACAAGAATCGGGACTTCCCGACTGTCCATGCAGATGAGCAGTAGATAGTAGAGGTACCTCCTAGGTAGAGGCAGAGGTTCGAATGTGGTGGACCACTGGGAGTGGGCGGACGAGGCAGAGGAGCTGGCCGAGCAGCGGGTGGTGGACGACGTTTCGAGACTTTACACCCACCACCAGCAGGAGGACCACCCCAACCACAGGGAGATGGTGGAAAGAGGTGGGCTCAGCTCTAGGTAGCTGAGGCCTACGATCACGATGCACATGAGATGATTCGAGGTACTATATGTGTCTACTCCACCCTTTCTGCAGTACTTATAGACACAGGTGTGAGTCATTATTTTATTTCCACTAGCCATTTTTTGGAGCTCGAAGATTCCAATGGAGTCGTTGGCTCGATCCTTATGGCTAGAGACTCCTACGGGGGAAGACATGACAATTACACACTAGTGCCGGTAGTGTGAGCTTACTCTAAGAGGAGAGAGCTTTGGCTGGGATCTTCTTGTAGTGGCGTCGAAGCCATATGATGTCATCATGGGTATGGACTGGGTGTCTACAGTCCATGCTCATAACGACTGAATTAGGAACAAAGTGTGGTGTGTCTGCATGGATGAGACCAATTTCACCTTCACCGGAAAGAAGGGAGCCTTTTTAGTGTCGGATAGACTTACGCAGAGGAGAGGGCATCCGATCACACATCAGTTGGCTAGTCTCATCCTCGAAGCGGTTGATGTTCAGAGTCTAAGTTTTCCTGTTGTGTTGGATCAGTATACGGACGTTTTTCCTGACGAAGTTCCAAGACTACCTCCTCGTAGAGAGGTAGACTTCTACAAATACCTTTACCCTGAGACAACACTGATATCTACCCTATCATATTGGATGGATCCCACTGAGATTCGTGAGCTGTGGGTACAGCTGGAGGACTTGCAAGGGAAGGGATTTATCCAACCCAGTGTTTCACCCTGGGCATCTCCAATTTTGTTCGCCAAGAAGGAGAATGGGAGCCTGTGACTGTGTGTCGACTACCTTCGCCTTAATCAGGTGACCGTGAAGAAAAAGTACCCAATCACAAGGATTGGTGACCTCTTTGATCATATCAGGGGAGAAAGATGGTTCTTGAAGATAGACCATAGGTCAGGCTATCACCAGCTCAGAGTTCGAGATGAGGATGTGAAGAAGACGACCGTCAGGTGTCGGTATGGCCACTAAGAGTTCTTGGTTATTCCCTTCTATGTGACCAACACTCTAGCGGTGTTCATGTGTCTCATGAATAGAGTGTTCCAGCCTTACCTCAGTCGATTTTTCGTAGTTTTCATCGACGACATATTGATTTAATCGACTACTGAGGAGGATCACGCCTACCACTTGCGGGTTGTACTAGATACACTCTAAGAGCACCAGCTTTATGGTAAGCTCTAGAAGTGCCAGTTTTGGATTCTAGAGGTTTATTTCTTGGGACACATCATCTCGGAGGATGGAGTTGTAGTGGATCCAGCGAAGATCGAGGCAGTTCTTGCTTGGGATCCACCCAAGAGCGTGACGGAGGTGCGGAGTTTCCTGGGTCTGGCTGGGTACTATCAGAAATTTGTGCCAGACTTCTCTAGGGTTTCAACACTTCTTTCAGCCTTGATGAAGAAGAGTAAACCCTTCGTGTGGTCAGATAGATGTCTTTAGAGCTTTCAAGAGATGAGGCATAGATTGACCAGTGCGCCCATCTTAAGGCTACCAGAGGAGGGCGTAGGGTACGTAGTTTACTGAGATGTATCAGGGACCGGACTCAGGTGTGTCCTGATGAATTAGCATGCAGTGATCATGTATGGTTCATAGCAGTTGAGACAGCATGAGTAGAACTACACTAACCATGACTTAGAGTTAGCAGCAGTGGTCTTTGCCTTGAAGATTTGGCGACACTATCTGATGGATGAGTGTTAGTCTACTCTGAACACCAGAGTCTCAGGTACATCTTCTCGCAGAAGGACCTAAACCTGAGATAGAAACGATGGCTCGAGTTCCTCCAGGACTATGACTTTGAGGTAGTCTATACTCCTAGGTAGGGGAATGTTGTAGCTGATGCTCTCAGCAGTAGATCGAGCATTCAACTGCTAGGAGAGGCGATAGAGCAGCTAGCTGCGTTGCAGATATCATTAGTGGATATAGATGGAACAACCATTCTTTAGTCTCTCACGGTCACTCCTCAACTTCTTCAGTGAGTCAGGGAGGCACAACATGGGTATGATGACTATAAGACACAACGTGCTCAAATATCCTCAGGGCTGGCACCTGAAGGATTTTATAAAGGTGGGGAGCACGTCATCCTTTTCAGGGGACGTACCATGGTAACAGTTTCACTACAGGATGAGGTGCTGAGGTAGTTCTACACATTCCCTCTAGTGGTATATTCGGGAGTGGAGAAGATGTATCAGGATCTCTAATGATAGCACTGGTGGCCAGGTATAAAGAAGGCAGTAGTAGAGTTCGTTTCACAATGCCTCACTTTTCAGCAAGTGAAGGTGGTGCACCAGGTACCAACAGGATTTTTATAGCCCTTAGAGGTTCCAGAGTGGAAGTGGGACATAATATACATGGATTTAGTTATGGGATTCCACGTACATCTAGAGGACATGACTCTGTCTGGGTGATTGTCGACTGACTCACCAAGTCGGCCCACTTCCTACCGATCAGAGAGCAGGGCTCAATAGAGAGTTTGGGATGCCTCTAAGTTCGGGAGATCGTATGACTTCATGGTGTTCCATCGACTATTATCTCTGATTGAGATGATTGTTTCACTTCCCGGCTATGGAAGGGGTTACAAGAGGCTTTTGGGATGTAGCTACGTCTGAGCAACACCTTCCATCCTCAGACGGATGGCCAGATAGAGAGAACCATTCAGACCATCGAGTACATGCTCCATGCATGTGTCCTCGACTTTGGTCATAGGCGGGAGGATCACTTACCCTTGGTGGAGTTTGCG
Organism: Viscum album; assembly: GCA_963277665.1. NCBI lineage: Eukaryota > Viridiplantae > Streptophyta > Magnoliopsida > Santalales > Viscaceae > Viscum > Viscum album. The sequence goes on along the minus strand of OY728163.1, from coordinate 1,690,471,402 downwards.
TACAACAACAGTTACCACTCCACCATCGGGATGGCCCCTTATAAGGCACTATACGATCGACCTTGCAGATCACCTTTGTGCTGGACTGACCCAGGGGAGTCAGCACTTGTAGGACTAGAGATGGTTCAAGCTACAATGGAGAAGGTGAAGATCATCCAGGAGTGGATGAAGACTACGTAGAGCAGACATAAGTCCTATGATGATAGGACATGGATACCACTTGAGTTTGAGGATGGTGACCATGTCTTCCTACAGGTCTCACATAGACGAGGTCTACGGAGATTTGGTTGTGGCGGAAAGTTATCTCCACATTTTATCAGACCTTTCCAGGTCCTCAGCAGAGTAGGTGAGGTGGATTACCACCTGGCCCTTCCAACTTAGTTGCATCAGGAGCACGACGTCTTCCACGTTTCTCAGCTGAGAAGATACATGCACGACCCGACCCACATCATCGATCACGAGGAGCTAGACATCGATGACGGGGAGACATTCATGGAGGTCCCATTAGAGATTGAGGATTGACAGGAGCGGGTCCAACATGGATGGTCGATTCCTCTGGTGCGCGTTCACTAGAAGCACAGGATCCTCCAGGAGAGAACATGGGAGCGGGAGGCTCAGATTCGTGCCCAGTACCCTCATTTGTTTCCCTAGTGTGTGTTGTAGCTTTACGGGGATGTAAATCCCTGAGGTGGGGGAATGTAAAGACCCATAAATTTCAAGGAAAATTTTTTCTTAAATACTTTGGAATTTTACGAGTCTTTAGTTTCTGAAGGCACCTAATTCTGAGGCCCGGTGTGCCCAAAATCAATTTCTGAAGTTATTTTCGGGTACGTTCAGTAAACGTACGTGCGAGATTTTTGATATTTTAATCCAATGCTCAGAATTGAAATATGAGGGCACTAATGAACTTGAAGCACTAGTATTTTCCTAAGGGGACCTTTACCTCAGTTGCGTTTGCTCGAGAGGAGAAGTTAATTTTTGGGGATTTATATTAAATTAAATTAAATTTTTGTACAAAATCTTATTGTTTAAGAGGTAGTTATTTCCACCAAAGGGAAGTTCGGGTGGGCCCCACACCCCACATAACCTCCCATGGGAGGATAATGTCTGTGGGGCCCACATGATCCTAACCCCTCAACTCTCCCTTGAACCCCCTTGAACTTCCCTATTAAATTTTGATCCAACCCATACTTCATTAATTAAGGTGGATCCTCTCCACCTCCAACTTGTTTTCATTAATATGACAACACCATTAATAAATTGATTGAACACCATAATTAATTAATTAACTTAAGTGTTTGAATTTTGAAAAATGTGGGAGAATAATATAATATCCTAAGCTATTATTTTTGGGGGCACTTGTTGTGTTGGGAAAGCTCTGAATAATTAAAAGAATAGTGTTTTTCTCTCGACAAAGAACAACATTCTTCAACAAAGAAAGAAAAAACTTCTCTATCGACGCATCCTCTTCGGACGTACCCCAATGTCAATGAAATTGACGTATGTATTCCACGATGCCCGACCTTCGCGACGCACGTCTTCCACAGCTCATTGATGTGCACAGTTCATGAAATTGATGTAGGGGTTTTTTATTAATTATAATTTAATTAAAATTAAACTCTTGTTCTTCTATGTATACCTTGGTTTGACTTTGGCCGATTGATATCAACTAATACGGAGGGTGCGGACCGAACCAACATGGCCCGAAGACCCTCTGTTGGTTATTGTTGTTTTCACGAAGGGGGCTAAGTCAAGAAGGGGTGGTGCTGTCGCACCACGCCAGAGGAGAACCATGGGATGAGGAAGGCGATGTTGTCGGTGACTGGAGGAAGCAACGACCGTGTGTCAGCCACATAAAGAAGAACTTCGGCCCACATCTGCGGGTTTCTCGACCGAAGAATAACTGGTCGGTTAGAGCTGGTCGTGCCGAAGGAACCGCGGCACCCCTAGGGCACCACGCCGTAGAAATCCCAGGCCCACGTTCTGCAGGCCACTTCAGCAGTGAACCAGCCTGCCACCTGCTGGCCAGGTTGAAGGAGTCCACAGAACCCGTAGGTGTCGCGCGAGAGAACTGCGGCCCATCCGTGTGGGCTTCTCACACTGGGAAGACCAGTCGGCTTCGGCCAGCCGGATAGGAGGGGTGGCGCCGCTCGGTGCCACACGTTCGGGAAACTGAGGGGAGGGGGGTGCCCCCCCACCCCCCTCCCCCCGCATCGCTCGGCCATCCGGGCCGGGCCGCGCCACACGGGGTCGGGTCGCACCCTGCCGGGTCGGGCCATGCCACACCGGGTCGGGCCGCACCCCACCAGGTCGAGTCACGCCCCATTGGGTCGGGTCGCGATCCACCAGGCTGGGCTGACCCCCTGCCGGGTCAGACCAGTCGAACCAGGTCGGGCCGACCTGCCAGCCCGCTGGGCTTGATGGGTCGGGCCCGTTTCACTTAAACGTGAATAACTTAAAGATCGTGCATCTGATCGATGAACCGTCTGCATCACTAGGATCCTCGTGACAAGATGGTCCTTTTGAGATACTCTAAGTGAGATTTGGACGACTTTGGAAAACACTGGGTTTAGAACAAGCAAAATTATAATCGGGCCCCTGAATGGAAAATCCAATATCTCTCAGACCGAGCGTCCGATTTATGTGTCGTTTGTTGCATTGGGTTCCTTTTTATTAGACAGAACTTCAGGATATATCAACTCTATACTTTGTGACAGTTGATGTATCGACCCATTTGCTCGAGGAGCGGACCCTCCCAGAATCGAGCATGCTGTGTGCGGGAACCCTAGAGCTGGCCGCGATTGCAATGACTACCATACTGGAAACCTCAATGGATTCGATGATGACGACTACCGTACGAATCCTCCGTGGTTTTGATGATGAAGAGAACTATATTGGAATCCTTCATGAGTTCGACAGCGATGACTAATGTACTTGTATCCTAAGTGGGTCCGACAGTTTGACTTCTGTACTAGTATCATGAGTGGGTCTAATATAGTATCTGGTCTAGAATTATACGTGGGTTCGACAGCATAGTTGTTCTAGTATCCTACGTGGGTTCAACAGATTAGATGAATCAATGACTACATCTGATCATCTCTATTTCTATACAAAATATGTATACCTGTGTGAGCTGAGTCTTGACTTTCAATCATTGTCATTAATGTGATTGACTTGCTTTCCTATGTGGAATGGGTTATGCGTGGGCTCGAGAGTTAGATCCAAACTGTGATTGATAAATTAGGTATATGTATGAGCATATAACTAAGTAGATTTGGTTGATTATTCATGATTGTATCTTTCATATGTGGTTTATCCTTCGTGGATTCTGGGAGACCTTCAGGGGTCTCGGGGTCCGTACTGAGTATCGTATATTCACCCCTGCATGGGCTATGCCTGCACAACATTGTGTTGGATGCAAACAACAGACAACACTAATCGAGGTGGAGGCTTGTGGATCTGAACAGTACCCAGAGGTGGACCACTTGACGAGACGTACACGAAGCAGACGACCGGACCCGAGGTGTTGTAGAGGCCATCTTTACCCACCCTTTAGGTGGGATTCCCAGAAGATGACTCAGTGGTTTTTGTTTTACATTACTGTAGTTGTATTAGCTTTTCAGTTGTACTGTACTTACTATTGGGCATGTATTTCTGGCCCCTTTCCTTTCAGCACTTACGTTTTTATTTGGTATTATATAGTGCTTTCTTCTATTGCGTACTCTATTGTGTTTGTTTACTTTTATAAAGGCAACTCCTTCCCTTTTAATCAGTATTACGCCTTTGGTGCTAGTCGCCATCCCCTGACCTATGGAAGGTGGGCTTGGGGTAGTCACAGCATGGGCCCCGAGGACGGGTCGTGACATGAATGTTTTTTCCTTGTAAAATCTTCATAGTCCTGTTTCATATAAGTTCAAAAGTACCCAAACATCCAGATTTGACAATATATATTTGTGTCTATCTAGTTTATAGAAAATTTAATTCACTTGGGAACACCATAATTGTAACACCCTAACACACTTCACTGGACCTATATTAGAGTGCCATATGACCTCATGCATGCGTCCCTATAAACATGCTATTTCTGACTGTTTGTGTGGGAATAAATAGTTTTGTGCATATAAAATTCCATTAGTAAAAAATCAATACAAAAAATTTTAGTAAAAAATAAAACAATTACCATATACTGGTAAATTGAAAACTAAGCCAATAACATAATACAGTATCTAAATGTAAACTATTTATATAATATAAATCCAAGTACCCCTGATGTGGAAGGTCAATAAATGTATGAAGATTGAAGGAAATAAATGAATGAAACTACAATAATAGTACATGTTCCATATGGATATCACAACTGTCAACCAAGATAAAACAATTCAACAGCTTAATGCAGGTTCATTTACCTTAGATATATTTCTGACTATAAAATTTGCATACCTAATGACATTCCCATGTAGTTTGTGATTATAACCCTTGTAGAAAACCAAAAATTCTTTAATAACATTTGTATAGAAATATTTAAATCTTTATTCTATGAAGATTAGGTAATTTTGTAAAAAAAATCTGGTGTTGAGTCATCATGTCTTTAAGGTCCTGAAAAGTCCGCAAAGGAGAATGAGAATCCCCTTTAATCAAAGAGAGATTCTACACAATTTCCCACAAAAGAATTGGGGAAAATTGTGGAAAATAATCAAAGGATGGAACAAGACGAACCGGTCTGTAGACCGGTTCAATAACAACGGTACGCAGCTGGTTCCACAAGGTTCCCCCTCTACGGACTGTTGTCATTCGCGGAATGGAGGCGGGGATCCTCTGCAGGTGCGAAGTAGGACAACCGCCAACCCGATCCACAATCATGAACCACCCCCAGCTGTGAACCACGTCAGCTGGCCCGGGGCACATCCGTTGTCGTTCGCGAAATGGAGGTAGAACCTTGCGCGGATGCAAAGCTCTCCTTGAGCGAGTTTGGTTCGTGGGGGAGGTGCGCTCAATGCCTCCCGCAAGTTGCGGATTGACCAAGTCATCCGTAAACCGTGTTTCTAGTCACGGGCCTCTTCAGAAGGTGCTGCATGACAATAGATACATCTATTTCCACACTCTATAAATGGAGATGGGGGGTAATAGAAAAGGATAGATCGATCAAATTCAAGTGGAAGGATTTCGAAGGAAGGAGCTTAGGATTTCAAAAACAGCGAAGTTCCAGTTCACGAACTAGAACAGGTATGAAGCTGGAAATGAATTAATAAGGAACTGAAAAAGGAATAAAAACTTGGTGAACCACGAACATAAAATAACAAGGAAAAGGAGACCACGAACCATGACCCCTCCGCAGATGCACTCCTTGCGGACCATGGAGTTTATGACCCTTTCCCGATCTGTCGCACCGTGTAGCACCCTCCTACGCGGGTGAAGCCCTGACTGACGAACCTCTAACAAGCGTCGCCTTCGGCTGCCGCTACTCGCGTGGACCCCTCCACGTACCATCCTGGTACACAGGCCAAACCCGAAGCCACGAACCACCTAGTTCGTGGGATGCCCATCAGTCTGTAGACCATCCTGGTTCATGGACGACCTCTACAGCCGTGTAGCACCTCCCTACGCAAACGGCGCCTCCCCTCATACACTCATGTGGTCTTCCAAATCCTTCTAAGTTCCCATTCTCCAAGCCAGATAAAATCCTTCCAATCTATTCTGATCCTTTGCGACCCCCTAATTTCCCATTCATCAGCCCCGAGTTGAGGCCTCCACCAGAGCCAACGGACCCATGTGATGTAACCTTAAGTCACATCAGCTTGCCATTTTGAGTTTACATACGCATGGTAAGAGAGGGCGAAGGGATTTCTCCGGCCCTTGATCGGATTCTTGAAGCATTCTTGGGTTCACATTCCCATAGTAATGCGGAGTTCGAGCCCGAGCATCCCCTTTCTACCCATCCACTGGTTAGAAATGGGGCACTTCTCCCCTCCACATGGAGTGGCGGACTACCCGTCAGAAGGAGGCACCCATGCACCTCCATACTTCCCCATGGCTATGGAAGGGCGTAGTGGGGAAGGGTGTTGCTCCGTTCTTCTTCGGGGACAAGTCCCTTTCCCGTTGGAATTTATCACCATGGGAATCCATCTCAGAGTAAGCCCCGACTTTTTAGGCTGCCCCGACGCGTAAGCCCCATCACACTTCCCACGGATGCACCTTTCGTGACGTGATCATCTGGTCCTTGTTGCCTCTTGTTTCTCACACCAAGAATGACTCACGTGGTCTTAGAGTAAGCATCGACCATGACATCATCTCATGAGACTCCTCAGAGTGTAATCCCCAATCCATTACCCTGGGCTACCTCAGACTGTAAGCCCCATGCCAATTCGAACTATGTGGACTTTGACTCTTCACCATAGGGATACGTAGGAAGCCTCCAAGAGGTTCAAGCCCGATCACCATTGGACCCCTAGGTCCACATTCACTTCGGTTCTCTGATACCCCCACCCGAACTACGTGGACTTTGATCCATGTCTCCTAGGAAGAGTATGTAGGAAGCCTCCCCAAGGTTCAAGCCCAATAATCGGTTGTTGCAACCATATTCATGTCGATTCATAGCATCAACCCTGGGAATCCAAGAGTGTAATCCCATACCAGACCGAACTACGTGGGTTCTGATTCATCTCATAAGGATATGTAGGAATCTCGTATCATAGGTTCGATCCAAACGCTCAAGTCATTATCTGTCTCCCCAAGTTGACAATAAAATCCAGAGTGCCTAGTTACGAGGCTTTAAACCAGTACTGTCTCAATGAGTCCAGACTTCTCTGGGTCATTAATCCAACGAGGGATGGTAAACCTCGGGCATAAATGATTCTGAACCCCTATGTCTAGCTGACTATTTCCAACAAGGTGTAATTCGTGGACACTATGCTTGGGTATAAACCAAAGATTCACGAACATGTGAATATGACTTAAATCTATAATAGAGTCTCAGAACAGGAAATAATTCCCCCTAAAAGGGTGAGATGAGCCCGAATTCCCATCCTCTCGACCAATGTGGGTTCTTAATCATCGCTGGTCAAACTGCCCAGTGAACTCCTGCCTTTGGAAAGCAGGTCCACGTATTGTTGGATATAGAACCGTTGGGCGTTTTGGGGCAAAAACAATGCACCTGATATGAGTGATTAAGAAGAACCCAATCCTCTCTAATCAAATGTCGGGTAGCGCACATTTCTCCCCCACAATCCCTTCATGCACCGCGAGACAAAAAATAGTGAACCCGACATGAATCTTTAACCAAGTATGATGGATTTAACCTAATCCCACCTTGTTCCCCCTTTATACTCACAAGGAGGGCCAAGAAAGGTCATTAATTATCCATGGGGTCATGATATGCTTCTTTGATGAGCTTGTTGTTTGTATTTGTTAAAATATTTTACAGGTACCACTCAGAACTCCCTTCGATCCAATGGCATCATGAAGGAACACACATGCGTGTGTTTCCAATAATGCAATGACCGAACATCCTCACAAACAGAGGACCTCGTCACCTACCCAGCGTCTTCAACGCTGGTTCTTAGATGCGTTGATCCGAGAGTACCACTTGAACGGTACTCTCCCAATGGTGGAGGCGGCCATGCACACCCTCAAATACTCCTGGACTCACTGGTCACCTGCCCAACAGCGGCCAAAAAAGCAGATCCAGACGGCCCCTGTCGTTGCCATAAATCATTTCGGGAGTCTATCCCCGGAACGAGACATGCGTACCTACCTTATCTTAGGGAGGTGAATGAGGTCGACGTTGAGGACTTTATCCCCACTAAATGGGGGTTCCACTCTAAGGCCCCCACCGGAAGACGTCATTGCGGTCACGCCGCGACTCAGTATCCTCATGATAAGGAGGATGTCACCCCAAGGATCTAGGCCCACGCTCCCCGAGCTTCGGTCCCTCGGACCGCCCGACGAGGGTATCAAGCGTACAACCAGGGACCGGTCATCACCCTTGTCCCTGATGAGGAGGATCACTACCCAATCATGAAGTGATATCATGAATAGGCACATACACTAGTTCGCTCCTCCAAAGCCCGCCATCCAGACATGGTGGCATCATACGAGCAGACGCACATCCCCACCACGCTCTATGAAGCCTGTCGCTCACATAGGATGGCACCTACCCGGAAGGCACCTCTCCATGCCCAGGTTCATGAATCCCACCAACCCGACGTGGTGGAGACCCAGCACCCGCAGGACCAGCTCCTAGAAGATGCTCTTAACGCCAACCATCCCAATATAGTGGCGATCAACAAAGCCCGCCATCCAGCTGTGGCAGTAATTAATATGAGGGTACGTCTAACTACAAACAAAGGCCCCCAACTCGATATGATGGGAAACCAACATATACAGGGCCAGATCCCAGTGGATGCATGTAAATTCCTCCATCCTAATGTGGGGGAAAATGAAGAGATAATCTGGCATATCTCAGCCCAGGGGCAGATTTGTTCACCTACCCCAACACAGAAGAATTGTCAGTACCTACTGACCACCAGAGGACCGGAGTAGGATATTCATACTTCGATACCAGAATGGACCTTCATACCCGTTCTGGCCAAAGATGTCCTTCTGCATATCCTATCAATGATAGAGGTGCAGGTATCGATCCCATATCATATCTTGCAGACTTTCAAGAATGTAATTTCATTAGCGGGAAGAGCAAGGACTCGGGCTGGTGAGCCCATCTCCCTAATTGAGGAAACTCATCTAAGAGATGATATAGCCACCTCGGGGCAGATCTACATCCCTACTTCTGTCCAAGAGGGTCGCTGGCCATATTCCGTGACGCAAGGGCAACCCGATCGAGCAGCTTCACTCGTTCCAACTAGTGGACACCCGTCCATCACGTTGGATGCTCCAGAGCACGCATATATCCCTGCTAAATGTCAATATTTTCATCGACATATCCCAAAAACATCACTGGACCCAATTAGACAGGGACCCAAAGGTAAAGGCCATTGTCAACAGCAGACGGTCCCCGCTACCCGCAAGAAAGCGCCCCGAACACGCCGAAGGCAGCCGGAAAATAAAGAACGAGTTCATGACTCCACTCTACTGGAAGATGGGGTTCCAAATACCGATAAGCACATATCAAAGGCTCAGAACCCTGCCCACCCATTACCATATTATGGGAGTGGTAGTAAGATTTGTGAAGTTCCTCCCCACAATGTTGCTATTAGCAGCTCTGATGGTCCTCCCCAAAGCACCTGTGGGGGCCTCCCCTGCGGGCGTATAATGATCGAACATGAGAGCTTCTCTTTTGATGTGAGTCACAGAGACCCTCCACATTACCGGAAGATCAAGAAGCAAGAAGGCCCTCCACTTACTGCGATACACCTTGAAGGTCCTCCCTGTGGTATACACTGCAAGCACTCTCCATGCGGTGGGACCACATATTATGATGATAGTACTCACTATTATAGTCACAACTGCAGAGGCCCTCCCTACAGTGACATCTCATCATGACAAGAAGGCCCTCCCCTTGTTGAAGCCTACCTTGAAGGTCCTCCCCAATGGTTACGTTGCAATGACACTTCGTGCAGCCAGGCATCAGATCACGGTGGTAGTCATCACCACCCTGATAATGGAGGTCCTCCCCGTAGAGACGTCAAGCAACGAGAAGGCCCTACCCTCATTGCAGTACATTCTGAAGGCCCTTCCCAGGGTGTACCCCACATATATTCTCCTGGTGGCAGCTATAATGGTATTCCTCGACATTGCAGTAGCTGTGATGGTAGTCCTCGCCACCACGACCACCATTGAGAAGGTCCTCCCCGCAGTGGCCCCAAGCAACAAGAAGTTCCTCCCCTTTTCACAGTGTATTTTGAAGGTCCTCCCTAGGATACACATCCAACGTCAAACCATGATGGTCATCCTCACCATGATGGAAGTTTTTGCGAAGGCCCTCCCCGTAACAACACCACATAGCCAGAAGCCCCCCCCCCCTAATGTGACACGCCTTGGAGGTCCTCCCGAGGGTATGTACTGCAACAGTCCTCTATGCAGTGAGGCGCCAAGCAGTAATGGTAGTCCTTTCCATTGCAGCCTCCGTTGCAAAGGCCCTCCCCGCAATGACATATCATGTCGATCAGAAAGTCCTCCCCCTTAAGAATCAAGAAAAGAAAAGCCCTCATATGTCGAGGCACTCAGAAGGATGGGATCGAGCATGTCAGAATCCCAGTTAGTCACCAACGACACCCTTCTTCGATCAGGAGACGTTCCAGGGCCACGTTAATCTTCTGAACCACCTTGGAATCACCCACATGATAATTCGATACATACCGATCATACTACCTCCGACCACACTATCAGTGAGAATCTCAATTGGGCTGAGTAGGTAGAGGAATCACTAGCGGAGGAGTATACCGACATGTTGAACCTGAGGAAACAAATGGCCATAGATGATATCCCAGTTATGTTTTGTCCCACGACCACCTCTCAATTCGACATACCCAGAAAGTTGTTAGAAGAATTTGTGCATGACATCCGATACAAAATATGGACAACCCTCCGCCATCTAAAATCAAGATTCATGCCCTATGACGGGTATGTAGACCATGCCAAGACAATATGAGACCTCCTGTGTCACATCGACCTGGATGCTCTTCCTTCGGTGCGGCGACAACGACCTGAGAGGCATAAAGGAAACATGGAGATAGCCTGCCTCCATGCACTGCACCAACTGTGCTGCCTCATCGGTGACACTTCGATGGGAGTCCATATCAGAGGATGGGGAGAACATGGAGCTCTGCATTTCACTCCGCTCCCCACCCAGAAGAACCTGTTTAGCATAGTGTCTTGCAATGCCATCACGGCAAGGCAGTGATCGATTGGTCTCCCTATTCGATAAAGGTGACACACCTAGACAAGACATGCCTTGAGTAAGTCCCAGAAGCATCAGGCCCAATGGGAATAAGCCATCGAAGAACTCCAGAATCAAACCACCGAGAGAAAACAACAAGCCTCTCGCCTAAGATAGGTCAATCAGCGGCCATTTCCAGCCTCCCTGGAGAGGATTGAGTCGCAAGTGAACTCGGCATCAGAACTAGTTCACCCCCAAATGGGGGCATGCAAGATTAGGAAAGTCGCGATAGCAGCAGCTGCTGCCGCAATCCAGGGCCAACCCCAGCCTGTAGGGCTGGGGGAATTTTTAACAAAAAATCCCCCTATAAGACCAATAAAAACCTGAAAAGACTCAACGTCTAGGGAACAGAGCTTGCCCAAGCCCTCAGGGATGGGGGCATTTTTACCACCTCAACAACAACCTCCACCACGAGGATTAGTAGTTTCTCATCTAGGCAGGATAGTCAGAAGAGGAGGTTCCTGCCTATCTCGTCTTTTGAGTCACCATCCCCTTCAAGAGGGAGGCGTACCATAAGGACACATAAAAGGACTCTCTATGTCACCCTTTGTCGAGGAGTCCAAAAGAAATCCTGAGACAGGAGGTGGAGGACCAGAAAAAGGTGTGGGAGATACTCTTCCTATTTGAATGATGATTTATCCTCCACCCCGCGATATGAATCCATCAACGCCATAGAGGATAACCCCACGGGTGACACTGGAGATGATGCAAATCCAGATGGATCGGGAGATGATGGTTTCAGTGAGGCTGTTACTCACAACGAACCACTAGGTGTGCACACCCGGAACCAGAGGGCCACTCTAAATATGGCCGACCCTTCAGCTAACCATCCTATGCTCACCCAGTGAGCTCCCAATAAGGATAAGAACAAAGGAATGGTTACCCGTAACCCACCTACTTCTCGCGATTAAAATGAGCCACTTATGCTCGAAGAGAGGTTCGCTTGAATAGAAGAGGAAATGAAAGAATTGAGGTGGCATAATGTCCAACTACTCTAGAGGAGCCGTCTTATTGAAAGCACTTCCCAAGATGAGCCACACCTTGCACTCCCAGCAAGTACACCTCAAAGACAAAGGTTTTCCCCAACAAATGAAGCATGGTCAGGGCTCCCGCCCAATGAGGTGCCCGGCCCATCCAACTACATAAATGTGGTTCTGGATGAATACCAAGACTTCCATCCATTTAGGAAGCAACCGGAGCGAGTACGTCTGAACCCTATGAAGGTGTCACAAATGTCATACGCACCCTTGGTGTCGGCCAAGCTGGATCCTCAGGCAATGCCTCCGGCTACACCCACCCAAGACCAGGCCCAACAGGATGTAAACCAGGGACTCGTCAGCACCATAGAAGCACTTACAGATCGATTGGAAGCAATGGAAGGTTGAAGCACTCCGATAAAACTAGAGCGGAAGCCCTAGCTAGATTGGGTGAGCAACACGCCTCCTCCACCCAATTTTGGGAGCCCTGTATTCCCTATTTTCAATGGTTCAGGTGATACAGAACAACACTTGATGCACTACGCATCTTATTACGACCCTATGATGGGAACTCCAGAACAACAAGAAGCAGTTAAACACAGATGCTTCGTATGGAACTTGCAAGGATCGACCTTCGTCTGGTATACGAGTCTACAAACCCAGTCAATAAAAAGCTAGGAAGACCTTCAACAGCAGTTTCTTTTCCACTTCAGCTCGATGTTTCCCAAAACAATGGTCAGCGACCTCATGAATTGCAAATAGAGGGAGAATGAGAGAGTCTTAGATTTCATTTCTAGATGGAATGGTCTGACATACTCTCTGAATAGGCCAATTCCCCAAGATGAGATGCTGGCCATATGTATCGATGACCTTCGAGACGAGCTGCTCATACCAGTGTAGTGCACCACTGGCTTCTGCCCTCTCTCGGCCATCGCCCAGAGTATTGAAGACTCCCAATAGCGGACCAATATGAAGTCTCGAATAGCCTCACAGGATCTGGCAAAGCGAACAGTTAGAGCTGAAGTGTCCTCTGTCATGCTCAAGCTAGCCCCTGTGCCTGCTCCACTGCCTAGGCCTCCAAAAAATTGTCAAGGGCCCCCAGTATATTAGCAGCTGCCTCCACCCAAGCGGGTCGATCAGAGAGGATCGGAGCAGAACAAGTTCAAGGAACGAATACAAAAAAGTATACTTCTTCTGAGAGGACTAAGTCCGCGACTATTTCATCACTGCCATGAATTGCAACTTTCTCCACCTTACGGAGCCAGGGAAGCCCGAAGAAGTTGGCCGCGATGACAGGGATAATTACTATCCCTACCATCGAATTTTAGGGCACAGTATACAGGAATGATTTGTCTTCAAAGACATCCTACAAAGGATGGTAAACTCCATGCAGGTCGAACTGGGACCACCCCGAGCACATGTGACATATATTTCTACCACCGACTCCAACAAAGGGGAAGGGTGGCAGGAAGTCACCGGCAATAAGGGAAAAAATATTTGATAGTTAGATGACTCGGAAGATTGTCAACCAAGCTCAGGGCATACTCCAAGCCCAATTACAACAGTCGGTGTTGCCGCCAACAGCCCCTAATGTCGCGCAACCGACAATATAAGCCTTGCAACCCTCCACAGGTCAGTCATCCAGGCGTAATCAAAAATGTAGGAGACAAGAGCAAGAGGAGCAATCCACAATGAGACCAAAGTTAGCCCCAAAACTGTTGGATTTTATGCCCTCAAAAATGGCACCAGAGGCACCGACCCACCAAACGACACCATCAAGGACAACTGACCAGGTTTACCTGTCACATGATGAGGAGCTAATAATTGGTTCCATCAACCTCATCCAGCTAATGGAATCGTTCCCCGATGAAGGGTATGGTTATGAACCTGAGTTACCGATGCAAGGGGCTGGGAGGAGAAATTGTAGAGGCAGGGGATATCGGGGAAGGCGCAGTCGCTGCCGAAACCAACCCTATGGTTTTACCCCAGCCCAAACCGTTAATATCATGGAAACCCATGGGAGAGAACTTTAATGGACTCAATATAAGAAGGAATATCCCTCCACCTCAACATGCGGCCACCCTGGCCCTGTCATTCTGAGGTATCCATCAGAGGAGGAACCGATGTATAGCCTCCTAGTGCACACAAACAGACTGGTCGTGCTGAGTCCCGAGAATGTGGGAACACCACCAACCTCCAACCCTGCAGCCGGTCCTTCCTTGTCGTGTGCTCCAAATCATAGCATCGCTGCTAAAATTCTCCCACAAACAAATAAGCGTTAACCGTTGGAGTAAAAATATGATATCCTTAAGCAGCTGGCATTAGTACTAGCCAAGATGTCAATCCTGGATGCCCTGAGATTGTCAGAAGAACTTAGGGAGGTGCTTATTGAATCCTTGCTCATCCCCCAGGAGTTCCAAGCCGAGGTAGCTGCTGCCGAGATTTAACGGACGGAGACTGGCCCATCTGAATGCAATTTGGTGATTTCCTTCACCGATCAGGATAAAGATGCCATCATGCAGGGACATATCAAACCACTATATGTGTCTGACACACTAAATGATGTTGGGATCCGCAATGTATTTATTAACAACGGCTCCAGAGTTAACCTCTTTCCCCTACGAACACTCCGCAAGTTGGGATATAGTGAGGATGACCTAATCCCCTCAGCCACAACCCTATTGAGTTATGAGAAGAGTGAATAGAAGCCAATGTGATAGATCAAGCTGAAAACCCATTTTGGCGACCTTGTGGCCTACTCGGAATTCCTGGTGGTCCGGCAGAACACAACATTCAATGCCCTATTTGGAAGGACGTGGTTCTATAAACACATGGCCATTCCTTCATCCTACCACCAGTGTATCAAATATTGCGTTAATAGAAAAAGTGCGACATTGCACACTGACAAGGCCCCTTTCGAGCTCTCCGATTTAGAATACATTGGCGCCGTGTTTTACGAGTAAAAGAAAAAGAATCCTTCACTCGATGGTATTGACTGGATCCCTACTCCAAATGGTCTGTAAATGGTTCCTGATGACCCCCTCAGGAAGATTGGAGGAGCCTACGTACTACCCATCAACCATGTTGAGAGTAAGAATTTAGGCCTGGACACACACTCGACTATCCTCATGCCTACAACCATGACCCCCGAGCATAGCGGTGTAGAAATGACCACTGGACCTCAAATTAGGGGAGAATACTTGAGCGAGGATGCCCAGAATGCCTCACCTACAGACTCCTAGGAGAACGAGTCAAGAGCTCTCCCATCGATGGATCGAGAAGATGAGGATTTGGGAGAAGAAGAGGAGGAAGATCTTAGGGATGCACCTCCTACATTTGAGGAAGTTATCTCCACCACTGTGGATGAGCTCGGGGAAATAAACTTGGGTACCAAGGAAGACCCGAGGCCCACTCTTGTTAGTGCAGCCATGTCCCCCGAGGACCACAAGGTATATACCGCTTTCATAAGGAAACATCGAGGTGTTTTTTCCTGGAATTACACAGAAACGTCGGGACTCGATCCTGAATTGGAAACCCACCACTTAGGTCTTCCAGAAGACCACCAGGGTTATAAACAATCCACCACAAGAATTCACCCCTCTCATGCTTCCAAAATAGAGGCTGAAGTCAATAAGATTATTAAAGAAGGATTCATCTGGGATGTCCAGTACCCTATCTGGTTGGCCAAAATCATCCCTGTTAATAAAATGAATAGAAAAATCTATGTTTGCTTTGATTTCAGAGATCTCAATCGGCATTGTCTGAAAGATGATTTCCCCGACCCGATCACTGAGTTATTAATCGATGTAACGTCCGGGTATGAGGCTCTATTTTTCATGGACAGTTATTCTGGGTATAATCAGATCTGGATGGCCCGATAAGATGAAGAAGCCACTACCTTTAAATCCCCTCATGGAATATTTTGTTATAGGGTCATGGCCTTTGGTCTCAAGAAAGCTGGCGCCACATATCAACGCGCCATGCATCACAACTTTAAACCATTCCTAGAGAGATTCATCAAATGCTACATGGATGACTTGGTGGCCAAATCAAGACAGCGCTCAGATCACCTGTCAGACCTTGAAACCGTCTTCAAAAAACTCCGACAACATAGCCTGAAGATGAATCCCTAGAAATGTGGCTTCGGGGTTACCTCAGGGAAATTCCATGCCTTCGTCGTATGACATCATGGCATCGAAGTCGACCCTGAAATGACAAGGGCTATCCTTATCCTTCCACCTCCCCACAATCTCACTGAGTTGAGAGGATTCCAAGGACACCTAGCCTACATCAGGCAGTTCGTAGCCAACCCAGTAGGCAAATATTTTCCCTTCCCTAGGTTAATGGAAAAAGGGGTTACCTACAAATGGACAGATGACTACCAAGAGGCGTTCGACAGCCTAAAGAAGTGCCTCTTATGCCTGCTGGTGCCCATGCCCCTGGTTGAAGGAATACCTCTCATCCTATATGTGATGGCCTTAGAGCAGTCACTGGGAGCCTTCCTCATGCAGAAAAATGACACTAACAGTGAAAACAGTCTCTATTACCTCAGCCGAACCATGATCGATGCTGAAACTCGATACTCAAACATCGATAAGAGTCGTTTGGCCTTGGTCTTCACAGTTCAAAAATTTCAACATTATCTGTAGTATCATAAAGTCCATTTGGTCTCATGGAGTAACCCGCTCAAGTACATCCTTAGCCACCTAATACTGACTGGGCGCCTGTCCCGATGGGCAGTCATCCTGCAACAGTTTGACATCTGGTTTGTGCCTCAAAAAGCCGTCAAGGGCCATGAATTAGCATATTTTCTGGTGGAGCACCCTTCAACGGGGACCACCACACCGGACGCCGAGCCACCTGATGAAGACATCTTCTTGGTTCAAGAGGAGTTTCCAGCGTGGAAATGTACTTCGATGGTGCATCCCGAAGCCCAACTGGGAAGAGGATGGGAGACCCTAAATTTAACAATGTGTGCTTGGGGATAATACTCATGTCCATAGAAAATGAAGTATTTCCATATTACTTCCTCATATCAGAAGGATGTACGAACAATGAAGCGGAGTATCAAGCCTTCATTGTAGGCCCGGAGCTCGCACTCCAGGCACAAGTACAACACCTTAAGGTAAAAGGTGACTTGGAACTGGTCATCAAGCAAGTCAATGGTGACTATGCTATTAAAAAGGAGGAGCAGATTCCCCTGTTTGACCATGTCCAAGGGTTAATAGAATAATTCTCCACAGAACCAAAATTTACCTATATTCCTCGGTCTCAGAATGCCCAGGCTGACACACTAGCTAATGCGGCCACAACCCTAGCCGACCTAGACCGGGATGAAACAACTATCATTATTGCTCATCGTCGAATGGTCCTGCCATTTGTTTAGGCCAAGATAGAAGAAATCAATGAAGTCAGTCTTGTCCCAGATCCATATGCTCTTACCACCGGTTGGATAACCCCCATTGAAAACTACCTTCAACGAGGAGAACTTCCATCAGACAGGGAAGAACAAGAACAAATACGGAGAAGGGAAATAAACTTTGTCCTATATGGATATGCAGGTCAGCAAGACGTCCTTTACAAATGAGGCCTCGATGGAATCCTTCTCAGATGCATTGATGGAGAAGAAACCACTATCGTAATGACTGAATTGCATGCCAGAATATGTCGAGCACATCAGTCAGGGTTTAAGCTTTCCCATCAGGTTTGAAGGCTTGGGTACTATTGGCCAACTGTGGAACGAGATTGCGAGCACTTTACCGCAAAATGCCACTCATTCCAAATTCATGCCAACTTCATACACCAACCCCCAGAGTTACTTCATTAGGCTAAGTACTTCTAGCTATTTTGCATCTAGGGAATGGATGCCATGGGACCATATCCTCTTGCCACATCCAAACAATTGAAGTATATCCTCACGACAATAGACTTCTTTTACAAATGGGAAGAAGATGTACCCCTTAAGGATGTTGGGGCAAGAAACATTGTCAGATTTATAAAAACCAATATCATCACCAAATTTGGTGTCCCGCATACCATACTGACGGATAACAACACCAACTTCTACTATGTTGAATTGGAGGAACTATACCAAGAATATGGTATCAAGGCTAACCAATCATCCTACTACCATGTAGTGGACAACAGACAGATAGAGGCTTTCAACAAGACCTTGTCCAAAATTCTCCAGAAAATGGCGGAAAAAGAAATGAAATTGGGACCAGATAAACTTTTCCATGCATTTTGGGCTTATCGAACCACAATCTGTACTGCTACTCGGGATACTCCGTACTCCTTAGTATACAGAACAGAAGTAGTCATGTCCATTGAGCTGTAATTTCCCTCGCTCTGTGTTGCCATTTTTGATCAATTATCCATCGATGAGAAATCATAAAAGTGTCTAGGTGAATTGGAACAGCTAGATGAGAAGTGGTTGCATAATTTTCACCATATAGAAGTATATCAGAACCGGATCGCTTGAGCCTTTAATAAAAAAGTTCGTCTCCTGTCTTTCTTCGAAGGAGAATTGGTGTTGGTCCTCCGGACCCCAATGATACCTAGAAAGAAGCCTCCAAATATAAGGACAAAGTGGGAGGGACCATATGTTATACACAATCTCTACTCAAATGAGGAATATTCTCTAATCTCCATGGACGGGCAGTTCACTACCGCTCCTATAAATGCGAGAATTCTAAAAAAGTATTTTGCATAACAAAAAGCAGTTATCATCCGAGCTTCAGGAAGTTAAACTGCCAAGTTCCCAATAGTCAAAACTTTATGACCCTAAACTAAGAGTATTTTGTCCTCACCGGCATAACTAAAAGTAGTTATCGTCCACGCTGCAGGACATTAAACTGCTAAGCACCCAATGGTCCAAACACTATGACCCAAAACTAAGAGTTTTTCGTCCTCACCGGCATAACTAAAACCAGTTATCGTCCAAGGTGCAGGATGTTAAACTGCCAAGAACCCAGCGGTCCAAACACTATGACCCAAAATTAAGAGTATTTCTTCCTCACCGCACGACGTTAAACTGAACGGATTTCAGAGAACTATGTACGGCTTGATTCCTGCCCTCATAGGATACATAGCGACGTCGGGATCCCCTATCCTAGCCCAGTCACTCCCAAATGGAATAAAATTAAAAAAAAGTCTATTTCCCTCGTGTATGGACCAGACCTGCACTGGGTGTATTCCTCGTCCTCACTGCACGACGTTTAACTGCACGGATTTCAGTGAACTACGTACAGCTTGATTCCTGCCCTCGCAGGATACATAGTGATGTCAGGATCCCCTATCTCAGCCCAGCCACTCCCAAATTGAATAAAATTTAAAAAATATCCCCTTCCCCCGTGTACGGACCGTCCCTGCACGATGTGTACTTCTATCAGAGTACTATGTACGAATTGATTCCTACCTTCCCAGGATACATAGTGATGCCAGGGCACTGTATCCTAGCCCAGGCACCCCCAAATGAAGTTTAAAAAAATCCTTTTTCCCCTGTGTATGGACCAGACCTGCACATGGTGTATTCCTTGTCCTTACTGCACGACATTAAACTAAACGGATGAGATTCAAAAAAAACCACCTTCTCCCCCATGTATGGTTCAGACCTGCATGAGGTGTGTTGTCTTTCAAAGAACTACGTGAGGCTTGATTCCTACCCTCGCAGGATATGTAGTGACACCAAAATTCCACACCCTGGTCCAGCCACCTCAAATGAAGCCAAAAATACCCCCTTCCCCCATACGGACTAGACTCGCATGGGGTGTATTCCTAAAAAGAACTATGTAAGGATTGATTCCTGCCCTCGCAGGATACGTAGCAATGCCAGGGTTCCCCATCCTAGCCTAGACATTCCAAAAAAAATATGCCCCCCCCCCTCGTGTACGGACCAGACCTTCCATGGGGTGTATTCTTCGTCTTTACTACACGACGTTAAACTGCAGGGAAAAGAAGGATTAAAAATGCCCTCTCCCCCCTTGTACAGAACAGACTTACACGGGGTGTTCTCTAAAAAGAACTACGTGAGGCTTGATTCCTGCCCTCGCAAGATATGTAGCGATGCCAGGATCCCCCTATCCTGGCATAGCCACCCCCAAATAAAGATTAAAAAAATTCCCTTTTCCCCCATGTATGGACAAGACCTGCACGGGGTGTGTTCATCATCCTTTCCGCATGACGTTAAACTACACAGATAAGGATAAAAGAAATATGCCCCCTTCCCCCGTGTAAGGAACAGACCTGCACGGGGTGTACTCCAAAAATAATTACGTGTATCTTGATTCCTACCATCACGGGATACATATCGACGTCGGGATCTTTTCTCCTAGCCCAGCTTTCGAGAAAAGGAAACACAGGCATATATACCCCTCGTCCTCACCGCACGATGTTAAACAGCATGAACTTCATCCTCACCGCATGACGTTAAACTTCACAGACATCGTCGTGAACCACCTAAGATATATGGAAAAATGAGATGAGAATACTCCTTGTGCATTTGGATACATCCTCTCCATACATCAGACTCCATGCCCCGGATAATGGAGGATCTTCATAACCAATCATGGCCATCAGAAGTTGAAAGTTATCGACCCATGGACACCTTTGTATGACTATGCATACCATGCCCTCAGCGGATCTTCATATTGATAGCCCCTGGCCCATCTACTAAGGCAAGATTTCCTCAGGTGATACTCTTCCTAGCTTCGTACGCTTATGGGCCTCAGATCCCCCGTATCATATCTCCCGATCCAGAAATTAATGGAGTAGTGGTTTATAATTTCGTCCCCCTTTTCACATCAAAACGTTTCTAGGGTATCCCTACCTGTTTAGTCTATGTATCCTCCCGTGATTCACATGACAACCTACATCTGTGAACATCAAGCCAGGGGTAGGCTACATTGACTCAACGGACAATTGCAGGGAAGATGTTTCTTGTATGCTCAGACACCATTATTCCCACATGCCGAACTCTGTACTATGGGAAATCTCAAGTTTTCATAAACATTCATGGCCATCGGAAGTGGAGAGTCATCGACCCGGGGACACCTTGGCATTACTATGCATACCATGCCCTCAGCGGCTCTGCATATTGATAGCCCCTGGCCCGTCTACCAAAGGCAAGATTTCCTCGAGCGGTATTCTTCCTAACTCTGTACGCTTACCAGCCTCAGACCCCCCCCCACACACAACATCTTCTGATCTGGGAAACCTAAGAGTTACAGTTTACAACCTCCATCCCCCACCCTGTTCAGAGTATATCAGAGCATGCTAACTCAGTTATCCTTCAAGTGACTGCGGAAATAGTCACCCAATGGTCTGAGCTCTATGATTGCTAAACATGGAGTACTTCGTCCTTACCGCACGATGTTAAACTGCCTGGAGTGAAGGTACACCCCCGCATGAAAGATAAATTAGCACAGGGAGCTCTCTAAGCGTTAATAGCAACAAGGGTCGAATATGCCCAACATGTCTAGATATTTTCTTACCAAATGACAGACTTCGTGGCCCGGACTATCGTGGATCCTCATAACCATTCATGGCCATTGGAAGTGGAAAGTTATCGACCAATGGACACCTTTTCATGGCTATTCATACCATTCCCTCATTATCTCTACATATTAATATCCCCTGGCCTATCTACCAAAGGCAAGATTTCCTCAAGCGATACTCTTCTTAGATCCGTACGCTTACCGGCCTCAGAGCACCCATATCATTTCTCCTGATCCAAGAAGCCTTGGAACCATGATTTAAACCTATCAACCCCTCTCCACATCTTGGGCATGCCGAGATGATTATACCCAGTTACATTCTAATCAATCGAAGCCTTTGCAACTACATCCTTACCGCATGACGTTAAACTGCATGGAACATCTTGGCCGCTTGGCATAAAGCTGCAAAGACCAAGCATTAAACATCCAGGGAAATTCCTCCAACTACAACCATTTTCACTGGTTTAAAAATTCTACCTATCCTCACTGCACGGCATTAAAACTGCACATCATCAGCAAAAATGCCCCCCCCCCTTCCTCGCTAGATGATGTTAAACTGCGCAACATCCTTTAATAATTCTCCTCGTCTTTATCGCAAGATGTTAAACTGCAGGGAAGACTTATTTACCATATGATGTTAAACTACATGGTCAAACCTGTCATGGGTTAAATAAGGAACAGAAGATTTTCTCAGTCCCTCAGTGCACGGGTCAGACCTACACAAATCACCATCTCACACCAGCATGAGATGGAATGAATTCACCCATTCTCGGGAAATTTAACCTAGATGTTTCTCTTGCATCGAGGTACCCTCTCCTCATAAACCATACTCTGTACTCAGAAAAAGACAAACCCATGTAAACCACCCCTGGTGGTCCCAAATATCCACTTCCCTGAAGTTGCTCGACTATCGGGAGAATGAAATCGTTGACCCAAGGACACCTTTTCATGACTATGCACATCATGCCATCAGCAGCTCTGCATATTGATCGCCCCTGGACCGTCTACAAAAGGAATGATTTCGTTAGGCAATGCTTCTATCTATATGACTCTTGGCCCCTGAGCCCCCATGTCCATCCCATGATTTAGAAACCCTCTGAGCTACAGTTTACCAGCCTCCTTCACGACCCTTCCTGAATATGGTGGAACGTCTCTGATGAGATTACCGAGAACCAGGAGAAGCCATTCCATTCTAAATAATGTCCCAGCTACATGAATT
Organism: Viscum album; assembly: GCA_963277665.1. Lineage (NCBI taxonomy): Eukaryota > Viridiplantae > Streptophyta > Magnoliopsida > Santalales > Viscaceae > Viscum > Viscum album. The sequence continues at coordinate 1,690,448,821 of OY728163.1, read as the reverse complement.
TAAACTGTGACAATATCCAACCATCCTTTACAAATGCATAGGAGATGGAACTTTCTTCAACCCTACTGATTGATACAGATGTTCTAAAACCCTTTCAAACATCACATACCCTTTCTGAGCCACCTCCTATGGTTTTCATAATTCTCTGAGCCACCCAAGGTGGTTTTCATAAGTTGGACTTCCATGAAGTCCTCAGGACATCACAAATGGAGAGTCATTGACTTAAGGACACCTTTTCACGACTATGCATACCATTCCCTTAGCAGCTCTGCATATTGATCGCCCCTAGCCCATCTACCAAAGGAAGGATTTCTTTAAGCGATTCTCTTCCTACCTATGCACACCGGTACAACTCTCATGCCTTGAGACATGCCCTTCATGTCGTTTAAATCTAAACATTCTCCCCCCACATGCGTCGGAAGGGTATCAAGACATATTTTAATCAACCAAACCTCCTTGAGTCCCTTTCCAACCATGTCTGGCCAAACCTGTTCGACCTAAAACATTAGTAACGATAGTCTTGTCGGTGGGACTTTAAACCGCTCACAAAAAGAGGCACAAAGCATGTTAGGCCAAAAACCTGAAAAGGGAGACCTATGAAAAAGTTGGTCCATACCCACTTGGTCCACACTAAATGGAGCCAGAAAAAATTAGGGTATTAACAGAAAAGACAGAAAGTTTGTGGGGTTTTTCTACAAAACCCTAGAAATAGTCAGACTATGCTCGCTGGATCCCATGATCCAGGAAAAAGTTAGAGCTCATTTTTATTTTTATCAATTGTCCTGAACTCTAATTATTCTAAGTTTAGTGAATTAACATATACAGCAATTATTCCAAATAAGGTCTGTCACATGAGAAGATAACAAAAGCGCTAAAGAAAAACATTTCTTTGTTCCATAACAAAACTGGTGAGAAGGGCATCCACAATCCGGAGCCTCCTATGGAATGAAAGGTTGTTACAGGAGGTTTTTAGTAGATTCAAAAAGTTGTATCAGGCGCTGATGAGAATCCTCGATTTCTTGATAGAGATCTACACTAAGGATGTATCAGCTTCTGCACCAACCCACAATGCTTCCGACTCTTGGGCCGCCTTTGAGCTCCCCCTCATCTCCTCCTCCATCCACCACTCCTCTTATTCAATTATGGCGGTGACATTATTCTATTCCTACTACAGATATTTTATATCATTCCTCAACATCTCCAATCAATAATGTTGCTTAATGACTTTTCCATGGAATCTCTCAACTACCTCGGCATGATCATGAGCATCTGTTAGGAAAATTAGTCGGGTCGCGGAACAGTTCGCTTCAAATTGAGCAGCAGAAAGGCGAGATTGAAAACTACCCAGTCTCTCCCAGTCAGTGGTCATCTTCTTGACTATTTAATAAATACCATGGTAGTCAAAGCTGTCAAATCCCAGTAGCATAAACATATTGAACAACATTGGTAATTTGGTCGATAACTCGGCCAAGGGCGTCTGAGAAATCAGCTTCCAAATTTTATCCCAATCCCTTTGGTGAACAGGTCGAAGACTGGAAATGACTTTTTGATCAGGCATGGAGTTAATCCTGGATGTAGATACATACTTAAGGAAGAACATCACCGAGGACGGACCTGACGTGGCTTCACCTGCAAACTCTGGCGCCGCGGAAACTTCACCCCCGGTGGTTGTGGTCCCAGGAACGATTGGATCCGACAACACCATCACCAACGACAATGGTCGTTGTCCTAAATCCTGAAGGTCGATAATACAAATAAGTATCTATAATCAGAAAAGGTAAGATAAATGAGTCAGTGGAAAGATATTGAGGAACTTACCGCTGGTCATCAAGGCATCAGTATCCTCAAACTCTGTGCCGCCGTGGCCACTCGAGAATGATGCTACATCTTTGATAGGCAAGGGAGTCCTGGGAACCCCCAGAGGTGTCTAGGACCTAAGGCCATACCAATGGCCAGAAATTCCCAAATATGTCTTGAAGTGGTCTACTATAGAGATCAAACCCGGGGAAATCAGTCCCCTAGTGAACAAAATAATAGCCCGCTCTGAGTTTCCGACAACTAGCCTGATGGCAGTCTCTTCCTCCATCGCCATGGGATCCATTGGGTCTGAGGCAGCAGGACCCGTCGGATCTGGGGTCTCTTCGGTAATCACGGGCGCCTCATCCTCCCCCGTAATTATAAAGGTCATATGATCGGCAGGATTCTCGAATTCTAGTTGTTCCTCCTATGACATATCTTTGACTGATGAAGGTAGAAGTAAAGCTTCCATATCACTAGCCCCTTCAGTAGGGCCCGCCATCTCTTTACACTCAGGTGTGGCTGCAGGTGATCCCTCGGATGATAAGGGGGTAGGAGGTGTGATCTCTTGGGTATCCACGATTAGGTCTCCAAGTGGCCCTACACCATGCACCAAAACAAGTTAATAACTGGTAGAATCAGAATATACTAGTTGGCAATCGAGGAAATGGGATGTCATGATTACCCGACATCCCCTATCTGAGTCGTTCCAATAAACAGGATGCCTGATGACGTCTCTAGATCTACCCAGGGGATAATTCTTCGCTCAGAATGCTGAGAGGAGCTGGAGGAGGAAAGACCCTAGCTAGGTCTGCAATGGTCGCTTCCATGAGCTCAGCTGTGCTAGGAGACCCCTCCTCGATGATCCCCATAGCCGAAAGCGCATGTTCGCCTGCTACGGTACCACGGGGAGTATACTCTGGGGAAGGAATTACCTATGGGATTCCTCGGTACCCGGCATATAGGGAAGAAACTTTAGAACCTTCACAGTAAAGGAGGAGGAAATCCATAATGGATGAGCAGGGAAACCACTTATTCAGGATCAGACGATTCAGGATAAATTATCATCATGGACACCTGATTGGACTCATAAAGCCGGTTTCGGAGTGAATGCACATATGCATCCATATCCTTCAATGAGGTGACAATTTCATATAGATCCTCTTCCAACAGCAAGTTAGGCGGAGCGAATATAGTCCCAATACGCGAAAGCTCGAGAGAGCTCATTTGGAGCAGCGCCCAAACCTCTTCATCTGAGCCACTGACCCTCAGGTCATCCCAAATCCTCCATGCATCCGGAAATGAAGCCGTAACAGGGACATCTAGCCAGGGGGATCAACCTGAGAGGTTTGGGCGGCGTCATGGGCTAGTGGGGGTGCCAATGGTCGTGTTTGTTTTCTGAATCTCGCCACCACCCTAGAACTCTCTGGAGCTACCTATGGGTGGGACCTCACGGGCAGGGGGGAATTCCCTTGCCTCAACCGCAGTAGGGGAACCACCGAGATCACCGCCCCCTGAAGATTGATCACTCTCTTCGTCCTCCTCATTAGTCACCAATCGTAGCATGGAATGGACTCGATGAGTCAACACTGCATAACCCCGGTATGCATGAACGTAAGCCTCGTGGTCTCAGAGATACCGCTTGGCCTTCTCCGGTTGCACATCATAAATAATGTCAATAGGAACAGATATGTAGCACAGCTTGTCAAATGCCACTTCTGATTACTGGACATACTGCCACAGAGAACAGGGGTACTGGCCTCGAAAGGATGACTGACCTTTAAATTCATCTCATTGACCCCAGGCCGTAAGGAAGGCAGTATCCATGGGAATAAACAAATCTCTTCGGGCTGCTTCGAGGGAATGAGAGGATACACCTCTGTCCGTTAAAATATTCCCCGAAAGCTTTGGACCATCAGGGTTGCGATGAATTTTTTCCGGCCTGATTGAAGCACTATCCCCCTTTCACATCCTCTTGCCCTTCGATGGCTTAGGACTCGAGATAGTGGGCACCCAAAGCCCTAGCTGGGTATTCGGGTACGATTTCACCCAGTAGTCGATATAGTTCATGGACAAGAAAGGCATGGATTCTGCAAGCGTGAGAGTCATAACCTCATAGCCAGTATCTTTTTGGGTAAACATTAACCACAATTTCCTGGCCAGCATTAAATGGTGGTTCTCACGGGCGCCATTGAGTGTGGGAGGACACAGTGCATGGATGCAACCAAATTGACGTCTGAATCATCAAGGTACGTACCCCTCACAGATCAGTTCCCCACTGATACGAGCCACCAGAATTCCCACTCGGAGGGAAAATAGGTAGCCCCGCTTACTAAACTCTTCTGATATGGTATTCGTAATTGCACCAGCCAGGGAGGGATATGGTCGGAAATTGAAATGATCATAACTTGAGATCCGACTTGATAGAAGACACATATTATAAACCATTTGTTGTCCATCCTTCTCTTGGGTCACACACTCTTCGGGTATAACCCCGCTGGTCATTTGTAAGTACGGCTGGAATGCGGTGCCCGAAATATGAAGAGGTTTGATGAAAGTGTAGCAGTTCTTGATATTCACTCCCAACCATCCCCAGAGAATTTGGAAAGGGTCGGCTACCCGGTTTGGCCGACTCCCATCGGTAATATTGCTAAGCAACAGATAAATCCTAGATAATACTAGGAGGACCAAGTTGATGATGTTGCTGGTAGCTAGCTGTACTGCCATGAAAAAATTAGAGACCCGCATGCCACCAGTATCATGTATGGGAAATAGCCAGCCACTCAAGAACATGGCCAGAAATTCCACCAGGTGAAGCAATCGATCAACATCTGGAACAAGCTCCCAGACCCAGTCGTTAACCTTGCATTCCTCCAGCGTCATCCAGTAGCTTCCCATCTACCTTCGGGACTCCATCGTTGGGCATGTCGTGGCCCTGCGTGGAAGATACATGGACTTGCTCTCAATGGAAAAATACTTGACCCATTCACGATATGGGACAAGATATTTCGGAAATGTATCATTCGAATGCTCCCAGGCCTAGTCAATACGCTACTTCACCAAGGGAGGAGTCCTCTCTTCGTTGTCCCACATAGAAGAGGGAAGCAAAAATTCATCATGCATACCCCCAAAGATAGGGACCCCTGAAATCTGGAAGACGTCCCAAAGACTAATACACACCTCCCCATGGACCAAATGGAATTTGTTGGTGTCCGGACTCCAACGGCTCGTAAGTTTCCTAGCGAGGGATTAAGGATGATGGGTATAGTTTTGGGACACCCAGGAAGCTTCATATAAGCCTACGACTCACAATTTTGCTTAAAACTCTACATAGCTATGGCGAACCCAGAAGGGCCACCCCCAATCCAATGACTTAAAAGCCCCTCCGGCCCGAAGGTCCCAGTCCGCTGGCCAGCCATGATGGTCGTTTACCATAGCATTGTAGGCAATGCTCCGGTAACACTGATTTTTCCCGTCTAGATGACATTATTCCCCTATCTGGGACACAGGAAGGTGGTTCAACAATGATCTGGTAGCTGTATCCCTTAGCGAAGTCCGCCCTCTAGCAGATATCACAGATCAAGGGATAGTGCTAGTAAATATCCATGCTATAGGATTGTTTTCACGAGATGGTACTAGAATCAACATATCAGACAGTAAACTGAACTCGTAGGCAGGAAGGCTGTTGGAGAAGGGGTACTCCCACTGTGACTCAAAGAGCAGATCGGCAAGGAAGGGGCATAGTAGAGAGAGGAAGATTACATCCTTAATAGAGCTGGACACATCATTTAGATGTTGATCACCAATTGAGAGAGGCTCGACAGTAGGCCTAGGTGCAAGGAGAGGGGGAACCATATTTTCTCACTACATTATGAAAACCAGGCAGACAATTAGTCTGGAATAAAATCTGGACATAAATACCTAGTATATGGAAAAGTAGTCAAGAAGCCTTCATGACAAGGTCCGCAAGTAGGCCTCAAAATGTGGTTCGTGATGACTGCATCCCACAAACCAACCCTATGCAGAAGAGGACCTCGGTAATCTGGACCATGGAGAATTTTCCAGAAAACCGTGAACCAGGTTGCTCTGCAGAATCTTAATCACAGATTTAAATAGTTAGGTTTAGAAGACTACAGAAATTTTCAAAGTCTAGAATATTTCAGTCCGCGGACCATCAAAAACGCAGAGCGAGTTCCTACGCGGCCCGTCGTAACATACTTTTTAATTAATTAAGAGTTTTAGATCGCGGTTGGGAAATTGGTCTGTGGGTGAAGTATGACACAAACGAGGAATGATTCGTAGAAATGGCAGCTTGTTCATGGATGAGGTGTTTCGAGAAGGAATGATCACACAGAGATGAAAAGCAAGAGAGCTCTGGTTTCATGATGAATCTGGTTAAAGACAAAGGAAGAGCCCTCGTATTTATAGGTGCGGTCACCTACCGGGTCCACTCCCCTACCACAAACCATCCAAGTTTCAGGACCACTCTACATCGGAATGGACCCCTCTTTGTTCCAATCGAACCCCATTCCGATGGGGGGAATTTGTAGGGTCCTGAAAAATCTGCAAAGGAGAATGAGAATACCCTTTAATCCAAGGGAGATTCTACCCGATTACCCCCCAAAGAATTGGGGATTATTGTGGAGAATACTCAAAGGATGGAACAAGAAAAATCGGTCCACAGACCGGTCCAATGATAACGGTTTGCAGCTGGTTCCATGAGGCTCCCCCTCCGTGGATCGCTGTCGTTTGAGGAACGGTGGCGGGGATCCTCAGTGGGTGCAAAGCAGGATGGGAGCCATCCCGAACCACTATCATGAACCTCCCCTAGCTACAAACCACATCAGCCAGCCTGGGGTGCATCCGCTGTGGTTTGTAGAATGGAGATGGAACCCTACATGGCCGCGAAGCACTCCCTGAGCGAGTTTGGTTCACGGGGGAGGTACGTTCAATGCCCCTCACGAGATGCGGATTGACCAACTCATCCGTAAAATGGGTTTCCAGTCATGGGCCCCCGAAAAAGGTGCCACATGACCATAGAGACATCGCTTTCCCCGCTCTATAAAAGGATATGGGGGGAGAGAAAAGGAGAGATCGATCAGATTCAGGTGGAAGGATTTCGAAGGAAAGAGCATAGGATTTCACAAACAGCAATGTTCCAGTTCACAAACCAGAACAGGTATGAAGCTGGAAATGAATTAATAAGGAATCGAAAAAGGCATAACAACTTGGTGAACCGTAAACTTAAAATAACAAGGAAAAGAAGACTGAATACCATGGCCCCTCTGTGGATGCATTCCCCACAGACCAGGGAGTTTATGCCCCTTTACGAATCTGTCACACTGCGTAGCACCCTCCTACATAGGCGAAGCCCCAACCGACTAACCTCTGACCGGCGTCGCCCTCGACTGCCACTACTCGCGTGGACCCCTCCGCGTACCAACCTGGTACGCGGACCAAACTTGAAGCCATGAACCACCCTGGTTCGCGGGATGGCCATTAGTCCGTGGACCATCCTGGTTCGTGGACGGCCTCTCCAGCCGCGTAGCACCTCCCTACGTGAAGGGCTCCACCCCTCATACACCCGTGTGGTCCACCAAATCCTTCAGAGTTCCCATTCCTTGAGCTAGATGAAATCCTTCCAATCCGGCCTGATCCTTCACAACCCCCTCGTTGGCCCATTCATCAGCCCCAAGTCGTGGATTCCACCAGAGCCACCAGACTCGTGTGATGTAACCTTCAGGTGCATCAGTGTGCCATTTTGAGTTCACATACCCACGGTAAGTGAGGGCGAAGGGATTGTTCTGGCCCTTGAGCGGATTCCTGAAGCATTCCTGGGTTCACATTCCTACGGTAATCAGGAGTCCGAGCATGGGAGTCCCCTTTCTACCCCTCCACTGGTTAGGACTGGGGAACTTCTCCCTTCCAAGGGGAGTGGCAGACTACCCATCAGAAGGAGGCACTCTTGCATCTCCGTACTTCCCCACGACCATGGAAGGACGTACTGGGGAAGGGTGTTTCTTCATTCTTCTTCGGGGCCAAGTCCCTTTCCCACTAAACATTATCACCATGGGCATCCATATCGGAGGGAGCCTCGACTTTTTGGGCCACCCCCACGTGTAATCCTCATCGCACTTCCCACAGACACACCTTTCACGATATGATCGCCTGGTCCTTGTTGCCTCTTGTTTCTCACACTGAGCATGACTCACATGGGATTAGAGTAAGCATTGACCATGATATCCTCTCCTGGGCCTCCTCATAGTGTAATCCCCAATTCATTACCCTAGGATACCTTAGAATGTAAGCCCCATGACAATTATAACTACGTGGACTTTGATTCCCCACCACAGGGATACGTAGGAAGCCTCCAAGAGTTTCAAGACCGATCACCATCGGACCCTCGGGTCCACATTCACATCAGTTCTCTGACACCCCCACCCAAACTATGTGGACTTTGATCCCTATCTCCTAGGCAAGGTACGTAGGAAGCCTCCCTGAGGTTCAATCCCAATAATCAACCTTTCCAACCATCTTCATGTCGGTTCACCGCATCAACCCTGGGAAGCCCGGATTGTAATCCCATACCAAACCGAACTACGTGGTTTCTGATTCCTCTCATGAGGATACGTAGGAAGCCCATATCACGGGTTTGATCCAAATGATCAAGTCGTTATCTATCCCCCTTGGATGAAAATAAACTCCAGAGTTCCTAGTTATGAGGCTTTAAACCAATACCATCTCAATGAGTCCAGACTCCTCAGGGTCATTAATCCAATGAGGGATGGTAAACCTCGGGCATAAATGATTCTGAACCCCTGAATCCAGCTAACCATTGCCAACCAGGAGTAATCCATGGATACTATTCTTGGGTATAAACCAAAGATTCGCGAACATATGAATACATATTAAATCTGTAAGTGAGTCCCGGAACATGAAATAATTCCCCCCAAAAGGATGTGATGAGCCCGACTTCCCATCCTCTCGACCAATGTGAGTTCTTAAGCATCACTGCTCAAACCGCCCAGGGAACTCTTACCTTTGGAAATCAGGTCCATGTATTGTTGTATATGGAACCATTGGGCGTTTCGAGGTCTAAATGGTGCACCTGATATGAGTGATTAAGCAGAACCCAATCCTCTCTAATCAACTATCAGGTAGCACACATTTCTCCCCCACGATCTCGTCGTGCGCCATGAGACAATGTCCCAACCAAGCTGCCATGTGCCCCAGCATTACCTTCTTTGGCACCATGATGGAAAATATATATTTTTTAACTTTTTATATCCAAACTCCACCTCTAGAGAAAAATTATACAACTATATTTAAGGGAATTTTTTTCCTCATTTAAGGATTAGTCATATAGATAATCACATTATTATTCCCATTTAGCAAGATGGTATATATAACAAACATGGTTGAATAATTGGAAGCTGACTCGTGTAGTTTATAATTCCCCATTGATACAATGCACTAGGAATTGTGAATCACAACCCTCTTCAAACATCTCTTGGTCATTCACACACTGACTAAACATTCCATGTTCTAATTCTAACTAACATGCCACTCAAGGAAATGGGATAACAATAAAGTCTTACATACTCTCCCTCTAAGAGACAACTAGCCAATATAGATCAACTTGGTCATCTTGATATCTATGTTATAGTTTTCATAGGCTATGCAGACATCCATTTGAATAGAATAACCTATAAATGAAAAATATTTCATATCAGGAAAAGGTATCATGGTCCACAAAAACCCCCAGATGCATATCACTTCAAACAAGGGTCTCATAGGTACACATGAAACCATAAGAATATCAATTCCAACAATGTTATCATAGGCCACATACACACCAACATGAATATCATATATACTAATTTATACAAGTGACGCTAATAGTAATTTATTCTTACCTTCGATGCTCCGATGTCAATTTCCAAGACCCATCACTAAAATCACACCGACATAACAACGATACCTGGATTGTATTATAAATTATCACCAATAGGATTATTGAATTAGGACTCACAAAGGGGAACATAAATCGAGGTCAGTGATACATAATCTTACCCATTAATATCTTCCACCAATAGTAGATCAGGATCCATTTGATGAATGGATAGAAATTCTCCATATCAGAAGTCTATCCAGTAATCATGCAAGAATTATCCATTAGATCAGGATTGTATCAATGGGTTAAGATAACATAACATATATCATGGATTAAACTAATTAGAAGGATATTATTCAATCTATAATGGAATAAGAATAATATTTGGGAACAAAATAATTGATAAAATCTTGAAGTTTCCAAGGGAGTGCAATGAGATATGTATTTCCACCAAAATAGAGTTCATACTACAATTAATTATGAATGTAGGTGAAACCTAAAGAGAGGAATATCAATAACGCTTTTGATAAAAAAAATTAAAGGATATATATTAATGATTGGGCCATATAAGAACCACTAGAAGGCCTTTGGGAATCATTGAATTACTCCCTGGGACTACCCAGTAGGTTGAAAGCTCCAGGTAGATCTTGAATCCTTTACATATTCTATCAGTTAGTCAGTAACAGCATGTCTCTTTCTGGACCTCTTACACATCCACCATCTAGCCAGTGGACCTGAATAGTATGGGATGGAAAAGCATTAGTGTCATAATATTAGGTTGGTTCCCCCAACTCAATAAAAGAAATTGGGCCTCCAAAATCCTTTAACATTACTCAAAATAAAAAACAACCCAACCAATATACACTGAACCATAAGCTTATTGTAATTTAAATTATGTTACTAATCATCCCCTCAAATGACTTATTATCCTTGAGAATTGTTTTTGAATGTCTTTATTCAACAAATTATGAAACAGACCATAAAAATCTAATTCCCACTCACTGATATCCTTTGGTATACATCAATGCTGCCCCAAAACCCAAAAAAGGTGCACTATCTATCCACATATCACTTTATCACATAGATATAATATTCAAATTGGATGTTCCAAAAATGCGGAATTAGTTTCCAACTCAGCATCATTGATTTCGATAAGGATCATGCTTGTACTTCATATGTTGAGACACATGGATCATGTTATTAATTACTTGATATAATGGAAAATATCTAATTGGAAGGCTTTTATGTCATGACCCATCTTCAGGTCCCATGTCGTGACTACCCCAATCCCGCCTTCTATAGGCCATGGGATGGCGACTAGCACCGAAAGGCATATCCCAGTAATCGGGAAAGCATTTCCTCTAAAACCTGCAACACACACAGTCTAAAAACACAACAAGGAGTAACCACAAGTAACTAATATAATAAAAAGTGTGTGGGAAGTAAGGGATAGTGTACAAGCCCAACTGAAAGTAAAATTAAAACAGAAAGGAAAACAACTCCTAGATCATCCATCAGGAATCCTACCAGAAGGGTAGGTTCAGGTCTCGATCAATTCAACCATGTAGTACGTCTCGTCTAAGTCCACCTCTGAGCATACTTCTGTCCCTCACCCTTAGCATCGATCAATGTTATCCATCATCTGCATAAGACACAACAAGGTGCGGGCATATCCTGTGTAGGGGTGAGTATAATGATACTCATTAGGGACACCGAGACCCCTGAAGGTCTCCCAGAATCTAAAAATGATAAACCTCAAAAGTAAGAGTACAATCACAAGGTATGTAGTAACAACCATCTTTACTTAGATGTATGCTCATACATATACCTAAGATTTAAATATTACATAGAGATCCATCTTCTAAGCCAAAAACATAACTGTCCATGAAGGTAACACTAACGGGTGAGTACCTCTTAGGTAACACTGCACAGAGAAGATCCACAATGGATTCAACACAAATATTGGAACTCATCTCACACCAGTTATAACTTAGGTACGATAGTAATGATGATTATATGTAACTACTGAATCATCTTACATCGTTGAGAGGGAGACCCACGTTTGATCACAAATCATTAGAACCACATAGGATCCTAGTACAGTAGACCCTTGTAAGATTCTATAGTAGTCCCACGTGGATTCCTAGAGTGGATCCATGTGGGATCTTGAAACGCAGACCAATTTAGGATCCCAAGGCACAGACCCACATATGATCCCAAGGCATAGACCCACATAGGACCCCTTTCTCATGTTACAGTCGGCCACATGGTTCCCGCACTAAGCTCCCTTGATTCTGGGAGGGTTTTCTCCTCAAGCCATATATTGATACTACAACAGCCATGAAGTTCCATGAATAAGTTTCCCCAAATGACAGCCACGTAATGGGGGTCTCAGTGCAATAGACTGTGCATCAAAAGGATGATCGATCTATAAGTTATTGGTCTTTTTAGTCCCAAGGTCCCGGTTGGATTCATGTTCGATCCGACCCGGACATACCCTAACTTTATCCAAAACACATGTGGGGTATACCAAATGTTCTACCTCGATCCAAGGTTTCTGGAACCATAGAAGGTTCGTCAAATAGACACTCGTAGCTAATGTTATGGTTGAAAGAGAGGAATGGGGTCGAAGCTGGTCTGGGTCTGGTCTGACCTGGTCGGACCGACCTGGTCCGATCAGGGTCAGGCCCTGGGTATGACCCGGCCCACGGGATCTAGCCCGGCCCGCTGGTTTTGGATCGGCCCGTGATGTGGCCCTTACTCGGTGGCCCTGTGGTGGGGTTTGCCCTAGCCACCACCCAAGGGGAAGGCACCACTTGGGTACCCCAAACGGACCAGCCGTTCGGGATGGGTCCCAGCCAGCCGATTCCACATGGCGCCGGATTCTAACACGCGGAACCCAGGGGTCCCGCACGGCTCCTCGGCTGGCCGGATAACCAGCCCCCCTTCGGCACCTGGCAGGGAGCCCCCCCACCCCCACGACTTTGTCGTCGCGGCCTCGTCCCGCAATCCCTTTAAGCTCGGCGGCACGAATGTGTGCCGCCACCCCCTTCACACGGCCGGCCATGCACCAACCACCATCATCGCGGCCGGCCAGAGTTTTGGTCGCCGCTCTTGAACCCTACCGATGCTGGTCACCAACACCGATCACTAGCGTCATTCCTCGGGTGCCCAGGTACACCCTGGTGGCCCGATCATTATTCCGAAGACTCCCAAATTTGTCTCGGGACGTCACCATCGATTAAAGACCACTATGGTCAGGATGTTCTCAACCATAAAACAAGCCATGAAGAACACCAAAATCCAGAAAGGTTGTGGAGGGTTTGGGCCATGTTCATTTGCCCCGCATCCTCTACGTTAGAATGGTAGCAAGCAGCATAGTTGTTCTTAAATCATGAAGAACTACAAGAAAGGGGTAAGAGGCATACAAAAAAATCAATCCCTAACTTGAATATTCATTGGCATCAGTGAGGAGAGGAAAATACAGACATCGGTTCATCATCGTTGAAAACACTCCTTGTTGGAGATCCTTCAACAGAGTTCTTCATTGGAGAAATGTTCATCGAAGGAGAAGAGTTATTTCTCTAAGAGAGTTTCCTCCAGCAAGATCCTACGCAAAGCTTCTTCTCCAGCCAAAAACCAAGAGACCATCAAGGTGATGAAGATCCTCCCACTTAATTGATAGGTTTAATGAATTCATTTAATGAATTCATTAAATTTTTGGGGTTTGGTACAATTAAAAAAAAGGTTTCAAAGAGATAGGGTGGTCCCCACTGAGAATTCAAAATAATTGAAAAGATAAATAAAAATAAAGTTAGTTTATTTTTATTTCCACTTTTTTTTATTTTCCCACGATGGGTAGCAAAAACTATCATCCAACCACGATAAATAACAGTCGAGGTGACGGTCTCCTTAAGCAAATACTGGTGCTGCGAGATCAACGGTATCATCCGATTTCAATTTTGAGCACCGGTTAAAATGTTACAAAAACCCACTCATACGCATACAGAAAGTACTTAAGAAACTTCATAAAAACATTCTGAGTTCTCCATGCCTCGGAATCAAGTACCGTCAGAAACTGTAGACTCGAATATTTCCATATAATTTTTTAAAAAAATACATGGAATTTATGGGTTTTACATATTATCCCTATGTGTTTGATGATATTGAATATCCCTACAAACCCTGCTGTATGATTTCCCAATATTCAAAATCATTGATTCCCAAAATGAAGTGACATGCATAAGAAAACCAAATCTCCCATAGTGAACTCCATGGGTTATCACCTCTAGTCAGCATACAAATGTTTTCTATTTTTTCCAACAACTTATGAATTAACTATACATACTCAAAGTTATCATCTTCAAAAATTAACTGATAATAGATGGCTTACCCACCACATGCTAACATAGTTTTGAATGGTACGACCATCCATATATATCCTCAAATGGAGGTATATCTATCAAGGAATGGAAACTATTATTATACATAATCTCTACTATTTCTAGATGATCATCCTGTATTTTACCAAAATTTTTAACATAGTACATGAGAATATATTCTAAAATATTATCATTTTTTCTAACTACCCATCAGTATAAGGTTGATATTTTATACTCACACTTCAACTGAGTCTTCATATCCTTTTCTAACCTTCACCAAAGTCACGACAAGAAATGAACATCTCGTTCAGACACTATTTTCAAAGGGACACCATGAATGTACACGATCAGTCAAACATATTGGTTTCCAAACTCATACATTTAGTGGGTCACTCAAATTGGAATGTAATTAGATACAATCATCATCAAATCAACTACATCCCATACTATATCTCTTCCATTCAGGGTGTGATTTAACCCCATAATTTTTTTATCACATCAATCCACTTACACACTGTCACTGGATGAGGTTGAAACAACCCACATATTTGCTGATGCACACCCTTAATCCTCTAACCACATAGACAATGAGAGAAGAATCCTATACTATCTTCTTACATAACTGGTCACCAGAAACTTCATCGAATATAATGATACATCTTAGATGATCTGGGATGCACTAACCACTATGACGCATGAGAGTTTCTCATAAACACTTATTTCATATATATATTAACCAATTCCATATATTGAATAAATATCACATCTTCTAAATCCAAATACCATCTTAGACTAGGTTGTTTCTGACCAGTTAGTCTTGTATCACTGAATAATCTATATTTGACTTCGGGCTAGAATTAACTCATTCCACCAAGGTATAAGTAATGAGTAATAGAGAATAGGTTGTTACCTGTGGATCCCCATATTCACCCACCAAACAATACATTCACATGATCATCAATATACACTCTATTTTTTATTATCAATCCCTATGATCTTTCATTTTCTTACTAAGGGAATCTAAAACTATATTACCTTTCCCGGTATAATAAACCATCTCTATGTCAAATATTTATAGGTGCTCAACTGAACACCATTTGTAAAGGCTCAAGGATCACTGAGAGAATATATACTATAATAAAGTGTGGTTTATATTAATGAAAAGTATCTTAGTAAAAATATAGTGACAGAAAAAATTATGGAATGAACCACCATAGGTAAATCTAGATCATGTGTATGGTAGTTCCACTCATATAATCATAACTATAAAGATCCCTTACAAACTACTAGATCTTTCAGTATCAGAAAAACTCCAAAAAAAATACTAAATGTGTCAAAGTATGATTCATTAACAATCCTAGGTTATTGTTAAATAATAATTGAATTTGATATCAACCTTCTCCTTTTGTTGAGGAAGGATTCTTTGAACTCACCCACCATCTCAAGTATCACCACTTCTTTGTAATTCCTATCATAAGAATTTTCAAATGAGATAATTCCTACAAGAACCATAATTATTATCCCAATATACCAAAGAAACATTTAATATATAACACATTCCTTGTTTTCTTCCATGATTTATAAACTTCTAATTTCTTAAGATCGATAGAGATTCTCATCTCTGAAATCACATGACCTAAGAAACATGCCTCTTGGATCCAAAAGTGGATCTTTGAAAACATGGAATAATCCAATGAAATCAAAGTATAATAAATAGAATCTTAAGGTGTCTATCTTGTACCTCCATGGTTTTAGAATATCTCAAAACAACATAAGTGATTTCAATGATGAGGGATTCCACGTACAGTTGAAAGATCCATTTCATGCAGGCCATGCTCATTTTTTGGGAATTTTCAACCCAAAATGAATCACAAGATAATAATATAACACATATATTCACCAAACCACTATCTTAAAATTTTACTATTCTCTAACCTGATGTTGGTGGTAGAAATAATCCATGTAAATTAGGGAGAACAACTATGTTAACATCAAATTATTAAAAAAATCACCAATTCATACCAATGGATACCTATTATTTATCATGAACTCATTTAAATTTATATATTTCATGAACAAATTATGGATCCAATCCTCATTCTTATCAAACAAAACTTGATCACCCCATGGAGAAGTTCTTGTTCAAATAAATTCTTTTACCAATAAGTACTCAAACTGTACCTTTAGTTCTTTAAACTTGATCAATGTCATACAGTAAGTAGTAATCGATACATGCTGACAAAACAATATGATTTAACAATCAAGATTTATTTATATATGAAAATTAAAGTCTCAAAAATCATCAAAAAAAACATTGGGATAAATATCCTCTGTTGGAGGAATAGAAGATGAAACTATCACCTTATCATTTGTAAGAACTATACATTCCACCTGTGTTACAGTGTATCAAACTTTTCCAAGGTATAACTCCACTCAACTTGATTCTAAATCCCATTCTACAATCAAAGAGTAAAATTATCTATTATGAGTCGTACATATCACTAATCTTCAGTGACATCCGATATGATCTAAGTGACATTAAAACAAATCCATACCGATGCTTACAACAAAACCAATTATCCAAAAAATTATGAAATGCAATAAATTCCCATAACCAAAAACCACTATATGACATTATCTTCAACTATGAAGATGATCAACACTATTTACTAAGGGTGTTTCAAGAGAAATAATCTTGAAAAAGAACATAGTTGTAATGTTTAATTCTAGTAAAGCATGAGAAAATATAATGGAATGGGAAGATCATGTGTCAAATATACCTGAATAATGTGTAGACATAATTAATAGCATATTTCAAAAAGTATAAGGTCCCTATATACCTTCAGCTAGGACATAGTCCACTATATAAACTATTCATGTGTTATATCCATGATCTTTCCCCATAGGTCTATGATTTTATGGGGTCACTGAATTCTATGGAATATACACCCACTACTAAGGTTCCCTACCCATATCAGGGTCCGACCCCTAAATCCAACTGTGATAGTTATGAATAAAATCACCAAATATGACCAATATTTCTACATTTATCACATTATTTATGAAGCTTCATGAAATACATACTATAATAACCTTTTTTCCAATAGTAATAACACATTTTAGCACTTCCTCCTAGAGAGGAATTGGAGGATCACTTACTCTACTCCAACTCTCTCTCTCTCTCTATCTCTTTGTCTCCACCCTAACTCATATCTTCTTTCTTCCCCTCCAAAAATATGTATAAGGAACCTAAAAAATAGATATAAAGGACACTCAAAAGTCCAATAAGAGCTGGAAGATGACCTAAAAATCTATATTTTTCTAATCCCATCACAATCATGATATCCCAGCAAATCACATTAGAGTATGTCATCAGATTGATTTTTAGGACCTAGATTCTATTCTCTGATCTATAGTTATTCTTGATCCTTTAGGCCTTTGAACCCTCAATTTCGTCCTTAATAGATGAAAAATGATTCAATTCCATAAAATGAGTAGAATAATAATCCATTTTCATTTTCCACTCATGATGCTCTATAAACATCGTGGCACAATCTAACTTCATCAAATTGCGGGACAATTTCTCAAATAAGTGGTCCTTGAAGTCCATCAAAGTCATATCATCTTGCCTCCAAGTCATGATCATGAAACTACACAATCATGTAGATAATACATAGATCATAAATGAAACCAATTCACTTATAATTCATCTAGATTCTCCACTAGATTGATGATTTCCTTGATGATTTCAATCTAGTCCTCAGTATCCTAGAGGCCTCCATTGCCCAGGTTGGTTGGGGGATATTGAGTACATAAATTCGAAGCGTAATCCACTATCATCCATTGAGGTAATATACCTTGAAAATGAAATATATACAACATTCTACATTGAATCATTTCCACTAATTTTTCTACTGGAGTGAACACAATAGTATGCCCAACTTAATTTTCTATTGTGTCCACAAGTACAACACATGTGTCCTCCTTATATAAGTGGTTTGACCTGCTCCCCTAGGTAGTCCAATAAGAAATTTCTGAGTTGAAAAATATAAAATTATATAAAAAATCTTAGAAAAGGGTATAATAGAACACATTTATAACCATTGAAGTAGTTTACATGAACACTTAAAAGATCACTATGGGAAAACTCATCCCAAGAACTTACCTGTATAAAAAAGGTACGACCACTTAGCACTTCCTAGGGACTGAGCCAAGTCATCCACACCTATATTTTATTATCATTTAAATATATATAAAAAATAAAAAATACTTAGGTTTATGTAATTTAAATGTTTATATACATATATCAAAAAATATAAAAACATGCATTGATAAGGACATTTAATTAATTGAATAATAATGTGTGACAAGAATATAAGAATATGATATGTGAGCCTATGTGCCTAAACATGATTCAATAATTCTACCAAATCCCATAAACTATAATGACATAATAATTATACACATAATCAGTATTAAACTTTAGAAAAAATAGTTGGTAATAGAAATCCCATCATCGGTAACTTTGAGGTATGAAATATACGAGATGACTATGAACAAACATAACTCCCCTACCTATGTTTCGCATAGTTGATATTCTTTCTACCACACCCCAAAATATCTAAAATAAATAAAAATAAATTTGATGTAAACCTATTCAAATACCATGTTATAAGACCACAAATTGAATTATCGAGTCTGGGCTATAATTTCATGTAGACTCATGCATGATTCCCCATATGCAGGAGGTTTACAACTAAGGGTGAGGGCTATTTAATAAGGAGAGGAAAACATGTGGTCTTGTGGATCTCTGGCGTTAATCTAGTGATATAGTTTAGGCTATTACAAACTAGTATTAAATCATACACCATAAAAATCTAAAAAACATAAATGAAAAACTATAGAGCTTTTCAATGGATATTTCAACAAAAACTTTTCATACTTAAATTTCACATCATATTAGATTAATACTCTTAAATATAACATGATGATCCATGATAGAATCATATTTTTTCAGTTCTTTTGGAAACATGGATACATGATTAAATGGTTCATAAGTGAACTACACAATCTACCACTTAGTTCTTCTAAACCGAGACTATTATTAGATATGTCATACATAATACCTTTATTAGAATCCTGTTAAAAGGATACCTAGAAAGAAGATATTAGGGTGGCAGATTATCTTTCTTACATTTCCAACCAGGCGACTGACATTACACTCTACCACAATGAGGTTGACCTTCATCCTGAGGGGGTGAATCTGATTAAAGGTTATGTTGCCTTAAAAACACATGTTTTTTCACATCTTTTTAATTGATTTTATGCAATTTAATTACATATTTTAGTACTTTTTAATAAATAATGGTTATTTTGTATTTTTGTTCTTAATTTTAATAATTTATCAATTTTTATAATTAATTGTGTATTTTAAGCCTTAAAATAATTAATTTATTTCTTACATTAATTTTATAGACTAATAACTATTTATTAAAATTGTTCTTTTTGTCTGCATAGTTAATAATTTAACATTAAATAATTAATTAGTTTGATTTTTTCACTTTAAATGTGTAGTCTTAATTTAATATTTCTTGTATTAAAAATTAATTATC
This sequence comes from Viscum album, assembly GCA_963277665.1. Lineage (NCBI taxonomy): Eukaryota > Viridiplantae > Streptophyta > Magnoliopsida > Santalales > Viscaceae > Viscum > Viscum album. The sequence continues at coordinate 1,690,429,136 of OY728163.1, read as the reverse complement.
ATTTGTCTTTTGATAATTCATTAATTTCTAATTAATGTTTTGAAACAAACAAAATAAATTTAAACTTTATAATTTTATGTCTTAACTTAATTAAATTGTCTAGTAAAATGATAATTATTAGTCTATTTTAATTAATTTATTTTGTTAAAGCAGTGTTTACTCAACTTTGTAATTTAAATGCTTAAATTGTATATATAGTTTTAATAATTTAATTGCTTTCTAATTTTAGTTTTAATTCTGTAGAAATTTAAAATTTACTTATTGTGGTTATTAATAAATTAACTTAAGTTGATTGGTTTTATAAATTTATTAAAGTTTACATTTTATTTAAGTCTTCAATTGTTTAATTCTGTTTTAGCTTCTATTAATTATTTTGTTCTTATTTTATTTAAGTTTTAATTTAATTGATTACTACGTTGGATTTTTTATGCAGGATCACGGTCACACCATAAACTATTGCACCGTGACCGCTTTTCACGGTCTCACTATGACTCCCTTTCACCACGCACTGGATCCAAACTAGTGCCACAATCCATCCCATCAGCTGTCTCACCGTGAAATTCTCTCATGTTGTCTCACCGTTTTATCCTGCCACCATAACCTCACGGTCTCACCGTGAAACCTCTTACATAGTCACGGTGACTCCTTTACGGTGTCTCATACTCTCGCACTTTGGTATCACCATTCCAGCTCCTTTCTATCACTCACCATCGTTCAAGGGGTGCTGTCGCATGAGAAGCAAGATGTTGTGGTGCTACTGTGGAGTATTGAGTTATCTGTCATCCTGGTCCTGGTGGAGTGGACCTGTGCAACGCCGCAAATTAAACAAATTCATTGCCAAGCAAGGGGTTCACAGTCATGTTGCAGCCGCATGAGGTGAAGTTGGAACCGAGCCGAGATCCCACCGTCGCGAGATGAGGGAGGAGACCCACCCTTCTGTCGAGAAGTTTGCCGCACCAGATTGATGCTTGGATCAATTGTTCGAAGCCTTTGAAGAATCATTCCACTGCTGTGTTGGTTGATCAGAATTGATGACCAGCCGCTGGAGGATGAGTAGTCTGCCACGCTGGACAGGATGAGGCCACGCCTAAAGCAGCTGAGGAAGCTTCTTGAAGCCTTGCCGTGCCGCACTGGTGGGAAGAGGTTGATGTCTATTATTTGCTGCATTCTGCATGCTGCCTGGCTTGGAGGAAGAGTCTGAGCCGAGCTTGCACCGTTGCTCCTGTCTGCTTAACTTCTTTGCGTATTCATTTATTTATTTTCTATTTTAATGTTGTAGGCTCATTCAAGATTTGTATTTATGTCCAGATTCATCTAACCAACTCACCGAGAGTTAGTTATGAGGATATTTCTTGTTTGACATGCGTGTCGTGAAAAAAGTTCACGTGCGCGGTGTGCAAATGATAGATGAATTCAGGTCTGTGGAATTATATGTGATGTGCAGTGGATGAAAGCAAGGTATTTAAGCAAGGAAAGTAGCAGAATTTAGGGGGTACTCTCATTCTGATTCCACGAGCACATCTTTCGAGAGTGAACACTTTGAGAGATACTCTTGAGAGACAGGAAGAGCAGTTTGGAGTTCCAGGAGCCAGCAGCAATTCATGAGTTTCATCTTTGAGGGAGAATCTTTCTTCCTCTATTTTAATGTTTTACTTGGTATTTCTGCTATTAAAGTGAATACGATCATAGGTTAAATTTTCTTTTTCAGGAATTTGTAATTCTACTGGTTCAATTTTCTTTTTCCTTCATTTAAATTTCCTTCACTGAGAATTAGTTTCTATCGGCGAGACTGAATCTGGCTCTCAATCCTTTAATTAAATTTTCACCTTCACGTGTTTTAATTTCCCAATCTTTGATCTTTTGGCGAGAACGATTATGGATACAACTCATCAAAGATATAATTTAGGAACTTCAGAAACTTTCCGCAAGATAGTTCTCTGATGATATTGTTTTAATAAATTTACTAATTAGAGTTTTTCTAAGTGGAGAACTTCATAAACTTCAATGTAGTGTGTTAATTATTCTAGTGAGGAAGTATTAACCAATCATTTAAAGGTGATAATTCAATAAAATGAAGAACATACTGTTAAACCAGTGGGTTTTGAATCTCTTGGGCAATCTTTTTTATCAACACTCAGCACTCCCGTTCCACTTTTGACACTGTTTTTTTAGCTTATCCTTCAGCTGTTTCATATTCTATTTAGGAAAAAGTTAGTTTTTAAAATTAGTGTTGTTTTTTTCATTTCATAATAAATAAAATAATAGAAAGTAAATTTTTTTACCTCATTGCTGACAACAGTGAGCTCTTTAATTTTAAAACCTTATAATTTTGCTCATCTACCTTCTCTGTGGTTCGAACCTGCACCACTGTGCTAGTTTATTTTAATAAATGTAATTTCTAGGGCCATGAAGACCTCCGGCCGCTTCAAAATTTGGTGTTGTTGCTGGGGAAGGCATGCATTGAGTGTTCTACGTTTTAAAAAATTTAAAAAAATATATAAAAAAACATAAAAAAATCATTTAAGAAAAACCTGTTCAAACAAAAATGTGAACCGGAACCTATTTCTTTTGTTGAACATTAAAAATCTGTATCAATTGTGGTACTTTGTGTGCTTAAACTCATCTGTTTTTAGTTTTTTTAAAAATGGACCCTTATGAGGACTGGAATCACAAACTTGAGCCATTTTGTGTATGTTGTGGCTGTTATGGGCATACCGCTTGGCAGTGTGTTTATAACCAGCCACAGCAAATTGATTACATTGAATAAAATGAAAAATATGATTCTAGTCCTCACACTCTAGCTAAAATTGAAATAATTGATTCTAAATTGGATGCTATGGTGGAACAAATAAACAATTGGTTAACTCAAACTCATGAAATTCAACTTAAAGATTCTCAAGAGCGAGAGAAAAGAATGAAAAGATTAGAAAACACGCTCTTGGAATTACAATAGAGGGTTAAAGAACAAGAATAATTTGAAGAAATTGAAAAAGGAAATGTTTATAAAAGGTTTGAAAATCAAGTGGAAGAAGAGAGTGACTGTGAAACTGGACAAGAACCCATTCACTTTGGAAAATCTGATTCTGTTGGACTAAATCTGGAAATAACCAACTCACTGAGTCTAGACAATAACATTGATAATCCAAAAAATAGATTTAATGGTGTTGAGTTGGATAATTTGGAAGATGAATTGAAACAGATTGAAAATGAATGTCCAGTTCTTTACTGCATTCCTTCTTTTGAGAAAAATAACTGTTTTAGGAGTTTTGAGAATAAAGTCACTCGGGTTGACGATATACTAGAAAATGAAAATTTGAATGTTAAAAACTATTCACTGACATTTTCTGAATTTGTGAATATTGAGTCTGAACAAAATTTTGGGCACACTATGGAAGAGAACCTTAAGCTAGAAATCACAGAATCTGAAATATTTGAACCTCTACTGAACACTTCTCTTCCATGTTTTGAACCTATAAACCCATCTATTTCTGAAATGATGTTTGATGTTGAGGTTTAGGGAATAATATTTGAAGAAAGACTAACCGATGAGTTTTCATTTCCATATTCTCATTGTAACCACTTTTTTGAAACATTGTGCAATGAATTGGAAGGTAGTGTTAACCAATGTGAGGAGAATTGTCTTAATTTGAAAATTCTGGAAACTAAATTTTTGGAAACTGAATTATAGAATTCTTCTCCTGAAATTTAATTTCAACACTCAAATTTGGAAGGTAGTGTTAACCAATGTGAGGAGAATTGTCTTAATTTTAAAATTCTGGAAACTAAATTTTTGGAAACTGAATTATAGAATTCTTCTCCTGAAATTTAATTTCAACACTCAAATGACTTGGTTTTAGAAAGTCGGCCTTTCGAACTTGAACATGATGTAGAGCTTGAACACACACTAGATGATGGTTGCTGAATTGATTTGATAGAAGCATAAGATGTTCGATGTGAGTTAACAGATGAGGATCTTTTGGAAGAGATTTACAATATTATTAGTCCTGAATCAATTTTTGATAAAATAAATTATCTTCCTTGTTTGTCACTTTATTCCTCAACTGAGTTTGGTGCAAAAGCTCATCATGATACTGATAGTAGTTTAGAGGGGGAATAAGACTTGAGTTTCAATGTTCATAATTCTATTTATCATGTTATTGAATCCCCTTTTGAACCTACTAGTCAGTATTCACCCATAAGAACCCTTGAATTTGAACCTGTTAGTGTTGTGGTTAAGAGAGAAAGCCATGAAAAATAATGCTACACCCTTTGAAGCACCTAGATCTATGTTTCCCCTTCATGAGTATACAAATATTGAAATATCTAAACTAATTCTGGAAGTGGAAAACACTATACCCATTACTGTTAAAGGACTCTACATAGGGGTTAATTTAGGCTATAATAATTCATTTTTTGTTGTCCAAAGTCTTGTTGCCCACAAATTTCAACTTTCTATTGAAAATAATTCGGCCAAACACATGTGGTGGTTCCTATTAAGGTATCCACATCCACCTAGTGACTATGGTTAGTTGCTAGGTGAGTCTGGCTGGGGACTATAAATCTAGCACTGCATGGGAGGCAACCCATGGTTTTTCTTTTGTTTTAAAAAAAATTGTAATTAAATAAATTATAACTGAAGACTTTAAATTTAGTGCTTTGTGGGAGTCAATGCATGTTCTTTCATTTGTGTTTACTTTTATTTATGTTCTTGTTTTAGTGTTGAATAAAGTGCTGCTTTGTTGTCTTCTGTTGCTCTGTCTCTACTGGATTTTTGTTCCTAGTTTTCTTGCTTTGTATTTTTAGGATGCTGTTGTTGGTTTTCATGGAGGAGTGGAATTCCCATACTAGAGGGAAATTGACAAATATATTCAGGGAAGTTTTTCAACTTTTTGCATTTATTTCTGCTCCTGTTTTTGCATAAAAATTCTGCATGTATTGAAAAAAATATGCTACATGTGTTCTGAAAATTCTACTACATTTTTACTGTATAAAATTCTACAGCATGTCACTAAGTTGAATTTTAAAAAAAAATCTGCATGTGCCTCTTGCTGAAAAAAATGAATTCATTTTTTAAAATTCATTCACTGCATGACATTAAGTGTGGGGGGGTACATGCTGCTGTTCTTTCGAATCTGATTAATGTTGGGGTGTTTAGCTTGAACATTTTCTGCTTTATTGAATATCCAACTGAATTAATTCTATTAAACATGCTTTCATCCCTATCCATTGTGCATCCAAAAATTACTTGATATTTCTTGAGCTGAGTTGAAAAAAAAATTCACTGGACTATAATGTAAATGGGTGTACTTGTCAATGAACCTTCTGATTATTTAACCTTTGTGGCAAACAATAATTTTGAACTTCATTGAGACCTTTTATTCATGTCATAAATCTACATAGTTGAAATTTTTTTTGAACCTTAATTTTTTAATTATTCTTCTCCACTTTTGGAAGTCAACTTTGGGGAAAAAGTTGGGTTTTAAGTGTGGGAGAGGGGGTCAATTATTGACTATGCTAAACTATGCTTTAATGCAAGCCCATCAATTCCAACTGCAAATTCAAACTTTTTGTTAAAAAATAGAATTTTTTTTTCAAAATTCTTGCACAGTTTTAGACTTTACATAGTTCTCAATTGGGTATTTCCTTAGGATAAGTTCCTTACTGGTAGTTAAGAGCTGTTTTGAGTTTGAAATTAATGAGTTTGGATGATTGATGAGTGATCTTGCTTAGTGATTTGTTGGAAATTTGGTTTAGGAGCTTTTTCTAGAAGTGATATGGTTACTCTTGTTTATGGAGTTATGATCATAACCTTTGGAACTGGAAATTTGATTCTGATTCTAGAGGCCTCATTCATTATCTTTAATTTATTAAAGTAATTGCTTTAATGAGCCAATGTAAATGAGTTTCATATAAATCTTTTGAAACTGGAGTAATTTGGGCATCTGGGATCCCATGGTGAGTCTCTGAGACCTTGGATGTTGGGTGTGTTTCTGTTTACTTAAAGCCCACTTGTACACTATCAATAAGTTTCTATGCATAGTGCTTAGCACAATGATACAAGGATTGGGAAAAAATAAATAAAGTGTTTAGGGTCAAAAATGAGATCATTAAGGTAAGGGGAATGATGAACGCCATATGACGAAGGGATAAATTGGTTTATATGGGAATCATTTTTGTTGTATCATTGAGGTGATTCACAAAAAAAGAAATATTTATTCTTTAAAACCTAGGAGATGAGTCAAAGTACAAGGTTCCTCTGTTTTTGTTCTTAATTCCACAAAAATTTTACCTTTTGTCACCCTTGGACTTTGGACTTAAGTCTGGATTGAATTTATTCACTAAGAAGTACCACATATGAGGCATGACATCTTCATTGTTTGATGATTCATAGTTTTCAATACTTCCAGTGAGTATTTGCTTAAGGCAAGATTCATATGAGTTAATCATTTTCCAAAATCCTATTGACATGTTTTTAAAGTCCTCTGTTGAATGTTCTGTACATGTTACATTTTGAGCAATTTAATAAAAACATTTTTTCTATTTCTCAATGATAATAAAACATGAGATTGTTTGAGGAAAAACAATGTTTAAGTGTGGGGTAATTTGATATGGCCTTAAAAACACATGTTTTGCCACATCTTTTTAATTAATTTTAACCAATTTAATTACATATTTTATTACTTTTTAATAAATAATGGTTCTTTTGTATTTTTGTTATTAATTTTAATGATTTATCAATTTTTATAACTAATTTTGTATTTTATGCCTTAAAATAATTAATTTATTTCTTACTTTAATTTTATAGACTAATAACTATTAATTAAAAATGTTGTTTTTGTCTGTATAGTTAATAATTTAACATTAAATAATTAATTATTTTGATTTTTTCACTTTAAATATGTAGTCTTAATTTAATATTTTTTGTATTAAAAATTAATTATCATTTGTCTTTTGATAATTCATTAATTTCTAATTAATGTTTTGAAACAAACTAAATAAATTCAAGCATTATAATTTTATGTCTTAACTTAATTCAATTGTCTAATAAAATGATAATTATTAGTCTATTTTAATTAATTTAGTTTGTTAAAGCAGCCTTAACTCAACTTTGTAATTTAAATGGTTAAATTGTTTATATAGTTTTAATAATTTGATTGCTTTTTAATTTTAGTTTCAATTTTCTAGCAATTTAAAATTTACTTATTGTGGTTGTTGATAAATTAACTTAAGTTGATTGGTTTTATAAATTTATTAAAGTTTACATTTTATTTAAGTCTTCAACTGTATAATTCAGTTTTACCTTTTATTAATTATTTTGTTCTTATTTTATTTTTTGTTTTAATTTAATTTTTTCCTCTGTTTGATTTTTTCTGCAGGATCACGGTGGCACCATAAACCATTGCACCATGACCGCTTTTCACGGTCTCACTGTGACTCCCTTTAACCACGCACTGGATCTAAACCGGTGACATTATCAATCCCATCTGTTGTCTCAGCATGAAATTCTCTCATGTTGTCTCACCGTTTTATCCTATCACCGTAACCTCACGGTCTCACCGTGAAACCTCTTACACAGTCACCGTGACTCTTTTACGGTGTCTCATACTCTCGCACCTGGGTCTCATCGTTCCAGTCCCTTGCCATCACTCACTGTCATTCGAGGGGTGTTGTCGCATGAGAAGGAAGACGTTACGGTGCTACTGTGGAGTATTGAGTTCTCTGTCATCCGCGTCCTTGTGGAGAGGACCTGTGCAACGCCAAAAATTAGACAAATTCATTTCCAAGAAAGGGGTTCGCTGTCATGTTGCAACCGCATGAGGTGAATTTGGAACCGAGATGAGATCCTGCCGCCACGAGATGAGGGAGGAGACCCACCATGCGATTGAGGAGTTCGCCGCACCAGATTTATGATTGGATCCACTGTTCGAAGCCTTTGAAGAATCGTGCCGCTGCTGTGTAGGTTGATCGGAGTTGATGACCAGCCGCTGGAGGATGAGCAGTCTACCACGCTGGACTGGATGAGGCTGTGCCTAAAGCAGCTGAGGAAGCTTCTTGAGGTGTTATCCCGCCGCACTGGTGGGAAGAGGTTGATGTCCATCATTTGCTGGATTCCGCATGCTGCATGGCTTGGAGGAAGTGTCCGAGCCGAGCTTCTGTCGTTGCTCCTATCTGCCGCCGATGGAAAGTGAGGAGGTCCTCCGCTGAGAAGAGAGGGATCTTTCTACGCCGCTGCTTTGCGGGAAGAAGCAGATCCACAAACCCTCCCTCTTCCTGCTTTGCAGTGTGGAAATTATGGAGGAAGAAAACTATTAAAAAAAATTTAATAGTATAAGTAATATAAAACAAAAAGAAAAAGAAATGTAAAAAGGGTAAAAAGGTAAGTTAAAGTAAATTTAACTTTACATAAAAGTTAACTTTACAAAGTCAAATTAATATAAAATAATTTTTTAAGGATAAAATTTTAAAATAATTATGATTTTAATGAAAAGATAAATTATAAATTAAAATATAAAATTAAATTAATAATAAGAATTAATAATATACTGATTATAGTATAATTTATATAATTAATAATAATTATAAATAAACTATGAAATATAATTAATAATTTAAGAATATTTAAAATTAAAGTATTAAATTCTAATTATTTAAATAAACTAATGAGTTAATCTTGCAAATTAATTTTCTAAATAGTAACCATAAAATTATTAATACAACCTAAATTATTATCTTAATTTCTTATTTATTCATGAGGTCATTTTTTTAATTTATATATTACCATAATAATATTAAGTGGATAATTTTATAAATAATATAAATGTAGATAATAATTATCAATTTAATTATTTATTAATTTACGTTAGTTAACTTTTTAACAATTAGTATAACATTAAACTAAAAATTAACTGCTTAACTTTCTTTATGTATTCATTTATTTATTTTCTATTTTAACGATGCAGGTTCATTCAAGAGATGTATTTATGTCTAGATTCATCTAACCAACTCACTGGGAGTTAGTTACGAGGAAATTTCTAGTGCGACGTGCATGTCGTGAAAGAAGTACACATGTGCGGTGTGCAACTGAGAGATGAATTCAGGTCGGTGGTAGTATCAATGATGTGTAGAAGATAACAGAAAAGTATTTAAGCAAAGAAAGTAACAGAATTTAGGGGGGACTCTCATTCTGATTCCACGACCACATCCTTCGAGAGCGAAGACTTTGAGAGATTCTCTCGGGAGACACGAAGAGCAGTTTGGAGTTGCAGGAGCCAGCAGCAATTCCTGAGTTTCATCTTTGAGGAAGAATCATTCTTCCTATGTTTTAATGTTTTACTTTGTATTGCTACTATTAAAGTGAATACGATCATCGGATAACTTTTCTTGTTCATGAATTTTGAATTCTACTGGTTCACTTTTCTTTTTCCTTCATTTAAATTTCCTTCACTGAGAATTATTTTCTATCGGCGAGACTGAATCTGGATCTCAATCCTTTAATTGAATTTTCACCTTCACGTGTTTCAATTTCCCAATCCTTGATCTTTCGGTGAGATCAATTATGGATACCACTCCTCAAAGATATAATTTAAGAACTTCAGAAACTTTTCGCGAGATAGTTATCTGATGATATTGTTTTAATAAATTTGCTAATTAGAGTTTTTCTAAGTGGAAAACTTCATAAACATCAATGCAGTGTGTTAATTCTTCTGGAAAGGGAGTATTAACCAATCATTTAAAGGTGAGAATTCAATAAAATGAAAAACATACTGTAAAACCAATGGGTTTTGAATCTCTTGAGAAATATTTTTGATCAACACTAAGCACTCACGTTCCACTTTTGACACTGTTTTTTTTGCTTATCCTTCAGCTGTTTCGTATTCTGTTTAGGAAAAAGGTAGTTTTTAAAATTAGTTTTGTTGTTTTCATTTCATCATAAATAAAATAATAAAAAGTAAAAAGTTGTTTACCTCATTGCTGACAATAGTGAGGTCTTTAGTTTTAAAACCTTAGAATTTGCTCATCTGCCTTCTCTATGGTTCGACCATGTACCACTGTGCTGGTATAGGTTAATAAATGTATTTTCGAGGGCCTTAAAGACCTCCGACCACTTCAAGAGGCGATTCTCTAAGACTCCACTATTCCAGACCACCATAACTTGTATGTTTTTTCTTTTCTACTTTCAACCCTATATTTTCTGGGTGTTCTTCAACTCTAATTTAATAATTAAATAATTGATGATGATGGTAAAAGGAAACATAAAAATTGAATGCTATAATTATATGTAAGGGTAGAAAATGGATATATATATATATATATGATCAAATATAAAAAACATGAGATTAAGTGTGTTAGATCATGACTTTAACATTTTAAATACATGACCTAAATAATATATATCGTAATATTGACTCGTGTCATAAATCTTGGCAGTTCATAAGACATGAATCATAAAGGATTCCAAGAACATGATCCATGATAGCCTAACATTGGAATAATACCTCAAATTGGTGAATCTATATAAAAATAGAAAACTTTATTTCAAGGATAACCACTAAGACATTAATGACATACTATTAATCAATAACCACCTATGTACTTTTTCTGTGTTTGGGATAACCTCTTGTGTACCCTCTTTTGGGCTAGGGATAACCTTTTTTTTACCCTTTGAGCTCACAAAAAATTAATCATTACCCAAATAATTGGAGGGATATATTTTTTCCACCTATTAGATAATGAAAATAATATATATTTTTTCCACAAGGTCATAAAATATTTTACATATCAGAGCCCATGAAAGGAAATGGGTTTTATAAGCATTTCATTATAGCATAAACCGTTGAAAAATGAACAGGTTTGAAAAAAAATATAATCATCCAAAACATGACACATATATAGAAAGTATAAGGATTTTATCATTTTTTTCATAAAGCCATTAATTCTTTATTAATATCAATGGATTTTCTCTATGATGGAATATTATTTTGATATATCACTTGGAATATTTCTTAAAAACCCACTCCATTTTGAAATAGCTTCTTTAAAATATAAATTTTTCATAAATAGTACAGAATAATTTCCATTAAAATAAACAAGGATAATTTCAATGTAATATTAAAATGATTTAGTGGAAATTAAAGAAGTAAATTACGTTTATTCCATACATGTTAAAAGAAAACATTCCTTTAAACTTCCTAAAATAAGGTAATGTGCCTCGTTCAGAAAAAGACTAGAAGATTCTGTGTGAACAGTTTTGTAAAAATTCACACCTCGGTAAAAATTAATTTAAACAATAATTTTAGAATTTTAAAAACATTCTTTAAAAAATTCTAATGAGACATGTATATGGAAGAAAAAATATTCTTTGGCCTAAGGATGAATTTAAGTCAATTTTTAAGAAAATATATTATTGATCTCTTAAGAACTTATGGTGAGGAAAATGATATGAAAAAATTTATTTTAAAGAAATATATAGATAATAATAAAATTAAAACATGTATTTAGTGGTATATTATAATATTTCACCATTGGAAACTTATTCATAAATTGTCCTGGGTGACAATGAGATTAGAACATTAAACCCTTACTACTTTAGTAATGTTTGAATCAATGTACCATGAAAGAAATTACCTTAAATGGATATGTAAATCCAAATAATTATCATAATAATTATAAACAAATACATTCATGTGTAATATATACACCACATAAATTAAATAAGTTATGTATAAGGCATGTGTCCCATAAATATAAAAGTGTGACAAAAATCCATTACATTGAGTTTGACTTGATTCAAAAGTGTTCTAACCTCCTGTATAATAAATTTAAATTTATTATAATTCTATACCATAATAAAATAAATTGTTATTATATCATATATATTCATTAAATATATATTTATTTATATTGTTTTGTAATAATAAATATAAAAAATGAATTACAATGTTCATGGAGAATGTGAGTCGTGCATACACATAAATGCTATTTTCATTTTTTGATAGATGGAATGAAAGAAAGGTAAATTATAATTAACCATTAATAAATTATTATTATATATTATAAATCATCTAAATCAATCAAATCTGTATTCCTTACCATCCATGTGAAGTATAAATGACAAAAATAATCACATCGATTCTTTGAGGTTGTAGTCCACATGTACATATGAGCAACATTATCATTTTCTATTAGTTTTGATCTTTAGAAGGTAAGTAAGATATTATCATAATAGAAGCATAATTATTTTAAAAATATAATATATAAACATTAAACCAATCATAATAACAATCCATAAAATATGGTGATGGAAAATGTATTGCACCTTTACGCAGACACGATAAGTATAACGTATGCACAAACGATACATTCACATTGACTTTGAAGTAAAGTGGGTGGATAATCATAGTTTCAAAACATGATAACATTTTAGAATATTTGGGATACATATATTATTATTTCACATTATATACCCATGATTTAGATGACATATAATATGAAATAAATTTAAAAAGCTTGGGTAAGACAACTACCTCAATTTAGGGAGACCTCTATTAGATCATTTATTAAGGAACATAGTGTTAGAATTTTAGAGAGATAAATAACTCAAAAAATATTTAATTATGTTGAGAAGATTCTTTTTCATGGTATGGTCTAGCTAGATGACTCAATGTACTGGGAAATATTGAAAGAAGGGGTGACCTTTTATAAGGGAGGGAGAAGACACACATGGAAATTCTTAAAAGATTAAATTATAATAAAATCATTCTCAATAAAAATAGTTACTAGTGGTAAATAAACATAAATGGGTAAAATTTGTGACTATATTTTTTTCCATTTGTTTTATTTAAATATTTTGTTTATTTTTATAAATTTTGTGAAAATATTATTTTGATAAAATATCATTAATTATAATTTAGAAATTATTAATTTAATTTGACATAAGAAACATAAAGAAAAATATGGAAGAACTATATAATTCATTAAAACAACAATAATATGTCATATTCAAATCAAAATTCATGTAAGAAATTAAACAACTCAAATTATATGAATTTTAATCTTTTAAAAATCATTTATTATAGTTTTTTTAATTGTAATAAAATGTCATCAGTGTTTTATCATAATTTAATATCATTATATAACTACTAAAAATTAGAAATAAATTTATATCATGAAATTAATTTCATTAAAATAAAAATGAATATATATATTTATTCATAACTATATTTTTTCTCTATGTGAATAAATAAAATATATTTAAAACTAAGAGATTGGATCTTTATAATTTTATTTATTTTAAATATTACAAATATAATTTTCATTGAAAAGTGACCATTAAAAAATTCAATACTATGTTTATAATGGTATAATTATTTTTACCCTATAATAATTAAGGTAAAAAATTATGGCCTTCTCAGTTAGTTTGATCATGTATTTACCCGATTTACCCTGATAGGAGAGGATGGAAGATAGGGTTTGATCTATTCCATCGAGAGATGTAGGAGATGATTCTCATCATCATCTGTAGGTTCATAATGGTGAATCTTTGGGTTTCTACATTATTGGCTTTCTATGAATGTGGTTCAAGATTTGTTTTCATCTACCTTGTGAAAGCATGAGCTTTAGATCTACAATGAACCATATCTGTTCATCCACAGGGTTCGACTTTTTCAAAACAGTGGCTTCGGATCATCAACCATCCATGCCTAATCACCCTCCTAAGATGGGTTTCACCTTTGTAGAGGTTCTATGATGGGGTGATTCTCAGAATAAAACTGCACAAGATATACCATGGATCTTTAGATATGATGATAGGTGGTTCATTGTCAAGGTGGATTAAGGTGCATTGAAGGAGAGGTTGGATATGTGTCTCTTCTCTTGGATTTAAGATTTAATTATGGAAAATGGTGATAGGGCTTTGAATTGTGATGAACTCAAATAGAAGATCTACATGTTATGGAGTTTCATTTATTAGAAAATTATTCCAATCGGTAAGGGATATTTTAATCTGGTTTTTCTGTCAGAATATTAGTGTTCAGTTTTATAGAATATTAATTTTTACAACATCAATCTTGGTTTTTTTCGAAATTATTCTCAGGATCTCAATTTCAACCCTCATAATCAAAATCATACTAATTTCCAGATCTGGGTGGGTATGTGTGGTCTTTTCTGGGTTTTTTGACACCCCCTTATTCTTAGTGACGTAGAAACTGTCATTTGTGCTCCACTGATGTTATATGAAAATACCATTGAATCCAATATGGGCTATTATGAAATGGAGGTAGTGGATACTGATTTTATGAAACCTATCCCACATAAATCTATCCTCATCATCAATGGGGAGAGGTTTGAGGTTAATTTTGAGTATAAATCAGTTATTACATTTTTTTTGTGTTTTGCACGGTGATCCATCATATGGTAACAGATTAGAGACATGTGAAAAACTAATAGGTGAAAAAATGGCACCCCCTAAGAAAAAGGAAGAAATGAGGGCTTTTTTCTTATTAATGGAGCCTCCAATTACTTCAATAAATGCTATAGGATGTAAATAGGGGTTCCAATAACAAATTTATGAGAAAATTGTGGGTGAAAAGAGAGGTAAAAGAGTAGGGTATGAAATATCCATGCTTACAGGTTGATGAACTCAAATCTAACTTAGTGTGGAATAGGATTTGTGATAAGACTAGCGTCCCCTAGGGACATAAGTCTGTGTCTGATAGACCAGATGTGTCTTGGGTAACCTTAATCTCTAGAAATGGAATTGACTCTGACCATACCAAATCTAAAAATAAAATTATTTTCATGGATAATATTAATGAATAGTTGAGACATGAGATATGTCTGGATACATCTTTTTACCATAAGGGTAACTAAATAATTTGATATTTACTCTATAATTTTAAGTAAACACACAAATGGAACTATCATTGAGTTTCTCTCTAGAAAAAGTGTTGTAATAACAACATTTTATTCGGGGATGACTCCCAATGAACAATACATTGCACCTATTGGTGAAAACCAATATAAGGATACCATTTCATCCAAATCCTTTCAACAAAAGAAAGGGATGAAAGAAACACCGAAGTAGCCTAAATGATGGGCCTAATGGTTCTCAGGTAAGGTCACTTAGCTATCTTGACAATCTGAATAGGTCCAATAGAAAGGCATTATTTTCTATAGAATTCTATAATTCTCACTGAGGAGAAGGAATTCATACAAACAAGTCATCATTGAGCTCAGGTTTGATGGATACATCATGAATAGATAATGTTAATGATGATATATGTAATCAGCCTAAAACATGGAGAATGGGACTTCACCCAATAGGTATAGGTCATAGACAACTCTATAAATGAGTATTTTGTGTCGTGAAGAGACATTTCACTTACTTTCATTTCCCATATACTTTTTTACTTTTTCTATCTTGTTCAATAGATTTTGGTTGCATGGGCCATCGCATTGTTCACACTGTCCTGGGTAACCTGATTTACCATTTATAGAGGAGATAAATTTTACCACGGTTGCGATTCTTGTTGAAAAAAAATAAAAGGGATTAGTTTACAAAATTTTACCCTAATTATATTAAGAATATAATTAATTTTAACAATTTAAATTCTAAAATATTTTATTTATTATTTTTAACATAAGTTCACAAAAAACAAATAAAAATTCTATTTTGAAAAATACGGTTTTTAAGCATAAAAATGATTTTTTTCTCATTACTATTATATTAATGTTCAAAAATTTTGATTGAATATATGATTTCTAAATTACATTTAAATATTTCCCTGATCGTGAAAGAAAATATTTCATTATTATAAAAATACAATTCACACATTAAAATAGATTTTTAAAAACAAAATATCCTCTATTTTAAAATAATTTTTATTTCCATTTATAATTAATTTATAAGAAATGGTTTAATTTTATAAATGTGTAAGTCATAATAGTTAAAAATTTAGTTATTAATATTAATAAACTCTAATTAAATTTTAGGTTACAACATATACCAATAATATTCTAATACTATATCATTGTTTTTTAGACTAATTGTTGTGTGTTATGTAAGATATTAAAGAAATAATTTTATTTTCAAATACTATATCATAAATTTTTGAGGTGTTACATTATATCCCCTTAAAATTAATTTCTCCCTAAAAATTCATCACTTAAATTCAATAAGATGGGGATATCACTATTCATTATATCCTCATGTTCCCACATTACTTCCTCAAATTGGTGGTTTCTCAACAAAACATTATCCTAGTGAGTGGTCTATTTCCATAGAACTCTCTCTCCATGATCTAGAATATCCACTAGATTTTACTCATAATATAGATATTTTTATAGTTTAATGAACTCTAATTTTAGTACATGGTATGAATCATGTATTTAATTCCTTATGAGTGATACGTGGAACATATCACGAACATGAGAGAGATTTGGTGGAAGCGCCCATAGATAAGATACTATCTTGGAATGATCAAGAATTTCAAAGGAATAAATAATTAAAACCCTGAAATTATAAAATAAGAATTATTTATTCTATATGATTTTTGACACGAAACACCAAACTTAAATATCTTGTAAAATATAATTCATTAAATTTAATCTCTTAGATAAACTGTCGAAAATGCAATCCTCGGTTTAAATGAACCGTAATATAGTATACCATTATAACATAACTGTTAAATTTATATTTATGAATATTACTAAATAAATTATAAAAATAATGGTTATATATTGATTAGAAATAAATAAGTAACCATTTAATATAAAAATAATAATTTTTTATAAAAAAAAGTATTTTTTCTAAAAGTCAGTTTTGTCACGCTATGCGTACATAATTTAAAATAAATTTTTACCAATTTCATAAAATTTTATATTTGAAAATATTTTAAATTAGGAAATTAAAATATCAAAATTATATTAGGGTTATTTTTTGGATTTTCTAGAAATGTTTCATTTTTCAATGAATAGTGAAAGATACTGAATTTTAATTAAAAACTTCATTCTCATTTAAATTATTTATAAAGTAAAATTTTAATTTAACTTGGTTTTAATGTAAATATAATTAATCTATATATAAAATAATCCAATTTTTGTCCTTGGAATTATTTTCACATTGATTTTTTATATAAAAAATTTGTAAACTTTTGAATATTTTCTCTTTGAAAACCCATTATCTCACCGTGTTTGAGGGATCAATTTTGAATTATTTTTTTAATAATTTCCAAAATATAATTTTTAAAAATTTATTTAGTATTAGGAATAATAATAATTTATATTATTTAATAAGTTTTAAATATTTTTTACCATTACCAATAGTAAAAAATGATAAATATTTATAGAGCTTATGCTAAAATTGGATTTAATTGAGGTTAAACTTAAACAATAAGGGTTAAAATAACCTTGAAAAATGTCTAAAATATATTTTATAGAACTATTTAGAGTCTATAATGTTTAAGAATAAATAATAATCCATTATAGTCTATTTTTCAGGTGATAAATGGGGTTACACCATTTTATTTTCAAAAAACACAAGTGTACCACTCACCAAACTTATAAAAGGCCACCCACTCACCTCTCTGCATCACTCCATAAATCCATTTTGGTTCAGCCAATAAATGCCCAAATAACTTACCAAATTCACATGTATCATACTATAAACGTTATTTGGTACATAAATCCAACCCTAAAAGTGTTTTTATGAAAACCAAAGGTCGATACCCGAATAAGAGGTAATATTCTTTAACCAGTGTTTTTATTTTCATTCTTACTCAATATCCTTAAATTATTATTAAAACAAGCTAATATAATAACCACAATATATTAAATATAAATAAATTTTATATGTTATTTTTATGACTTAAAACCTTTCCCAATTCCATCATATGAGTTATGAAATCATCATTCATGTGTACGACGAAATACCGCCTCATGAATGGATTTCATTCATTTTTTCGTTACCACCTCTCACAGTTGGGTATGATGATGAATATGAAGTATATATATGATATTTATAACATAATTATACATTTATATTCATTAAATAATATAAAAACATATACATTCCATTATTTATGTGATATGATAATGTCTTTCATGCATACGCCTAACAACAGCTTCACGAAACGATATGATTCATTTTTCACTAATGTGTATTATGGATGTTAATAAGTATAATGTTAATGAATATATATGATATAAATTAAATAATTATTATATTAATGAAATATTTATCATTATAAAATTAGAATATAAAATTATTACCTTTTCACTCACTGAATGAGGATAACGTTGTTCGTGTATGTGTGTACTACCACTATCATGAAGCGATATGACTCTCTTTTAAATACCACCCCACATGGATGATATATATTGTTATATTAAAAGAAATATTATTCTATTTATGATATTTTTATCATTATTAAAATTAAAAATACTACTTATCTCATTTCCATAATGATCTTTGAATAATGAAAAAGTTACTCATTCATACGTACAACCTACCTTGCACATGGTCAAAACATACTTCATTTGTCAAAGACGTTTTTAATTATTCGTTTTAAAGGTATAATGGATGTATATATATAATAATTTTGTTAAAACTATTATTCTAAATATTATGGAATTTTATAATAACCAAAAGAACTAGATTGTTCATGGAAAAACACACATAAAAAACAAAGCAATTAACATCCAAAATAACGAAAATAATGAATGATTATTAAGAAATGAGCAATAAGATGTTATAAATGGATCATATAGGATATTATAAATATCAATATGGTTCTATTATATTTTCATTGCAAGTTTAAAACCATTATACAGATGATTAATGAACATTCCACTAACAGGAAGCATGAGCTAATGGACTTCGTCTCAATTTCCCTTCATTAAGGCATATTTTATTTTTGTGAACCTAAATTCTTTTATATAGTTTATATACTACACAATTTATATGTAATATATTTTTTTATTCATAAATCATGGAATTTAAATTTCTATTTAAATTATATTTTCTAAGGGTTTGTGACTTAAAAGTTACCAGGTGGTAATGAATTTCTTAAGTCAATTTATTTTCATTGGGAAACATTACTTCTTCGTTGTCTTTAATATTCAATGGTTAGGTGTGTAATTAATTTTAACTATATTTTTTTATTTCAAATTTTTTATATGAATTTAAATTTTACACACATAATAGATTCATTAGTTAATTCTCATATCAACATTCTGATATTTGTAAGGATTTATTTCAGAATATCATTTTGATTGGGATTATTTACGCCTGAATTCACAATAAAAGAATATATTTGATCATTGGTTAATAAACCCATTTAATTTTATTATAATATCGTTATTAAATAATTTTTTATGTAAACATACCCTTTATAAACTATTCAGTACTTAAAATAATAGATAAAATGTTTTTTAAGAAAATATGACTTTATTTCTCTCTTTAGTTGGATCAATTTTCTCCCAAAACCTTTTTTTTCAAAAAAAAATCCAAATTTTTTTACTATTCACTAATGATTTTTAAAAGAAATTTTTATTCATGTATAAATCTAAAAAAAATGATTTTAATGGAATATTGTTGTCATTTTCCACCCAATACATGTTTGTCTCTAATAATAAATATTAAAGAAATATTTGTTTTATTTTATAAAACATGTATATAATTAATTGTAATCATTCCTAACCACTATTTTATGGATTTATTTATAATATTAAATGATTATTTGAAAAAAAATCAAAAAGATTTTTTAACTTTTAGTTTTATAAATTGATTTTCAAAATTATGAGGATATTTTCCAGAATAATGTTTTTAAAGGTGTTTTTATGGTATTTCTAATCCTCATAGACAAAAACCCTTTATCTTACATATAATCCACTAATGATATATTTTATTGATTCCATCCTTACACTTATTCTAGCTGGTTTAAAATTATTTTTTCCAGGGATAGTATTAGCATTCACTTCTTTGATTCATGTTTGTAGTCATTAACATTCCCTTGACTTATTCACTTTCCTATGGACATTGAATTTCACAAAAATATTCATATTATTTATCATTAGAATTTTATTTATTAAAGCATATATCATTTCTACATATTGAGTTATACATTAAATTTTATTTTTTTTATCTAGGGAAATATTGAAAAATCCAAATTCTTTACAAAATATAGATATTTGATGATAAGGAACATGGTTCATGAATTAAATTGATTATTATATATATAATGAGTGCTTTGGAAATAAATATATATTTTGGGATAGTGATAGATATCCCCTTGATTCATTATAAGTCTCATGAGATAAATCTGTTGAAAATCCTTAGTTAAATGGGTTTCTACCCATCTGTTTTAAACCATATTTAGAAAAGATCTTAATGGTAGAGATATCTTGATCCATGATATCATGACATCCAATAATTAAGTATTCATTTATAATACATTTATTTTTTTTATCTATGAGATTTTCACTATGATACTATCTATGGATGCATTCCATTCTAAGTTTATTGATTAAATGGAATGTGTTTCTAGTTATTTAAATTGTGATATTGATTGTAACTTATATAATTATAATAGTCATGTTTTTGATTAAATGGAATGTTTTTTTAATTTATTTACCATTACATATTAATTATTCTAGTAAATTTATTTAAATGGAATGTTTTTTTCAGTTATTTACCTTACCATAATGATTATTCTAGTAAAATTATTTAAATGGAATGTGTGTTTAGTTATTTACCATTCTATATATATTATTTTTGTAAATTTTTTAAAATAAAATATTTGTTTTGTTTTTTTCATTCTATATCAACTATCCTTGTAATGTTATTTAAATAACATGTGTGTTCATTTATTATCCTTTCTAAATTTATTAATCAAGTCATATTATTTAAATATAATATGTGTTTAGTTATTTACACTTCTTTATTTATTATTCTTGTCAAATTATTTAAATAGAATGTGTGTTCAGTTATTTACCATTCCATTTTTATTATGTTCATAGATTCATTATAGATTCTTCTAAACTTAACCCTCAATGATATTTTAATCTCACCCTTATTTTTTAATTTCTTTGGTATCAATGAAGTGTACTGTGATTTATATGAATTAATATAGTAGAGTTAATAATTATAATCTTGAAAAAAATTATTGTTTACATTGTTTCTTCAAATGTAATATTGGAATTATGTGTGTATCTAGTTAACCAAGAATACAAAACTATTAAATCCTTGTGGATTTTATTACTTGTATCTTATTCTAATGTAATAAAGAAGACACTGGATTGGGGATAATATGGTTTGGGTCGCTACCATTAGTATCAAAGTATTATTTGTAGATACCATAGAAACTATATTTTTATGAAAACACAAATTAAAGAACATAACCCTATTATAAAATTTCATTATATTTATAAGAGCATACTAAATTTTTGGTAAGGAAGAGATTATGTGGTTTTTATAAAAATACATCCTTGTATGGATACTACAAGGGGACATGGTTCTGGAATAGGTGTACCTAGGGGAAATAACTCTAAAAATGGTGCATTAGGATTGGCATGATCATCACACAGTGCATGATAATGGGACTTACTACGCACCTGGTTTGAAACTCATAGGGGACATAATTTGGACAATTATTATTTTCTTTGCAAATAATTATTAGGGATTTGAATAGTTGATGACAATGAATGGCCTAGGTTAAACCTATGGTGTCTTGTATTGAAATTAATGAGTCGAGATTTAGACATCTTATAAATGATCCTATAGTGTTCCTAGTATGATTATTGTTTCTCAGGAAAGTATTTTTAGTTTTAAATAATGGATGGATGCTGATGGAATCATGTTAACATTGAACATAAAGAACAATGTGGTGACTTTGAGAAACCTAATGTGATGATGATATGAGGTAAAGGTAACATGATTATTCTTAATTAGTTGTACCAAAATATGTTTAAAAATCTATATCTTAACTAACTCTCAGGCACACCAAATAATTGAAGGATAGAGTTTTTTAAGACCACAAGTTGTTGAAACCATGGAGTAAGGAAGGCATGATTTCTATCGTGTCAAACATGTGGATGGAGATACCCAGGAAAGTGTCTCAATTGAATGGGAATATTTTTTATGTGTATAAAATAAGGTCATAAAGATAATAATTGATGAGGAACAATGAATAGTATGATGGAAAGAAATAAATATTTTACTAAGTATAAATTTATAGTTATTTTCTTAAATGTTGGGAACCTAGTCATTATCAATGTCAATTCCCTCTTCTAAAGGTTAAAACATGGATCAATAAAGTATCTTCATTCAAATAAAATATATTAAGTATTTGTGTATTATGATTCAAAAATAATATTATACTAGTATTTTACCAATTTTATTTTTGTTATAATAATCATGAAGTCTTTAAGGATTGTGTAATATTTTAGAATCATAGGTCTATTCATTAACTTATGAGTTATAGATACCATCAGGGGTTTATGGTTTTAATACTGATTAAAATTTCAAATTCTTAAACACCACTTTTTAGTGTCTATTTGATGGGAGTCTACGAAGATCCTGGATATATTGTGTGAAGTTAATGTCCATAAAACCCATTGGTTTAGTATATATTTTAGTGAAAATAGGATATTTGAGGAATAATTCCTTTTCATTTTATAGATAGAAGTTTAGAATTATTGTTACCCATTATTTTTAATATAATCGTTAATGAAATTGTAATAATAGTAAAATAATATTTTTATACTTTGTGAGAATAATATTGTTTTTAAAACCTTAGTAAAAATGTTATAAATGATTAATTTTATTTCAAGGATTAGTATAATATTTTTTGGGAATGCTATTGGATATATATATATATATATATTAGAGTTTTTTAAAAAGGACAACCCACACGTTGGGTGACAACCCATCACATATGGAAAGACCATAGGTCTTGAACCCACAACCAAAGGATGATAAGGGCTTATCACCTTCCACTAGCCTATTTGATATCTTATTTAATAATTCAATTTATTAATTAAACAAATTGATGACTTAATATTAATAATGAAATAGTTGTGATTCTGTTTAGGTTTAATGGTTAATGTATTATATTCGATTACTTTTCAAACCATATGGTATTCAAAAAAAATATTTAGAGATATTATGAACGTGTTTTACTCTTTTATGGATATTTAAATCAATTAAAAGGGAATTTTAGTGCTTTAGGAAAAAAAGATCAATTTTTGGATATAAAATTATTGGAGTAAGTGGTGAATTGGAAATTGATCAATATACATACAAAGGGTGAAATGTTTCTAAGGAAATAGAACTATATCATGAAAGTATATTTCCATATATTCACAGATAGAAAAAGAATTCATTAACATTAGGGAAATAATATTGAAATAAAAATTTAAACCTATTACATCTATATTAGGTAAATCATTGTCTATTATATCATCTTAGATTTATGGTTTTTACGTACTTAACTTTCCATTGATCATTCACTATCTTATTATCAATGATCTTTATCACTCTCTATAATTAATTATTCTTTTCTTTCATCTCCATATCCTCACATGTCACCAATATTATCTTACATAGAAACCTAGTTATGTGTTATTCCATACGAAATTTTCAATTACCTTTCTCTTTTATTAAGAGGATGTTTTATTAACCTTTTAACAAAGATTGTTTTTAAAAAAATATTGTTTCAATAATCAAACCCTTCATTACCAAGATAATGTTTAAATTGTGATAACACAATTTATTTAAAGTGGGGAGAATATAACACCAAAAAAATTTGAAATAATAAAATTGTATTTGATATACGATTTTATACATAACACCGACCTTTAATACCCCACGAAATATTTTTCTTCAAATTTAATCTCTTCAATAGCTTTTTGGAATAAGAAATATCTAGTATAAACGAACCATAATATAGTATACTATTAAATCCTAGAGGTTAAATTTGTGGGTATGGATATTATTAACTAAATTATGGAAATTAGGTTTATCTATTTATAAAAAATAATATAAGAATAATTTAAAACAAAAACAAACATTTTTTTTGAAAACAAGTGTATTTTTTCTAAAATACCGTTTTGTCGGGGTTTGTACACAAAATATAAAATTATTATTTAACAATTTTATAAATTTATTTGATAAAATGAACACAATTTTTTATTTTATAACATCAAAATTATCTTAGCACAAATATTTGTAATTTTTCTATATGATTTAATTTTTTATGAATAGTGAATAAAACTAAATTTTAATTAAATACTACCTTTTCATTTATATTATTTATAAATTAAACTAGATATTAAATTTTTTTTATTAGTAAAATTAATTCAATAATAGATAGATTAATTAAATTTAGTTATTTTTAATTGTTTTTATATTGAATTTTGATTTAAAAACATGGTAAAATTTTGAACATTTTCCCTTTTAAAACAATTTGTCTTGCTGCATCTGTGGGATTAATTTTAAATTAAATTATTCCGCTTCATTGAATTGAAGTTGTAAAAATTGTTTTTATATTGTTAATAATAGTAATTTATATTATTAAATAATATAAACACAATTTTTTACCATTAGGAATAGTGAAATATGAAAAAATTATTTACCACAGTTAAGGTAAAAATGGATTTACCGTTGGGTTTAACTAAAAAGATAAGAGTTAAAATGAGATAATATTTATCTGAAATATATTTTATGGAACATTTATATCTCTATAATGTATAATTATTGATAATAATCCAATTTGGAACCTTTTTCATGTGAAAAATGTGGTTTCACCTTTTTGTTCTCAAAAATTACTAGTGTGCCACTCACCTAACTTACAAAAGGTCACTCACACTCCAATCCTCTTTTCCCCTTAAAAAAATTTTTCTTAGAAAATAACTACCTAAATCACTTCCAAAATTCCCGAAATATCATCCTATAATCCTTATTTGTTTTCATAAAATATACATGGGATTTATTTTCGTTTAAACCTAAAGTAGATACCCGAAAAAGAGGTAATGTTCTTCAATAAGTATTTTTATTTTATTTCCTCCTCAAACTCTATAAATTATTTTTAAAAATCTATTATAAGATACCATAAGTATAATTCATATATTTTGAGGTTTATTTTTTTTTGTAATTGTCTAATACAATCCCCACTTCAATAAAATGGGTTACAAAATCATCATACATATGTACGGTGAACTACCGACTCAAAAACTGATGTCATTCATTTTTTCATTACCACCTCTCACAGATGGGTATTATGAATGATATAAATTATATATATTTCATTTATAACATAATTATACTTTTGGTGTAATTATATCATATATTTGTTTTAGTTCCCATATTTTATGGGAAGCTATAACATCATTCATGTGTACAACTGACTACCACCACATGAAGTAATTTGATTGTTTTTTCACAAATTAGTTTTGTGAAAGGTAATTGGGATAAATTTAATAAATATATTTTCATGACCCATCCCCTGGGGCCTGTGCCGTGACTACCGCAAGCCCGCCTTCCATAGGCCAAGGGCTGGTGACTATCACCAAAGGCGTAAAATCCCAAAACTGGGAAGGCATTGCCTTTATAAATTGAAAACACACACAACAGAGTATGAGATGGAAGTAAACCACTATGTAAATTTTTATAAAAAAGAAGTTCTAGATGTAAAAGGGTCTGGAAATACAATTCAAACAGGAAAGAACAAGTACAACTGAAAAACAAGTACAACTGAAGAAAAGTAAAGCAGATAATGGGCCGTCCTCTGGTGTTACTACCTAAAGGGTAGGTAAAAATGGCCACCTCATCACTCCACGTCTGTAAGTCTCCTCCGTATACCGACTCATCGTATGGTCCACCTCCGAGTACCATACATTCCTGCTACTCTGATCCTCAGTCAGTGTTGTCCATCGTCTGCATCCAATACAATGAGGTGCGGGCATAGCCCATATAGGGGTGAGTATAATGTTACTCAGTAGAGACCCTGAGACCCTCAAGTTCTCACAAAATCCAACAAGGATAACCCACAAAGTATGAAAAAATGATAGATAACCCCACTTAGGTATATGCCCATACATATACCTAAGTTATCAAATAGTCCATCTCATTCACGAGGAAACACAAGAGTTGATGACTCATCTCACACTGGTTTACAACTTATGTAAAGAGATAGAGATGATCAGATATAGCCACTAAATCATCAGAGATGTCAGACCAACACATGATCTTGGACTAGCTATTCTGTCAGACCAACTCATGATCCAGGAACAAAAGTCAGAACTGTCGGACCAACCCATGATCCATGAGTAGTCTTCAGAGCTGTAAGACTAACACATGATCCAAGGCCAGCTATTCTATCGGACCAACACATTATCCAGGAATAGAAGTCAGAATTGTCAGACCAAAAAATGATCCCAGAATAGTTGTCAGTGCACAGCTAGCCACAGGGTTCCCACAAAGCATGCTTGATTCCAGGAGGGTCCGCTCCTCAATCCAGGTGTCGACACATTAACATCCACCAAGTCCCATGAAAAAGTATCTCAAAGTTTTGTCTCATTATAGGGGTCTCAACACAATAGACAACGCGTCAATCGGATGCCTGGTCTCTGAGTTATTAGCTTTTTAGTCCAAGGGGACAGGTTGGATTCGTGTACGATCCATCCTGACTGTATCTCAATATTGTCTCGAATTCTAGTAGGGTATACTCCAAGGACCATCGTTCTCCAAGAAAACCAACACCACTGACGGTTCGTCAAACGGTCGTCCAGTGCCAAAGTTATAGCCAAAGGAAGTAACAGGGTCGGTAATGGGCATGGGTCCGGTCCGACCTGCTCGGACCGACTCAGCCCCACCAAGTCTGGGCCGACCAGGTTTGGGTCATCCCAGATAGACACGTTGGGTCTGACTCGGCCCGTCGGGTGGGTCAACTAGTTAGGTTCAACCTGGCCTGCTAGGCCCGGCCCAGTGGACTTCGATGGTGGTTCGACCCGGAGGCCGCCACGTAGGCAGCTCGGCCCGAAGACCGGGGATGGTTCGGCTAACTCCGCGAGGGGCGCAACTCGACGACTCGGCCCGGGATGCTGGGAAGGTTCGGCTAGTGACGCTGTGAGGGACGCTGTGTGTCGTCTCAAGAGGCTGGCGGCTCGGAGGCTGGCGGCCAGGCCGGTGGGGTGAAGGCAGGCCACGGGCTGGAAAGGGCAGGCAGCGTGGGGTGTGATGGCGTGCCGGCCGGCCGCGGGGCACGCAGGCTGCGTGCAGCAGGTGTGGGCAGTGCACCTGGAGGCCGGAGGGTCACCAGGCAGTGCACGCGGTAGGCGGGGGCAGGCAGCTTGGGCGCCGGGCAGCGCGCTGGGAGGCCAAATAGGCGCTGGGAAGCATGCCGAGAGGATTGCTGGGCACCGTAAAGAACGCCGGGAGGCCGGATGGGTGCCGCGCAGCATGCCAGGAGGCCACGGGCAAGTGGATTGGGCGCTGATCAGTGTTCCGGGAGGCCGCGGGTAGACGGGCCGGGCGCCAGGCAGCTCGTCGGGAGGCTAGCTGGGCACCGGGTAGCACGCCGAGAGGACGGCAGGGTGCCAGGAAGCGCGTCGGGAGGCCGCGGGCAGGCAACCTAGGCGCCGGGAAGGCTGAGGGTTCGGCCGGGTGGCACGGGGCACTACGGGGGCGATGCAGTTCAAATAGGCCGCGTGTAGCATGAACTTGTTGTTACCGCCTCCGTCACCTCATCGTTGTTACGTTTCCACACCGGAGAAACATCATAAGAGATCGGCGGAGGGAGTCGGGCCATGTTAGTTGGCCCGCACCCTCTATGTTTAGGGGTGATTACAAAAGGCACATCAAGAGAAAAAGATGTTCAACAATTCACCTGCAACAATTCCTTTCCAATCATTGAAAGAGATAGAAAAGGTAATATCAACATGTAATAAACCCCAACCTGGATTGTCGGGCGTCAACGGTGAAGTCGCTGGAAGAAGACGTAGTCTTCCTTCGTCACGTCTGCCGCACGCTTCCACTTTCGAGTTCGCCCGACGTTTATGGAAGTGGATCCACTTTGGTAGGTATCTGGGGAAGATGTCCAAGGAAGAAATCCGTGGAAGATCGTTGTCGACATTCTTCGTTCATCATTCTTCGTTTGGAGATCTTCTTTTCTTCCAATCTCTCCTCTCAAATCTCCCACGAAAAGAGAGTTCCCAAGCCAAAAATAATATAAGTTTTCTATTATTTTGTTGGAACAACCATTTCAAATTGGAGAAGAAAATTAAGAGGCTCCCCTTAATTAAATCACATGTGTTGGCACAATTGATTAATGGGGAGGTCAAGAGGCTACCCCCCTCATTAATGATGGGAGTTGGGAGGTCTTCCTCTCCTCCTATTAATAGGGGGTATATTCCCGTGTGGTCCCCACATAATAACCTCTCATGGGTGGTTATGCTCGGGTGGAACGGACCACCATAACCTCCCAAGGGAGGTTAAGGTGTGGTTTTCCAACCTCAAACTCCCATGAGGAAGTTTTAACCACCCAACCTCCACAAAGAGGTTAAAAAATAAAGTGATATTACTTTATTTTATTTCTTCACATGAAAACCCAAAAACTAACTTTTATCCTCAACTCACTACCGTCTATGTGAAAGTCTTCTTAAGAGAATACCAGCACTGAGAATTCAATGGTGCTCTCGGATATCAATTCTGAGCTCTGGTTCAAACGTTATAACAACATGCTCGTACTTTTACTAAACGTACCCGAACCAAACTTCAAAAATTGATTCCAAGCACACCGGGCCTCGGAATCAAGCGATGTAAACTTTTGAGGACACATAAAAATACAATGTATTAAAAAAATCCCATGGGATTTCCGGGTCATTACATTCTCCCCACCTCAGGGATTTACGTCCACATAAGCTACAACTCAAACTAAGGGAACAAATGGTTGTAACGAGCATGCATCTAAGCCTCCCTCTCCCATGTGCTCTCCTGGAGGTTCCTGTGCTGCCAGTGAACGCGCACCAGAGGTATCGACCGTCCATGTAGGACCCACTAATATCGATCCTCAATCTACACTAGGACCTACGTAATAGTCTCCCCATAATCGACGTCCAGCTCTCCATGGTTGATGATGTGAGATGGGTCGTCTATATATCTCCTCAGCTGAGATACGTGGAAAACGTCATGCACCCGGTGCAACTGAGGTGAAAGAGCTAAGCGTTATTCCACCCCGAAAACTCTAATGAGGACCTGGAAAGGTCCGATGAACCTCAGAGATAACTTTTTGCCTTAACCAAATCTTCAGAGACCTCATCGAGGTGAGACCCATAGAAAGAGGTGGAAACCATCCTTGAACTCTAGAGGCCTCCACCTCCTGTCAGCATATGACTCCTGCCTGCTCTGTGTAGTCTTCATCCGCTCCAGGATGATCTGCACCTTCTCTGTGGTATCTCATACCATCTCTAGTCCCAATAGTTCTTACTCCCCTGGTTCTTGCGAGCACAATGGTGATCTATAAGGTCACCCGTATAACGCCTCAAAGGGTGTCATCCCTATGGTGGAGTGATAGCTGTTGTTGTAGGAAAACTGCACCCAAGGTAAGTGATCTTCCCAGCTATGACCGAAGTCAATGAAACAAGCACGTAGCATGTCCTCAAGGGTTTGAATGGTCATCTTAGTCAGGCCATCTATCTGAGGATGGAAGGTGGTGCTCAGACGTAGCTGCGTCCTGAAAGCCTCCTACAACCCCTTCTATAGTTGAGAAGTAAAGCGTGTGTCATGATGGGAGACAATAGAAGTAGGTACTCCTTGTATTCATACAATCTCCTTCATGTAGAGGCATCCCAAGCTCTCTACTGAACCCTGGTATCTGATCGGTAAGAAGTGGACTGACTTGGTGAGTGGGTCGACGATCACCCAAATTGAGTTGTGACCCCTGGATGTATGTGGAAACCCATCACAAAGCCCATGGATATCCCATACCACTTCCACTCTGGTACCTCTAAAGGCTGGAACAAGCCAGCTGGTACCTGGTCCTCTGCCTTCACTTGCTAACAAGTGATACATCGAGAGACAAACTCTGCTACTACCTTCTTCATTCCTGGCCACCAGTGTTGTCATCGAAGGTCCTGGTACATCGTCACCACTCTTGGATGTAACACTAAAGGAGTTTTGTGTAACTCCCTCAAAAATTCCTCTTGAAGTGAAAATGGAACCATACTATGTCCTCTGAAGAGGATGAAGTGCTCCCCATCTTTTGAAAATCCATCAGGTGCCTGACCTGTGGAAATCTGAGCACGTCGTTTCTCGCATTCAGCGTCTCCATGTTGTGCCTCTATGACTCACTGAAAAAGTGGGGGAGTGATTGTAAGAGACTGTAGAAAGGATGATCCATCTATATCCACAAGGGATATCTGTAAGGCAGCCAGCTGCTTTGTCGCCTCGCCCAGTAGCTGTATACTAGATCTCCTGCTGAGTGCATCTGCTACAATGTTCTCCTTCCTAGGAGAATAGACTTTCTCGAAGTCATAATCTTGTAGGAACTCAAGTCATCACTGATGTCTCAGATTCAGGTCCTTCTGATAGAAGATATACCTGATACTCTTGTGATTATAGTACACGGTAAAACGTTCTCCCATCAGATAGTGTTGCCACATCTTCAAGGTGAAGACCACTACTACTAACTCCAGGTCATGGGTAGCATAGTTTTCTCATGTTGTCTCAGCTATCAAGAACCATACATGATCATTGTTCACTCCTGTATCAGGACACACCTGAGTCTGGTCCCCGATGAGTCGTAGTAAACTACATACCCTACGCATTCCTATGGAAGCCTCATGATGGGGGCACTAGTCAGCCTCGGCCTCATCTCCTGGAAGATCTCCTGGAATCTCTCCGACCACATGAAGGTTTTACCCTTCTTCATCAAGGCTGATATTGGTGATACAACTCTGGAGAAGTCTGGTATGAACCTTCGGTAGTATCCAACCAAACCCAAGAAACTTCATACCTCTATCACACTCCTGGTTGGCTCCCAAGAAAGTACCGCCTCAATCTTCACTGGATCCACTACAACTCCAGCCTCTGAAATGACGTGACCCAGAAATTGAACCTCTCAGATCCAGAATTGGCACTTCAAGAGCTTACCATAATGTTGGTTCTCTCAGATTGTATCCAGTCCAACCTGAAAATGGCAGGAAAGATCTTCCCCTGTAGTCAAGTAGATCAGAATGTCATCGATGAAGACTACAAAAAAGAGATCGTGGTAAGGCTAGAAGATCCTATTCATTAGTCCCATGAATACTACAGGAGTGTTGGTTACACCAAAGGGAATAACCATGAACTCGTAGTGTCCATACCAACACATGCAGGTCATCTTCTGCACATCCTCGTCTCGAGCTCTGAGCTGGTGATAGCCTGACCTGAGGTCTATCTTCAAGAACCACCGCGCTCCCTTCATCTAATCAAAGAGGTCGTCAATCCTCGAGAGTGGGTACTTGTTCTTCATGGTCACCTGATTCAGGAAACGGTAGTCAAAACAGAGCCTAAAGCTCTCGTCCGCCTTCTTGGCAAACAAAATTGGGGCTGCCCAAGGAGAAACACTAGGCCAGATGAATCCCTTCTACAGAAAGTCCTCTAGCTGTACCCTCAGATTGCGAAGCTTAGAGGGATACATCTGATATAATGGTGTAGATATCAGTGTCGTCCTAGGTTACAGGTAAATATAGAATTCCACCTCTCAATGAGGAGGTAGTCCTGGAACATCATCCGTGAAAACATCTGCGTACAAGTCCACCACTACTGGATAGCTCAGACTCTGCACATCAACTGCTATGAGGGTAAGGCAAGCCAACTGATGAGTGATCGGCTACACCCTCATCCGAGTAAGTCCTTCCTATGTGGAAAAGGCTCCATTCTCACTGGTGAAGGTGAACCTGGTCCCATCCGTGTGGACACACCACACTTTGCGCCTAATATAGTCAATCTGAGCATAGACTGTAGATATCCAGTCCATACCCAAGATGACGTCGTAAGGCCTCGACGCTATTATGAGGAGATCCCAACCGAATCTCTCACCTCGTAAAGTAAGCTCACACTACCAGAAATAGTGCTTAATCATCGCGTCTGCTCCCGTAGGGGTCTCTAGCCATAATAATTGAGCGAATGAATCCATCATAATCTATGAGCTCCAAACGAGGGCAATTGCAATGAAAGAGTGACTAGGACCTATGTCTCTAATAACTGTAACTAAGGTGGAGTAGACACAAATCATACCTCGAATCAACTCTAGAGCACCGTAATAATAAGACTCGTCTACCTGGAGCTGAGCTCTACCTTGTCCACCTACTCCCTATGGTCTGGGTGGACCTCCTAGTGGTGGTTCCGGTAACACCTCAAATCATCATCCACCACCAGCTACATATCCAGATCCTCTACCACGTCCGCCTTCTCCCTATGATCTACCTCGATCGAATCTTTGCCTCTGCCTGGGAGGCCCCTCAATTGTCTGCTGATCATCAGTACGGTGGGTTGGGAAGTCACGAGCCATGTGACCCAGCCCACCACAAGAGTAACATTGCCCACTCCTATCATGACTGGCTCTGTCTTGTATGCCTGGTGCAACTGAACCTGTATCCTGAGGTGATCCACCAGATGGCCTGGTCCGCTTGGACCTCTGTGACATATGTCTACTTCCAGTGGTAGAAGAATCTGCTGCATGATGACTTCTGATGGGTCTCGCTGCTGGTGACTGCTCAGCAAGAAAACTCTCTACTAGGAGGTATCTATCTAACACCTCTTCTTGCGTCAAGATTATGAGGAAGATTATTGATGCTATGATCTGTCGCCTAAGCCCCTACTCGAAGGTTTGGGCCCTGAAGAATGTGTCTCGCACCATATATGTAGAGTAGAGTGAGAGATTGGTGAACCTCACTGAGTACTGTTCCACCATCATGCTACCCTGCTGTAGATGTAGTAGCTCCCATATCATCACTCCAAACATGGTGGTTGGGACAAACTCCACCCGAAACAGGCTCTCAAAGTCAGCCCAGAGTAGTGTCACCTCGTCACGAACCTGGAGAATCATGCTCCACCATCTGCCTGATATTGCCTAAAGGGGACTCGCAGAAAGGATCACCATAAGGTCGACTGGTCTCCCTAATAGTCTGGAGACTCTCACCATAGCCTCCAGCCAATCCTCAGATGCTTGCGGGTCCATCTCCCCCCTGAACCTGGGCAGACTCTATAGCTGGAACTTGTGCAATGCACTCAAGCAGATTGAACTCTCTGCTGATGGGACGGGTGGTATCAGTGGCCCAACAGGTAGTGGTGCCACTGGTGCCTTTGCTGTGATGGGGCCTTGCACCAAGGCCTCGTCTCTTGGTGGGCTACCATCTCGTACATCCCTCAGAACCCTGGCTGGCTGTCTGCGTGGAGGCACCCTGAAAATAAATAGGTGTTCCATGGTTAATAAGTTATACATGGTGATCTGACACAAAGAGATCATAAAGAAAACTTTTGAAAACACATAGGACATTATTTTTTTCATGCACTGAGTCGGAAATCATTAGTCAGGGTCCTGGTGTATGGATACATCGGCCACCGCTCCAACAATGGACTCCCTGAACTGAGAACCACACTTAGTACCCTTAACACTGTTGCTTCACAGAAAAGAAAGATTAGAGTCCTAGGTTCTGCAGTAGAACCGGCTCCTCCAATACCAATTTGTGAAGACCCATCCCCCGGGATCTGTGTCGTGACTACACCAAGCCCTCCTTCCATAGGCCAGGGGCTGGCGACAGAGCACCAAAGGCATAAAATACCTACACTGGGAAGACATTGCCTTTATAAATTAAAAACACACACAATAGAGTACGAGCTGGAAGTAAAACACTAAGTAAAGCTATATAAAAAAGAAATTCTGGAAGTAAAAGGTGCCAGAAATACAAGCCTAACTGGAAAGTACAAGTACAACTGAAAAACAAGTACAACTAAAGAAAAGTAAAGAAGATACTGGGTTGTCCTCTGGTGTTCCTACCTAAAGGGTAGGCACATATGGGCTCCTCAGCACTCCACGTATGTCATTCTTCTCCATGTATCGACTCGTCGTAAGGTCCACCTCTGGGTATCGTCTAGTCCTACTACTCTAATCCTCAGTAAGCGCTGTTTATCGTCTACATCCAAATGAATGAGGTGTGGGTATATCCCATGAAAGGGTTAGTATAATGATACTCAGTAAGGGCCCAAATTACCTCATGGTCTAACAAAATCCATCAAGGATAAAACACAATGTATGAAAAATGACAGATAACCCCACTTAAGTATATTCCCATTAATATACCTATGTTATCAAATAATCCATCTTGTTCATAAGGAAACACAAGAGTTGCTGACTCAGCTCACACATGTATACAACTTATATAGAGAGATAAAGATGATCAGATATAGCCACTGAATCAACAGAGCTGTCGGACCAACACATGATCCAGGACCAACTATTCTATCGGACCAACACATGATCCAAGAACAGAAGTCAGGACTCTCAGACCAACACATGATCCAAGAACAATCGTCAGCACTGTCAGACCAACACATGATCCAGGACCAACTTTTTTATCACACCAACGAATGATCTAGGGATAGACGTCAGAATTGTTAGACCAACACATGATCCGAGGACAGTAATCATTGCATAGCCATCCACAGGGTTTCCACAAAGCACGCTTGATTCTAGGAGTGTTTTCTCCTCAAGACAAGTGTCGACACATCAACTGACACCAATTACCATGAAGAAGTATCTCGATGGTCTGTCTCGTCATTGGGGTATCAACACAACAAATGGCACGTCAATCAGACACCCGGTCTGTGAGTTATTATATTTTTAGTCCCAGGGGCCCGGTTGGATTTGTGTAAGATCAAACCTGATCGTAACTCAATATTACCCCAAAATATAGTGGGGTGTACTCAAGGGATCTTTGTGCTCCATGATAACCAGCACCGCTGACGGTTCGTCAAATGGTCGTATGGTGCCAAAGTTACGTCCAAAGGAAGTAACAGGGTTGGCAATGGGCCCGGGTCGAGTCCAACCCAGTTTGGGCCAACGTGGTCCGGGTCATCCTGGATAGACCCATTGGGTATGACCCGGCCCATTGGATGGGTCAACCCGTTAAGTTGAGCTTGGTCCACTGGGCCTGGCCCAGCGGACTCTGAGGGTGGTTCCGCCTAGAGGGCGTTGCATAGGCGACTCGACCCGATGGCCAGGGCTGGTTCGACCAGCACCACGAGGGGTGCGGCCAGGTGATGTGGCCCGAGAGGCTGGGCCATTTCTGCCAGCGATGCCGCGAGGTACGCCGCGGGTCGTCTCGGGAGGTCGGCGGCCCGGAGGTCAGGGGGAAAGCTGGAGGGGCGCGGGCAGGCCGTGGGCCGGCGTAGGCAAGCAGCGTGGGGTGTAGTGGCGTACAGGCAGGTTGCGGGGTGCGCTGGCAGCGCACAGTTGGCACGGGTAGGTGAACTTGGTGTCAGGAGGCCGGATGGGTGTCGGGCAGTGCTGGGAGGCCTGCTGGGTGTCGGGCAGTGCACCGGGTGGTCGATTGGGCGACGGGCAGCGGGCTGGGATGCCGGCTGGGCACCGGGTAGCTCACCGGGAGGCTGGATGGGTGCCGAGCAGTGCCCCGGTAGGCCACGGGCAGGAAGCCTGGGCGCCGGGCATGCCGCGGGTTCAGTCGGGGCGGTCGGGGCACCACGGGGTCAGCGTTGTTCACAGAGGCCACGGGTAGCACAACCTTGTCATTTCCACCTCCGTCGCCTCATCGTCGTTACGTTTCCATGCTGGAGAAACATCACAAGAGATCGGTGGAGAGAGTCGAGGCATGTTTGTTGCCCCACACCCTCCACGTTTAGGGTTGATAACAAAAGGCTCATAAAGAGAAGAATATGGTCAACAATTCACCTACAACAATTCCTTTCCAATCATTGAAAAAGATAGAAAAAGAAATATCAACACGTAATAAACCCCAACCTGGATTGTCGGGGGTCGACGGTGATGTCGCGAGAAGAAGACGTTGTCATCGTTCGTCGCATCCGCCGCACGCTTCCACTTACGAGTTCATTCGATAGTTGTGGAAGTGGCTCCACATCGGTAGGTATCCAGGGAATAAGTCCAAGAGAGAAGTCCGTGGAAGATTGTTGTCGGCGTTCTTCATTCTTTGTTCTTTTTTGGGAGAAGTTCTTTTTTCCCAAGCTCTCCTCTCAAAGCTCCCACAAAAAGAGAGTTTCCAATCCAAAAATAATATAAGTTGACTATTATTTTGTTGGCACAACAATTTCAAATTGGAGAAGAAAATTAAAAGGATCCCCTTAATTAAATCACACGTGTTTGCGCAATTGATTAATGGAGAGTTCAAGAGGCTCCCCCCTCATTAATGAAGGGAGTTGGGAGGTTTTCCTCTCCTCCCATTAATAGGGGGTTGAGCCACGTGTGGTCCCCACGTCATAACCTCTCACAAGAAGTTATGATCGGGTGGTCCCCACCACCATAACCACCCAAGGGAGGTTAAGGTGTGGTGGTCCCACCTCCAACTCCCATGAGGAGGTTTTAACCACCCAACCTCCACATGGCGGCTAAAAAAATAAAGTGAGCTTACATTATTTTATTACTTCACAAGAAAACCCAAAAACTAACTTTTATCCTCAACTCACTACCATCGATGTGAAAGTATTCTTAAGAGAATACCAGTTCTGCGAGTTCAACGGTGCTCTCTAATTTCAATTCTAAGCACCGGTTCAAAAGTTATAATAACCTGCTCGTACTTTTACTGAATGTACTCAAACAATACTTCAAAAATTGATTCTGGACATACCGGGTCTTAGAATCAAGCACCGTAAACTTTCACAGACTCGTAAAAATCCCATGTATTAAAAAACAAATCCATGGGATAACCGGGTAATTACATATACTACTTATTTATCATTATTAAATGATAATATATCATTCTTACATTTTCTCTCCCTAGAAGAGGATAACATTATTCTTATACATGTGGACTGCTGCCTTCATGTACTGATGTGACTCTTTTTTCATTAGCACAACACACAAGTGATATATATACATATATTTAAAAAATAATATGATATATAATATATTATTATCATTATATAAATTTAAAATATTACTTTCTTAATTTCTATAGTGATCTTTGAAAATTGGAAATGTTAATCATGCGTACATACAACCTACCATCTTCATGATCATAATGTACATAATTTCTCAAAAAAAACCTTTATGATTTGTGTTAAAAGTATAATTTATGTATAAATATGATACTTATTTAATGATTATTATTTTTAAGATAATTTTATTATATAAAATGTGCACGAACCAGATCATTTATGAAAAAACACACATGGTAATGCAAGGTAATTAAAACCCAAAACAATGAAAATAATGTATGATTATTAAAAAATAGGTAATAAGATGTTATAAAAGGATTATATATGATATTATAATTATTAATATGGTACTTTTATAATTTAATAATGAAGGACCCCGGGACACCCTGAGAGGGGAGGGGTGAATCATGG
This sequence comes from Viscum album, assembly GCA_963277665.1. Lineage (NCBI taxonomy): Eukaryota > Viridiplantae > Streptophyta > Magnoliopsida > Santalales > Viscaceae > Viscum > Viscum album. The sequence goes on along the minus strand of OY728163.1, from coordinate 1,690,391,560 downwards.
TGACAACTTTTTCTTTTAATGTGATGGATCTTGTTCCCACGTTGGTCGGAACTTGTTGAACCTGTATAATGAATATTATCAGAAAGTAAACATTCACATGCATAGACAAGACACATCACTTTTTACTTGGTTCACCACTAAGGTCTACGTCCAAGGAGCATACGCCGACAAGTTGTCGGTCGTACCAAATTCCATTAATCTTCACTAGCTGGAGATTACAAAGGTTTGGGCACAATCACTCTGTCCCAGGATCACTGCCTTTACAATGGTTTAGGGATAGCTCACAGCTCCCCTCGGGTCACTCCCGTTGACTCCCCCTGGCTCACGGCCCTTAGTGAAGACACACTCAGTTTATAGACGTGAAGGTCTCTTCATCATTGCATAAGAATGCATCCTTTGTTGTATGTAGATGCTATATTGAAGTCAAACTCTCACCTGAAGACGAATCTCACTTTGCGCTGAGGGTACCAGATGATCCTCCAGCTTTCATGCAGCTTAAAAAGGACGAATGTACTTTAACAACCCTGGCGCGCTTCTTCAAGCTCTGGTGCACAAGTTTCAGAAATGGCCTGCAAGTTACTTGCACGGTACAAACTCGGCGCGCACGTGACTCCAAAAAACTTGCACGACACTACCTCTTTGAACTCCAAACTTGTGCGACTCAACACCCCTAATTTCGAATACACTTTGGATGTGCATCCAACAGCCGACGCGCAACCTCTACTTGTGCGACCCAACAACCACTTGCACGACTCAACCACTTTCCCGATGAGAGCTCCAAAAATATCTAAGTCTTGAGCTTTGTTACAAATGAGGAGGGGGGTCCTCTATTTATAAGAAAACTGGACCCCCTACATGGCGGCACACAAGTCTTCCCTCGGCGCGCAGGTTCCGGCGTGCAGCTCATCATCCCTAGCCTCTGTCGCGCTACTCACTTGCGTGACAGCAAAAGTACTAGCGCAACCTTCTTTCCATTGCCATATTTTGAAGTTATGATCTTGAAAAAAATAGGCGTGTAAGTTTCCAATCCCCCTAGACACCGGCACACAAGTCTCTTCACGGCGGGCAGGTCACTTGCGCGACCAACCCAAAACTTGCGCGGCGCTTATCCCTTTGCCATTTTCCTATGTTCTAATCTTGAAAAACATATGGCGCACAAGTTTCCTCTTCATCAAGTACATGGCATGCAAGTCTCTTTTCCAAAAACCCTTTTCTCCATTTGTTGATTTTCAGGCCCAAATATTTGGCAAACACTGGGAAATGGAACCACCTTCAATACTGTTGTCTGCTTGAACTGTATGATCTCTTTGCTGGTACACATTCTGAACTTCCACTGAGGATTGACAAAAAACACAAATCATACTCAAAATCATGCATAGAAGACCATGGTTCCAACAAATAATATGTTTTAAACCACTAAAAAGTAGTTTAATACATTTCTATCCAGAAGGAAGTCTGAGGTGGGGGACTTCATCTCAATTTTCATTCATCAAGGCATATTTTATTGTTCTTTGCCAAATTACTTTTATCTAGTGTGAACAATACCACTTTAACATATAATATCATGATTTATTAATAATTCATGGTGTTTTAATTTCAATTTTAATTGTTTAATCTGAGGGGTTGTGACATAAATGTTACCAAATTGTAAGTAATTTTTTAACTCAATTTCATTTCATTGGGTTATATTACTCTTTAATTATCATTGACATTATAAAATTATCTCTGGGGTGACTTTTGATTATATATTATTATATTTAAACTTTTTTATGTTGATTTAAATTTTATAAACATAATTTATTCATTTGTTAATTCTCATATCAATGTTGTGATCTTTGTAAGGGTTTATTTAACAATCTCATTTTAATCAGGATTATTTATCCTTGAATTTTAATTGTAGGAAATAATTTGATCATTAGATAGAAAATAAATTTAATAATATTATATTATATTATTTCTTGAATTTTTTATGTAATAGTAAATTTTTTAAATGTTTTGGTAAATAAAATAATTTGGAAAATTTTTTCTTAACAAAATATCAAATTATTTCTCTCTTCATCTCGAAATCAATTTACATCCAAAAACATGTCCTCAAAAAATATTTTAATTTTTTTTTATTATAATATGATCTTTCAAATAATGTTATACATATTTTTCAAATTTTATTAAAAAAATTAATTATAATATTCATGTTGTTTTAAAAACAATTACCATTCTACTTTATCCAAAAAGTGAAAGGAGTCCTTTTTAACATATACGACATGTAAAGAATTTCCTACCATCAAGACCTCCCTATGTTTCAATTTTTTCTTTTATTATATTCAAATATTATTTTAAAATAATATTATTTTGAAAATATATTTTGTACATTATTTTTTAAAATGTTATATTTCAATTGAAAATGTTATTTTCCTCAAGAATGTTTTTAACGATATTTTATAGTATTTCTATTCATTAATGAAAACAACCCTTTATTTCATTTATACTCCACTAGGGATATATTGTATTGATACTATCCTTGTTCTTCCTCTATATGGTTTATAATTATTATGACTATGGATAATATTGACATTAACTTTTTTTATTAATTTTTTTATTTATTAACTTTCACTTAAATTACTCACTTTCTTATAGGAATTGAATTTCTCATAAATATTGATATTATTTTTCATGGATATTTTTATTTCATAAAATGTATATCATTTCAACATAAGGGTTTTTAATTGAAATTTATTTTCTTATCTAGGGAAATATGGATAAATATGTATTCTTTAATAAATTTGGATATTTTATGATAAGACACGTTGTTCATGAATTAAATATATTATTAAATATATGAAGAATGTTTCTGGCATTCATATGTGGGTGGGACTTGTCACGACCCATCCTTGGGGCCCATGACGTGACTACCCCAAGCCCGCCTTCCATAGGCCAGGGGCTGGCGACTAGCACCAAGGCGTAAATCCCGATAAAAAGGGAAGGCATTACCTTTGAAAAGTAAACAAGCACCACAGAGTAAGCAAGCGGAAAAAGTAAACACTAAGTAAAACCGGTACAACAGTAAGTGCAGAAAAGTAAGTGGGCCAGTATACAAACCCAAACTGAAAGTAAAGTACAACTCGAAAGGGAAAACAACAACTGAAAGGTAAAAGCCGCTACGCCGAGCTGTCCACTGGAAATCCCACCTAAAGGGTGGGTACAGATAGATCCACTACTCCTCGGGTCCTGCCATCCGCTCCGAGTACGTCCCGCACAGTGGTCCACCTCCAGGTACCGTCCTGCTCTGCAAGCCTCAACCACGATCAACGTTGTCTTTCGTCTGCAACCAACACAACGTAGTGCGGGCATAGCCCGTGCAGGGGTGAGTATAAGATACTCAGTAGGGACCCCGAGACCCCCGAAGGTCTCCCAAAATCCACAAAGGATAAAACACAAAGGAAAGATACAATCACGAAGTAACAACCAACATTGCTTAGGTATATGCCCACACATATACCTAAGTCATCAATTCCAATACGCTCCAACCTCCGAGCCCAAGTACAACTCAGTCCACACAGAAAAGTATACATATTCCACACAGGAAAGAAAAACGTAATCCACACAGGATAACACAACACAATCCACATAGGAAAGAAAACAGGATTCAGCTCACACAGGTATACTTCTTCGAAGACGATAGAGATGATCACTGATCCATCTAAGCCGTCGGACCCACAAAGGATCGATAGGTACTAACCCCCGCAAAGACCCACACAGGATCGGTAGGAAACTAACCCCCGCAAGACCCACACAGGATCAGACCCACACATGATCTGTAGGCGCTGGCTCACACAGAACCACTGAGCGCTGACCCACACAGGATCGGACCCACACAGGATCGGTAGCACTGATCCACATAAGATCGCTGAGTGCTGTAGTCATCGTTGTTGAATCCACTGAGGATCTCTGTACAGTCGTCGTCGCAGTCACAGTAGCAGTCGCAGCCAGCTCTAGGGTTCCCGCACACAGCAAGCTCGTTCGGGAGGGTCCGCTCCACGAGCCGAGAGGCTGATACATCAACTGACACATAGTCCAGAGTTGATGTATCCAAAAGTTCTGTATCGTCAACAGGAACTCAACGTCGCAGACAGCGCGTCGATCGGACGCCCGGTCTGAGAGTTATTGGCTTTTTCGTCCTAGGGGCTCGGTTGGTTTTTAAGACAAAACCAACCCGACCGTACTCCACCTACATCCAAACCTCGGGAAAAGTAAGCCAAAAGATCTGTCTCACTAAGAGGAACTCAACAAAGTCAACAGCACGTCAATCGGACGTCCGTAGCTCAAGATATGAGCGTTTCCGCTCCGAGGTCCCGGTTGGTTTCGTGTACGAACCAACCCGGCCGAACTCAAAGTATTCCGAAACCTATAGTGAAATATACCGAGATGACTGTCTCGTTCCAAGGATCGTGTCGCCACTGACAGCGCATAGATCGGAGGTCCGTAGCCCGAGTTATGGGCATTTGAGCCCAAATGGTCCGAAAACGGGGGTTTCAGGCCCGGGCCGACCCGGCCCGAGACCCCCTGGGTCGGCCCGAACCGGGTCGACCCGACTGGGGACAGCGCGCCCAGCGCGCTGTCTGGCTCGGCCTTTGGCCGAGCCGTTTCGGAAAGGGGGGGGGGGGGGGGGGCGCCTGCCCCCCTGTGTAACCGCGGCCCCCCTTCAATAAGGGGGCCATTTGAAGCCAGCCGGGGGAATTTAATTCCCCTGGCTCCCTCCTTTTCCGGCCGGCCAGACCTGGCCGGCCGGTTCCTTCTCAACGGGACCGGCGGTGGCCGTTCCCCTTCCGGCTCCGACGCCGGCGGCCCGGTCCGGCCGCCGGTCACCTTGCTCCGCCGCGGCCCGGAACCGGCCGTGACCCTTGTCATCCAGCGCGGTGTAACGGCACCGCGCCCCTCCGCTGCGGCCCCGCTCCGGCCGCGGCGCCTTCGATTTTCTTCGACGCGGCGCGACGGCATCGCGTTCTTAGACATCTTTCCACAGCGCGGCGTGACGTTGCCGCACATTTCCTTCCGCATGAATCCGCGTGGTGGGACAGCACCACGCTCTCCCATACCAACCACAAAGGAACCAATACGAAAATTAAAGAGGAGGGTCGGCCGTCTTTGTGCGGTCCGACCCCCTTGCGTTATTCGATAACAAAAGGTTTAAAATTCATGAATATCGTCATGTTGGTATTCACGAACAAATAAATATATAAAACCCCTACCTCAGTTTCAAGAGTGGTGTTTGTCAACGAGCAGCAGAAGACGAGCGTCGCGGCGGTCGAGCGTCGTGGAAAATGAACGTCGACGTCGCGAAGCGAGGATTCGAAGTCACTGACGGAGATTTCGTCGCGGAAAACCGTCACGGAAGAGATGGCGCGGAAGAAGGACGCCGCGCTGCGGATCGATGTCGCGGAGAACGAACGTCGATTCCGTTGTCGTCGAGGTACGTTCGAAGGGGAGACATCGTTGGAAGAAGATGTCGCGTTCTTCGGCGGAGGTGTTCTTCGCGTTCTTCGTCGAGGTTGAAGAAGACGAAGACTCACGCTTCCCAATCCTCTCAAGGTTGCAAAACTCTAACAATAATAAAATAAGACCAAGTCTTATTTTATTAACACAACCTAACCATTTGAATTTCAAGAGTGTGAAATTCAATTTAACCACACACAACTCACCTCATTAAACTTATTACATTTAAGTCATAAGTTATAACTTAGGTTAACAATATTAAAGTGGGAGTTGAGGGGGGTTAGAGGATATGAAGGGGTGGGGTTCGTGTGGGCCCCACCACCCTCATAACCTCCCAAGGGAGGTTGGGTGGTTACCCAACTTCCATCAAGAACTAACACTTAGAGTAAAAATAATAAAAAATTTAGAGTAATTATAAAATAAACTTCCACAATTTTTATCATCAACACTCGTGTAAACGCAACTCCGGAACAGGAGTTCCTAAGCAATTACCGGCGCTGCGGTTCCATCGGTGCCCTTGGAATTTGATTCCGGGCACCGGTTCAAGAGTTAAAAATTCCCGCTCGTTCGTTCACTGAATGTACCCGAGCCAAACTTCGGAAAATTGATTCCGGGCACACCGGGCCTCGGAATCAGGTGCCGTCAAAAACCGCGTTCTTGTAAAATTCCAAAGAAAATTAAGAAAAAATTTCCCTTGAATTTTACGGGTCTTTACATTACTCCCACCTCAGGGATTTACGTCCCCGTAAATATACATCAAAACTAGGGAAACAAATGTGGGTACTGAGCACGAATCTGAGCCTCCCGCTCCCAAGTGATCTCCTGGAGGTTCCCGTTCTGCCATCTGATGCGCACTAGAGGAATCGACCGTCCACATAGGACCCGCTCCTGTCGATCCTCGATCTCCACTGGAACCTCCGCGAAAGTCACCCCATCATCAACTTCAAGCTCCCCATGGTCAATGATATGCGTTGGGTCATGCACATATCTCCTCAGCTGAGATACATGGAAGACGTCGTGCACCCGGTGCAACTGAGGTGGTAGAGCCAGACGATAAGCCACCTCACCAATCCTGCTGAGGACCTGGAAGGGTCCAATGAAGCGCGGAGATAACTTGCCGCCTCAGCCAAATCTCTGTAATCCACGTCGAGGTGAGACACGCAAGAAAACGTGGTCTCCATCCTCAAACTCTAGTGGCCTCCGCCTTCTGTCAGCGTATGACTTCTGCCGGCTCTGAACTGTCCTCATCCGCTCCTGGATGACCTGGACCTTCTCTGTCGTGGCTTGGACCATCTCCGGTCCCACAAGTGCTGACTCCCCAGGGTCTGTCCAGCACAAAATAGATCTGCAAGGTCGGTTGTACAACGCCTCGTATGGTTCCATCCCGATGGTGGAGTGGTAGCTGTTGTTGTACGCGAACTCCACCAAGGGTAGGTGGTCCTCCCTGCTGCGACCAAAGTCAAGGACGCATGCGCGGAGCATATCCTCGAGAGTCTGAATGGTCCTCTCCATCTGACCATCCGTATGAGGGTGAAAGGCTGTGCTCAGACGTAGATGTGTCCCGAACGCCTCCTGCAACCCCTTCAAAAGCCGGGAAGTAAAGCGAGCATCTCGATCGGAGATGATAGATGATGGCACACCGTGAAGCCGAACAATCTCCTGAACGTAAAGACATCCTAAGCTCTCCACTTAGCCCTGCTCTCTGATGGGTAAGAAGTGAGCTGACTTGGTGAGTCGGTCGACAATCACCCAAATAGAGTCATGACCTCTGGAAGTGCGTGGAAGTCCAGTCACGAAGTCCATAGATATTCCATCCCACTTTCACTCCGGAACCTCTAAGGGCTGTACAAAGCCTGCTGGTACTTGGTGCTCAGCCTTCACCTTCTGGCAGGTGAGGCATTGAGAAACGAACTCTGCCATATCATTCTTCATGCCCGGCCACCAGTGGTGTTGTGTGAGGTCCTGGTACATATTCGCCACTCCAGGATGTACCGCCAAGGGAGAAGTGTGAAACTCTCTCAACACCTCCTCCCGTAAAGAAACTGGTACCAAGGTACGTCCTCTGAAAAGGATGTTGTGCTCTGCTCCAAAGGAGAAACCATCAGGTGCCTGTCCTGAGGATATCTGTGCATGCCGCGTCTCACAGTCAGTGTCCCCACGCTGTGCCTCTCTGACTCACTACAGTAGTGGAGGAGTGACTGTGAGAGACTGAAGGAAGGCTGCCCCATCTCTATCCACGGAGTATATCTGCAAAGAGGCTAGCTGCTCTGTCACCTCCTCAAGTAGCTGAATTCCCGTCCTCCTGCTGAGGGCATCTGCTACCACGTTCCCCTTTCCAAGAGTATAGACTATCTCAAAGTCATAGTCATGGAGGAACTCGTGCCATCGCCGCTGTCTCGAATTCAGGTCCTTCTGCGAGAAGATGTACCTAAGACTCTGGTGATCAGAAAAGACTATAAAGCACTCACCCATCAGATAGTGTCGCCACGTCTTCATGGAGAAGACTACTGCTGCTAACTCCAGGTCATGGGTAGCGTAGTTCTGCTCATGTGGCCTCAAATGACGTGATCCATAGGCGATCACCGCCCGCTCCTACATTCAGAAACATCCGAGTCCGGTCCCTGATGCATCGCAGTATACTACGAACCCTACTCCCTCCTCAGGAAACCTCAAGATAGGTGCGCTGGTCAATCTATGTCTCAGCTCCTGGAAGCTCTGATGACATCTGTCTGACCACACGAATGGTTTCCCCTTCTTCGTCAAAGCTGAGAGTGGTTCCACAACTCTGGAGAAGTCTGGCACAAATCTCTGGTAATATCCAGCTAGTCCCAAGAAACTCCGCACCTCCGTCACGCTCCTGGGTGGCTCCCAAGCTAGGACTACCTCAATCTTCGCGGGATCCACTGCAACTCCTGCCTCAAAGATGACGTGTCCCAATAAGTGGACCTCGCGTATCCAGAACTGGCACTTCAAGAGCTTACCATAAAGCTGGTGCTCTCAGAGTGTGTCTAGTACAACCCGCAAGTGGTAGGCATGCTCCTCCTCAGTCGTCGAGTAAATAAAAATGTCGTCGATGAAGACCATGAAAAATCGATCGAGGTATGGCTGAAAGATCATGTTCATGAGGGCCATGAACACTGCTGGAGCATTGGTTACACCAAAAGGCATAACCAATAACTCATAGTGTCCATACCGACATCTGAAGGTCATCTTCTGCACGTCCTCGTCTCGAACTCTGAGCTGATGATAGCCTGACCTGAGGTCTATCTTCGAGAACCATCGTGCTCCCTTGAGCTGATCAAAGAGGTCATCAATCCTCGATAGCGGATACTTGTTCCTCACTGTCACCTGGTTCAGGCGACGATAGTCGACACAAAGTCGCAAGCTCCTGTCCGCCTTCTTGGCGAACAAAATCAGGGAAGCCCAGGGTGAAACACTGGGTCGGATGAATCCCTTGCCTTGCAAGTCCTCCAACTATACCCGTAGCTCTCATAGCTCGGTGGGGGCCATCCGATATGCTAGAGTTGATATCGGGATTGTTCCAGGGTATAGGTCAATATAAAAGTCTAACTCTCTGCGAGGATGTAGTCCTGGAACGTCGTCGGGAAAAACGTCCGCAAACTGATCCACCACTACCGGAAAACTAGGACTCCGCACGTCAACTGCTCCTAGGAAGAGGCTAGCCAACTGATGAGTGATGGGCTGTCCTCTCCTCTGCAGAAGTCCATCCTGTGCTGCGAAGGCTCCCTTCTCGCCGGTGAAGGTGAACCTGCACCCGTCGGTGCATACACATCGCACCTTGCGCCTAAAACAGTCAATCTGTGCATGGAACGTCGATGACCAATCGATGCCCAAGATGACGTCGTAAGGCCTCGACTCCACTACAAGAAGATCCCAGCCGAAGCTCTCGCCTCCTAGAGTAAGCTCACACTGCCGGCACCAGTGCGTAATCGTCGAGTCTACTCCCGTAGGAGTCTCTAGCCGTAAGGATCGAGCCAACAGCTCTATCGGAATCTCCGAGCTCCGAACAAGGGCAGCGGCTATGAAAGAGTGACTCACTCCTGTGTCTATAAGTACTGCAGAAAGGGTGGAATATACACAGATAGTACCTCGAATCATCTCGGGCACGCTGTGGTCATAGGCCTCTGCTTCCAGAAGCTGTGCCTGTCTCTGCCCGCCAGCTCCCTGTGGTCGGGGTGGACCTCCTAGTGGTGGTCGTGGTAGAGCCTCAAAGCATCGTCCACCACCCGCTGCTCGGCTAGCTCCACTTCCTCGTCCACCTCCTCCCTGCGGACCGCCACGGTCGACCCTCTGCCTCTGCCTCGGTGGTCCCTCAACCGTCTGCTGCTCCTCAGCACGACGGGTCGGGCAATCACGAGCCATGTGGCCCTGCCCGCCGCACGAGTAACACTGCCTGCCTCTCGAAAGACTGGCTCCACGCTGTGTACCCCGCACTGCTAAGCCAGTGTCCTGAGGTCGTCTGCCTGAGGGTCTGGTCTGCCTGGACCCATGTGTCATCCGTCGACTGCCTACTGCAGAAGACTCTACTACGTGCCGCCCTGCAGTGGGTCTCATAACTGGTGTAGACTCAGCAATAAAGCTCTCGATCAAAAGGGCCCGCTCCAGTACTCTTGTCTGAGTCGAAATGCTGAGGGATATCAGCGATGCCCCGATCTCATGTCTCAATCCCTGCTCAAAGGTCTGGGCCTGAAAGAATGGGTCCCGTACCATGTCGGTCGAGTAGCGCGAGAGATCGGTAAATCTCACCGAGTACTGGGCGACCGTCATGCTGCCCTGCCGCAGCTGAAGAAGTTCCTGAATGCGCACCGCACGGAGGGTGACTGGGACAAACTCTGAGCGGAAGAGGCTCTCAAAGTCTGTCCAGATTAGAGATGCCTCATCGTGCACCTGGAGCATCAAGCTCCACCATCGGCCCGCTGCTGCGTGTAGTAGGCTCGCCGCGAGGATCACCATGAGGTCTGTTAGTGTCCTCACTAACCGAAACACACGTACCACTGCTCCAGTCAGTCCTCGGCTGCCTGGGGGTCCGTCTCCCCACGGAACCTGGGCGGTCGCTGGCGCTGGAGCTCATGCAGTGCACTGAGGCGACGTGCATCGTCAGCGGCTGGTGCTGGAAGCATCGGTGGCTCGGCGGGTAGAGCTACCGCCGGTGCCACTGCTGACAAAGGGCCCTGCACCGAGGCCTCATCGCTCGGTGGGCTATCGTCACGCTCGACTCTCGGAACCCTAGCTGGCTGCCGTTGTGGGGCCATCCTGAATAGGAAACATGTGCGCCACGGTCAGAACAGTATACCTGGTGAGCTGACACAAAGTAATCACAAAGAAAACTTGAAACACACACGCAATCAATGTTTTCATACATTAAGTCGGAAATCAGAAGTCAGGGTCCTGGTGTACAGATACGTCGGCCGCTGCACCAACACTGTACTCCCTAGACTGATAACCACACCCAATACGCTTAACACTATTGCTTCACATAGAGGAAAGATCAGAGTCTGCGGTAGAACCGAACTCCTCTGATACCAATTTTCCACGACCCGTCCTCGGGGCCCATGTCGTGACTACCCCAAGACCGCCTTCCATAGTCCAGGGGCTGGCGACTAGCACCAAGGCATAAATCCTGGTAAAAAGGGAAGACATTGCCTTTGTAAAGTAAACAAGCACCATAGAGTAAGCAAGCGGAAAAAGTAAACACTAAGTAAAACTGGTACAACAGTAAGTGCGGAAAAGTAAGTGGGCCAGTATACAAACCCAAACTGAAAGTAAAGTATAACTCGAAAGGGAAAACAGTAACTGAAAAGTAAAAGCCGCTACGCCGAGCTATCCATTGGAAATCCCACCTGAAGGGTGGGTACAGATAGCTCCACTGCTCCTCAGGTCCCGCCATCTGCTCCGAGTACGTCCCGCCCAGTGGTCCACCTCCAGGTATCGTCCTGCTCTGCAAGCCTCAACCCCGATCAACGTTGTCCATCGTCTGCAACCAACACAACATAGTGCAGGCATAACCCGTGCAGGGGTGAGTATAAGATACTCAGTAGGGACCCCGAGACCCCCGAAGGTCTCCCAAAATCCACAAAGGATAAACCACAAAGGAAAGATACAATCACGAAGTAAAAACTGACACTGCTTAGGTATATGCCCATACATATACCTAAGTCATAAATTCTAATACGCTCCAACCTCCGATCCCAAGTACAACTCAGTCCACACAGGAAAGTATACGTATTCCACACAGGAAAGCAAAACGTAATCCACACAGGATAGCACAACACAATCCACACAGGAAAGTAAAAAGGATTCAGCTCACACAGGTATACTTCTTCGAAGACGATAGAGATGATCACTGATCCATCTAAGCCGTTAGACCCCCAAAGGATCGATAGGTACTAACCCCCGCAAAGACCCACACAGGATCGGTAGGAAACTAACCCCTGCAAGACCCACACAGGATCGGACCCACACAGGATCTGTAGGCGCTGGCTCACACAGAACCGCTGAGCACTGACCCACACAGGATCGGACCCACACAGGATCGGTAGAACTGATCCACATAGGATCGCTGAGTGCTGTAGTCGTCGCCGTCGAATCCACTGAGGATCTCTGTACAGTCGTCGTCGCAGTCACAGTAGCAGTCGCAGCCAGCTTTAGGGTTCCCGCACACAGCAAGCTCGTTCAGGAGGGTCCGCTCCACGAGCCGAGAGGCTGATACATCAACTGACACATAGTCCAGAGTTGATGTACCCAAAAGTTCTGTATCGTCAACAGGAACTCAACGTCGCAGATGGCGCGTCGATCGGACGCCCAGTCTGAGAGTTATTGGTTTTTTCGTCCCAGGGGCCCGGTTGGTTTTTAAGGCAAAACCAACCCGACCGTACTCCACCTGCGTCCAAACCTCAGGCGAAGTAATCCAAAATATCCGTCTCACTAAGAGGAACTAAACAAAGTCAACGACACGTCAATCGGACGTCCGTAGCTCAAGATATGAGCGTTTCCGCTCCGAGGGCCCGGTTGGTTTCGTGTACGAACCAACCCGGCCGAACTCAAAGTATTCCGAAACCTTGAGTGTGATATACCGAAACGACCGCCTCATTCCAGGGATCGTTTTTCTCTTAACGACACATCGATCGGAGGTTCGTAGCCTGAGTTATGGGCTTTTGAACCCAAATGGTCCGAAAATGGGGGTTTCGGGCCCGGACCGACCCGACTCGAGACCCCCTGGGTCGGCCCGAACCGGGTCGACCTGGTCCGGCTGGGGACAGCGCGCTGTCTGGCTTGGCCTTTGGCCGAGCTGTTTTGGCAGGGGGGGGGGGGGCGCTTGCCCCCTGTGTAACCGCGGCCCCCCTTCAATAAGGGGGCCGTTTGAAGCCAGCCGGGGGAATTTAATTCCCCCGGCTCCCTCCTTTTGCGGCCGGCGCGACCTGGCCGGCCGGTTCCTTCTCAACAGGACCGGCGGTGGCTGGTCCCCTTCCGGCTCTGACACCGGCAGCCCGGTTCAGCCGCCGGTCACCTTGCTCCGCCGCAGCCTAGAACCGGCCGCGGCCCTTGTCATCCAGCGCGGTGCGACGGCACTGCACCCCTCCACCGCGGCCCCGGTCCGGCCGCGGCGCCTTCGATTTTCTTCGACGCGGCGTGACGACGTCGCGTTCTTAGACTTATTTCCACAGCGCGGCGCGACGGCGCCGCGCATTTCCTTCCGCATGAATCCGCGTGGTGCGACGGCACCACGCTCTCCCGTACCAACCACAAAGGAACCAATACGAAAATTAAGGAGGAGGGTCAACCATGTTTGTGTGGTCCGACCCCCTCGCGCTATTCGATAACAAAAGGTTTAAAGTTCCCGAAATCGTCAAGTTGGTATTCACGAAAAAATAAATAAATAAAACCCCTACCTCGGTTTCAAGAGCGGTGTTTGTCAACGAGCCGCAGAAGACGAGCGTCGCGGAGGTCGGGCGTCGCGTAAAATGAACGTCGACGTCGCGAAGTGAGGATTCGAAGTCGCTGACGGAGATTTCATCGCGAAAAACCGTCATGAAAGAGACTACGCGGAAGAAGGACGTCGCGTCACAGATCGATGTTGCGGAGAACAAACGTCGATTCCATTGTCATCGAGGTACGTTCGAAGGGGAGACGTTATTGGAAGAAGACGTCGCGTTCTTCAGCGGTGTTCTTCGCGTTATTCATCAAGGTTGAAGAAGAAGAAGACTCACGCTTCCCAATCCTCTCAAGGTTGCAAAACTCTAACAATAATAAAATAATACCAAGTCTTATTTTATTAACACAACCTAACCATTTGAATTTCAAGAGTTTGAAATTCAATTTAACCACACACAACTCACCTCATTAAACTTATTACATTTAAGTCATAAGTTATAACTTAGGTTAACAATATTAAAGTGGGAGTTGAGGGGGGTTAGAGGATATGAAGGGGTGGGGTTCGTGTAGGCCCCACCACCCTCATAACCTCCCAAGGGAGGTTGGTTGGTTACCCAACTTCCATCAAGAACTAACACTTAGAGTAAAAATAATAGAAATTGTAGAGTAATTATAAAATAAACTTCCACAATTTTTATCATCAACACTCGTGTAAACGTAACTCCAGAACAGGAGTTCCTAAGCAATTACCGGCGTTGCGGTTCCATCGGTGCCCTCAGAATTAGATTCCGGTCACCAGTTCAAGAGTTAGAAATTCCTTGTCATTCGTTCACTGAACGTACCAGAGCCAAACTTCGGAAAATTGATTCCGGGCACACCGGGCATCGGAATCAGGTGCCGTCAGAAACCGCGTTCTTGTAAAATTCCATAGAAAATTAAGAAAAAATTTCCCTTGAATTTTAAGAGTCTTTATATGACTCATTAAATATATCACCTTAATGAATCATTAGGATCATAAGGTAAATCAGTTAGATAGCCTTAGTAAAATAGTTTTCAACACATCGTTTTTAAACTGTCTTAAAAAATGTTCTTGATGGAAGAGAAATCATGATGAGTGAGATCATGACCTCTAATAGTTACCTATTTACTTCATTGAGAAGACATATATTATTATTATCCATGGAATTATTTCTATTATCTTATCTTTGGATGAAATTAATTCTCAGTTTATTGATTAAATTTCATGTGTTTTTAGTTATTAACATTTTTAAATTTATTATTCCTTATCTAGTTATGATAGTCATGTTATTGATTAAATGGATTTTTTTGAGTTATTTACGTTTCCATATTCGTTATGATATTTAAATTATTTAAGTTGAATGTGAGTTTAGTTATTTTATTTTCCATACTAATTATTCTAGTAAAATAATTTAAATATCAGGTGAATTCATTAATTTACCTTACCATATTGATTGTTTTGTTTAAATTATTTAAATGGAACACGTGTTCAATTATTTACCTATCCATATAGATTATTATAAGAAAAATTACTTAAATGGAATGTGGGTTAAGTTATTTATCTTTCTATATTGATTATTCAAGTCAAATAATAAAAATGTAATATGTGTTCTGTGATTTTAGTATCCATATAGATTATTCTAGTGAAATTATTTAAATAGAATGTCTGTTCCGTTATTTATCATTCCATGTTTATTAGGATCATTGATTCTTAGTATCTTCCTTTGTATTTAACCCATTATTAAGAATTTAATTATACAATTAGTTTTTTCATTTTCCAGGAATCCATGAAGTGTACTATGATTGATATGAAAGGACATGATCGAGGGAATAATGATATTCTAGAAAAAGAATAATGTAGTAATTTTCATTTTAAAAATTAATATGGGAATCATGTATGTATCAAATTTACCAAGAAAACTAAACTATTTGGTCCTTAGGGATGATATTAATTATATAATATGCCAATGTACTGAATCAGACATTGACTCTTAGTAACTGGGTTAGGGTCATTACACAAAATACCGAGGGCTCAGCTTTCCCTTCATTCAAAATTCAATCCCCTTCTTCTGGAGATATATTCATAAGAGTGCCTTTTCTTCAACTTCAAACTCCAAATATTTCCAATCAATTCCAACATAACTATTTTACCAAATATTAGATGAACTTATATACTATTAAATGGATCTAACCTTCACTTTCATTTCCCTTTCTAGGTTTGGTCTCACTAGATATCTTTCGCCATCTTCATTCCCACACATTGGAGTTCTACACATTCTAGCATATAAGGATTCAAAAGGATACATCTAAATAATGGAGTAAGATATATTATTGTTAGAGATTTCAATAAAAGGAATGTTTTGATCCCAAACACTTATTAATTCTATAGATAAATCAATGAACATGTCTTCTAGAGTATGAATAGTCGTCTTGGTCTAATCATCTCTTTGAGGATGGAATGACATACTGAAATTAAATTCTATATTTGGATCCTTCTAAACACTTCTCTAGAACATCAAGGAAATCCTCATATCCCAATAAAATTCAATGGAATATGGTACTCCATGAAACCTTACAACATCCTTAATAAATATCTAGGAATGATAATTTAGAGATAAATCTTCTCTAATGGAAATAAAGCATTAAATATTTGTAGGGTTATCGACTATAAACCATATGGAATTATGTCATTTAGTCATTTTGGGGAGTCCAATGACAAAATTCATGGGGACGATTTCCATTTCCAATCTGTTATAGGTAATGGTTATAACATCCCTTTATACCTTTTTATCTCACACATAACTTGTGACATACCAAACACCGAGATACAAAATTTGAAATATAACTCTTTATATGAACCCACCAAAAATACTATTTCAAATATACATACATCTCTTTTCATCAATAATTAAAAGAGAATAAAAAAATATGGGCTTCATCAAACATATCCTTCTTCAAAACTAGTTTTTATGGGTGAAAACATGGTTCCAAAACATTATCAGTCCATCAAAATCAAGGTTGAATTTCAAAAAATTTATTACCTTGTTTTGTAGTTATACATCTTCCTTCATCACATTTTTAATTCTAATATGGATTGATGGTTGAATACACATTTGATCATTAGAATATTGTTTTCAATTCCATTAATACTTCTAGCTATATCCTTTTTATATCTATGAATATTAGACAGTTTGTGATATTTATCATAGATAATTTAGCTTGCCCCATACAACTCAAAGCATCAGCCACCTGGTTTTATTTCCAAGGGTGGTAATGTATTGAGTGTTTATAATAATTAATCATATATAACCATATTTTATAGGACATATTCAGGACTTTTTTAGTGAATATATACTTTAAAATTTTCTAATCAATATATATATCACAAAAATCTCCATAAATATAATTACTTCATATCTTTAATTCAAAAAGACCTATAACTAACTGAAAATCATGAGTTCAATAATTGTTTTAATGAACCCTTGATTTTTAATATCCATATACTTTAACCATATCTTATTTCATGATAAAACATCAAAATCCCTTCTTTGATGCATAACTATATAGTAGAAAACCTTCTACAATATACGGTAGTGTATGCACAACTGTGTCGAATAGCCTTCTCTTCAGTTCCTTGAAAAATTACACACATTCATCTTTCAAAAGAAACATGGATCCCATTGAGTTAAAATGGTAAGTGGATCGGATAACCATGAACAATTATCCCACACCATTGAAAATATCCTACAAAATCAAAAAAACCTTAAATCATTCTAACTATGGTTTGTCTGGAATAATATTCAATAGATTTTTTCTTTCATGGATCTATAGATATACCCTAAATGGTGACAGTATTACCCAAAATAAAAAATTTATAGCCAAAATTGATACTTCAAAAAAATCATATTACTTCTCCTCCCATAGGGTCATCATTATAATACTCATGTGATGTTTATTCTCTTTCTTTCTCTTTGAATATATAATAATACCATCTATAAATACTACCATAAATTGATCAGGGTAATATATAATGACTCTATTTATTAAATCCATATTGATAGTGGGGGAATTAGTAAGGCCAAAAATCACCAATATATATTCATAGTTTACATACCATGTATGGAATATTGTCTTGGGTAATTACTCTTTCTTGAACTATAATTAATGATATCTAGAATAATGTTCAATCATATAGAAATATTGATCTTCACAAAATTTATCAATCATGTCATCAATATGGGGTAGGTTATACATGTTTTTGATTGCGATCTTGTTATGTTTCTAATAATAAATATAGATTCACATTCATCTATTTTTTTTCTTAAAAAATAAAATAGGTGATCCCCATGGTGACCCACTTGGATAAATGAATCCCTGTTTATGGTTATACTAATGTTTATTTTTTTAATTAATGCCACTCAATCAGGATAATTCTACACGGAGTCTTTAAAATAAGAGTAGAACCATGCAAGAGTTATATTGAAAATAGAACTTCACTATTTGGTGGATGACTGGGAAACTCTTCCTAAATGACATCCGAAAACTCCCACCAAATAGTAAAATCATCTATGTTGATTTTCTACCTATCCATATGAGACATATTCCACTTTTGAATAGGAATTAAGATCCATATAATGTATGTGATTTCCATAAAAAGATAATATTTATCATCAAATAGATAAAAGATCAGAGTCTAGTTTAGAATATAAAATCCAACTTCCCTACCTTGGAAAAAGACATGGTATTTATATAAATAAGTTTTTTCTATACCTAAAATATTATCAATCTTAACTAGGGTGGATTATTATTATATTTTTAGGAAGATTATTCTAAAAAAATTTAAACATAAAAAGATCATATACTTGAGATGTGACCATTTAACCCTTGGGGGTTTTTAGTGCTAATTCAACATCTAATAATTATGGTGGTAATGTAATATCCTTATAATAATCAACATAAATAAAATTGTTTTTACATCCACATTCAAATAGGATATTGGTAGATCTAAAGTGGATGATAAGTGTACTGTTCACCATGTTTTCATAACAATATTCATCAGAAATATGGATCATGTGACATTTCCCTTTGTACTCGGACATAATAGGTTGTAGATGATGATCACTTTCATTAACATCCAAATTTCGACACCATTTAGTATAATTAACATACTCCTAGAATTTGAAACTACGGATAGGGGTGGTGTATTAGGTTAAGGTTTCTTTTTATTTTCATAATTAGATATCTTCTTCCCATCACATCATCATTTATTCACTTGATGGCCACAATTTCCATAATTAATATATGTATTAGTCCCCTTATGATAATTTTCTTAATGTTTCCATCCACACATTTAGCATAATGTAAGTCTCATATTTTTATCTCCTGGGTTTTTCTAAATTCCATTGAATCTAATATTTCATTTTATATCAAATCCATGTGATTGATGGGTAACTAAAATATTCATTTACTCTTAGATAGCATGTATAATAACATCCACATATCTAATCAATTCCCTTATTGATAAATCCCTTCAGAGCCTTGGTTTTAAGTGACTGAAAAATCAAAAAACCTTGGTTTCCTGTTGAATGATAATTCCATAATCATATCTTAGATGTCTTGTAAAATTTTCCTTATAGGTACCTATATATTCATCATCATTTTTTCTTCAACTGAAGGGGTTACTTATCTATTTTTGTTTTAAGAATTTTTGGAAAATACTTATTGATAAATAAGGTATTAATTAAATCCGAATTTATAGATTCAATATCATCTTATTCCCCATGTTTTAATAATAGTATAACATTGATCTCCTTCACCTTCCTAATTACAAATACCCAAAATATCATTTTCATGATCCAAACACTATATAATGGAAAATATACTTTTGATGGTATTGCTGCATATCTTGGTAATTATAAATCAATTGACCTACCAAAATAAGGTGGGAATTGCCTCATTGAGGACTCAACATAATTTTATTCCCTCTTTTTCTCAGTTGTAAGATCATCATGATTCTTATCATCTGATTTTATTGAATATATAAAAATTATTTTTCATCCTAACATCCACTTTTTTTTCTCAGGAATACAATCAATGTATTTTATTTGGTATTTATAATCAATATGATTCCATCTAGTTCAATCCATCGAATAAAACCAAAACACATATTGTGTTATACATTAATAATAGAGGAAAACAATGTAATCATGATAATTTGTATATAGGATCTATAAATCATGACACATTATTTTCAATATATGACACCTTATATTTGACCTACATAGTTAATGATCGTTTGTAAAAAAGTAGGGTTTATCATATTCATATACTTATACATATTATTCTTACTAAATTTTTATCACACTAGATTCCAAAGGTTAACTAATAATATCTATAAAACCAACTATATAGACCCATACTTTTCATACATAAATATAAGATGTTATTATATGAATATTCATTACATAACATGATGATTCATGCAATAAACATATAGGTCCAGTTCCTTTGGAATATTGGTTAGATAAAAATCTAGTTCATAAGTGAACAACTTCATCTCCCAAATAGTTCTTCATAACTAGAAACATTATTATATATATCATACATAATAACATTCTTCACAACCTAGAAAAAGTAAACCTAAAAAAGGGTGATCTCTAATACTCAGTAAGGGTAAAAAATGGAGATATCTCTAATAATATAACTATAACATGAGCATAAGGGTTTTATAACATGAATTTAACATTAGTAATTCATACCATTCATATCATATATCATAATCTTGAGTCATGGAATAATTCTTGATATTTTATAAGACATGAATCATATTGGAATCAATGAACTTGAGTGTAGTACCCCCGGTTTGAGGTAGGTAGCCTTTGTATGTGCAGTTTTATTTGGTCAATGTTCATGGGATGTGTTGGGAAGAGGTTGGGAGAGTTTTTAATGGTTTTGGATGAGTTTGTAGGATTTTAAATGGGTGCACGGTTAGAGCATGGTTAAGGTAAACCGTGCGGATGTTCTAGGAAACCATGCAGGAGGAGATAGTAGGCTTCACACGGCCTACGCAAGGTTTGACAAACCATGTGAGGAAACCATACAGACCCTTTCCCTCTAGACAGTAGCATGCGCATGGTTAGCGCACGGTTTTCCAAACAGTGCGGGATAACCGTACAGCCAATTAAAGTTGGTGTTTTAAGTCCTGGATCCCTCGGGAATGACCTAAAAAACTCAAATCTTCCTCCCACTCGAGCCTCACATGGTATTTTGGGTTCTCAGGGGTTGAAGGGGCTCTCCCACTCAGTTTGGAAGGATTTTGAAGTGGTTTCATGGTGGTTTAAAGGTGGTTACTCCTGGGTAAGTCTCTCGTCTTGGTTTACTTCTGTTTTCCTCTAGATCTACATCCCTCTCTTTCTTGGTTTTCTATATCTACCCTTGTTTTGTGTAGATATAGGATTGTGGTTGCCTTGGATGTTAATTTTAAGGATTGTGGATGTTAGGGAAATGGATAAAGAGAGGTTTCAGTGTTGCGTTCATCGGTTTTGAGGCGCGGTTGTTTATGGGTCGATTTCATGGGAACCCTAAAGGTAGGTGGCTTCTCTCTCGACTCCACTTGGTTAGAACTAGTGGTTCTTTGTTACAATTATTTGTTTTGCTGAAAATTAATTGTGATTTGTTGTGTCAAATTGGGTGGAAATTAATTTAGGGATTTTGGGGAAAAGGGGGGATTCAAGGTGAAATGCTTTTGTAATTGATTTTAAAATAGTGATTTTAAAATGGGCTATTGATATTGATTTGGGAAAATGTTTGGTGAATTTTTTTTTTCAATAAAGATGTTTTTATTGAAATGTGGTTTGGCATGGAATATGGTTTTAAATAAATAGATGATTTGTTGATGTGGATTGGTATGCGATGGAATTGGTTGATTGCATGTTGTTGTGACATTAGTGGGTTATATGCTTGTTTATGGATTGATGGGAATGTTCTGTGGAAGTGGAGAGAAGTACCACAATAAAAAGGAGACAGATAGTGGATGGAAGGGTCACCATCAAAGGATAAGTGGACGGGAAGAGCCACTAGTTTTGAATGGGTGAACGGGTTGGGATGAAGTCCCACCGTTTTGGTTGTTTTGTTGTGAATGGGTGAACGGGTTGGGAGGAAGTCCCATCATTGGGTTGTTTGTTGTGCATTGCTTAGAAAGTTCAAAATTGTTGTACTAGTGTGTGAATGATGAAATGGCTTTTGGCATACTTGGTTGGATTTCCCTTGGGTTCTTGGTTTCGGTGTGATGGATTGTTAAGGGTGTGTTTGGCTTATGGAAATGGTCTCACTTGTGATTATTGTTTATAAATTGTTTTATATAAATGTGCTAACGGTTTTATCCAAGTGGTGTGTGTAGGGAAGTCATTTGGGGAAATCTTACTGAGTTTTAGTACTCACCCCCTCCTTTGGAATGTTGGTGTATTTGTAGATGTTGTGTATCATGATGTGGGAAAAGTTAAGTCATCTCCCTTCTTCAGTGGTGCATTGTGATGTCTTGGTAGAGCATAGAGCTTGGAGCTTAGTGTAGAGTTGTGGTGGTGTCATGGTTTGTAGTGGTTGTTGTTTGGTTTTTGCTTGTACTATGATGTGGTTTAGACATGTCTGGTTGAATTGGTTTTGGGTTTTATTATTGTGCAACTTGGTTGTATTTTGGGAATGCATGTTTGGTTTTTTTTGTTGAAATGCATCATATAGTAGTGGTTAGTGTATAGTTTGGTTGGTTTTGTCTTAAAGGGAAAATCATTCCCCAAATTGTTCTCAGAGCCCTCAGCATTTATTGCCAGGTTTTGGAACCTTGGGAACTTCGTTAAGGCCATGTAACCCTCACTGCCTCCTCAAGCCAATGAGGTAGGGGTAGGGTGTTACAAGTGGTATCAGTTTGTTCGGTCCATAGATTTCAAGTGAGAGCAGTTGTTCGGTCGCTTTCGCGCCTTGGTTTTGGAGTTGAAATTCGTTGTGGTATATTCCTTGAGTTGGGATGGTAGCAAGGTGTAGGAATGTCATAAATTGGATTGTATAGCATAAAAGGACGCAGCTAACCCGTTTATGCAGAAGTTCAAGTTACCAGTGAGTTGGTTACATAAGTGGTTTGGAGACACTTATAGGCATTGGAAATCTCATTGTCGTGGGTGTAGCCAATGAGATGAGCATGGAATGCATGGTAGAAATGACTTCCCTATAAGATACATATTTCATTGTGGTATAATGATTTTTTATGTGATATGAATGTGTGAAATTGTAATGTAAATAAATTGGTATTTTGGAAATGGTTTGGTTTTCAAAATGGTGAAACATGGAAAATGTGAACTTGTGGAAAGCCTTGTGTGCTAATGTTGTGTAATGTGATTTGAAATGGGATTTCGTGATGTCTATAGAAGTGAGACTCATGGTTGTTTGTTTTATATTGATAGAAATGGAACCGAGTAGGCGTCGTAGAGACCAACCAGAGGAGGCGTCTGAGAATGTGATAGCACCTGAGCCTCAGGTGAACCAGCAGCTAGTGCAAAGCATAGTGCAGGCTTTCTAAGATGTGGAAAGTGGAAGTAAAATGGATGAACCAAGGCATGTGGATCATGCGGTTCAGTTTCAAAAGTATAATCCACCCATCTTCAGGGGTGATTCAGAGCTAGAGGGGGCAGGAGCATGGTTGAATAGAATGAAAAAGATCTTCAAGTTATTAGGAACATTGATAGAGTTAAAAGTGAAGTTGTCCACGTATATATTGGAAGATCATTCCCTTTAGTGTTGGGAGTTGGTAGTCCAAGGGGGGGTGGACTAGGGTATGAGGTGGGAAGGCTTTGAAGAATTGTTTAATAAAAAAATTCTACCCCCATATGTTCAGAATTCAGTGTACGAATGATTTCTTTAGTTTGGAGTAAGAGCATGTGTCTGTAACGGAATATGTAGCTAAGTTTATGAACTTAGTGAGGTTTGCACCTGAGGTGGTGGGTAGAATTTCGTTGAAAGAAAGGATCTTCGAAGCGCGGTTAAGGTAAGAAATCTGTTCAAAGATAGCAGAACTGCATATAGATGATTACACAGAGATGGTGAATAGAGCCTCGGTGGCTGAGTGGGATGTGTTGGGCGCTCAGGGTGGAGAAAGCATGGTGGTACCCATGGGGAATAGTGGGAACTCTAACGCTGGGTTCAAGTGGAGGATGGACACTTATTCATAGGGTGGGAGTATAACATATAATCCAACGACAGGATCGGTGAATCTTCCTCTGAAGCCCGAGAGCAATCCGGGATGTTTTCGGTGTGGTTTGACGAGCCACATCAAGCGAGATTGTACAACACAACCTCGAGCATGTCATAATTGTAAGCAGATGGGGCGTCTACAACGTTATTGTTGAATTGCTCCAAGGACGGGTGCGTTTAATACTTCTTAGGGATCAAAGATGTCGTATGATTTGACAAGAAGGGGGCAACGACATACCCCTCGGCATCAGGGTAAAGTGGGCCATGGTGATTATCGGAAAACCACGACGCCTCAGCACAACAATAAAGAGAAGAGAATGGCAAGCAAACATGTGTTTGGAGCTGAGTAGGTTGTGGTGGATGATTAGTCAGGACCATCCACAGTGCAAGGTACTATTATTTTAAATTCTACCTTGATGCAAGTATTGTTTGATACGGGTTCTTCACACTCTTTTATTGTTTCACACATGGTTCATTTTCTAGTTTTAATGGTAGAAATGATGCCCTCAATTTTGGAACCTCAAACTCCTCTGGGTCAAAGAGAGTGTCGAGCCTTCTTGTATAGAGCATGTTGTATCATTGTGGGTGAGGTGGAGCTAGTGGAGAATTTTTCAATGCTTGAGATGGATGGATATGATGTAATCATGTGAATGGATTGGATGGTCTCATTTAATGCCCACATTGATTGTGATATGAAAACAATGTCTTTTACGACAAACTATAGTGTTAGAAATCTATTTAGATGAGAGAGGCATGAAAGGCAGGGTGCAACGGGTTTGTTGGCACCAATAGTGGGTATATTATCGTATTAGTTGGTGGTGTTTTCATTGGAATCGGTAGAGGGTGTTGAGCAGAGCGTTCTTCCGGCAGTGGTAGATCAGTTCATGGATGTTTTTCCTAAAGAATTATCTGGGTTACCTCCCATAAGAGAAGTGGAGTTTAGGATTGATCTCCTTCCAGGGACCAGTCCTATCTCACTTCTGTCTTCTCATATAGCAACGGATGAATTGTGGGAATTGAAATTCTAGTTGGAAGAGTTAGAAAAAAAGGGTTTATCCGACCTAGCACGTCTCCGTGGGCAGCACCGTTGCTGTTGTGAAAAAGGAGGATTGAACTTTGAGACTCTGTGTTGATTATCATGGACTTAACCAAGTTATGATAAAGAACAGATATCCACTTCCACGAATTGATGATTTATTCTACCAGTTGAGGGGAGCCCAGTGGTTCTCCAAGATCAACCTGAGGTCAGGATATCATCAATTGTGGGTGACGAAGGATGATATTCCTAAAATAGCTTTCAGAAGTAGATATGGACATTATGAATATGAGGTTATGACCTTTGGTCTAGAAAATTTGCTAGCAGTGTTCATGGCATTGATGAATTGGGTATTTCAGAGATATCTGGATTCATTTGTGGTGGTGTTTATAGATGATATTCTGGTGTATTCAAAGACAAGGGTGCAACATGAGCAGCACTTAGAGATAGTGCCGAGGATCTTGAGGGATTATTGGTTGTATGCCAAATTGTCAAAGTGTGAATTTTGGATATAAGAAGTTTGTTTTTCTAGCCTTTTTATTTTTGAAAGAAGTGTTTCAGTGGATCCAGAAAAGATAGAGGCTGTTATCTCGTGGAAACCACCAAATAATGTGTTTGAGATACAAAGTTTCCTTAGTCTAGATGGGTATTATCGACATTTAGTTAGTAATTTTTCATGTTTGGCTTCACCGATGATAGATTTGACAAGGAAGAATGTTACAATCTAGTGGAATGAATAGTGTCAGAAGTGTTTTGAAGAGCTAAAGGGTCGTCTTACATTAACACCAATCTTGGTTTTTCCAGAACTAGGAAAAGGGTACGTGGAGTATTGTGATGCATTGGGATCAAAGTTGGGGTGAATTCTCATTAAAGGGAATCATGTGGTTGCATATGGCTCATGGAAGTTGAGGATGCATGAGATGAACTATCCAACTCATGATTTGGAGTTGGCATAGTGGTCCATACTTTGAAAGTGTGGCTTCATTATCTCTTTAGTGAGAAATTCATGGTATATACAGACCATAAGAGCTTGATGAATTTTTTCTCAAAAAGGGATTTGAACTTGAGTCAAAGGAGATGGATGGAATATCTAAAAATGTTTTATTTTGACATAATGTACACACCAGGTAAGGGAAATTTTGTGGCGGATGCATTAAGTAGAAAATCATATGCTCAGATGGTGAAACAGGCATTAGACCAGTGACAGTTGATGTCGGTTATAGCTGATATGCGGTTGGAATGTGAGGACCAGGGTGATAGAGTGGTCATATTTTCTATTTTGTTGATTCCTGACTTGGTTGGCCTAGTTAGAGAGGCACATATATCCGATTCTGAGTGTGTGATCATGGGGTTGAGACTCAATGGTGGTGAAACCATTGAGGGTTGGAAACTGAATGGAGATTTAGTTTTGTGTTTTCGGAATCAGATGGTTGTACTAGTTTCTTCTCAAAAGGATCTTCTCAGTGTGTATCATCATTCCAGCTGGGCTGTAAATACATGAATTCGGAAAATGTATAAAGTGTTGATGGCATAGTTCTGATGGGCTTGTATAAAAAGAAGAGTGGCTGAGTTTGTTTCGAGATGCTTGACTTGTGAGCAGGTCAAGGCAGAACATGAGAGGCCAGTAGGAATGTTGCAGTCTTTACCAATATTTATTTGGAAGTAGGAGAAAATAGGGATGAATTTTGTTACAGGTCTCCCAAGAACGATCAGAAATAACTATGTCATTTGGGTGATAGTGGATCGACTAATGAGTTCGGCCCATTTCATCCAGATTCATGAATCTTATATGGTGAAGGATCTATCCAAAATCTATATCTGGGAGGTGGTAAAGAGTCACGGTGTTCCATTTTCGATCTTATTCAATAGAGATTCGAGGTTCACATCTTGCTTTTGGAAATCCTTAGAGCAGTCCCTTGGAACTAAGTTGACCATGAGTACGACGTATCACCCTCAGACAAATGGTCAATCCGAGAGGACGATACATACTATGGAGGATATGTTACGAGCTTGTGTCATGGATTTTGGAGGTTCATGGGAGGATCACTTGTTGTTGGTTGATTTTTCATATAGTAAAAGTTATTAGGCATCCATACATATGGATCCATTTGATGCGTTGTATGGGAGACTATGTCATTCTCCACTATGTTGGGTGGAAACAGGTGAGTCCTTGATGGTTGGACTGAGCCTTGTCCAGAAGACTACAGAGAAGATAAAGTTGACCTGAAAGAGAATGGAGATGGCTCAGAGTTTTCATAAATCGTATGTGGATCATTATCGACGGTCGTTGTCATTCGAGGTGGGTGATCATGTTTTCTTGAGGATCTCTCCTAGGTTGGGTCATCGTCGGTTTGGGAAGCAGGGAATATTATCTCCAAGGAATATTGGGCCATTTGAGATTATTGAGCTGGTTAGTGAGGTGGCTTATCGTTTGGATTTTATGCCTATATTCTGGGTGGCGCATAATGTCTTTCATGTGTCGTAGTTGAAAAAGTATTAGCTGGATCGTGACCATGTGATTCAATGGGATCATGTTGAGCTAGAACCGGATGCTTCATTAGTGCATGTGCTAGTGCGGGATGTGGATAAGTAAGATAATGTCTTCCGTGTTAAAAGCATCAGTTTTTTTCATGTTTTGTGGGAAAATGGTTGGATTAAAGAGGAGACTTGGGAGCAAGAGAAAGAGATGATCGAGCAGTGGCCCGATCTATTTCTGCAAAGGGCAGGTTCACTAATTTCCGAGGATGGAAAGTCCAATGGTTGGGAGAATGTAGTAACCCTGGATTGAGGTATGTAGCCTTTTTTTATGAATTTTTATGTGATTAAAGTGCATGGGATGAGTTTGGAAGATGTTGGGAGAGTTTGGAATGGTTTTGGATGAGTTTGGAGGATTTTAAATGGGTGCACGATTTGAGCATAGTTAAGGAAAACCGTGCAGATGTTCTAGGAAACCGTGCAAGAGGAGACAGTAGGCTTCGCATAGCCTGTGCATGGTTTTCCAAATAGTGTGAGGCAACCGTGTGGGCCCTTGCTCTCTAGGAAGTAGCATACGAATGGTTAGCGCACAGTTTGCCAAACTGTGTGGGCTAACCGTGCGGCCACTTAAAGTTGGCATTTTTAGGTTTGGGCTCCCTCAGGATTGACCTAAAATTCTCAAATCATCTTCCCACTTGATCCTCAATCGGGATTTCGGGTTTCAGTGGTTGGAGGGGATCTCCAACTCGGTTTGGAAGGATTTTGAAGAGGTTTATTGGTGGTATGAAGGTAGTTTCTCCCAGGTAAGTCTCTACTCTTGGTTTCCTAGTGTTTTCCTCTAGATCTACATCCCTCTCTTTCTTGGTTTTCAAGATCTACACTTTTTTTTGTGTAGATCTACGGTTGTGGTTTCCTTGGATGTTATTTTAAGGCTTGTGGATGTTAGGGAAAGGGATCTAGAGATGTTTCGGTGGTGCATTCACTGGTTTTGAGGTGCGGTTGTTCGTGGGTTGATTTCTCGAGAACCCTAAAGGTAGGTGGCTTCTCTCTCGACTCCACTTGGATAGAACTAGTGGTTCTTTGTTACAATTATTTATTGTGCTGAATAATAATTGTGATTTTTTATGCATAATTGGTAGGAAATCCATTTGTAGATTTTGGAGGAAAATGGGGTTTCATGGGGAAAGGCTATTGTTATGGATTTTAAAATGGAGATTTTAAAATAGGTTGTTGAGATAGATTTGGGAAAATGGTTGGTGAAAAATGGGTTTCAATAAAGATGTTTTTTATTGAAATGTGGTTTGACATGGAAAAATGTTTTCAAAAAATGGATGATTTATTGAAGTGGATTGGTATACGATGGAATTGGTTGATTTCATGTTTCTGTGACATTGGTGGGTTATATGATTGTTTATGGATTGATGGGAATGTTGTGTGGAAGTGGCGAGAAGTGCCACTTTAAAAAGGGGATGGATAGTGTACATAAGGGCCACCATCAAAGGATAAGTGGAAGTGAAGAGCCACTAGTTGTGAATGGGTGAACGGGTTGGGAGGAAGTCGCACCGTTTTGGTTTTTTTGGTGCGCATGGGTGAATGGGTTGGGCGGAAGTCCCACCGTTGGGTTGTTTGTTTTAAATTTCTTTTCATGTTGGAAATTGTTGTGCTAGTGTTTGAATGATGAAATGTCTTGTGGCATACTTGGATGGCTTTACCTTGGGTTCTTGGTTTGGGTGTGATGGCTTGGTAAAGGTGTGTTTGGATTATAAAAATGGTTGCACTTGTGAAGATTTTATATAAATTTTTTTATATAAATGTGCTAATTGTTTGATCCTAGTGGCGTGTGTAGGGAAGTCATTTGGGGAAATCCTACTGAGTTTGAGTACTCACCCCATGCTTTGGCGCATTGATGTCTTTGTAGATGTTGTGTATCATGACATGGAAAAAGGTAAGGCATCTCTATCCTTTAGTGGAGAATTGTGATGTCTTGGTGGAGCTTGGAGCTTGGAGCTTGGTGTGGACCTGTGGTGGTGTCATGGTTCATAGTGGTTGTTGTTTGGTTTCTGATTGTACTCTGATGTGGTGTAGACATGTATGGTTGAATTGGTTTTAGGTTGTATTATGCTGTAACTTGATGGTCTTTTGGGAATACATGTTTGGTTGTTCTATTGACATGCATCATATAGTGGTTGTTAGTGGATTGTTTGGTTGGTTTTTCTTTAAAGGAAAAATCGTTCCCCAAATTATTCTTGGAGCCCTCGACATTTATTTCCAGCCTTTGGCAACTTGGGAACATCACATAAGGCCAAGTAACCCTCATCACCTCCTCAATCCAATGAGGTAGGGGTGGGGTGTTACAATGAGCCAAAAGAGCATAAAATTGGCATAAGACATGGAATAGTTTCATAAACAAAATTATAAAGGGAATTATGTCAATTATACCAACCAAGGCATTTGTGAAATGTTATACATGGTATAACCACCTGTGTACCTACTTCAGGACTGGGATAACCTCCAATGTACCGACTTTTGGGCATGGGATAACCTCATGTGTACCCTCTGATCTCATAAAAAATTAATCATTACCCAATTCTCTAGAGGGAGAAATAGGTCCCAACCATCACATAATTAAAATCATACATATTTGTTCCATAATATCATAAAATATTTATCATATCACAACCCATGAAAAGAAATGAGTTTCATAAATACATTATCATAGCATAAATCTTGAAAAAGTAATTGGTTTCATAAAAATCATATCATCATAAACATAAATTTTTTTAGACATCTAATAAGGATAATATCATTGTATAATAACCACATTAATTAAAAATTAATATCAATTGATGAAATCAAATATGAAAAATGATTTTGAAAGATAAAATGTATCATTTCTTTAAGAAAATAACAATTCCATTTTTCTATCACTTCATTAAAATCCTAAAATTTAGAAAATATTTAGGAACCAAATTAATTTAACATAAAAATATATACTTTTAAAAAGAATATTAAATTCAATTATTTTTAACAATGTATGTAAATTTCTTTCATGCAGTATAAGTAAAAATAAAACATTCATTTACACTTAAAAATTTCATGAAGTACCTTGTTTGAAAAATGAAAATAAGGTTCCTATTGAATTTTTTTGTAAAAATTAAAAAATGGGTAAAAGGATATTAAAAAATAGTTTTAAATATTAAAATACTTCAATAAGTTTTTTATAAAACATGTATTTGGAAGAAAAATGTATTTTTGAACAAAAAGATAAATAAAGTTGATTTTAATTAAAAACAAATTTTTTTGTTTCATGAACAATTAAAATGGTGAAATGAAAGGAAAAAATGTATTTTAAAGAATTAAATAGAGTATAATAAAATTTATATGTTTCTTTAGAGGTAGATCATAATATATTATCATTAGAAACATAATCATAAACAATCCCGATAAATAATGAAATTGTAATATAAAAACATTACCGCTTGTGTAATTTTGAATCATAATTACCATGAAAGAAATTTCATTATATGGATAGGTAAATTCACATAATTTGGATAATAATAATTATAAATTACATTCATGGGAAATTTATACACTACACAAAATAAACAAGTGATTTATAAGGCACGTGTCCTACAAAAATAAAAGTTTGAAAAAAATCTTGTACAATGAGTTTCACATGATTCGAAATCATTCCAACTTCTTGTATAATGTATTAAAATCAATTATAATTAAATAAAATAATCAAAAATAATATTATTATATAATTTATATTCATTTTATACATATATTTATATTCATCTATAATGGTCAAGAGAAAATTAATGACACTGTTCATGGAGATGGTATGTCATACGTACACATGAAAACTATTTTAATATTCTAATGAATGAAATAAAATAAAGGTAAAGAATATTTCACCTTAAAATAATCCTTATTATATCATATTAATCATATATATTCATTATATTCATCCCTCATTCCATCCATGTAAAATATAAATGTAAGTTGAATCACATCTCTTCATGGAGGTGGTAGTCCACACTTACACAAGAGTGACATTATCATTTTCCATCAGTTTTGAAGGTAATAAGGTAGATATGTTATTATCATTCAAGAGAAAAAATTGTTTCATATATATCATTTATGAACCTTAAAACTATCATAATAACAATCCTTGAGTGATAGTGATGTAAAATTAATTTCACTACTATGAGGAGATTGTAGGTCGTACGTACGAATGAGAGATACGTTAACATCCAATTTGATGGAAAGAAGGTCGATAATGGTATTTACATGATCATTATAAAAATTTATTTTTAATAATGATAACAAAGATACTATATTATGGTAAATACCATATAATTAATTTATTTGGAAAAATAAATAATTTGAAAGAGGTCGAGTAAGAGAACTATATCTCTTTCAGAGACCTCCCTAGATCCTTTCATAAGAAAATTTGGCTTGGTATTTTTGAAGGACCTTGGAACAGCCTGAGAGGGGAGGGGTGAATCAGGGTGTCAAATTTTTCTTACAAAAATAGTTATATTATTCCCACATTTTTAGTAACATGGTAAACTTGTATGGGGAGAACAAACAGTAACCAAATAATCACATGAAAAAAAGCATCACAACAATTTTACATGGTTCCCCACTAATGTCTTGTCCAAAGAGCATACACTAACAGTGTTTCGATCATTACAAAATCCACTAATATTCACTAATTTTGTAGTACATTGGGTCGAAACATTTATTCTATGCCAATCACACTACCATTACAATATTTTAGGGATAGATCACTACATCCCTCAGAACACATCCGTTAGCTCCCCCTAGCTCACTACCTTGAGTGGAATCCAAACACAAATTATAGACATTTAGTTCCCTTAATCTTCATTAAAACATGAATAATCAACTATATATAAATTATATGTTTATATAATTCTTTTATCGATATATGTAATCCAATATTCCATGCACTGATAGTATGTGAATAGTTCATCTGTGAACTGGCCTGCTTCATTCATGAACTGCACTATTCTGCAGACCACCTCCGCAAACATCCTCCACAAACCACCTCTATGATTCAAATCTTCTCCATGAACCAACTCATCCTCCATGAACTATATACCATGAAAAATATTCTATAAATCGGCTTATGGGAACTATTTTCTTTTGTGGTCTTTAGTGCCCTAAAAAACCCCTTTTGTGAACTATCTTTACTGACCACTTCTCCTTTCATGAAAACATCCTCATAAGACATTTCTCTTTCACAAGGTTTTCTTTCCACAAACCACTTCTATACTTCACCTAAATCATCCCAGATTTCTAATCAAATAGACTCATTTTAATGAAGTGATTTTTTCTCCTTATTAAGGAATATAGATCATCAAAATATTCTAATTTGATATTTAACGAATCATTGATGCAGTTCGGCCTTAACCATATACCATGCATCTCCTGCAATCCACATTCATCCCACAAACAATTTTCCCTGCACGTTCTGCAAACGTCCTCTCTCCCTTTGTGGCTTCACAAATCACCGCCTCATTTTTGCAAATGATGATCCACAAACAGTTTTTATTCTACATGCTGTGAACCTTCTCAAAAATCATATATATCACGTGAGCTATTTTTCATTCCCATTCCACTTTCCACACTTCAATGTGGAAGTCTCATTCCATGAATCTCCCTTACTGGTTTATAGACTGTGTTTTGCGGTCTACGAACCATTATTTTTATACTCCATTTCATAAAACCTTTTATTTCCAAAAAGATAAAATCCTAAATTTGAGGCCCAAAAATTTGGCAAACAATGGAAAAATGTTCCACTTTAAACACCTACTTTAACCTATACAGTAAAAACAATGTATTGAAAACTCTTTGATCAACCTAATCTGTATTGACAAAAAACACAATCCATACGACATCTCATTTTAATAAGACACTTGAGTCCAATAATTTAAGGTAGATCAACACCAAAAAAGGTTTAATGACGTTGAGAAAATAATTAATCAGAGGATGGTCAATCTAGATGGATCAACGTAATGTGAATAATTGAAATAAGGTGTATAATGTTATACTAGTGGGATATAACACACATGTAATTTCATAAAATATAAAATTATATTAAAGTAATTCTCAATCCAAATGGTTTAAAATGGCCTATAAATTGAAAGGTGATGAAATTTTATACCATAAATTGTCCCCTTTTCCTTTTTTAGATTTTTTTTATTTTTATTTATTTTAATAAAATAATACTATGATAATAAATCATTATTGTTGATTTTTACACTATTTATTTAACATGACTTGAAAGACATAAAAAAAGTTTTAATTTGTATATATCATTCTAAAATAACACTAATATTTCATATTCATCAAAAAAATATTGGGAACACATTAACTCCAAAAAAAATTAATTCTTTTAATACTTTTAAAATCATATATTATATATTTTTATTAATTAGAGAAAAACTACAATAGTGTTGCATAAATATTTATAGTCATTGTCTAATTATTGAAAATTAGAAATAAATTTATATAGTTAAAATAGTTTCATTAATATTAAAATTTATATCAGGATCTATTCATAACAAGTTTTTCCCTTATGTTAATACATAGATGATATTTAAAACTAATAGAGACAACCATTGTAACTTTATTTGTTATAAATACTATAAATTTCATTTTAATGGAAATGTTTCCACTAAAAACATTCTAAGACTAAGGTGATAATTGTTTAATTTTATTAATAAAATACAAATTAATATGAAAAAAATTATTCACTTATAATATAGTTTTAACCGTGATAAACTCAATTAACCATTTATTGAGATGATAAATTTTTCCATGGTTAATATTCATATTGACAAAAAATAAAAAGGAATAATTTCCCAAAATTGAACCACCTAATTCTATTAAAGGAATTAATTTTATAAAATTAACATTCTACATGTTAAAGAAATTAATTTTATGTTATGTGTGCAAAATGAGACAAAAACCTCTTTTTCAAAAAATATATTATTTAAGTATAAAGTTGGATATATTTTATCTCATGCATATTAGATGAGTTTATAAAAACATTGATTGAATATATTATATATAAATTTCATTAAAAAAGATCCAAAATAGTGATGAATTAATATTTTTTGCATAAAAATACATTGCACACATCAAAATAGTTTCTTTAAAAAACACTTTTGTTTTCAAATTATTTTTATTTTAATTTCTAATTTATTGTTAACCACTGTATTAATTTTAGAAATGTGTAATACAATAAATTTTATAATTAAGTTGGTATTATTCATACTTACCAATCCAACTACTTGGATATAATTATAATAATATTATAATAGTATATTATGGTTTTTCTAGACATGTTTTTGCGTATAACGTAAGTTATCATAGAAATAAATTTATTCAAGGGAAAAATTTCATAAAATATGAGGGTTTTACATAAAAAACTAAAAAAATAATATCATATAGAAATAGGTTTCATACTAGTTATACATGATAAATAAATGGGAACCCAATGTGGAAAGTCAATCAATGTATAAATACAAAAGAAGATAAAATAAATACACTACAATAATAGATGATGAATGTATCAACATCACCCTTATCCACCAAGATCCACCTTTTTATCTTTTTGATGTATCTTCCTCTCTGTTAGCGGGATCCCTAACCATAAATGTGAACACACATTGAGATTCCCATACAATGTGTGATTATAAACCTATTTGGACACCACCAATGTGTCCTTAACATAAGTGGTGAAATATATTAATATTTATTTCATAAAATTAAGGTAAACATGTAAATTAACAATCAAGTGCTGAGTGTGTTGCACCATGATTTTGTGAACTATTTTTTTTAATTAATATAATCTTTTTGATATTTCTCATTTCCCATAACACTGAATATCAATTTTTATATTAAAGTAATTTGTTTGGATTACATGCTCTAAACACAATATTTAGATTAGATTTCGAGATATTCAACTCTATGTTTCGAATGTGTTACACATAATGTCATTTTCCATTGATATCTTGCGTAACACACAAGACCATGTTCTTACCGAACTAAAATATATTATTATTATTATTAAAATATTATTATAGCTACCACCTTGCTAGTAGAATGTAAGTTAAAAATAATATTATCTAAATTGTTAAATAAATTTCTACCCATTTATATTATATTAATCCTTTGGTTATCAATTATTATAAATAAATTTGAGATTAACTTGAAAATAAAGAAATTAAATTTCTAATAAAAATATTTTTATATGTAAAAACACAATTTTATCTCAATTAATTAAACACACCACTTTTGAATAATATTTTCAAAAAACATTTTCTAAAATATATTCAATAAATATTTTTGATAATTATCACATATATTTGATAGGTATAAGAAAAGAATAAATCAAATTTTATAAATAAAAATATATATCTGTCTAAAAAATATTTTTATCACTTTTTAATGGTGAAATCATTACATATACAATTTTTTGACATTTTAATGATTTTATATGTCAAAATAAACATCAAATTTTATTTAGGAACAAAAAAAAATTATTTGGGTAAGTTTTTGGAATTTTTAGTTGATGTTTCATTTTTTGATGAATTGTTAAAATTAATGGATTTTAATTCAAAGCTACATTTTCATCAAATTTATTTATATTTTAAATAATATATTAAATTGGTTTTAGAATATAATTATATAAAATTTAAATAATTTAATTCAATGTAGGTAATAGGAAACAATTTCACCATGAAATTAGAGATACAAACATACCTAAATAATGAACATTTTTATTTTAAAAACCTACCTTGTCGCCCTATCTGCAGGAAAAATTATGAATTAATTTCTGCCACTTATGTTATTATATTGTGGGAAAATTAATACCACACTTGAAATCAGAATACTATATAATTTAAAATAGTTTCATCATTTTTTATGAAAAAACAATTAGTGAATGTAATTAAAATTAATTACAACAATTAAGAGAAAAGTTAGCTTAATAAGGGAATAACACATACACCAAAAAATGATCTAGAAACTCATCCAAAAACAATTGTATTGAATTATTTAGACCCTGTACAAACTTTTATAAAAAATCCATTATTGGATCCACTTTAAATATGAAAAATGTGGGAGGAATTCCATTTTCCAAAATTTACATGAATGTCAATCCTCATCCACTATAAAAAGGTACTCAACCCCATCATTTATTCAAACCTATTAAGAACTTTTGATGGAAAATAAAATTATAAAACAATCTCCCAAATTCTTCTTCGAATCCTAACTTTTGGAATAAATCCAACCAAGTAATCCCTTTTGTGAAAGGAAAAACGAGTTACCCAAAGAAGATGCAACAACCTTCCTCATGCTCCTTTATTTTATTTTCATTATCCACCACCTATATAATTCTTATTAAATGATTATATAATAACACCATTATAATAAATACACTAAAAGGTTTTTATTATATGGTTTATATCATAAATTAAACACACATCCATCTAATGGGTAAAGAACTTACGGTTCTTGTGTACGACGAACTACATCATCACAAAACGATGGTGTTTGTTTTTCCTTTACCACATCTCATGGTTGGAAATTACGATGAAAATATAATTTTTATCTGTTTTATATGATATTTATGATGAATTTATGCTTTTTTCAATTATTATGTAACATATAAATTCATTCTTTCTAATTTGTATCAGTATGATAATTCACTTTTGTGAAGTGTCGACAATCACCTCCTCAAAATGATGTGATTCGCTCACATAATAAATGGAATATATTAATGATGATTTTAGTTAATATATATGATATATAAAAAATAATAATTTTCTATAATTATAATATATATAAGTATATACAAATATATCATTTAATTTCACTCTTTCCATATGATAATAAATAAAGAAACAATGTTCATGCATACTTACGACATATCGTCTCCATGAATGGTATATTCCATTTCATAATTATTTCTTATATATATTACATTAAATACGTACAAACATAATATATATGATATTTATACCATTTTTTACATTCTTGAGGTATATATATCATTATCTAACTAAGAGTATCAAGAATAACTAGTCGAAACATATAAAAAAAACAAATCAAATATTACCCAAAACGTATAATTAACATAAAGTTGTTAATAAATGAGTAATATAACATCATAAAAAAATCATATATTGTATTAGATATAATAATATGGTCCTATAATATGTTTATAATAAAATTATATTTATTATAAAGTAGTTTTGAATGTATATTATTAAATTAATGACTTATGGTAAGGGAATTACATCTCACTTTTTATTTCCATGAGATACATGCCTTATTCCACACTCATTTAGTTTATGTGATGTTTATACTACCAATGGATGTATTATATGATTATTATACTTAAATTTATAGGTATTTACATTTCCATTTTATGATATTAATTTTATGGGGGTCATATTTAAAATTTTACCAGATCAATAATGTAATTTTGTCTTAATTTTCTTTCTTTGAGACATATGCCATGTTATGCACCAATATTTTTCTATGAGATGTATATATTACCTTGTTAAATTGTATATCATTAATTTAATTATTTTTAGGATATATTTTTACTCATTTAATGTTATTATTTCAATTTTTTTATGATTTATGGTTACCAAATTTGTAAAGTTTTACAGCTTCAGTCTCATCATTTATCATGATTGTTTATGATTATTCTTCCCTTTATAAAATACTATGATATATATCTTAATAACTCTAATTATGTTTCATACTCTTTATATATTTATGTTATATCTATGTAATAGAACAATTTTTTTACTCTTTGGTACTTATGATAATAAATAAAAAATTTATAAAAAACTGACTATATTTCTCCTTTCAGTCTAAAATATGTGTTATTTCAAAACCATGTTTTCTAAAAATGTTTTTAAAAAAGTTTTAATATTATAAAATTTTATTTAATACAAATATTTACACATAAATTTCCTTTCTTAAAAATTTGTTTAATATAATTTTTTTTTTCTTTTTCCGATCAATGAACATTTTTAAACTTTTAAGGTATAAAAGAAATGTTTGACATGTATAGACTTACCCGCCATCATGACCACCATTTAATAAATTACTTCATTGTAAGATAAAATTTTATTTTTTAAAATAAATTTTCTTCCTAATATTCTAGATTATTTTTTATATTAAAATTTATTTCAAATAAAATGGGTATTCATAAATAAAATTCTATTTTAAATGTGTTTTAAATGATTTTCAAAGTATCCTTTATATGCTTTCAAAGGGCTATTTTCAAAGAAAAAGATTTCAATTATTTCCAAGATTATTTTGTAATTTATAAAATTATTTTAAAAAATCAAAAGGTTTTCAAGCTTATTTTTATGTTTCCATGGTTATTTTCAATGAAAATGGTCATCAAAATATTTTATGATTTAAGAAGAATTATTTTGAAGATTAAAGGATATTTTATAAAATAAATTTTGTTTTAGAATTCATGAATCCTTTTTATTTTTTCAAATTGTTTCAAATAAAATTATTTTCAAAATGTTATATTTTTTACTAGAGATAATATATAATTATACCATTCATATTATTCCCCTGAAGGGTTTTTTTTATGACTTGATGTTTATGAAACCTATTTTTATTAAATGGGATATTCCATCAGAAATTCTTATGAAACATGCTTCATTTAATGAGTTATTCTTGGATTAAATGATTATGAAACCAATATATTTTACATATGTTTTGATGTTATTAAATTTTTATGATACCCATTTTATTTCAAGGGTTATGATCTGATGTTTATGAAGCCAATCACTTTTTTGTAGGTAAAAATATAAAAACGTTTTATTATCTTATAGCACATGTATGTATGATTTCATTATTAGATGGGTGGGACCTATATCTCACTCTATTTTATTAGGTAAATATTTATATCTCTTGAGATAATGATTTGAATCAATTAGATATGATTGATCCATAATGGGATGATGGGGAAACATAATCAACTATGGAAATATGGGGAAACCCAATACACTATGGAAAGATGTGGAAACATTATCCACTAAAGGAATATGGGGAAACCTTATCACTTACAAGCAAATGACTTGGACTAGGGATGGTGGTGTGTCCCGCCTAGTAGGTGTAGTCCCCATGAAGTGACCTGATATGCTTGCGACAACAAACCTTGAATTATAGGGGATGATATTACATGTTTATTTTTTTAAAAATTCAATGTTTTATGCATTTGATATGATCAAATAGATCTTTTAATTGAATATATTATGATTAATGTCTTATGAACTACCAATATTTATTTCATGTATGAGGTTTCTAATTTTTGATATGCAGGGTATGATCATATAAGGTAATTATAATTTCTCATACCCTT
Organism: Viscum album; assembly: GCA_963277665.1. Classification (NCBI taxonomy): domain Eukaryota; kingdom Viridiplantae; phylum Streptophyta; class Magnoliopsida; order Santalales; family Viscaceae; genus Viscum; species Viscum album. The sequence goes on along the minus strand of OY728163.1, from coordinate 1,690,351,973 downwards.
ATGTTAATGTTATCCTTACATATTTCGTTTATTTATCCTTACTAATCATTTGATCTCACCCATTTCTTATGTTTACTTTCCCTAGGTTATAAAGAATGGTTTTTTCGTAGAATTGCTAAGAGGGAAGATCTTTGTTAGAATCATTTGTGATCTTTCATCGAGTTAGAGGATTATTGTTCCAAGATTTGAAAGGTACTAAACTAATAATTTCTTTGGATGCCCATTTTTCTATATATTAAGTTTTCCAAAAAAATATTTAATGTCTATTTACATTAATCTTGTCTTTTTATAATTTATATCAGAGAGAATTTTTAGTCATCCTTTGGAAAATAGTTTGAGAAAACATTTGTGATATCTATAGAGATATTTCTAATGATATTTCTAGGGGTGTCTATTAGGATAAATATATAGATGAATTAATGTTTACAAAAATGTATTATAATTTTGGTAAAGGATATAGTGAGTGGATTCCTAAAATTACATCATTGTATGCATACTACAATTAAATGTGGCTCTGGGGTAGATATATCTTGGGGTAACAACTCTAACATAGCACGTCAGGCCTGACTCGATCGTAGCCTAATACACAACAATGGTCCTTGATTCACACCTGGTTTGATACTATCAAGGGATATAGTTTTAAAATTTACCAATCAATTTCAAAAAATCGTAAAGGATTTAAATGGATGTTGGATATGAATAAACTAAGATAATCCTAAGTTTTTATAGATTACAGAATGTATTATAATTTAGAAATCCTATAATTTTTTTAATGGTTATGTGGTTCCTCAAAATAATAATTATTTCTTACTCAATGCTTTATGGTATTAATCAATGGAGAGAATAATAAATAACTGAGTTAATGTTGAATGTGATGAACAATTTTCTAATGAGAATTCAAATAGGATACTCATTGGAGATAAGGATGTTGGGATCAATCCTAGTCAGTTTTCCTGGAACATGATTAAAAATGTGTACCTTAAACAACTATAAGAATAACCAAGGTTGAGAAGAAAGGAGTTTACTGAGATTTTGGGTAATTAAGACCATGTAAGAAATAAGATTCATTTTTTTGTCAATATTATGTAAATAACAACCTAAGTGAATGTCTTAGAGGAACAAGATGATGTTTTTATTGAGTAAAATAACTACCCAAATCAAGAAACTTCAAAGGAAAAAAATGAAGGGTTCGATTAAGGAAATGGATGAGAATATTTGACTCCATAAGATATCATAATAGGTTAAATGATTTAAGTGTGCAATGAATGGTCATTATGAAAATCCATGTCCCAATTAAAATGCTCATGAAGATAATCTACAAGTTGGAATGAGTAATGGATATATTCTTAACGTTGATGATACTGGAGATGAAATGTGAAATGAAATAAGTATTAAGTAATATGATAATGTATCCTTATTATGGATTATTGATTAATTATAATAACCAATGTTTTTATTAGTTTGGATTCAAGATTTTTTATATAAATTGTGAAATATAAAATGATTGTTCAGTTTATATTGTTCACTTATGATTTAAATGTTTATGTTAAATGTTTCTGGTGGACTGAAAAATTGATTTAATGGCACGGGGACATTTTCACTGAACCAAGATAACCCTAAATACCCTACTTATGTTAAGATAATGTTTTTTGGATAAAGATATGCTAGATATGAATAATTAAATTAGGTGGTACTGATTAAATTGGAACTAATTAAGGAATTATTGAAAAGTGGTTATTCTATCATTGATAAATATAACCACGTTTTTAGATTTAATGAATATATACAATAAACTTTTTAATAATAATTCATGCATGTTTTCAATAAGGGATTGTGGTAATACATGTTATTACCATGTTTCAAGGGAATAAATGATAATGGTTTTCAAATTTTTGGTATGATAAAAACAAGTCCTACATTACGATATATATGGGGGATTATTGATAAGGTGTTGTTGAGAAATTTAGTGACCTTACTTCTAGAGTTTTATACTTTCAACTTACATAAGGGTAATAAATTCAACAATTTATGGAATGGTTTACGTTAAACATAGAATAATTTTTTTGAGATTAACGTATTATCTCACCATATAATGATTTATCCATATTGGATAACTTGTGATAACATTTTATTATGATAATAACATATGGAATGAATTGTGATTATATTCATGGATCTCATGAGATATTAATGCATTATGAATGAAAAATTCACCTTTATTTATTAAAATGAGAGATGAAGTGGAAGATGATAAGGCACAAAAAATGGTAAGGTTGTCCAGAAATCATGTATGTATATCTTTTCATGAAAATTATTCAACTTTAGTAAAACAATCTAAAAATAAAATGTTATCATAATTCTATATTTATTTTGAAGTTATGGCCTTTCAAATCATCAAAAATTTATAAATTTCAGTCTCGCAACATTCCATTAATCATTTACTTGTTTTTAATTGATGAAATCATTCACTATATATAAAAATATATTATTTACCTCCAAGTCTATGTTTTTTACTTCCCACCTACATTCTCATATGTGGAAACCTATTTATGTATAACTTTGGATTACCGTTATGTTTCCAACTTAATTTTTTTAAAGAATGTTTTAGTATTCATTCTTATGATATGGGTTTATAAGAATCGAACATTAAAGTAAAAAACCATTGATAAAATAGATCAATTTCAAAACATAAATTCTTTTTAAAGGGAGTATAATCTAACACCCAGATATTTTGTGAAGTACTTTTTTTCAAATTAATTTAATCTTTTTTATATTTTTCATTTAATGTAAAAATTAATATAGTTATTTTTATAAATTAAAGAACTATGTTTGGCTTGAGTGATATACATTCATGAAATAGAAAATATTTTGATATATGAAGCACTGTGTTTGTCTTGTGTTACACATAATGCTCATTTCCTTCAATATCTTTTGTAACACACAAGATCATGTTTTTAACAAACTAAAATATACTAATAATAATAATATTATTAATATACTATTATAGCAACCAACTAGACATTGGAATGGATGCTTTGACTATGAATAATTTTTTTTTGAAAATATGATTTAAACATGTATATAAAATTAATAATTTGGTTATCGATTAGTATAAGTATATGTAATAACTATTTGAAAATAAATGAATTACTTTTCTATGAAATCTAATGTTTTATTTACAATCTGAATTTTATATCAATAAATTAAAAAATCACTTTTGATTAATTTGTTTAATTAAATTTATATATTATATATTCAATCAGTATTTTTTATACTTATCTGATAGATTTGATAAGTATAAGCAAATAAAAAATTTATTTTTATGAAGAAAAATATATATTCTTCAAAAAAGTAATTTTACAGCCTTTTAATGGAGAACCCATTTTAAATAAATATTGTATAAATTTTATTTATTTTATATTTTAAAACAAAATTTATCTTTTAGTTATTAAAATAAAAATTATCTTAGTGTGATTTTTTGGAATTTTTCAGTTAAGTTTCGTTTTTTGATTAATAGTAAAAAACACTGAATTTTAATTCAAAACTTCTTTTTCATCAAATTTACTTATAAGGTTAAATTATATTTTTAATTGGTTTTAATGTTTAATTGGATCAATATATCATATATTAATCTGATTTATGGAATTTTAATCGATTTTAATTTTAAAGTACATATAAAAACTTATCACAGTTTTGAAAATTTTAACTTTAAAAACTCGCTTTGTTGGCCCTTTTGTGGGAATAAATTTGAATTATTTTCTAAAAATTATATTATATGAATTTGAAAAAATTTACTCAGAATTTTTAATAAGTGTAATATATAATTTAACATATGTTCAAATTAGTTTTTTACAAAAATATTTGTGAAAGTAGCTAAAATTTATTATAATTATTAAGAGGAAAGTTAGCGTAACAAGGGACTAAACCTTACACACAAGAGAATAAATGACCGAGAAACATTTCCAAAATCCATTTCATGGAAATATTTTGATCCTATCCTCCATTATATAAAATATTTCCATTATTTAAGCCAATTTTTATATGAAAAATTTTGGTGGAATTCGGTTTTAAATTTTTTTCATGAATGTTACTTCTCATCCACTATAAAAAAGAACTCACCCCTCCCACTTATTCACACATACCAAGTCTTTTCAATCTCTAAAATAGTAATAAAATAAGATCCAAAAATCCCTAAATTACTCATTTAATCCTACCTTTGTGTGTAAATCCAACCAAGGAATCCCCTTTCTGAAAAGATAAAGTAATTACCCAAAGAAGAGGTAACATCATTCCTATAACATCACGTTAAGTTTTCAGGTACTTTTTGATGTTTCTAAGTACCTCTATTTTGGAGTAGTGACTTGGGGGTGCGTTTGGGTGAACTTTTTAGTAAAACAAAAGGGAAATGTCTTGTGCATGGTTTGCGCACTGTTTGACAATCCGTGCGACCAAACTATGCCAACCAAGTAGCACTGGACAGAGAGGTACACATGATGTGTGCACAGTTTGACAAACTGTGCAGCCAAACCATGTAGACCGAGCATCTTTGGACAGTGAGGGTCACATGATGTGCACACGGTTTGACAAACTGTGTCCCTCTTCCCAGGTAAACTGTGCGCACTGATTTTAATTCCGAAAATTCTTTTAAAAACCACCCAAACCCTCGGGACTCCCATATGTTTGACCTTGGCTCGGGCTTGACTCATTTTAGATCTTTCCAAAGCTTCCTACAGAGATTCCAAGGCGATCCTAACATCTTTCTTGGATATTGTAGGCCCAGATTGAAGATCCGCTCTCCTCCTGGTAAGTGGATTTCATCCCGTTGCATTTCTCATTTATTCCTATATCATTCCTTGATATTTTCATGGGATATTTCCTTTTTTTCCATGGATCTATACCAATGAGTTGAGGTATAGATCTTGGATTGTGAATCTAGATCTTGTTTTGCAAGATCTTGATTCCTTTTATTTTAATTTTGGTTTTAAGGATTTAGATCCAGTTTTTGATCGACATCATTGTGAAGCTCGATTTTTGGGGGTTTCTCATTTGGATTACTCCCGTAAATAAATTGAGGTAGGTGGTTCTGTCCTGACTTTCCAAATTGTTTGTCATTGTATTTTCTTGAATTATTTCAATTGTTGATTTAAATTCAATTGCTCAAATTTTATTTCAATTAATTGATAAAAACTCAATTCAATTGAATTGAGATATTTGAAATGGATTTGGAATGGGAATTTCAAAAAAAAAACACCAATACCATTGAATTGGGTGTGTTTATGGAAATTGGACGATTTAAATTGGGGGATTTAAATTTTGGATTTGATGGAAATTATTTCAATTAAATTGTGGAATTTAATTGTGGAAATGAATTGTGTAATGATAGAATTGGTTTTGAATGGATTTCAAACTTATGAAAATGGATTAAAAAGGATTTGATAGAAACCCATTGGTTTTAACTTATGGAAATCAATGTTTTGAATAAAACATGTTTTGGTTTTAAATGGAATGAAATAGGCACTTTTTGAAATGGGAGAATTGGATTGATCTTATTTTAAGCATTCCTAAAATAGTTCACCCATAATTTAGGAGCACATGCAAGCCTTAGGTAGTTAGTGAGTTATTTGGATACACTCTACGCTACGACAACGTTATAAAACATACATGCATTGGGTCACATCCCCGACAGGTTGGTGATGAGTATCCTTTGGCCAGTGTCATAGGGACATGTGTATACACATTTTTCTGAGTTCACATAGAGTGTGTAATCCTATAACTGGTTAATTCTATCATACCTTTTTGGAAGATGACCATGTTTCTTGTTTGTTTATTTATATTTGAGATATAAATGTAAGACAATGCTTGTGAACTGCTTACATGCCTGCTGAATTTATATAAACTGTTTTATATAAATTTTTAACTTCATCCATTATTTTAGAAATATTCCATCATTTGTAAAACCTTTTTTTAAATTGGTTTTTCCATCATTTGAAAATGTAAAGCATGTTTTGTTAAATTATGATTTTGAAATGCCAAACCTATTTATTTGAAAATGGAAAGATTTTATCTGGATAATCTATATTTGGCATTTTGTATGGAATATTTGGTGGTATCCTACCGGGCTTTGGCTCACACCCTGATTTTTCCTTCGGGTGTTTGTAGATTTTCTTCTTCTAGGATCGAGTAATTGGAAGGGACCTCTTGGAGGTGGATCTAGTTGTTGATCTCTGGACTTGGTGAGTTGTGTCCTTTAGGACCTTGCGACTCTTTTCCCTTTTTCTACTTGGTTTTTTGTACTTTGGAATTTAATGCCTCTTTATAATCTCGTACACTACTCCCAGTGGAGTTTCTTTTGTTTTGCATAATCTTTGTTCTTCTCTTGTTTCAGCATTCCGGTGGAAAAATCATTCCCACTTGTATGTTGTACGATGCTAGGTGGTACTCGTCGACCAGTGGGGATCTAGAATGCCCTTCGGGCTATGTCAGGGCTGACTTGGTTATCAGGTTACCTGGGTACCCTGGCTGGTTCATGACAAAGTGGTATCAGAGGGAGGTTAAGCATCCTGCCTTGATGACAGCATGAATTTGAGTTTTCTTGTCGGGACTTAGGATGTAGTTGTGATTGAGTGCCTGGAAAACTCTCACAACAATGAACCTTAAGTCAATAGGGTGGTTAGGGAAAGGCGACTTGTGGATTAGTTCTAGTCTTTTCCCTATTTTGATTTGGATAGAGTGAAATTGAAATCTTGTTATCCCTCCTATTAAGATTAGTTTTCCTTGTATCTCAGGTTGAGTGTTAATCTAATGTCTTCTTTCTTGTTTGCTGATGTTGTGTAGCATCATGCCTCCGAGAAGATGTGGGAATCAGATCCAAAAAGAGGCTGCTGTTGAACCTCAGCAAGTGAGTCCTATTATTGATCCGAGTCTGGTTGAGGTGATTGTTCGCACTGTCCATGCTCTGGGACATGCACCACCTCCAGTTCATGTTCAGGCTCCAACTATAGATCCTCATATTGATATTCTCCGAAGTCATTCTCAAGAGTTACTACGCCAGAAGCCACTAGTTTTCAAAGGCTCTACTGACCCTCAACATGATGAGGAATTATAACGACCCATACTTTACATACATTGTTAATACTTCAAAATTGAAGCACACTTATTACAACATATGACAAAACCACAAAGGACCGTATAGGTATAGTGTCTTTAGAAACTGGGAAACATAAACAACTGGTTCATAAATCTTCTACAGTATCTCCCGTTTATTTCATCATATCTAGGGTCCCTTTTAGCATATTCAATTTAATATCCATCTTCCTGACCTGGGGAAAAGAAAACATAAAAGGGTGAGCTCAAATGCTCAGCAAGGGCAAATAAAGGAAATAAAAATCATATCATATCTTTATGAAGATCAAAACCTGCAAAAGAGATCATAATATCTTAACATGGAATAAATCATAGAAGTGAAAATGAGATCCCCATAATCATAACATAAAACTTGAAACTTTGTGGCATGCACACATAATCATGGAAAATCATTTCTTGTTAGTCATGACTCATTGCCAAGACTATCTTAGTGGACAAAGTCCCTTTCTGAACCGAGTTCACTCCTCGTTTCAGTCCTGTATCACTGAACCGAAATAACCTTCCGTTCCAGCCATGCCTATCTCATGAGATATAAAATCTTTACCCAATGCATTGGAGGGAGATATAGGTCCCACCCATCTTATAATGAATCCTTTCTTATGTGTGCCACATAATCATAAAACATACATCATCGCATAACACATATAACAAAAAAGGGATTCTTGAAACATCATGACATCATAAAATCATATAAGGCAAATGAATTCATAAAAATAATTCCCTCACAACATAATCAAATCAATGTAATTAAAGGGATAAAAATAGAACCCTTTATTATCTTAGATGGAAAATAATTTTGATAAAACACTTGAACTCCATTCTTGAGGAAAATATCCTTTCTTTTTCAAAAACACTTTTCTTTTCTTAACATGTCATACAATTATAAACTAAAAGAAGTTGATTAAAAATAAACATGAAAACTTGTAAAGGAAGCTTCTTGGAAATAATGTTTTAAAAATCCATTCATGCCGTATAAGTTAAAAAAAACATTCTTCGTACTTTTGTCGGAAAAGTCAAAAAGTACCTCGTACGGAAAAACGACAAAAGATTCCTTTCATATTCTTTACTAAAAACTCACCTAAGGGTAAAATTGGATTTAAACTATTGAAAGTGGATGGAAACAATATTTCATATTGAGGGAACATGGATGTGGATGATAAAATACACCCCAGTAAATACTTACGAATAAACAATCTCGGATAAAAATGAGATTGTGATATTTCCCTTACCTTAGGTCCAATTTGCTTTGTACGTGTCCGAAGCTCCTTTATAATGGTTTAAATAATGTTATTGACTTATTCCAGAATCATACATATTTATATGATATCATATATGGTCATATTATTAGCTTCTTGTTAGTAATATTTCATTGTTACTTGTTACTCGGGTCTTTATAACTTTTTGTTCTTATGCGTGTTTTGTCGAATAAATTCTTATTCTTATCTTTAGGTTATAGATAATTCATTTCCAGAATGGTATTAGTGTAGTATATACCATATTCATTCATTCAATTCATTTATATAATCATTATGAAATGAAGATCATGTAGAACGAGTCGCATCACATCGTGGAGACGGTATTCCGTACGTACGCACGAGTGATGATATCGTTCCTATGATCGTGGAATTGTTTTGGAGTATATATATATATTATTTCAGTATCAATATTACTTAATAATAATCATATATAGTTACTCATTACACCATTATACCCATCCTTGTAAGGTGATGGTGGAAAATAGATTACACCACGACGTGGAGACGGTATTCCGTACGTACGCACGCGCGGTGATTTCATTTTTTCCGTAGGATGGATAGAAGGTGAATTAGGGTTGTTTCATATTTATAATAACATATCAGTATGTAAGTAATACTGATGTTATTAATTTATCATGAAACAACTAAAGAAGAAGAAGTTGAAGAAGAATGAAATTGAAAAGATCGGTAATGGATATTACCTCTTCTTTGGAACGCCTCTTTGAATCCTCCACTTAAGGAACTAAGATTGGTCTTTGGAGAATACCAGGACCTCTAGGATTATTATAGGGAAGTGGAGAGGAGAAAATGGCAGGGGTTGGCCGAGCTTGAGTGCTCAAATTGGTGTGAGGAGGAGGGGGAGGAGGTGCCCTTTTATAAGGGAGGAGAGGGGCACCTTAGGAATATCTCAAAATATTATTTTATATTAAAGTCAAAATCGGTTTATAATGGTTCCAAAGGGTCTTATTTCGAAGATAAAGTGGGGATGGGTCGAAATCCTATCAACCAATAGGATTTAGACAAGTTTAGGGTATTATTTTAACCTTATCAATTAGATTTAACTCTAAGTTAATTAATTTAACTTTTACCGTGTCTTTTTGTTTTCTTTCACTATATGGTTAATACACTTACTATAACATGCCAAACGAACCCCAAATTGTTTATTATTAATATATATATCCTTATCTAAGTCATTTGGCCGAACCATAGATTTTTAGGAATAAAATAACAATTAATAATATAATATTTGATTTAAAAACTATTTTGTGTCAATTTTGACACTATTTGATATATGATTTTTGTGAAAGTCATAACAGAATTATATGTTCGAACCAAGTTAATTAAATCATTACTAATATATCATAGTAACCTAGAAAATTAGTGGAATTCATAAAAAGTCTCAAATTACATTTATTTTGGTATTTATATTATCAATTTTTTCAATATTTCATTAATAAGATAATTACTGCATCATCTTTGTGTCATAATTAAATTAAATTATTTGATGTTTAAAAATTACAAATAAAATACCATCATGTAGGAAATCTTTTTAGCTTTCTAATGAATATTTACAATCGAATTTATCTTATGTATAACCCTATATTAAAAATGATTTACTTATTAAACTTTGATTTTAACTATTTTAACCCTTCTTTAAATAAATTAATAATAAATATCCTAATCTAATCCAAGTGGGCCTAAATGGTCATATTTTATTCCTAAGTTTGTTTTTGGTCGAATTACACTTGTCCAATAGAATTAGGACATGTGTTAGGGTAATATTAATATCATATTTACCCTTAGTTACCCTATTTACTATTAACCGCGGTAAAAATAGTAAAAAGTTACTATTCACCAAAAAATTATTTTCATCTCATTGAACCACATTTTAGTCCTTGATATTAACCGTGTCTCTCGGATTTTTGAAATTCCATTCACAGAAGCGGTAAAATTAAGTTTTATGCAAAATTCAGTTTTTAACCTACCACTTAGTGGTTTCACTATTCATCAAAAATTGAAAGTTTTCAGAAAAATACCAAAATTTCACCCTAGGCTAATTTCGATATTCTGAGTCCAAAAATGAAGTCCATTTTGAAAAATAAAATTTATAAAATTTCAAAAAGTGGTTATTACTATTCATAACGGCTAGTTTTAATAGCATATTGTTGTTTAGTGAAACTCGGTATTGCGTACGACGCAAGCTATCGAGGAAGGTCGCGATTGCGTGTAAAGCAAGCCAAGCAAGTGTTGTGTAGAAAAAGATTCCTTTGATGATAACATAAAAGTCTCGGGTGTTACATTCTACCCCCCTTAAAAAGAATTTCGCCCTCGAAATTCGTCACTTTGCAACAAACAAATGAGGATACTTCTCCCTCATCATATCCTCAAGCTCCCATGTAGCTTCTTCAAGTTGGTGGTTTCTCCATAAAACTTTCACCAAGCGAGTGGTCTTGTTTCGTAGGACTTTTTCGCTACGATCTAGAATCTCTATCGGCTGTTCTTCATAAGAAAGATCTTGCTCCAGCGGTACAACTTCTGAGCTGAGTACATGTGAAGGATCTGGTATGTACTTTCTCAGGAGAGATACGTGGAACACATCGTGAACTTGAGAGAGATTCGGTGGAAGCGCCAATCGGTAAGCTACCTTCCCAACACGATCCAGTATTTCAAAAGGACCGATATATCTAGGGCTCAACTTCCCCTTCTTTCCAAATCTCATAACCCTCTTCCAGGGAGATATTCGTAAGAACACTTTATCGCCCACTTCAAACTCTAGGTCTTTTCTTCGGTTGTCGGCATAACTTTTCTGTCGACTCTGAGCTGCTCTTATGTGTTGTTGAATAGATCTAACCTTTTCTGCCATTTCATCAACGAGATCAGGTCCTAATAGCTTTCTTTCCCCAACTTCATCCCAGCAAGTTGGAGTCCTGCATTTCTTTCCATAGAGAGCTTCATAAGGAGCCATCTGAATACTGGAGTGAAAGCTATTATTATAAGAAAATTCCACCAAAGGTAGGTGTTGATCCCAACCTCCTTTGAAATCCATAGAGCAAGCTCTCAACATATCTTCTAGGGTTTGAATTGTTCTCTCAGACTGACCGTCTGTCTGGGGATGATAAGCAGTGCTGAAACTCAACTCTGTATCCAGAGTATGCTGAAGACTTCGCCAGAACTTCGAGGTAAATCTCGGATCTCGATCAGATATAATAGAAAGTGGTACTCCATGCAATCTTACCACTTCCTTTACATATATCCTGGCAAGCTGATCTAGAGAGAAATCCTCTCTAATAGCAATGAAGTGTGCAGACTTTGTAAGACGATCAACTATGACCCAGATAGCATTATTGCCTTTGGATGTTTTAGGAAGTCCTGTGACAAAGTCCATAGTGATGTTTTCCCATTTCCATTCGGGTATGGGTAATGGTTGTAACATCCCCTTAGACTTCTGTCTCTCAGCTTTAACTTCTTGACAAATCAAGCATCGAGAGACATACTCAGCAACATCTCTTTTCATGCCATCCCACCAGAAGTACTCTTTCAGGTCCCTATACATCTTCGTGCTTCCAGGATGAATAGAGAATGATGAACTATGAGCCTCATCCAGCAGCTCATTCTTTAATTCGGGGATGGGAGGAACGCAAACCCGATTCCTGAACTTTATTATCCCATCACAATCAAGGTTGAATTCAGGAACATTTCTCACCTTCTTTTGTAACTCGACATCTTCTTTCTGTGCCTCTTTAATCTTCACATGTATAGATGGTTGAACATTCATTTGGGAAAGATAAGATTTTTCCCTTTCCATTATAATTCCAAGATCCATCCTTTGTAAATCCATAAATATTGGATCTTTTGTGATCCTCATCATGGATAAACTAGCATGGTCTTGTCGACTTAATGCATCTGCCACCTTGTTTGCTTTCCCAGGGTGGTAATGGATTGAGCAGTCATAATCCTTAATCAGCTCCAACCATATTCTTTGACGCATATTCAACTCCTTTTGTGTGAAAGTATACTTTAAACTTTTATGATCAGTATAAATATCACACCTTTCACCATAAAGGTAATGCCTCCAAATCTTTAATGCAAAGATTACCGCAGCCAACTCCAAATCATGTGTTGGGTAATTTTGCTCATGTATTTTCAACTGTCGTGAGGCATAAGCTATCACCATATCATTTTGCATAAGAACACACCCCAATCCCTTCTTGGATGCATCACTGTAGATCACAAACCTTTCTCCACTACAAGGCAGTGTGAGCACAGGTGCACTGGATAACCTTCTTTTCAACTCCTTGAAATTCTCTTCACATTCCTCTGTCCAGACAAACTTAACTCCTTTCCGAGTCAACTTGGTGAGTGGATTAGATAATCGTGAAAAATCTTTTACAAAACGTCGATAATATCCAGCCAAACCAAGAAAACTTCGGATCTCAGTTACTGTTGTTGGTCTTGACCATCTTTCGATAACCTCTGTTTTTGCTGGATCCACAGATATCCCCTCTTTTGAGATTATATGACCCAAAAATGCAACTTTTTGAAGCCAAAATTCACACTTGGTAAATTTGGCATAAAGCTTCTCCTTTCTCAGGGTCTTCAATATAATTCTCAAGTGATCTTCATGCTCTTCCTTGCTCTTTGAATAGACAAGAATATCGTCTATAAAGACTACCACAAATTGATCAAGATAGTCTCTAAAGACTCTATTCATTAGATCCATGAAGATAGCAGGGGCATTAGTAAGACCAAATGGCATCACTATAAATTCATAGTGTCCATACCTTGTACGGAAAGCCGTCTTTGGTATATCCTCCCTTTTGACCCTTAATTGATGATACCCTGAACGAAGATCAATCTTGGAAAAGTATTGAGCTCCGCGTAGTTGGTCAAATAAGTCATCAATGCGTGGGAGAGGATATTTGTTCTTGATAGTGATCTTGTTAAGTTCTCGATAATCAATGCAGAGTCTCATTGATCCATCTTTCTTCTTAACAAATAGAACAGGTGCTCCCCAAGGTGACGCACTAGGGCGTATGAATCCCTTATCAAGATTCTCTTGGAGTTGCTTCTTCAATTCCTGCAACTCAATTGGGGCCATTCTATAAGGTGTCTTTGAAATAGGCAAAGCACCCGGTACGAGTTCTATTGAAAACTCAACTTCACGATTTGGTGGAAGACCCGGTAATTCCTCCGGAAAGACATCATCAAACTCCCGTACAATGGGAATATTCTTAATCGTGAGTTTCTCACCAACCATTTGAGATAAATAACCTTCATTTAGTGGAATCAATACCCATAAGATGTAAGAAATTTCCACTGGAAGGTTATGTTCATCCTTGCATTGATAGACGATCGTAGATTGATCTGGAATATGAAATGTGACTTCCCTTCTTTGGCAATCGATATGAGCTCTATGTAGAGAAAGCCAATCCATGCCAAGAATCACATCAAATTCCACTAAAGGAAGGATCACAAGATTTGCAGGAAGCACTTTCCCACAAACTTCGATCGGAGAAGAATTATAAACTTCTGATGCGATTGATGTGCCATTAGGTGTTGTCACAGCTAACTCAACATCTAATTGTTGAGGTAATACGGTGATACCCTTAGAAAATTTTTCAGAAATAAAAGAGTGGGTGGATCCAGAATCAAATAAAACATTTGCTACTTTAGAGTGGGTGGTAAGTGTACCTTTCACCACATCGTTATCGTACTCCACCTCGCTGATAGAAATTGCATGTGACTTTCCTTTGTCTTTAGCCTTAAGAGTTTGTTGACGTCGACCATCATCATCAACCCTTGGATTTGGGCATTGATTGGCATAATGCCCCATCTCCTTGCACTTGAAACATTGAAGTGTTGTAGGTTCATTCTGTGTATCCCTTCCTTTGTTTGCGTCATTAGACATCTTCTTCCCATTATCACGGCATTCAAATGCCCGATGACCTTCCTTTCCACATTTAAAACATTTACTTGTCCCTTTAAGACAACTCCCTCCATGTTTCTTTCCACACTTTGAGCATAAGGGAAAGTTCATCTTCTTTTCCGTGTGCTCTTTAGATTTTTCTTTGAATTCCATCTTCCTCTTCTTATCAAACCCATGTGACTGATGGGTTACTCCAATCTCCATCTCGACTTTGAGAGCACATCGAACGATTTCCTCGTAGCTATTGAAGTCCCTTATGGCTAACGCCCTTCGAAGACTTGGTTTTAAGCCACTAAAGAATCGATCGATCTTACTCTCAGGTTGGATAATAATACCAGAAGCGTACCTTGCAAGTCTTGTAAAATTTGCTTCATAGGTACTAACAGATTCATCATCCCTTTGCTTCAGTTCAAGGAACTCTTTCTCCATCTTTGTTCGGAGAATACGAGGGAAGTACTTATTGAAAAATAAGTTCTTGAACTCATCCCATTCCATAGACTCAATTTCATCCCTTTGCCTCGTATTCTTAACAAGATTCCACCATTGATCAGCATCTCCTTCCAAACGATACACTGCTAGGATGACTTTATCATGCTCAGAACATTGAAGAACTGAAAATATCTTTTCAGTAGTACTAATCCATTGTTCAGCAACTAATGGATCAGTAGACCCGCTGAAAGAAGGTGGACGCTGCCTCATGAAGGATTCAACAGAATGTTGCTCCCTCCTTTGCTCGTTTGGAAATCCTGCATGATTCATAGCTTGAGAAAGTTGTGTGAGCATGGCTACAAGATTTTGCATTCCAGCTCCCATATCGTTTGGTTGCTCAGGGGGACAATCATTGCATTGCCCATCGCATTCCGCATTAACACGGTTCCTTCGGGTTCCAGCCATTGACTAAAACCAAGAAGAATAGTGTGAGCAACACTAATTATAATAGGAAACCACATAATTCAAGAATAAAATTTTCATGCTTAAGGTCTTATCCTAGGTTATTCAAGGCCATTTCTAAAACACTAAGATTGTGTTCTATGCTTAGACTTATCCTTTGGGTTCTTACTAAGGCTTTCACATCCTAGTTTCCAAAGGTTGACTATACCTTTCCTCTGATACCAACTATAACGACCCATACTTTACATACATTGTTAATACTTCAAAATTGAAGCACACTTATTACAACATATGACAAAACCACAAAGGACCGTATAGGTATAGTGTCTTTAGAAACTGGGAAACATAAACAACTGGTTCATAAATCTTCTACAGTATCTCCCGTTTATTTCATCATATCTAGGGTCCCTTTTAGCATATTCAATTTAATATCCATCTTCCTGACCTGGGGAAAAGAAAACATAAAAGGGTGAGCTCAAATGCTCAGCAAGGGCAAATAAAGGAAATAAAAATCATATCATATCTTTATGAAGATCAAAACCTGCAAAAGAGATCATAATATCTTAACATGGAATAAATCATAGAAGTGAAAATGAGATCCCCATAATCATAACATAAAACTTGAAACTTTGTGGCATGCACACATAATCATGGAAAATCATTTCTTGTTAGTCATGACTCATTGCCAAGACTATCTTAGTGGACAAAGTCCCTTTCTGAACCGAGTTCACTCCTCGTTTCAGTCCTGTATCACTGAACCGAAATAACCTTCCGTTCCAGCCATGCCTATCTCATGAGATATAAAATCTTTACCCAATGCATTGGAGGGAGATATAGGTCCCACCCATCTTATAATGAATCCTTTCTTATGTGTGCCACATAATCATAAAACATACATCATCGCATAACACATATAACAAAAATGGGATTCTTGAAACATCATGACATCATAAAATCATATAAGGCAAATGAATTCATAAAAATAATTCCCTCACAACATAATCAAATCAATGTAATTAAAGGGATAAAAACAGAACCCTTTATTATCTTAGATGGAAAATAATTTTGATAAAACACTTGAACTCCATTCTTGAGGAAAATATCCTTTCTTTTTCAAAAACACTTTTCTTTTCTTAACATGTCATACAATTATAAACTAAAAGAAGTTGATTAAAAATAAACATGAAAACTTGTAAAGGAAGCTTCTTGGAAATAATGTTTTAAAAATCCATTCATGCCGTATAAGTTAAAAAAAACATTCTTCGTACTTTTGTCGGAAAAGTCAAAAAGTACCTCGTACGGAAAAACGACAAAAGATTCCTTTCATATTCTTTACTAAAAACTCACCTAAGGGTAAAATTGGATTTAAACTATTGCAAGTGGATGGAAACAATATTTCATATTGAGGGAACATGGATGTGGATGATAAAATACACCCCAGTAAATACTTACGAATAAACAATCTCGGATAAAAATGAGATTGTGATATTTCCCTTACCTTAGGTCCAATTTGCTTTGTACGTGTCCGAAGCTCCTGTATAATGGTTTAAATAATGTTATTGACTTATTCCAGAATCATACATATTTATATGATATCATATATGGTCATATTATTAGCTTCTTGTTAGTAATATTTCATTGTTACTTGTTACTCGGGTCTTTATAACTTTTTGTTCTTATGCGTGTTTTGTCGAATAAATTCTTATTCTTATCTTTAGGTTATAGATAATTCATTTCCAGAATGGTATTAGTGTAGTATATACCATATTCATTCATTCAATTCATTTATATAATCATTATGAAATGAAGATCATGTAGAACGAGTCGCATCACATCGTGGAGACGGTATTCCGTACGTACGCACGAGTGATGATATCGTTCCTATGATCGTGGAATTGTTTTGGAGTATATATATATATTATTTCAGTATCAATATTACTTAATAATAATCATATATAGTTACTCATTACACCATTATACCCATCCTTGTAAGGTGATGGTGGAAAATAGATTACACCACGGCGTGGAGACGGTATTCCGTACGTACGCACGCGCGGTGATTTCATTTTTTCCGTAGGATGGATAGAAGGTTAATTAGGGTTGTTTCATATTTATAATAACATATCAGTATGTAAGTAATACTGATGTTATTACTTTATCATGAAACAACTAAAGAAGAAGAAGTTGAAGAAGAATGAAATTGAAAAGATCGGTAATGGATATTACCTCTTCTTTGGAACGCCTCTTTGAATCCTCCACTTAAGGAACTAAGATTGGTCTTTGGAGAAGACCAGGACCTCTAGGATTATTCTAGGGAAGTGGAGAGGAGAAAATGGCAGGGGTTGGCCGAGCTTGAGTGCTCAAATTGGTGTGAGGAGGAGGGGGAGGAGGTGCCCTTTTATAAGGGAGGAGAGGGGCACCTTAGGAATATCTCAAAATATTATTTTATATTAAAGTCAAAATCGGTTTATAATGGTTCCAAAGGGTCTTATTTCGAAGCTAAAGTGGGGATGGGTCGAAATCCTATCAACCAATAGGATTTAGACAAGTTTAGGGTATTATTTTAACCTTATCAATTAGATTTAACTCTAAGTTAATTAATTTAACTTTTACCGTGTCTTTTTGTTTTCTTTCACTATATGGTTAATACACTTACTATAACATGCCAAACGAACCCCAAATTGTTTATTATTAATATATATATCCTTATCTAAGTCATTTGGCCGAACCATAGATTTTTAGGAATAAAATAACAATTAATAATATAATATTTGATTTAAAAACTATTTTGTGTCAATTTTGACACTATTTGATATATGATTTTTGTGAAAGTCATAACAGAATTATATGTTCTAACAAAGTTAATTAAATCATTACTAATATATCATAGTAACCTAGAAAATTAGTGGAATTCATAAAAAGTCTCAAATTACATTTATTTTGGTATTTATATTATCAATTTTTTCAATATTTCATTAATAAGATAATTACTGCATCATCTTTGTGTCATAATTAAATTAAATTATTTGATGTCTAAAAATTACAAATAAAATACCATCATGTAGGAAATCTTTTTATCTTTCTAATGAATATTTACAATCGAATTTATCTTATGTATAACCCTATATTAAAAATGATTTACTTATTAAACTTTGATTTTAACTATTTTAACCCTTCTTTAAATAAATTAATAATAAATATCCTAATCTAATCCAAGTGGGCCTAAATGGTCATATTTTATTCCTAAGTTTGTTTTTGGTCGAATTACACTTGTCCAATAGAATTAGGACATGTGTTAGGGTAATATTAATATCATATTTACCCTTAGTTACCCTATTTACTATTAACCGCGGTAAAAATAGTAAAAAGTTACTATTCACCAAAAAATTATTTTCATCTCATTGAACCACATTTTAGTCCTTGATATTAACCGTGTCTCTCGGATTTTTGAAATTCCATTCACAGAAGCGGTAAAATTAAGTTTTATGCAAAATTCAGTTTTTAACCTACCACTTAGTGGTTTCACTATTCATCAAAAATTGAAAGTTTTCAGAAAAATACCAAAATTTCACCCTAGGCTAATTTCGATATTCTGAGTCCAAAAATGAAGTCCATTTTGAAAAATAAAATTTATAAAATTTCAAAAAGTGGTTATTACTATTCATAACGGCTAGTTTTAATAGCATATTGTTGTTTAGTGAAACTCGGTATTGCGTACGACGCAAGCTATCGAGGAAGGTCGCGATTGCGTGTAAAGCAAGCCAAGCAAGTGTTGTGTAGAAAAAGATTCCTTTTATGATAACATAAAAGTCTCGGGTGTTACAGGAATGATTGAGTAAGATTGAACGTCTGTTTGGGTTCTTGGAGAAACATGATTTGATCAAGGTGAAGTGTGCCACCTTCAAGTTGGAAGGACCAAGTAGAAGATGGTGGGACACAATTGTGACGGTTGGGAAACATGAGGGATTGCAGTGGAAAGACTTTAGAGATGTTCTCACTAACCAGTTTTATCAAGAATCAATGGTGTTGGCCAAGGATGTAAAGTTTTTCAAGCTTGAGCAGGCCACCAAAACCGTGACTGAGTACTCAAATTTCTTTTCCGAGCTGGTACAGTTTGGTCCAGAGATTGTATCTAATGAGAGGATGAAGGCTCGACGATTCGAGTTGGGACTTCAATCAGATATCCGTTCTCAGGTTTTCCTACTGAATCTACCCACTTATACTGATGTGATGGATAGGGTGATGATGGTTGAGATGAAAATTGCAGGAAAGTCATGGTTGAAGGATATTATTTTCCATCCTAGTTGTAGTGTGTGTTTATTAAATGGAAAATGGAAGCGTGACTTTTATCATAGTAGTTCTCGATAGCAGAGTCATTCCCAACCTCTAGTAGCACCAGGAGGGGCTTCTATGACATGCTATTAGTGTGGAAATCCAAGAAATTCTAAGAGGGTTTTCACTGAGGTGCCCAAGAACTATAGCTCTTGTGGACGTTTTGGGAAGATGCAGAGATTCTGCCATCACTTCTCTACTCCACGTGGTGGAAT
Source organism: Viscum album (assembly GCA_963277665.1). Lineage (NCBI taxonomy): Eukaryota > Viridiplantae > Streptophyta > Magnoliopsida > Santalales > Viscaceae > Viscum > Viscum album. The sequence goes on along the minus strand of OY728163.1, from coordinate 1,690,332,210 downwards.
AGGATCATCAGCACCTACAGAAACTCCAGGGTAATCAAATGCATCACATACAAAAGGGTTCCAGCAACAGGCATCTGGAATGAAGCTTCTTCACACAGTGGAAGATTCGCCAGAGGTAGCTGATGCTGGTCCTGCAACTGTGAGAGGTACCATTATGATTGGTTCATCTTTAGTGATAGCTCTTTTTGATACTGGTGCATCCCACTCTTTTATTTCAACCCATGTAGTTAATTTTCTTACTCTACCTATGGAACTTTTTTCTTGTGCGATGGATATTACTACACCCCATGGTGTAATGAGAGAGAAGAGTCTCTGTAGTCATGCTTGTGTCTTCTCTTTATCAGATGTTGATCATTCTAGGAGTTTCTTGGTTCTTGACATGAAATCTTTTGATTTAATTTTTGGGATGGATTGGCTCATTGACAATAAAACCCGGATCGATTGTTATCTTCGATGAGTTTACCTTACTACGCCCAGTGGTGTGCCTCTTGTTTTTCAAGGAGAATGGGACCCAAGGTCAATCAAAGCCGGACCCTCTTATCCGAAGATCCGGAAAGTTATATCAGTGTTTGCCTTTGATTTGGAGATAGATTCAATGTGTGGTGATCTTCCTCCAGTCTTCGTTGAGTTTCCCGATGTGTTTCCTTCGGACTTCTCTGGTTTTCCACCAGTAAGAGAGGTTGACTTTTCTATCTACCTAATGCCTAGTACTCAACTAGTTTCTATTCCCTCTTACCGAATGGCTCTTGCAGAACTAAAAGAAGTTAAGTCTCAATTAGACGATCTTCTTGAGAAAGGTTTTATATGTATGAGTGTGTCACCTTGGGCAGCACCTATTCTCTTCGCCAAAAAGGATGATGGTTCTCTTCGCATATGTGTTGATTATCAAAAGCTCAATCAAGTTACGATAAAGAAAAAATATCTGTTACCACAAATTGATGATTTGTTTGATCAATTGAAAGGGGCAAGGTTGTAACACCCGAGACTTTTATGAGAAATATTTTGTTTTTATATAAATCATAAAAGGAACCTTTCACTATACACAACACTAGATTAACTTGCTTTACACGCAATCACGACCTTCCTCGATAGCTTGTGTCGTACGCAATACCGATTTTCACTAAACAACGATATGCTATTAAAATATTATTAAAACTAGCCATTATGAATAGTAATACCAACTTTTTGAAAATTTTGTAAATTTTATTTTTCAAAATGGACTTCATTTTTTGATTCGGAATGTCGAAATTATCCAAGGGTGAAATTTTTGTATTTTTCTGAAAACTTTCAATTTTTGATGAATAGTGAAAACACTAGGTTACTATTTAAAAACTGACTTTTTATTTAAATAATTATTTATTTTATTTAAATTTATTTTAGGTAAAAATTTATATGTAGTACCTATATAAGTTCAATGCAATTCATTGGAGTCATTTTATAATAATTTTAGATATATAAAAATTTTATTGAACTTTTGACCGTCTTTTACCCACCTCCTAGGAGAATTTGCAAATTTACATAAAATGTAATTTTACCACTTTTGTGAATGAAATTTCAAAAATCCAAGAGACACGGTTGATTTAAGTAAGTATTATGGGGTTCAATGAGATGAAAATAATTTTTAGCGAATAGTAACTTTTTACTTTTATTTACCACGGTTAAAAGTAAATATGGTAATTAAGGGTAAAAATGATACTATTATTACCCTAACACATGTCCTAATTCTATTGGATAAGTGTAATTCGACAAAAAAAAACCTTAGTAATAAAATATGACCATTTAGGCCCACATGGATTATATTAGGAAATTGAATATTAATTTATTTAAAGAAGGGTTAAAATAGTTAAAATCAAAGTTAAATAAGTAAGTCATTTTTAATATAGGGTTATACATAAGATAAATTCGACTATAAATATTCATTAGAAAGATAAAAAGATTTCCTATATAATGGTATTTTATTTTTAATTTTTAGACTTTAAATAATTTAATTTATTTACGACACAATGATTATGCAATAATTATATTGTTAATGAAGTATTGAAATAATTGATTTTATAAATACCCAAATAAATTTAATTTGAGACTTTTTATGAATTAAAATAATTTTATATTTCAATATGACATGTTAGTATTGATTTAATTAACTTTTTTCGAACTAATCTTTCTGTTACGATTTTCAAAAAAATCAATTACCAAATAGTGTCAAAATTGACATAAAATAGTTTTTAAAACAAATATTATATTATTAATTGTAATTTTTTTCTTAAAAATCCATGGTTAGGTCAAATGGCTTAGATACGGTTATATATATTAATAATAAACAACTTGGGGTTCGTTTTTCTTGTTATTGTAAGTTTATTAACCTTATAGTGTAAGAAAACAAAAAGACACGGTAAAAGTAAAATTATTTAACTTAAAGTTAAATCTAAATAATAAGGTTAAAATAGAACCCTAAACTTGTATAAATTATATTGGATGAGATTATTTCGACCAATACCTACCTTATCTTTGAAATAAATCAATTTGGAGCTATTAAAAACTGAATATGACTTTATAATAAAATAATATTTTTTGTTTTTCTTAAGGTGCCCCTCTCCTCCCTTATAAAAGGTCACCTCATCCCTCTCTTCCTCACACCACATTGAGCCTTCAAGCTCGGACAACCCCTGCCAAATTCTCTTCTCCACTTCCCTAGAAACATCCTAGAGTTCCTGGTTTTCTTCAAAGACCAATTTTAGTGCCCTAAAAGGAGGTCTCAAAGAGGCGTTTCAAAGAAGAGGTAATGTCCGTTACCGATTATTTCAACTTTATTTCTTCTTCCACTTCTTCTTCTTTAGTTGTTTCATTATCAATTAATAACATAAGTATAAATCATATACTGATATGTTATTATAATTATGAAACAACCCTATTTCACCATCTATCCATCCTACGGAAAATGAAATCACCGTGCGTGCGTGCGTAAAGAATACCGTCTCCACACCGTGGTGTAATCTATTTTCCACCAACAACTTACTTGGATGGGTATAATGGTGTAAGGAATAACAATATATGATTATTGTAAAGTGATATTGATTCTGAAATAGTATACATACACTCCAATACAATTCCATGATCATGAGAATGATATCATCGCTCGTGGGTACGTACGGAATACCATCTCCACGACGTGATGCGACTCGTTCTACATGATCTTTATTGCATAATGATTATTTAAATTAATTGAATGAATTAATATGATATATATTACACTAATACAATTCTGGAAATTAGGTATCTATAATCTAAAAAAATAAGAATAAGAATTTATTCGACAAAACGCGCATAAGAACAAAAAGTAATAAATACCCGAATAACAAGTAGCAATGAAATATTACTAATAAGAAGCTAGGAATATGACCATATATGATATCATAACAATGATTATGATTCTGGAATAAGACAATTATGTTATTTAAATCATTATACAGGAGGTTCGGACACTTACAAAGCAAATCAGACCTAAGGTAACGGAAAATCTCACAATTTCATTTTCATCCTAGATTGCTTATACTTCAGAATTTACTGGGGAATATTTATCATCCACATCCATGTTTCCTCAATATTTAATATTATTTCCATCCACCTACAATTTTTTAAATCCAATTTTACCCTTCGGTGAGTTTTTATTAAAAGATATGAAAGGAATCTTTTGTCATTTTTCGTACAAGGTACTTTTTGACTTTTCCGGCCAAAGTACGGGAAGAATGTTTTTTTAACTTATTCGGCGTGAATGGATTTTTAGAACATTATTTCCATGAAGCTTCCTTTACAAGTTTTCAAATTTATTTTTAATCAACTTGTTTTAGTTCAAAATTATATGATGTTTTAAGAATGGAAAATTTTTTCGAAGTAGAAAGGATATTTTCCTCAAGAATAGAGTTCAAGTGTTTTATCAAGATTATTTTCCATCTAAGATAATATAGGGTTCTATTACTATCACAATTGTTACATCGATTTGATTATGTTGTGATGGAATTATTTCTATGAATTAATTTATCTTATATGAATTTTTTATGATGTCACGATGTTTAAAAATCCCATTTTTATTACATGGGTTAGGAAATGATGTATGATTTTTTTTTGATTTTGTGGAACACATAAGAATGGTATCATTATGAGATGGGTGGGACCTATATCTACCTCCAATGCATTGGGTAAATATTTATATATCATGATATAGACATGAATGAAATGGAAGGTTAAACCGGTTCAGTGAAACAGGATTGAAACGAGGAGTGAACCCGATTCATAAATGGACTTTGTCCGCTAAGATAATCTTGGAAATGAGTCTTGACTAATAAGAAATGATTCTCTATGATTATGTGTGTCTGACACAAAGTTTCATGTTTTAAGTTATGATTATTGGGATTACATTTCACTACTATTATTTATCCCTTGTTATGAAATTATTATATCTTTTGCAGTTTAAGATTTACAAAATGTTATGTTCTTATGAATATGATGTGATTGATATTTCTTTTTTTTACCCTTGCTGAGCATTTGAGATCACCCTATTGTATTTTTTCTTTCCCCAGGTCAGGAAGAAGGTTATTAAGTAGGATATGCCAAAAAGAGACTCTAGATATGACGAAATAAATGGGAGACAACGTAAATGATTTATGAACCAGTTGTTTATGGTTCCCAGTTTCTAAAGACACTATACCTATACGGTCCTTTCATGGTTTTGTTATATGTTGTAATAAGTGTACTTCAATTTTGAAGTATTAACAATGTACGTAAAGTATGGGGCATTATAAAGGTGGTTTTCAAAAATTGATCTTCGATCTGGTTACCATCAGTTGAGGATAAAGGAATATGACATTCCTAAGACTTCTTTTTGGAGTAGGTATGGCCAATATGAGTACCTTGTTATGCCCTTCAGCCTAACAAATGCTCCTGCAGTTTTCATGGATTTGATGAACATTATTTTCTGTGAGTACCTAGATACTTTCATGGTGGTCTTTTTGTATGACATTCTTGTCTACTCCAAGTCTGAGGAGGATCATGTGCATCATCTGAGAACAGTTCTGAGTATTTTAAGGAATCATCGTCATTATGCTAGGCTTTCAAAGTGTGATTTCTGGATTCGGGAAGTGAAATTCTTGGGGTATGTCATATCAGAACAAGGAATATCAGTTTATCCTGAGAAGTTGAAGACTATTATGACTTGGGAACAACCGTGAAATGTTTTCGAGATTCAGAGCTTCTTGGGATTAGTAGGATATTATCGCCAATTTGTTAAAGACTTCTCAAATTTACCTTCTCCAATGACTGCTCTAACTCGAAAGGGAGTGACGTTTTCTTGGAATTATAGTTGTTAAAATTATTTTGTTGAGCTAAATCATCTCTTAACTACTATGCCGGTGTTAACTCTTCCTGAGGCTAGAATAGTTTATGTGGTCTTTTGTGATGCATCGGGTTCAGGTTTGGGATGTGTACTCATGTAGGTTAATCTTGTTGTTTCCTTTGGGTCTCGTCAGCTTAAGCCTCCTGAGAAGAACTATCCTGCCCATGAACTTGAACTGGCAGCTATAATTCATGAACATAAGTGCTAGATATATTACCTTTATAGAGAAAGGTTTACTGTGTATTCAGACTACAAGAGCATGAGTTATATCTTCTCTAAAAAAGATTTTAACCTCCACTAAAAGAGTTAGGTGGAGTTCCTGCAAAATTTTCAACTTTGACATTGCCTATACCCTGGGAAAAGGGAATGTAGTTGCAGATGTGTTAAGCAGGAAACTTCCAAAACAGGCTGTGAAAGAATCTTTAGAAGAGTGGAGTTTGATGTCTCTTTTTGCTCAGTTGCATATTGGAGTTCAATAGAAGGGGAATGAAGTTTCTTTAGCTAGGGTTCAGTTGAATTATTCTCTCCTTGAGTTAATTCTTCAGGAACAACTACTGGATGATGAATTCCATAGCATTAGGGACTCTCTTTATGGTGGGGAGACCAACACCCAATGGTTGTTCTCCAAAGAGGGTGTTCTGTGTTATCAAAATGGTTAGGTTGTGCCGTTAGTGGCAAGGAAGGATGTGATGGGGGGTTTCCATAACTCTCAGTGGGTTGTACAACCAAGAGCCATGAATATTTTCTATGAAATGCTGCGACAGTTCTGGTGGCTAGGTATGAGATGAGATATTGCTGAGATCTTATCTCGTTGTTATACATGCCAGAAGGTGAAAGCTGGGCACCAGATACCTTCGGGTTTTCTACAACCACTTCCAGTCCCTACATGGAAGTGGGATGAAATTTCTATAGACTTTGTGGTTGGGTTACCTCAAACCCAGAGGATGAAGAACACAATATGGGTTGTGATCGAGAGGATGACTAAGTCATCTCACTTTATACCTATTCTAGATATAACCAAAGTTGAGGAGTTGGGAAATATCTATGTGAAAGAGGTTTTTCATTTGCACGGAGTTCCGTCTGCTATAGTCTCTAATAGGGATCCTCGGTTTACTTCATGCTTTTGGAGAGGCCTTTAAGAGGCACTGGGATCTCAGGTTCATTTGAGCACGGCCTACCATCCACAGTCAGATGTCCAGACAGAGAGATCTATTTAGATCCTTGAGGATATGCTCCGCCCATGTGTTCTTGACTTTGGTGGGTCTTGGGATGATCATCTGGGGCGAGTTGATTTTTCTTATAACAAAAGTTATCAATCTTTGATCAAAATATCTTCTTTTGAGGCTTTGTATGGCCTTCCTTGTAAATCTCTTTTATGTTGGTTAGATATTGGTGAAAGCTCTTTGGTAGGACCGAGTTTGGTCTAAGAGATAATAACTAAGATCCAGTTGATTCGTCAGAGAATGTTTATAGCACAGTGTCGGTACAAGTCTTATGTTGATTGTCAACGTAGACCTTTATAATTCTCAATTGGTGACCAGGTGTTCTTGAATGTTTTACCCTGATTAGGTCATCGATGGATATGTTGGAAAGGGAAGCCTGCTCCTCATTTTGTGGGACCTTTTGAGGTTATTGGTCTTGTGGGGAAGGTTGCTTACCGTATAGCTCTACCACCAAAACTGATGTTGATACATAACGTGTTCCATGTATCGCAGATGCAAAAGTATCTCTCAGATCCATCTCATGTTGTGAGCTGGAGTGATCTTGAAATTGAACCAGATTTATCTGTGACTGAAAGACTAGTCATGGTTGTTGATTCTGAGATGAAGGTACTTTTTGGGAGAACGATACCTCTGATCCGTATACTTTGGCAGCATGGTTCGGATTCTCATGAGACGTGGGAAACAGAGGCACTAATGAGAGAGCAGTGACCTCATATTTTGGACGTGGAGGTTTCTTCATAGGCTTTCTGGGGACAGAAATGTCTTATGGTGGGGAGTTTGTAACATAATGTAACTTTTTCAGGTACTTTTTGACGTTTCTAAGTACCTCTGTTTTGGAGTAGTGACTTGGGGGTGCGTTTGGGAGAACTTTTTAGTAAAACAAAAGGGAAATGTCTTGTGCCCGGTTTGCGCATGGTTTGACAAACCGTGCGACCAAACCGTGCAGACCGAGCATCTTGGGAAAGTGAGGGCCACATGATGTGCACACGGTTTTACAAACCGTGCGCCTCTACCCAGGTAAACCGTGCGCGTGGTTTTTAATTCTGAAAATTCCTTTTAAAACAATCTGAACCCCCGTGACTCCCATATGTTCGACTTTGGCTCGGACATGACTCATTTTAGGTCTTTCCAAAGCTTCATAGAGATATTCCAAGGCAATCCAAACAACTTTCTTCGAGATTGAAGGCTCGGATTGAAGATTCGATCTCCTCCCGATAAGTGGATTGCATCCCGTTATGTTTCTCGTTTATTACTCTATCATTCCTGGATATTTTCATGGGAGATTTCCTTTGTTTCCATGGATCTATACCTATTAGTTGAGGTATATATCTAGGATTGTGAATCTAGATCTAGTTTTGAAAGATCTTGATTCCTTTAATCTTAATTTTGGTTTTAAGGATTTAGATCCAGTTTTTGATCGACATCATTGTGCCGCTCGATTTTTGGGGGTTTCTTATTGGGCTAAATCCTGTCAATAAATCAAGGTAGGTGGTTCCGTCCTGATTTTCCAAATTTTTAATCATTGTATTTTCTTGATTTATTTCAATTGTTTATTTAAATTCAATTGCTCAAATTTTCATTGAATTAATTCATAAAAACTCGATTCCATTGAATTCAGATATTTTAAATGGATTTGGCATGGGAATATGGAAAAAACCCCAATTCCATTGAATTGGGTGTGTTTATGGAAATTGGAAGATTTACATTATTAGATTTAAATTGTGGATTTGATGGAAATGATTTCAATTAAATTGTTGAATTTAATTTTGGAAATGAATTGTGTAATGATGGAATTGGTTTTGGATGGATTTCAAACTTATGAAAATGACTTAAAAAGGATTTGATAGAAACCCATTGGTTTTATCTTGTGGAAAGGAATATTTTGAATAAAACCTGTTATGGTTTTAAATGGAATGAAATTGGAAATTTTTGAAATTGGGGAATGGTATTGATCGTATTTTAATCATTCTTAAAATAGTTCACCCATCATTTAAGAGGGCATGCAAGCCTTAGGTAGTTAGTGACTTATTTGGATACACTATATGCTACGAAAACGTTCTAAAACATTCATGCAGTGGGTCACATCCCCAATGGGTTGGTGACAAGTATCCTTTGGCCAGTGTCATAGGGATTTGTGTATACACATTTTGATGTGTTCACATAGAGAGTGTGGAATTCAATAACTAGTTTACACTATCATACCTTTTTGGAAGATGACCATGTTTCTCACTTTTTTATTTATATTTGAGATATAAATGTCTGCTAATGCTTGTGAACTGCTTACATGCCTGCTGAATTTATATAAACTATTTTATATAAATGTTTTACTTATGCAATTGTTTTAGAAATATTCCATCATTTGTAAAACCTTTGTTTAAATTGTTTTTTCCATAATTTGAAAATGTATAGCATGTTTTGTTAAAATATGATTTTTAAATTCCAAACCTGTTTATTTGAAAATGGAAAGCTTTTATTGGGATAATCTATATTTTTCATTTGTTACGGAATCTTTGGTGGTATCCTATTGGGCTTAGGCTCACACCCTGCTTTTTCCTTTGGGTGTTTGTAGATTTTCTTCTTCCATGATCGAGTAAAGGGAAGGGACCTCTTGGAGGTGGAACAATTTGTTGATATATGGACTTGGTGAGGTGTGTCCTTTGGGACCTTGGGACTCTTTAACCTTTTTGTACTTGGGTTGTTGTACTTTGGCTCTTTATGCCTCTTTAAATTCAGGTACACTACTCCTATTGGAAATTCTTTTGTTATGCATACTGTTTGTTCTTCTCTTACATCCACATTATTGTGGAAAAATCATTCCGAATTGTATGTTGTACGATGCCAGGTGCTATTCACTGACCCGTGGGGATCGGGAATGCCCTTCGGGCTATGTCAGGGTTGGCTCAGTTATCGGATTACCAGGGTACCCGGGCTGGTTCGTGACAATTACTCAAGATCCTTTCTTTTATTTGCCTTATCCACCACCTAGATTATTATTATAGAATGATTATATAATAGAATACATATACTAAATATATAGGTACTTTTTTATTCTAATGTTTGTACTTGTACTTACTCAAATAACCATCTAATGTGTAACAAATATTCCATTCTTGTTTACGGTGTACTACTGCCTCATCGAATGATGTTGTTCGTTTTTTATCTACCACCTCACATTGTTGGAAATTATGATTGAAAAAAAAATATTTTATATATGAAATTTATGGTTTTTTATTATTGAATTATTATATAACACATACCATCGTACTTTCAATGTTTTGTAAGTATGATAATTTTGTTTTTGAAAATGTTGACTATCACCTTCTCAAAGCGATGTGATTCATTCACACCATACATGGAATGTAAAAAGGTTGATTTTAGTGAATTTATATTCTATATATGAAATAAAAAATCTAATATAATTACATTATATATACATATATTTCATTTACTTTATTTATTTTAATTAAACTATGAAATAGAATTAACATTCATGCGTATGTGCGGCATACTGTCTCCATGAACGATGTATTTGATTTAATTATTCTATATTACTTATATTTTTATAAATACATATATAATGAATGTATATGATTTTTATACTATGTTTTAAATTATTGAAATAAGTAAATCATGATCTATGTAGGGTATCAATAATACAATTCATATATATACAAAAAATAAAGCAGATATTACCCGAAATGTAACAATAACATGGAGTTGTTAATAATCAAGTAATATAAAGTCATAAAAATCATATATGGTTTGATATATAATAAAAAGAATTCATGGATGTATAATAAGCTTATATTTATTATACATACTATTTTAGCATGTATGAATAAATTCCACACTTAAGGTAAGGGAATTCCATCTCACTTTTTCTTTTTGTGAGACACTTGACATATTCAACACTCATTTTGTTTGGGTGGTGATTATAAAGTCTAGGGATTTATTATATGATTATTATACTTAAATTTATTGTTATTTACATATAAATTTTAATACCTTTATTTCATGGGGTTTATGTTTCAAAAGTTACAAAATATGTAATGTAATGTTGTCTCAATTTACCTTTTTTGAGCCATATTCCTTGTAATGCAACTATATTTTTCTATGTGGTGTATATAATGACTTTTGAAATGTTATATAATAAATATAATTCTCTTAATGATATTTTAATATTCATTTAATGTTAGTCATTCCATTTTTTTGTGATCTAATGTTACCAAATTGGTAAAGAATTATAGCTTCAATCTCATTGTTTATTAAGATTGTTTATGATTATGCTTCCATTGATGAAGTATTTTGATCCATATATCATGAAATCTGAAAAAAATTTATTACCATCTTGATATTCATGTTATATCCTAAAAAGGGTAAAAAATCATTCTTTTGTACTTAACATAGTTAATAAAATGTTTTTTTTGAATATCTGACTTATTTCATCTTTTGGTCAGGAATATGTTCTCTTTCAAAACCGTTTTTTATAAAAAAGTTTTCAAAAACGTTTTACTATTATCTTATGATATTTAAAGTAAATTGAAGCACATGTATTACCTTTTTTTAAAAAGGTCCTAAAATTAATCTTCTTTTCTGATCAAAGAAATTTTATAAACATTTACGGTAAAAAATAATGTTTATCATGTATTGAATTACCCACCATGTTGACCGCCATTTCCTTGATGCTTCCTTTGTAATATTAAAGGGATATTTTTTAAAACAAAATTTCTTTCCTAATATTCTGGAATGTTTTTTATTTTAAAATGGTTTTCAAAGGAACAAGGGTTTCTTTTAAAAATATATATGCTAAAACCCCATTTTAAATTATCTTCATAGCTTCCTTTATATGTTTTCAAAAAAATAAATAAAAGGATTTGAATGATTTTAAATCTTATTTTATATGTTTTAAAAGTCTTATTTTAATGTTTTAAAAAAAATCAACTTTATTTATAAATTTTCAAGCTTATTTTCAAGGAAAATGTTCTCTAAAATGATTATGTTTTAAAAAAATGTTTTTTCATAGAGTAAAATATATTTTACTCAATAAACGTTTTAAACTAGATTTTTCATGATTCCATTATATTTGTTAGAACGGTTATGAAGGAAAATGATTTTGAAAATTTTATTTGTTTTAATAAAATATTTTCAATGAAAAGTTGTATTCCATGTGAACTTTTAAAATCATTATCTATATAAGAATGAAACCTTGGTTATATTTTATGTTTTAGTAGATCTACGATCCAAGGATAGCATTCACATTATTTCTCTAAATGACCTATGTTTTGATGAATTGATTTTTATGAAACCTATTTATCTTCAACAGGATATACAATGATAAATGCTTATGAAACCTATTTCTATTCAATAGGTTATACAATGATAAATTCTTATGAATCCTACTTCCTTTCACTGGTTATTCTAGGATGAAATTATTATCAAACTAATATATTATCCATATGTTATGATTTAATTAAATTTTTATGATACCCATTTCATTTCATGGGTTATGATATGATGTTTATAAAACACACCTCTTTTTTATGGATCATGATATTAGGAATGTTTAATTATATTATGGCATGCATATGTATTACTTCACTATGTGATGGGTGGGACCTTTATTTTCTTCCAATGAATTAGGTAAAGATTTATATCTCATGATATAATGATGTGAATCATGTCTATGGGATTTAACCACTGTGGGAATATGGGGAAACTCAATCCACTCTAAGAAGATGGGAAAACATGATCAACTATGGGAAGATGGGGAAAACAGATCTAGCATGGGATGATGGAAAAACAGATCCACTATGGGAAGATGAAATGACCCAACCATTACAAGGAAAGGACTATGATTAGGGATGGTGGTGTATCTCACCCAGTAGGTGTAGTCCCCATGAAGTCCCTTGATATATTTTTTGAAATTATCCTTGGCTTATTGGGGATGGTAACACATGTTTATGTGTTTTACACATATTATATTTCCTATGCCTATGATATTCTTATATGGTTCATGCTATTGATGATGTAATTATTAATGTCTTATTAACGAGAATTATTTATTCCATGTCTCATGTTTTTTATCTTTGATATGAAGGGTATGATCTTTGAATGTTATTCTCATGTTCTAGTAACCTTATGTTCATGGTATGCTTATGTATTTCCATTATTTTCCTTTATTGAGTATTTGAGACAATCCATTTATTATGTTTCCATTCCCCAGGTTATGAAGTCCGGTTTTTAAGTAGAATTACTAAAGGGAATATCTTTGGGGGAAACATTAATGATATTTTACTAAGTTATAATATATTTGTTCCATGTTTCCAAAGTCACTAATATAATAAGATCTTTGGGCATCAATTTTTATAACATATTAATTATTCCAAAAAAAGATGTAATGTCTATGTACATTAAGATTGGGCTGTTATAATGAGTCATCCAATGCTAACCAAAGATCAATGAACCCCATATATTCCTGATTTAGTACCAGTCTAGAGAATTATTCAATACTGGTTCCTTGTATCCATGTTCTACCATTAAAGACCAATTATATAATAACCTTGAAGCGAAATTAACTCCACTATTAAAGAGTAATCATCTAGCTCCCCACATGGTTATTCCTTTTTTCCATTATGGTATGTACACATGACAGAATAAATCATTAGAACTGTTATCATGTCTATATATATTCCCCATTGGTGCAACACACTATTAATTAGGGATGATAAACTTATTTTAATGATGCATGGTCATTCCCACATCGACTAAATATGCAATGTTATTAAGAAAACTAACAATCCACCTTGAGCCATGGGCTATCAATTACGTCATCCATGCTCAATATCATAGAGATAACTAGATAACTTACATCAACTTGGTTGTCTTGATATTTTTAGTAGAGTTACCATCTGTTATGCACACATAAATATATACAGAATAACATAACATGGCATAATATGTCATATCAAGCTAGGTCTCTTGGGCCACACATTCACTAGAATTAATATACCATCAAACAAGGTTCTCAAAAATATACCCACAACCACATGCCAATCATATCAACAAAGAGTCTCATAATCTACACAAAACCACATGTATATCATATATATTAATTAATAAAAATAACCCTAATAGTAAAGAAATACTACGTTAGGTGTCTATATTGCAATTTCTAAAATCATTCAGTATAATCACACATTCACACAAATGATCAAAAAATCCAATACCAATTCATTAGAAACAATATTATAGAAGAAAGAACCAATAAATTTAACCTAAATTTGTCTTAGAGATAGATTTACATACCAGATAAGTTTTTCCACGAATGGTTTATCTAAATCTTTTTGAGGAAAGGATGGAATCACTCTAGATACAACGTTTATCCATAAATAAAACAAAAAATATCTCTTAGATAATAATGGAATATATTGATCTAGCTAAAATGGAATACATATATGAATCATCTCATGAAAATGATTGGAATCAGGATAGAATAGAAAAACATAGTGTTTCAAACCAAATGGATAGATCCATGATTGAATCATTGAATATAAGGGAAAGGAAGATCCAATTCTTCCAAATGAGATCACCTAGGGCCATTAGTTTGAATAAGGGTTGAAAATAGAGAGAGTAATATAAAATATGAGACCGTAGAAAATTTACAACAATTACATAAATGAATAAATGATATTGGAACAATTTTTGGTCCATTGGAGACCAGTTATCTGACTATTGGCTTCAGGTAATGCCTAAAAACACTTCCTCTACCAGTAGCTGACTGCTGGCTTTCAACAAGATATCTACTGGAACCCTGGTTCCTACTAGGGATATTTCTCTTCCACCATCTATCCAATGGAACAATAGTAAATTCAATCTAGTAATTGGTTCCCCCAACTCATTTGCTTCAAATTCATGGCCTTTAAATACCCCAACTTGATTCAAAGTTTTGAAAAACATAATAAATACACATTAAATTCTAAACATAAAACTACAAGTATGTTTTATTACGTCTCACCATTAATTCCCAATATATACTTGAACTTCTAAATATTTAGTCCATCATAGATAAAAATTCACTGATTATCAACACATCTTCTCCCTCCCTACTTACTCTTATGTCAAAAACTCATTACTTAGGTAGACTAATGTTAGTGATATATATTAGTTTCTAAATCAATGAATGGGGGTGAGGATTATAATTGAGGTAAATTAGTATCAATTGAATTAATTTCTTCATTATAATGACCAACAGTTGGGAATGCCACTCTTCAATGTGTAATACATATTATCATCATATCATGATTGAAATCTATATGAGTTTACACATGATTATCAAATAAATATACTCAAGTATTTTGAAAATAAAAACATTGATACTATATGATATCTAAGGTAAATTGATCTATTGGTTCCCATTTGTAGTAATAAAAGGCTAATAATTCATATTTCTTAATGAAACACTCTTGAAATATAATTTTTATCACTTGATTTAAGTCACCTTTTACATTAAAATTAATAATTGGTATCTATAAGGATATATTTATACCTATAATATGTTTCTGGTATTCCACCCCATTGATAGTGAATCCTGAAAAAATATTAAATAGTAGGGTATGAGTGTTTTAAATTGATAAATGAACACAATACATAGTCTGAATCAATAAAGTTTTGTACTCCCCAACCATTTCCAATGGTAAATTGAGATTCACCAATGAAATACATTTTTTATTTAAGAAAAATCTCATCAATGGAGAAGAAATGTTTATAATGTATTTCAATGTTCATAGGAGACTCTTATAGGGAATGATGTTCTACCAGAAAAACCACCAATGATTTTCCTTTAACCTCCTTTTAGGATACAATATAGATTTTTAATTTTAAAATAATAAAAAAATATCTTAATAATTTTCCCTTAAACATAGAATGAACAAATATATATTTTAATGGATTTAAGTGTGAGTTAATATGGACATTATGGTTCTAAGATATATTCATAGTTTCTTCAATATGAAAATAAGATGGTGGAACTTTTTTCGATGTCATCGTATCATATCTTACCTTCAAAAAAATATCAACAATGATAATAAATGTTATTTTTCTAAACTGTTCCATATTTCATGGTGTGAATGGAGAAATTTAATTTTATTATAGCTTCCATGTATATAGTAAGAGGGTTTCCTTCCACATAAGACAAAAATTCCTCAGGGATCATGAGATATTACATAAGATAGTATGAATATTTTTAAAAAAAATCATCCCATTGATAAATCAATCCTTTTTCATGTATTTCAAGAATGAAAAATATTTTTCAATGAGATTTATAATAAATATTCAAATATATTTGATTCACCCCTGAAGTCTTCTCAGACCTTATAGATTTTATAGAGGGATCATTTCAAGTATGTTCTTAATTTAATCATGATCAACATAAATACCATGATTAAAAGATAATATGTGGATAATTTTCAATAATATTACCCTAAAAGAACATTCAAATGGATTCATATTCATGCTCAGTGATCAAATTTTTTAGAATAATTTTTTTGAATTGACATAATTATCTCAATGTAAATGTGACAATAAAACCAAATAATCCACATAACATACCATTTTTTAATGTGGATGGGTAAAAAAATGTGTTTTATATCCCATTAATAGTTGTATAAGTAATTTTAAGCCTTAAAGACATAAATTTATAGTTATATACCCCTTTAGGTGATCTATAGGATATGAATTGTTAACCTTTCAGGGACTTTTAAATTTCTTTATACCCATAATACTCATCAACGAAGGATAATTATAAAAATCTAGATGTTCCACTGATTAATAGTTCTTTAATTAAAACAAGGAAGTAATTTCTGTAAAATAATAGTTTAAATCCATATTCTTGATGTAGGATGTGAATTCCCCATTTCAATTCATTATACGCATAATGTTGGAAAGTCATTTGGGGTATTTTACTCATTAAACTTACCTTTGTTAATTAATTTACCTTGGATTCCACTTTATAACCATTATATGAATGAATAATTTTTAAAATTTAATTATAAATGTAGTGCTTGGTTTTTTGGACCAAGTGATAATTGATGATTCACAGGGCCAAACCAAATGTCTCTATAACATCTCAATCATTAATAAACCCATAATTATGAGTTTAATAATAGATTAAAATTTCATAAAATTTCTTGATATTTTATATTTATATTTTTAGATAATTAGTAAAAATAGTTATATGTTAAACTCTTATAAAAAATGTGGACACTTCTACACAATTCCCATTTTCCAACAAAAATATTTTTTTAAAATTTAAACATTTATTTCGACTAAAATTTTTTCACTTTTTTTAAGTGAAATATCCATACCTTAACGAGAAGCCTTTATATACTTTATCTTCATCCTTATAACTATGAGATACATTTTTAAATGTCATATGAGCATAAAAATCTCAATAATATATAAATTAATAAAGAAACTTGTAAGTTATTTTTGAAAATTCTAAAGTCCAATATAGTATTTTCCTTTTATGTAATTATCCTTGAGATCAAAATAACCATTTACTTATGAAATGAACTCCACTTCCCAATGTACATACTAAAATTCATGTACGTACTATAATTTATGTATAATAGACATATATTAATTTTTAAACTATTTAAGAAACTATTTTATGTTTATTATATTTTCATAATAACTTATATTTAATTTTATTAGAAGGGTTTTATTAAAGTATAACAAAATTTATGATGTCAAGTGGAAGTAATTAAGATCTATTTTCCAAGGATATCTAGGAAATATAATATAATATATTCATAAAATAATAAAATGAGGAACATGATATGAAACATGTATACCTTATATAGAAGAGAAAGAACCACATATTCATCATTATATGGATTGATAATGATCACTAAGTAGAAAAATCACCCCACCACTGTGGTGGGTCCATTAGTTACACTAACTCATACAATGTTTAGATGTGATTTTCCATTTTTCTATGGTATTATAGTACATATAAATATAAAGTAGGAATATGAAAGATTAATCTAGGTACTGGGGAATTTTTTCTAAGAACGGGGATATGAATCCACACATATACACCATCGTATAGTAGAAGGGTTTATATTGAACTAGATAATTCTCTCGGGTGGTGTATTCATTCATTCATGTGTTTATAACACATGTAATGATTACTCGGATAATTCAAACATCATATGCATGATTTAATTTAACTCACAATCATTTTATATTACGAATAATTTTTTTAATGATGGATTCGATAGAGAATAATTCATGTGTCCACAACCAAAATAATATACCCTACGAATATACATGAAAACCGAAAAACAAGTTATATATATATATCATATATATGTGTTTTTTCTTTTGTGTTTATTTTTATAAAAAAGTTGGGTTCAAATCCTATTTTAATATATCTATTTATAGAAATCATATATATATATATATTTAGGGAATATTCCATTCAATCTCCCACATTCACTAAATCTTAATTGCCTTTGTTCCACTTCTCCTTATATTGTATCATATATAATAACGTGTGAAACTATATTTAAAAATCCATTTTGATATCTTCCAAAAAAAATTGAAATCTATTATTAACATGACCTTGTATCATATCATATACAATACCTTGTGAACACCTATATAAAACACTTTTAGATTAACTCTAAATCATTTTTTAGTATAGATCTGAGTAAAACTCAGTACAAATTCAATATAACATAAATTATGACACCACAAGCCTTTATAATATTGGATAATATGAATCTATAAATCCATATATGTATGAAAATAATTTCTTATAGCAATGTGTCAATGCCACTCAAGCTATAAATGTAATAAACATGATCTATATCAAACACATGTATCTCTATAACCATGCTTCCTAGCCTATATCATATAAAATATGAATTGTAAAATTTTCTCTTTTTCCAATACCTAAAGTACCCATGGGACATATATCATGAACAACATTTATCAAAATCATTATTTCCTGATTCTCATAGTATAGAATGATCTGATCAATGAATAAATCACATGTCATTCATCATTCTGGATAATCACATCACATGTTTCTTATATAGATAGATATATATAATATTTAGGTGCAGTATCACATATTGAACTCTATTTTAATCAAGGGATTATATGTGATACTCATCATATTAAAGGAAAATTACCATATGGGTAATTCCTTAACTGAATCCATGGTTAACAACACACCCGACCACCTTGGTATTAGCTAAGTCAACAAGTATACTTATGTAAATAGGGTATAAAATTATAAAGTATATCATGATAGGTATCCAACCATACTTAGGTAAAAAGGTTTAAAATATAATCCATAAACTCCTAGTATTCCGAATACATATGTGTGAAATTCCATGTGGTTTTATTAGGGGTCATCTAGCACACATAAATAAAATTATATTTATCATGTGACTCGTGAGAATATTATATATATCTATATAAGAGACCTATACATTTAAAATATAACATTTATTCATAAGTTATAATATATCATTATGAACTTTAGTTTGAGATAGCACCAAAGTCATCCAGTGAAAGGTAAATTATTACTGAACATCATGAAATGTATATCAATATATACATTTATGTAGTCAATGTGAAATAATGATAAAACGGAGGTTTCATTTAATATGATACATTTTAATAACCTTAAACTCAATGAATATTTAACAAAACCAACATAAGTAGTAGTTTTTCATGTCATATATGATAAATATTCATATCTTTATTATTTTTATACACTTTATAGGTGTTTTAATGGATAACATCATATATAATATATTTCATAGCTCTATTTGATCATATTATAGAACTCCCCCACTTAACGATTTTGTGAGAAATTTCTATGAAGAAATCCATTTTAAATAAATGTGAGATTTAGGAATCATATTCCATACTATTAAACTTCATAAACATTACATACTTGTTAATTTCACAGCAACAAATCATATAATTTCAGCTTCTTTTGTCTACTTATAAATCATTCAAAGTTCATCATCACCATCCTTGGAACCATATTCCAAAAAAAATATTTTAAATAATGTAACTAATTATATTATTGATTAAAAGTAAAACCAAAATCTCTTATGATATTAAGTAAACTTCCCATTAAACATAGATTTATATAATTACTTGTTGATTTACATTGAAATTATTTAATCCTAAACATACTCTGACTAGCCTCTTGTATATTATTTTATTCTTGGAATATATTACTATGATACATATATCATTTTATGTTTTCAAATAATATATATCCATTTTATAGAAATATTTAACAAATAATCAATTGTTTCCATATTCAATATGTTATTCTATGTATTGTGAACATTTCAATTTAAACTAATAATTAATTAAAAATATAACACTAAATGTTGTTAGGAACAAATTCTCATATATTTTAACAAATATTTCGATAAACACATTTATCATAGATAAAATATTTTTATCTACAACATCTTCTCCAAACATTATATAGAAATTGATGAATCTTGAACTATGTGTGTATAGTTAATTACCTCATGATTGTTCACAAAAACTCTTTTTAATCAAACAACTTCTCTTATCCAATAAGAGAAATGAGAGGAATATACAAATCTTTTACATAGATTCATTTGGTCTTGATAAAATTCTTTACATAAAATTCCTTGATATAGTTACTACTGTTATCATCTCATGAATATAAACTATATATTAAATCAATGTTTTCTTTGATTTTAAACACTAATTTGTTTAAAAGTATTTTCAAAATATACATTCAGTATCAAATACCATTAGAAACAACAAATTATTATCTATATAATTCGTACTAGACATGGAAATTCCAAGGAGTTTCCTAAAATTACTTCAAGTATATATCTTGGATAATCTAATCATATAGTTTTATTACTATTCTTTCCTAAAAACCCTAGGTTTTAATGGCCTTGATTTTATTCTTAAAGAAAAATTGTTGATATTTTCATAGAAATTATTTTCTTCCTATTTGAACTTAAACACACATTTATTATCCATAAAATAATAGAATAGAGGTATCATATGTCCATTTCATATATTCTATACAATTTTTGAATATTTGGTAATATTTTATTGAATTCAATCATATTTTTGTATCATTTTCATACATATATAACAATAGTATAAATTAACTAACATAAATACTAATTTTAAATTTAATTTAATTTAAACATTAAATGAATATCTATATGATTACATAATAATCTAGAATAACTTTTTGATCAATTTACACACTTGTCTACTAAATATGTAACTTTTATGAAATAAAAAAAGCATTAATAACTTTTTTTTAAACCATTAATCTAGATTTTTTTTTTCAAATGTAACTAGTACTAGGAGTAACTTTTATTTGGAGTATCCTTATCAAGGATTAATCACAATGTATTATCTTGATAATGATAATGGTAATATCTATCATATAAAATTTTATAAAATGGTTATCATGTTTTATTAAACATTCAATAAAAAATTTATTAAATAAAATCCCCATAAAATGATGATCCAATTTAAAATTCATCACACCTATTAGTTAGACAATTACTATATTTCATAATGTAATGAGTCAACTATGGTTTTTATCCCACTAATTATTTATTTAGGTCTACAATCATCCCAATAATATCATATATGATCCTTGGATAGTCAAGCATAAAACTATTTGTCTAATATAACATATGGATAATACCAACACTATTCCTCTAGAAACCTAATCATATTAGGGTCTCCCATCTATTTTAACCCAAAAAAAGGACCAAGAACATGATAAAAAGGGAATACCAGAGGCACCCTTTTTTGGAATGACCTACCCAAGGGTGATTCAATATCACCTAAAAATTATTTCCTTAAACAAGATAATATAGGGGCACCTGGGTATAGTATGACCTATACTATAGGATTATTGAGGTCTGGAAAAGATCCACTTTGGGAGGAAACTTAAAGTTATTTTTTGAAAGGTATTTTTATCTCACCATAAAATCTCATGTTATTACCATTATTTAAGAATGATTCTAGTATTTTATTTTAGAATCCTACAAGTGTTTGTTTCATTCCCAAAAATAGAAGTAAAACAAAATCATATATATCCAGATGCATTATATGAATAAGATAAATGAACACATCATGTGAAGGTTTATAAATACATGATATTGAAAATCTCAATGTGAGTAATCTTGGAGATGTATATAACCATCCTTATTCACCAAACTAGACAAGGCATAAGCTACAAGGTCAGTTGGTAGTCTAACCCAAAGTACCTCTACCCAAGGATACTTTAATCAAGAGTGAATCAGAATCATTGTAACAATAAATCCTAATATACAAAAACTATAGTCAACAACTAAATTTAAGTTCATAACGTTAGTTAAAAAATAAGTTCATGTTATATGAAAAACAAAATTCATTATAAATACATTCCAATCAAATTAAAGACTCTATGTATAATTTTTTTTATCAATTAACTTAAATAATACTACATCAATAATATAAAAAATTTATTACTATGAAAAAAATAAAGAATAAAATTTTAAATAAATGAACAATTCAGATATTTAAACATGAGATAAACATTTATAATCACTTCAAATATAAAAACAAACTATAAAAACATTATAATTTTAGCTTTATCAGTATGATCATTCTATAATTTGGAATATAATAATTTTATATTCACTTCAATATAAAAATATTCATATTTTTCATTATTTGTAAATTTTATAGTAAATATATGATATTATAAAAATTATAAACAAATTATAATCCAACTTCTATTATGAAAACATTTTACATAATCTAAATAATACATACTTAATAATTATTGAAAAATGATAGTATCACTCATCAAATCACTTTTTTATATGCATAAATAATATCCAAATAAGGACCTTTATTATTTTATACAATTAAAAATTATTAATTATAAATAATTCATAATTAAAATATAAGTAATTTTTATTTCGGTCATATTGAATAATTTAGAACCCTTCATATATTATCACTTCTGTTTCCTTAGAATTATTCTTTATTTAAAGGTCACAATTATTTCTATAAAATTTGGTTATACAATATTTCAAATATTTACATTTAATATTTGGGATTATAAATGATTTAGAAACATTTATTTAATTTAATTTTATATCATTTATAATTTATTTATTTATTTATAAATTCCTTATAAATTAAAAATTCTGAAAATACCTTTTATAATGATTTAAAAAAAATTATAATGCATTTAAATCGTTTTATATGTTAAAAAATAACAATTTTTTTAACAATTCTGATTACCCTTTTGTAGAAACCCATTCCCACATAAGGGTTTCTCTCTATACCATTACATGAACACTCCATATAAGGGTAACCTCCCTTTACCTTAATGCAACACTCTGTATACGAAGTAATCTGATTTGGAGTGCTCATGTATAGGTAATCTACTGGATACCATTATGGAATCCTTCAAAACAATTCATTACCTTTATGTGAAATCCATCATAAAAAGGTAATCCATTTTTACCTAAATGTATTAGTTATTCACATAAGGGTATGTTTTCTGTTACTATTATGTAAACATTGGAAAAGAATGTTTACCATTACACAGGATAAGGAATTACCCTTACCTAGATAACTCTACATAAGGGTATATCTGGATGAACCTTATGTGAATACCTTCATGTAAAGGTAATTACCTATATTCCATAAGACAATTTACCTAAGTAAGGTTAATGACCTTTTTACCTTTATATAAGCCATCTATATAAATTTAACGCCTCAGTTACTTTTACGTAGGCCTACGACATAAGGGTAATCATTTTTAAAAAAATGAATTTCTAGAATTTGTGAATTTTCTCTATATTTTCTTATTTATTTTTATTTAATATTTCATAAATATGAAAAAAATTTCCATATGATACCACAGATATGCAGAGTCGTATTTATTCAATATATGAACATTTAAAATGTGACATCCATATGAACCTATCAAAGGACTCAATTTCCCTAACACTTTGGTTATGAAACTTTTTGCATAAAATGAAGCTCCTGGGAGAAGCACCACACTTTATCACTATTCATGTGTGAGAGTTACCATGAATTAGATAAATATATTTCCTTTTCTTTAATACAATGTAAGGGTTATGGTAGAGTCTATTAAATTTTATTAGATTAGGTGGAAGGGGTTAAATACACATGCTTGGGGATCTCAATCTAAGATAATATGAAATTTGTGTAAAATATTATAATGAAGAATATTTTTTAAATATATTTTTTCTTAAACTAGATAGAAAATTATACATCTTCATCTTTATTATATGGTTTTTTAAAGACCCCTTTATAAAAAAATCATCCGACCTCTATGGTGTATCCGCATGATATACTGAATCAGAAAACATTCATATAGGATTCACCTTTTCTATATGTTATAATAATACTTATAAATGAAAATTAGGAATATGAAATATAGTTAAATTTTGATAGAGTTTTGTCCAATCATATTGATCACAATCCACACCCATACACCATTATTTAGATAAATAATTAATATAGAATGTGAGGATGCTCCTGGGTGGTGTATTCATTAATTCATTCATTTATAATTTTTTTATTAATTACTTATATAACTCATGATAGAAATGAATTAATTATTCTAAATTCCAATTGTTTTGATCTTATAAATCGTTTCTTTTAATGATAGCCTCACTGTAGAATAATTAATGTTCCCAACACAAAAATAATTTACCCAATGCATTTTCATAAAATATGGAATATATGTTATATATATCATATATATATACTATATATAAAAATATTTAGGCTATATTACCAACAATTTCCTTGTAATATATATAATTAATAAATTAGTTAAGTTCATGTTGGACATATTTGGGTTGTTCAGTAAACAACCACAAACTAAAATTTGTGTTTTAACTTTGGTCAAAAGTTTCGTGGTTTCAGTCTCTCCAAAGTCATAAACATGTTATTATTATCCTTTTTATACAATAAATTTAATTTTATATCCATGCATGTATGTAATTCATGAAAAAAATAATCAAATCAGTTCATGAAGACAGTAATCCATATGTACATATGAACAGAATTTTCATTTTTCTACTGGTTGGAAAATACCTAAATATATAATGTTTTACTTTTATTGGATAAAAATATGTTATAAATTTCATATTTATTCCTCATTTCTATCCTTATGACAATTAGTATAATTTATAAATTGAAAACAAATCATATCCCTTCATGGAGGTGGAACTCCACACGTACACACAATCTAGGTTATCATTTTCCAACATATAATAGCATAAAAGGGTATGTAAAATCATATAATTAAATAATAATTTTTATTTCATAAATATCATATATATTCAATAAAAACACCATAATAACCATCCATATGAGGTTGTAATAAAAAATTAAAAACGTCTCTTATGGTTCTGGTAATCCAAAACTACTCACGAGCGATGTTATCACGTCTCATATGAGGGAAAATGATATAAAAACATTTTATACCATAAAAACGGTAACATTTTAGTGTATTTTATATATTAATGTCATTATATCACTATATTTGTGCTATTTTTAAATATTTTAAATGAATTAATAAACCTCAAAAAACATAGTTGTGATTTATACCACTTTTTCAAGAACCCTCATTTGGCTTACATTTGAAGTCATCTAGGTTAGTTTTTTGGGGAAACTAGAACCTCTAGGATGTGGGAAGGAGATTTGAGAAGGTCATTTGGTAGGTTTAGGATTTGAAACCTCATGTATATTACCATATAAATTACAATACATTAATGAAAATATTTTATTACAATACATTCAGATGATCTTTTAGGTTTATAGTTTTAATGAATTTGGAACAACATTAACTAACAAGACCCATGTATTATTAAACAAATGGAATTATTTCCAATAATATAAGAAACTTATTAATCAATAAAAGTACTATAAATTCTCTTTAAAATATACTCTTCTAGACACATTATATATATTTCTTTTATTCAAAACCTTTAGAAATGGGAACATAAGAAAGGGGTGAAAATAGATGCTTTATAAGAGTAATCATAAGTGAATAAAATAAAATATCATGAGTTATAATAAGATGAGAATATGCATATAACTATAACATATAATAAATTTAAACCCAGTAAATAGGATATCATAAATCAAGGAATAATTCATGGGATTACATAAAAATGTGGAATATCATTGAAAATAACCTCAAACATGGAATGTGACATTACATTAAAAAAATAAATATATAAAGGTTTAATGACCATGATAATAGGAAAACAAATGTGAGAAAACATATCATTCCCACACCTATGTGAACGAACTCATTATATCCACGCCTAAAAATATGAGAAAATTTATTATGCCTATGCTTACATTGATAAACTTATTATTTCAAAGCCTAAATAACTCATGAGATATCAAATTAAACCAATATATTTTTGAGAGATATAGGAAAATTCATATCATTTCCAATATATATGTGTTCCACTTGAAATCATTCATTCATCATATTACTCTAAAACTCATGGAATGGAATGGGTTTTACTACCCTTTAAAAATGAACCATGAAAGTGAAATATTAATAATATTACAAATAATAATAACATGATACACCTAGGGATGTAAAAGGTACCAAAATATATTTATTAAATTTATAGTTAAAATAGTCTTCATTAAATATAATAGATAATATGGTATTTAAACTATACAGATACTGGATATATCGTTAAGTTAATATTTTTTCCCAATAAATCTATTTAACGAATCTATGTCAACACTCATAAATCAAATTATGGAAATATAGTGTTATCATGGAGAAAATTAGCTATAATAAAATAATAAAATTCAATAAATGAGATATACAGGGTCATAAAAGGATTTCCAGGAGTTTAATGCACCGAAATAGTATAATAGAATTTAAATGTTAATTAAAAAAGAGACATATCCAGGGAAATAATTATTTCTAGGATAAAGAGTAAAAAATTATCACAAATTATAACCATAGGGGAAATAGTAATTGTGATATTGGAAAAAAACTATAAAAATTCATTATATGAGTTATCACCTTTCATATATCCTTATATTAAAATAAGGTTTGAAAACTAATCTTTACTAATAACATAAAATTTATATGAAAACCTTTAAATGAAAAATAACATGAATTTGAACATAAAATTTCATGAAAGAAAAAGATAATTCATGATATTATATAAAAAAATATGTAGTGTACACACCATAAATATTTAAATTGGTTCGTAATAAGAAACATTTATCTAAAAATAGGAATTGAGACCAAATACCATTTCAAGTAACCTAATCTCCAATGTAGGAATGATTTTATAATGATGTTATAATGATGATTTATAAATAATAATAGAAAAAAGAGTAAATTAATTTTAATTTATTCATTAGTAATAATAAATCAAATTTGGAATAACATAGTTTAATAAGAATGATAGTAACGCAATGGAATGAAATCAATTTAGTAATTAAAAACCCTTAAATACATTTATAACATTTGATTCAAAACCACATAAGATAATTAAAATGGTATAAAACATTTAATATTATGAAATTTAAGATAATCATGAAATAAAATTAAAATGGGGATGTAATTGAACTGTACAAAAGAAATTATTGTTAAAATTTTAAACATGCCTCAATGGATTCAAATCTAATACAAATAACCTTTTACAATATTAGAAACATTAAAATCAAAACACCTTGAAGGATATAATTTCAAATTAAACATTAAAAACCATTTATAAATATAGAATCATGACAAAAAAATATTAAATGGTTAGATAATAGTCCATTCTAATGAATACATGGTGTATAATAACGAATATGTCTTAAGGTTTGAAAATATAGGCAATAAACCCTTACCATGTTTCACTACTTAGTAGAACTCACTTTAATATAGATTGTAAAAAACATAGATATATTATTATTATATTTTATAATCTTATTAAAATACAATAAAATTTATATACTAAATTTTTTGATTAATTATTATTATTATATTAGTTATCCAGAGCTTATTTTTTTACAATCTGGTGTTAGTAAATTTAATGGTTTCACACATGGTTTATAATGTTGATTTTGGTACCAATTAATTGATAACCATTTTATCTCTCCAAGATAATTTGTGGTACTATAAATTTTAATTTGTATATATTAATTAATATATTATCTCATTTCTTATGTTTTGTAGTAATTTTTTGTTAAAATGGAATCAGTGTTGGGTTATTTTGATAATTTTATTGATCACAAGTGATATTATAATAATTAGGTCAATACATAATAGAAACTTTATATAACAATAAAAGTAATTATTATCTTAATAAACTATAATAATATTTTTTCATGTTCCCTTAGTCATCCCTGATAGAGTTTTATTGAATTGATCGAGTATGTGGTTTAACCGACCCAAAAAAGAACCTATTATAACTCAATGGATGGGTACAATTGAAAAAGTGTATAATATCATTATGAAATAATACAATGATATAATTTAAAAAAGTTTTCAATTTTTTTAATCTAATATTATGTTTCTTGGATAAATAATAAAAAAGTAGATAAAGAACAATAAAAAGATTATTTTTTGGAGGCGGTAGTCTACATAATGAAAGTTAACATTTCAATTTCCCGAATAATTTGAGGTAATTAAGGTGTATTATAATATTTAAATTTATAATCATAAATATATTATATATATCACATTTATTCACTAATTATATCCTTACAACTAAAGAAAATAGGTGGTATTGAAAAATAGAAGACATCTCTTTTTGAAGGTAGTACTCCCCACAGATGTAAAATCAACACTCTATTATATTTCTAAGTGTATAGTGAGAAATTAGTATATACATCTAGATACTTCACTCCAATATACAATATTGAAATCATAAATTTTACATTTCTTGATTTTATGTTAACATCTATGACCCAATTATTTCCTTCCTGACCATCCAACATAAAAATGAAAAATTGGATCACTTCTATTCTTGATGACCATTTATGTTTATATTTTTAGAAAATTAGAAAAAACTCCATCACAAACAATACCCATGTTGTTAAATAAGCATTTCACCCACTTAACCAAGATTTTATTATTTCATATTAGGTCATCATCATCATCTATATTAAATCCATTCTATAAATAAATCATTCATCCTTATTCTATATAACTTGAGGAAATGAAAACATAAAAAGGGTGAGCTCAAATGATCCGTGAGGGAAAAAGTAAGTATGAAAAATTAAATTTAACATGTGAGCATAAGAAGATCTTAAAGATATAATGATGTGATAAAATTTATTAAATAAAACATATGAATATTCATCACCATGAATACATGGATAATCAAACATAAAACCCTAGAATAAGTCTTTAACCAAAGAAAGTGTCATAAAAATTAATAATAATGAGACAGGTGATACCAATCTTGATGAAATGATAAATAATAAACCCATAGAAATCATAGAAAAAAATCTGTTGGTGTCTTGGTACTTCATCTTAATATAACACTTACAGAACTGTTATAGAACCCTTATAATTAGAATAACCATATGGACTACTTCTAATATAATTCGTAAAAGGACATAATTGTTAACCAATGCATTTAAGAACTAGCTAAGTTCACAAATAATATAATAAATAACTGGCTTCCTAATAATATTTGGGATCACCAATCATGTATAATATCAATGAACCACAAAATTAGTAAATTATATAGAAATTTCATTATAAAACTATAAGAAAAAATATTTATTTTCTATAAACTGAATAACCCATTGAAAAAATGGGTTTTAGTTCAATATCATTAGAACAAGAATATATCATGGAAATGAAATGGGTCACATGTCACAACCTGTCCCAATGGAGCTTGCACCATGACTCCCAAGCTTGCATCCAATAGGCCAGGGGCCAGTGACTAGAACCGAGTAGGCAAATTACTTACATCGTAGGAATTTACTAAGTATATGAACACATGCACACATCTACAAGCGCACAATTCTGAAATGAAAAAACCTATAAGAAACAAAATACCTTCATACAACCAAATCTAACCAACTGAGTACGATGGAAGGTAAAGTACTAAAAGTAAACTATGCCAGAATATAAGCCCATAAAAAATAAGAGTCTGAAAACTATAAAGTCCATCCTATAAAAACAAAGATGTATTGGGAATACTGCTTGGAGCCATATTAACACCTCATCCTCTAGGGAACTTAGAAAGCTTGGTCCTATCCTGGTCTACCCTGGACTCTGTCAAAAGGTTTCTCGTCTGCACAACACACGACACGTGTGGGAAAATTCCATGTAGGAGTGAGTATAACAATACTCAGTAGAGGATCCATAAAACCAAAAAGAAATAAATTATGTAAAGGTTAATTTATCTCTATGAAATATATGCCTAAAGAACATATAGCCAGAGAAACAAAATCCAGATATACTCGACACCTAGACCCATAGTCTAGAGGAAAGTCACACAACTTCATAACACATCTAGGGACTCAGTTTGAAGATTCCATGATGCACTCGTTCAGGAGTACTCACTCCACGAGTCTGATAGCTCTGATGACGTTTGTCCAAGAAGTACTGTCCATTGGGAGAAGCCACGAGAGATAGATAAACCCGTTCTAGGGGAACACACTCTTGAGTGGGGAAAGATCACGATACACAGATGAGGATCACTGCCAAGGCCTTGGTGGATACTGCGACTCATCCAAATTTACCTTCTAGGTAGAGTATCAACACCCTATGGGAATAGTCACATTGATACCTGACTCTTCCTAGGGTCAATAATGTATAGAGGATCTCACTCCGGGCCTCTCGGAGGGATACCTGACTCTATATCAGAATGTCCTGTTGAAGGGATCATACTACAATAGAAGGAAATGATACCTAACCATCAGGGGAATGAGAAAATGGGGCACTAACTCAAAAAAAAACATGTCCAAGATACAGTGGAAATGGCGATCAATCCATGTACTGAAAGGTACACATCGTGCAAAAATGTCACATGCCGTGTCTTCTGACCCTGGGTACTGCCCGTGGTACAACGACCCGTGTCGTAAGGATAGTTATGTAGAAAAGTTAGTATGTGGCGTGTAGTATATATCACATTCTATGTCTGCATAACTAGGGTTGACTCCATGTACACGGTGGTGTGTCTGTACACGGTTTTAACCCTTGTACGCCAACTCGTGTAACCGGCACACGGGGTGACCCGCGTTACTAGCCTTGCCAGGGCGTGTGGTGGATTACACAGCCACTTACTCCACCTCGTGTCATTGTATCATATGGATACATTCCAAGTCCAACATATTCATCTCTTTCATGCCGCATAGGGTCTACACCCCATGTTCCAAAGCCATGTTGTTCATGCCGTGTACGTGTACTCCCCAGAATACACACTGAGATTCAGGGAAGGTCCAACACACCATGTGACTGATGTTACACGCCATGTCACACATATTTGACACCCAAAACCCTAGCCACCTCCACTGACACCACATGTCGTATTAATTGGGATACATGTCATGTATTATAAAAATTTATAGAAATGATGCTTCTCACCAGCACACCACCCGTGATGCTCCAATATTCGTTCTGACAATCCGATCGCCATGAAACTCTAGGGTTTAGGTCACCCCAACCTTATGGAGCTGATTCCGTAAGTTTTAGGCCTCCAATTGGCCTCAAATATGCATTCTGATTCACTCATATGAAGAACCCTCGAAGAAGGAGAACTCTCGAACTGTGTCGATTCGTCTGCCACCATTGTCGTCGTAACTTTGCTGGGTTGTCACAATGACGAATCACCAAAATTTGGGATCGTTGCGTCACAAAATGGATTTGAAAGGATCTGTTGTTAGTCTCCCCATGAAGAATGTGAATAATGAAAGAGGTAAAGAAAAAGGAAAATAAATCCAAAAGAAAAATGTGGAATGAACCTTCGTCATCGTTCTTCACTATGTTGATCTGCTCTCGTTATTAGGATCAAATGGAGTAGAATCAAACAATAAAATAACATGGATTAATTCCCTGAGATCAACCCAATAAAAACCCTCATAGACAAAAATACGAATCCACAGATAAACCTGATCATGGTTTTGTCCGCGTTTGACATTTAATCCAAGGACGAGGAAGAAGAATTCAAATAACAATACTTACCTCAAAAAGGGATCGATCACTAATGAAGGGTTCACGCTGCCATCGTTACCGAGATCCTTCAACTTTGTTGGTGCAGTGATTTACATATATGATTCATCTTTATTCGTCGCTGAGAGTTTTCTCAAAATATCCACGGATTCTCTAGAGTTTCTCTCCACCTTTGGCCAATGAGGAACATTCGATTAACCCATTAGAAGGAGGTAAAGTATTTTAGTGTTCTGTTATGCTGAGTCGCTATCGTTGTGCTATGACATTAATGAGTTAGTGTTGTTGTTTTAGAGTGATTATGGAATGGTATTAATTATGGAAACAACTACCCTGTCACTATGCTATAGTGAATGTTTCCAAAAAATATAAAATAAACATTGCAAATTTTATATTATTTTACTAAAAATGTCCAAAAAATAACTTTTTCCCTTGACCTACACCGATTGAAGTTAGACCCATTCTTAGGTAAAGTCATCATCCCAGACACAATGGTGCCCTCAGATTTTTAATCTGGGAATTCATTCGGAAATTTCCACAATGACACACATATACCGACCCACTTAACATAAAAAAAGTTCAAACCACCATTCCGGGCTCACTGGGCCATGGAATGATGTGCCGTCTCTACGAACAGTCTCTTAATAATTCCAAATATTATTTATAAAATAGTACATAGAAAATCCAATACATTACATCACATAATAATGTATTTGAAAAATCAATACCCATGTAAAAGAAATGGATTCCAATATAATATCTTTCAAATAATTTTAATACATTTAGAGAAATACTAAGGATGATATCATTACAAAATATCATAAGTAACAACAAGGGTTGTTAATGTTGATGAATGAAAATACTATTAAAATATCATTAAAAACATTTTGATGATAATAAACTATTCATTTTAAAAATAACTGTTTAAAACTATAAATGAAAAAAATATTTTTAAAATCATTTTATTTGAAAATAACCTTTGAAAAATATAAGAAAAGCTTTAAACCCATTTAAAGCATTTCTTGAGAAAAATATACTTCTTATTTAGAAAATAACCTTTTAAACATTTTTAAAATAATTTTATTTTAAAATAAACATTAAACTATATAAATAAATATCCAAATCAAATAATTTTTATGATGGCATAAAATTATATTCATGTAATACATGTTAAACAATATTCCATTCACATTTTTTGCTAAAATCTAAATTGGTGTTGTTTTTTAAAATGTCATTATGATTCCTTTTAAATAATTTTTTAAAAATTAATACATATGCAAAATTGTCTTTAATTAATCATTTGGAAAATATTTAAAAATATTAAAAAAATTTAGAAAATGCTATTTTGGTATTAAACAGATTTCAAACCGAAGAGATAAATGACTACATATTTTCTTTTAATAAACCAAAATTTTTTAAGTAATAATTTGTGTAAAATGTTAATATTACTATAAAATTCCAAAAATAACCATATGAGAATAAAATTCATGATAATTATTAATATATGAATCATAATATTTCTATATTTGTGAATTAACCATAAACAATCCCAATAAATGACTAGATTGTAATATAAATCTCTTACCTCTTTTTTAACTTCACCAGTGCAAAAAAGGTTTACCAAGTTTACATTTTTTACATCGATTATATATAACCGACGTGAAAAGCTATAAAAATTTCTTTATCACGTTCGCTATAAAATAACCGATGTGATAAATCACTGATAATCGATTTACAACATCGATTACTTTATAACCAATGTACAAAATACCATGATTTAATTTATCACAGCAGTTATTTTATAACCAATGTTATAATTTGATTCTCAGTTATTTATCTTGTCGATTATTTTATAACTGATGTGATAAATCAAATCATGGGGATTTATCACATCAATTATAAAATAACTTATTTAATAAACATAAAAAAAATTGTTTATCATGTCAGTTATTAAATAACCAACGTGAGAAATCTTTTAAATGATTTATTATGCCATGTATTCTATTATTCTATTTTTCTTTGATTGGGTGACCTATGACTCATCTCTCTCACATGTAAAACCTAGAAAGGATTATTCGAAGTCGTTCCCTACATCCTCATTTTTCCAAAATCATTCACCATATTTATTATCACCAGATCTATCAGGTCGACTCGCAATACTCTAGTAATCCTCACACGATATAGTTTCATTGTTTATTTTTAGTTATGCCTTAAATTTAGGTTTTGAGATATTATTTTTCTATCATTATTCTTGTTATTATGGTAAGTTTCATAGTGTTCATTTATACCATTATAAGTTCTTTTCTAATAAAATAAACCATGGGAGTGATATCATGAATTTTCTACGATTTTTGTTACTACCATGTGTGTTCTATCATGTGTGTGTGTGTACATCCATGTGTGTGCTACCATGAAATCATTATAGTGAAAGTTATCCCCCCACCCCTGGACAGTGCCCCCACTATGGACACCCCCACCCCCTATACACCCCACCCCCACCCCCCACACCCCTCTAGACACCCCTTACCCCCTTGGACAATCCCCACCCCATCGACAGCCCCCACCCCTCGACAGCCCCCCCACCCCCTTGGACATCCCCCACCCCTGGACAACCCCACCCCCTAAACAACCCCCACCCCTGGACACCCCCTACCATGCCTGAACACCCCCTCCCCCCAGACACCCATGCCCCATGAAAACCCCCTACACCCTTGGACAACCCCCACTACAAGAAATTTGATCTTTCCCCACACATATATCCCCATTGTTTAGAAAAACCATGGTGATATATCTTTTTTTATTATATATTCTAATGGTTTTAATAAAACCATGGGAATATTTTACCCAATTCCTTGAATACCATCTCACTTATACTCCCCCTTCCATCGCGCTCCTCCACTCTTCTGTCACTCTCTTCCTTACCCTCGCTTCCATCTCTCTCTTATTCTTCCTCGCTTCCTTGAATCCTGGCCCTCTCCTACCCTCCCCAACCACTACCTCCTAGACATCCGACCTTATTCTCTCATCCCTCTCCTCCCCACACCAACCTCTGCCTTCTATCCATCCAACAACTAAGTCCCAAACTTCTCCTCCCCTCCCCGGCCTCCACCTCCACTCCTGACCTCCCTCCTGGCATTCTCCTCAGCCTCAATGTACTGACCTCTGCCTCCCTGCCCTATCTCTAGTGACGCCCCCCCTCTCGAATCCCTCTCCTCCAGGCCTTGGCCTCTGCCTCAACTTCCCCTATCATCATAAAAGTCATTTCCTAGAATCTTCCTCTCTACCCCCAGCTCCGGCATCTAGATATGAAATTTCTTCTCCTTGTTTTTCCAGTGGTTGAGATCAATTTCGTTGAGTTGTTTTTTAGAGATATCATGTCTCAAAGTTATCTTGCTAACAATATAAAGCTTTTGACAAACATCAACATATGTATTTGATCAACAAGTGAACCAAGAGTTAGGTATGGAGTAAAAAGGTTATTCTAGGGAGCATTAGGCCCTAATCGTTTTCTATTATATGAGTTGATGAAGAATAATTTGGGGTTTTTTGGTCTCATATCCTTCATGCTTTTCAACCTCTATATTATTTTCTAATCTTTTGGAATCTAGTGATTCATACATTGAAATATATTCCTTTTTAATTTTTTTTATTTCAATCCCTAGAGTATAGCTCTATTCCAAGAATTTCAATTTTCTTATTCATTTTGGTGATGCATTCAGGGTGTTCTTATAGGCTGATTAGTTGGAAATGACAAGAAAAAAACCCATTCAGGCTAGATTATTTATTTAATCATGATTATATCAAACTCTCCTAGATTTCATTAAGTTTAGTTTTTATTATATTACTAGTCTTATCCTTAAGATTGTTTATTAAGGTTATACTATGTATTTTCATCACATTGACCTTTTGGAGAATCACATGGATTTATGTATCAAAATTCATATAGTGGTTTGATATATACTTACCTTCCATTTGTCGATGAATTTTGATGGTCCTATAGAGATTATTACTAATTCAATGCTTGAATTAGAATTATATGTTGTTGTTATGGAACTAAGGAAGGAGGCTCTTCCACATCTTCATGAGCTGGGTGGTGGTTTTGGAAGGAGAGAAAGGGGTGGAAACGATCCCCCTTGAATCGGTTTACTAGTGTTGTAGTGAATTCACCAACTAATTATGGTGTTGTGAATCTAGGATTCTCATTTGGGATGGAAGATCTATTAATCTTACTTCATATATATTGTAGGAGTTAATATATAAAGGAAATTATATATTTTTTGTGAATTCCATGATGGCTTGGAGTAATGGAGGATCCTTTAGGAAATCCTAGGTTAAAGTTTTCCTCACTCAGGGGGAAGGATATTTTGGTAGTAGTTATCCCTCATGGGGTGGGTTGAGGGTAGAGAGAATCCCCCTATCCTCCTCTATAATGATTGTTTCCTAGTATTAATGATACCACTATTTTTAGTGGAAGGGGGATACATTCAATTCACAAAATAGGGTGGGAATTTGTTCATATGTTTCTAGAATTACTATTGTAGAGTGACCCATCACTTTATAGGAGTCCATTATAACAGACTCTATGATATGGGGTAGTTATGCAAGTAGTGGAAATTAGTAGGGAGGTTTATTGACCTATGTTTTCATAAGATGATACATAGATGAATTTTATGTTTAAAAAAATAATTAAGACATTATTAGGCGTAAAAGGGTAATTTTACTATAGTATGCAACTTCAAAAAAAAATTGAAGGTTTATTTGGTTACATATTGTGATGTTTACCCCAATTATACATTTTCATATTAAATATAGTGTTAAGGATCTTCATAAATTATATAAAAATATATTATATTATTTTTAGTCTATGCATTGTATGTTTTTTAAAGTTTCTTATATATCTTAAATAGAGTCTCATACTGAGAAACCAAGATATATATTGAATCTGAAATGTGAATTTTACCATATTCATGTCTTAAGATTCATTTTAATTGGTTCTCTTGGGTGTTTTCCGTCATGAGATGATTAATTAAATAATTTAATTATTCAATTAATTGGTTATTATACTGAGAAATCCATTAATTTATTTATTTAATCCATATTATGGAATATTTCTAGGGTTAGTTGTTCTATGAAAAAATGAACCTTAGAGGTAGTGGAAGAAGAAGATGGAGCGAGGACTTGGTGGTGATGACAAATCAGAGAAGAAATATTAGTTTTTTAGTGATGTCAATAAAAAGTACATTGGTTGTGAAGCAGAATCAAATCAACATCATTTCACCATCATGGTAGGGGATTATATATATAGATTTATCCCCATTTGTTTATTGATTTGAACATGGAATAATTTTCTTTAAATTGAATCAATATTCTGGTAGCAGATGGCATTTTTAACTTATGATATTTGGTTGAAATTATGATATTGTGATAACTGATATTGGGACTAGAAATCACTTCTTTGTTTATTTGTTGTATGCGAATGTAAATGATTCCAGATCATACAGGATCCCCATTTCCATTCATGTGGTTTCTTCTATTTCTCCCACCGTTTTTTACATGTTCATCACTAACTTTAGATTTTAGCTGATGATTCAACTAATATCACATATTTATTTTATTTCACAATTAAAATAGGTTCCATATATTTACATTTTGTGTTATCCATGAAGGATTATAGCGGGAGGATGGATTATAGGATAAGATAAAATGGGATAGGGAAGTCAGGATTTGGGGTTTCTTCATGAATAACAATATGCACATCGACAAGATTGTGATACAAATCATTAATCCAGGTACCAAAGGATAGAAACCACTTTACATAGGTGGAAATATCATGTTTAGAATGGAAAAAGGCAATTCAAGTGATATATGAAGAAAAATAAGAGGAAGTAGAAATGAATCGAGGACTAGAGTAATGTTTAGATCTTAGAACCCAACTACATGGCGTATAGTTTGAAAGAACACAAATCGTGTACATTGGTAGGTACAATAGATAGGGATTCTAGCATACATTAAATACCACACAATTTTTGGTTAAATAATACAATATTTTACCCTTATCTAGATATTTTTTTGTATAGGGAATATACACCTAGGAGCCCGAGTAGCTTCATAAACCATGATGTTTAATACCACATTCCATTTTTCCTTGATAGAACATGACCTTTAAAGATAAATAACCTTCCAACTATCCCTGTGGATCCTACACACAATGTTAACCTCTCCACACATATTATAGTTATATTTCTACTTCCCCTTTTTGAGTTTTGTACATGGGTTATCACTTTCCTAAGGGATATTTGATGTTTACCTTGGGAACACATCATATACCTATTCCAAGACTATATGGTGACCCAGAATCTTCATTCAGGATTATATTTTTACATATAACCATTACCATAAAAGTGACCTTACACATTGGACATGATGGCGGAGCTACTTCTGAAGATAGATATGTGGCATGTGCTGAATCTATCCTGATTGATCATATCAGCATTAGAGTAAACAATATTATCTATTAATAATTCTTGGTAAATATAATCACTCCATGATGATAAAGTTACATCAGTGAATAATTTCATCTCACCACTCCCAAGAAGGGTTTGAAATTTACCCCATGGGTTTGGGGCATAAGATCATCCACTTATAAATCAGATAGGGTTGGTATTCCCCCCACCATTATGGGGTGTGATATCCTCAATATATGTATTTTTTATTACCCTTGTCTGAATAAGAAATATAATTTGAATAAAAAACCATCAAATGATAAAAAATTTATAAATAATGGAAGAAGTTAGAGAGGTGTAAGGATTATTATCTTTTCCAAAACCTATAGTAATAATATCAATGGGAACATTTACTAGAATTAAGGGTATGGAAAAATAATCCCTTGATCCTAGACACCCTATTCGAAGTGACGTTTCTAAGGAATATTTAGTGGCCTTCAAAGATCAAATCCAAACTAAAAATTAATGTAAACTATGTAGGTAAGATAATATATAAGTTTACCTAACTCCAATTTCGAAGACAATAACATACAAATAACTTAAGCCTAAAATATTCTCTAAGAGAAAGAATTCTACTATAGTAAAGACATTTAAGGGATTTTAGTTGGACCACATATGAAAAGATGGAATTGATCCAAAATATAATTTGGATCTTATTATATACTCTAAGGAATAGATAAAGGCATTTACCATCAATCCTTTACAAGAGGATATTGATTGAATATAAAATAAAATGATTGAATTTGATACATATGAGGAATAAAAATAGTGGATCAAGAAACAATATCAAATTTTTTTCATGAGTATTTAATTAATGGAATATTAATATGGAATATTTTATCAAGATCTAGGACAAGATGGTCTATTTCTTTGATGACTTCTTTAAAGATGATCCAAAAAATAGTGTAAGTTATATTACATATAGATTATATAGGGTATAATACTCCAATATTTTAATTTTTTTAGACGGGTTTAATGATTCCGTATTGAAAGAACTCTATCATGGGCGCCCTCAAATGATTAGTGGGTTTTAGGGTATTTAGGTGCAGTAGAATGGATGACCAATGTTGTTTCTCAAAGGAGTAAGTAAATTAAAAAAACTTATTAAAGGAATTATAAAAATAAAATAGAATAGAATTAAAACACTAGTTGAATAGATGGAGGTTGTTTATAGTTTATAAATCTAGAATAAGTTTGCTGGAAGAAGATCATATTTTTTTTTAAATTTTGAAATTTAAGTTGATTAACAAAACACAACGAGAAGATGTTTTTTTAGAAAACTATTTAAAAGGAATAATATATCTAACTATACCTATTAATTTACTTATTAATCATTATAATTTTAATCAATAAACACTTAATTATGATCCTCTATTTTTTTAACCCTCATACCCTACAAGAGTTAACTGATCCACAAAATGAAATTACTTAAACCCAAGGCTAGCTTTGGAACATGCAATCTCACCACCCTGCAATGATTTTTGTTTTAAGGTTAGCTTATATTAAGTGGTTAATTAGATCATATATCCATTTTGGAAATGAATATGAATTGTGTTTAGGTATTATATTTTAACTCTAAAAATTTATCCCGTGTGGTCTTGTTTTACCGATTAAGATCGCACTTTCACAATTTACACAAAATTTCAACCTCACGTGTTTTTGTGTAAATTTTTCAATTGCTTTCTTAGTTTGTTAAAATTTAAAAATGCAATTCATGGATCACATTATGTGAATTACAGTAGCTCAATTATTGAACATAATTAAATGAAGAGAGTAGAAGATATATCGATCACTAAAAAAAACTACTCTTCCATGGGTGGTGGGGTCATCGTGGAGACGTTTTTGATGAGTAATGGATTGAAAGGGTAGAACCCAATCTCATCTACACTATTAATTCCAAAACTATTAGAAATATTAAGAGAAGAAGAAAAGGGAATAACATAGAAGATTACTTGAGGAAAAATTCAAGATACAATCACAAAAGAAAAGTAATACAAAGAGGAGGTGGGAGAGGAGGGCCTTTTTTGAAAGAGAGGTTTGCACAAAGGATTACTTCTTCCAAGAGTTGTGAGGGGCTCCCAGGAGACACACTTTCGGAAACACCTTCCCAAATCCTCGACCAGACGTCCCAAAGAGTGAATAGATCATTTAAATAGAGTTGGGACAGGCTAGGGTTACAAAACATTATTAAATGTGAAAGGGAAATTCAGAAAAATAATTTAATCCCACTTGCACCACATAGTTGACCTCCAAAATTCTTGAATTGGCCGGCCTTCTAGATGGATGATTTGCGCATAATCATGTCCCCAATCATCTCTAAAATGTGGGCTCAATCCAAGCCTAGGGGACGACGATATGTCCCAAATGGTAAAGTAATGTCCAATCTGGACGGTTCTGTCTAGCTTTGTCTTCATGGCCCATTTACTCCCCTCAAATGCACAATCCAGCTCCCATGTACTGAATAAAATTTTTATCCCATTAAGTCAGAAATGCAGTTAAAAAAATTATTCAAAATAATTTACGAAAAAATATTTATGCCCGAAATACTATAGTGAATTTTAAAAGGGTAAAACTGGATTTTTCATCAAATTTGAAAAAGAATTATCTAATCCCAAATATTTGATAATTGATCAGATTTTTCAAAATTTGAGGAATTTATATCATTTAATATCAATAATTAATTCAAAAAAATAGGGTTTTATCAACTCCCCCACACTTACCTTTTTTCACTCATGGGAAAAACCTCATATCAAGTAAACATCAATATCAAATCAAAAAATATTTTAAAACACATATCATTGAGATCCATCAATTACAAACCAAGAATAAAAAGATATCATTCCTCATAAAAAACTTTATTTCAAGTTCTCTATTTATATCATTCAATATATTTCCACTTCCTTTATCCTCCCATGCACAAAAAACTTAACCTCACTTGAATTTTCTCTTATCACACAAATATCAAAAAAGAATGCAATTCCTTTCTCATACAAACTCATACAAGGGTCACCATAGGATTGATAAATTCATAAATCACCACCCAATGTGAGTCATGGACATATGTTTATCATGAGGACTTTTCAGGGTTTTTCTGTGGCTTTCGGTTGGTAGGATTTACATGTGAAAAACTTTGAGGCTGAATGAGGAGGGCTTGACTCGTTTTGAAGAAAAATTGCATTAATCAAAATTTCACTTAAATATGGTCTCCTACTCAATATACATAGAATCAATTCATGATCATCATCATGATAAATAAATGAATTTGCACACAATTCAACATTTCAGCAGTAAAAATGTCAATCTTCTCAAACAGGATTTTCTTAAAAGCTTCAGATAGGCACAGATTTCCCCCTATATTAGAAGCTCCAGAAAAGGCACAACTTTCAATATAATGATTTTCTTCAGCAGCAAACACATCTCTTCAAAATTTAATTTTGCACCCAAATTATCACATAGTATGGTAGCAGAATACAAGATAGCTTCCCCCACACTCATGTTCATCTAGATTGTACAATTTCACTTCAAGAGTTGGTTGGATAGGGAAAATTGGCTTGTAATGTGGCTAACCTAAGAGCCAGTTCATGGATTCTAAGGGCTACAAGGATTAAATATTCCAGGTAGGACACTATAAAAAAAGATTATTTGAAATAGGGTCTTTACTACCAAATAAATGCCTCAATCATTTAAACATAAGTACCTCAAACCCTCATGTTTTTACAGGAATAAATCAAATTCAGTTTAAATCAAGCATGGTTTGGTTCTCTCAAGAGGTGAGGTGAATGTAAAGAATATTACAATAATGGTTCATAAGCCTTATAGTAAAGTGACTTCAAATATAAAGACAGTGAGATGTGGCATGAGATTCAAAATTTAGTTTACTTTTCATGAAATTACTAAATATTTGTACTTGAAACAAATTAATTTCAGCATTCAATTAAGCTTAGTTTAGAGGGATAAATTGTTTCACTTATTGATATGGATTTAAAAATGGTTGTTGAGAATAATTTAAGCTCAAAAGTTTCAAAAACACAAAAACAAATTGAAAAATAAACACAAAATATTTTAAAAAACACACAATTGTTTTTAAAATAGGAAAACAATTGAAATTACTAAACTAAAATGTTCCCTCCCCCACACTTAAAATATTGGATTGTCCTCAATGTGAACCTATTAGATGATATATTCACCTGAAATGTATAATTTTAAATAGGACAAAGAATAAAAAAGTTAAAGGGTTAGGAATAGCTTGATGTGATCAAGTGATTATGGGGTCATGCAGTGTGATAAAATCCACTGCATCAGTATGAAGTCCCTCAATGTATCTCTTCAAACGTTGACCATTGACTGTAATGCTCCTTCTTGTGTCCTCTTGTGTGATCTCCACTACACCATAAGGAAAAAAATTAGTCACAACATAAGGACCTAACCACCTGGAATGCAACTTACCAGGCATTAGCTTAAGTCATGAACTATAGAGAAGAAATTTCTCTCCAACATGAAACTCATTTTGTTGGATCATTCTATCATGAGCTGTTTTTGATTTTTCTTATAGAGCCTTGAGTTATTATATGAAGACAATATAATATCCTTAAGATCATGAATTTGCAGCTTCCTTTGGATTATAACATGGGCCAAATCCATGTTGCATTTTTTTATATCCTAATAAGCTCGATTCTCAACCTCCACGGGGATATGACATTCCTTCCCAATAATAATCCGAAATGGGGACATTCCAATGGGTGTCTTGAATGCTATCCTATAATCCCACAATGTATTATCTAAGTGCTTGCTCTAATATTTCCTATTTGGCTTCACAGTTTTCTCCAAAATTTGTTTCAATTCCCTATTTGAAACCTCCACCTAGCCATTTGTTTGATGGTGGTATTGTGTTGATGTTTTTTGTGTCACCCCATAGTTCTGAAGAAAGGAAGAAAAACATTGATTGCAAAAGTGTGTCCCTTGGTCACTGATGATGGCCTTTGGTACTCCAAACCTGCAAAAAATATTTGCTTTGACAAAGTCCACAACAACATGAGAATAATCAGCCTCGGAGGCCTTAGCCTGCACCCATTTACTCACATAATCAACAACAACCAAAATCTATAAAAATCCAGATGAACTAGGAAAAGGACCCATAAAATCAATTCCCCATACATCAAAAATCTCACAGAATAGTATGGGTTGTTGGGGCATCACATGTCTCCTAGAAATGTTCCAAGTGTGTTGGCAACAAGAGAATGACTTACAAAACACATCGGCATCCTGGAATAAGATAGGACAATATAAACTAGAGTCCAAAACATTCTTAGCTATCTGTTGGGGTCCAAAGTCTCCACCAGAAGAAAGTGTATGAAAAAAATGTAAAACATACTCCAACTCATGATCAGGAAAACACTTCCTAATAACTTGATCACTTCACATGTGCCAGAGCTATGGATCATCCCAAACATAATTCCAAGACTCACTTTTTAATTTTTGGACGTGATGTTTCTTTAAATTTGGAGGGATTTCAGAGGCAACAAGGTAGTTTACTAAATCTACATACCAAGGATGCATACCTGAGATGGAATAAATATGCTCATCAGGGAATGTGTCCCAAAGTGGTACCTGGTCAATGGTGTCATCCTCTAGTGAG
The DNA here is from genome assembly GCA_963277665.1 of Viscum album. Lineage (NCBI taxonomy): Eukaryota > Viridiplantae > Streptophyta > Magnoliopsida > Santalales > Viscaceae > Viscum > Viscum album. Next base: position 1,690,288,220 of record OY728163.1, on the reverse strand, counting down.
TGATTAAGCCTACTCATGTGGTCCGCCACTAGGTTTTCTGACAATTTTTTGTCCTTTATCTCAATGTAAAATTATTGAAGAATGAGCATCCATCAGATTAGCCTGGTCTTTGCATCTGGCTTCTTCAAGAGGTACCTCAGAGCTGCATGGTCAGAAAAATAACTATTTTAGACCCTAATAAATATGAACAGAATTTATCTAAAGTGAATATAACAGCAAGAAACTCCTTTTCCGTGGTTGTGTAGTTTGATTGGGCTGAATCCAGTGTCCTCGATGTATAGGCAATCACATGTGAACGTCCCTCCACTCTCTGAGATAAGATAGCTCTAACCACAATATTAGAGGTGCCACACATAAGCTCAAAATGAATCTCCCTTCATGGGGGTTGTATGATAGGTGGAGTGGTGAGAAACTTCTTTATCTCATAAAAGGAAGTCATGCTAGAATCATCAAACACAAAATCAGAATCCTTTTGAAGTAATCATGACATAGGAAGAGCAATCTTACTAAATATTTGATGAAGCGCCGATAAAATCATACATTCGCTAGGAAATATCTAACATCACATTCCCATGAAGGATAGGGTAAGGATGAAATAATGTCTATCTTAGATCTATTAACGTCTATCCCATGTTTTGACACTACATGCCCTAAGACAATGCCATGCTCTACCATGAAATGAAACTTTTTAAAGTTGAGGACAAGATTCTTCTCAATAAAACTATTCAACACATTTCCCCAAATACTTATACGTTCATCAAATGAAGACCCATACACTGTAAAATCATCCATGAATACCTCTATGTAGGTCTTAATAAAATTAGAAAAAATACTCACCATGCATCTCTGGAAGGTACCTGGGGCGTTGCAAAGTCCAAATGGAATCCTTTAGTAGGAAAACTTACCAAAGGGACAAGTGAATGTTGTATTATCCTAATCCTACAGAGCAACAATAACCTAAAAATATCCAAAAAATATATCCAAGAAACAATAATGTGTTTTCCCAGCAAGTCTCTCAAGCATCTGATCAATATATGGGAGGGGGAAATGGTCCCTGCGAGTAGATTGATTTAGTTTCCTATAATCAATACACACACGCCAACTATTATGCACCCTCATTGGAACTAACTCATATTTCTTGTTTTTAACAATAGTAAAACCACTTTTCTTAGGCACAACTTGAATATGACTTACCCACTGAGAATATGAAATGGGATAGATTATACCTGCATCGAGCAATTTTTCAACCACTTTTTTAACAACCTCCAAAAGTGTTGGATTCAGTCTCCTTTGTGGCTGCCTAACTAGTTTAGCCCCATCCTCCAAAATAATCCTATGCATGCAAATGGAGGGGATAATACCTGAAATGTCAACTAAGGTCCACCCAATTTCACTGATATTCTCCCTCAAAATATTCAAAAGTTTCTCTTCATGTTCAAAAGGGAAATTGTTAGAAATGATAATAGGTAATTTCTCACAACTTAAAAATTATGAGTATTTGAGATTTGGTGGAAATGGCTTCAGTTCTAGTGTAGGGGGGTGGTGTATGGATGGATACATAGAAGAAAATGAAATATGTGCATAAAGAGCATCAGTATCAGAATATACATCATTAAAATATGAGAATAAATCATCAAATCCATCAGTATACTCAACAACCATGTCATAATTAGAGTTCACATGATCAAAATTAGAATATGATTCCATTTCAAAATCAAATCTACGAGAGTATTTTTCATTAGAAATAGGAGTGTATGTACTCTTAGACATCAAACTAGAACCAGTACTCACAATTTCTCTAAGAATAGGACGATTAGAATCCATTTCATTTCTACTTGGTGGTTCAAAATGGGAGATAAAAAATGTAGAATCGTCCTCTGAGGGGTACATCATGGAATCCATAACATTAAATATAAAAACTTCATCCCCAAATTCCATTGAAAGTGTACCCTTATTGACATTTATGATAGTTTTTGTAGTTTTGAGGAAGGGTCTACATGAGATAATGGGAGTTGAGAACTTATCTGACCGTCCTGCATGTTAATCACATAGAAATCTACTGGAAAGATCATGTCTTCTACCCAGACAAGTACATCCTCAAGGACTTCCGCTGGATATGTCGTAGCTCTATTCACTAACTACACCACTACTCTTGTCGGTTTTAGCTCACCAACCTTCAAAGAAGTGAATACAGAGTGAGACATCACATTTATGGAAGCTCCCAAATCAAAAAGTGAATCAGAAAAGTGCAAATCCCTTATGGTGCATGGGATGGTGAATGTACCTAGATCCTTGCACTTTGTCGGAATTTCTAGAGTTGGTGTAATGAGTGTTGACACATTCCTTCCAATATTGACCCTTTCATTTCCCTTGATCCATATTCGATTGGTACAAATTTCTTATAAGAATTTAGCATACCTTGAAATTTACTTAATGGCTTCAAGTAGAGGAATTTTTATCTTCACACACTTGAATGTGTCCAAAACCTCATTTGGCATTGCTTCTTCAGCCATCTTCTTTGTTTAAACAACCCTATTTTGAAAAGGAAGGGGTTTAAGAGGAAAATTTTAAAGACCTGGAATTTTCATGGAATTTTTTTTCTTAGTTCTTTAGAATTTTAGAGGTCTGTGGCTTCGATGGCACTTGATTCCAAGGCCCGGTGTGCCCGGAATCAATTTCCGATGTTTTTTTTGGGTACGTTCAATAAATGTACGTGCGGGTTTTTCTATATTTTGAACCGGTGCTTGGAATTGAAATCTGATGGCACCGATGAACTCGCAGAGCCAGTATTCCCTTAAGGGGACCTTTACTGCAGTTGCATTTTATGCGGGTTGAGTGTTATTTTTTGGGGGTTTAGAATGAAATGAATAAAATTGTGGAACACAATTTTATTTAAGTTGGGTGGTTATTTTCTCCCAAGGGGAGTTAGTGGTGGGGCCTAAAAACACATAACCATTCATGGGAGGATATTTGTGAGGTGGGTCCACATGATTTCCCAACATTTCATCTTCCCCATAACTCCTCCCAACTCCCTTGAACATCCCTTCATCAATTCTTTTTGACAACTCCTCCTCTTTAATATGAGGAGCCTCTCCATCTCCCTCTCTCCCATTAATGATTGCCTACAAATTTAATTAATGGATTCATTCTTTGAATTAATTTTAATTGGTTGGAATTTCTATAAATTGGGAGAAGTTTTTATTTAATATTTGCATAGAAAATATTTTTGGTAGGGAACCTCAAGAGATTTAGAAGGGATACGTTCTTCAAAGAAGAACGACTTTCTCCCTCGACGAAGAATGCTCTACGGTTCGAAGAACGAGAAGTCTCCAATGATGCTTCTTCTTCAGGTGCACTCCGACGTCAACGGAATCGACACTGTTCTTTCGCGTCACCCAACTACCGCGATGTTCGTCTTCCGCGATGCTCGACTATCGCAAACATTATTTCAAGTTAGGGTGAATTTCTTCAATTTTATTTGAATAAAATTGTTATTCGTTCTTCTTGAAACCATGTTTATCTTTGGCCACGTGATACCGCCTAACACGGAGGGTGTGGGCCGAACGAACATGGCCCGACAACCCTCCATTGATCCTCATTTCTTTTGGATGATGACAATGACAGAAAGAGTTGTGGTGACCGGAGAAAAAAAAGTGGCGGCCGTTTGCCAGCCGCGTGGAGAGGAACTGCGGGCTACGACTGTATGCCACTCGACCGACGAAGAACCAGCTGGGCCAGAGGAAAATAGCAGTGCCACAAGGGGCGCTGCGCTGCGGAGGATCACGGCCCGAAATTTGCGGGCCGCTTTAGTGGCGAACCGGTCGGCTCACCGGCCGGCTGGGAGAAAGAACCGTTACACCCGAAGGTGCCCCGCTGAGCGGGCTGCTTGCGCCAGGAAGGCCGGTCATCTTCGGCTAGCCGGTTTGGGAGGGCGGTGCGGCTTGGCGCAGCCGGGCCCCCCCTCGGACTACTCGGCCTTCGGGCCGCGCTGTGTCGGGCTGGGCCATTCCCCGTTAGGCTGGGCCCCACCCCTTCGGGCCGGGCCACATGTTTCATCAGGCCGGTCCGACCCCCTTCCGGATCGGACCTACCAAAACTGGGTATACCCAACCCGCCAGCCCACTGGGCATAGCAGGCCGAGCCCGTTTTCACTTAAGGGTGAATAACTTGAAGACCGTGCGTCCGATAGACGCGTTGTCTACGACACTGGTACACTTAAGATGAGGTCGTCATTTTGCGATAATCTAAGTGAGTTTTTGATGACTTTGGAAAATGTTCGGGTTTGGAACAAGCATATTTCCAACCGGGCCCCCAGAGCAAAAATGCTAATAACTCTCAGACCGGGCGTCTGATTGACGCGCCGTCTATCATGTTGGGTTCCTTTTGACGAGGCAGAACTTTGGGATACATCAAATTGGGACTTCATGACAGTTGATGCATCAACCCCTTGGCTCGAGGAGCAGACCCTCCTGGAATCGAGAGTGCTATGTGCGGAAACCCTAGAGCTAGCTGCGACTACAACGACTTCTGTACTGGAATCCTCTGTGGGTTCGGTGATGATGACTTCTGTAATGAAATCCTCTGTGGGTTCGGCGATGATGACTTCCATACTGGGATCCTCCATGGGTTCGTCGACGATAACAACCGTACTGGAATCCTACGTGGGTTTGGTGATGACGACAACTGTACCAAAATTTTCTATGGGTTCGGGAGCGACAAAAACTGTACTGGAATCCTCTGTGGGTTTGGCAGCGATGAAAATTGTACTAGAATCCTCCATGGGTTCAACAGCGATGATGAATCAGTGACTTTATCTGATCATCTATATCTCTATATGAAGGATGTGTATCTTTGTGAGCTAAGTCTTGTCTTTCAATCATTACCATCGGTGTGATTGACTTCTTTCCTATGTGTACTAGGTTGTGCTTGGGCTAGAGAGTTGGATCCAAACTGAGATTCATGACTTCGGTATATATATGGGCATATACCTATGTAGAGTTGGTTGATACTTTGTGATTGTATCATTTCTTTGTGGTTTATCCTTCATGGAATCGGGGAGACCTTCAGGGGTCTCAGGATCCCTACTGAGTATTGTTATACTCAACCCTTCATGGGCTATGCCCACACTACATTATGTTGGATGCAGACAATGGATAACACTGATCGTGGTAGAGACTTGTGGAGCTGGATGGTACCCAGAGGCGGACCACTTGGCATGATGTATACGGAGCGGATGGAAGAACCAAGGTTCCAGGGAGACCATCTTTACCCACCCTTCAGGTGGGATTCCCAGGGGATGACTCCATGGTTGCTTGTTTACTTAGTGATGTTGTAATAGACTTTCAGTTTTTTTGTACTTTCAGTTGGGTTTGTATACTGGCCCACTAACTTTTCATCACCTACTTATGTACTTAGTTCACTTAGTGTTTTCTTCAGTTGCATACTTTGTTGTGTTTGTTTACTTTATAAAGGAAATGTCTTCCCTTTTATTGGGATTTATGCCTTTGGTGCTAGTCTCTAGCCCCTGGCCTATGGAAGGTGGGCTTGGGGTAGTCGCGACACAAGCCCCGAGGATGGGTCATGAAAAGTTAGTATCAGATGAGTTGGTTTTACCGCAGAACATAGGACTCTGATCATTTATTTCTATGAAGTAGTAGTTTTAAGAGTATTGAGTGTGATTTTTAGTCCAGGGAGTCCAGTGTTGGTGTGGCGGCTGACATATCCATACAACAGAACCTAACCCCTGATTTTCGACTCAACGCACGAAAACACTGATTGCATGTGTGTTTAAAATGTTTTCTTTGTGATTACTTTATGTCAGCTCACCAGGTATACTATTTTCATATAGCACACCTGTTTCTTTTCAGGATGTCCCCAAAAAGGCAGCTAACTAGGTTTCTGAGTCACATACGAGATGGCACCCCACCGTGTGAGGAGGCCTCGGTGCAGGGCCCCATCACAGCGGAGGCACCAGTGGTACCACTACCCACTGAGCCACCGATACTACCAGCCCCAGTAGTAGAGAGTTCATGCTTCTTGAGTGCGTTTCACAAGTTTCAGTGATAGAGGTCGCCTAGGTTCCATGGACAGACGGACGCTCTGGCAGTCGAGGATTGGCTAGAGGCTGTCATGAGGGTTTGTAGATTAATAGGGACACAATCCGACCTTATGGTGAACCTTTCCATGAGTTTTTTGCACGTAGCAGTAGGTAGATGGTGGATATTGATTCTCCAGGTGTACGACGAGGCATATTTACTTTGGACAGACTTTGAGAGACTCTTCTGATCAGAATTTGTTCCCTCCACCCTTCGTGCGGTGTGGATTCAGAAGTTACTTCATCTATATCAGGGCAGCAAGACAGTATCTCAGTACTCAGTGAGGTTTACGGACCTCTCGTGCTACTCTACGGACATGGTACGTGACCCATTCTTCAGGGCCCAGACCTTTGAGCAAGGACTGAGGCATGAGATCAGTGCTTTGATGATTCCTCTCAGCATCCCGATGCAGGAAGGGGTGCTAGAGGGAGCCCTTATAGTGGAGATATTTCTCATAGAGTAGTCACCGGTAGCGAGACCCACCATAGGGCAACACGTAGTGGAGTCTTCTACATCTAGCAGTAGACATTTAACGCAGAGGTCCAAGCGGACCAGGCCATCAGGTGGGAGACCTTAGGATACAGGTTTGGTTGTGCGGGACACCCGAAATAGAGCTAGAAATTCGAGGAGCAGGTAGTGATATGCATGCGGCGGACATGGTCACATCACTTGATATTTCTGGACCTGCTGTGTAGATGAGCAGCAGACAGTGGAGGGACCTCCCACGTAGAGGCAGAGGTCTGACCGTTGTGGTTCGCAGGGAGTAGGCGGACGAGGTAGAGGAGCTGGCAGAGCGGTGGGTGGTGGATGACGTTTTGAGGCTCTACCACCACCAGCACCAGGAGGTCCACCCCGACCATAAGGAGTTGGCGGGCAGAGGCTGGCTCAGCTCCAGGCAGTGGAGGCTTATGACCACAATTCACCTGAGATGATTTGAGGTACTATCTGTGTCTACTCCACCCATGCTGCAGTACTTATAGACACAGGTGAAAGTCATTATTTTATTGCCGCTACCTTTGTTTGGAGCTCGAAGATTCTGACGGAGTCATTGGCTTGATCCTTATGTCTAGAGACTCTTACAGGAGAAAACTCGATGATTACACACTGCTTCCGGTAGTGTGAGATTACTCTATAAGGTGAGAGCTTTGGCTGGGATCTTCTTGTATCGGCGTCGAGGCCTTACGACGTCATCTTGGGTACAGACTGGTTGTCTATATTCCATGCTCAGATTGACTGAATTAGGCACAATGTGTGGTGTATCTGCATAGATGGGAGCAGGTTCACCTTCACTGGTGAGAAGGAAGCCTTAACAGTGCAGGATGGACTTACGCGGAGAAGAGGGAAGCCAATCACACATCAGTTGGATAATCTCATCCTCGGAGAGGTTGACGTGAGAAGTCCAAGTTTTCCTGTTGTGGTGGATCAGTATGCGGACGTTTTTGTTAACAACATTCTAGGAATACCTCCTCACAAATAGGTAGACTTCTACATAGACCTGTACCTCAGTACATCACCAATATCTACTCTAGTATATCGGATGGCTCCCACTGAGTTTCGTGAGCTGTGGTTACAGCTAGAGGGATTACAGGGAAAGGGATTCATCAGACCCAGTGTTTCACCTTGGGATTCTCCGATTCTGTTCGCCAAGGAGGCGGATGGGAGCTTGCGACTATTTGTCAACTACCATTGCCTAAATTAGGTGGCCGTGAAGAACAAGTACCCACTCTCTATGATTGACGACCTCTTTGATCAGCTCAAGGGGGAACGATGGTTCTTGAAGTGAGACCTCAGTTTAGGATATCATCAGCTCAGATTTTGAGACGAGGATGTGCAGAAGATGGCTTTCAGGTGTCGGTATGGCCACTATAAGTTCTTGGTTATGCCTTTCGGTGTAACCAAAGCACCAGCAGTGTTCATGAGTCTCATGAACAGGATCTTCCAGCCTTACCTCGATCGCTTTGTCGTAGTCTTCATCAATGACATACTGATTTACTCAACTACTGAGGTGGAGCACACCTACCTCTTGCGGGTTGTACTGAATACACTCCAAGAGAACCAGCTTTATAGTAAGCTCTCGAAGTGCCAATTTTGGATTTGAGAGGTAAACTTCTTGGGACACAAAATCTCGGAGGTGGGAGTTGCAGTAGATCCAGTGAAGATCGAGGCAGTGCTTTCTTGGGAGCCACCTATTATTGTGATGGAGGTACGGAGGTTCCTGGGTTTGGCTAGGTACTATCAGAGATTTGTTCCAGACTTTTCCAGAGTTGCAGCACCGCTTTCAGCTTTGACGAAGAAGGGAAAACCCTTCGTGTGGATATATAGAGGTCAACAGAGCTTCCAGGAGCTGAGATAGGGATTGACCAGTGCACCCATCTTAAGGATATTGGAGGAGGGAGTAGGGTACGTGGTTTACTGCGATGCATTAGGGACCGGACTCAGGTGTGTCCTGATGCAGGAGCGAGCTGTGATCGTGTATGGTTCACGGTAATTGAGTCAGCACGAGCAGAACTACGCTACCCATGACCTGAAGTTAGCAGCAGTGGTCTTCGCCTTGAAGTTGTGGCAACACTATATGATGGGAAAGTGATTTATAGTCTACTCTGACCACCAGAGTCTAAGGTACATCTTCTCGCATAAGGACCTGAACCTGAGTTAGCGGTGATGACTCGAGTTCCTCCAGGACTATGACTTTGAGATAGTCTATACTCCTGGGAAGGGGAACGTTGTGGCTGATGCTCTCAGCAAGAGATCGGGCATTCAGCTACAAGGAGAGGCGATAGAGCAGCTAGTCGTGTTGCAGATATCCTTTGTGGATAGTGATGGAGACAACTTTTTACTATCACTCACAGTAACTCCTCCTCTCCTTCAGTGAGTCAGAGAGGCATAGTGTGGGGAAGTTGACTATGAGACGTGACATGCTCAGATATCCATAGGGAAGACAGCTGATGGATTTTCTAAAGGAGGGGAGCACGTCATCCTCTTCAGGGGATGTACGATGGTACTAGTTTCACTACAGGAGGAGGTTCTAAGGGAGTTCGACACTTCCCCTCTAGCGGTACATCCAGGAGTAGTGAAGATGTACCAGGACCTCAGATGACAGCACAGGTGGTCGGGCATGAAGAAGGTTGTAGCATAGTTCGTTTCATGATGCCTCACTTTTCAGCAAGTGAAGGCGGATCACTTGGTACCAGCAGGCTTGGTACAGAACTTAGAGGTCCCAGAGTGGAAGTGCGATGGGATATACATGGATTTCGTGACGGAGATTCCACGTACATCCAGGGGACACAACTCTATTTGGGTGATCGTAGACCAACTCACTATGTCAGCCCACATCATACCGATCAGAGAGCAGGGCATAGTAGAGATCTTGGGATGCCTCTACATTCAAGAGATCGTACGACTTCACTATGTTCCATCGACTATCGCTTCCGATCAAGATTCTCATTTCACTTCCCAACTATGGAAGGGGTTACAAGAGGCTTTTGGGATGCAACTACATCTGAGCGCCACCTTCCATCCTCAGATGGACAGACAGACTAAGAGGACCATACAGACACTCGAGGACATTCTCCGTGCATGTGTCCTTGACTTTGGTCGTAGCTGGGAGGATCACCCACCCTTGGTGGAGTTTGCATACAACAATAGTTACCACTCCACCATCGGGATGTCACCATACAAGGCACTGTATAGCTGACCATGTAGATCACCTCTGTGGCTAGACTGACCCTGGGGAGTCATCACTTGTATAACCAGACATGGTTCATGCTATAAAAAAGAAGGTGCAGATCATCCAGGAGCGGATGAAGACTGCACAGAGCAGACAGATGTCCTATGCTGATTGGAGGTGGAGACCACTGGAGTTTGAGGATGGAGATTATGTATTCTTACATGTCTCATCTCGAGAGGGTCTACGGAGATTTGGCTGGGGCAACAAGTTATCTCCGCGTTTCATTGGACCATTCCAAGTTCTCACCAGAGTAGGCGAGGTGGCATACCGCCTAGCCCTTCCACCTCAGTTGCACCGGGTGCATGACGTTTTCCACATATCACAGTTGAGGATATATGTGCAGGACAGAACCCACATCATCGATCACATGTAACTGGACATTGATGATGGGGAGACGTTTGCAGAGGTCCTGGTGGAGATTGAGGAACAACAGGAGTGGGTCCTACGTGGATAGTCAATTCATCTGGTGCGCATTCACTTACAGCACGAAAACCTCTAGGAGAGCACTTGGGAGCAGGAGGCACATATACGAGCTCAGTATCCCCATTTGTTTACCTATTGTGTGTTGTAGATTTATGGGGATGCAAAGCCCTAAGGTGGGAGTAATGTAAAGTCCTGGAATTTTCAAGGAATTTTTATTCGTAATTATTTGGAATTTTACGAGTCTGTGGCTTCTAACGATACTTGATACCGAGGCCCGGTGTGCCCAGAATCAATTTCCAAAGTTTTTTTGGGTACATTTAGTAAATGTACGTGTGGGTATTTCTATCTTTTAAACTGGTACTTGGAATTGAAATCTGAGGGCACCGATGAACTCGCAGCGCTGGTATTCGCTTAATGGGACCTTTACTGCAGTTGCATTTTATGCGGGTTGGGAGTTATTTTTTTGGAGTTTTAGAATGAAATGAATAAAATGAATAAAATTATGGAACCCAATTTTATTTAGGTTGGGTGGTTATCTTCTCCCAAGGGGAGTTAGTGGTGGGTCCCACACACGCATAACCATCCATGGGAGGATATTTGTGAGGTGGGGCCCAAATTATTTCCAATCCTTTAATCTCCCCCATAACTCCTCCCAACTCCCTTGAACTTCCCATCATTAATTATTTTTGACAACTCCCCCTATTTAATATGAGGAGCCTCTCCATCTCCCTCTCTCACATTAATGTTTGCCAACATATTTAATTAATGGATTGTTTATTTGAATTAATTTGAATTGGTTGGCGTTTCGTGAAAGTTGGAGAAGTTTTTATTTAATATTTTCATAGAAAATATTTTTGGTGGGGGAACCTCTGGAGATTTAGAAGGGCTACATTCTTCAACAAAGAACAACTTTCTCCCTCGACGAAGAACGCTCTACGATTCGAAGAACTTGAATTCGCCAATGACGCTTCTTCTTTGGGTGCACTCCAACATCAACTGAATCGACACCATTCTTTCGGGATGCCCGACTACCACGACGTTCATCTTCCAGGATGCTCGACTTCCACGAACATTATTTCAAGGTAAGATGGATTGATTCAATTTTATTTGAATACAATTGTTATTCTTTCTTCGTGAAACTATGTTTATCTTCAGCCACATGATACCACCTAATGCTGAGGGCGTGGGATGAACGAACACGGCCGGATAACCCTCTGTTCATCCTCATTTCTTTTGGATGATGATGGTGTCAGAAAGAGTGATGGCGACCGGAGAAAAAAAGCAGCGGCCGTATGCTGTCCCCGTCAAGAGGAACTGTGGCCTGCGACCGCGGGCTGCTCGACCGATGAAGAACCGGCCGGGATGGAGGAAGAACACGGCACCCCAAGGGGCACTACGCTGCGGAGGACCACAGCCCGCAATCCCCTGGCCCCTTTGGCAGTGAACCGGCTGGCTTGCCGGCCGGCCGGGAGAATGAACCGTGGCACCCGAAGGTGCCGCGCAACAAGACTGCGGCCCGCCGAGCAGGCCGTTTGCACCAGGAAGGTCGGACGGCTTTGGAAGGCCAGTTTGGGAGGGCGGCACCACCAGTTCGGGCAGCCTAGGGGCATCCCCCCAGATTGCTCGACCATTGGGCTGAGCCGCTCGACCAGCCGGCCGAGCCACGACCAGCCAGGTCGCACCCTTCCGGGCCGTGCTGGGCCATGCCGCGCCATGCCGGGCTGGGCCACACATTTCATTGGACCGGTCCGACCCCCTACCGGGTCGGAATTTCCAAAACTGGGTTGACCCAAGCCGCCAGCCCACTTGGCTTAGCGGGCTGGGCCCATTTTCACTTAAGAGTGAATAACTTGAAAATTGTGCATCTGATAGACGCACCATCTGCGGAACTGGGACCCTTACAATGAGGTGGTCCTTTTGCGATACTCTAAGTGAGTTTTTGAAAACTTTGGAAAATAGCCAGGTTTGTAATGAGTGTATTTATAACCATGCCCCCAGAGAAAAAATGCTAATAACTCTCAGACCAGGCATTCAATTGACACGCCATCTGTCACATTGGGTTCCTTTTGACGAGACAGAGCATCGATATACATCAACTCTGAACTTCTTAATAGTTGATGTATCGACCCCTTGGCTCGAGTAGTGGACCCTGCCGGAATCAAGCGTGCTGTGTGCGGAAACCCTAGAGCTGGCTAAGACTGCAACGACTTCCGTACTGGAATCCTCCGTGGGTTCGGTGATGACGAATTCCATACAAGAATCCTCCATGGGTTAAGCCACTACAAATTCTGTACTGGAATCCACCGTGGGTTCGGTGACAAGGAAAACTGTACTGGAATCCTCCGTGGGTTCGGTGACGAAGACAACTGTACTGGAATCCTCCATGGGTTCGGCATCAACGAAAACTATACTGGAATCCCCCATGGGTTTTATAGTGATAACAACTGTACTAGAATCCTCCGTGGGTTTGGAAACGATGATGAATCAATGACTTCATCTTATCATCTCTATCTCTATAAAAAGGATGTGTACCTGTGTGAGCTGAGTCTAGACTTTCAATCATTACCATCAGTGTGATTGACTTCTTTCTTATGTGGGCTAGGTTGTGCTTCAGCTCGAGAGTTGGAGGCATACTGGGATTGATGACATAGGTATATGCATGGGCATATACCTAAGTAGAGTTGGTTAATACTTTTTGATTGTATCTTTTCTTTGTGGTTTATCCTTCATGGATTCTGGGAGACCATCGGGGGTCTTGGGGTCCCTTCTGAGTATTGTTATAATCACCCCTGCACAAGGTATTCCCGCACAACGTTGTGTTGGATGCAGACGGAGGACAACATTGATCATGGTAGAGACTTGTGGAGCTATACGATACCCAGAGGTGGACCACTTGGAGTGACGTATACGGAGCGGACAGACGAACCGAGGTGCCGAAAAGACCATATGTACCCACCCTTCTGGTAGGATTCTCGGGGGATTACTTTGCAGTTTCTGATTTACATACTTCAATTTTACAAGACTTTCAGTTGTACCATACTTTCAGTTGGGTTTGTATACTAGCCCATTTACTTTTTTGAACTTACTTTTGTACTCAGTTCACTTAGTGTTTTCTTCAGTTGCGTACTCTGCTGTGTTTGTTTACATTATAAAGGCAATGCCTTCCCTTTTATTGGGATTTACGTCTTTGGTGCTAGTCACCAGCCTCTGGCCTATGGAAGGCGGGCTTGTGGTAGTCACGGAATGGGCCCCAAGGATGGGTCATGAAAAACATCATTATTCTTTTTCTTACCTTAATATTTCTCCTTGGGTTTCTCATCAGTTGATGTGGAATTTAGCTTTTTTGGAGTTCAGGAAATTCCCGGTGGAATGGTACATGGAGAAGCATTAGTTATTTGCTTCCCACTTCTAAATGTGACGGCACTGTCATTTCCCTTTTTATTTAGAGTGGGTTGGGAAGGTATATTTTTGGAATTCTTACTTACAAGTACATGGAGGGCGGTGGCAATCTAGCTCATTTGAGTCTTCAACTCCCTCAGCTCTAAACCTTGACTCTTCAGCTCATTTTGTTGATTATGAACAATTTGTTTCAAAAGATTATAATTATTAGAATCTACATTTGGCAGGGTATTACCTTGTTGTTGTCTTGTGGATTTTTGGGCTTCAAATATTCTCTAGGGTTGTTTGAATCCCTGCTGGTAAGGTGGGGGATGCTGTAAGTTTTATTGAAAGGGTGGCCTTTGTTGTAGTCCAGAGCCATACCCCATGTCTGATTGATCCTTCTACCCTTGGTTGTATGTTGGTGAAAAGGAATCAAGATTATTTGGGGGATATGGTTGTTGCTGCTGATATGGTCTCCCTGGAAATACTGTTGCACAATCCTCTGTCTCTTGTAGTTGTGGGCAACAGTCAGTTGGGTGGCGTGTCTCACTGCAAATTCCACAAGGCCTTGAAGAAGGGGATTGGTATGTATTTTAAGGAAAAGAAATTTGTCTCACCATAGTTGTCAATTCATCTAACTTGGTATCAATCAAATGACTCTCAAGAGAAGAAGAACTTACCTGATGTATTCCCCTGACATTTGGTGTACCTCGATCACCAATATTTTGAGAGTTTTGTGCCATTTTGTCGATCAACACACGTGCATCTACTGGTGTCTTATCCACCAATTCTCCTCCAGCTTTGGCATCCACCATGCTCCTCTCCATAGGTTTGAGTTCTTCATATAAGTATTGGATGAGGAGTTTCTCACTGATTTGGTGATGTGGGCAGCTTGCACACAACTTCTTGAATCTCTCCCAATACTCATTCATTGACTCTCCTTGTGATTTATTGATCCCAGATATCTTTTTACGAATGGAAGTGGTCCTTTATGATCAAAAAAATTTCTTTAATAAAATACAGTTTAAATCGTTTTAACAGGTTACGTCTTCGGGTTGTAAATAATACATCCAGTCTTTCACAGCTCCATCAAGTGAGAATAAGAAAGCTCTTAGTTTGATTAGGTCTTCAGATACATTTCTTGGTTTCAATGTTGATAAAACCACATTATATTTTTTCAAATGGTTGTTTTTATCCTCACTATATAATCCATGAAACTTGGGAAGAAGATAAATTAACCCAGATTTTAGTTCAAAGTCTGATTCACTATTTAGGTATGCAATACAATTTGGTTGATAGTTAATATCCGGTGGAGCCAATTCTCAAATAGTTTTATTAAGTTCATTTCCATTATTGTCAACAATTGGTTCTTTTTTTATGGTTAAATTTGGATTTCTCCCAATTTCAATGTTTTGAAAGTGGAGGAATTCTCTAACTGGTTGAATATTGAAAATTCTCGTAGACTGATAATGTCTGATTCGAGCCCTAAGGATGCATTCAATATCAGGGTCAAGATCTATGAGATCTTTGGGATTAGTTCATTTCATAAATCAAATAAAAATAAAAAGTAGGAATGTGGACCATAATAAAATAAAAATAAGATGTTTGAGTTGATGGTCCAAAAAAAAGTAGGAAAAAATAGAAGAA
Source organism: Viscum album (assembly GCA_963277665.1). Lineage (NCBI taxonomy): Eukaryota > Viridiplantae > Streptophyta > Magnoliopsida > Santalales > Viscaceae > Viscum > Viscum album. The sequence continues at coordinate 1,690,272,947 of OY728163.1, read as the reverse complement.
GACAAAAAATCAGATTGGGTAAAGAAGGAAGAAAGAAGAGAGGAAGTGAATAAAATGTAAAATAAAATAAATAACTATAATTGTTTTCAATAATAATTTTCCACCCTAGAAATGTCACCAATTTGAAGGAACGCTGTCGTGGGATCCCTCAAATGATTAGTGTTTTTTTGGGGTATTTAGGTGTAGCATAGTGGCTGACCAAGGTCGTTTCTCAACAGAGGAAGTAAATTAAAACCACTTCTTAAAGGTATTCTAAAAACAAAATAAAATATAATTAAAACACTAGTTGAAAGAATGGAGTTTGTTTATAGTTTATGATTCTATAATAAGTTTTCTGGAAGAATATTTTATTTTATTTTTTGTTTTTTGTTTTTAATTTTGAAATGTAAGTTGATTAACAAAGCATAATGAGAAGATGTTTTTTAGAAAACTATTTAAAATGTGTGAATTGATCTAACAATACATGTTCATTTACTTATTAATAATTATAATTTAAATCATTATCCACTTAATTATGATCCCCTAATTTGTTAACCTCCTAACTCTATAAGAGTTAAAATAACCACAAAGATGAAATTACTTAATCCCTAGTCTAGCTTCGAAACACGCAATCGCAGCACCCTGCTTTGATTGTTGTTCCAAGGTTAGCTTATGGCTAGTGGTTAATTAGAACATATATCCATTCTCGAAATTAGGATGAATTTTTTTTGGGATTATATTTGAACTCTACAAATTTATCACGTGTGGTCTTGTATTACCGATTACGATCGCACTCTCACAATTTACACCAAATCTCGACCACGTGTGTTTTTATGTTAATTTTTCAATTTCTTGAATAGTTTCATAAAATTTAAAAACAAAATTCATGGATCATATTAAGTGAATTAATGTATCTCAATGATTAAAAAATATTTAAATGAATAGAGTAGAAGATGGATCGATCACTAAAAAACTACACTTCTATTGGCGGTGTGGTCATTGTGGAGACATTTTGCATGAGAAAAGGATTGAAAGGGTAGAACCCAATCTCATCACCACTCTTGATTCCAACCCAATTAGGAAGATTAATAGAATAATAAAATATAAGAGCATATAATATTAGTTGAAGAAAAATTCAAGATACAAACAAGAAAGAAAAGAAATACAAAGAAGAGGTGGGAGATGAGAGCCTTATTTGAAAGAGAGGTATGCACAAAGCCTTACTTTTTTCAAGAGTTGTGAGGGTCTCCCAAGAGACACCCTTTTGTCCAAACCTTCCCAAATCCTCATACAGACCTCCCAAAGAGTGAAAATCATTTTAATAGAGTTGGGGATGGCTAGGGTTACAAAACATTATTAAATGTGAAAGGGAAATTCGTATGAATATTTTAATCCCACTTTCACTGCATAGTTGACCTCATAAACGCAAGAATTGGCCAGCCTTAAAGAAGGATGATTTGTGAAAAATCATTTCCCTAAGATTCCCTAAATATTTGGGCTCATCCCAAGCCCGGATGAAGAATATATGGCCCAAATGGTGAAGTAATGTCAAATCTAGATGGCTGGGTCCATATTTGTCTTCATGGCCCATTTACTCCACTCCAATTCACGATCCAACTCCCATGTCTTGAATATAATATATATCTCATTGAGTTAGGAACACATTTACCAAATTTTAAGTCCATATAATTAACTGAAAAATATTTATTCTCAAAACACTATAGTGAATTTTAAAATGGTAAAAATGGATTTTTCATCAAATTTGAAAATGAATGATCTAATCCCAAATATTTCATAATTGATCATATTTAGCATAATTTGAGGAATTTATATCATTTATTATCAATAAAATATTTATCAAATTAGTGTTTTATCACCTATATAATTTAATTTAATTTCTGGATTTATCTTTTTATGTGGGTTAACAAAAATACACATAAAAGTGGTCTTCCTAAAAATAAAAAAAATTAATTGATTGTTGAATGAAGAGGAATAATATGATAAAATAAATATTAGAGAATTAAGAAATTATTTGATTAATAATGTTTTGTTTTATGAAATTATAATAAAAATAAAAATTTGATATTTCGAAGAAGATTATAAACTATTATTATTTTATTAAAGATGTTTATTATTTATTAAATTATTTTTGTTGATTTTCCATGTAAATATTTGACTATAATAAATGAGTAAATTTTAATTAAATTAAAATGATGAAAAATGATATATGATTTTGAATTATGAATTGTTAATTATTTGAGTTACTTGAAAAAAGTTACGTGAAGGCTAAATATAGCATTCTCTCTCAACAAAACTCTTAGGTGAGCCTTTCCATTCTTCTAAATCCATTCTACTTATCTAAACTCAAGGAACCATCCATGACATTTAGAAGAATGGCAGTATTATAACCCATAAATTACGATGGAGGTATTCCGACCAAATATTTCAAGTCTTATTTAGTTAACACATCCTCCAAAATTAAATGAGGGTACGCCATAAGAATCCAATACAGTAATCGATGACATTTGAAATAGAAGACATTACCTAAATCCCTAGGGAGATTCCCCTGGCCATTTCACTTCAATTTCACTCATTTTCATTTTTTATGAGAACCCTAATCATGTTGTGTGTAAAATTTAGTGTTCAATATTAATCTAATAATGTGTATTTTATTTTTCAATTGATTTTAAATTCATTTATTTTACCAAAATGACCTTTTCCTTTTTAAGAGTTTTGTAGTGACTTGTTCGACTTTGTATGCAGTAGGTGTTTCTAGGTAATTATTTTATTAAAAAATTCATGAAGTGATTTAGTTTATTAAATTTAATTTCTTGTATATTTATACCAATATTTCATACCCATGATTGTTTTATATAAATTATCTAAATGTTTTTCATTATTTCTTAGAGATGATGTGTTTTTTTTAAAATTTTTCCCTCTTTGAATTAAAATTTTACCCATGGAAAATATTAAATTACCTAAATATGGGGATTGTTGAAAATATTTTTGATGTTGGCTGAATGTTTTTATCTCTCCCTTTATTTTTAAATGAAATAACCCATGTCTAATGTTGTGTTTTAATGTTAAAAGTTGATTTATTTTATGTTACGCCTAAGGGAGGAAAACTTTTTTATCTCTCCCTTAGTTCAACTATAATGACACATACCACTCTATCATTGACATGAAACCTTTCATGGACCATTATGGTTTACCTTGTTGATAATCCCTATATAGGATAGAGGTATGTATTTTATCTCTGATACTAAAAGGGTTGAAATTGGTTATAAGAATAAAAGCACTTGCAATACATATGTGAATTAACTATTAATTTTTTATGTTCTAATTGTTTTATTTCCTATAGTACATATCCCTTTATAATTATGGTTTACATTGTTGATAGAAAGATAACTTTTATTTTTATTATTATAGAATGGATAAAAGTTAGATGTATCATACCTATATCATTTCAACCGCATTTCAAAATAATTTAGATAATTTTTTAGATTTTGCATTTCACAATGCTTCAAGTAGAGGTTGTATAAAGTGTCCATGCTATAAATGAGTTGGAAGACTATGGTTAAGATTGGGATAAGTTAGATTCCGTATAACGAAATTTGGATTTCAAACAAACTATTATTTTTTCAATCACCATGGAGAGATGAGTCAATGTTCTACTAGTCATGACCAAAATAAAAGAAGTGGCATGGATAATTTGATATTCGATCGATTTCCATTTTTCCATCATCCTAAGAGAGATTTTATGACCTTTCAAGAATACAATGATATCAATACACATGAGGAAAATAATGAAGATGATGATGAGAGAGTGAAAAATTTATTGGATGATGCTAGAACTCTAGTATATCAGGAATGTACTAAAATGAACAATTTGGAATATTTAATGTGGTTACATCATAGGAAAACCATGTATAGAATTTCTAATACCTCTATTGATTACATTCTTACATTTTTGACGGACTTGCTTCTTAATGGTGCAAAAATTCCCTCAAATCATTGAAAGGCGTGTAAGTAAATTAATCAGCTTGGATTTGATACTAATAAAGTTCATTCTTGTCCGAAGGATTGCAGTTAATTTTGGGAGGAAACAATTGACCTTAATGATTGTAAAGATTGTGGAACATCTCGATGGAAGACAAATGCAGGTGGAACACCATCTCGTGTGGCACAGAAAGTCATGTGGCACATTCCCTTTATTCCCAGACTTCAAAATCTATTCATGTTTGCAGAAATCTAAGCCAATATACAATGACATGATGCTGATATAATTAAATGTAATTATGAGTTGGTTCATCCTATAGATGGATTAGCATGGATTACATTTGATTCACAACATCATGATTTTGCAGTTGAGGTGCGTAATGTCAGTTTGGATCAATCCTGTGATGGTTTTAATCCGTTTGGTCATATTCTTACTTTTCACAGCACATGGACAATTTTTATTCATGTTTATAATCTTCCTCCAAGGATTTGTATGAGAAAACCATTCACTTTCTTGATTATACTAATATCTAGATCATCTGATCCCGGTAATGATATAGATGTATACTTGAAGCCTTTAATATGAGAGTTGAAAAAACTTTGGTATTTGGGTGTGTGGACATTTGATTCATCTTCAAAGAATACGTTTCAGATGTGTGATGCCCTTCTATGGACCATAAATGATTTCCTAGCTTATGAAATAATGTTTGGGTGGAGCACAAAGGGAAAAATATCATGTCCTATTTTTATGAAGAATACACAATTGAGAAGGCTCAAATATCATCATAGTTTTAGTTTCATGGGGCATTAAAAATTATTTCCAATGGATCGTCAATATAGGACGAATCATCAGAGGATTGATAATGTGGTTGATACTGATCAACCACCTCAACAAATGTTAGGATATGATGTGCTTAATTAATTAAAATATTTTAGTTTTTCATTAGGTAATTGTCAGTTGAAATCTAGAAAGAGGAATAATGTTGACACTGAAACCACTTATAATTGGAAAAATATAAGTATTTTTTTGAATTTATATATTGGTTTACTAATTTGTTACGTCATTGTTTAGACATAATGCATATTGAAAAATATATATGTGGAATGTTTCTTGAAATTATTCTAAATATCAAGGGGAAGACCGAAGATGACTTATGATCTCATCGAGACTTGTTGGATTGGGGTATTCGACTAGAACTGCATCCTGTGTGTATCAGTGAAAACAAATGGAATGTTCCTTATGCTTCTTATGTGATGACACCATCAGAGAAAGATCAATTTATGGAAGTGTTGGAGAATATAAATTTTCCCAATGGATATTCCAGTAACATATCTAAAGGTGTCAACAAAAGTTATGTGAATCTAAAATCTCTGAAAACTCAAGATTATCACATCCTTCTTCATGAATTGATTCCAATAGTAACTCAGCAATTGCTATCCAATAATGTAAGGGAGACAATGATTCTCTTGTGCCATTTTTTTAGTGACATTTGTGCTAAAAGATTTTCTAAGTCATTCTTGATAAAAATGTAGTAGGAGGATCCATTAATTTTATGTGAGATGGAAATGATTTTTCCTCCATCCTTTTTCACTTGCATGTTGCATTTAACGGTTCGTCTTCCAACTGAAACACTTCTTGGGGGACCTATTACTTTTCAGTGGATGTATTATACTGAATGAAATATGTGCAAAATGAAATCATATGTTCGAAACAAGAATTGTCTTAAAGGTTCAATTGTGAGGGGTTATCTGGCTCAATAATGTAGGGATTTTTGTTCAATGTATTTGTTTGATGTCAGCACAAGACATAATCGGCCAATGAAAAATGAAGATGACCAGTATGGGAAAATTGAGCCCACATTTCCATCGCTTCTGTTAATAGGAGGAATTATTGGTTCTTATACATAGGCTACAATGAGCCTTGAAGAGTGGGAGATGGCACATCACAATGTTCTGTTTAACTGTGGTTTGTTTGATGACTATATGAAGTAATTAAGGCCATCAGGATACCTGGAATGAGAACATGTAGAGTGGAAAGATCCCTACAAAATATAGATTCCTAACCTGGAGACTAAGAAACCAGGCACTTCCCACTCTTGCAAACATTCAAAAACTGGGTATTTTTCTGGCCTTGTGCTATCAATGCCGCAAGTATAAGAAGGAAGAGAGAATAAACCACATATTCTTTGAGGTAGAGTGTTCCTAGGATGTGTGGAGATACTTTGATGGTTTCATTGCTGCTTTCTCCCATAATCCTCATGATGGCACGTTCCTACATCGCTGGTTCTAGGGAATGACAAATAAGGGATAGAAAAGGGTGGCTTGATTCATCATCTTCAATGCGGGATGCTGGTGACTATGGTATGTTCACAACCAGGCGTGCTATGAGGGATCTTCTCAAATAGGGAGGTCCATCGATGTATGTGCAAGATGTCATCTGATCAACTTGGATAAACTTTCCAGCAGCTGGAAGGATGCCCCCTCTACGAGGATGCTTCAAATTAATTCACTTGCGGCCCAACAACCCACTAGGCAGGGACAGTGGGTGAGGTGGAATCCTCAAGATAATGGATTAAAACTCAATACAGATGGTTCTTGCAGTGTGAGGGAGATGCAAGAGGGAGGGGTGGTCCGTGACTTCCGAGGCAATGTTATCCTTACTTTCACAGCTTACTATGGTCAAGGAAATTCCATGAAAGCAGAGGCCAAGTCAGTCCTCACAAGTTTTAATATATTAAATAAGAGGAATATTGACTTATCCTATGTTGAAACAGACTCCAAGATTGTACATGACTCTATTCAGGGTATAGGCTCCACTCCGTGGGTGATCTCCTATACGATCAGGAAGTGCAACCCCCTCATCAACAACAATGTCTATATGTCCCACACTTGGAGGGAGGGAAACAAGGTCACAGATCATTTTGCCTCATTGGTCGTCCAAGGTTCCAATGTCACCTGCCTTCAAGCTATCTCTAGTTTTAAACCTGAGGGGGTGAATCTAGTTCTAGGGGATGCCCTAGGTCTCCAATACTTTAGACCTCCTAGGAATCTCTTGTTTGCTTGTGTCCTTTTTCCCCTTCCCTATTGGAATATAAATCTAATGTTATGATGATATCAAGTAATTATTTTTGATATTTATATGTTATCTCATATTATGAAATTTCACATATACCTTATAATTTTTTTATCATTTTATGTAGGGAACATAAACAAATTATAAGTAGAGTTCATCAATCTTGGTCTTTGAGAAGGAGAGAGGCTTTTCATAGCTAAGAATTTCTTGCTTGGTTGAAATCAAAGTTATTAACATTACTTTAATTACCTTAAAAAATAGATATCCATTTAATTTTATTATTCATATATATTTTAGGTTTTGAGTTTACCAATTGACTCCATTTCTCCAAAATTGAGAACTTTGAATTTTAGTCCTAATTCATGGGTTCATGATTGTAAATCTTTAATAATAAATGGGTATAAATATGTTACAATGGATCAAGTGGTGAAAATGAGAACACAACATGACGATTTCATGTTGACTGCTACAAAGGATTGTTATGCCAGTGTATCAGATTGTTGGCCTCAATATAAATATGTGTATTATTATGGGCTAGTTGATAAAATATTGTTATTGGATTACTACTCTCAAGGTAGAGTCACTGTGATGAAATTTAAACGGTTTTATTCAATGAGACGACATGGTACATTTATTGATGACTATGGATTCAGAGTTATTTATATGAGTCGATGCATGCATACCGATGAACCATACATTTTGGAATCAATGGCTAAACAAGTGTTTTATGTGAAAGATCATCTGAGAACCAATTATGGTGTAATTAATGGCGTAATCCCCATACATATTTTTTATGATGATGGTGATGAAATTTCCACCAATTATGCCCTCGTTGGTGTTGTCCCAAATATTTCATTTGATGAATCAAATTGTCCCATTGTGAGAGTTGATGTTGAACCTGATGTAGTTGTCAGTAATATATAGAAGCAACCATTTATGTTCATTTTTCATTCATTTTATATTGATATGAGTTCCTTTGGTTAGTATTATTATAATTACTTAAATTATATTTTGGTTTGGAATGAAATGTTTGTTTTTTGTGTTTTTTGCTGTCGTATAATTAAATTAGATTTATTTGAATGTGTAAAACTTGGTTTAAATCTTGTTTTAAAAAAATGTATAACTTGGAAATGTAATTATAAAAATTGTGTTAGTCATTTCCTTGTAATCATTTGTACAATTAGTAATTAAAAGTAGTCAAATTGGTTTCTATCATGAATTGTTGATAGATATAAGTTGTATTCAGAATTTGTAAAAACTATTTCTAAAAACATTAAATTCTTTTCTTATGTAGATTATGCCAAATACTACAGAAGGTTGAAGGAAGAAACTATTTGATCCCAATTGACCAGGGCTTGAGTGTTCGTTGCCTTCGCTTCCATCAGTGAGTATTATAATTATAATGTTTTATTTCTACATTACATATAATAGCATGTTAATATTCTTTATCAATTTTTTTAGGGGAATTCAATTCCACCAGATTTGATTCACAATCTGATTAGCATGGGTATGAGTGGGTATTCTCTTAGACCTAGACGGAGCACCCGTCACACCCATTTCCACACCGACCTACCAGCAGACAATATTTCTGGTGAAAATCAGGCAATCCATATGTATATTTTTCTATCAATTTTTGTGAATATGGATTTTTTTTCCTTAATTGTGAATTTCTGAGCTACTTGAGAATTCATCAATTGTTTATCCATATGCCCCTCTTATCCCCTTCCCACTCCCTACATTTGTGTTCTATTTGAATGTTGATACAAAATTTTAGGCCATGTTTGTATGTTTTCATTGATTGAGATAGAATGGTCATTAATGGAACCTTATGTAATGAAATGACATGTAAAGAAATTGAATTGAATGTTCAATTGTATAGTAGTTTCATGATATAAAGGATTGGACTTACCTGATCATTATATAAAATTTATCATCAAGTAAAATGTAGAACATGTTATATGATTTCATTATTATCTTTCCAAGATGATTTTATTTTCTCCACCTTTCCAATACAATCTTGTGATAAATAATAATAAAGTAAGGTTGGCTCACTGCACTCTTACATGTACTCTTGCATTTGTTTTACTCTTCATTGGGTTTTTCATGGTTTATGAAGTTACACCATATATTGTTTAAAATAATTCTAGATCATATGTCATCCCACACTTTGTTTAAAACATGGAACATGTTATAAGCTCATGTATACAATGATAATCATGTTCTTATTTTGTTTATCATTTAATCAAAAAATGAAATGATTTTTCATGATGTCTAAAGTATTGTGACAGTTCATTTGATATTGTCAATGCCCTGAAGCATGATGTTCATGATGAAAAATTGAGATTTAGAGGCAAAAATGTATAAAAGGTAATTCTATTTATATAACCAAAGTTTCTTTTTTTTCTTCATTTTTGTGTTTTTTAGCAACGTAACACAATGTTCATGGAAATGTTATAAGCTCATATATGACTAGATCTTTGAATGTGTTTGGTGTCATGACATTTTTTGTAGCTGGGTTTCATGTATGTGATTCCATGGAACTTGTCTTTCCAGAAGTTATGTTTCACTAAGGTGTGTTTTTTAAGTGTGTATTCAAAGAATGTTCATTTTTTTTTCTTCCTATGATTCTATTCAGTAAGTTATTTGTGTATATTTTTTAAAATACAATTTATATTACATTCAAACTTCTCATAACACAATAAAAAAAACACCTTTCAATTTGTATTCAAATGATTGTGTATGCATATTGAACTCTAAAACCAGTTTAAACAATGGAAATCAATTATGAATACAGTTTAAACATCTTTCAATTTGTATTTGAGTCATATTAATTCTATTCTGTACATGTGCATGGAAACAAGAAAACAAGGGGGTGCTGATATCAATATATATGACTATGTCATGCATGATCTTCTTAAAAAAAGAAAATATGAAAATTTTCTGATATTACAACTTGTGAGAGCTAAAATATTAGGTATTTATTAATCCTATATTATTTAATATTTGAATTTATATAACATAAAACATCTAATAATTTTCCCAAACCTATTATGAAGGTTTAGTTATTTTTAGTAGCAACATTAAATGTAAGTAAATTGATGATCAATCCCAATATTCCAATATTTGACACCATAAAAAATAGGTTTGAATAGATATTTACAATATTATCACTAGAATAACACTAATAGTGGTTATGTAGCATTGCTTACATTAGCATGCCTTCTAATATAAGCTTTATATTAGGAGGGCTTACACTAGCAACCAATGGTAAAAATAATGTTTTCACTGGAAAAGTTTACATATTTACACATTTGGATTCATTATTAGAAACGTTACACTAGCATTTATTATAGGAGTAGTATTCACACTAGTAATGTTTATACTAACATCATTATAATAGAAGTGCTTACACTATTAGTTCTTAGAATAGCAATGATTAAAATGGAACTGTTCAGTGCAACATTACATGTACAAACACCTTTTCATAATGCATATGTCTGGGAAATACAAGGGTGGAAAATTTGGGAAACATGGGAAGAATACTACTAAAGATCTATCTTAAATGACATGAGCATCCCACTCACTGGTGCTGGGGAAGAGGACATGGGGTGTGCTGGGGGGGTCCTGGTGCTAGGTAAGAGGGAAGGGGTGTGTGTTGTGGGAAGGGGGTGAGGGGGGGATGGGGGTGTGCCAGGAGAGGGGGGTTACAAGTATTCAGGGGGGAATGGTGCTAGGGAAGAGGGAAGGGGGTGTTGGGAAAGAGGGTATGGGTGTATGCATGGGGTGGGAGGGAATGGGTGCAGGGGGAGGTGGGCTGTATAAGAGTGTGCAAGGGGTAGGGAGGAGACAGTCTAAGAGAGTGCAGGGAGGGGGCATGATGCAGGGGGAGGGGGTTGTCCATGAGGGGGTGTCAGGGGGGTGCAAGGGGGTTCTATCCAGAGGGGAGAGTGGGGGTGTACAAAGGGGTAGGGGTGTGTTGGGGGGTATGTACAGGGGAAGGGGGTGTGCTGGGTGGGGGTTATAATTATTCATGGGGGATGGTACTGGGGAAGAGGGAAGGGGTAGGGGGTGTGCAAGGGAGATAGGTGTGCTGGGGGGGGTGGGTCTGTCCAGGGGGAAGGACCCATGAGGCATTGAAACTCAAACCAAACTGATTATATACCATTAATAGGAAGAGTGATTATTAATTAATCAGACTCTACTATTTGAAAATATCATTTTGAAGCTTGGATCTATTTCTACCTTTCTTATAGGAACATTATTTGACCCATTAGGCATTTTGGTTCTTATATGTTGGGTGGTGACTAGTTTAATCACAGGAGACAGGTATGTTGTAGTTGTGTTTTTATTTTATTTTCTTTATCGCATCAGACACTTATTCCTTTTACCGCTTTCTATGAAAAAATGGTACTTATATTCTACGAAGGGGGCCAGAAGGGCACTTGAGGTAGCTACAAGATTTTCTTTGTAGGGGAGGTAGATCGAGGTAGTTGAGGGATTGATAGTGTGTTTCATTTTTGTCAGCTTTTTCTGTGTTACATCTATTTATTTTATTTTACTTTAGCATGGATTTCAGACATACAGATGGGTCATGTCAAAATTTTATTTATTTT